>JAECXO010000183.1:0-1365000 GCA_018152825.1 Scaptomyza hsui | reverse complement strand
TGTTTATTTATTATTTTTGGTGAGATATTATTCAATTCTCAAAGACAGCTTTAGTTAAAATATTTTGATAATTGTAGCTAACAAAGGAAGCTGAATTCGGCAGCAAATGTCAGGCGTGGATCAGGTAATTGCAAATTTGTATACATATGTACACATATAAATATTTGCGCATACTTATGTATTTATATACATCAGGTTGCTTGTTGCAACTTTTAAGGCTCCAAAATTTTCTAAAGTTATGCACTTGTTCACCATGTATGTACACATAAATATGCACACATGATTGAGCATACATATATATTCGTAGAAAAAGATTCATGTTTGCTTATTTTTTTCAGAAAATATCAGAAACTGCAGGTACATATCAAATATTATCTTGGTTTTACCAAATCTTTAATTTGTAAACATTAATTATGTGAATGTATGCATGTACACTTACAGACATACTTAAATAGTTTTGTCCTACATACACAGAAATTGTATATATGGATAAAAAAAAAATGTGTATCTAAACGCATAATATATTTATGATATGTTCTTGTAATAAAGTTGTCTTTGTACATACATACATGTTGCTATACAGTTCGACCTTTATGCTTATACTTTGTTTTTTAAAATCTCAACGGTAAATCACCTCAAGGAAAATCCGTTGAGGAGCGTAATATACCATGGAGCCAACAAGTTGATGAGGCCTCCTATGAAAATCTATCTTCCCCAGTCATCGATGATAATTCTGGTAGCATTAAATTTACAATATTTATGATATATATTTAGCACTACTAAGGAAGTTTATTTTTTAAATAAAAGGTACGCAAGGCTCAATGCAGTTCCAATTTCCGCCGTTTATCGTTAAAGAAAATACAAACATACCTTTGAGTACCACTGGCAAAGGACGTAAAACATCTCACAATCATGGTAAGTAGTAACAAACAGGACTAAGTTTTGAAAATTGCATGTTAATAATTAGAATTTCAGTTATAAATCTTTATGGTGACACTGTGAGACTCCTTTGTTTTTATTTTTTAAAAAGCCACTGCAAATAGAATAAGAGTAGTAATTTAAGTCCATGTGATCTAGTGGTGCACTAAGAACTCAGACAGAAAATTAAACAAGTGAAAACATTGCAGTCGGACGCAACCAAAATGTTTTTTAAAATGTCTTGACAAAATTTTGAAACATACTTTCTGCGTTGATTGAAACTACTGTGGTAAAAGAACTAAAAGCTTGGGGTGAGCGGTGATCAACAAGACAGGTTAGGATTTTGAGCTATATCGTAAAACACGAGGAAATGGAAAATTTAACATCAATTGTCAAAAATATATCATCTATTATTGTTGGTAAATTGTAAGCAAAAAACTTTAGCAGTATCAGCGCCTTGTGCGAAAGTATCGTTTAGCTTTCGTATGACATCATAATTGTTTTATCACTTTGGCTGTCATGCATACTTAACTTAAAACTCAAAATCTACCAACTTGCATTCGGATTAAAAAATTGTAGTGTTTTCCTACATTCAGTAAACTTTAAGCACGTGCATCCGGATATATATAACATGTAAGAAGGCTCTAGTCGAGATTTCCCGACTAGGAGATACCCCGAACCCTATACTTAACGCGTACAGTCATTGTCTGTATGCATCTGTGACTAAACTTCAATCTTCGATATCTCTGGTGTTTCTTAACCGATTTCGATGAAATTTTCAAAAAGTTATATCGTTACCCATTATTTCAACCCCCATTTTTACATTTTCCAAATTCGAGAAGTTTTTGCAATCGATTACATGTGTATATCGGAATCGGAAACAGTTATCGAAAATCGGAAACAAACTTGTACTGCCTAGGACTTAGATGAGCTTATGTGCAAAATCTGAAGTCTCTAGCTCTTATAGTCTCTGAGATCTACGCGTTCATACATACGGACAGACGGACATGGCTATATCGACTCGGCTGTTGATGCTGATCAAGAATATATATTACTTCATAGGGTCGGAGATGCTTCCTTCTGCCTGTTACATACTTTTGCACAAAACCATTATACCCCTTTTACCCATTTCATGGGTTCGGGGTATAAAAAGGACCCAGTCAAATAAGCTCAACTAGAAGATCTCTTGACCCATACTCTTTACGCGTATTGTTAATATAATTAGGGTATTCAGTAGCTATGATATATGTATGTATAAAGTAATAAGGTAATATTTGAAAGCTTTACAACAAACACACAGCAACATTTTTTTCGAAGCAAACATGCCTCTGGGTATGTTTACAAATATCATCTTATATGTTTTATCTCGCTTTTGAGATTATTGATCTAATAAAATAAAGTCACACTGAGCAATTTACTTGTTGTAAAAGCCAGTAATGTTTAAATTAATTAATTTTACACACAAATAATTTTCTTGAAAACTCTTCTCTTGTCATTCTGATCAAAAACACAAATCAAATTGTTTTTCAGTCAGTTTAGTTTTGTTTTATTCATTTTTGTATTTAAGTTGCTTAATACAAAATAATTGCTCATTACAATTAAACCAGGGGTCGGCAAAAACGTTTCTTGCTTTTTACTGGAAAAAGTGCATTCACATAAAAACAAGTGAAATCAATAAAAATTTTGAAGACATGCTTTTAAAAGCTTTCTTGCATACAATGGATAGCTTAGTCAAGTTAAATAAAAGCATGTAAAAAAGTTTAATTAATAAAAAAAAAAAAAAATAAAAATAAAAGTGTGCTTCGTCGGGGTTCGAACCCACGACCTTCGACCTGTGAAGTGGCAGTCTTCCCTCCATGCCGCCAGAGCTTGAAAATCTTGTTAGTCAAATCAGTAAGTTAAGCAAAAGGGAAAACTGTTTTTCGTGGTTTTTACTTGATATTACATTTTTTATCGTGCCGAAAACTTTAAAAACATGTAGTGTCATCTGAAACACATCTTTGGTGAATATTTCAGAGCTCTAGCTAGTCGGGAGCTTGGTGAAATTTTGATTACAAGAATCCGATACAAACAAACAAACAGACAAGTCAAGTTAAATAAAAGCATGTAAAAAAGATGATTTGCTCCAAACAGAAGAAACAAATTTAAAAACAAAATAGAGTATGAGATTTATTCATAAGCAACCATAAATAACCACAAAAGAGTTTAATAGTTAATTTATTTGGGATGATCATTTTACCGATCTTAGCGATCCTATGTAATGTTAAAAATTTTTCTCTCTGTAACATATTATTTGATCTGTAAAAAATCATAAGTTGCAGCGTGGTCTTTATCATTTGACTTCGGAACGCAGACTAATTCGTCGATGCGCCAAAGTTCGAAACATATTTCTCTGCCGCTGCATTCGTTTGTGCATAGCCAGAACCCGGGTTCTCTGCCGCTGCGGCAGCCGAGCAATTGTGCATAGAGCACACGAAGTTTTTGCGCTATGCGTGTGCCGACTGCGCTGCTCGAAACATTTTTCCTATGCACAGTGCATACGACGCTGCCGGTCACTGAATAAAACTGTCATCGAACTGGCCTGGCAAACAGCTGACTTGTCACAAATACTACAAAAGAAACGTAAAAAGTGCACTCACTAGCTACAGTGTAAAATATATAACACATATCACATATATCATAGCTACTGAATACCCTTAATATATGTGGGATGGTAAAGTGCAACCTGCACCACCAACATTTATGACAAGACGGTACCACCAACGAGACTGACATGACGGATACGAGTGGCAAAACAGACGATAACAACAAAGAGATTAGTGGCGTCACAGGAAACGGTGAAAAAATTAAGACGAGAACATTTTTTTATTCAAAAGTTAGAGCTTGTGAGCAAAACATCAGATTTAAGCATTCGTTTTCGACTTTAAACAAACGTTAAACACCACATTTTGGGAGCTCGTCTGGGAAAAGAATCGAATCAAATCGGAGTAAAACTGAACTTTTTTTCTTAGGGGCGTTTTTTGTGAAATTTATTAACGATTAAGATTTAAACCTGGAAGATGCCTTTTAGTCTTGCTGCTTTTGCGTCCGGTCCATCGGTATCTTTCCCTAATCTACAATTTATTTCACAAACTTTAATTTCTTGGATTTCTTTGCATCCAAAACTACAGGGTCGCTTCCAAGCCGGTTCAATTAACTTTCGGTGTTTCGCCTTTAGAAAGTCACCATGGACTTTTATAGTCTAATACTGAAGATAAAGAGTATATTGTTTTTGTGCAATGTCCGTCATGGCGTCCGTCCATCTGAACGCACATTTTTTAAACACCCGTAAAGCTAGCAATTGAAAACTTTGCAAATATGGCTATCTGTGGTCTGGCCAGATAAAGTGTCAAGATTGATAGAGCTACCAAATTCGGCAAGATGAAATCTAGTCGCGTCCCTCAAAAAACTGCATCAAAATTTCGGATGCCACGCCCATTCCTTCCGCCCCCAGCCGCCTGTCGACTTGTACAACCTTAATCGCCTATATTTTTTGCTAGTTTTATTTTGTAGGAATGCCCCAAAAGATGAGCATCCAGAAAATTGGATGCCAAGCCTAGACCTACCGCCTCTAGCCCACCGTCTTCTTAAAAACGGAAATACCTGTACCCCTCATAGATTTTAAGCTAGAGTCACCAAATTTTGTGGCAAGATAGTTGATAATGTCACTTAAAAACTGCATCACACCGCATTGTAAAATCGACGGCAATAAATTGCCTATAAATTGGCAGTTTTTCAGCTAGAGTCACCAAATCTGGTAGGAAGACAGTTGGTGACATCTCGTTCTCAATTTTAAATTTTAATGCCTTCTAAAATCTGGAATCTCCATAGTTTTTGTGCTAGTCACCAAAATTGTTTTCAATAAAGCTGGTGACATCCCCCAAAGATCTTATTCCGCCCCCAAATGCTTCGAAACCTTCTAAAACCGGAATAACCCAAATCTCTTACAATTTTTAAGCTAGAGGTACCAAAGTTGGTAGGAATATAGCTAGTGACATCTTCCAAAGATCTGCATAAAGAATTCGGATAGCTCGCTTACCCAAGCCACTTTGTATATAATCGAAAATCAGCATATTTATAGTAGCCAAATTTTTGAGCAAGCTAATTAGCAATTCATAAAACTTTAATTGAGCTCAGCGACATCCCCTGCTACCCCGTACTTCTTAATACTCGGTTCAGAGTATTTCGCAGTCGGTTGCGTCCGACTGCAACGTTTTCTCTTGTTATTATATACATTGTAATGATTCTTCCGCTGTATTAGGACAACCTATGCTGATGATGTGTGAAGCTCTGCAAGACATATTTAACTTCTTTGTTTGCTTGCAAATTTCAAATTCTTTTCGACAATTTTAAAACGCGGTGTCATGTATATTTTATAGTTCCTAAATCTAATAAATTTAATCGTCACATGCCCGTTTTAAATAGTTGTCTTCTCGATAGTAAACCACTTAATTGCTTTTAGTGGGTTTAAGATTTCGATATAATCTCTGATCCAAAGTTTAAATTTGACAAGACAATCGAGCGCTGGTAAAAAGTGTGCGATTATTCCAACATAACAAAAACTTTTGTTTTTGAATATGGGTCTTATATTTGGTATCCCAAAAACAGGATCAAGATAGAATACAGTCGGCTCTAAAACAGTTTGTGCTCTTTGCCCTTAGGGGTCTTATCTGAAACGCATATACATTTGTATTTAATATATATGATCGTAGAACAGTAGTACGTCATACAAATAATTATATGTGCATCACATTTTTTCCAAATTAAAGACACGTATAATACTTTTCAATTTTTTCTAAGTATGGGGCTGTATTTATAGCATGACGTCATAGCAAATAATAATTTAATGAAACTTATAAGAAAAAACAATATTTAAGATTATGTTCATAGTAAAGAGTTATATGTGCATTCTTTGACTTTGCTCTCTCAAGTGTGTAAATGTTTAAGTATTTTAAAGTTTTTTTTTTATGTTAATAGTCAATACTTCTTCCTTTGTTGTTTAAAACTAAATTGAGGCGATTCGGCATAGAATTGACTAATGACTGTAGAGTAGATATGTCAATATTGGCCCATTCTCGTACTATTGCCGATTTTAGGTGTCGTACCGTCTCAAACTGTGTTCCGCTTTTAAAAACACGAGCAGACAGAATCCCCCAAAGATTTTCGAAGGGATTTAGGTCCGGACTCAATACAGGGCTTCAATACGGTAATTTTTCTTGCTTTAAAAAAGTCTTTAGTAAACCGTGCCGTGTGGATTGAAGCATTTTCCTGTTGGTATGTCGAATTATCACCATAAAAATTGCCAGCAATGTCTATTAACTCGTCGTCCAGAAGCTCTACATACATGCTGGCATTCATACGGGTGGATATGAAGCACATAGGAGTCTTTCTTGTGTAGAAGAACGCGGCCCATACCATCAAGGTACCCCCGCCAAAACCTCGCTTATAGCAGGATAGCCGATCCTGGCGCAAATCTCTCCAATATTTTTTGCAGGTTTCTGGGCCATCCAAATTAAATTTTTTTTTGTCGCTAAAGACTATGTTGTGCCACTCTTCTTCCCAGAATCGGTATCTATTAGCAAATTCCAAACGAGCCTTAATATGCCTGTCCAAAAGCTTTGGTTTAGGTACCATTGAGGTATGTTTAAGGTATTGATTTTCATTTAGAATTTGAACGATTCTACTCCTTGTTATTTGGAGTCCCATTTGAGCCCTTATTTGACCGCTGCTCATTTAATCCTCCACTGCTAGACGTCGAATATGGCGTTTGCATCGTTCGTCGAGGTGGGTCGGCGTCCGCTGCGTCGACTTGTACCATATTCTTCTGGGTTTTTAAGAAACCTGGAAATACAGTCCCTATGTCGGTTGAGTCTGGTTGCTATATCGGAGATCTTGGAGCCGCTTTCATGCATGCCCATGGTAATTCCCTGGTCGTAATCGGACAAACTAGTACCACGAGGCATTTTAATCTAAAAACAATAAATTTACCTTAAAATATGTACACATTTGTCTTAATTTTGTTAAATGATATACTTACAATCGAGATTTAAACGAATTTCCACGAATTAAGCTTAAACTGCGACACACTCAGCAAAAAAGTTCAGCTGGAACTGTTTTGCACATATAACTATTTACTACGCAATACACAATGCACGAAAGCATTTTCAAAGTAACGGTACCACGAATGCGATAGAATGACAGAATTTCGGTCGCATGGCAAACACAAAGTATAACAAAATCATTCTGCATTCACCAAATTTCGAAAAATGTACTTATAGCAGGAAAAAAAAACAAAACTAAAAATGCACATATAATTATTTGTATGACGTAGGTGCTGTCTTCACACACATCTTATCAATGGTAGAGTTGATTCTTCTGAATCAGTCACCAAATTAGGTTTGCAGCTCCGATCAGGA
The DNA here is from genome assembly GCA_018152825.1 of Scaptomyza hsui. Lineage (NCBI taxonomy): Eukaryota > Metazoa > Arthropoda > Insecta > Diptera > Drosophilidae > Scaptomyza > Scaptomyza hsui. The sequence goes on along the minus strand of JAECXO010000183.1, from coordinate 1,357,627 downwards.
ACACCAATGTTTACCTAATTCTCTAATTCATTTGTTTTGCCTGCTATGTATGCATGTGCGTTCTTGGTCGCAAACAAATAGTCAAAAAGGCACAAAATGATTACCAATATAATGTATAATATAATATTTATATAAAACAAGTAGGCGCTAGTCGAGATTTCCCGACTAGGAGATACCCTGAACCCTATAATTTTTTTTTATTATTTTTTTAAGCTTTTCTATTTATTTTTTGGTTTATCCCTTATGAAAAAATATGCAAGGAACTGACAAAAAGTTTACATACAAATCTTACAAACATCTATTAGCTAACAGTTACTTTGGGACTGGTAGCTTGAGATCGCGTTCCTCAACTCATTGCTCGGTAGGGAGGTCATTCCGATGAAGGCGGGATCGGCTGCACGTGTTTGTGAGGCCTCTCGCGAGATTATTTGGGTGCGATGAGAGCTTGCTCAAGTACCTTTCTTTGTGTTCCACTATGACTTCCCTGACCGGTGGTACGTTTAAGTCCCTTTGTATGTTTTCGTTGCGAACGTACCACGGTGCCCCGGTGATAGTTCTCAGGATCTTCGACTGGGCTCTTTGCACGATGTCGATGGTGCTGCTGCACGCGTTACCCCATAGCTGACAGCCATAGGACCAGATTGGTTTCAGAACGGAGTTGTAGAACAGAACCTTGTAGTCCAGACTTAGCGGAGAGCGAGCGTTGATAAGCCAATGGAGGCTATTGGCTTTGAGTTTAAGCTGTGTTCTCTTAGCTTCAATTTGCCTGCGCCATGTAAGTCTTCTGTCCAAGTGTACTCCCAGGTACGTAACTTCGTTTGCTTTCCGTAGTGGGGTGTTGTTTAGCGTGAGTGGTGGACAATCTTGCCTGTTTAGGGTGAAAGGTACATGTTTGCATTTATGTTTGTTTACCTGTTCGCCAGTCGTATAGCCAGTTTTCCACTCTAAAAATATGACGAGCAAGTTGTGATGTTGCTTGCAGTGGGCATCTGGAGCGGTTGAGAATAGCTGTATCGTCAGCAAAGGTTGATGTTGTTAGACCGTTGTATGTTGGGATGCTTGATGTGTAGAGAAGGTATAGTGTCGGCCCAAGTACGCTGCCCTGAGGAACGCCAGCTTCAACACGGTGTTCGTCGGATATTGCAGAGTTGCATCTCACTGCAAACTTCCTGTCGTAGAGGTACGACTGTAACAGTTTATGTGTGTTGACTGGGAGCGTTGCTTTGATCTTATACATAAGCCCTTCCAACCAGACTTTGTCGAACGCCTGATACACATCCAAAAATATTGCAGTACAGTATTCTCGATTTTTGAACGCACCTCTTATTTCTGATGTTATGCGGTTGACCTGCTCCATAGTTTTTTACGAAAGCCGAATTGATGTGATGGGATTATGTTATGGAGATTCAGGAATTGATTAATCCGAGTCAGCAAAAATTTTTTAGGAGATTTGATAGACATGATAAAAGGCTTATAGGTCTATACGACGAGGGAACAGTTCGATCTTTACCCAGCTTTGGAATCATTATGATGATAGACTTTTTCCATCTCTCTGGAAAGTGGCCGAGTTGTGTGATTGCATTGAATAACTGTGCAATGATGCAAACTGCACAATAGGGAAGCTCAATAATCATCTTTGGGGTTATTAAGTCCCAACCCGGGGATTTTTTGGATTTTGATGCAGGTTGTTAATTTTGGCGACTTCATTCGGGCAAAATACAATGTCGTTTAATACGGTCGGAAGTGCGAACGCGTTTGTAGCTGGATTAGGTTGGAAAACTTTTTGCAGATGATCCGCAAATGTGTTGGCTCTGCCTTCATCGCTCCGGGCCCAGCCGCCTGCATGGTTTCTTAAAGGCATCACTGTTTCTGTCGCTGGACTAAGAGTTGGGTGAGCTTTCCACAGAGAGTTTTTAGTGCTAGATGTTGATAGTTGCTCAAAATATCGGCGTGGGGCATATTCTTCTTCTCGCTTTAACGCTTTGGTGAGTTTACGTGTTCTTCGTAGATTTTGCTTTGCTGACGGCGATCTGTGGGATTGCCGCTTTTCATGAACGAGCTGTTCAATTTGAGGATTTGTTTTCATTTGGATGTGTACTGCATTTGCTGGTTTTGGTGTTGAGGTGCAAACTGCTTCGACGAAGATTGACTCAAGTTTGCTATAGAATTAATGTCAGCTTTCTCATTCAGATGCGGATTTAGTTGAATGTGTGAACTTACGTATTTTTATACTTTGATACCGAAGGTCTCATAGTGTATTGGTTTTGTGCAATGTCCGTCATGGTGTCTGTCCGTCTGTATGAACGCAACTTTTTTCGACACCCGTAAAGCTAGAGACTTGAAACTTTGCAATTATGTTTGTCTATAGGCGCGACAGATAAAGTGTCAAGATTGGGGTGCCACGCCTACTAGGAGGCTGGGAAATCGATAAATTCGATAACTGAAAACCGATAAAACCAAATATTTATTACATTCTTACAGCTAGAGTTACCAAATTTTGCACTCAGATAGCTAGTCATGTCCCTGAAAAAACTGCATCAAAATTTTGGATGCCACGCCCATTCCTTCCGCCCCCATCATCCCTGCTCCTTGAAATTGGAAACGCCTATAGTTTTCACATTTTTTGGGCTAGAGCCACCAAATTTTGTGTCAAGATAGGTACTGACGTTCCCCATCAAAACTTGGATGCCACGCCCCCTGATTCCGCCCCCATCCCCCCTTCTCCAAGAAATTGGAAACGCCTGTAGTTTTCACATTTTTTGGGCTAGAGCCACCAAATTTTGTGTTAAGATAGATATTAACATTCCCCAAAAAAATGCATAACATTTTTGGATGCCACGCCCCCTGATTCCGCCCCCATCCGCCTATAGCTCACATTTTTCGAGCTAGTGTCACCAAATTTGGTAGGAAGATATATGGTGACATCTTCAAAAGGTCTGCATCAAAAATTAGGATGCCACGCCCACCTCTGCCGCCCACCATTTAAAGTCGGAAATTTCGATATCTCTTACAGTTTTTAAGCTAGAGCCCGTAAATTAGGAAGATAGATAGAAGGCAACATCTACCAAAGATCTGCATCAAAATTTTGGATGCCACGCCCACCCAAGCCACCCGCCTTATAAAATCGGAATCGGATATATCTCTAACAGTTTTTGAGCTAGAGCCACCAAACTTTTTATGAATATCGATGGTGACAGTTAAAAACATTTGATTCAAAAATTTGGATGCCACGCCTACCTCTGCCGCCCACATTGTAAATTTGGGAGTTAAGTTATCTTCCACAGTTTTTGAGCTTAAGTCACCAAATTTGGTAACATGATAGCTGGCGATGTTTACCACATGGCCCACTCCCTTCGCTCCTGCATTACTCCTTACCATTCGTTCTTTTACTGGTATCAAAGTATTCCGCAGTCGGTTGCGTCCGACTGCAACGTTTTTACTTGTTTTTATTTTAGCCAATTAGTTTTTTGTGAGGTCAACTTACCGGGTCGATTTACAAACTCTGGGTGTCGTAGTAATTGAATAAGAACAGGCGAGTGGTCGGATGAAAGATCCGAGAGGCTTTCGGCGATTATCAGGCTGCGGGGAATGCTTTTGGTAACTGCAGAATCAATCAAGTCGGGTAGTTTCTTGGGGTCCGTGGGCCAGTAAGTTGGTGTGCCAGGAGAGACGTGGCCGAGCCTGTTGTTTACTTTTACAAGTGCGTTTTACAGCTGCTTTCCCTTTGGATTCACAAGGCGAGATCCCCAGTGTGTGTGCTTGGCATTATAGTCTCCTGCTGCTATAAAGTGTTCTCCCAATGTGTTGAAAAATTCCATAAACTGGTCCTTAGATATGGAGAATCGAGGGGTGCAGTAGACGGCAGCTAGTGCAATTTGGTTACCAGTATCAAGATGTATTTTTAAAGATGTGGCCTGTAGATAGTTTCTGGCGAACACTTTGTGGTAGTGGTGCTTCAGCAGGCTCCTAATCAAAATACCAGTCCCGCCGTGTGCCTTACCATCGGGATGATTGGTTCCGTAGAATGTGTATCCGCTTATTGTAAAATTATATCTGTTTGTAAGGTGTGTTTCGGATAATAGTATAACGTCGATGTGCTTGTCGAGTAGGAATTGAGTTAACTCAAGTTAATGCTGTGAGACCAAGGGAGGACCTGGCTGCAGTCGAAAAGAAGACGTCTGGGTTGCTTTTCGATGGAGTGCAGTTAGGCTGTGCTCACGCGCTGATGGATGCGAGACTTAAGTTCTTTGTAAATTGGGCAGCCTCTGTAGTTAGCTGTGTGATTGCCGCCGCAGTTGCTGCACTTTTTTTTTGCTGGAGTCACCTTTTTTTGCTGGGCAGCAGCACGACGAGTCATGAAGATCGCCGCAAACAACACATACCGGGTGCAGTGTGCAGTAGGAACTTGTGTGGCCGTATTCTTGGCAGTTCATGCGTTGTACCGGGCCGTTGCGTTTATGTGGCTCTTCGGCTCGGTGATTCTGCGGTGCAGTTGAAACTGAAGTTTGTAAATGGTGTGCACCTCATATATTTTACTTATCTGCGTTTCTGGCTCAAGTTCAACTTTGAAAAGTGGTTGCGGCTGTTTGTTCTTGTTTAGAATATTACAACTTTTTTAACGCAAAATACTTTCTCATTTAGCGCCTCATGGATTTCATTTGGCGTGACATCAGACTCTATGCCTTTCAGTACAATTTGCAGGCCCTTGCTGCTTTTTAGTAGGTACGTGTAAAAGCTCTAAAGATGTCTTCGGTTTTTGTCTGAACTTTAAATTTCTATATGTTACCCGTCATTAGGGGAATGATATGGAAATTGTCCTGACCGATGAGCTCAACAACTTTGTTAACAAAAGCGCTGGAGCTTTTCTCACGTACAAATATAGGGGGTGGCTTTAGCTTTTTCTTGTTGCCAACAACAGATTCTGGGGGCAGATCGTCAGCGTTATCTGCTAGTATTTCAAAAAGTTTATATATACAGACGGACGGACGGACATGGCTATATCGACTCGGCTGTTGATACTGATCAAGAACATGTATACTTTAAGAACGATTTTCATACCTTTGTGGTCGAGCTCATAGAGTGCGTAACCGCACACAGAGTGTACTTTTTTTTTTTTTAAATATCTGTTTTATCGTCTATCTGGCGAAAGTCGCACGCGATCAGATTCCCAGCTTGTGCGTCAATCTGGCGCCAAATGCCATGCATACCAAGACTGTTTTTCTTTAGAGCCTAGATGTCAAAGCCGAAAGAGTATTCAGAACTGTGCTTCTGTTGAGATCGTTGAAACTTGTGTGCGTTCACTTGGGTTTTTTATTGGCATGCGGTTTTCGCGAGCAGGGGTTATTCTTCAGCTTACGACATAATGAACCATTTGAACTTTTTATACTTTGATACCGAAGGTCTCATAGTATATTGGTTTTGTGCAATGTCCGTCATGGTGTCCGTCTGTCCGTCTGTATGAACGCAACTTTTTTCGACACCCGTAAAGCTAGAGACTTGAAACTTTGCAATTATGTTTGTCTATAGGCGCGACAGATAAAGTGTCAAGATTGGGGTGCCACGCCTACTAGGAGGCTGGGAAATCGATAAATTCGATAACTGAAAACCGATAAAACCAAATATTTCTCACATTCTTACAGCTAGAGTAACCAAATTTGCACGCAGATAGCTTATCATGTCCCTGAAAAAACTGCATCAAAATTTTGGATGCCACGCCCACTCCTTCCGCCCCCATCATCCCTGCTCCTTGACACTGGAAACGCCTATTGTTTTTACATTTTTTGGGCTAGAGACACCAAATTTTGTGCACATCCCCCCCTTCACCATGAATATGGAAACGCCTATAGTTTTCACATTTTTTGGGCTAGAGCCACCAAATTTTGTGTCAAGATAGGTACTGACGTTCCTCATCAAAACTTGGATGTCACGCCCCCTGATTCCGCCCCATCCCCCCTTCTCCAAGAAATTGGAAACGCCTATAGTTTGCACATTTTTTGGGCTAGAGCCACCAAATTTTGTGTGAAGATAGATATTGACGTTCCCCAAAAAAATGCATCAAAATTTTGGATGCCACGCCCACCTCTGCCACCCGCCTTATAAAATCGGAATCGGCTATATCTTTAACAGTTTTTGAGCTAGAGCCACCAAACTTATTAGGAAGATAGATAGTGACAGTTAAAAACATTTGATTCAAAAATTTGGATGCCACGCCTACCTCTGCTGCCCACCTCTTAAATTTGGGAGTTAAGTTATCTTCCACAGTTTTTGAGCTAGAGTCACCAAATTTGGTAACATGATAGCTGGCGATGTTTACCACATGAGCCACTCCCTTCGCCCCTGCATTCCCCCTTATCAACCGTTCTTTTACTGGTATCAAAGTATTCCGCAGTCGGTTGCGTCCGACTGCAACGTTTTTACTTGTTCTGAATCTTTTGTATGTAAAAATAATTATTTGAATATAAATAATTATTAGATCACAGCAGAAACACAGTTCTTTTTCGGAATGTGTTTGCATCTTTTGTATGTAAATGCTCAACAGTAAAGTTTTATTAATTGAAAAAAAATATATATAAATAATAACATACATTTTATTCGTATCCTCAACTTGTTATAAAATTGCTGAAAATTATAAAAGTTGAGGCAGGTCAAAACTAACAAGACAATTGCGATGCAAAAATAAAAATGTTCTGCCTTTGCATACATGTACACACACACACATGTATATGCTGGGCTGAGCAAACGAAACAAAATCACAAAAATCTCGGCAAAGCTAGCCCACCAAAAAATGAAGCCAGCGCAAGTGCATGTATACTCAAATGTATTTTTTACCGTTACTTGCATTCCGATGGAGCGCTCTCTACCCTTAAAACACTAGCCGGGCTGCTGCAAACGAACAGCAGCTGAAACAAAAGCATCTGCAAATGCTGCTTTCTCGCTCTCTCATCATTGAAGAGCGGCCAAGAATGCACAAACACATATATGTCATGCGTGCGTGTGAATGCCCGCTCGCTCACATACGCACGCATACATACACGCGACTCAGCTCCAGAACAAATCCGTTGAGTTGCTTAAAGCAAGCAATAGAATGACGTCACTTTGCTGCGCGGCCAGCTCAGTCTGTTAACTTTTCGACTCTTCTTCTTTCTGGAGCCATCGTTCAAGATTTTGACGGCAATAAGTTTACAGTCGATTTAAGGCCTCTATGATATTCTATGCTCAGTGGGATAGGCGAGCAGTTTTCGTATGCAAGAACTGCTCTTCCCATAAGCAATGGGAAATACGAGAACAATTTTGCGTTTTCATTTTGTTCGTCTGTTCGCTGCCTATGCTCAGCAGCAAGGTAACGGGGCTTTCCTGTTTTTGTTGTTGCGCTACGAAATTTCATGGGATTTTAATGTTGCATTACAGACGAGACTCCACTAAAAAAAAGTGTTTGTGACAATCGGTTTACGCACAAAACTACATGGGTGAAGGTCATTATTTTTACTTTTTCTTGTCAATCAAATGCATATACAATTAATCTCAGTGATACCTGCTTTACTTGTATTAGGCCCAATTTCTCAATGTCCGGTTAGTCAACTTATTCTAAGTTTAGTCGAATTTGAGTTTCTCAATGTTCGGTTAGCACTTATCTATCTAAATATCAATACAATAATCGTAAGGCGAACAGCTGACTCAAGCTGACACTTGCATTGTTTTTTTTTTTTTTATGAATCAAAATTGCAAAATGCTTATTTGAGTCTTCTAGGTCCACAAACACATGCTCCTCAACAACTAAAAAGTTTTTCTCTCGTTGCCGTTTACAACATGGCTCATAGAAAGTTATAATAAATACATTTTGATGTGCAACATGTAGCAGTTTAGGAGTCACAGGCAAAAACAAAACCAAAAGAACAGCTTAATCCCTGTTTAGGTTGGCAGCACCATTCGGTGATAGTGATATACCGATGATAGGTTAATTTGGCTTAGAGAAAACCAAATTGGATAACTGCAGTATAGCTCGAGCATAAAAGATATTGAAGTTAACTTATTCCAAGTTTAACTGGACATGGAGAAATTGGGCCTTAGTGTATTTTGTGCATTTGTGTTTGTGAAGCTCTTCCATAGGCATCGTTTTGACTTCTCTGCTCTAGAGTCTAGACACACGAAATAAATGCACTCACTCAAACACATTTTAACTCTTTGCCATAAATACAGAAAAATGTGAATCTCAATACACACTAACTGTAAATGTTATCCGTCCGTCACGAAAGCTGTTGCCACCATAGACCAATTAACTAACAAGACTGGAAATAAGCACTGCTATGCTATGTTAAATAACATTTTGCGTGGTCGGAGCGCCCATCAGGGAAAAATATAAATTCTTCGTTTAGTTGTTTCGTCGATTTTCCCAGCATAATCGGCGACAACCAACTGGTGCATAGAGAAGTACCAGTAAAAATAAAGCGGCCATTATTGTTTAGGTTCTTGTTTTGATTGCAAAGTGTGCAATGCGGGAGACATAATTAGTTGTTACCGCACTTCATATCTCTTGTTGTTGAGTTTGGCAATTTGCTTGCTGCTGCCCTAGATACACTTGATATTGACTTTGCTACTTCGATTAGATAAATGCAAGAACCTTAGATATGATGTCCAAATCTTATGCTTACTAGTATTTTTGATATATGGAAGGGCATTTTACATGACTTAATTCAAAACTAGTATTAATACTAATTAAAAGGTATTTTGTAATCAAATACTTAACATTAGTAATCATAATACTACACTTATGTGTTAGTAATTATATTGACTAGGAGTGATTATTTCGAAAAAGGGTATTTAAGGTCTGCGAAGTTTGTGCGTCTCAGCAACGACAACCAGCACATATGTATACGCGAGTCTTGTTGCGTTTTGCCTATTGCTTCAATCCGCTTGCTGCTGCGTAACACAAGAGGGTAGTATAGACTTAAGTTCACTTTTCGTAATTAAATAACAAAACGCAGTAATTATACCTCTAATAACAAGCACATATATAGTAAATTGTCTTTATCATGAAAATATATATTTGTGATATTATGAACTATAACTGAATATTGGGACACAGGGTATTTTTTCTTTGTGCAATTTGTGCGTCTAGTTGTGTTTTGCCTATTTTCGATGCATTTATGTATGTATTCGTTCGCGATCATACCCTCAGCTTGTGCGTCAGTCTGTAGCCAATTTAAAAAGTAGCGGAATGAACCCGGCATGGTCTTTGAGCTCTAGTTCGCGACTCGAATATACCCTAAACTCATACTTAGTGCGGACAGTCATTGTTTTTGGTAGCTGTAGAGGATGCTGACAGCCGAATCCTGCTAAGATGCACAATGCGTCTGTCTTCGACATCGGTTGTTTTGCGTTTAATACCTCGATTTTCTTGCTTATTCGCGTTAAATATCATTGTAGGTGTGCAGCCAACAATAATTTCAAGGTCCTTGCACGATTTTCCTTTTGTTTTGGCAAGTTTTTTAAGAAATATGGTCAAACATCCCTTGAAGCGTTGTCAGGAACAGCCAAATTTTGGTGCATTTTTGAAAAGTCATCAAAAATTACCCAAAATAATGCAAATTCAATGGGATATTTTCGCTATTCTCTTCTTAACACGCTATTCTAAGATAACTGTAAAGGTTTCTTCAATTTGCATCGTTCAGTTTGTCGAAAATCAAAATTTAATTTTGTGAGGTTGAGCACTACTATTTTTATGAACACAGCTGAATATATTTTATGGGGTCAGAGCTGCATACTTTCGTCTGTTACATTCTTTTGTACACAACCATTATACCCTTTTTTCGCATAAAGAAACAGACTCAGCTCGCGAAATGGCGGCAAACCTCGAAGAATAAGCAAAGAAGCAAAAATCAAAATGAAACCAGACAAGATTCGTTAAAGGGTAAGAAGCCTTTGCGTCTTGCGTTTTTGTTTACAGGGCCTTAACATGAACAATTCTGGTTACCAATCTTGATGTTAATTGGTCTATTTTGCAAAAAAGTGAAACAAGTGTTCCAAAGTGTATTATTGTAAATAATTGATAGTTTAATGCCTATTTTAATGGCTTATTTTAAATGTCTACAAGCTTTATTGCCCGAGACTAAAGTCCCTAGGTCTTATAGTTTTTGAGATATCCTCTTTTAAATGCAGCCGCACAGAAACTAGAATCAAAATTAGGCTAAACAATTCCATTGGCTTTGTTTACAATTCGATTTAGGGAGTTACCAGAAGGGTAAGGGATGACTTGGCTGGCAGTTAAGTTTTATCATTTCTTGCGGTGCACAGGAATATTAGTGTTGGCGTACGGCCCGTTTATATAACGAAAACACTTCGTAATACAATGCACATAAACTGTTTATATATTTATTTTTCTGTATTATATTTACTTTAAATTTGGTTTTGTGAGGTCGTCGTAGTGATTGTTTTATATAAAATATTTTCCAGTTTTATTTGTTGCGGTTTGAAAAATTACTGCACACCAAAATCTGCAATGTTAAGGGAAAAGAATATAGTATAAGTTTTGTTCTGTTGCTAAAAATTAACCTTAGCTTTTAATATGTCCTCTGTCCAGTCCTCATTTGAAATTGTTTGTATAGTGTTATTTAGTACTTTTTGGACTTTATCAACCTGTTTTTCATATGTATTTATTATTTCATGAGTAGTTGCTATAGGCTGTTTAGCACACCAACACTCTTTATTTGTCACAAAACTCAATGATGCGTATTGAATGCCGGCTTCTTTAGCCAGTATTGCTTCTGGACATAGTGTCATGCTTAACAAATCAGCTCCCCAATTACGGTATAAATTGTTTTCTGCAATTGTAGAATACCGCGGTCCTTCTAGTGTGATTACAGTTGCCTTAGAATGTACGGGAAGTTTTTGTTTACTGGTTGCTTTTAATAGATGATGCCGCGTACGTTCGCAAAATGCAGGATACATTGGGAGATGACACACGCCAAAGGGACTGTTCACAGCGCCATCATAAAACGTTTGAGCACGCCTTGTTGTGTTGTCAATTATGTCGTGTGGAACAATAATATCACCAGGATGAATATTGTCCCGAAGCGAGCTAACGGTGTGTGTTCCCAATATATGTGTGCAGCCCAACTTACGCATGGCCCAAATGTTGGCTCTATAATTAATATTTGAGGGCATTATGTCATGAATACGTCCACTGCGCGAAAGGAGGGCACAGTTCACATCTTCAATGCGCCCTTCAATAACAATATCTGAGGGTTTTCCAAATGGAGTGCATATAGCGCATTCTTTTCTATCACTTAATTCTGTAGTCGAATCAAGGCCAGATTCAGCTATAATACCAATTTTGATTGGCGTACTTTTACTTATACCTTGGTCCATTGTCGTTATGTAATTTAGTCTTTTTTAAATTTTTTTTTGTAAATTTGAGAATAGCCCAAATATAGTTTACCTAATTTGAATAAAAACAAAATGACATCGGTTGACAATATTAACGCAGAAATCTTTTTTTTTTGTTTATTGTATATATTTATTTAGAATCTGTGTAGTACCGACAAAAACTGCAATTTGCGATATGATCAAATAATTATAGTGACACTACGTTTGGTTATGTACGACGGAATACAAAACAATTAACGGAAACCTTTCTAATACATCTAACTAACTTGAATAATTAAAACGGAATAAGTTGTGAAATTTTTTATACTAAAGCTATGTAAGCTATGTAAAATGGTGTATTGGTTTTGTGCAATGTCCGTCAAGGTGTCTGTCCGACCGTATGAACAAAACTTTTTTCGACACCCGTAAAGCTACACCCTGGAAACCTTACAATAAAAATTTGAGTTGCACGCCCACTTCTTCCGCCTTCGGCCATCCTGCTCTTTGAAATTCAAACCACCTATAGCTTTCACAGTTTTGGGCTAGAGCCACCAAACAGGTAATGCCGTTCTCCAAAAAACTGCATCAAAAATTTTGGTGCCAAGCCCAACCTGCCGCCTCCAGCAGCTGCTTTTTAAGAATAAGAATGCCAGTATCTTCCACATTTTTTGATTTGGTACGAAAATGGATGGTGACATCTACCAAAAACCTATGTGTTGACACTTGTCTATAAGTTCAACTGTCTGTATGTTTTCTTGGATTTCCCATCAGGTGCAGTATTGCCGTATTGGGCCGTGTCGAAGCCTAGGGGCACGAAACGCACGGTAGGCACGGATCATCACGCGTATTTTAACAACAAAACTTTCAACCCAGCATTTTTATTTATTCTTACACATTTTGATACCGATATTGGTATTGGTATTGTGCAATGTCCGTCGAGCTGTCTGTCTCTCCTTCTGTCTGTCTGTCCGTCCGTCCGGATGACGCACCCTTTGAGCAAAAAATAGATTTTGTGACGGCATTAAAGACGGCAACACAAGCATCTTATCTGTACAATGAACGGTAACGTCCTGTCCTGGACTGCTTATTCACGAAAAATCTCGCTTAAAATTTTCCATGCAAAAAACACCTTAGCTTGTATTTGTTATACCCCGAACCCATGAAATGGGTAAAAGGGGTATAATGTTTTTGTGCAAAAGTATGTAACAGGCAGATTTCTGATTTTCGATAATTATACTTTTATACCGAAGGTCTCATAGTATATGTTGGTTTTGTGCAATGTCCGTCATGGTGTCCGTCTGTCCGTATGAATGCAACTTTTTTCGACACCCGTAAAGCTAGAGACTTGAAACTTTGCAATTATGTTTTTCCATAGGCGAGACAGATAAAGTGTCAAGATTGGGTTGCCACGCCCACTAGGAGGCTGGGAAATCGATAAGTTCGATAACTGAAAACCGATAAAACCAAATATTTCTCACATTCTTACAGCTAGAATTACCAAATTTTGCACGAAGATAGCTAGTCACGTCCCTGAAAAAACTGCATCAAAATTTTGGATGCCACGCCCATTCCTTCCGCCCCCATCATCCCTGCTCCTTGAAATTGGAAACGCCTATAGTTTTCACATTTTTTGGGCTAGATCCACCAAATTTTGTGTCAAGATGGATATTGACGCTCCCCAAAAATATGGATCAAAATTTTGTATGCCACGCCCCCTTATTCCGCCCCCATCCCCCTTTTCTCCTTGAAATTGGAAACGCCTATAGTTTTCACATGTTTTGAGCTAGAGCCACCAAATTTTGTGTCAAGATAGGCAGTAAAGTTTTCCAACAAACTGCATCAAAAATTTGGATGCCACGCCCACACCTTCCGCCCCCACCCCCCGCCGTTGTTAAAACGGTTATGCGTGTATCTTCCACATATTTTGAACTAGAGTCACCAAATTTGGTAGGAAGATATATGGTGACATCTACAACAGATCTGCATCAAAAATTTGGATGCCACGACCACCTCTGCCGCCCACCATTTAAAATCGGAAATTTCGATATCTCTTACAGTTTTTAAGCCAGAGCCCCTAAATTCGGTAGAAAGATAGATGGCAGCATCTACCAAAGATCTGCATCAAAATTTTGGAAGCCACGCCCACCCAAGCCACCCGCCTTATAAAATTGGAATCGGCTATATCTCTAACATTTTTTAGCTAGAGCCACCAGACTTGGTAGGAAGATAGATAGTGACAGTTAAAAACAATTGATTCAAACATTTGGATGCCACGCCTACCTCTGCCGCCCACCTTTTAAATTTGGAAGTTAAGTCATCTTCCACAGTTTTTGAGGTAGTCATAAAATTTGGTAACATGATAGCTGGCGATGATTGCCACCCGGCCCACTCCTTTGCAAGCAGAATCCTTACCATCCGTTCTTTTACTGGTATCAAAGTATTCCGCAGTCGGTTGCATCCGACTGCAACGTTTTTACTTGTTATTTCCGTTTTCGATGAAAAAAATGAAATGTTCTCTCGTTCTCTCTTATGTTAAATGCCGTTGGAGTTGAACACAAAAAACTTAACTGAATTGAGTGAATTCAGCTTTGCCAAGATCGTCATACCGTTTTACGCTTTATTTTTTCTAACTCATTTTGCTGAATGCCGTATGCTATCAGTTACGACACGCATTCACACTCAAACTCGTGCAATTCACTGTTTGCATCGAACTCACTCATTCAATTCAATTAGAATTCATTAATTTTACGTACGCTATGAGTTGATTCATGCAGATGTCTAATGTATATTTTCGTGTGGAGGGTAGCAACCAAAAACATTTGAGCTACCGCCGTCATCGTGTTCCTTGCATTTCTTTCTTTTTTATATCTTGATAGGAAAGAAACAAAAACGTTGCACTTAATTCTTAATTTTTTACAAATATATGTATACTAGTAAGTGTCCCGCTTGCTTCGCTGCGCCGATAGTTTATATAAATTTTAGCAATAGTAGATAGATATGAAATCTATCTTATATATACAGTGCTTATCAAAATGATAAGACACATCAAAATTTTAAGTTTCTTCTCTTGCAAAATGTTTGTTGTTGGAAATTAAAAAAAATAATGAATGAGGAACGAAAATGCAAAGCATAGACTGTGAAAAAGCACCGTTACTTATTTTTTTAGCGTTGCCTGGAAATGCACCGTTAACTTTTCGTGGAAGTGCAAGAATTTTTCGTGTTTGCAAGCGTATCATAATTATAAGACACATTGGTTAAAAGTGAAGTTAAAGAGGTAGGATCGCGGATTTTGGCGCTTTTTATTGTTTGCAACAAGAGAATTGACTAAATTAATTAAAATGGGTCGCTCTATTCTCCTTCAGGAGGAAGAAAAGGGCTCGATTCTTGCTTTTTCAAAGTCTGGCTGGACTGTTAGCCAAATTTCCGTGAAATTTGTCGAAGTCGCACTGCCATTGCAAATTTTGAAAAACCCGGAAAGTTACGGTAAAAAACGAAGCACTGGTCGAAACCCAATCTTAAATGAGCGTGAAAAACGGCGCATTATAAAGAACGCAAGCAATTCGACAGAATCATGTGTCCAGCTTGCTTCACTTTCAGGCCAGAAAGTGTCTGCCATGACTGTGTGGCGCACTTCAAATAAGTCTAAGTACATTTGCCGAGGTGTACTTAAGAAGGTACCCCATTTGACTCCACTTCACAAAGCGGCAAGGATCGATTTCGCGCTTAGAAACTTGGAAACAAACTGGGACTCGGTAAGAAAATGGTTATATGGGTACTTTGCATGTGTATTACCATTTTTTTGTTCAAAAAGGTTATTTTTTCTGATGAGAAAAAATTTAATCTGGACGGACCGGATGGATATCGCCATTACTGGCGTGATTTAAGAAAAGAACCGCTGCATTTTTCAAAGAGGAACTTTGGTGGCGGATCGGTCATGGTGAGGGGAGCGTTTAACAAGTTTGGAACGCTAAACTTGCAGTTTACCAGCTCCAGGATGAATAGCTCCGACTACATACAAGTGCTAGAAAGTAGTTTGCTATTATTCCTTTGCGAAAATAGGGAAGTCCCCTATATTTTTATGCAGGATAACGCGCGAATCCACACAAGTCACCAGACAAGGGCATTATAACAAGACTGTTCCGTCGATTTAATGGACTGGCCAGCATGCTCCCCGGATTTAAATCCAATTGAAAATGTGTGGGGGATACTGGCAAGACGTGTATATAAAGAAAACACAGTATACGGAAACATAACTGAACTTAAGGAAGCAATTTTAAGAGAATGGGGTTTCCTTGAGCCTCAGTTATTAAAAAACCTGTCAGACTCAATGAAAAAGCGGGTTTTTGATGTTGGAAGAGCTCAGGGAAATTCAATTAATTATTAATTAATGAAATCTTAAATATATCATAACAAATTTTTTATTTGTAAGCGTTAAATTCAAAGATGTCTTATCATTTTGATACGGTTGAAAACACCATATTTTGTTAATTTGTTAAAAAAAAATAAATATGTTTGAAATACTGCTATAAAATGATTTAAACCTGTTGTCTATTCTATTTTCAAATATATTAGCGAAATTTTTATTTTGCTAGGTAAGGTGTCTTAGAAAATATTTGAAAAAAACAAAGTGTCTTATCATTGTGATAAGCACTGTATAAAACAAAGTCAAGTCGTGTTTGTTACAACACTTATAACTCGAGATCTGCTGGACCAATTTTCATGGTTTTTGATTCGTTGGATTTGTCTCCGCCCCGAATAGCAGAATACATCTTAAAAACAATGAAAACTCGCGACATGGCGGTTTTTGGTATCCAAACATCCAATATTCATTTCAATCAATGCTCATTTATTTTATGTCAAACATTTGTTCAATTTTGTCAAATACTGTAACAACTATTCATGTGTGACTTCAGAAATTTATTTTGTGTATAAAGTTCAGGCACTGTTATTATATTTGGTTGTTTTATGTGGTTTTGTGCGAGTGAATATTCAGTATTATTCAGTATAACTAAGATTCAAGGCCAGATTTGCCATCGCATTGGATCATTGCAACGTATTGAAGATGCACAGCATAAATTCTTGCAAATATACTTCATGGGCAATATGGAAGACCAAATTGACCGGCGTCAAGAGATCAACACAGCTACGAAAAGAGCAATTCTCCAAGATCTGCAGCAAATGCTTCATGAACATCATGCATTGTTCAAAACTGCTTTAGAGCGCATGCCAAGTGATGACTATAAAGTTGTGTTCAGAGCAGATGAAAGACCAGCTGGAACATATGAACGCACATTTAATGCTCCAACAATCGATGAAGTGGCAATCCTGATTGTTGGTGAAAACTTGGAAACACGTGATATTGTACTTACACGACGCAATACTGGGCAACTACAAAGAATATATGAAGCACACCGTTTATATGACGCGTTACAATACCCACTGATGTTTTGGCAAGGAGACGATGGATATCACTTTAATATCAAAATGATTAATCCATTGAATGGTGAGGAAACTACCAAGAAGGTTAGTTCGATGAATTATTATGCATATCGTTTGATGATTCGTGAAAATTCTGTTAATTATTTGTTGCGATTTCGTCGACTGCTTCAACAATATTGCGTTGACATCGTTGACATGTACGTTAAAATCGAAACGGAGCGCCTGACTTCCATTCGGTTGAATCAAGCTAAATTGCGTTCGGAAGAGTATATTCATTTACGCGATGCAATTAGCACATAATGAGATTCAGAAAATGTTGGTCGGTTGACTATTTTACCGGTGACATACACAGGTAGCCCGCGTCATATGCATGAATATGCGCAAGATGCAATGACATATGTTCGTCATCATGGTCGGCCAGATCTATTCATTACATTTACATGTAATCCGAAATGGATGGAAATTATTCAATTGCTGCTTCCCGGACAAACATCAAGTGATCGACACGACATTACCGCACGTGTTTTCAAGCAAAAAATTCGGTCACTAATGAATTACATTGTTAAGCAACACGTCTTTGGGATTACTCGATGCTGGATGTATTCAGTCGAATGGCAAAAACGAGGCCTACCGCATGCTCACATTCTAATTTGGTTAGTCGAAAGAACTCGGCCAGATCAAATAGATGGCATCATAAGTGCGGAGATTCCTGCTCCTGAAACCGATCCAGACCTACATGATGTTGTAATCACGAATATGATTCGTGGACCGTGCCACACTGCCAATCACCGTGCATGTTCGACGGCAAGTGTTCCAAACGGTATCCACGAAAATTGACGGCAAATACCATTACAGGCAACGATGGTTATCCATTGTATCGGCGTCGATCGCCCGATGATAATGGTAGAACTATCACAACTAAGGTGAAAGGAAACGATTTCGTAGTTGATAACAGTTGGATTGTTCCATATTCGCCACTTCTTTCCAAAACATTCAAGGCACATTGTAATGTGGAGTATTGCAATTCGGTCGAGTCAATTAAATACATTTCCTCCAATTTTTTGCAATTTCGTCTCATCAAACGACGAGCATATCAACAAAGTATTCCCGGATATCATTGCTAACCACAAAAATACTAAATGGTTAAGTGAGCGAGCAGTTTTGGCGGCTAAAAATAAAGATGTAGATGACCTCAATTTTGTAATTCAAAATCAAATCGTAGGTACTCAGTATTCATTAAAATCTATCGACTGTGTAACAAACGAAGAAGAAGCCACTAATTATCCAACTGAATTTTTAAACTCCTTGGATGTGCCTGGTTTACCACCGCACAATTTACAACTGAAGGTTGGCTCGGTAGTCATCATGCTTAGAAAATTAAACCAACCAAAACTGTGCAATGGAACGCGTTTGGTGATAAGAGAACTGATGAGCAATGTGATTCACGCGTCGATACTTAAAGGAAAATTAAAAGATGAAGTTCTTATTCCAAGGATTCCGATGATCCCAACGGATATGACCTTTGAGTTTAAACGAATTAAATTCTCGATTCGTCTTGCCTTCGCCATGACGATCAACTAATCACAGGGCCAATCCTTGACTATTTGTGGCCTCAATCTTGAAAATGCATGTTTTTCTCATGGTCAATTGTACGTGGCATGCTCACGTGTCGGCAGACCATCCGCTTTATTTGTTCTTGCGCCTGACCAAAAAACAAAGAATATCGTTTACCACAAGGTGCTTGAATAAAAATCCGATTAATGAATTAATCCGAGTGTATCACAATCTGCACAACGTAGTTTTCAATCATTTTTTTCTGACATGTGTTTGAAGTACTAAAATATTATTATTTTTTTTATTTTGATTTTTATTCTCATTCTGTATGTATTCATCATCAATCATTGTATTACGTTCATCAAAGCCTAAATTATCTCAGCTAAAAGGTAACACGACATTCATTGACTGTTAGGCGGTACGAAGTTCTAGAAAATAAATTATAAATTATTTAACAACATATTATAGCAAAATATTTAATATTCTCTTCTCTGATTAACCTGAAATCTTTTTGATGCTTCTATGTGCTTATCCATATGTTTATCAAGATATTTTTCTACTGAATGTTTTCGTGCATTTTTTTTTGTTTTATCGGTGAACCGACTACGTTTTTTAACGGGATTTTTTACATTTTCAGTTTTACATTCACTTGACGTATCAGAATCTTGAGCTAATACTTCCTCTAAAGGAATATAAACATCAAAATGTGCATTCATTAATGGACTGGTAGAACGCAAATTTTTTACAGGATGCATAATATTTCCAAACGCTTGAAATAAATTTCCATTGTGAAAAACTTGAATTTAAGTTTAAGCTGAAGCAAGCAAAAGTTTCCCAGTTGCTTACAACATGGGCTACAATATGTTGGCGTATGGTGCCATGGAAGCCTTGCCTACCAAATAAAAGGTAGGAAGTATATCTAAAAAGGCAGGCTCCATCACCAATTATGGCAACAACTGAATGCGGCACCAAAACACCACTAATAGCTCTTCTTCTCTCTGTTATCTAACTGTGGCTACAAAATATAAGAAAACTTTGTTTTGCAAGCAATCGATGCGTAAAATATTACATAATTTGTATACCCCTAACCCATTAAATGTGTAAATGGTTAATGGTTTTGTGCTAAAGTATATAACAGGCAGACGGAAGCATCTCCGACCCCCATAAAGTATATATATTCTTGATCAGCATCAACAGCCGAGTCGATATAGCCATGTCCGTCTGTCCGTCTGTATGAACGCGTCGATCTCAGAGACTACAAGAGCTAGAGACTTCAGATTTTGAATATAAGTTCTCCTATACCATAAGCAGAACAAGTTTGTTTAAAATTATCGATAACTATTCTGGTTTCCGATATACACTTGTAACCGATTACAAAAAAATCTCGAATTTGGAAAATGTAAAAATGTAAATAATGGGTAACAATAGAATTTTTCTGAAAATTTCATCGAAATCGGTTGAGAAACATCAGAGATATCGATGATTGAAATTTAGGTCACAGATGCTTACAGACAATGACTGTACGCGTTAAGTATGGGGTTCGGGGTATATCCTAGTCGGGAAATCTGGACTAGAGCCTTCTTACTTGTTTTACCCTGAACCCATGAAATGGGTAAAATAGGGTATAATTGTTTTGTGCGAAAGTGTGTAACAGGCAGAAGCAAGCATCTCCGACTCCATAATGTAGCCATGTCCGTTGCTCCGTCCGTATGCATGAACGCGTCGACCTCAAAGTCTATAAGAGCCAGAGACTTCAAATTTGGAACATAACTTCTCCAAAGCCATAGGCAGATCAAGTTTATTTAAAATATATGTATATACATAACTATTCTGGTTTCCGAAATACACATGAAATCAATAACGAAAAAATCTAGAAATTAGAAAATGTAAAAATAGGAGGTGAAACTATGGATAACTTTATAACTTCTGTGAAAATTTGTCCAAATCGGTTAAGAAACACCGGAGATATTTTAAATTAAAGTTAAGTCAAGAAAAACTGCAATGCTGCAAGTCATTTTAATACACGGGTTCAGGGTATCTTTTAGTCGGGATTTCTCGACTTATGCTCTTTTATTTGTTTTCAGATGCGCTCATTCTCGTGTAGTGGTGACAGTCGGCATAGGTACACCTGCATCATGAAAACATTCATACAATTGATCGAATCTATGCATGTCTGCGTCATACGTGTGAGTCGCGCTCTTGGTCCCAAACCCACAGAGGCGGCTTAAAACTTGAACATGCGCGCGCATTGCTCTTCATGTTCGGCGCTAGATGACAAATTATTTTTAAATCTCGCTCCGACCAAGCGCCTTTGTTGTTGCCCATTTCGGCTCACTCTCTTATGTATGCGAGCGCTCTGCATGTCAAACAAAAAGCTTAGTATCGCTACCTTCTTCGCACGCGCTGAATTCAGAAGTCAACAATGTATGCATGCTCTTATATTTGCACCTGCATTTTTTAATATATATGTACAACATGTACTTACATATGTATGTATTTACATATGTGCATTTGCAACACCAACCAAAGTTACAAATGTCAGCTCTAAAATTTTATCAAAACAATGGTAAATGGTTGATCAAAAGAAAAATTTCTGTGCTTTTATGTATGTGTTTGTGTGTTATATACCTCCTTGTTGCTTTGAGAAAACCAAATTGGATAACTGCAGTATAGCTCCAGCATAAAAGTTATTCTGAAGTTAACTTATTCCAAGTTTAGCTGGACATTGAGAAATTGGGCCTTAAATAACTAAAAATATAAAAAAATTTAATTTGGGATGCAAATTTTGATGTTGTTCTGTTATTTGTGTCTCTTTGTAGTGCTATTCTTGGAATGCAAGAAAAGAATTTGTGTGTAGAGAAAATATAACGCTCACAAGAATTGGAAAGGTACAATAGAACGCCACATGTAAAAAATTTTTTTGCCTGTGGCATTTTAAATGATTTGTATTACTTATATTTTTATACCCCTTGCCCATAAAATGGGTAAAACGGGTATAATGGTTTTGTGCAAAAGTATGTAACAGGCAGAAGGAAGCATTTCCGACCCCATAACGTATATATATTCTTGATCAGCATCAACAGCCGAGTCGATATAGCCATGTACGTCTGTATGAACGCGTCGATCTCAGAGACTACAAGAGCTAGAGACTTCAGATTTTTGCACATAAACTCTTCTAAGTCAGTACAAGTTTGATTCCGATTTTCGATAACTATTTCCGTTTCCGATATACACATGTGATCGATAATATAAAAATATCGAATTTGGAATATGTAAAAATGTGGGTTGAAATAATGGGTAACGATAGAAATTTTTCTGAAAATTTCATCGAAATCGGTTAAGAAACATCAGAGATATCGAAGATTGAAGTTAAGGTCACACATCAATTTGTTTCAGTTTCACAATTCAATTTAAAATGTAGGCAGTTAAATGTAAACACAAGTGTATTACTCTTTTCGTTTTGCCCTCTTTTTTGCGTTTTTGTGATTTTTTCGGTATTTTTAAGGGGCATACAGGGGTCTTATGATACACACTAGAAATAATGTGTAAATTTCTATCAGAAATATTTCTAGTTCCTGCGTACTAAGCTGAAAGCTAGAGGCTTGAAACTTTGCGATGATGTTTGTTTTTGAGTTTCGTCAGTGTCAAGATTGGGGTACCATGCCTACTAGGAGGCTAGGAAATAGATAAAATCGATAACTGAATGTCGATTGTCGTCTATCTTGGCTCTATAGAAGAGGTGACCTGTGGTTAGACGTAGTCTTTCAAGACTGTCATTCCACCATGGGGCATCTATCTCTTTACGCGTTTTCTCTAATGGGCAGCTTTCTTCAAATGCATTATTAAAGCTACTCCTTAGATTTCGTACAACTCTATTCAACTCACCGGTATGTCTGGGTAACCCAGATCTTTCGGTGGCTGGGTGAAGTTCTAGGGTCGACCTAAATTTTTCCTGGGGTTACGAGTTGCTACGCTTCTATCCGTATGAACCTGAAGTTTAAGTAGGATGCTCCTGTGATCGGACATGGATTCTGAGGAGACATGCCATTCTCTGAGATGTGGGCTAAGAGGCCGACTAGTCAGAGTTATGTCCAATACCTCTTCTCTAATTCTAGTTACGAATGTCGGTGTTGATACGACATTTCCAATTTCTAAATTATATTTAAATATAAAGTATGTTAGGCACTCACTGCGTGTATTGTTGTCACTGCTGCCCCATATCGTTTGGTGCGCGTTGGCATCGTAGCCGATTAAGATTTGCAGCTTCTCGTTCCCGCAGAGGTCCACCAGCTTTTCCACTTCTGGTGGTGGGCATTCCACATCACCAGCGAAGTCGGCGGATGCCACCACCATAGGGGGGGCGTTTCCATTAGACTTCACGGCAATAGGCACGCTGTCCCTAGTTAGGAATTAGAAAAGTGAAATAATTACCTTTTCTAACCATAATGCATGCCCTAGGTATTGGATCCCTTTGATCCCAGATTACCTTTGAGTCGACGGTGGACAGGCCTTTGATGCCATCTTTGACCCATGGCTCCTGTACGAGGGCTACTCCAAGGTGTTGATTGATAAACATCCTGGCTTGGACGGCCGAGGCCGCCTTAGCCCGATGGAGATTTATTTGGGCTAGACCGGTGGTGGTGACGTGTGGCGTCACCATCATGCTACCGCTGCTTCATATCCTGGGTATGTAGGGCCAAGGCTGCCTTCATCGCCGCTGGCCGTCATCGTGACGTCCACCTCCGCTGTTGCTGGTGTCGGTGTTGGGGCCAGAGCATTTGTTGGGCCAACACTCGTCTTTTTCAGACCGCTGACGGGGATGGTCCCGTGGCGGAATGACAATTGGTGGCCTCGCCGCGATCTCTTCCTTAGAGGCTTCGTTAATGCCGATAACCATCAGCGCCCCTGCACTATCCGATCTCCTCGAGATGACTTTCCATGTTTCGGTCTCGATCTTGTTTTGTTTCCTCAGCAGAATGAACAAGAATTCGGTGGACCGATCCGCACTCCTTGGACAGAAGATGGTTATGTTATGTGGTGACATTCCGTCACACGGCCACCTTGACCCTCTTTATCATTGTCGCTTACGACGGGCGCGTCGTGGTGGGCACCGGAGGGGAAGGCTTCCTCGCTGCTGCTGTCGCCGCTGCTCTCGACGTACTCGGACGCTCCTCCTCACACACCCTCTTGGGAGCGTCAGGGTATCGTTGAGGCGATTGGGGTTGGTCCCCGTGCCTACTGTACCGTTCCCCTGCTTCATGTTGCCTTTTTCAGCGCCTCAACAGTGGCAAGTCCCTGCAGTATGTACCTAAGATACCATTTGGTCCTGGACCCGCACCAACCCTTCCGGTTTTGGTCGTCAAGTCCTCCCGGCTGTCCACGTTGTGGCAACATTCTCTTTTGCTGTTGCCCACGTTCCGGTGTGCTGCGCCTTCTGCTTCTGTTGCCCCTGGTTGGGGCGCTGCAGTGCTGTGCCCACGTTGGAGAGTCGCTCCCCGTTAAGGAGGCGGTCGTCAAACTGTCTTGCGACATTGGCAGCAAGGATATCCTGCGGCACTTTAAATTGCTTGTTGTTATTGTGTTTCATAAGAGAAAATAAGGTCTACCCGGGCAGAGATCCTCAGTACCCGGGTAAGGCTAAATAGAACAGGAGGTTGCCATCTGCCTGAGCTCACCGTTTTAATCCAGGCCCCCAGCCAGGCTGACTCTCGGCACGGTCCGAATGACACCTTAGCCCAGCCCGAAGTGCGATGAGGGGGTAGGGATGAAGGTAGGTATTTGTGAGGGAGTTGGGAGTGTGTGAGGCTATGATTTAAAGACGGCGACACAAGCCTCTTGTCGGTACGATAAACTCTACCGCACCCGCTGTTTGTCCAGGACAACTTATTATTATACACAGCTAACCCCAAAAGGGGCCGTTCGCCGTTCGCCATCCGCAACCCGCGACCAGCCTGGTGGCCTCACCTCAGCCCCTCAGAACTATCCCACAAGTCAAGGAGACCAGGCACCTGTCTATGTTAAACGTCTTCAATTTGATTAAGTTAAATGGTGGCAAAGAACAAAGGAAAATAAAATAAAATGGGCTTGATGCAAATGTTTTTCTCTGAACTGCGTTGGTTTTAACTGCAAACCTTGATGGCTTGTGTGACCCCTTACAGAGAAGATATAAGGTATTTATGGGATATATTTACAGCATTTGACAGTGGACCCTCGGTTAACGAACACAATTGGTACCAGCATCTTGTTCGTTATGCAAAACGTTCGGTAAGAAAAACCATTATTCCCATATATATCAATGTAAAATAAAATAACGCATTCCAGGTCGAAAAAAAGACACTGTATGAAAGTAACATAAAATGCATCAAAACTTTTAAGTAACTGAAAAAATAGACGAATATATTAAGTTCGGTTTTGATTGAAAGAAAGTTTAATGAAACGTATAAAAAATTTTAAAGAACTGAATATGTATTGGACGGAAGGAGACAATCTGAAATGGAAAATAGAAAGAGTTTGGAAAAGAAACATTTTTTTTATAATAGGTACATGCATACCTAGTTTTTTTTTAAACAAAAAACTGTCTAGAGTTAAAATGAAACACAGCAATATCTATATATATATAACATGTAAGAAGGCTCTAGTCGAGATTTCCCGACTAGGAGATACCCCGAACCCTATACTTAACGCGTACAGTCATTGTCTGTATGCATCTGTGACCTAAACTTCAATCTTCGATATCTCTGATGTTTCTTAACAGATTTCGATAAAATTTTCAGAAAAATTTCTATCGTTACCCATTATTTCAACCCACATGTTTACATATTCCAAATTCGAGATTTTTTTGTAATCGATTCCATGTGTATATCGGAAACCAGAATAGTTATCGATAATTTGAAACAAACTTGTTCTGCTTATGGTATAGAAGAACTTATATTCAAAATCTGGAGTCTCTAGCTCTTATAGTCTCTGAGATCGACGCGTTCATACATACGGACAGACGGACGGACGGACATGGCTATATCGACTCATCTGTTGATGCTGATCAAGAATATATATACTTTATAGAGTCGGAGATGCTTCCTTCTGCCTGTTACATACTTTAGCACACACACATACCCCTTTTACCCATTTTATTTGTTCGGGGAATAAAAATGAATGTGTGTCTGTATGTCATCAATTATCTCAAAAACTACTGGACCGATTATTATGAAAATTGATTGATTGCTCATTGATGCCATTAGCCACCAGGTGGCGCTGCAGAGTAGCAACGTCTGCCCCGTTCAACCGATTGTCATGAAAATCAGTATGATGATGTATTTTTAATCGGTAAGATGAATATGATATTCGTATTAATAGAAGTTACCACCAGATGGCGCTTCCATGTTTCAAGTTCAATTCTGATAAGTTCCAAAAATTAGTTTTCTTAAATTTATTTTAGTTTGCGTAGCAACGCGCGCTGGGTACAGCTAGTCGTTGAATAATTCTTTTGCACGTATAGCCTCTGTCTGATTTGGATGATGCTTTTTAACGTATGATGCCACACACTCCCATGCTTTGAGCATTTCTCTGATTGCACTAGACTGTTGATATTCTTCTGTTATCTCATCGTCTGATAAAGTCTGCTTCTTAACTTCTTGCTGTAAAGCACATTGCAATTCTGCAAGCTCTTCGGTAGTCAGATCCTCACTGTGCTCTGCCACAAGCTCAGCGATGTCATTGCTATCCACCTCTTGCTGATCTATGGGCTGATGCAATGGGGTTGTATTAGGAGGCACAACGTGAAATTTGATAAATTTCAACTCTTCAATGAGATCATCTTGTAAACCTGGTGAATGTGAAGGAGCGTTGTCAGTAATAATAGGCAAATTCACCTCAATCAAATATTTCTGCACAGAGGGTCCTAAAACTTTATTGACTCACTCAGTAAAAAAATCACGTGTCGCCCAAGCTTTGCTGTTGAGCTTCCACATGACATTTAGCTTGCTCTTGTCGAAGGCACGTGGATTCTCTGAATGATAGACAAGAAGGGGTTTTATTTTCAAGTCGCCTTGCATTGGCACAAAAAATCAGAGTAAGGCGGTCTTTTATTGGCTTGTGGCCGGGCATTGCTTTCTCCTCTGCTGTTATGTACTTTCGCTTGGGCATCTTTTTCCAAAAAAATACCCGTTTCGACGCAAATAAAAATCTGCTGGGGCAAGTAACCCGCAGTAACCACAAGCTTTTTGAAAATTTTCGCACCACCCATAACTGGCTTTGAACTCTTGTCCTCTGATTGTTGATGCTCCTGGTGACTTTACAATAAGATTGGTGAATATCGTTTTATCCATCTCACAAATTATATTCTGCAAAATTGTGTCACCTTGCATTTGCTTTTCGTTAACCCATATCAGAAGTAGTGTTGAGTAAACACTGCTCATTTTGAAGAACATGTTCACTTGTTCTTTTTTTTTAAGTGAGTCAACTCGCTCACATTGCTCACTTGTTCATTCAAGTTGCTCAGTTGCTCTCTTGTTCACTCAAGTTGCTCTGTTGCTCACTTGTTGTTCAGTCAAGTTGCTTAGAACTGCTGTTGTTCATTTGCTTTAAACCGGCCGTTGTTCTTTTACATTTAAAGTTAATTTATCACTAAATCAGAACCACATTATTATAAAAATTATAAACAAAATATATGGGCAATTCTCTGATGTCGAATGCGACATTTGTACGCAATCAAACTGAAAAAAAACAGGTGCCTAGATTTTTTTTTATTTTTTTTAAATGCGAATTTTATAGCTCTTGGTTAGCACTATAATCTGTGTTAAGATCGATTTTGGGCATTTGTTCATTTTCAAGATAATCACAAAAATGTAAGGCATTCGCACGCGACACAGACAGAAGTCACTTTTTCGAAAACTAGCTCAAGCACTGATTTCAGCGAAACATGATGGAAAATTGTAATGCAATTAATTTTAAAATGTTATGTATTGATTGTTCTTAATAATGCATTTCGTTTGACTTAAAAATATTAAGTAGTTTTTTTTTTTAAATTGAATTTGAATCACTGTCGCACGCTACATGTCGCACGCGACATTTTCTTCCATCAAATCGGAAACTAATTTATCTCTTATAGTTTTTGAGCGAGAGTCACCTCTGCCGCCCAAATGTCAATGCATTATGTCTCTCATTACGAACATTTATCATAAAAAATCGAGCAAAAAAACAGAAATTTGGCATTTTATCGACCTTGCATTCGATAATTTAAAACTTTTTTTTTATAAATAAATGAAATGTTTGTTAATTCTAGTTAAATTTAATCGATTCCCTGTACGTATATGGTAAAACAACAAACTTACAGAGACTTTAAATTTTTTTGATGTGGTTGAGGAAATGCCCATATATATTTTTACTTTTTCATAGGTGGAAACCTTTAACAAATAACAAATAAAAAACAAGTAAAAACGTTGCAGTCGGAAGCAACCGACTGCGGAATACTTTGACACCATTAAAAGAACGGATGGTATGTAGTCTGTTTGCAAAGAATGGGCCGGGTGGTAAACATCGCCAGCTATCATGTTACCAAATTTTGTGACTTTAGCTCAAAAACTGTGGAAGATAACTAAACTTCCAAATTTAGAAGGTGGGCGGCGGGGTGGGTGTGGCATCGAAATTTGTTAATCAAATCTTTTTAAATGTCACCATCTATCTTCCTACCAAGTTTGGTGGCTCTAGCACAAAAACTGTTTATGATAGAGCCGATTCCAATTTTAAAGGGCGGGTGGCTTGGGTAGGCGTAAAAACTGTAGGAGATATCGAAATTTCCGATTTTAAATGGTGGGCGGCAGAGGTGAGCGTGGCATCCAAATTTTTGATACAGATCTTTTGTAGATGTCACCATATATCTTCCTACCAAATTTGGTGACTCTAGTTGAAAAAATGTGGAAGATACACGCATAACCGTTTTAACAGCGGCGGTGGGTGGGGGGCGGAAGGTGTGGGCGTGGCATCCAAATTTTTGATGCAGTTTGTTGGAAAACTTCACTATCTATCAGGGGGCCTGGCATCTAAAATATTGATTCATTTTTTGGGGAACGTCAATATCTATCTTGAAACAAAATTTGGTGGCTTTAGCCCAAAAAATGTGAAAACTATAGCCGTTTACAGTTTCAAGGAGCAGTGTGTTTGGGGGCGGAGGGAGTGAACATGGCACCCAAAATTTTGATGCAGTTTTTTGAGGGACGTGACTAGCTACCTTTGTGCAAAATTATGTAACTCTAGCTGCAGGAGTGTGAGAAATATAGGGCTTTATCGGTTTTCAGTTATCGGTTTTATCGATTTCCCAGCCTCCTAGTAGGCGTGGCAACCCAATCTTGACACTTTATCTGTCTCGCCAATAGACAAACATAATTGCAAAGTTTCAAGTCTCTAGCTTTACGGGTGTCGAAAAAAGTTGCGTTCATACGGACAGACGGACAGACACCATGACGGACATTGCACAAAACCAATATACTATGAGACCTTCGGTATCAAAGTATAATTAAACAAGTAAGAAGGCTCTAGTCGAGATTTCCCGACTAGGAGATACCCCGAACCCCATACTTAACGCGTGCAGTCATTGTCTGTATGCATCTGAGACTTCAATCTTCGATATCTCTAGTGTTTTCAGAAAATTTCTATCGTTACCCATTATTTCAACCCCCATTTTTACATTTTCCAAATTCGAGATTTTTTTGTAACCGATTCCATGTGTATATCGGATACCAGAATAGTTATCGATAATTTGAAACAAACTTGTTCTGCTTATGGTATAGGAGAACTTATATTCAAAATCTGGAGTCTCTAGCTCTTATAGCCTCTGAGATCGACGCGTTCATACAGACGGACGGACAGACGGACATGGCTATATCGACTCATCTGTTAATGCTGATCAAGAATATATATAATTTATAGAGTCGGAGATGCTTCCTTGACCCTTTTTATGGGTTCGGGGTATACAAATTTTAATAAAATAATCGTCATCATAATAGTTCCAAATATCGTCCTCGTTTGTATTTTTTATTGACGACTCTTGTGGCGCCTCAGTCGGAGCAGCATCAGGCAATGCGTTAGCTACCTGAGTGAACATGTTTTTTTTATGTTGGCAACAGATTTTTGGAATGCAACTTCAGATTTGAAAACACGCCCTTTGAGTCTGGGATCTAAAATTGTGCTATCCGCAAATAAAACATGCTCAACATCTTTAAACCGATTATTCAGTTCGCATACAAGCTCATTTATGACTTATTTAGCCACCTTTTTTGTTTTCTAAAATTGCAACCAAGACTATAACTATTTAACAATCTGCAATTGTTAATATCAAGTCTGGACGTAAAATTGAAACGGCTACCATAACTGCTTCTTTTAGGACAAAGAGCCGTTAAAACATTTTATATGTTAAATTCCATCGTGTTGGCACATCCTGCGAAAGTTTTAAACTTGGTAATTTTAATTAAGCCTGTCTGTGCATCCTTTAATTTTTTTAAGCCGCCAGATGAGCTTCAATTGAAAATCTTGACGATTGCCTTGGCCTTTGAACGTTTGTCGTCAATTTCGAGCAACGTCTTTTGGACGATTATATTGAGGGTATGTGCATGTTGTTAGCATTAACCGATGCAACCGCCTACACTTTGTTTTCAATTTTCCATTGGGTGACTATTTTTTTTTTTTTTAAATTTACACATGTTTTTGGAACTGTGTGCACCTTCAAACGCTTCACAGGCTATGATATACGATTTTAGCTCGTTGGCTCCAGGCTCTATGAAATGAGCCGTTACGGCTAGGTAACTCTCATAAGTGGTTAGGCAACGTTTGTACGTTGTTACGTTTGTTAAAGTTTTGCGGGTAGGGAGCTTATAGCATGGGCAGTGCATCATCTTCTAGAAGTTTTTTAAACTCTGGCTCTTCGACCAACCTCAGTGCATGATTTCCCTTGGCAATAATTTTTACCACTTGCCGATCTATTTGTTGGCTTTTGTTCTCCGACACAGGCCTATAGGCAAAAGTTGAAATTTTTGCTGCTTTGCGACTTATAGCTTAAAGCTGAGTCTCAGTACTTGCATTTTGCTTGCGCGTTGCCCACATCATT
Organism: Scaptomyza hsui; assembly: GCA_018152825.1. NCBI lineage: Eukaryota > Metazoa > Arthropoda > Insecta > Diptera > Drosophilidae > Scaptomyza > Scaptomyza hsui. Next base: position 1,327,176 of record JAECXO010000183.1, on the reverse strand, counting down.
ATAGCGAATCCATATATCACTATGCTTGCGTATCAGAGTTATTTTAAATACTGTTTATTTTGCATAAAATACTATATGCATTAAAATAATTTGTTTTTGGCGCTAAGATATAACAGCCGGAAATTAACTAAAACCTCCATATGAACGGTGAAAAAAGAACCTCTGTGAAAAAATGAACTAAAATACCGGAAGAACAGCTGAGCAAAAAGTAAAAATGAGCTAAAGGGAGCAAGTGAGCTGTAAGAAAATTAGCAAATGAGCAATAGGAACAAAAACAAGAACAAAAGAGCAAATGAGCAAAAAATAACAATTAGTACGGAACATTGCTCACTTGTTCAGTTCGATGAACAACTCTTTTTTGCTCACTCACTCATGAACAACCCAATACTAATCAGAAGCAATCTTTCAACATTATTGAGAATTTGTGGTCGTTTCGAAGAAACTCTTGATACTCCCATTGAAGCATTCACCACCTCAAGCTTGTCCTTGTTCTTGAGGATAGTAGAAATCGTTGATATCGATAAGTTGAACGCACGTCCTGAGTCAGCAACACCAAAACCTTGTTTATGTTTTTCAATGATCTTAAGTTTCATTTCAATAGTTATTTTGGCTCTTTAATTTTTCTCTTTCTCTGAATTTTTTTTTGAAGGCATTTTTATACTTTGATACCGAAGGTCTCAAAGTATATTGGTTTTGTGCAATGTCCGTCATGGTGTCCGTCTGTCCGTCTGTCTGTCTGTCCGTCTGTATGAACGCAACTTTTTTCGACACCCGTAAAGCTAGAGACTTGAAACTTTGCAATTATGTTTGTCTATAGGCGCGACAGATAAAGTGTCAAGATTGGGGTGCCACGCCTACTAGGAGGCTGGGAAATCGATAAATTCGATAACTGAAAACCGATAAAACCAAATATTTCTCACATTCTTACAGCTAGAGTTACCAAATTTTGCACTCAGATAGCTAGTCATATCCCTGAAAAAACTGCATCAAAATTTTGGATGCCACGCCCACTCCTTCCGCCCCCATCATCCCTGCTCCTTGAAACTGGAAACGCCTATAGTTTTTACATTTTTTGATAGATATTGACGTTCCACAAAAAAATTCATCAATATTTTGGATTCCACGCCCCCTGATTCCGCCCCAATCCCCCCCTTCACCATTAAATTGGAAACGCCTATAGTTTTCACATTTTTTGGGCTAGAGCCACCAAATTTTGTGTCAAGATAGGTACTAACGTTCCCTATCAAAACTTGGATGCCACGCCCCCTGATTCCGCCCCCATCCCCCCTTCTCCAAGAAATTGGAAACGCCTATAGTTTTCACATTTTTTGGGCTAGAGCCACCAAGTTTTGTGTGAAGATAGATATTGACGTTCCCCAAAAAAATGAATCAAAATTTTGGATGCCACGCCCACCTCTGCCACCCGCCTTATAAAATCGGAATCGGCTATATCTTTAACAGTTTTTGAGCTAGAGCCACCAAACTTGGTAGGAAGATTGATAGGACAGTTAAAAACATTTGATTCAAAATTTTGGATGCCACGCCCACCCAAGCCACCCGCCTTATAAAATCGGAATCGGCTATATCTTTAACAGTTTTTGAGCTAGAGCCACCAAACTTATTAGGAAGATATATAGTGACAGTTAAAAACATTTGATTCAAAAATTTGGATGCCACGCCTTCCTCTGCCGCCCACCTTTTAAATTTGGGAGTTAAGTTATCTTCCACAGTTTTTGAGCTAAAGTCACCAAATTTGGTAACATGATAGCTGGCGATGTTTACCACATGGGCCACTCCCTTCGCCCCTGCATTCCCCCTTATCAACCGTTCTTTTACTGGTATCAAAGTATTCCGCAGTCGGTTGCGTCCGACTGCAACGTTTTTACTTGTTCTGTATGTTATTTTGTAATTAAAAAAAAAAAAAAATTAAAAAATATAACTTTTGTATGTTTTAAAACGTCTAGTTAATTTTACAACACAGGTGTTGCAATTATGTACCTGAAACAAAAGCTAAACACAGACAGCACTATAATGTGGATTCGGGGTTTCCCCTGTTTCGTAGCTTAACACAGACAGAAACTGTACATGCAATTAAAACTCAATTTCTCAATGTCCAGTTAAACTTGGAATAAGTTAACTTCAGAATAACTTTTATGCCCGAGCTATACTGATTTGGTATTCTCAAAGCCAAATTAACCTATCATCGGTATGTCACTATCGCCGAATGGTGCTGCTAACCTTAACGGGGATTCAGCTGTTCTTTTGGTTTTGTTTTTGCCTGTGACTCCTAAACTGCTACATGTTGCACATCAAAATGTATATACAATAACTTTCTATGAGCCCTGTTTAAACGGCAACGAGGGAAAAACATTTAAGTTGTCCAGGAGCATGTGTTTGTGGACCTTGAAGACTCAAATACGAATTTTGAAAATTTGCTTCATAAAAAAAAAAAATAAGTAATGCAAGTGTCAGCTTGGGTCAGCTGTTCGATTTACGATTTGATATTTATATATCGTTACTTAGCATCGGTATAAGTAGTAACCGGACCTCCATGCATCGGATAAGTGAGTGCTAACCGAACATTGAGAAACTCAAATTCAACTAAACTTAGAATAAGTTGACTAACCGGACATTGCGAAATTGGGCCTTAGCCTTAAAAGTATGACAAAACAAATACTAGCTATACTAAACTATACTACTATTATCTTAAAGTCAGAGAATAACCAACATATTCCAATCATTTAGTTTAATGTATATAATCATTTCAGATACAAAAAAAAAATATGGAAATCCAGGTACGAACAGCAACTCAAAACGTGACGATCAGCAGTTAACTGCTTGGAACTCAAGACGACTCTTTACTGAAAGTGCTGTGCCTGCTGTACGGGTATGTTATGTTTCTATTTTCATACCCCGAACCCATGAAATGGGTAAAAGGTGTATAATGGTTTTGTGTAAAAGTATGTATGCAGAAGGAAGCATCTCCGACCCTATAAAGTATATATATTCTGTCCGTCTGTCCGTATGTATGAACGCGTCGAACTCAGAGACTATGAGAGCTAGAGACTTCAGATTTTGAACATAAGCTCATCTAAGTCCTAGGCAGTACCAATTTGTTTTCGATTTTCCATAACTATTTCCGTTTCCGATGTATAAATGTGATCGATAACATATAAATGTCGAACATCGAAAATCTGAAATACGATTTAAAAACTTGGTATAAAATAATGCAAATCTGAAAAATTTCATCGAAATCGGTTGAGAAACACCAGAGATATCGAAGATTGAAGTTTAGTCACATATGCATGCAGACAATGACTGTGCGCGTTAAGTATAGGGTTCTGGGTATCTCCTAGTCGGGAAATCTCGACTAGAGCCTTCTTACTTGGTATTCTTATAGTAATCCTCATAAAAAACAAGTGAAAACGTTGCAGTCGGACGCTACCGACTGCGGAATTCTCTGAATACTAAAAAACGGATGGTAAGGAGACTGCTTGCAATGGGTGAATGCGGGGGCGGCAGGAGTGGGCCGCTACGGGAACATCGCCAGCTGTCTTGTTACCAAATCTTGTGTTTTTTTGCTCAAAAACTGTGAAAGATAACTGAACTTTCGATTTTAAAAGGAGTGCGTGCCCTACAAATTTTTGATGCAGATATTGGGAAGATCTCACTAGGTACATTGAAATCAATTTTGATGACTCTAGCAAAAAAAAAACTGGAAGATATGCATATATTGTATTTTAAAAGGCGGGCGGATTGGATGGGCATGGCATACAATTTTAGAATCAAATCTTCTGGATCTGTAACCATCTATTTTCCTACCCCGAACCCATAAAATGGGTAAAAGGGGTATAATTGTTTTGTGCAAAAGTATGCATCTCCGACCGTATAAAGTATATATATTCTTGATTACCGTTAACAGCCGAGTCGATATAGCCATGTCCGTCTGTCCGTATGTATGAACGCGTCGATCTCAGAGACTATAAGAGCTAGAGACTTCAGATTTGAACATTAGCTCGATAACTCTTTCCGTTTCCGATATACACATGTGATCGATAACATAAAAATGTCGAATATCGAAAATCTGAAACATTCAAAATTTTAATGCAATTTTTTGAGGGACGTGACCAGCTGTCTTCCTGTCAAATTTGGTAGCTCTAGCTGCAAGCATGTGATAAATATATGGTTTTATCGCTTTTCAGTTATCGATTTTATCAATTTCCCAGCCTCCTAGTAGGCGTTTCAACCCGATATTGACACTGTCGCGCCTATACACAAAGATATTTGTAAAGTTGCAAGTCTTTAGCTTTAAGGGTGTCGGAAAAAATTGTTTTCATACGGAAGGACAGACGTACGGACACCATGACGGACGTTATCAGAGTACAAAAAAAGTAAAATGGTTTTAAGGAAAGTAGTTAACTTCAATTAGTAACACTCAAAGCTAAAATGTCAATGGGTGTTCATCTGTCTTTTTATACTCGCCCGACCCTTTTGCCCCCGCCTTGTTAAGTCGGAATTGCCTATATCTGCAACAAAAAATTTGATTTAAAAATAGCTGGGAACCCGAACCGAGAACCTAAATAAATGAGGACCAAAACAGAACCTTGTACCGAAATTGTCGATTCGGTCCGGACCAGAACCGGAACCGAAATTCGTTTCGGTTTGGCACCCTGGTTAAAACTACTTTCGGCCAGACCAACTTTTGTATGTATTTCGACGTGCTGTTTCTTTCTTTTTCTGTTGCTGAGTGAATGGAAACAAATTTAGACCAAGATAAATTTACTATTAACAAATTAACTAAGTGAACAAATTTTTCTTTTATGGATATAGATAAATCAAAATGAGAATGGGAAGTCATCAAAGTTGGACAAACGCACATGTGAACCCTTGGATGAAATAAAGATACCCGCAATAAACAATGCACCTAAAAAGACTACATGGGCTTCAATCGCTTCGCAACCAGCAAAAATTATTTCGAAAGTGGGTTTATTAGAAAGTTTGGTTTGTTAAGTGGTCAATAAAACTAATCTTTTGCAATTTTTTTATACACAGACAACGCTTTCCGCTTCCAGTCATAAAAAGAAAGGTCCCGGCATGCCCCCACCTCCCATGGTACCCGGAAAGCATAATTTTGATGTAAATGTATGGGACTTGCCCAGCAGTTATCCACCGCCAGTACCATCCCCGCCATTACCATTGGATGTGTCCTGTTTGGAAGTTAATTTTTCTGTGACGACTTGTGAAGAACCATCACCTGCAATACATTCCGAAGTAGAAGAATGTCTTAAGTTGGCCAGTAACAGTAGTTTTGGCTGCGGGAGAACTTCTTCGAATTTTCAAGCACGAAAAAACTGGGTTGCAGAGCAATCTAATCTTCAAGAAACACGAAAAGTTCAAGAAAGTGGAACTTCTGCCCAGCCCGTCCGACGAATACTTCCTATCGGCCTTCAAATTCGGCCTAACGATCGTAGGGGAAATTTCGCTGGAAATCGCAACGTTTTTGACACAAACATAAGGTATGCAAATAGTCGTGATGAAAATAATCCAATTGTTGCACCAAGTGCATCCACAACTGAAGAGATGACTGCAGATCCGCAAATTTTATTGCACGAATTAAAGGACAAGAACAATTATAACCCTACAGAAATTGATTTAGAGAAAGCAGCGTCCGCACGGTAAAAAAAAAACAAATCAAAAAAACAATAATTAATAAAGCGAAAGCAACTAACTTCGATTTTTTTTCAGTTTTTTTGTCATTAAATCTTATTCTGAAGATGACATTCATCGCAGCATAAAATATGAGATCTGGTGCTCAACAGATCATGGCAATAAACGCTTGGATGACGCTTTCAAGGAACGGCACAAACAGGGCGGAAATATTTTGCTTTTCTTTTCCGTAAACAGCTCAGGCCACTTTTGTGGCATGGCGCAAATGATGACGTCAGTGGATTATAACTCAACATCTACCGTGTGGTCACAAGACAAATGGAAGGGAAAGTTTAAAGTAAAGTGGATCTATGTCAAAGATGTGCCCAATGGAAAACTCCGTCATATTCGTCTTGAAAACAATGACAATAAATCTGTGACGAATTCAAGAGATACTCAAGAGATACCAAACACAAAAGGCATTGAGGTGCTACAGATATTACATTCTTATAGGCATTCAACATCAATTTTTGATGATTTTTCCCACTACGAAAAAAAGCAAGAAGAAGAGGTCTCGTCTAAGCGACCTTCAGCTCATAGCGCAGATGCTTTAAGCCATACCCACGCACCAATTAACAGGCATTATGTACGTGAAAATGATGATAGAGAACAGGAACGAGATGTGCGGGACAGCCGTAACATAAATAATAATATGACGCAAAAGAATTTTTTTAGCGGTGGAAATAATTTTCGTGAGCGCAGTTCAGTTCATAAGACTGGCAACGGACTCCACCAACGGACTGCCGATTATCGGAGGGGCTTTGATTGCCCGCGAACAATTAGCGGAACCTTTTTAACGAGAGACAAAGAAACTTTGCAAAGTGATAGGGAAAATCATTTTGGATCACGGCATGGGTCCAACAACCAAAGGGACGAACATCCACACAGTCATTCAAATAAAGGAAAATTAAATAGACGGGATTTCAATACTGATCAAGTTAAAAGTGACGTGCGAATCAGAACTGAATTTTCAGCATCAAGGGATTTACCAAAAGTAAGAACTTTTGAAAATATAAACAAACAAATAATTTACGTAATAACCAATTTTATATTGCAGACAAATGAAATTGAACGAATTCGAAACGAAAACTATTAAAGTGACTGAGCTGCTAAGAGTAATTATTTACTCAATGGACATCTATATGTAAGCGCCACTAAAAACCCTCCTGTCTGAGTGCATCAATTAGCTGAGTTCATGATTTCTAAATAGATCAAGTGTGTACAAGCAGTAATTTAGAAATATATATTTAAGTGAATAAAAAAGCCAACAGCCGGTAATTAGGTTAAACGACATCAATATAATAACATTTTTATGTAATTTATTATAAATATAGAAATCAATTGACTCTTTCTTTAAACAGTTAATTCAAATACATATTATTGAATCGATTTGACTACCAACAAAAGGCAAGGACATACTTGATTCATTTCTTGTAGCTGCGCTGCTTACATTGATACAATTTATTTTCACCTATTTTATTGCAAGTTACCATTTTTAATATACCCATTGTTGCCTCAATCTTAACAGCACTGATATCAATTTGTTTAATAAAATGTACAAAACAAAAGTAAATATTATGATAATAAAATATACCATAGCGCATTTAAATCTTGTAGAAGATTTCCGTCTTAAAATTGTTGACTTAATTAAGGAAAAATATTGTCGAAAGTAGTGCCCTGCACAAGTTTATACTAAATTTAAAACAATTCGGACGCAACCGACTGCTAAATACTTTGACACCAGTAACAAAACAAATGGTAAGGAGTCTGCTTGTAAACGGGGAATGCATCCAAATTTTTGATGCAGATCTTTGGTAGATGTTACCATCTATCTTCCTACCGAATTTGAGGGCTGTAGCTTAAACGCTGTAAGAGATAGCTGAACTTCCGATTTTAAATGGTGTACGGCACAGAAGGGCGTGGCATTAAAAATTTGGATGCAATTTTTTGAGAGATGCGACTAGCAATCTTCGTGCAAAATTTGGTAATACTAGCTGTAAGGGGATTCTACGGTTACTCCGGCGCCAAGGTCTGATGATTGATTCTTTTAGACAAAATAAGAAGAAAATATTAAATAAAATTGATCGATAAGTCGCTTGGTTATTAAGATATAGTTAATAAAAAATTCGAAAATTTATTTAAAATTACATTTTTTTTGATGGAGTTTAATATATATCCGAAAAAAAATAAATATGCTAAATACAATTTATCGACATATCGATTTTTATCGAGCTATTTTGATTTTTTGTTTAATGAAGTTTAATATATTTTTGAAAGTATTAAATACAATTTATCGATAACTCGCTTGGTTATCGAGATATAGTTAATCCAATATCGATAAAATTTAACAATTTAATTTTTTTGTGAAGTTTAATAGATATCCGAAAAAACGAAAATATTAAATACAATTTATCGATATACCGATTATTATCGAGCCATTTCGGAGGAGTTCAATTGCAAACATTGCGATACGAGAATTTAATATTTAGATATATCAAAATGAATGTTTGTCTGTATGTCCTATATAGTATTGTAAACTAAAATTCTTGTGCATAAGCTAACGCAGGTTTCTGAGTTGGTACGACCCATTTTTAACAGATGAATTTCATTTCTTGCCGTGACATTTATATGGGAGCTATGTAAAGTAATAAATCGATTCCGTTGAAACTTGGAATATGAAAAAGTGGTGCAGAAAGTGAGCCAGATAGGTCCATGAAAATCCGCGGAGTTCTTATACCCCGATTCCACTATAGCCGGATGCACGGATGTAATTGGAACTCGGTAATGCAGCATCTATTTGAATTAGATTCATATGTAGTGAATCTGAATCATATTCAATTTCGCTCAGTTGGAATCGACATCTCCTAGTTGATAAATTATTTACGGACTTTGGCTCTTAAGAAGATGCTCATCTTTTGTTAACAGAGGAGCTTAATAGCGCTGTAGCCAACAAAAATTACAAATTTCTTATGAACAGTGCCAAATTGAGTATAACAGAAAATCAAAAAGCTGTCAGCGGCTTTTTAATCGGATTTATGTTAAAATTTACGCAGTTTCAGTTGGATTGATAGTGGAACGACCTGCATTTCCGACTTCGCTGTTATGATAAATGAAGCCTAGTGGAATCGGGGTGTAAATGGCAATTTTCAATAATAATGTAAGAGATAGATAAAATTAATTACTGCTATAAATTATCCACAATTAATTATCATTTATTTAACAAATTAACTCTAGTATATAATACGAGACTTAATGCTTGTTTTTAGAGTACTGGCTACTGGGGCCTTCGACTCGCTTTTGCAATTATGGTAGTGAGGTAGTCCCCAGATAGGCTTCCCCCACAAAGCGCCGTCGACAAAGTTTATTTAGAATTTATTAGAAATAATTAAAGAAAGCCGCAAGAAGAGCATTTGTTAATTTTAGTAAATATGACAAAAGAAGACGCAAGAAGCGGCACGGCGAAAGTGACGGCTCAAAGGACGCGCCGATAAGACTAACTGTTCGCGTTCGGGTCTGCACGACTTAGACCCGATTTACACGATGAAGTTTTTGCTACTGAAACATTCGCTTGTAGGCAAAGGGAGTAGAGGGGTAACAACTGCAAGCAATGCTACATGACTTTTGTAGGAAGGATTTATTTTTTCTCATTTTGCTTTGCCTTATTCCGATTGCATGTAAACACAGAGTTGCACAGTGTTTGATGTGAATAATAAAGTTATCGATACGACATATCGCACAATCAAATATAAGCGCAAATAGTAAATACATTGTTGTGGCTTATAAATTATTAATAAAAATAAGTTTTGGACCAAAGAACTTGTTGAATTCGGGGCGAAATGTATGTTTATCGACAATAAATTTCAATCGGAGTTGCATTTACAAAGAAAACATTGAATGACAAAATTCATCGTGTAAATGCGAGCAGATTTGCGAAGATGTTTTAAAACAGAATGAGAAAATAAATCATCAGAAAAGTTCATCGTGTAAAACGGGTCTTAGAAACATTTTCGGCGCAACGAAGTTGACAGTTGAAGTGGATACACCGATCAACCAAATGGTTCGCGTTCGAAGCGGTTGTGTTAGCGAACATTTGCTGCCACGACGAAAGTGTCGGCAAAGCGCACGAGCCGATCGCATAACGGTGTTACCAGCGTGCCGGGTTGTTGGTACACGTGTGGACAAAAGTCGTAGTCGCGTGGCACGGTGGGACAGGAACCGCGAAAAGTGAATATTTTTTTTGTGTGTGGCGGTGTCCCATCATATGTTCTTTGATACCGAGTCAACGTAAAGTCGTCGCACACTGGGCCTCGACCGCGAAAGTGTACAGTGCGAAAACAAATTTTTTTGTGTGTCGCCGATATTTTTTTAAACGGGAAGCTAAACTGTGTGTATCCGATGGGAGCACAGTGGGATAAAGTGTGTGACAGTGCAAAGAAAAAAAATAAAGCGAAAATATTTTTTTTGTCGTTGCACAGTGGGACGCATACGGTTCGAAGCGGGAACCTTTTTTTTTGGTGTCAGAAGTTTTTTGTTTTGTTTAAATAATTTTTTTGCGCGTAAAGATTAAATGGAAACCTGCGAAGAGTGAACCCGCCGGAGTGGAGGCCGGAGACAGTGGCAATCCTGGCGTGGGCGTGCAACGGGTCTACCACTGCCGTAAGGAGGATTTCGAGAACGTCGCACAGGATCATATGGAATAGGTTTAGATCGGCTGCCTCGGGCAATGAGCGAAGCTATTACCGGTAAGGCAGAACGATGGTTGTTGGTTTGTAGGCTAAGGGATGTGACATGTGCGGTGTTTAGAACTCTTCTTACCCCCACGATATTTTGACCGGTTAGAGGACGGGATACGGGCCCGACGACAACGTGTCGGCGAATATTTCAAAGATTATCTGCTCGAACTGATGGGGATGATGTACCATGTCCGGCATGGTCAGGCCAGAGCAAGAGCTGCATGGGTATATGAGAATTTGGCGCCTGAATACCGCCTGTACATCCGCAGGAATGATTTCTCATCTCTGGCGCAGCTGACGCAGATGGCCACCGAGTATGAAGATATTATAAATCAAATCCGCGAGTGTACAGTCCGTGGTTCTGAAGATGACATTCATCGCAGCATAAAATATGAGATCTGGTGCTCAACAGATGGCAATAAACGCTTGGATGACGCTTTCAAGGAACGGCACAAACAGGGCGGAAATATTTTGCTTTTCTTTTCCGTAAACAGCTCAGGCCACGTTTGTGGCATGTCGCAAATGATGACGTCAGTGGATTATAACTCAACATCTACCGTGTGGTCACAAGACAAATGGAAGGGAAAGTTTAAAGTAAAGTGGATCTACGTCAAAGATGTGCCCAATGGAAAACTCCGTCATATTCGTCTTGAAAACAACAAGAAAACAACAAGAGATACCAAACACAAAAGGCATTGAGGTGCTACAGATATTACATTCTTATAGGCATTCAACATCCATTTTTGATGATTTTTCCCACTACGAAAAAAAGCAAGAAGAAGAGGTCTCGTCTAAGCGACCTTCAGCTCATAGCGCAGATGCTTTAAGCCATACCCACGCACCAATTAATAGGCATTATGTACGTGAAAATGATGATAGAGAACAGGAACGAGATGTGCGGGACAGCCGTAACATAAATAATAATATGACGCAAAAGAATTTTTTTAGCGGTGGAAATAATTTTCGTGAGCGCAGTTCAGTTCATAAGACTGGCAACGGACTCCACCAACGGACTGCCGATTATCGGAGGGGCTTTGATTGTCCGCGAACAATTAGCGGAACCTTTTTAACGAGAGACAAAGAAACTTTGCAAAGTGATAGGGAAAATCATCTTGGATCACGGCATGGGTCCAACAACCAAAGAGACGAACATCCACACAGTCATTCAAATAAAGGAAAATTTAATAGACGGGATTTCAATACTGATCAAGTTTAAAGTGACGTTCGAATCAGAACTGAATTTTCAGCATCAAGGGATTTACCAAAAGTGAGAACTTTTGAAAATATAAACAAACAAATAATTTACGTAATAACCAATTTTATATTGCAGACAAATGAAATTGAACAAATTCGAAACGAAAACTATTAAAGTGACTGAGCTGCTAAGAGTAATTATTTACTCAATGTACATCTATATGTAAGCGCCACTAAAAACCCTCCTGTCAGAGTGCATCAATTAGCTGAGTTCATGATTTCTAAATAAATCAAGTGTGTACAAGCAGTAATTTAGAAATATATATTTAAGTGAATACAATAGCCAACAGCCGGTAATTAGGTTAAACGACATCAATATAATAACATTTTTATGAAATTTATTGTAAATATAGAAATCAATTGACTCTTTCTTTAAACAGTTAAGTCAAATACATATTATTGAATCGATTTGACTACCAACTTAAGGCAAGGACATACTTGATTCATTCCTTGTAGCTGCGCTGCTTACATTGATACAATTTATTTTCACCTATTTTACGTGTAAACTGAGTATGTAATGTATTGCAAGTTACCATTTTTAATATACCCATTGTTGCCTCAATCTTAACAGCACTGATATCAATTTGTTTAATAAAATGTACAAAACAAAAGTAAATATTATGATAATAAAATATACCATAGCGCATTTAAATCTTGTAGAAGATTTCCGTCTTAAAATTGTTGACTTAATTAAGGAAAAATATTGTCGAAAGTAGTGCCCTGCACAAGTTTATACTAAATTTAAAACAAGGTTTCTGAGTTGGTACGACCCATTTTTAACAGATGAATTTCATTTCTTGCCGTGACATTTATATGGGAGCTATGTAAAGTAATAAATCGATTCCGTTGAAACTTGGAATATGAAAAAGTGGGCAGAAAGTGAGCCAGATAGGTCCATGAAAATCCGCGGAGTTCTTATACCCCGATTCCACTAGAGCCGGATGCACGGATGTAATTGGAACTCGGTAATGCAGTATCTATTTGAATTAGATTCATATGTAGTGAATCTGAATCATATTCAATTTCGCTCAGTTGGAATCGACATCTCCTAGTTGATAAATTACTTACGGACTTTGGCTCTTAAGAAGATGCTCATCTTTTGTTAACAGAGGAGCTTAATAGCGCTGTAGCCAACAAAAATTACAAATTTCTTATGAACAGTGCCAAATTGAGTATAACAGAAAATCAAAAAGCTGTCAGCGGCTTTTTAATCGGATTTATGTTAAAATTATACGCAGTTTCAGTTGGGTTGATAGTGGAACGACCTGCATTTCCGACTTCGCTGTTATGATAAATGAAGCCTAGTGGAATCGGGGTATAAATGGCAATTTTCAATAATAATGTAAGAGATAGATACAATTAATTACTGCTATAAATTATCCACAAATAATTATCATTTATTTAACAACTTCGCCTTCGACTCGCTTTTGCAATTATGGTAGTGAGGTAGTCCCCAGATAGGCTTCCCCCACAAAGCGCCGTCGACAAAGTTTATTTAGAATTTATTAGAAATAATAAAAGAAAGCCGCAAGAAGAGCATTTGTTAATTTTAGTAAATATGACAAAAGAAGACGCAAGAAGCGGCACGGCGAAAGTGACGGCTCAAAGGACGCGCCGATAAGACTAACTGTTCGCGTTCGGGTCTGCACGACTTAGACCCGATTTACACGATGAAGTTTTTGCTACTGAAACATTCGCTTGTAGGCAAAGGGAGTAGAGGGGTAACAACTGCAAGCAATGCTACATGACTTTTGTAGGAAGGATTTATTTTTTCTCATTTTGCTTTGCCTTATTCCGATTGCATGTAAACACAGAGTTGCACAGTGTTTGATGTGAATAATAAAGTTATCGATACGACATATCGCACAATCAAATATAAGCGCAAATAGTAAATACATTGTTGTGGCTTATAAATTATTAATAAAAATAAGTTTTGGACCAAAGAACTTGTTGAATTCGGGGCGAAATGTATGTTTATCGACAATAAATTTCAATCGGAGTTGCATTTACAAAGAAAACATTGAATGACAAAATTCATCGTGTAAATGCGAGCAGATTTGCGAAGATGTTTTAAAACAGAATGAGAAAATAAATCATCAGAAAAGTTCATCGTGTAAAACGGGTCTTAGAAACATTTTCGGCGCAACGAAGTTGACAGTTGAAGTGGATACACCGATCAACCAAATGGTTCGCGTTCGAAGCGGTTGTGTTAGCGAACATTTGCTGCCACGACGAAAGTGTCGGCAAAGCGCACGAGCCGATCGCATAACGGTGTTACCAGCGTGCCGGGTTGTTGGTACACGTGTGGACAAAAGTCGTAGTCGCGTGGCACGGTGGGACAGGAACCGCGAAAAGTGAATATTTTTTTGTGTGTGGCGGTGTCCCATCATATGTTCTTTGATACCGAGTCAACGTAAAGTCGTCGCACACTGGGCCTCGACCGCGAAAGTGTACAGTGCGAAAACAAATTTTTTTGTGTGTCGCCGATATTTTTTTAAACGGGAAGCTAAACTGTGTGTATCCGATGGGAGCACAGTGGGATAAAGTGTGTGACAGTGCAAAGAAAAAAAATAAAGCGAAAATATTTTTTTTTGTCGTTGCACAGTGGGACGCATACGGTTCGAAGCGGGAACCTTTTTTTTTGGTGTCAGAAGTTTTTTGTTTTGTTTAACTAATTTTTTTTGCGCGTAAAGATTAAATGGAAACCTGCGAAGAGTGAACCCGCCGGAGTGGAGGCCGGAGACAGTGGCAATCCTGGCGTGGGCGTGCAACGGGTCTACCACTGCCGTAAGGAGGATTTCGAGAACGTCGCACAGGATCATATGGAATAGGTTTAGATCGGCTGCCTCGGGCAATGAGCGAAGCTATTACCGGTAAGGCAGAACGATGGTTGTTGGTTTGTAGGCTAAGGGATGTGACATGTGCGGTGTTTAGAACTCTTCTTACCCCCACGATATTTTGACCGGTTAGAGGACGGGATACGGGCCCGACGACAACGTGTCGGCGAATATTTCAAAGATTATCTGCTCGAACTGATGGGGATGATGTACCATGTCCGGCATGGTCAGGCCAGAGCAAGAGCTGCATGGGTATATGAGAATTTGGCGCCTGAATACCGCCTGTACATCCGCAGGAATGATTTCTCATCTCTGGCGCAGCTGACGCAGATGGCCACCGAGTATGAAGATATTATAAATCAAATCCGCGAGTGTACAGTCCGTGGTTCTGAAGATGACATTCATCGCAGCATAAAATATGAGATCTGGTGCTCAACAGATGGCAATAAACGCTTGGATGACGCTTTCAAGGAACGGCACAAACAGGGCGGAAATATTTTGCTTTTCTTTTCCGTAAACAGCTCAGGCCACGTTTGTGGCATGTCGCAAATGATGACGTCAGTGGATTATAACTCAACATCTACCGTGTGGTCACAAGACAAATGGAAGGGAAAGTTTAAAGTAAAGTGGATCTACGTCAAAGATGTGCCCAATGGAAAACTCCGTCATATTCGTCTTGAAAACAACAAGAAAACAACAAGAGATACCAAACACAAAAGGCATTGAGGTGCTACAGATATTACATTCTTATAGGCATTCAACATCCATTTTTGATGATTTTTCCCACTACGAAAAAAAGCAAGAAGAAGAGGTCTCGTCTAAGCGACCTTCAGCTCATAGCGCAGATGCTTTAAGCCATACCCACGCACCAATTAATAGGCATTATGTACGTGAAAATGATGATAGAGAACAGGAACGAGATGTGCGGGACAGCCGTAACATAAATAATAATATGACGCAAAAGAATTTTTTTAGCGGTGGAAATAATTTTCGTGAGCGCAGTTCAGTTCATAAGACTGGCAACGGACTCCACCAACGGACTGCCGATTATCGGAGGGGCTTTGATTGTCCGCGAACAATTAGCGGAACCTTTTTAACGAGAGACAAAGAAACTTTGCAAAGTGATAGGGAAAATCATCTTGGATCACGGCATGGGTCCAACAACCAAAGAGACGAACATCCACACAGTCATTCAAATAAAGGAAAATTTAATAGACGGGATTTCAATACTGATCAAGTTTAAAGTGACGTTCGAATCAGAACTGAATTTTCAGCATCAAGGGATTTACCAAAAGTGAGAACTTTTGAAAATATAAACAAACAAATAATTTACGTAATAACCAATTTTATATTGCAGACAAATGAAATTGAACAAATTCGAAACGAAAACTATTAAAGTGACTGAGCTGCTAAGAGTAATTATTTACTCAATGTACATCTATATGTAAGCGCCACTAAAAACCCTCCTGTCAGAGTGCATCAATTAGCTGAGTTCATGATTTCTAAATAAATCAAGTGTGTACAAGCAGTAATTTAGAAATATATATTTAAGTGAATACAATAGCCAACAGCCGGTAATTAGGTTAAACGACATCAATATAATAACATTTTTATGAAATTTATTGTAAATATAGAAATCAATTGACTCTTTCTTTAAACAGTTAAGTCAAATACATATTATTGAATCGATTTGACTACCAACTTAAGGCAAGGACATACTTGATTCATTCCTTGTAGCTGCGCTGCTTACATTGATACAATTTATTTTCACCTATTTTACGTGTAAACTGAGTATGTAATGTATTGCAAGTTACCATTTTTAATATACCCATTGTTGCCTCAATCTTAACAGCACTGATATCAATTTGTTTAATAAAATGTACAAAACAAAAGTAAATATTATGATAATAAAATATACCATAGCGCATTTAAATCTTGTAGAAGATTTCCGTCTTAAAATTGTTGACTTAATTAAGGAAAAATATTGTCGAAAGTAGTGCCCTGCACAAGTTTATACTAAATTTAAAACAAGGTTTCTGAGTTGGTACGACCCATTTTTAACAGATGAATTTCATTTCTTGCCGTGACATTTATATGGGAGCTATGTAAAGTAATAAATCGATTCCGTTGAAACTTGGAATATGAAAAAGTGGGCAGAAAGTGAGCCAGATAGGTCCATGAAAATCCGCGGAGTTCTTATACCCCGATTCCACTAGAGCCGGATGCACGGATGTAATTGGAACTCGGTAATGCAGTATCTATTTGAATTAGATTCATATGTAGTGAATCTGAATCATATTCAATTTCGCTCAGTTGGAATCGACATCTCCTAGTTGATAAATTACTTACGGACTTTGGCTCTTAAGAAGATGCTCATCTTTTGTTAACAGAGGAGCTTAATAGCGCTGTAGCCAACAAAAATTACAAATTTCTTATGAACAGTGCCAAATTGAGTATAACAGAAAATCAAAAAGCTGTCAGCGGCTTTTTAATCGGATTTATGTTAAAATTATACGCAGTTTCAGTTGGGTTGATAGTGGAACGACCTGCATTTCCGACTTCGCTGTTATGATAAATGAAGCCTAGTGGAATCGGGGTATAAATGGCAATTTTCAATAATAATGTAAGAGATAGATACAATTAATTACTGCTATAAATTATCCACAAATAATTATCATTTATTTAACAACTTCGCCTTCGACTCGCTTTTGCAATTATGGTAGTGAGGTAGTCCCCAGATAGGCTTCCCCCACAAAGCGCCGTCGACAAAGTTTATTTAGAATTTATTAGAAATAATAAAAGAAAGCCGCAAGAAGAGCATTTGTTAATTTTAGTAAATATGACAAAAGAAGACGCAAGAAGCGGCACGGCGAAAGTGACGGCTCAAAGGACGCGCCGATAAGACTAACTGTTCGCGTTCGGGTCTGCACGACTTAGACCCGATTTACACGATGAAGTTTTTGCTACTGAAACATTCGCTTGTAGGCAAAGGGAGTAGAGGGGTAACAACTGCAAGCAATGCTACATGACTTTTGTAGGAAGGATTTATTTTTTCTCATTTTGCTTTGCCTTATTCCGATTGCATGTAAACACAGAGTTGCACAGTGTTTGATGTGAATAATAAAGTTATCGATACGGCATATCGCAGAAGCAAATATTAGCGCAAATAGTAAATACATTGTTGTGGCATATAAATTATTAATAAACAAGTAAAAACGTTGCAGTCGGACGCAACCGACTGCGGAATACTTTGATACCAGTAAAAGAACGGTTGATAAGGGGGAATGCAGGGGCGAAGGGAGTGGGCCATGTGGTAAACATCGCCAGCTATCATGTTACCAAATTTGGTGACTTTAGCTCAAAAACTGTGGAAGATAACTTAACTCCCAAATTTAAAAGGTGGGCGGCAGAGGTAGGCGTGGCATCCAAATTTTTGTATCAAATGTTTTTAACTGTCACTATCAATCTTCTTACCAAGTTTGGTGGCTCTAGCTCAAAAGCTGTTAAAGATATAGCCGATTCCGATTTTATAAGGCGGGTGGCTTTGGTGGGCGTGGCATCCAAAATTTTGAATCAAATGTTTTTAACTGTCACTATCAATCTTCCTACCAAGTTTGGTGGCTCTAGCTCAAAAACTGTTAAAGATATAGCCGATTCCGATTTTATAAGGCGGGTGGCTTAGGTGGGCGTGGCATCCAAAATTTTGATTCATTTTTTTGGGGAACGTCAATATCTATCTTAACACAAAATTTGGTGGCTCTAGCCCAAAAAATGTGAAAACTACAGGCGTTTCCAATTTCTTGGAGAAGGGGTGATGGGGGCGGAATCAGGGGGCGTGGCATCCAAGTTTTGATGGGGAACGTCAGTACCTATCTTGACACAAAATTTGGTGTCTCTAGCCCAAAAAATGTGAAAACTATAGGCGTTTTCAATTTCAGGGAGAAGGGGGGATGGGGGCGGAAGGAGTGGGCGTGGCATCCAAAATTTTGATGCAGTTTTTTCAGGGACATGACTAGCTATCTGCGTGCAAAATTTGGTAACTCTAGCTGTAAGAATGTGAGAAATATTTGGTTTTATCGGTTTTCAGTTATCGAATTTATCGATTTCCCAGCCTCCTAGTAGGCGTGGCACCCCAAACTTGACACTTTATCTGTCGCGCCTATAGACAAACATAATTGCAAAGTTTCAAGTCTCTAGCTTTACGGGTGTCGAAAAAAGTTGCGTTCATACAGACGGACAGACGGACAGACACCATGACGGACATTGCACAAAACCAATATACTATGAGACCTTCGGTATCAAAGTATAATGAGGCCGCGCCACCGTACCCCAAGTCCGCATACTAGTAACTAGGCGCCCCCTAGCCACGCATCTCTTGGCATATGCTGATCCACCATTAGATTGGGGATTTTATTAAAAAAAAAAGAGTTTACTCTCTTTCGCCCAACTTAATTTAGCCAGGTATCCTGCCAGAGACGTGACCTACACAAGACTGTGTTACCAGCAGCCACCACGAGGAGGTATAAGTTGCACTTCCGACAGTCCGGCAGTTACGGAGCAGGAGCGAGGCTCCACACTTCGCGGTCGACGGGTCGACAACGGAGCATGGACCACCATTCCTACTTTAGTCCCCCTACACAGGCTGACGGCCGACTGCCCGGCAGTAACACCGTTATGCGATCGGCTCGTGCGCTTTGCCGACACTTTCGTCGAGGCAGCAAATGTTCGGTAACACAACCGCTTCGAACGCGAACCATATGGTTGATCGGTGTATCCACTTCAACCGTCAACTTCGTTGCGCCGCAAATGTTTCTAAGACCCGTTTTACACGATGAACTTTTCTGATGATTTATTTTCTCATTCTGTTTTAAAACATCTTCGCAAATCTGCTCGCATTTACACGATGAACTTTTTCATTCAATGTTTTCTTTGTAAATGCAACTCCGATTGAAATTTATTGTCGATAAACATACATTTCGCCCCGAATTCAACAAGTTCTTTGGTCCAAAACTTTTTTTATACTTTGATACCGAAGGTCTCATAGTATATTGGTTTTGTGCAATGTCCGTCATGGTGTCCGTCTGTATGAACGCAACTTTTTTCGACACCCGTAAAGCTAGAGACTTGAAACTTTGCAATTATGTTTGTCTATAGGCGCGACAGATAAAGTGTCAAGATTGGGGTGCCACGCCTACTAGGAGTCTGGGAAATCGATAAATTCGATAACTGAAAACCGATAAAACCAAATATTTCTCACATTCTTACAGCTAGAGTTACCAAATTTTGCACGCAGATAGCTAGTCATGTCCCTGAAAAAACTGCATCAAAATTTTGGATGCCACGCCCACTCCTTCCGCCCCCATCATCCCTGCTCCTTGAAACAGGAAACGCCTATAGTTTTTACATTTTTTGGGCTAGAGACACCAAATTTTGTGTCAAGATAGGTACTGACGTTCCCCATCAAAACTTGGATGCCACGCCCCCTGATTCCGCCCCCATCCCCCCTTCTCCAAGAAATTGGAAACGCCTGTAGTTTTCACATTTTTTGGGCTAGAGCCACCAAATTTTGTGTTAAGATAGATATTGACGTTCCCCAAAAAAATGAATCAAAATTTTGGATGCCACGCCCACCTAAGCCGCCCGCCTTATAAAATCGGAATCGGCTATATCTTTAACAGTTTTTGAGCTAGAGCCACCAAACTTGGTAGGAAGATTGATAGTGACAGTTAAAAACATTTGATTCAAAATTTTGGATGCCACGCCCACCAAAGCCACCCGCCTTATAAAATCGGAATCGGCTATATCTTTAACTGTTTTTGAGCTAGAGCCACCAAACTTATTAGGAAGATTGATAGTGACAGTTAAAAACATTTGATGCAAAAATTTGGATGCCACGCCTACCTCTGCCGCCCACCTTTTAAATTTGGGAGTTAAGTTATCTTCCACAGTTTTTGAGCTAAAGTCACCAAATTTGGTAACATGATAGCTGGCGATGTTTACCACATGGCCCACTCCCTTCGCCCCTGCATTCCCCCTTATCAACCGTTCTTTTACTGGTATCAAAGTATTCCGCAGTCGGTTGCGTCCGACTGCAACGTTTTTACTTGTTTTAATCTGCCACACTACGGTACGGCACGGCGTAGTGTTTACAGGTTGCCATCTTACTCGTGGGATCAAAATTGAGAACCAAGTTATACAAAATCCCGATGTTGAGGAGGAGAGTGGCCCGAAGGGACACAACACAGAGGTGACAACACCTCAAAGCCAAAAACACCAACGTGTATGTGCCTCAGTGGTGGAACCACCACAAAGCACCAGTACACCAACCACCGACAGTGTTGTGTGCCCCAAATTGCCAAAACTTAGCGGCGCTGGCAAGAAGAGACTGGTGTTGTTTCTGCGGTAGGGACTTAGTAAAGAAGAGGCCTACTCCAAAGCTTTTTCCCCAATGGAGAAGAGAGGGGAAACAGCATGCCCCAAACGCCAGAGGTCAACAAATCAAAGTTCAGAGGCAACCGTCATTAAAAAGATGAGGGATGACAAGCCCTCCACCTCCAAAGCCGCAGGCAAGGTAAATGAAAGGCAGACCTCTGCCTCACATCACCAAGTCAAAGCAATTGTGAATAAGGAGCGTGGCTCTGTGCCGGATAAAGGAGCAACAAGCACCAAGGCCGACAAAAAAGAGCAGAATGCTAAACCAAACGAGGCTGGTATAGGAATCAAAGTGGCGGTATTGGCAAGGGACTATCCCAAAACGGCCCTAACAACCGCGCAAATGGATTCCTTATCCAGCGCAATTGAGTATAAGGTACTGGAGCATATGGATGGGCAGATAAAACCGGCCTTCCAAGGCTCCACCTACAAAGCTGGGTATCTCGCGCTTCTCTGTAAAGACTGCGACACAGCTGAGTGGGTAAAGGCGATGGTGGTCAAAATGACGCCGTGGGAGGGCGCTGCACTCTGGTCGACAGAGGAATCAAAGATTCCTCACCCCAGAATTGCAGTCGGCCACTTCCCCAAATCCGCAGGAATGGAAACGGCCAAAGTGCTAAACTTCCCACAGGCACAAAATAAAGGCCTAAACACCTCGGCCTGGAGGGCCCTGAGGAGAGTAGAGAAGGGCTCCAACGCAATGTTAGTGCTGGCTGTTGATCAGAAGTCGGCAGCTACAATCGACGAATCGAAGGGAAGGGTTAATTTCCGCCTTGGTCAACCTAAAAATCAATGAGGACACCACAGAGGAGGACCTCATCAACCAGGTCAGCGTGATGGAGATTGAAGAGAGTACGCTAAGCTCTCCAAATGCCTCCGGTGCTGATCCGCCGTCAAAATAAGATGTCTGCAGGCAAACCTTCATCACGCTAAAGCGGCGACGGCGGAACTTAGCAGAAGGTTTGCAAGCAACACCAAGGACATCGGGCTACTACAAGAGCCCTGGTTCTTCAAAGGCCGTATTAGTGGCCTAAATACTAAAAACACACAGGTAATATATGATAGAACAGCGGCCAAACCTAGGGCAGCAATACTCATAAACACTGATATTAAATTTCTACCTCTCACAGAATTCATAGATAACGACACGGTGGCCATTCTACTGGAGCTGGAAATCGAAGGGGGTAAGAAAGAGGCTGTACTGGCCTCGGCTTACTTCCCTGGTGACTCCGAAGAGGTTCCAACGGACACTATCAGGTCCTTAGTGGGATACTGCAGCACACACCGGAAGGTCCTGATAGTTGGATGTGATGCTAATGCCCACCACTTAGCATGGGGAAGTACAGACACAAACAACAGAGGTGAGTCGCTCTTAAACTATCTTATATCAACCAACTTATCAGTAGCAAATAGGGGGAATGAAGCAACTTTTGTTAACTCAATAAGAAAGGAGGTATTAGATCTAACACTGGTCTCTGACAGAGCCATAGACTTGGTTAGAGAATGGAGAGTGTCTGAGGAGGCCTCAATGTCTGATCACAGGCATATTCTCTTTGACCTTAAGGGACCGGTGAGGAGGCGCTGTGCTCTACCGCAGCCCAAAAACCACTAACTGGACGAAATACTCCGACATTCTAACGTTAAGACTATCGGGCAATAGACCACAAATGACAAATACTGAGGAGCTAGAAAGGGCGGTCAATACCCTGACGTATGATCTAGTCTCAACCTTCAATGACTGCTGTCCACAAAGGGTTAAGGCCTCTAGCAAGAGAGTCCCCTGGTGGAACTCACGACTTGACAAATTGCGCAGGGAGGCAAGAACAGAATTCAATAGGGCCAAAAGGACCAACAACTGGGAAAACTACAGGACAACCTTAACTAGCTACAATAGGGAGTTAAGGAAATCCAAGAGATCCTCATGGAGAAACTTCTGTGAGGACCTTAGGGACATACCCTCAACTGCTAGGGTTCAAAGAGTCCTATCAAAAGCCAGTGGAGGACCAATTGGGACACTTAAAGGCCCGAACGGTGTAGACACCAACGATTCTCAAGAAACTTTAGAGGTCCTTCTAAGATCTCACTTTCCTGACTGTTCATTCTGCAGCACAGAGGGTGACCCTGATACAGAGGAACTGAGGCACACAAGGGCCAGAGACCCCATAATCAAAAGTATAGTTAGCTACGAAAGGGTAGAGTGGGCAATTAACTCCTTCAAACCCTATAAATCCCCTGGTCCAGATGGCATATTTCCGGCCATGTTATCTAAGGGCAAAGGGGTCATCATTAGGAAAATGGTTCCCATATATCGGGTCAGCCTTCTTCTGGGATATATTCCAAGGTCATGGAGAGCAGTAAAGGTAATATTTATTCCTAAGGGCGGGGACAAGCCACCATGCTCTCCCAAATCATACAGACCAATCAGCCTCTCCTCTTTCATGCTAAAGACCATGGAGAAACTGATAGTCTGCTACGTCAGAACTGACATACTAGAAGCCAACCCGCTTCACAAACTGCAGTTCGCCTACCAAAAGGGTAAATCCACGGTGACGGCACTGCATCACTTGACAACCGATATAGAAAAGGTAATTGACACAAAGGATGTCGCCTTATGCGCCTTCATGGACATAGAGGTTGCCTTCGACAACGCGAATTTTGATTCGATGAACCGGGCTCTGACAAATAGGGGGGTAAACCCTAAGGTAGTAGACTGGGTAAAGGCAATGCTGTGCCGTAGACAGATAAAAGCCGATCTCGGACTTGCCTCGGTTAGCATTAGTGCCATAAAAGGCTGTCCACAAGGAGGTGTCTTATCTCCTTTATTGTGGTCACTCCTAGTAGACGACCTAGTGCTGTCTCTCAACGCAAACGGGTGCAAAACGTTAGGCTATGCAGATGACATATCCGTAATCATCAAGGGCATAGATGAAAAGATCCTCGCGGACCTCATGCAAAGGGCACTTGATCAAACGGTAAATTGGTGTACCTCAGAGGGGCTCTCTATCAACCCTAGGAAGACCATCATAGTCCCGTTCACCAACAAAAGGAGTCTTGAGATTCCAGATATAAAGGTTAGTGGCACAGTTGTGTCTCTGAGTACAGAGGTCAAATATCTAGGGGTAACTCTGGATAGCAAACTCACTTGGAATGCACACCTGAGAGCGGTAACAACGAAATCAACTCGATCTCTCTGGGCTGTCAAGCAGATGCTTGGCAAGTCATGGGGGCTTTCTCCAAAAATGGCCCACTGGGCGAACACCCAGATGGTTAGACCGATGATTCTGTACGGGGCGGCGGTATGGTGGGAAAAAGCCACACAAAGCACCGCTATCAACAAACTCAACAAGGTACAAAGGCTAGCTTGCCTTAGTATTACAGGGGCTTTGAGGACGACCCCGACATCAGGACTGGAAGCAATTCTAGACCTAACTCCCTTACACCTAGCAATAGAGGAAGTGGCTGTAAAGCAGACTTTGGGACTCTATGTTAGCAACAAGTACCAGAAGGGCAATCTTAGAGGACACCTGGGTATATTGAATAGGGTAGAGGACCTCCTCGACAAGACCAAAACGCTAGACCAAAGCCAAATTATCCTTAGTTTCACGAAAAACTACAATGTTATTTTTCCAACAAGAGAGCAATGGACTTCCAATCCATCTTGGATAAATGACGATGCACAAAACTGGTTCACAGATGGATCCAAGACAGCATCAGGGGTAGGAGCAGGCATAGTGGGTCCTCGCACACACATCTCTCTCTCACTGGATGCTGAATGCACCGTTTTTCAGGCAGAGCTTTTCGTTTTTTTACAGGCGGTATACAGACTGAATAGCAGACAATTGGTAGGAGTTAACATTCGTATACTCTCCGACAGTCAAGCAGCTCTTAAAGCACTAAACAGCTATAGCTACAATTCAAAACTCATATATGAATGTCACTGTGAGCTAAATGTTCTGGCAACCAACAACAGGGTCTCTCTGGTATGGGTCCCAGGACATGAAGGTCACTCAGGTAATGAGGCTGCGGATGTAAGGGTTAAATTAGGAGCGGAAGCCCCATTTATAGGCCCAAGTGCGATGTTTGGTTATTCAAACAACAGACTCAAATCTGATATAGATAAATGGTTAGAGAACAAGAAAACAATGCACTGGAACAATCTAGAGGGTCTCATACACTCAAAAAGATTTGTGTGCCCTACTGCAACAAGAGCCAAGGAAGCTCTATCCTTAAACAGGACACAACTTAGGTCACTCTGTGGGGCGTTGACAGGCCACTTTCCCTGCAACTACCATCTACATAAGATGGGCCTTGCTAGCAACAGAACTTGTAGATTCTGTGAGGAAGATTTCGAATCTATGGAACATCTAATCACTAAATGCCCAGCCCTGGCACGTAGTAGAGCAACGCTGTTATTCAAATACATTCTCAGTGAAGAGGACCTGATGCATATCCCGCAGACTGGTCTGACTCAGTTTCTGAGAACACTAAAACTGAACTAGTAGTAAGGGGGCACAATAGATCCATGTGGGTCGCAGTGCTGAAGGGCGCAAGCCCACCCTCGTTCGACATTACATTACATTACATTACCAGCGTGCCGGGTCGTTGGTACACGTGTGGACAAAAGTCGTAGTCGCGTGGCACGGTGACAGGAACCGCGAAAAGTGAATTTTTTTTTTGTGTGTCCCAACATATGTTCTTTGATACCGAGTCAACGTAAAATCGTCGTACAGTGCGAAAACAAATTTTTTTGTGTGTGGCCGATATTTTTTTAAACGGGAAGCTAAACTGTGTGTATCCGATGGGAGTACAGTGGAATAAAGTGTGTGACAGTGCAAAGAAAAAAATAAAGGGAAAATATTTTTTCTTGTCGTTGCACAGTGGGACACATACGGTTCGAAGCGGGAACCTTTTTTTTTTGGTGTCAGAAGTTTTTTGTTTTGTTTAACTAATTTTTTTTGCGCGTAAAGATTAAATGGAAACCTGCGAAGAGTGAACCCGCCGGAGTGGAGGCCGGAGACAGTGGCAATCCTGGCGTGGGCGTGCAACGGGTCTACCACTGCCGTAAGGAGGATTTCGAGAACGTCGCACAGGATCATATGGAATAGGTTTAGATCGGCTGCCTCGGGCAATGAGCGAAGCTATTACCGGTAAGGCAGAACGATGGTTGTTGGTTTGTAGGCTAAGGGATGTGACATGTGCGGTGTTTAGGGCCGAATTCCTAGAACTCTTCTTACCCCCACGATATTTTGACCGGTTAGAGGACGGGATACGGGCCCGACGACAACGTGTCGGCGAATATTTCAAAGATTATCTGCTCGAACTGAGGGGGATGATGTACCATGTCCGGCATGGTCAGGCCAGAGCAAGAGCTGCATGGGGTATATGAGAATTTGGCGCCTGAATACCGCCTGTACATCCGCAGGAATGATTTCTCATCTCTGGCGCAGCTGACGCAGATGGCCACCGAGTATGAAGGAACCAATAGATATTCGGATGGGTTAGTCGGCGAGGCTATTCCCGCCAAACATTTGAACCCTTTCAAGACTCAACCACAGCCAGGACCAAGCGGTAATATTTCAGGTACGCCACCGTTTGCCCAGGGGTAATCTCGAACGGGATGATCAGCCAAGAACGACCGAGGGCACCAGAGGGAAAAAGGGTATGCTAATACTGCTCGCAGGAGGGGCACTTTGCCAAGGAGTGTCCCAATCCACGAGTACAGTTTTGTCGTCAGTGCGGGACAGTCAAGGGCGGGAAACGATCCTTAGCACCATCTGGGACGGGATCCGATGGGGGCCGGCGTAAACCAGTCCCGAACTAAGAATACCCCCTAAGAGTGAAAGACGGGCGTATACCAAGTTGCGCAAATGCCCATTACGAGATCGATTACGGATCGAGCACTTTGTGGGCGGCCCGGAGAAAACATCGATTACGACCTGGATTACTTTTACACAGCGAAGGCCGCTTTGTGGGCGGTGTGCCCACAACCTTTACTACTTGTGGTACAGGTTGTAATCAGCAGCCGAAGGGTGTTCGAATGGCGCTCGGCTGCCGATTACAACTGCATATACTTTTATGAAATTGTAATGCAGCTTGTGGGCGGTCTGCGCGTGTTGTACGACTCAATACTTCGAATAAAAAAGTATATGGAGTTGTAATGCACATGTTATACGACTCTTTATACTTTGTGGAATGTTGTAATGCGCGTAATATATGCACGCAGGGCCGAAATTGTATTGGGTAAATTAATAAACATTTAGTTTCCATTTCAAAACCAATAATTTTAATCCATTTGAATTTTCCATTTTAACAAATTAACAATATTTTCAATCAATTTGGTTTAAATTAATTTTAACACTAATAATAATCTTAACCTTTTAACATGTTTGTCACTTTGTGTAATATATGTATGAATAAAATAAAATCTCGCTGTATAATTTGGACGAGCAGGCGCTTGTTTGCTTCCTCTGTTTATAAATAATCTGTAATAAGAAATCAAATAAAATGTACTATATTTTAATATACATACAGGGTAGGCCATTTAAAGTTGACCCATCTGGCAACGCTGTAACTTTTGACAGCGCTGACAGATCAGCTAATGTCATACCGCTTTAGAAGCGTCATTCGAAGACAATTTATACCATGGAACAGTACACTCCAAAAGAACGCGCTGAAGTTGTTCAGCTTTATATTCAAAATAACTTTTCAATTGTGTTAACTCAACGTGCGTTTCGCAAAAAAATAAAGTGAAAAGTGCTCCAGTTAAGAACACAATTAAGTCTTTATACGCAAAATTTGTGAACACCGGTAATGTCTGTAATGCCAGTCATGCATCCAGACAACGAACAAGACGGTCTGATGAAAATATCGAAGCTGTACGAGCCAGTATTGAGGAGACTCCAACGACATCGAGTTATCGCCGCTCTCAGGAATTAAACATCTCTCGCACCACTCTCCGACGCATAATTCATAACGATTTGAAGATGTTTCCATATAAAATTCAAATGGCACAAAAACTAAACCCAGCTGATTATCCGCGACGCCTTAATTTTGACAAATGGGCCATCGAAATGGCTGAAAACGAACTTGACTTTTGGCGAAAACTCATCATGTCAGACGAGGCACATTTCTCGCTGAATGGAGGCGTAAACAAGCAAAATTGTCGATTTTATGCCACCGAAAATCCTCAATTAATTGAAGAACAGCCTCTTTACGACCAAAAATTAACAGTTTGGTGCGGTGTTTGCGCGAATATGATCATCGGACCGTATTTTTTCGAAGACGATAATGGAGCCACGACAACAGTCAATGGTGAGCGTTATCGAGCCATGTTAACGGATTTTCTGATACCCATTATTCGCGAAAATGACATGGATAACTTCTGGTTTCAACAGGACGGGGCTACATGCCATACAGCTTCAGCAACAATCAATTTATTGCGACCATTCTTCCCCGGGCGATTGATATCGAAAAATGGTGATTTTGACTGGCCACCGAGATCAGCAGATTTGACGCCACCAGACTTTTATTTGTGGGGCTACTTGAAGTCCAAAGTGTACGCTGACAAGCCACAGACTCTGGCTCAACTTAAAACCAACATAACACGTGAAATCGCTGCCATATCGGTCGCAACATTGGCAAAAGTCATGGAAAATGCCGAAAAAAGAGTGCATTTAGCTGTCAAAGCTAAAGGTGCCCATTTACGCGATATAATTTTTAAAAATTAGCTAGAACAAATCTCCTTGGACCAAAATAAATTATTTTTGAAATGAACAAAAAACATTGTGTTTTTTGTTCTTATTTTTTCAGAAACAAATGGGTCAAGTTTAAATGGCCTACCTTGTATATTTAAAAAAAATAAAATATACTCACAATTTTGGTTGCTGGCGTTAAAACATTTCAATTCATTTCTTTTTTTGTTTGAGCCCGAACATGAAATGACGATATTCGATATTTCGATATTTGACAAAACGAACTAGCACAAAGACAAGATTTTCCAATTTACTTCACGAACGCACTAACACAGAGACAGGATTTTCGAATTTACTTCACGAACGCTTTGCGTCGTTTCGAAGTCATAGAAAAAAGTAGCGGTAAGAGTTTCCAGCTTACAACTGTGCACACAAAAGTTGGCAAGTGTAATGCATAACTTTTACTGTAATGCATACTGTGGCCAGGCCTCATTCTGCTCTGCGCCACTGGGTAGTCGCTAGAGTAAGAGTCGGGGACCAAGTAGCGACTGCGACGGTAGACACAGGGGGGACCAGGAGTTTTGTTAACAAGGAATTTTCCCGCAACGTAGCCAGCAGCGGCGAGACGTTGGCCGACGGCGCGAAAATTCGCTCGCTATTGAGGGTAAGGGTTGGTCTAGCGGGGGCAGAGTATGCTCGTGATGCCCTCGATGCTAGACAACATAATACTAGGGATAGATTTCTTGTGCCGGATGGGGACGACCATACAATGCGGGGAAGCTATGCTAACACTCGAAGTTGTAGAGGTACCGAATAAGGGCATACACCGGATCTACCCGGAACGTAAGCCAGCTGCTGGACGATCGGAGGACTACGGGAGACAGAGGCAGAAGGAGGATATCCCGGGGGCACCTCAGCCGGATATCGCTGTATGAACGATCCAGGGAGCATGCATGGACGCGGTGCCGGGCACAAAGGCACAACCGTTGGGCGAGGTAGGCGGGTGCGATACATCTCGCACGGCTCTAGAATTGTTCATTTGACGACTCAATTTGGGCTCTTTGTGTCTTTTTGGCATTGTTCTAATATATAAAATTCTCGTGTCACCATCAGGGGTGTGCCAGCCATCAAAACCAGCCCGATTTCAACCTAAAACCAACCTCGAGCTGGTTTTAGGTGTGCCAGAGCCAAGTTCGAGATGATTTTGAAACCTCAACAAATTTGGCCCGAGATTTGGTTAATTTAAGCAATATTAAATGTTTAATGCATAACAACTGTTACTTTTTCAAAAGGTAATTTTAAGCTTAGTTGCATATTGCAAATACATTTGAATTTAATACATTTTTTAATTCATGATTTTCGATATTAATAAATCTTTAACAAATCTCTAAGACTATTTGCCGTTCTGTGTAAGCGTGCAAAACCGTCCCTAACAAAGGAGCTGCCACATTGTTTGGTTAACAATAACTATTATTCGGAGTCTTTAATAGATCAATTTTAAAGACACTTTTTTTGTGACAAATAAACATAAAAAAATCGTACTTTAAGGTAACAAAATTGCATGTACAGTGTACAGTTTGTTGTAAATTTAACTAAGTTATTGCAGCAAACCTTTTTTTTTATGAGGTGGCAACGGTGTTGAGGTGGCGGTGTTTGTTCGGTGTGTGAATGTCTACAGTAAGAAGAAGAATTTAATTTATGTAAAGCCATTGAGCAGCCAAAATGTAGGTTAAATTAAAATTGCATTTAGTTGTTTGTTTTACATTTATTTTGTTATTTGTCCATCGGGGAAAACACCGTTCACCTTTAGCACTTTGTCGCGATCGAACACTTGATAAGTGCAGACGTGCCTAGTGCAAACTTCAGATTACGCTGAGTTACAACAACAACACAAAAACAAAAAAACACTTCTTATCAGCAGTGCGCTGCTTCTATTGGTCAATTAAATCGCGCGATCTTGCGCAAGCATCCAAACTGCAGTTCTTGTGCGCACGCGCTTAACAAAAATAACAAGTGGCTCTATACAGAGCACCGTTTGGTGCCTCACCATCTGGTGTGATGGTTGATGAAGAAGGGGCGCGGGGCGACGTAGCTCGCCCCGTATCATGGCAAAAAGTCACAAAACGCAAAGCAAGATCCCCTGTGCTAACGAAAAAAAGAAAAGTTACAAGGGATTATAATAGCTCCTCTACGATGTCAGCAGCAGAAACAGACGACACGATGTCAGATATTCCCCATTATTCTAAAGCTAAAGTTTCTACGAAATCCGTGGATCCAGTCAACTCATCCAACAGCTTTTCTCTACTGGCTGAGGATATTAACTCTGAAAACCCCCAAAATCAAGCTCCAGTCTCATCGCCCTCGTTGAAGCCGCCACCAATATTTATATCAGCTGTTGATAATATTCAAGAGATGCAAAAGTGTTTCACCGAAGTTGTCAGTAGCGATGATTACACCTATAAAGCAGGTCGAGATGGCCAGGTTCGTATTATGGCTAATAGTGAAGAAAAATATAGGCTACTAGTTGATATTTTGACAAACAGGAATGTTGAGTTTCATTCATATCAGCTCAAACAAAATAGAGCATACCGAGCTGTCATCAGAAATCTTCATCACAGCACCCCTCTTGATTACATTCGCAACGCACTGAGCGAAATCGGCCACACTGTCCGCCACATAACGAACGCCAGAAATCGTATCACCAAGGCCCCGATTGCAATGTTCTTCGTTGACTTAGAGCCAGCCATCAACAATAAATCAATTTTCGAGGTCTCAAGACTGTGCAACGCGATTGTTAACATTGAACCCCCCAGACAATTTAACGATCTTGTACAATGCCACAGGTGCCAAGAATTCGGTCACACCCAAAATTATTGTAAGAAATCGTACCGATGCGTCAAATGTGGCGAAAACCACAAGTCTTCTGATTGTACCAAACCTCGAGGGGCCGAAGCTACTTGTGTGCACTGCCAAGGCGACCATACTGCCTCCTACAGAGGCTGTAAAGTCTACAAAATTGCCGTACAACAGCGGGAACAGGGAAAACCAAAAAAAACAGTATTTAGCAGTCGTAAAACTTTTCCTGACAGTACATATGTAAATACTCCCACATCAGCCAGAAAAGACAACATAAGCTATGCCAATCTCGCAGGAGGGCATTCTAACAACATCCCAACCTCAAGCAATTCAAAGCCCAGAGAACCAGATAATTTGATACTTGCTCAAATCCAATCGATGATGCAACTCATGCAAACACAATTTTTGCAGATGACAAAAATGATGAGCACGATCATAGCCTCTTTATGCAAATAGGTTTTAAGCTTATTCTTTGGAATGCCAACGGTTTATGTAAGAGTAGGCCTGAGGTAGAAATGTACCTGAAGAGGAACAGTATCGATGTAATGCTAGTCTCGGAAACTCACTTTACCGAGAGATCATATTTTAAAATCAATGGATATAATCTTATTTACGCCAACCATCCCAGCGGCAATGCAAGGGAGGCGCAGCTATCCTCGTCAAATCTAACATCAAATACGCAGAGCGCTCGCCCATACTGGAGTCCTGGTTCCAGGCAGTCGTGATGACGATCGACACTCCTACTGGAAGCCTGGTACTAGCAGCAGCTTACGTGCCACCAAGACATCCTGTAACTACACAAATGTTCAACCAAATATTTACTCAACTAGGCTTAAGGTTTATAATTGGAGGAGACTTTAATTCAAAAAACACCTGGTGGGGCTCACGGCTATGCAATCCGAAAGGTAATGCACTACTCTCATGCATTCACTCGATGCATCTCACCACACTGTCGACTGGAAACCCTACATACTGGCCAACAGATGCTAACAAGGTCCCTGACGTTTTGGACCTGGCAGTGACCCGCGGTGTTAACCTAAATTTAACCCACATGGAGAATGAGTTTGACTTGCTATCCGATCACTGCGCTGTACTGCTTCAATTCAATCTACCAATAACAATCGCGAAACGAACGACCAGGCTGCTGAAGAAAAACTCCAACGTCGAAATGTTTAAGGCCAAAATCGATGAGATGCTTAATCCCACCGCTACACTAAACTCGGGTGAGGACATAGAGGAAGCCGTTGAAACACTAACACGTTGCATTCATGATGCAGCAAACATTAGCACTGCTTCACACCACATCAGGTCAACGTTTACACAGAGACAAAAAAGGGACAGATACCTGCACTCGGAAGAAGTCACGGAGCAGCTGAGGCTTAAACGTCACCTACGTAGGGTTTGGCAGCGTAGTCGGAATCCACGTGATAAAGCTGCTCTTAACCGTGCTGCAAAGCATCTGAAGTTTCTTCTCTACGACTTGCGCAATGAAGCTCTGTCTGAATTCCTTAGATCCGCTGAGCCCAATGGACTGGAGCACAACCTCTGGAACAGCACCAAGTACCTCAAGAGGCCAACTAAAAGAATCCCGCCCATAATCAATCCATCTGGCTCGTGGTGCCGTTCCAACGAAGAGAAAGCAGAGACCTTTGCCTTACATCTACGGAGAACATTTACTGCATTCAACCTATGCTCAGCCTCGGACGACATTAGCACCCACACATTCCTCGAGTCACCATGCCAACTAAGTCTGCCAATACCACCGATACATGTTGATGAAGTTACAGCCATTGTATCAAGCTTGAAAATAACCAAAAGTCCTGGTTACGACGCCATCGATGCAAGAACCATAAAAAGTCTCCCTACACGCGCAATTACATTTCTTACGGCCATCTATAACGGTATCATTAGGCTCCAGCACTTCCCCACTCAATGGAAGTGTGCGGAGATCATAATGATACCAAAACCTGGGAAACCTGAACAGGATCCCGCCTCTTACCGTCCCATCAGCTTGCTGGTAATTCTGTCCAAAATATTCGAAAGAATATTACTGGACCGATTATTGCCAGTACTAGAAGACGCCCAATTAATTCCAGAGCACCAATTTGGTTTTAGGAGTCAGCATGGTACCCCGGAGCAGTGCCATAGAGTAGCACAAACAATTCTGAGCTCCTTCGAAGACAGGAAGTACTGTTCGGCAGCGTTCCTCGACATCAAACAGGCCTTCGACCGTGTATGGCACTCGGGCTTACTACATAAGCTTAAGGAAAGATTACCAGCCCCATACTATTTGCTGCTCAAATCGTACCTACACCGGCGACTTTTCTACGTAAGATGCGAATGGGCCGAGTCCGAAGTATATGAAGTAAAAGCAGGTGTCCCTCAGGGAAGCGTGCTAGGTCCTGTTCTTTACACTCTCTTTACCGCAGACATCCCAGCAATTGAAAGTGATAACCTAGTAATCCTCACATACGCAGATGACACAGCATTGCTAGCCACCTCGACGGACCACGCAGAAGCGTCAGCTGTCCTACAATCGCAACTGACAAGACTGGAGCCATGGCTAAAAAGATGGAACATAGTTGTGAACGAAACCAAGTCAGCCCATATGACATTCGCTACCAGGCGAAAAACTTGCCCAGATGTCACTCTGAATGGAACTACCCTGCCTATGGTGAACAAGATTAAATACCTTGGACTAACCCTCGACAGGACACTAACTTGGTCTGATCATATTAAAACAAAAAGGAAGCAACTTTGTTTAAAACTCCGGCAGATGAAGTGGTTACTCGGGTACAGATCCCAACTGAACTTGGAAAACAAAGTGCTGCTGTACAAGGCAATACTCAAACCCATCTGGACGTACGGGATTCAGCTGTGGGGCACAGCCTCAACATCGAACATCGAAATAATTCAGAGATTTCAAAGCATCACCCTAAGAAGGCTAGCCAAAGCACCATACTACGTAAAAAACCAGGTACTCCACAACGATCTTGGCATTCCAAGTGTCTTCGACGAAGTACGAAAATACAGTGAGAAACATATAACCAGACTGGACCGACACTGCAACCCCCTGGCAGTAAATCTGCTCGACAACAGCCAGCACTGCCGTCGATTGAAAAGGCACCACCCACTTGACTTACCCTTTAGACCATCAAAAGAGTGGTAGTCAGATAAAACCCCCCCTCTGTAAATAGCTTCCCTTATACCATTTACTTATTATCGCATAGATAGATTGTAAATATAAATAAAAAAAAAAAAAAAAAAAAAAAAAAACCTTTAGCACTTTTAAAAGTAAACAAAACCAGATTCGCCATTTACGAAGTACGTAGAACACATGTTCAAGCAAGCTATCACGGCAGGGCTGTCAAGCAACATGAGTTACTTGGCGGGCAAAATATTAAATATTTGTTTTGTATAAGAACTACAAGAGATAAAACCTAACATATTTTTATTTAACCATTTATTAAATATAACCCTTATGCCATGAGGCCAACCTTGAAAACAAAGACAAAAATAGCAAATACATTTTAGGCAATTTTAATTTTTGAAAGGTAGCAACTCTTTTTGGCCATTTTCGTTTTACGTATTTTCTCCGAAACATTTTACCGAAAAATGAAATCTCCCTAACTTCTGGCACACCGACGGTTTTTTTTTTAGAGATTTGAAAACCAGCTCTAGCCAAAATCTCCGGAGATTTCTGGCACACCCCCGAATGTTTGTAATTGAACTCCTCCGAAAGAGCTCGACCAATTTATAATTAAATCCCCGCATACCTATAGGTTATTTTTGTTATTTTTATTGAACTGAAAAAATGTTTCCTAGAAATAATATACATGGCAAAAGAACGTTTGCCGGGTCAGCTGACCGAAACTTGGTCAAGACATAGAGGCGTTAAAAAAAAATATGCATACCAAATCTTGAACCGATCAGACCATTCGGGTACCTCCCAAAAACAAAAGGACATAGTTGTTTGGAAGGTACCCGAAGGAGTAGTCTGAGCGGGATGAAAACTAGATGTTGTCCAATGCGTCGACCTAGCCGATAAGCACACAAAATTTTACAAATATCGGTCGAGCCATTTCGGAGGAGTTCAATTACAAACATTGCGACACGAGAATTTAATATTTAGATATATCAAAATGAATGTTTGTCTGTATGTCCTTTATAGTATTGTAAACTATACACTTAATTATTTGATGATCTTTAGCAAAGTTGTTGTGCAGGTTTCTAAATTGGTACGACCCATTTTTATACTTTGATACCGAAGGTCTCATAGTATATTGGTTTTGTGCAATGTCCGTCATGGTGTCTGTCCGTCTGTCCGTCTGTATGAACGCAACTTTTTTCGACACCCGTAAAGCTAGAGACTTGAAACTTTGCAATTATGTTTGTCTATAGGCGCGACAGATAAAGTGTCAAGATTGGGGTGCCACGCCTACTAGGAGGCTGGGAAATCGATAAATTCGATAACTGAAAATATTTCGCACATTCTTACAGCTAGAGTTACCAAATTTTGCACGCAGATAGCTAGTCATGTCCTTAAAAAAACTGCATCAAAATTGTGGATGCCACGCCCACTCCTTCCGCCCCCATCATCCCTCTTCCTTGAAATTGGAAACGCCTATATTTTTTTACATTTTTTTGGCTAGAGCCACCAAACTTTGTGTGAAGATAGATATTAACATTTCCCAAAAAAATGCATCACAATTTTGGATGCCACGCCCCCTGATTCCGCCCCCATCCCAACTTCTACTTGAAATTGGAAACGCCTATAGATTTTACATTTTTTGGGCTAGAGCCACCAAATTTTGTGTCAAGATAGATATTGACGTTCCCCATCAAAACTTGGATGTCACGCCCCCTGATTCCGCCCCCATCCCCCCTTGTCCAAGAAATTGGAGACGCCTATAAATTTCACAGTTTTTGGGCTAGAGCCACCAAACTTTGTGTGAAGATAGATATTAACATTCCCCAAAAAAATGAATCACAATTTTGGATTCCACGCCCCCTGATTCCGCCCCCATCCGCCTATAGTTCTCACATTTTTCGAGCTAGAGTCACCGAATTTGGTAGGAGGATATATGGTGACATCTACAAAAGGTCTGCATCAAAAATTAGGATGCCACGCCCACCTCTGCAGCCCACCATTTAAAGGCGGAAATTTCGATATCTCTTACAGTTTTTAAGCTAGAGCCCGTAAATTAGGAAGAAAGATAGAAAGCAACATCTACCAAAGATCTGCATCAAAATTTTGGATGCCACGCCCACCCAAGCCACCCGCCTTATAAAATCGGAATCGGCTATATCTCTAACAGTTTTTGAGCTAGAGCCACCAAACTTTTTATGAATATAGATGGTGACAAATAAAAACAATTGATTCAAAAATTTGGATGCCACGCCTACCTCTGCCGCCCACCTTTTAAATTTGGGAGTTAAGTTATCTTCCACAGTTTTTGAGCTACAGTCACCAAATTTGGTAACATGATAGCTGGCGATGTTTACCACATGGCCCACTCCCTTCGCCCCTGCATTACTCCTTACCATTCGTTCTTTTACTGGTATCAAAGTATTCCGCAGTCGGTTGCGTCCGACTGCAACATTTTTACTTGTTAACAGATGAATTTCATTTCTTGCCGTGACATTTATATGGGAGCTATGTAAAGTAATAAATCGATTCCGTTGAAACTTGGAATATAAAAAAAGTGTGCAGAAAGTGAGCAAGTATTAGGGCTATGTCAATAGTTCAATTTAATTATTTTATTCACTTTTAAATTGTCAATGGTTCATTGTTATCGTTTCTTGACTCTCATATATATTGATCTTACAAAGTATCGGTAGGCGATCAGTGCGATAGTATCGGCAATTACAATGTATCGGTAGTCAAACGATAATCAGCTGGATACAGCACTGATAGTTTAAATACAACGGTTATGCTTAATATAGCCTAATACAGCCTAACACTTCGGCCATTCTGACAATTTAGATCGTCCGCGATCTACAGTTACAGTTTCTCTTTTTTTTTTTTTTTTAAATTTGTGTTAACATTACATATTAAATAGCTTAAATTAAATAAAAAAAATAAAACTAGTTAACAAATAAATAAAATAATGAGGTTAAGTATTATAATATATATACAACTAATATACATTTTATTCAGGATCAGAGCAATTTCCACACTGACCACGCCAATCTGCCCATTTACGCAAACGACTCGCCTCTACTATGCGTTCATATGGCACTTGGGTGATCTGACCATTCAATATCTTCTACAACATAACGATCATATGGACCCTTATACTTGGGGACAAATTTTTTATTTGTTCCAATCGTGGTATTAATGTTTCTCAATACAACAAAATCACCAATCGCGAATTTTAAATGAATTTTGTGCTTTCTCTCAAATTGGTCAGCACTTTTCCGTTGACTTTCCTCAATGCTTGTAGACGCCTCCCTACGAACTTCAACTAGATCTCGATTAACATTATCTTTTTCGTCTAAATATTCGGTCAATGCACATTGGGCCAGCGAGCCGATTTTTCGACGAAAATTAAAGTTTTTAAGCTACTTTCTTGAAATTTGGTACATATGATAGTGTCGATGCACATAAAAATATATCTAAGTTTCAGACCGATCTGACCACGCCTTATCGAGCCGCCCAAATGAGATAGGTTTCCTCTTATTAATACTCGTACGGTAATAAATAATGCTAGCACTCGTTAAATTCAACAAATGTTTTTAATTCATTTTTTTTAACACTTAACCTTAATATTAATAAGAAAAAAATAACAATGCATTCAAAATGACTATAAATAAGTATTTTACATTTGAAAATGTTCCTAAAAGTCGTCTTCTACATCAATTTCTATTGAAAACGGATTTTCAGAGTCAGAATCTGAATCACTATCACTATTGCTAGCATCAAAATCGGGAACATTGTTATTATTGTTCATGTTACAAAAATATAGCAAGTTTGGTGATTCCAAAAGTTCGACTACGTCTCCTAGTAGGGGTAGTTTATTTTGCTGACCCAATCTTTTTGTTAGATAGATGCTCGACTCAAGAGGAATCCATTACTCTGTGGAAAACGTCTGCCATGTTGTTCTTTTCTTGTTTCGCCATTACTTTTTTTCCATTTTCATCTCTCACTTGCCATTTTTTAAGTTTCAGTCTATATGCAATTTTTAGAACAAATTCAAAAAATCGAATCCAACCATGTAGAGGACTTATGCCATATTTTAATGTTTCATGTCTTGGCTTAAATTTTGGTGAGTCTATTTTAGCATTTTCCATAAGACTTTTGGACTCGCTCCACTTATCGGACACAATTGGCAAGATTTGGTTTCAGTCAAAATGTTTAAAACCTTTCCATCTAAAAGTGTCATTTGAAGATCATATTTAACTGAAATTGATTTTCCATTTACAACGGAGCAGACATATGAAGACAAATCTTTTATTTGATTATCCAAATTTTTTTTCTCAGCAAGAATATGGTCTATTGTCTCTTTAACAAACTCAAGCTTGACTGGTCTACAAAATCTAATCGACTGAGGAGTACGATTCATCCAAAATACATTTCCAATATGGTCCATTAATTTTAGGGGGATTATTGTTGTCGCAAAAAGCGAGTCGTCAGAAAGCAATGAATCACATCCAAAAAAGTGTTGCCTTTAGCTGCTTTGTCCGGTTGTTCCGTCAAATCCATAGCTTGCAATAAGGGTCAGACTTAAAGTATTGCCAAGCTGCTTAAATATATCTTCGTGCATTTGAATTATACGGCAACTAGTGTGGTCTAGAAGACTTTGCAGCGGGACTTCAGCAACTGACTCGGTTACATTAATTTCAAAAGGTCTACATTTTGACTTAGCTTCTCTCACTTTGTTGTAAGCAGGAAACAGTTCACAAGATCGGGAAATGCTGAGCTCGCGAAAGTTGTTGTATTGACTTTTAGTCAATGAATTTTCAAGCAGATATGCTAAAGCTTCATCCTCCGTTAGTCGAACCGAGTCATTTTTCTGAGTAAAACGATTTTTTGTAGCCTTATTGGGGTCACTCGGAGTAAGAAATGTATTTTTTAACACAAGGACTGTATGTTTCTCGTTCGTTTTTTCGGCCGAAACTGCGGCGGCATGCACAAGAAGAGATGTGCTGTGACCCTGATTAACAGCTAAATCGGATGCCAATTTTCTCTTCTAACAGGGACCGGCGTTAACATATTCAATGGGTGGGCGTCCAACTGGTTTTGATGTTTACGGCTTTGGATTTGAAGACAAGAATGAACTTACTGTTATAGCCATATTGGACAAAAGCCATTCGGTATGCTTTGTCAGCTTCTCACTTTCGTGTTGATTTCATCCTTTTCCTCCGTGCTTAAGTCGAATTCTTTCAGTTCATCATAAATCCAACTCGAAACGGCAGATGCGCTACGATTGTTTAGTATGTAGATATGAAGCAGTTGCTCATAGGCGAACTCAACCACAGCTACAATATTAGGGATTTATACACATCGGTGCAAAATGGAGCAAAAAATCTTTATAAAATTAGTTTATATACACTTTGCATTTGTAATGACACAAAATTACTTTTTGGCACAAGTTGGCACAAAATTTGTTATAATCCACAACAGACGGGTTAGCAGGTTAGCTTTTTTCTACTTTTGGACAACACCAATAAACGCACTCAAAAAACACATTATCAAACATGAACAAAGTCTTTTTTAATGCAAATATTCTACTTTTTTTTTTTTTTTCGAACACTTAATTTAAAATCTGTCTTCCTTGGACAATAATTAAATTTTCTTAGAACTTGACATACATTTTTTTTTTTTTTAGCTGACGCTTAAAATTAGGTGAGGTCCAGCGGGTGGTTTCTTTTCAGTCTTCATATGGTAGTGCTGTTATCCAGCAGGCCAGAAGCTAGAATATTGACATGTTGGTTTAAGCGTGTGACGTACCTGAGGCTGCTGTCAGAAATTACTTCCGTAACCCACGGAACCTTGAGAACGCTGTGTATCGTGGCGTTGTCATGGTATATATGTGCATTACCAACTATGCGAAGCGCTTTATTTTGAAAAATTTGTATGATTTGCCGGTTGCTTCGTTTGGCAGTTCCCCACAGTTGAATGCCGTACGTCCAAATTGGTTTAATAATTGCCTTATATACAAGCAACTTTGACCGAGTGCTGAGTCTACTTTTACGGCCAATAAGCCAGTAGAATTTTTCAGCTTTTCATTGGTCTGCTTTCTTTTTTTAATTAGATGAGCCCTCCAAGTTAGCCTTCTGTCTAACGTCATACCGAGATATTTTGGCGTTGCTTCGTCCGGAATTAATATTCCTTCCAGGTATACAGCTGGGCAGTTACCTGGCCTTAGGGAAAATGTTGTAAATGTGGACTTGTCATTATTTACTGCAATGTTCCACCTTCTTTGCCAGTCATTAACAAGATCCAGCTCAGTTTGCATAATTCGAGAGGCCTCCTCCGGTGTGTCAGCAGTGGCTACAAATGCAGTATCATCAGCGTAAGTGGCAACAAGTAGATCTGGGCTCACAATCACTGGCAGGTCTGCTGTATATATGTTATATAGCAGTGGGCCCAGCACACTGCCTTGGGGGACGCCAGCTCTGATGCTCTTGATTGCTGAGCTAGCATTACCACATTTCACTTGAAATTGCCTGTCAGAAAAATATGACACAAGGAATGCGTAGTAGGGCTGCGGTAGGCTCCCCCTGATTTTAAAGAGTAGCCCAGGATGCCAAACACGGTCAAATGCTTGTTGCACGTCAAGCAATACTGCGCAGCAATATTTTTTGGCTTCAAATGCGTCCAAAATACGCTAGAGGACTCTGTGGCATTGCTCCGGAGTTCCATGACCGCGCCTGAAGCCAAACTGATGATCGGGAATCAAACTAGTATCTTCCAGTTTTGGTAATACTCTACGCAAAAATATTCTCTCAAGTATTTTTGAGAGAGTCGCTAGCAGACTTATCGGGCGATAAGAAGAAAGAATGGCTTCAGGTTTGCCAGGCTTAGGTATCATAACTACCTGGGCTCGTTTCCATTGCGCTGGAAAGTGCCCAATCTGTAGGCATCTATTATAGATTTTGGTAATCGCCTCAATGCAGACTGGAGGAAGTAACTTTAGTGCTATTGCATTGATACCATCATCGCCTGGCGTTTTGCTGTTTTTAAGCATCGCAATACATTCAACTGTCACATCTTCCAGTACCGGGTTTGTTTGGCTGCTGTCTTGAAGAGTACCAGCGGGTTGCTGCTCCGACTCCGTCTCCGTTATTTCAGCAGGTGTACATCTAATGCGAGGCGAGAAGACGCTCTCTAGGTGACGTGCAAACGCATTGGCCTTGTCAGCATCCCATCTGTACCAACTGCCGTCTGTGTTTTTTACTGGAGCAG
This sequence comes from Scaptomyza hsui, assembly GCA_018152825.1. Classification (NCBI taxonomy): domain Eukaryota; kingdom Metazoa; phylum Arthropoda; class Insecta; order Diptera; family Drosophilidae; genus Scaptomyza; species Scaptomyza hsui. Next base: position 1,285,256 of record JAECXO010000183.1, on the reverse strand, counting down.
ATTTTTTTATTGGCCTTTTAATTGATTCGGTGACTTTCCACAGATTGTGATGAGGCTCATTGGGTTCGAGCTTCTCCAGGATGGCGTCGAAGGCCTCTCTCCTCAGGCTGATGAGCAACTCCTTTAGCGCCTTTGCAGCTCTGTTAAAGTCTGCCTTGTCTCTTGGGTTCCTTGTATTGAACCAGACGCGCCTAAGTCGGCGTTTTTCGTGAAGCAGGTCGGCAATCTGTGGGCTCCATAGGTGGATTTCCCTGTATAGAATCCTAGGACGCTGGCGCTGACTTTTTCTTGGACCAGCATATGCTGCTGCGTCTTGAATGTTTTTAGTGAGCGCGTCAATGGCAGCCTCAACATCCTGGCCACTGTCCAAGGTTGGATTGGGGTTGGTGTTTCTAATCAACCAGTCTTTGTATTTAGCAGTGTCAGTAGATTTATATATGAGTCTCCTGGGCGCTGACCTCATCACGACTGAAGCATTTATGTACAGCATAACGCTGTGGTCAGAGAAGCGGACCTCATCTGCCACACTTTGGATCCTCCCTGGGTCGACACCACAGGAAATTGCAAAGTCCAAAACGTCTGGTAGCTTCAGCGGATCGGTGGGCCAGTACGTTGGCGTGCCAGTGGAGTGACAGTTAAGGTTTCTTGCCTGGATCTGCCTGTATAGCGCTTGTCCCTTGGGGTTGTTGGCTCTGGAGCCCCACCAAAAGTGTTTCGCGTTGAAGTCACCGCCGATGATGAATCTATTTCCAAGTTGGCTTTTCAATTGAGAAAACTCCTCGTCCCTCACATTGTGTCTTGGTGGGCAATAGGCAGCAGCGATGGTGAGCTCTCCTAGCACGGTGTTGACTTTTATGGAAGCACATTGCACCCAGTCTTCCTGGATAGGTGGGAGCTCCGTGTACACCAAGTTGCTTCTTATCAGGATGGCAGCTCCGCCTCGGGCTCTTCCGTTGGGATGGATACAGTAAATGAGGTCATATCCATTTATGGAGAAATATGACCTTGACGAGAAATGCGTCTCGGAAATGAGAAGTATTTCAATTCGATTAGTTTTGCAGTAGTGCTCAACCTCTGGCCTGCTTTTGCACAGGCCGTTCGCGTTCCAGATGGTGACTTTCAATTCTACTTGCATAGCTTTGTCATGACGGTGGCCAACATGTTTGTAATTTGGCTAAACATTTTGTCAAGCATACGTTCCATCATTGCCTCCATACGTGCAACTACTGTTCCTAAGTCATTGTCAGTCCTTGGGGCCGACTGATTAGCCAGATTCTTAATACCTCTAGCGGCGTTGGCGTAGCTGACGTTGGGGCTTATATTTGGCGATGAGTTGCCCGTTGGTATAATGTTTGCCTGGCGCTGAGCCCTGGTTGATTTTGGTGCTGCCTGGTTTTTTGCCTTTTTATATGCTGGGCATCCCTTGTAAGAGGCCACATGATCACCTCCGCAGTGTAGGCAAAGTGCCGGGTCATCTATGCCCTTGCGGCAAGTGTTGGATGCGTGGTCACTTCCGCATTTAACACAGCGCACCTCAAGGCGGCAGTATCGTTGGGTGTGACCGAACCCTTGGCAGCGGAAGCATTGTACCAGGTCATCAAACTTGAGAGGGGGTTCAACGGTGACAACTGAGTGGCAAATCCTCTTAATGTTGTATGCCTCTTTGTTGTTGCTGGCGGGCTCAAGATTTGAAGATGTTGTACCGCTGGTTTTTTGCTTTATTGACCAGGTTATGGACATCCCTGGCTTCATGACCGTAGTTGTGCAGAGCTGCCTTAATATCTTCGACATCAGTGGAGAAGTGTAACCCCTTGATCACCACACGATATGGCCTTTCATCTCGAGGCTGAAAAGTTTGATATCTTTTTCCCGATTCATCCAGGTACTTCTTTAGCGCCGAGTAGCTTTCTTTGTTATTAGTCATAACCCTTATGTTATTGGCTCTGGTCGCCTTGTACGTGAAATCATTGCCCTCTCCAATAACCTGGGCAATGGTACTGGCAAACATTTTGATGTTTGTCACATCCGGGATGAAGATTGGCGGGGGCTTAATTGTTCTGGCCTGGGGTGCCTGCTTAGGCTGTTGGACTGGGCTGTCGTCCTCAGAGGAGCTGCCTACATTCATGTGGTTGCCGACATCGTCTTCATCGTTAGAAAGTGCCGCAAATCTGTTGTTAAGCCTAGAACTTGCTGCAGAGCTGGTGCTGGGCCCATCCTGCCGACTAGTGCGAGTCCGCTTACGCGCAGGCTTCCTTCTAATTTCTTTAGGCTCGGTTCCTGAGCTGGAGTCGTCAGAATCAGACGCATTTGCCGTTATGTTGGCCTTCTTCGGCTTGCTTGATCCTTTTCCATTTCTGATGACTCGTGGCGGGGCTTGCCAGACCATCTTGTTGCAGGGTGACGCATCGGGGGAAGCAAGGGGAGTAGTTTCCGCGTGGGTCACAGACACCTCACTGCTGTCCGACTGTCCGGTATCAACCAGTACGCGAACCAGCTTCGTACTAAGCCTAGTTTTTGCCATTTCGGCAAAAACAAAAACAGAACAAGAGTGTTTTCTGTTGAAAAATTATTCAAGAATCAATTATATATATATATATTTTTTTTTTTAAATTTGAAGTTGACACGATGAATGCCTGATTCTGATATTCTACATACCTTGGTCTTTCTTTTCCATAATTTTAGTGAAAATTGCTTAAACCACAACAATTTTGGCACGCTCGCAAGTAAACAAAATCTTTCCCGCGCTTTTAAGTTTCGCACGCATTCAATCAAACAGCTGACTTTGAAGGGCTGCCAAAATTTCAGGGATGCATCAAAACAATTAAAATCTTTTGATTCATTTTAGTCATAGTGCCCACGCGAGTTATTAATTTTATTCATTCCGCTTGAAAATATCGAATTCAGGCCATTACACGCAAGTTTTAGGAAATTTTCCTTAAAAGCAACCGGTAAATTTATAATCGATATACTTAAAGCCATCGATGTTGATAGAAACAACAGCGATGAAAAAAAGAGCAATAAATAAAAGGATACGTTAAGCGAGTAATAGAACACATGGCGGTGAGAAACCGATTTGATGGAAGAAGAGGGAGATTCTTTAAAAGCGGATGCCAAAACGCGGCACACGCCGAAGACAGAAAACGCACGGGGGGAAGCCATGGCGCAAAAAGACCAGACCACGGCCATTTTCGTTTTAATGAAGGAGCTTCCACAGATTTATCCTCATTTTTCTTACATCCGTATGGATATAGAAACATTAAGTTTATTTTGACGACCATCGAAAGAAAAAGTGAAGCAAGACACAATCATGCAAAGGCAATTGCCGCCGATGAAAAACTGGCGCAACATTGCGTTTCCGCAACTGGCGAATCCTACAAAAGACGAGCTTCAAACACGACTTCGGATTCATTTCTATGCCGTGCAGTGCCAAGTGTGCCGCAATTTGGAAGCATTTCAGAGGCACATACTTAAAGGTTTGTATAATATAAATAACCTTTAATTTTATAGTTTATAATAAAAACAAGTATTTATTTCAGTCCCAAGTACCCCCAAGATTGGGAAAATATTGCTGAGAAGTTTGCAAAAAGGGCAATTTCCCCTCTGCTTAGGGCGCTGGATGGAAAGCACATCGTGTCCAAGCCAAGCGAGCGACGGGTCGTTCTATTTCAATTATAAGGGAACGCACAGCATGTCTGCTGCACTGGTGGACGCAGATGTAAGTTTATTTACATCAACGTAGGCTGCAATGGGCGAACCATGACTCTGGAGTCCTTTGCAAAGCGATTTGAGGCCAATTTGGACAACGCCGGCAACGTTTTCCAGGAGATAAAATATTGGCAATGGACGGCACACCATAGGATTGTTGCATGACGCTTCCCACTGGAAAGCATGATGAAGCCGTATCTAGTCGGAGCAACAAAAAGAAAAGCAAATTTTAATCTTCGCCTTCCGTGCGCGGCATGTGAGAGCACGCATTGGAACTGGCCAACCGATTCCGAGTTTTCCAGCAACGTATCAACAGTCGGTTGAAAACGGGAAATAATACAAAGGCATGTTGCGTTTCATAATTACTCGGCGAAAACTCGGCATATACACAAATGTCACTGGTAGAAGGGCCAAGAGACGAAGCACAACCGTCAGCTACTAGCCCGAAAGCCAGGGTATTGCTGAAAAAGTTCGAGAGGGATTGAAGAGTACTCAACAATGAAGGCCAAGTATTGGCTAGAAAATAGATAAAATGTAATTGAATGTTTATATGTATGTTTGTATTTACGTATGTTTGGTGATTTTAATAAAACTTTAAAACATTTATATTATGCTCAATCATTTAATGTCCAGTTTAAACTGTTTGAAGAGATGAGCTTGCCGCTTAAATTCTATCAGCAACCAACGCTTCGCGCATCACTGTTTGGATTTTCCAGCAGGTGTCCTCGCGAATATTGTCGTCTTTTATTTTTCAGTTGCAAGGCAACCATTGATCCAAGGGAATCATACTCTGTTTTCTGGCCGATTCGGTCGTAATCAAAGTCTTCACCCATCAATATCTTCACATAAATTTCGAGGGCGTTTCTATATTAATTTAACAAGTTTAGTTAAACAAGTCTACGCAAGCACTTTAAAAAACAAACCCTTCGGATAACAGTTCTGGTGCAGGTGAAGGTACTGGCGATGGTGATGGTGATGGACGCACGGAGTCTGGGGCCAGGCGAACCCATCCGATCCCATTATCAAAGTCCACTTTGTCCTGAAAACATTTAATAATTATACTGATGTCAAACTAACAAAATGTAATTACAACATCGGAAAGGCTTGAAGATACTCCCCATTTGGTATGGGCACCCAAAACTCCATTAAATTAAAATACCATATTTTGGCGTATACACATCAGCTCGGCCAGCTCCACTTTTTGCTTGCCGCAATTAGTCGGGATTCCTTGTTGAATTGCACACGCAAAACAGTATTTTGACTTTATTGCGCAATGTAATTTTGGGCTCTTTTCTTTAAAACTTCATAAATGAAACAAAACGCTATTGCGCTTCACTCGGTCTTTGTATAATTCACTACGAATATTAACAAATGTTCGTGCCTGGTATGCGTTAAGAGCAGCCAATTAATTCACACGACCAAAACATTTTTGCTTTAAATATGCTAACTCACGTAAACAATGTTTATAGTGCGATATGGAATATCGATAGCTTGATTATTCACATGAAACACTGTTTTCTGTCTGTGCAACTCTGTGTTTACATTCTATCGGAATAAGGCAAAGCAAAATAAGAAAAAAATAACGACTTAACAAGTAGTGAATTTTGCATGAAATTTACCCCCTACTCCCCTTGCCTACAAACAAAAGATTAAGAAAATTCACGAAAAAACTCAGCGTGAAATGCGCTCATAGTATACACTATTCAAATTTTATTATTAAAATAGGTTTACTTTCTACAAAAAGTTTGAATTTTCGTCGAAAAATCGGCTCGCTGGCCCAATGTGCAATGCATCAATATCACTACCTTGCTGTCTTACTCCGAATAATAGAATTGAGGGCAATGCTTTAGTTCCAGAATGAACAGAATAATTAATAGCATATTCAGCTTTGTTAAGCAATTTGCACCAATCTGAGTGTTGTACAGGCTCTGTAATTTTCGCTAACATAGCCTTCAAGGTCATATTCACTCGTTCAACCTGACCATTTGCCTGGGGCGATGCAGTTGTTATTTTTACGTGTTCAATGTTATTCTTAAGTAGAAAATCACTTATCTCTAAGGAGGTAAAACACGAACCTCTGTCACTTGCATCTAATGATTCGACGAGGTCTACTATAGTTTTCAAAATATTTATTCAGGCAAGCACATACCTCTTTACTACTAGTAGGATTTGCGGAGAACAATTTGACGAACTTAGTAAAACTGTCAATGACAACCAAAATATCCTTTTTCTTGGATACAATAGATGGAAGGGGTCCATAATGGTCAATATGCAGTGTGTCAAAAGGCACTGGCTTCTTTGGTATGTTATGCAAAGTTCTATTATTAGCATTAGAAGGAACAGTAAACGTAATGCACTTCAAACAATTTTGTATAAAGGCTTCAACTTTGGCTATCATGTTAGGGAACCAATAGTGTTTCTTTATTTCATTACACACTTCTCCGTCGCATTCGACACTTTGGACACTATTTAAATACCAATTGACTATTGTAATTTTATATTATACAAAACAATAAATTTAAATGTATATTAAAAAATTAATTTCATATATATTTATTAACATGTAACTTAAATAAAATTTATTTTATGGTATTTTATTTAATTTAGTGAATTTTTTTAATAATACGATAATAATTTTTTAAATTTTAAAAATGAATTAAAAATGAAATATTTATACACATTTGCATTTTTATTAAAATCATCTCCAAAATCCTAATTGTTGTGGCAGGTCATTAAATGCGAAATCAATTGCTACGCATACAATTTAGCTTGCTGCGTATGTACACATATACACACACACACACACACACTGAAATGCGCACGGCATTGAAAAAGGCAAAAATTTACAAAAATCTCGACTAGGCCGGCACAGCAATATATAAAAGAAGCGCACGTACATACAAACACTTGGTGCCGCTCGCAAAGAGGCGTTTCATTAGTGCACAGCTGCACTTGCTTTCGGTATACACACAGCGCAAGCCCAGCTGCCTAACGGCGTTTGCTAGCTTCCTACTTCTTCTTTTGCCTTGCTTTGCATCGTTTGCTTTCGCACCCAATCGTGCCCGCATATAATTTTGGTCTTCTAAAAGTATAAGAGAGAAATGTAAGGTCTAGTTGAATAACATTCGCCCGTATTCCCGTTGTCGTCGTCGTCGTCGTTGTCAATTTAGAGTCGTTGTCACAGCACATCAATATCGTATCACTTCGACGCTATTTCGGTATTCTGTAACAGACTTGTGACGACGACGTCACTTTATCGATAGTTTCATCGCAAAAACACCATTCACACAGAAATTTGACAGTTGTTTGAAAATTTGATAACATTTTTATTTAAACTAAATGACCCGGACAGACGTTGTTCTGCCACGCAAAATAACATTTTCTTTATTGAATGTATCTAATATATAGTGGTAAATTGTATCTATCTCTAACAATATTGTTAAAAACTGCCATTTTAAAAGCTAAAACTCTTCCCTACCAAGTTTCGTTGAGATTAATTAGTTTAAAGGCATAGCTCCAGTACAAAAGTTCGGAAAAAGGACATAGGTGTATAGGAGGTACCTGAAGGACTATTTGCCGGGCTGATTTGTGAATCTAAACCAGGGGTCGGCACGCATACACTCACATTTTTTCAGCGCGTCGTCAAAAAGACGAAGGCAAAAACGTTTCTTGCTTATCTGCCGCTGCGGCAGCCGAGCTACTGTGCATAGGCTATGCCATAGCCAGAAACCGGTTTCTCTGCCGCTGCGGCAGCAGAGCAACAGCCGAGCAATTGTGCATAGGGCACACGAACTTTCTGCGCTATGCATAGCCTATGCGTAAGCCGACTGCGCTGCTCGAGACATTTTTCCTATGCACAGTGCATACGACGCTGCCGGTCCCTGATCTAAACCATCCAGGGCGCCACACAAACGCATGCAAAAAATTTATTCAAATCGGTCCAGACGTTTAGGCAGAGTCTAACTACATACACAAGTACAGTAGAAATATACATGTATATATAAAGATAGACATGTTTTTCGCATCAGATTTATCTAGTGATGATGAAAAAAAGGATGTCTCCAAAGAACTTAGCGCAACTTGTTTGTTTAGTCCACCACCGGTTGCCCTACATTCTGCCTTATTACCAATATTTTTTTCTTCGCCTTAAACTTTTAATCTCTCCAATATTCAATAGAATGGCTTAAACCGCGGAAATCTTATGCGATACACCTTCTGCCAGCCATTGCCGTTTCTTATAAGAGGTCAAAAAGCGTTTAAAAAACTAGTTACAAATATTCTTCCAATTCTCATTGAAATTGGCGTTATTTTTATTTATTTTTATTTAATTTATATTTTATTTAACAAAAACAATTTAATTCTTAAAGCATTCGTTAGCAGTCGTCACTAAAAACCTCGACGACAAAAACAAAGTCGTGTCAAGACAATATCGTCGTCACTTTTACTTACAGAATATCGATTTTGTGACAATAGTTGTCTATAGGTACCGATGACAACTACGAGAATACCAAATTTTGTTTGTCGTCGTCAGACGTTTTACGTCGACGACGAATACGAGATATAAGTTTCTCCCTAAAATATTCAAAAATAGCACAACATCTCCCATTAATTTCATATTTAGCATCTACCTTTAATAAATCATTCAATGGTCTCACTGTTCTGGAAAACCCAGGAATAAATCGTCTAAAATAAGAAAACAAGCCAAGACACTTTTTCATTTCAACAAAATTTTTCGGAATCGGAAGATGTTTAATTGCTGCAATGTGTTCGTTATTTGGACTAATACCACATCTTGAAACGGTGTATGCCAGAAATTCGATACTCGTAAAACAAAATTGGCACTTACTCAATTTAATCTCTAATCTATGTTCCGCAAGTAACCTTAGTACACTGCCTAGTACAACAAAATGCTCTTCAATGGTTTTGGTTCCGATTGAAATATCATAAGTATAAACAATAACGCTACCTTCTCGAAATAATGGCTGCAAGACGAAATTAATGAGTCTCTGGAACACTGAGGGTGCGTTTCTTAGCCCAAATGGCATTCTTATATATTCATATTGGCCACCTGGTGTAACATATGATGTGTATTGTACAGAAGTTTCTGCCACTTTTACCTGATAAAAACCCGATTTACGATCAAGTAGTGAAAAATATTGGTTACCTTCCATCCTTTTTAGACAATCATTTATAAGAGGCAACGGATATCCATCCAATGTGTTCGTTATTTGGAGTAATACCACTTCCTGAAACTGTGTATCCCAGAAATTCGATACTCGTAAAACAAAACTGGCACTTACTCAATTTAATCTCTAATCTATATTCCGCAAGTAAAATTAGTACCCTGCCTAGTACAACAAAATGCTCTTCAATGGTTTTGGTTCCGATTGCAATATCATCAATATAAACAATAACGCTACCTTCTCGAATTAATGGCTGCAACACGAAATTAATAAATCTCTGGCATTCTTATGTGTTCATATTGGCCACCTGGTGTAACAAATGATGTGTATTGTACTGAAGTTTCTGGCACTTTTACCTGATGAAAACCCTATTTACGATCAAGTAGTGAAAAATATTGGTTACCTTCCATCCTTTCTAGACAATCATTTATAAGAGGCAATGGATATCCATCCCTGATAGTCACATTATTAAGCTGCCTATAATCCACATACATACGTTTTTCACCTGTCTTCTTCTTAACAAGTAAAATTGCTGAGGTATACGGCGAGTTGCTTGGTCTTATATGGCCCCTAGCTAACAAATCTTCTACAATAGCATTCACCTTTTTTCTATCCTGATATGATAATCTTCTTGGAGCTGAACAAATTGATGCGTCCGCCTGAAGTTTGATTTTCATTTCATAACTATGGTGAATAGGAAAAATATTTTCCAAATCTAAATAATTTACATTTATTAAATCAATAACCTTACTTCGCTCACTTTCGGGTCAATATTTATCGGTTCCGATTCAATATTTAATATAAAATCACTGAGGTCGCTATTCAGTACACAGTCAACTGGGATTTTTGATAGTTATTGTAACGAATAACGTACAAGTATGAATGAGCTGATGGTATTGTAACGGACAACGGAGCACGCGCTGGCTTCTACGGCTGTGGCTCGTCGGCTAAGTCGAGGGTACCAAAAGAAGGAACCGAGTGTTACTTTGCTCCAATCGTATATTTTATAATTAAATTACTATTTTTACCAGGACAGGGGCAAAAAGGGGATGAACTAAGATAGGAGGAAGTAGGAAGGAAGCTAGTAAAATTGTGTGTGCTTAGAGGCGGCTGTTTGAATTAATGGACCAATTAAAGGTACCACGTTTCTTTTAATTTTTTTACTGGAACAAGTAAATCGCGCACTACTACTCCCTTGCAAGTCTTTGAGAGAAAAGAATATGCGGTCCTAAGTTAGATGACGAAAAGCGACAAAGTTGCACCAATTTATTTTATCTTTCTATTCGCTATTCACAGCCCTGTGCCGGTTGACCTTTTCATTACCCCTAGATGGCGAAAGTACTGCCCATAACGAAAAATAGCCAAACAAAAATACTAACTAACTGAAACAAATTAGCGTTTAGCCAAGCTTATTTTTATTTTTAAGAAACACAAAATAATATCAGTTTGGTTAATTATAGAAAAAACAAGTAAGAAGGCTCTAGTCGAGATTTCCCGACTCGGAGATACCCCGAACCCCATACTTAACACGTACAGTCATTGTCTGTATGCATCTGTGACTAAACTTCAATCTTCGATATCTCTGGTGTTTCTTAACCGATTTCGATGAAATTTTCAGAAAAGTTATATCGTTATCCATTATTTCAACCCCCATTTTTACATTTTCCAAATTCGAGAAATTTTGGTAATCGATTCCATGTGTATATCGAAAACGGAAATAGTTATCGAAAATCGGAAACAAACTTGTACTGCCTAGGACTTAGATGAGCTTATGTTCAAAATCGGAAGTCTCTAGCTCTTATAGTCTCTAAGATCTACGCGTTCATACATACGGACAGACGGACAGACGGACATGGCTATATCGACTCGGCTGTTGATGCTGATCAAGAATATAAATACTTTATAGGGTCGGAGATGCTTCCTTCTGCCTGTTACATACTTTTGCACAAAACCATTATACCCCTTGAAAAATCTAATAGTTTTTAGATTTAAATAAAAATGTTTGTATCAAAAGAGACGCGTTTTTTTCGATAATTAATAACAATTTTAATGCGGTGGCTTCAAGCATACAACGACAAGTAAACGTAGCTTAACATTAGGTGGTAAGCGTGAGCCACAGTCGGCTGCACGCAATGCAAATTGCCGACGGCAGATTGCCGATCGGCTTGCGGTTAACAGCGCAAGAGTATTTCAATTTTCTCTTATTCTATCTTATGCTATGCTACTATGTATCTACGTCTAAATCTACTCCAACATTCCGGCCCCGTTGATGAGCTCCGGTCTTCAACAAACATCATTCGATAGGGATTGGCGCCAGCTTGTGCACCGGTCGTTTAATAACGCCGGCCGGCGTTCTTACTTCGGCCACCCGCACCTTGCCGTCCTCTCCAGCTATTGCGCGCGTTACGCGCCCGGTTATCCACCGTTGCGGAGGTGTGTTGTCCTCGTGCACCAGGACGACCGCCCCTTCGACCAGATTGGCCTTGCCTCTGCTCCACTGGGCTCGCTGCTGCAGGCTGAGCAGGTAGTCCCTGGACCACTTGCGCCAAAAGTGCAGTTTGAGCCCCAACAACTGCCGCCACCGCTTCAAATATGCGGGTACGGGCTTGTTGTTGGGCTCTTCGGGCGTTGATCCGTGAGGCAGCCCCAGCAAAAGCTGGCCGATGAGCAGGTGCCCTGGCGTTATAGCCACTCCGTCGCTCGGATCGCTGGTGTCCGCCACGAGGGGCCTGGAATTGAGCAACGCTTCGACGTCCACCAGATGCGTGCTCAATTCGTCCGGCGTAAGGTTGGCGTTGCCTGCCCCTCGCACCAGCCTGTGTTTGGCAGCCTTTACTGCTGCTTCCCACAGCCCGCCGAAATGCGGTGCCCTCGGAGGGATAAACCTCCATTGCACAGCTCTCTCCGCTGCGCACTCCTGAAGCTTCTCCTTGCTGTGGAGAAACGCCACTTGCAACTCCCTCAGCACGTTGCTCGCTCCCGCGAAGTTCGTCGCGTTGTCGCTGTACATCGTCTCCGGCAGCCCTCGTCGTCCAACGAACCTTTTAAAAACATTCAAAAATGCATCAGTGGACAGATCAGTGACAAGCTCTAAATGAACTGCCTTTGAGGCGAAACAAACAAAAACGGCAACGTACATTTTTACGGGTGGTCTACCTCTAATTCTGTAGCTTACATAAAAAGGCCCACAGAAATCTACGCCAGATACTCTAAATGGCCGCCCTTCACGAAGGCGGTCTGCTGGCAAATTTCCCATTATTTGCCCCAACAACTTTGGTTTGTATCGAAAACAGTGTACGCAACTTCTCACAAGTGCAGTACACAAGCTTCGGGCATTGACCACCCAAACTTGCTGCCTCAACAATCCCACAAGAAAGTTTGCACCTGCATGATAGTGCCTAAGGTGCAAATGCCTGACAAAAAGGCGGACAAGCTCAGAACTCTTAGGTAGCAACAGGGGGAACTTAGCGTCATACGAGATAGGGCCGTGCAGCAAACGCCCTCCTACTCGAATCAACTTGAATTTGATGCCATTTTCCTCAACTTCGTGGATGAAAGGACTCAATGACTGCAGCATTGGAACTAATACTGCCGATGTTTTCAACAATTTATATTCATCGGTATATGTTGTGCTTTGTACGACTGCGATCAGCTTTAAGAATGCAATTCTTCTTTCTGACGCAGACACAATAAGCGCATCACCTCTAAGCTGCTTGAAACAAAATCGAAGTACGTAAGCCATTATACGGACCAGCTTAGAAAATCTTGATTGACGGTTTATCAGTTGCACGATGCAATTAGATTCAGCGTCAGATACCCCTAGTGCACAGAAAATTGCACTTTTTTGTCTTCAGAAGTTTTAACTTCTGACGCTATCTCGAACTGATGAAGTTGAGGCCATCGATCATTTTCTGCCATTAGAAAACTTGGTCCATTGAACCATAAGGAACTCACAATTTCATTAATATCGGTTCCCCTTGACACCAAGTCTGCTGGATTATCATCCGTTGGAACGTGACGCCACACGACTCCAGTTGACAATTCTTGGACTTCTGCGACTCGATTCGCGACAAATGTACCCAACGTACCCGAATCACGCTCCAACCAATACAACGTGACTTGCGAATCCGACCAGAAATTCACGCTTTCTATTGTGAATTTGGTCATTGTGCTTGACACTTGTTGCCAAAGTTTGGCCAGTAATAGTGCTGCACAAAGCTCTAACCGGGGTATTGTTTTCACATTTAGCGGAGCTACCCTAGACTTTGCCGTGAGCAAGGATACGCGAACGTCTTCGTTGTTGCATGTTCGTACGTATATGCAACAACCATAGGCGTGACTGGACGCGTCAGCAAAGCCGTGAATTTGAACCCGTTGGTACCAAGTCAAACACACGTAACGGGGAATTGAAATTTTGTGCAAATCCCGCAAGGTAGTGGTAAACTTCTTCCATGCAGTGTGTAAACTCATAGGAATAGCCTCATCCCAATCTACCTTTACCTCCATAAGTCCTGTAGCAACATTTTTGCCTTAGTGACAATTGGACATAATAGGCCAAGAGGGTCAAACAAACGAGAGGCTATTGACAAAATGTTACGTTTTGTTGGTTTCAGGGAGGCAAAACTATCCACGTCAAGATGGTATTTAAACACATCCTCTTGAGGTGCCCAACGCATTCCAAGCGTCTTAACTGAGCTTTGCTCATCAATTTTTATACTGATTTCCTCAGTTTCACCAGACCGAGCCTGGCAATTGGAAGCCCACTTGGCCAATGGAAATCCTCCAGCGAGCAATATGTCACGAACCTGGCTGCAAATGGTGTCCAGTTCCTTTAAACTGTCTGCACCTGCCAGCATATCGTCAACATAAAAACAATTTCGAATCACTTCCGCACCAATGGGATGTGATTGTGCGTATATATTTGCCAATTCAAACAAACAACGTACAGCCAGAAAGGGTGCTGACGCTGTACCATATGTAACAGTATTCAATCTGTATGCCTGTACGCTTTGTGAAGTGTTTTCTCTCCACAAGATAAGTTGGAAGTCTCTATCTTCCTCAGAAACATTAATCTGCCTTTACATTTTTGAAATGTCGGCAGTTACGGCATATTTGTTCAACCGAAAGTTGACCAATGTTGAATACAACTCCCTCTGAATAGTGGGCCCCACCATTAGTGTTTCATTAAGCGAAACTGCTGTTGATGTTTTGCTGGAAGCATCAAAAACAACACGAAGTTTGGTTGAGGTACTCTCAGGTCTCAGAACGCATTGGTGAGGAATATAATAATGCTGTTCGAGAGGAGCAGACTTCAGAACGGACATATGTCCCAAATCCAAATACTCTTTCATGAAGTCATGATACATATTTCTAAGTGTGTCATCCCGTGACAGTTTGCGCTCAAGTTGCAAAAAACGCCTTTCAGTAATTTGAAAGGACAGGCCAAGAACTTTAGGATCGGTCTTAAAAGGAAGTTTTACTTGAAAGCGACCGGAAGATAGCCGTTGTACAGTTTTTTTAAAATACAACTCACAGGCCTGTTGTTCAGCTGTTTGGCGAACAGCCTTCGACTCAATTGGACATTGATCCAATTCCCAAAAACGATTTACTAAGGAGTCGAGAGAAAAACTATACACTTGAGCTACCGAACTATTACTAAACTGTTGCCGAGGCGCCTGTCCAGTACATTTGCCAGCAACAATCCAGCCGAGCAATGTTTTTTGCATAATAGGCAGCTCGGAATGCAGTTTTATTTGCCCAACGCACAATAACCCATAGAACAGCTCAGCTCCCAATAAAACATCCACCTTAGCTGGTTTATAAAACTCGGGGTCTGCCAACTTAATATTTTTTGGGATTTTCCAGTTCGATGTGGAAAGAGACTGTCCAGGCTGAGATGTGGAAATTGACTTTAATACCCAACACTCAGCGGCAAAGGTGTGGGAATTCAAACGAGATTGAATTGATGCACAAACCTTATGTTTGCTTTCCGTTGTTGCACCACCTACCATTGCAATAGCGAGGGAAGTTGGCTCACGTTTAAGCCGAAGCCTCTGTGCCATACTCTCAGATATCAAATTTATCTGTGAGCCACTATCGAGCAAAGCTCTTGCCGGATGCAACTGTCCGAATCTATCTTTAATATTTACTATAGCAGTAGCAAGAACGACTTGATCTGCATTAAGCACGTGACCCACGTATGCCTCCGAAGTTGAGGCTTGAAGTGCCGCTGCTTCACCTTGCACTGGTGCACTATACCTATGAAGCAGAGAATGGTGCGGCTTAGAACACACTCGACACTTCGACGCCTTGCAAGTCGAAACTGTATGCCCCACGGTCAAGCAATTGAGACACATTTTTTGAGTTTTAACGTACTCAAAACGTTGCATAACGGAAATGGCACTAAATGACGGACAAGAATATATATTGTGGTCTGCAGACTTGCAATAAGTACATGCAGACGACGCCTTATGCCCTGCATTAGCACAGGCAAAGGAAGATTTGTGTTGAGGTTTTCTCACCTCAGTACGCAACTTTGATTTGTCACGAGTTGACTCTTCTGCTGCCAAGTACTGGTACCTCCTATTCAGCTGTTTAGCACATTCTTCCCAAGACGGCAGCTTATCGTAGTCAAGCTGCTCCTCAAAACGAGACTTGGTCATATGGTCTACCTTTGCCATGACCATATGAATAATCATTGCATTCGCAATGTCTCTGTCGTCACCCAAAGACGACAGCGATGAATATATCGCAGACACTGTATCTATCATCGACCTTAAACTCGATGCAGATGGCTTGGTCATGCTTGGCAAATCGAATAACTGAGCAACAGTATCGAAGAATATTAGACATTTATTGTCATAAACCGAATTTAGACTGGCTAGGGCCTTAGGGTAGTTACAATCTGTCATTTGATATGGTTTAACTAAGCCCAATGCTTCATCTGACAAACACGTCACTAAATGATTAAATTTTTCTACGTTTGTCAAAGAAGCATCGTCATCAACGAGACTTTGGAAAAGGCACATAAAATTTTTGTACTCCGAATGTTTGCCACTAAATTTTGGCAAACGCATTTTCGGCAGCTGAGATCGCTGGCTCGAATTCATTGAGCAGTCATTTTGCGTATGTGTGTCGGCCCTTGGCTTGGCTGCATTCATAAACAATGCTAAGCGACAAGCTAGTTCTGTTTTATCAGATGAAATTTGCTTAAGCTTCAATGCTGTTTGCATGCGAGCAATATCAGCACTGACCTTGTCAAATCTTTGTTGACATAATGCCAGCTTGGTTAGCTTAGCTGCTGTTGGCTTTTCGGACTCAGACATAATAATAAACTGACGAAAAAACTATTTATGAACACGCACCCAAAAGTTCAACTAACTTTGTGAGCTACCCTCGCACACGCACCGCAACTATGTAACGAAACGCTAAGCTTGCTTACTAAACACACACACGCACTCTGCGCAATGTGTGATCAAACAAACGAAAAAACGGTCCAAGCGACCGAAAATAAGCAAGTGAAACGTTTGCGGGGTGCGGGGGTTTTAAAGAGCAAGAGAGAGAGAATTTGGCGCAAACGCAAGCACAACAACGAATGTATTACACAGACGATCAAACCAAGCTTGCCAAACGGGGATGAAAAGAACAAGCGAGAAAATTTGGCGCGAGCGCACGCACACACAAACTAATATATTGAACCGATGCAAGCACAGAGCGAAAAAAGGTTAACGAACGCACTAACAATCAGCTGTTAATGCCCAAAAAAAACTTTAACAAGAGTTGTGTGTATGTGCAAGTGCAAGCATATGTCTGTATGTATGTACGTATATTTGTACGTAGCGGTTAAGTAGAAAGAGCGACAACCGCAAGAAACTGCGACACTTTGCAAATGCACAAACACACGAATAATATAAAATGCAATAAATAGACCACCGTTTGTACGTTAAATTGAAACATATATTTTGTATTTTTATTTATTTATTATCAAATATATGTTGCCGTTTTGTTAAGTTAAATTTAAGTAAAGGTTAGTACACGAATATACGTATGTATGTATGTATGTTTGTTAAAATAATTTGGCGAAATTATTTATGTACGTATTACTTTACTTTGTTATGCACATAAATTTGTGCTTTTGGCCAATGAAATCAAAAAATAAGGTGCCAGAAATTGAGCTGTTTTCTATGTGTATGACCGAATGTACATACACACGCACATATGTATATCACAAGTTAGTTTGATGTTTTTTGTCGAACGCAGCGACACAACGAAATTTATTATTGATGCTCAATTTTTGGCACAGAATACCTGCAGACTTTCTAGCGAATCAATAGAAAGTGATCTCCTGTTGGTGTTCTCCATTGGCACTTCAAATTTGGCAGCGTCCAAGATGGCGAAAGTCCAAAAGGGCAAATCCAGCAAAATCCAAATTAGCGAAATTCGTGGTTTATCACACGCGAAGCCTAAGCCACCACCGCGAAAACAAACAAAGTATATAAAAAAAACCGATGTCCCTGCTCGGGCGCCAATGAAAAATCTAATAGTTTTTAGATTTAAATAAAAATGTTTGTATAAAAAGAGACGCGGTTTTTTCGATAATTAATAACAATTTTAATGCGGTGACTTCAAGCATACAACGACAAGTAAACGTAGCTTAACATTAGGTGGTAAGCGTGAGCCACAGTCGGCTGCACGCAATGCAAATTGCCGACGGCAGATTGCCGATCGGCTTGCGGTTAACAGCGCAAGAGTATTTCAATTTTCTCTTATTCTATCTCATGCTATGCTACTATGTATCTACGTCTAAATCTACTCCAACACCCCTTTTACCCATTTCATGGGTTCGGGGTATAAAAACGTAAACAAAAGCGGCATACAGTTTTACATGCACTTAAGCAGAGGTTGGGATGTGAGGGTTGCCCACTTTTAGGGCTTGTCCCAAAACCAAATAAAGTCGACGAGCGGCATATTACAATATTCATAATTTAATACATTTTCAATGCCTAAGTTCTCATTAATACAAACACTATTCTCTTTTTCTATATAAACCATAAAAGTTCTTTAATTTCATTAAACTCAATATACCCGTGTCAAACATAGCAGAAACAAACTATGAATTAGATATAGGCGTTTCATAAGTGTAGAAATATACTCTTACCCTATTCACTATTGGCATCGACAGGTCTTCTTCATCAATCAACTGGGGAAGCCGGTTTGCCGCAGCCACTAGCTGCGTAGTCTTCACTGCTACCTGCGTACAGTCTCGAATTTTGTGTTGAGAGGATCCACACTGAAAACATGCGCCTTTCTCACGTCTGGGTTTAGTGCATGACGATGAGTAATGGCCAAAGCCGGAGCAATTAATGCAGCGCACTTTGTCACTTCCACCAGCTGTCATCAAAGTTGCACTAGCGCCCATTGCCAATGATGTCTTCGAGCTCAATGAAATCCTCTGAGTGGATGGGCGGATATATTTGTTGCGCAATTCAATATATCTGCTTGACAATATTTTCAAATGTTCGATCGACTTAGCTGGATACAATAGAGAAATACTAGGAGTATTATCTTGAAGACCGTCTATGATATATTTGATCGTCTGCTCCTCAGAAATATTTGCGCGTTCTGCGATTTCTTGCATCTGAAGAATGTATCCCGTAACAGAAATCTTTCAAGGTACAAATACGTTTGTCTTCAACAAATCAATGACTTCGGACACTGAGTTATCACGGCCAAATGTTACGAGGAAGTTGTTCTTGAAGTCAGCAAATGTTGTAGATTTGTCCACGCGTAGAAATAGCTTTCCCTCTGTTCCCGGTTTCATCAATTGACGGTCGCAACGCAACTTAAACAAGTCACTGTCTTCAAATGCACTGCAAGTATGCTCAAAATCCATAAGCCACAGATTTGCGTCAGTAGCTTTTGCACCAGCAAACGGGGTAACGCACTGCACAACTTCTTGAATATTGGCACTGGGACCGCTAAACTTTTATGTCAATTCCGCCAATATGGTCTTCTTTTTAGCAATTCGAATTGCAGCATCTAGCTCATTTTCTTCTATGTTCGATGTAGAACACTATTCCTTCAACTTGGTCAACGTACTAGGTCCCATTACGGTGATGTCCAACTCGGAGTCGGTTTCCAGATCCATATCAGACAATGAGTCAATATCGGTGCTAATTTTTTTTTTCCATAGCAATTTTGCTTAATTGCCTTAATGATGCATTAGCCGGAAATTTAATTTTTAAATGATTTAATTTGCTTGTAAGTTTTTGTTTGTCTATTGCTATGTCAATAGTTCAATTTAATTATTTTATTCACTTTTAAATACTTTTTATGCTTAAGCGTCTGCTCTTTGTTCATAGTCAATTGTCAATGGTTCATTGTTAAAGTTTCTTGACTCTCATATATATCGATCTTACAAAGTATCGGTAGGCGATCAGTGCGATAGTATCGATAGTATCGGCAATTACAAAGTATCGGTAGTCAAACAATAATCAGCTGGATACAGCACTGATAGTTTAAATACAACGGTTATGCTTAATATAGCCTAATACAGCCTAACACACGATAGGTCCATGAAAATCCGCGGAGTTCTAATACCCCGATTCCACTAGAGCCGAATGCACGGATGTAATTGGAACTCGGTAATGCAGCATCTATTTGAATTAGATTCCTATGTAGTGAATCTGAATCATATTCAATTTCGCTCAGTTGGAATCGACATCTCCCAGTTGATAAATTATTTACGGACTTGGCTGTTAAGAAGATGCTCATCTTTTGTTAACAGAGGAGCTTAATAGCGCTGTAGCCCACAAAAATTACAAATTTCTTATGAACAGTACCAAATTGAGTATAACAGAAAATCAAAAAGCTGTCAGCGGTTTTATAATCGGATTTATGTTAAAATTATACGCAGTTTTAGTTAGATTGATAGTGGAACGAACTGCATTACCGACTTCGCTGTACTACTAGTATATAATACGAGACTTAGTGCTAGTTTTTACTGGTTAC
Organism: Scaptomyza hsui; assembly: GCA_018152825.1. NCBI lineage: Eukaryota > Metazoa > Arthropoda > Insecta > Diptera > Drosophilidae > Scaptomyza > Scaptomyza hsui. The sequence goes on along the minus strand of JAECXO010000183.1, from coordinate 1,265,358 downwards.
TGGGGCCTTCGACTCGCTTTTGCAATTATGGTAGTGAGGTAGGACAGGACAGGACAGGGACAGGATCCGGAACCGCGAAAAGTGAATATTTTTTTTGTGTGTGGCGGTGTCCCATCATATGTTCTTTGATACCGAGTCAACGTAAAGTCGTCGCACAGTGGGCCTCGACTGCGATAGTGTACAGTGCGAAAACAAATTTTTATGTGTGTCGCCGACTTTTTTTTTTAAACGGGAAGCTAAACTGTGTGTATCCGATGGGAGCACAGTGGGATAAAGTGTGTGACAGTGCAAAGAAAAAAAAAATAAATGGAAAATATTTTTTCTTGTCGTTGCACAGTAGGACACATACGGTTCGAAGCGGGAACCTTTTTTTTTGGTGTCAGAAGTTTTTTGTTTTGTTTAACTAATTTTTTTGCGCGTAAAGATTAAATGGAGAAACCTGCGAAGAGTGAACACGCCGGAGTGGAGGCCGGAGACAGTGGCAATCCTGGCGTGGGCGTGCAACGGGTCTACCACTGCCGTAAGGAGGATTTCGAGAACGTCGCACAGGATCATATGGAATAGGTTTAGATCGGCTGCCTCGGGCAATGAGCGAAGCTTTTACCGGTAAGGCAGAACGATGGTTGTTGGTTAGTAGGCTAAGGGATGTGACATGGGCGGTGTTGAGGGCCGAATTTCTAGAACTCTTCTTACCCCCACGATATTTTGACCGGTTGGAGGACGGGATCCGGGCTCGACGGCAACGTGTCGGCGAATATTTCAAAGTTTATCTGCTCGAACTGAATGGGATGATGTACCATGTCCGGCATGGCCAGGCCAGAGCAAGAGCTGCATGGGGTATATGAGAAATTGGCGCCTGAATACCGCCTGTACATCCGCAGGAATGATTTCTCATCTCTGGCGCAGCTGACGCAGATGGCCACCGAGTATGAAGATATTATAAATCAAATCCGCGAGTGTACAGTCCGTGGTCGGACAGGGGCCAATAGATATTCGGACGGGTTAGTCGGCGAGGCTATTCCCGCCAAACATTTGAACCCTTTCATGACTATACCACAGCCAGGACCAAACGGTAATATTTTAGGTACTCCACCGTTCGCCCAGACAGGGGTAATATCGAACGGGATGATTAGCCAAGAACGAGCGAGGGCACCAGAAAGAAAAGGGTATGCTATGACTGTTCGCAGGAGGGGCACTTTTCCAAGGAGTGTCCCAATCCACGAGTACAGTTTTGTCGGAAGTGCGGGACCAATGGGGTCAACACCAGTCAGTGTTGTCGGCAGTCAAGGGCGGGAAACGATACTTAGCACCATCTGGGACGGGATCCGATGGGGGCCGGCGTAAACCAGTCCCGAACTAAGAATACCCCCTAAGAGTGGAAGACGGGCGTATAGTCGCTACTGTGAGAGTCGGGGACCAAGTAGCGACTGCGACGGTAGACACAGGGGCGACCAGGAGTTTAGCTAGCAAGGAATTTTCCCGCAACGTAGCCAACAGCGGCGAGACGTTGGCCGACGGCGCGAAAATTCGCTTGGCCGATGGGTCAGCCTTAGAGGTAAATAAGCTATTCAGGGTAAGGGTTGGTCTAGCGGGGGCAGAGGTCGCGATGAGTATGCTCGTGATGCCCTCGATGCTAGACAACATAATACTAGGGATAGACTTTTTGTGCCGGTTGAGGACGACCATCGAGTGTGGCTAGGCTAGGTTAATTTTGGAAACTAGTGAGGTACCGGATACGGAGGTGGATCAGATCCCCACGGAACGTGAGCCAGCTGCAGGAAGATCGGAGGACGACTGCGAGCTAAGGCAGAAGGAGGAAGTCCTGGGGGCGTCTCAGCCGGAGATCGCCGTGGGAACGGTCAGGGGAGCCAGCATGGACGTAACGTCTGGGACTGGAGCCCAACGGTTAGGCGAGGTACGAGATTGCGTTATACCCAGCCCCGCAACAACACCTTTGGAGAGTGCCGTGGCAGAAGACCAGGATTGGCCAGAGGAATGGAAACCCGGGTTTAAAGAAGTATTGATGGCGGAACTGGCTCTTTTCGAGGGGCTCCGTGGAGTGTCCCACATAGCCGAGCACAGGATCATCATGAAGGACGACAAGCCGATCAAGCAGAGGTATTACCAAAAGAGCCCTGCGATGCAACAAGTGATCAACGACCAGGTAGATGAGCTGCTGCAAGTTGGCGCGATAGAGCCCTCTCAAAGTCCACGCAGTGCCCCGATCGTGCTCGTCAAGAAAAAAACCGGCGAGTGGCGAATGTGTATCGATTACAGGCAACTCAACGCACACTCTGTACCAGATGCATACCCCGTGCCCAGGATTAATCACATTTTGGAACGATTAAGGAACGCGCGGTACATCTCAACACGCGACCTCAAGCATGGTTACTGTCAAATTCCTATGGCTGCGGATAGTCGGGAATGCACAGCCTTTACGGTGCCCGGCAGAGGTTTGTTTCAGTGGCGCGTGATGCCTCTTGGGTTGCACTCGGCATGTGCTACATTCCAGCGAGCTTTGAATACGGTTATCGGACCAGATATGGAGCCTCTCGCGTTTGCCTATCTGGACGACATAATAGTGATCGGAGCGACGAATGAACAGCATGTGACCAATCTCAAGGAAGTTTTTATGCGTCTAAGAGCAGCCAACTTGAAGCTGAGCCAAAAAAGTGTTCGTTTTTCCAGAGGGAGTTGATATACCTGGGACACCTGGTGAGTGGCGACGGAATCAACACAGACCCGCCAAGGTAGAAAAGTGTGTCCTACAGACGCAAGTGATTTCAGTCTCGGAGCGGTACTCACCCAGACGATTGATCAGAGGCAACGCGTAATAGAATACACAAGTCGGAAGCTGAATAAGTCCGATGTTGACTGGGTATGGCCTCTTGGTATCGACGATTCGTGCCGAATTTCGAAACGGTAGTGCAACCGATCACCGCTTTGCTAAAGAAGTAGAGGGGAGAGGAGCAGCAGGCAGCGCTGGAGATCTCAAACATAGGAATTTTCCCCCACAGTGACCAACGGATGTGAAACGTTGGCGGTCAATGCAAAAATTCGCTTAGCCGATGGTTCGACCTCAGAAGAAGAAAGCTATTGAGGGTGAAGGTTGGTCTAGCGGGGGCAGAGGTCACGATGGATATGCTCGTGATGCCTTCGATGCTAGACAACATAACACTAGGAATAGATTTCTTATGCCGGTTGGGGACGACCATACAATGCGGGGAAGCTATGCTTACACTCGAAGCTGTAGAGGTATCGAATAAGGGCGTAGACCGGATCTACGCGGAACGTGAGCCAGCTGCTGGACGATCGGAGGACTTCGGGAGACATAGGCAGAAGGAGGGTGTCCTGGGCGCACCTCAGCCGGATATCGCTGTAGGAACGATCCAGGGAGCAGGCATGGACGCGTTGCCGGGCACAAAGGAACAACCGTTGGGCGAGGTAGGAGGGTGCGATACACCCAGCCCCGAAAAAACACAGTTGAAGATTGTCGCTACTAAGGAACATTAGTGGCCAGCGGATCTGGAACCCGGAATCCAGAAAGTTTTAAAGTGTGAGGTGGGCCCCAGATAGGCCTCCCCCACAAAGCGCTGTAGACAAATTTTGTTTAGAATTTATTAGAAATAATTAAAAAAAATTCCGCAAGAAGCGCATTTGTTATTGTTAATAAAAAGGACAAAAGAAGACGCAAGAAGCGCAACCATTACTTGTATTATTATGACAAGTGTCAGGTGAACGGTGACAGTTAAAAGTAAGAGTAGGCTCTTCTCGTTAATTAGCTTTTAAATAAAACAATCGCAGATGAGACCGCGATCTGGTGCAAGAATTGTTTCTTGGGTTTTTATACTCTGATACCGAAGGTCTTATAGTATATTGGTTTTGTGCAATATCCGTAAAGTGTCAAGATTAGGTTGCCACGCCTACTAGGAGGCTGGGAAATCGATAAATTCGATAACTGAAAACCGATAAAACCAAATATTTCTCACATTCTTACAGCTAGAGTTACCAAATTTTGCACTTAGATAACTAGTCACGTTTCTGAAAAAACTGCATCAATTTTTGGATGCCACGCCCACTCCTTCCGCCCCCATCCTGCCTGCTCCTTGAAATTGGAAACGCCTATAGTTTTCACATTTTTTGGGCTAAAGCCACCAAGTTTTGTGTCAAGATAGTTTACGACGTTCCCGGAAAAACTGCATCAAAATTTTGGATGCCACGCCCACTCCTTCCGCCCCCATTCTGACTTCTCCTTAAAAATTGGAAACGCCTATAGCTTTCACAGTTTTTGGGCTGGAGCCACCAAACTTTGTGTTAAGAAAGGTAATGAAGATATCCCAAAAACTGCATCAAAAATTTGGATGCCAAGCCCACACCGGCCGCCTTCCAGCCCCCGCCGTTTCGAAAACGTAAATGCGTGTATCTTCCACATTATTGAGCCAAAGTCCCAAAATTTGGTAGGAAGATAGATGGTGACATCCACCAAAGATCTGCATCAGAAATTTCGATGCTACTCCCACCCATGCCCCCCACTTCAATTCAATTCAGCTATCTTTTACAGTTTTCAAGCTAGAGCCACCAAATTTGGTAGGAAGACAGATGTTGACATATAAAAAAGATTTGCATGAGCATTAGTTTTTAGTTGTTAAGCCGCATGTGCTTGTGGACCTAGAAGACTTATATTTATTTATTTATTATTATTAAAAACTAATTCTTAGTGCTACAGTATTACTACTATAAATTAAAGCACAAATCACTATGACCAAATGGCAAAAACAAATATGTATAAAATTATAAAGAACAAAACTTATGAATAGTAACATTTAACAATAAGATTAAGTATTTTTAAACATTTAACATTGAATGACTTTTATATAATTTAATACTATGTATATATATATAACTTTTATTATTTATCAATATTTTCTTTTTTTTTCTTTTATTTATTATTTTATTTATTTATTTATACCAGCATTTAACGTTTTGTTTTTAAAAATATACTAAATAAACAATGCTAGTGTCAGCTAGAATCAGCTGTTCGCTTTAAGATGATTGTATCGATATTTATATCGGTACTATATATCAGTATAGGTGTTTACTAGTTAGCGCTAGGGTAACTGCAAACCGAATACTGAGAAATTTAAAGTTTACCTTACTTAGAATAGTTTGACTAACCAGACATTGAAAAATCGGGCCTTAGTCAATTTACTTGTATGGGGAACTAGTTTTTAGCGTATCCAAGTGCGAGTAGCGTTGCCAGTATATGTCATTTCGATAGTTTCTATAAAAGAGTTGCCAGTAAAATAGAATTTGGTTTGTTTGGCTGCTAACCACACCCATCCATAGAAAGGCAATGCACACGCATTACTCGAATTGAGTAAGTGCCGTTGCTTTTTGCGCAAATTGCTCTTTGCTATGTTACTCAATCTGATAACATATGCTAACCACACCAATACATAGAAAGGCAATGCACACGCATTACTCGAATTGAGTACCTTTTTAGTCAGTTTGATGCGAACGTTTTAATAGAAGATTCACATTGCGCAAAATTTGTATACTATTCATATTTTACTTGAAATATATATAATATATTACTTAAAAATAACGTAAATTTTAATAATTTGTCCTAAAATTAACTGTTTTAAATATAAAATTAAATAATCGCGAGTGAATACTGAGAAAAGTGCAAAGTGTATACATATATAGTATACATACATATGTATGTACATATATTAAATTCGAACGTGGATATATTTTACACGCAGCAGACTGCTGTACCCGGTATTCATTTTAGAAGTCTTTTTCAAGACTGTTGCCTTTAATTATTAATTTTTCATAATTACGAGCAATTGCTTATATTAATTTTGCCCATTTTGAAAAACTACACAATTTTATTGATCGGATCAAATTGCCCTTAACCTTAACATATAGATTAATTTATTATACTAACATATTTACATATATTTTACATTAATATGCATAGTTATTGAAAACATTAATATATATTTAATTATTTTGCATCAACTGTTTTGTTTAAGCGATAGCTATCGTTTAGCGTCGCAGTCTTCTGTTGCATTTGAAACACATCGATAATTGTATGCAAAATAATTAAATTATATTATTATATACTTATAAAATCGAATTTTTTACCTTTACCATATAAGTTTAAATTTGATTAATATATCTATTAATCATATACATATGTATATATAAATATATTTTTATATATTTTCAAATTATATAAATATAACATATATTAAAATAAATAAAATTTAAACACTTATTCAAAACATTTACATAAATATATAAAGTCCGTAAAGTGTGTTTGACTGACAACTTAAAAATGCCGCGTTTGACTGACAACTTAAAAATGCCGCGTTTGACTAGGGTGACTGCATCGCAAAGATTGCGAGCGCAAGCAATTAGAAATAGGATTCACCGTGAAAATGCGGAATATGTGGAAAGAGAATTAGGTGCTAATGCGGAAACCCTGAGAATTCGTAGGGAACACGCAGAAACAAGGAAAATTGAACAGAGACCGAACAAACGCAAAACACAGTTCAACGGGCGCGCAGACGCACGAATATTCTAATTCGGCAAGCCGAACAATCCGTGGACAGGTCGCGCCGGGCGCAAAGACGGACGAGCTTAGAAATACGTGAGAGGGAGCAAGTGGTGAACAGTGCTCGCAGGCGAACGCGAAGACAAAACGAACCTTACAGACGTTTAGAACAGACACGTAGAAGGCTGGCTAGATCCCTACGTCGACGGGAGCTTGAGCTTAACGTTCTGTAGCGAGAGCGAAATAGAGCTCAAAGAGCTCGGATAGGTAGCAACCGTTTGCGTAGGCTAGCTGAGCAGAGTAGACTTAGACTTGACTCCCTTAGAGGAAAGACTAATTTCTCCACGTTTTCCATTTATGATTATTAAGTCATTAGGGCATGAACGTATAAGTGCAATAAAAGGGGCTATTGTGAATGTCCCCATTCCTACCGCCAATGTTGTTACCTCTCTCCCAAGAGCTTTTCACGAAGCTGAGGTTGTTCAGCTCCACCTCAAACGTAGATAAGAATATAACCATGATATCATGGCTGAAACAATTCGACCTTCTAAAATTATTGACGCCACGCGCTTTTTAGTTTCAACTGAGCTTTATCAGAAGCATAGTATTACTATCAATGAACAAATAATGTCATCTCTTTCATCTGCTCCTAATAAAATGCCGTTCTTTGCAAATAACGAGGACAGAAATTTGATTTATCAAATTGAACTAAATGATCAAAATCAGGAAGCCCAACTAGACATAGAAGAAGAGCAGCTTAACCCTGGTGGGCAAGAAACTTTGTTAGACGAAATTTAGGTGAATATGCAAAGAATTGAAATGGCTCCCGGCGAAGGCCAACGACCCCTTGACATGATTGGAGATGAGGATGCAGAAGAATTGTCTTTTCCGACTATATTTGCAGGCAAAAAAAGAATATGTTCTGGAAGTTTCACTACCATTGTTAGATCTGAGCTTAGAAATTATGATAGGCGAGGTTGTAGAACCGACAAAATATTTTATAATTATAAAAAGTTGGAAATGATCCATATTCGTAGTAATACCTCAATTTGCTTCCGGAAACATACTGCTCCTCGCTGCACTATTGCAGCCCATGCACTTAATGATTCTTTAGTAGATAATTTAATTCTTCATGATGAAGGCTATCGGGTTTAAAAGGGAATTCGCTCGTCTCTAGCTCATTGGGAGAGCGAAAAAAAAGGTAATGGCAATGATAAGACAATTTGATTTGCCAACCTTTTTTATAACATTGTCGGCTGCTGAGACTCGGTGGGGGAGCTATTAGTTCTTCTAAAGCGAAATGTTGATAAGGAGCACATTACCGAAGAGAGCGCAGCGGCTTTGCAATTCGCTGAAAAAGCAAGGTTGATTCGAGCGGATCCGGTTACATGTGCTCGTTATTTCGACTTTCACTATAGACAGATTTTGAAATTGATGAAAAAAGAGGGTGGTATTTTTGGTTGTCATCCAGTTATCAAATATTGTTGGCGAGATGAATTTCAACAAAAAGGTTCACCTCACATCCACGGTATGTTTTGGCTTAAAGCTGCCCCGAAAATTGATTTAAAAGACGATGCAAGTAGAGACATGTCTTTTCCACGTGTAATAGACTTTGTCAACCAATTTGTTACTACAGATGTGACAAATGTTGATCTTAGCCAGTACATTGAAAACCATAAGCATAACCATGGGCATTCTTGTATGCGGGAAATAAGGGGGGCCCGCATGTGTCACTTTGGTATTCCAAATCCGCCAATGCCCCAAACAGAAATTTTGTTTCCTTTGTCCGAAAGTGATCTCGCTACTTCCCATCGCGCAAATTTTCAAAAAATTCAAAACTTTTTAAATTTTCCTTTTGATTGTGAGGCATTGCCAACAATTGACTCATTTCATGAATTCCTATCTCACGAACAAATCAAAATCACTTACGAGGAATATGTAACGGCAACTAGGTCTGGTTTGAAAAAACCACAAATTTTCCTGAAGCGATCTTTTAACGTAATAAAAGTAAACGCTTACAACAAACATATTCTTGCTATGCAAAGGGCTAATATCGACATTCAATTTATATTAGATCCTTATGCATGCTGAAGTTATGTTATTAATTATATTAATAAATCACAAAGAGGAATTTCTAAATTAATGCGCCACAATTTCTCTATTAAGTAAAAGTTGCAACACATTGGGCATAAATTTATTTCCTGCACTGAGATTTCCGCTCAGGAAGCCGTATATTGTTGTATGGGATTGCTTATGTCCGAGACCAGTAATGGTGAAATTTACATTAACACAGCACTTCCCGAGAATAGAGTAAGAATGCTTCGGCCCAAGCAACAACTTCAAAATTTGCCTCAAAACTCGACAGACATTTTTACAGTTGGTCTGTTAGATCATTATATACAGCGGCCTAATGATCTTGAAAATATTTCTTTAGCTGATTTTGCCGCAAACTACAATTTTAGCAAAACTTGCAGGGTATCACGCCAAAATATGGATAGCGACGATGACGAGCAAAATGAGGTTGTGGGTTCCGAATTTGTTCCGCTTATAGACGGTAGTGGTTTTATGAAAAGAAGGTCCAAGTCCCGGATAATTAGGTTTAGAAATTTTGGCCTTCACAAGGATAGGCAAAACCGCTTTAGGGAGTTGGTGATGCTATTTTCACATTGGAGACAGGAGCAACGGGAGCTAGTCGACAGAAATTGTGAGGGTTATTACTGGGAAAACGAGGACCGCATAAACAACGAACGTGACAACTACGACGTATTTAGGGAAAGACCCGCTATGCTAGAAGACGCGCTTAGGGAAGCTGAAGTAGGTGAGAATTTTGAAGATAATTTAGAAAATCATTCTTGATGAAGAGTTTAGAGTTCTGGCTTTTCCAGAGGTAAATTCTCAATTAAATGTTTTAAATTTGAATAACAATGAAACATCTGAAGAAACAGATAACGTCCGTCTAATTAAGCTTCCTCCACTCATTTCCCCAGAAAATTTAGCAGATCTCGTAAAGTCATTAAATTTAAAGCAAAAAACTTTTTTTTCCCATGTTCTTCATAACGCCAATATGAAGAACGTTTTCCATGAGTTTGTTGGTGGGGGCGCTGGCATTGGGAAGAGTCGTCTTATATCAGCACTTTACCAGTTCTTAACTTCATTTTATAATAATAAGCCCGGATGTGATCCAACTTTGGCCAAAGTCATTTTGTGTGCGCCAACTGGTAAAGCTGCTTTTGGAATCAATGGTTCCACACTTCACACAATGTTTTCTCTTCCAATTAACCAGTCCTGGTCCGCTTTTAAAGAATTGGGTGCAGATTTGCTTAACAATCGTCGATCAACTATAATTGATCTTAAAGTTTTAATTATTGATGAGATCTCAATGGTAGGATCAAAGATGATTTCGTTTATAGAGTCCCGTCTAAAACAAATTTTCAATAATAGAGAAGCTCAATTTGGAGGAATTTCAGTGATCGTTTTCGGCGATCTTAGACAACTACGTCCAATAGGAGATAGGTGGATATTTCAATCCACTTCTGAGTCGCATAACCCTTATAGTGCTATATTTGGGTCTTCTCTTTGGGGTTGTTTTAAGGTCTTTTAACTTACAGAGATTATGCGTCAGCGAAATGATCAACTTTTCGCAGTAGCCCTCAACAATATGGCATCTGGTCAAATGTCAACAGATGTAGATTTATTTAAAAATAGGATTTGTCGCGCTGACCAAGTTCCAGATGACGTAATTCATCTTTTTGAAACCAACGTCGAAGTTAATAGTTTCAATACAACAAAGCTTAGCTCAATTACAACTGACCAACATATTTCCAATTCTAGAGATTTTGTAGAGGCCGTTCAATTAAATGAATCTGCTAAAAGTAGAATTCTTGAGTCCGTTAAGGACTTTAAAACTTCCCAAACCCAGGGATTACCCAACTCTCTTATTTTAAAAACCACAGCGAAGTATATGGTGACGGCCAATGTAGATACTGCTGATGGATTAGTCAACGGAGCAACAGGAACTTTAATGGAAGTAGGATTTAGCTCAGCCACACCATCAATTCTGTGGATAAAGTTTTTAGAAGAAAGTGTAGGAGTTATTGCTCGAGCTAAGTGCTCACATCGTCGAGAACCTTCTTGGACTCCAATTCAAAAGACTGTTAAAAGTTTTCAGTATCATTCTAACGAGCATGTAACCATTGATCGCGAACAATTTCCTTTAGTACCTGCAGAAGCCATTACAATTTATAAGTCAGGGTGCTACATATAACAAAGTGGTTGTCCACACTTTCAGCAGAATGCGCCGAGAAGCATTATATGTAGCCTGTAGTAGAGCAACCAACGCGTCTGGTTTGTACATAGTCGGTGAATTTTGTCCACCAAAACCTGATGCAGGCTCGGCTGTAAGTCAGGAACTTCAAATTTTACGCTTTGAAAAATTTTTTAAGACGCATTTCGATAATTTACTTAACTTTTCTGAATTCAATTTAATTTTTCATAATACGCAAAGTCTGCATTGCTATTTCAGTGACATTTCGTCCGATCATTTAATGTTAAGATCTTCAATTCTATGTTTCGTTGAGGACTCCACATACTCACACGAAACATATGAACTTAATGACTTTTCAACAGTCGTGCGACTAGATTGCACACCTAATGCATGAAACAGATCAAAAAGAGGCATTATTGTTTTTATTAAAAAAGAATTATATCGTCACGTTAGTCTTTGTTCAACTGGTCAACATTTTTCTGGGTCACATGCATTTGAGTACGCTTTGTTTAAATACAAGTCCTTGGGGGTTCTTATTTTATATAAAAGTCCGTCTTACCCATTTAAAACAGAATTTGAGAATTTATTTAGTCAATTTACCTTTTTAAACAAAAATTCAATAGTTTTGGGGGACTTTAATTTATGCTTGCGAACTGTTTCAGGTAGTAGCTGTGGGGCTTATAATTTTTTACGTTCAAATAATTATGATTTACTTCTTAATTTAAATACATCAAACACAAAGTCCGACACCCATATTGACTGGGCATTTTCTAATATATCTGAGGGGAGGGTCAGCGCGCAAACTTATGAAACAATTTATAGAAATCATAGCAAGATATGTTTAAACATCGACCAATCATTGACCATAGAGTAGCCGATTTTAATTTTGTAAATATTTATGTTGTGTTTTATTTATTTATTTTTTTAGATTTATTTATTTTTTCATAATAATTAATTTTTTTATATATTATTATTTCTTTATAAATGTATATTTTTTTTAACTGTCATGAAATTTATTACGTATTTATTTATTTACTTAAATATGTGTATATTTTTGTTGTTAAAATTTATAATTCGATTAAATGTAAGACCTAAGGAATTTTTAGGTGCGGAACAAGGAAATGACTAACATCGTTTAAAGTCGACTCGAAGGTTATAAAATTTAATAAAACCCCATTACAGTTGTAATGGCCTCCACGTGCTGTTTCCTGGTTACCGATTGAAATTATTAATCGGGAGCAAATTCGAGCGGCGATCTTATGTTTAGCTATGTACATAATTCTAGATAAGTTTCATAGTTTTTTGTATTCAAGGAAGAAAACTATATATAAATATATAAATAATATGTATACAACTGGTATCAGAGTATCCCGCTGTCGGTAACGTCCGACTGCAACGTTTTTACTTGTTTTATTTGTACGTGCACGTGTACTCGTGTATTAGGGCATAAGTGTACGCAGTGTGTTAACATAATCCCTTGTGTTCCAGTGGTACGTTCGCTAATCATCGTGGTAATTCTTTAGACCGCTGAGTTAGTGTACAACCCCGACCGCGTGGCTTGTGGCGTTAAGTGGCTTGACCCTTCACATACCCTTATGCCCCAGTTGGCGCGTTAACGTGACCTTAGTAACCTGCACTCTTTCCGGAATCTTGTAAGCCACGCGTTTTAGTTCCAACAAGTACAAATATTCTTGTAAGTTGGACCTGGCCGTACTGAGTTTTATACCCCGGTTAATCACTAGTGCTAATCACTACTTTACATGGTCTTATATATACATATATATATAACTTAATAATCTTTAGATGTTGCTCGATGAGGTGATTTTAAGGAGGTCGGAGGGGGTTTAGGAACCAAAAATGGAGGCCCTAATGCTTTCAAGTAGACGACAAGAGTCAAGGAGATGGGTGATTGATAGCTCCTGACCGCAAAGACTGCAGGTGGGCTTGTTGTTGCCGTTTAGGAGGTGCTGGTACGTGTCCTGTGTGTCCTATTCTTAGGCGAATAAAGGTCCCACATGCGAAACGAGAGAGAAGATGGGAGGTAAATTTTTTCGCAGGTTGGGATATATATAGAATAGCTAGTAAGTGTCCTGCTTGCTTCGCTGCGCCGATAGTTTATATAAATTTTAGCAATAGTAGATAGATATGAAATAAATATATAAGAAAATATTTAACAACATATTATAGCAAAGTATTTAATATTATTTTTTCCTGATTAACCTGAAATCCTTTTTGTAGCTTCTATGTGCTTATCCCTATTTTTATCAAGATATTTTTCAACTGAATGTCAACAAAATGTCCATTCATTACTGGACCGGTAAAACACAACTTTTTTACAGGATGCATAATATTTCCAAATGATTTAATAAATTTCCATTTTGAAAAACTTTACACTCTCCATTTAAGTTTAAGCTGAAGCAAGCAAAAGTTTCCCAGTTGGTTACAATATGGGCTACAATATGTTGGTGTATGGTGCCATGGAAGCCTTGCCTACCAAATAAAAGGTAGGAAATATATCTAAAAAGGCAGGCTTCATCACCAATTATGGCAACAACTGAATGCGGCACCGAAACACCACTAATAGCTCTTCTTCTCTCTGTTATCTTACTGTGGCTACAAAATATAAGAAAACTTTGTTTTGCAAGCAATTGATGCGTAAAATATTACATTATTTGTATACCCTGAACCCATGAAATGGATAAAATAGGGTACAATTGTTTTATGCGAAAGTATGTAACAGGCAGAAGGAAGCATCTCCGACTCCGAAAGTATCTATATTCTTGATCAGCATCAACAGCAGAGTCGAGAGCTAGAGACTTAGAACAATCGATAACTATTCTGGTTTCCGTAGTTTTGTCTAAATCGGTTAAGAAACACCGGAGATATTTTATATTAAAGATAAGTCAAGAAAAACTGCACCACTACACACGGGTATCTTTTAGTCGGGACTTCTCTACTAAAGCGTTCTTACTTGTTTTTAGACTCGCTCATTCTCGTGCTGTGGTGACAGTCGGTACACCTAGGGATGGCAAGATTAATCGAATGAAAGGAAATAATCGATTAATTTTGGCCAAGAAACGATTAAATTATATGATTTTTTTATTAATTGATTATTAATCGAGTAATGAGTAAATAATCGCAATTTTTTTTTAATAATTATACTTTTTAGCAAAATTTTTGCAAACTAAGATTGTATTAGGCTCTGAAATTATTATTTGTTTGTTGGTAACTCTATTATTTGATAGTTATTTACACCACTGTCTCATACTGCCTACCATTTGTACCGCCATACCACCATACCATACACATACCATACACCTAAACAGCATACCAACCTTAAGCAATATGTAACACGGTCACTCTGTAAATGTTAAAAGCGACGCGGAAGAAGCGCGCTATTTCACAAAGAGTGAAAAAAGTGAATAAACCGGACGAGTTTTCTATTACAAAATGGCACCTAACAAGAGTGAAGTATGGAAATATTTTTCCAAAGTGGATAAAACCAGTTTGGTAAAATGCTTATTGTGTGGAAAGAATTTAAAATTTTTCAATAACACAACAAATATGCTTCAGCATATTAAATTGAAACATCGGAAAGAAGCTGATGATCTTGTAAGTCGCAAACATTTGAGCACCATTTTGAACGCCTCATAAAATAAATTTAAATATATTTCAGCAGAAAAAATCTAAATCCAAAGAAGATTTTATTAATCTAATGGATGAAGAAATCGGCACTCAATCCACTGACAACAGCAATCAATCCACTGACAACAGCATAATGCATAGTATGTTCAACAAAAAAGCCAGCAGCAACAACAATAAAAAAGGCAGCAGCGGCAGCAGTTTTTCCAGCAACAACAACGACAACGAACCTAGTTGCAGTAGTAACAATCGTCAACCTCTCATATTGAATTCTTTCAATAAAATTCAAAGCTTTGCAACAGGAGGGTCAAAAAAAGAAAAGCTTACCAATGACATCGTAGGCATGATAGTCAAGGACAATTTGCCTTTTAGTTTTGTTGAAGGTATGTAAGTAATAATGGAATTATTATTAATGCAGTGATGGGCGCGTCGCGACGTCTTAATAGCTGCTTTAAACGATTTTTCGATAGATGAAAAACATATTATTGCTGTTGCGACAGACAATGCAGCGAATGTGGTTAAAGCTATACATAACATCTTCGGCAAAAAGCTGCACATTTCTTGCTTCGCTCACACTTTGAATCTGGTGTGTGAGAATTCTTTGAATATAACAGAAATTACCGCAATAATTTCGAAATGTCGAGAAATTGTGAAATGGTTCAAGCGCAGCGTAAAAGCAAGTGACCAGCTTCGAGAGGTCCAATCAAACGCTGGAGTGAGCGAGGGCAAAATGCTGAAATGTATTCTTGATGTTAAAACTAGGTGGAACTCCACGTATTATATGCTCGAACGCTTCATAAAACTTGTTTCATATATAAGTTCTATTCTTTTTTATTGAAATTACAGCAGAGTATGTGCTAGTTTCAATTGCGTAGTGAAAATAATAATAGTAGTATACATATAATTCAGTTTATTGTATTAATTCATTATAAGCTGATCCTCTCGATGCGCGCTTAGCGACGTTTTACTACAGACTACAGAATGAGAGAGAAAGCATAAGAATGTGCAAACGCGAGTTGCCAGATGGCTTACACATATTCGTGTGTTGCCACATTGGTACTTTGTAACTAAAGAATACTTGTGGGGTCAATATTTCAACACGCCCCCTCAAAGTAGCAATTCTATTAATCTTAAATACTAGTAACGCCCAGCGAAGAAATGCAGCCGTAATGTTTAGCGCAACTAAGGCCTTTCGTCAGGACGTCTGCGGGCATCCGTTCTGTCTCCAAATACGCAACTAAGATATCACCACTCTGGAGTTTATGTTGAATGAAGTGGTGTCTCACGTCGATATGTTTTGTGCTCGGATGGAAACCAAAGCCTTTTACCAATTTATGAACGCTTTGGTTATCATTGAAGAGCTGTACCGAATCGCATTTTCTGCCGACCCGGTTTAGAATCGCCTTTAAGTACAAAGCCTCCTTTGTTGCTTCACTCATTGCCAAGTATTCGGATTCTGTGCTTGACAGTGCGACAGTGCGTTGTTTCCGTGCCTCCCAACTTATGGCGGCACCTGCTAGTATAAACGCATGGCCGGAATAAGAGCGCCTGTCAGTTAGATTTGCGCCCCAATCAGCATCGACTACTCCGTAAAGATCATCGCCTGTTTGCTTAAACAACAGGCCAAGTTGCATGGTACCACTTAGGTATCGGAGAACTCGTTTCGCTGCTTTCCAGTGTTCAACGCTATAGTTTGAGTTGAACTGGCTCATAAAGTTTACTGCGTATGCAATATCTGGGCGAGTTGTGACTGAAAGAAACATAAGAGAACCAATTAGATTTTGATATGGATACTTATCCATTTCCTTTTCATCAGTTGTTACTGGCCGCTTCAAAGTACATTTCGCCTCGATTGGAGTTGATGATGGCTTGCATTCAGTCATTCCAAATCGTTTTAGTACAGCCTTAATGTACTTTTCTTGTGAGTGAAATATGCGATGCTCGTTCATATTTTGCTCAAAATCGATGCCCAGACAATTCTTTAATGGTCCAAGATCTTTCATTTCGAACGCCTCTCCGAGAACTTCTTTGACCTGCTGCAACCATTTCGGATGATTAGTCGCCATCAGCAAATCATCCACATAAATTGTGACTAAAAGGATTTTCTCCTTTTGCCGCTTGACGAACAGACATGGATCCTGCTTCGTAGCCTCCAGTCCGATTTCTTGCAGCTTCGTTGTAAGTTTAAGATACCATCGCAAACCAGACTGGCGCAGACCGTAAAGCGCCTTCTTTAGCAGACACACAGGATTTTCCAAAGACGAATGTGCTGTACGCCAGTCCATTGCTGCTGTACGAATACTCCATGATGAGTGTTCTGCTTGCTTCCGACGGGCTTACCGGATTCCAACTTTTTCATAAAATCGTTTAAGCTCTCAGGTATTTTCTTGTATACGCTCTCTTTGAGTTCGCCGTTTAAATACGCTGTCACGACGTCCATCTGGTGTACTTCCATATTAAGTTCTGTTGCCATGGCTAACAACAACCTTACTGAAGTAAATCTGGCTACAGGTGAGTAAGTTTCGTGATAATCTTCTCCGGGCCTTTGTGCATATCCTTTAGCGACCAATCGTGCTTTCTTTTTTCCTGAGACTGTGCCATCGTCTTTTGTACGGAATACCATTCTGTTTCCCAAAACTTTTCGATCCTTGGGAAGTTCCACTATTTGCCATGTTTTGTTATGTATCTGTGCCAGAAACTCATCCTCGATCGCCTTTGTCCAGTAAGTGCCATCTGTAAATGCCATCTCTGACGCGTTTAGCATCTCTACTGTACTTGCACTTTGCTCTTTTATATCACTTTTCGTGTTCTTCTTTGTCTTGCTGCGACAGTTGCGCGCGATATGTCCCGTTTTGCCACAGTTGTAACATTTTCTGTCTTCCCTATGTAATTTTTCGTTTCGTTCCTCTTTGGTATTGTCTTTCCGACGATTAGCGTACATTGCGTTTTGTTCTTCACTATCAATTTTAGATTTGCGTGCTTCTGATTCTTCTAGAATTTTAACGCGAAGCACATCAGGGTGGGGTAAGTCATCTCGGGCTTCCATCGAGCATCGAAACATTTTATAGGATTCTGGCAAACTGTATAGTAATAGAATTACTAGCAGATCGTCGCCAATCGCGACGCCTATCTCTTTTAATTTTTTCACTGCTTCGAAAAAATTTTTTACATGTTGGCGTGCATCGGCACCTTCGTTCATGCGTGATAATGCCACTTGTTTTAAAAGGCTTGCTTTTCGCACTGGCCCCTTTGATTGAAATGTCTCCTGCAATTTCAACCAGTATTCTTTTGCCGATTCGCACTTTTCGATTATAGACAATTCCGATGGGCTAATTGACAATAATATGTCCGCTCGTGCCTTTTTGTCGAATATTTTCCATACAGCCTGATCTGCCGGCTCTGTTGGACACGTTTTCGTTCCATCGACGTACTGCCACAGTTCGTTTTTTACTAAAACTGCTCGCATCTGTAGTTTCCATGTATCATAGTTTTCCGCACACAGCGGCTCTATCCGTATAAAAGTGCCCGACATTTTTCACGACTTCACTTTTGTTCAACTATTCACGCTTTTAATTATTTTCTGAACTCTGGGCAGAGTATGTGCTAGTTTCAATTGCGTAGTGAAAATAATAATAGTAGTATACATATAATTCAGTTTATTGTATTAATTAATTAATTAATTAATTAATATTGATGACACGCCACAAGATGAATTGGCTTTCTTTCTAAATGCTCAAAATCTGGAACTATAGCGCAATGTCATTGATGCTTGGGACGAAATGAGATCAGTCTACCCAAAGCCTTACACTCTTGCCAACAAATATTGCCATTTAATGGGAACATCAGTACCCGCGAAGAGACTGTTTTCGAAAGCAGGTGCAACAGCTACTCTTAAAAGAAACAGATTAACCACAAAACGTTTGGGAAAACTTTTATTCCTGCAGTCATGGTTAAATCACTGATTTGTGTAGTAAATTTCGTTTTGTATAAAATTTCTTTTTTCACATCAAAATAATTAAATTTTTAATTTGAAAATCACATTTAATTTTTGTAAAATGTTGATTATAGTGTACTCTATTATTTAAAAATTAAATAAATATATGTAAAACATAAACAAATATGAAAAAAAATTAATCGAGTAATTACTCGATTAATTGCTCAAATTGCGATTAATTCCAATTATTATTTTTTTTCTTGCGATTAATCATTTGATAGATTAATCGATTATTTCAAAAATTTTGCCATCCCTAGGTACACCTGCATCATGAATACATTCATGGAATTGAGCGAATCTATGCATGTTTGCGTCATACGTGTGAGTTGCGCTCTAGGTCCCAAACCCAAAGAGCCACTTAAAACTTTACAGAGCGCTCTTATGACCGGCTCTAGATATCAAATAATTTAAAATTTCGCTCCGATCATGCGCCTTTGTTGTTGCCCATTTCGGCTCACTCTCTTATGTATGCGAGCGCTCTGCTTGTCAAACAAAAAGCTTAGTATCTGTACTTTCTTCGCACGCACCGAATCAAAGAAAAACATATCTAGGAGGCTGCAGTTAAGTGAATTGCATAGCCTAAACTCATGAATCACGTGTACCTGGCTTTAGCTTTGATTTAGTGTGTGCGGAGGAGGTAGGGTTATTAAACTTCACTTAATTGACATGCAAAGCGCGCGCATAAAAAAGAAAGTGAACGTAAATGGGCAACAACAAAGGCGCATGATCAGAGCGAAATTTTAAATTATTTTCTATCTAGCGCCGGTCATAAAAACGACGCGCGCGCTCTGTAAAGTTTTAAGCGGCTCTTTGGGCTTGGGACCAAGAGCGTGCATCACACGTACGACGCAGGCATGCATAGATTTGTATACAAACTTATGTGAAAGCCCTTTGCTTGTTCGAAATTGTATATCAATAATGTTAGTGTGTTACGTTTTGTCTGAGGTATATAAGCAGCAAGTAGGCAAATCCACCCCTACAAAAAGGTGATCGAGATTATTTATTTTCGCGCAAACGGCTCGATATATAAAAACAAATACAATTACATGCATGTACATACATTTGTATGCAACTTTGTTTCTATTTGTTAGTGTGTTTGTTTTTGCACGGAATATATTTGGCGAACATTTTTTGCTTTCCTTTAGCTTGCTTCAGAAATCAACAATGTATGCCTGCATTTATATTTGCACTTGCATTTGTTAATATACATATATGCACAACAACAATGTACTTACATATGTGCACTTGCATCACCAACCAAAGTTACAAAAGTCAGCTCTAAAATTATGTCAAATCAATGGCAAATGGTAGATGAAAAGTAAAATTTCCTGTGTTTCTATGTATGTGTTTCTGTGTTACCTTTTGTCTGAGTTTGATAATTAGCAAGTAGGTAAAACCACCCCCATGACATATTCTGGTGTGCAAAATTTTTCTAGACGCACCAAGTTTTGTTTAAATTGATTAGTTTTATAACAATGACACCAACAAATCGTAGCATGGCGGTACTTTTTGTTGGTGTCATTGGTGGAATCATGCTAATTATCAAACTCAGACAAAAGGTAACACAGAAACACATACATAGAAACAAAAAAATTTTACTTTTGATCTACAACAACAACAAAAGCAACTTGGGTCGTAAATCAATTGTCAAAAGTACACAAATCTGAAAAAAAAAATTGTGCACTGTGCGAAGTGATACATGTACATAAAATTATGAAATTTAAATTTTCAAGCGCATTATTCACTTATTTGTGTCTGCACTTATTTTGTTTATTTTTGTAAGCTCGCTTGCGATCAAACCCTCAGCTTGTGCGACAATCTGGCGCCAGTGAGTCATGTGTTTTGTTTTCGAACCTAGGTGTATGGCAGGTCCTCGAAGGAGTTGTCCAAAATAAAAATAGTTTCTTAGTGCTCACTTACTACCTGCATGGAATATATTGTGAAAATTTCAGCCTTCTTGCTCTTTTCGTTTAGGCTGTGGCAATGTAGACAATCAGGACAAACTCTTTATAATATAAATATTTATAATATAATATAATTAAATAATAATATATAGTAATTATATATTATATAGATAATCGGAAAAATACTTGTACTAGCTATGACTTAGTTGAGCTTATGTTCAAAATCTAAAGTCTCTAGCTCTCATAGTTTCTAAGATCAAGGCGTTCATACAAGCGAACAGACAGACGGACATGGCTATATCGACTCGGCTGTTGATGCTGATCAAGAATATACATACTTTGTGGGGTCGAAGATCTTCCTTCTACCTGTTATACACATTTTCACAAAACCATTAAACCCTTTTACCCATTTTATGAGTTCAGGGTATTAAAAGGGGACAATCTGGCAAATATTTTTTGTATATATTTTTTACTTTTTTATTTAATAAAGACCAAACATTGTGGAAAATTATAAAAACCTAAATGTGACAAATATTGCCAATAATAAAGGAGAAAGCGCCGTTGTACTTCTTTTGACTTTGTTGATCAATAAATAACTTACCATGCAGATGTGAAACGTTTGAGACTCATATACATAGCTATAGAAAAGGTAAATTTTGTATTTTTATACGGATAACTCATACTTTCATATTAACTAATATATTCTCTAGGTACGTGCTGTTAATTTATTAAAAGGACACAAAAAATATAATTCTTAACGACCATTTAATATATTGTATATAAAAATGTGTTGGAAAAAAATTTTGCGCAATACATAACCTTTCGAATTATGAACTATATTTGTTTTTTAACTTTTTTAAAAAATCCTTTGCTTGCTTATCACCTTGTCTATGCTCCAGTGCTCGTAGTGCCAAGGAATCTAAAATAAAACAACATGTTAACATTTTACAAATATAATGCTTAAGCCATTTACCTGAATTCTCTGGTCGACATAAGTTCATTACAATTTGCTCACCCTCAGATGCCGAAAGATCGGCAAACGTAATATAACATTCTGCTATATGTTGACTTGTCATGCCAAATAAATCTTTGTCCTTTACGCTAAATAAAATAAGGCTATCTTCCATTTGGCGTTGTTCTGCACTCAAGTTACTAAAAGAAAAACAAAACGAGTTAGAGGCTTCTATACGAGAAAGGTTAAGGAGGGAATGGAGGTCAATGGCTTAAAGGGGGGAGGGGAAGGGGGGATATTTTTTTTACATTTTTTTAATATATGTTTTTCTGAATGTCGAGAATATTGTGTTAAAATTTTAAGTCATTCCGAGTAAAACTAACGGAGAAATGAAATGGAAATGATAGTGTAGAAGAGTCCAGCGCGTCGCATAAAAATCAATTTTACCGAAAACGTATTTTTTTTACGTTTGTGAGCATCATAGCTCAAAATCTACTGAACCGATTCTTTTCCAAATTTGAACAAAACTTCTTCACATAAATCAACAATCTGATGATCCAGTAACGAGTTATAGTGTTCACCGCAAAACATCTTTTTTTCAAGGCGCCTCTGAAGATTCACCGTCACCGGCTTGTTTTCAATATTTTTCCATGACAATTTTTTCTGACATACTTCAAAAGTTGTACAATAATATGTCTGTTACAGAATACCGAAATAGCGTTGAAGTGATACGATATTGATGTGATGTGACAACGACAACGACGTCGACGACGACAACGGCCACCAGCCTATGAGAGATGCGTTAGAGAACATCAGGGCGCTCTTCGAGCTGGTGGCCATCAAGATGCACGACGACGGAGCTAAGGCGGTGATAAGAGCGAACCATTCCTCGCAAACATCACCACTCTTCAAGATGACGGTTGACTCAAAGCGGAAACAAGGGCCGGGAGCTGACACACCGGGCAGTAAGAAGAGCAGGGAAGGGAAGGATGCAGGAATCCAGGAGACCCCATCTGCCAAAGTGGTAACCAACCCCGAGGAGGCCACACCAGCACAGGTTATGCCTGTGAGGAAAGAGACGGAATGGAAGAAGGTGACGTCAAAGTGCAAGCCGCCGAAAAAGAAGAAGGGACTGACGGAGAAGATAAGGCCCGATGCAATACTCATCAGGACGAAGGGAGAAGCCAGCTACGCGGACATTCTACGGAAAGTTAAGGCGGATGAAAAGCTGCAGGGTTTAGGAGACGCAGTGTCGAGAATAAGGAGGACCCAAAAGGGGGAGTTGCTCCTGCAGCTCACCAAAGCAGGAGGCGCAGCGGACAAATATAAGAACCTGGTTGGAGAGACACTGGGAGAACAGGTGGAGGTCCGCACCCTTTCGCACCGGGTGGAGATCGTGTGCCGCGACTTGGACGAGAGCACCACCAAGGAGGAGATATGCATGGCGCTAAAGAATCAGCTGATGACGGAGGATGACAGCCGAGAGTGCACGCACGGCGCTAGAAAAGGAATCGCTGAACGTCGGCTGTGTGAGGTGCAGGCTGAAAGAGCGCGTCGCGGTGGTCAAGTGCTTCAGATGCCTAGAATTTGGACATATGGCCCGAAACTGCAGCAGCGAGATAGACAGATCAAAGATGTGCAGGAGGTGTGGACAGGAGGGCCACATAGCCAAGGATTGTCGGAGCGACCCTCAGTGCATGTTCTGCAAAGATAGGAACAATGAGTGGAGGCACGTGGTGGGAAGTGGGCGTTGTCCACTATTCAGGAAGGCTCTTCAAAAGCCTAAATGAATTGTGTACAACTAAATCTTAACCACTGCGAGGCGGCTCAGGCACTACTGAGACAAACGGCGAGGGATTTGCATACGGATGTCGCATTGATTTGCGAGCCGTATAGGAGGATCCCAGGAAACGGATGGGCAGTCAGCAAATGCGGGAAGGCAGCTATATGGACAGTAGAGTCAGAGAGTAGAGGAGCGAGGGATTGTGCGGGCAAAGGTCAAAGGCATCAGTTGCTACGCACCACCGAGCTGGGATCTTGGTCGCTTCCAGAGCATGGTAGCAAGCCTGGTGGAGGACGCACGCGGTAGGACCCCCCTGGTCTTAGCGGGCGACTTCAACGCATGGGCGCATGAGTGGGGAAGTAGGCTGTCGAACGCCAGAGGAGCCTACTTGGTGGAGTCCCTAGCATTGCTGGACGTAGTCTTGGCCAACGATGGTTGCACGGAGACATACCACAGGCCCGGACGTGGACCAATTATTGATTTAACGTACCTCAGTAGCTCTCTCTGTAGAACAACGAAGTGGAGGGTGGGTAGCGAATTCACTCATAGTGATCACCATGCGATTCATTACAGGATTGGAGGCGTGAAGAGGCAGCCACCGAAACTGACGGGCCCGAACCTAGGCCACCTACACGCGTCAAATGGCGCGGCCGGTGAGCAACGCGAGGTTTGCGGGACTGGGTGGTCAGCTGGCAAGGCTTCCGGGTTTTACCCTAGATGAGTACCTGGTTCCCGCTGCTTCGTATCCCGAAGCCTCTGGCTGCACGCCTGGTCGACGCCGAAGGGGTGGTCCGGGGAAAGGAATTGAGTCGTCTTCCGGGTCTTCACCCTAGACTCTCAGTCCCATCCCTTAGCCCACTCTAATGGTGTCGACCCGCCCGAACGTACTGCCCCTACGCCCCTTCATGTCAGTGCATTGGTGTTCGGCTTACTCCAGTGTCCCAGCCCATTAAAAATAATCTGTAAACAGACGTCGGATGCGACTGAGACGCCGACCCCGGCCGAGAAAACGTCCTTACAGCAAGAATAATATTTCATTAAAAATAACTTATTTGAACATAAGTTGTTTGAAAATAAATAATTAGTTTATTTTTTTGAAGGTGAATTTTTATGCAGCTTAAGTCTATATAAGTGGAATAGTTATATGATGAACGGAAGATCGAAATATGTAGAAAAAAAACTATGTGCACTTAAGATGTTTTGACAAATGCATGGCTCTTTCAAAAAACTTAAGCTAAAAAGTAAACGCACATCATTTTGTGAAGAAACATTATTTTTCAAAACTGATTAAACCTCCTATTGCAATAACTCAATTCGCGCTTAAGTCGACTTAAGCTACTCTTCCATGTGACCACAGATATACAGAAGCATAAAAGCATAAAGTTAGTCAAATTTACAGCAATGCCCACCGGGCACTATAGTCAAGGGGCGAATCGCTTTGCAATACTAATCGATAGCCCCAAAGCCAAAAGAAACAAGTAAGAAGGCTCTAGTCGAGATTTCCCGACTAGGAGATACCCTGAACCCAGTACTTAACGCGCACAGTCATTGTCTGTATGCATCTGTGACCTAAACTTCAATCTTCGATATCTCTGGTGTTTCTCAACCGATTTCGATGAAATTTTCAGAAAAGTTCTATCGTTACCCATTATTTCAACCCCCATTTGTACATTTTTCAAATTCGAGATTTTTTTGTAATCGATTCCATGTGTTTATTGGAAACTAGAATAGTTATCGATAATTTGAAACAAACTTGTTCCGCTCATGGTATAGGAAAACATATATTCAAAATCTGAAGTCTCTAGCTCTTGTAGTCTCTGCGATCGACGCGTTCATGCAGACGGACGGACAGACGGACATGGCTATATCGACTCGGCTGTTGATGCTGATCAAGAATATATATACTTTATGGGGTCGGAGATGCTTCCTTCTGCCTGTTACATACTTTTGCACAAAACCATTATACCCCTTTTACCCATTTTATGGGTTAGGGGTATAAAAAGCATACACCACTGTCGGAAGCTTTCCCAGAACTCCCAACTCCTAACTTACCTAATCCCAAATTCATTATTATGTCAGCTACCGACACTAAAAACCCCATCTCCACATACTCCTGTTTTGCCGTAGAGCGTGCAATTAAAATCATCAGCAAAAACATACTAAAAATTAACGAAATGCGTGATGTGACTAAACTTCAATCTTCGATATCTCTGGTGTTTCTCAACCGATTTCGATGAAATTTTCAAAAAAGTAATATCGTTACCCATTATTTAAACCCTCATTTTTACATTTTCCAAATTTGATAAATTTTTGTAATGGATTGCATGTGTTTATCGGAAACGGAAATAGCTATCGAAAATCAGAAACAAACTTGTACTGCCTAGGACCTAGATGAGCTTATGTGCAAAATCTGAAGTCTCTAGGTCTTATAGTCTCTGAGATCGACGCGTTCATACATACAGACGGACAGACGGACATGGCTATATCGACTCGGCTGTTGATGCTGATCAAGAATATATATACTTTATAGGGTCGGAGATGCTTCCTTCTGCCTGTTACATACTTTTGCACAAAACCATTATACCCCTTTTACCCATTTCATGGGTTCGGGGTATAAAAACGATTAGGCTCAGCCAAAATGGCTACACTTTCACCATTGCTCTTACACAACATCAACAACAAAATGGATATAAATAAATTGATTAACTTTACAACAAAAGAAACCAAACTGATTAACTCTCGGATAGCTCAAGTAACTTAGTTATTCCGAAGTTAACTTATTTCAAGATTGTCATTGTCTTTCGTTGGTGACGGTTGTGTTTCTGCGTGCTCCTAGAATTTATAGCTTTGTGAGTGTTTAAACTGTGTTTTATTTAGTATTATTGTGCTAAACAATTGTAACAGTGATTGTGATTGTACTATGTATGTATTTACGTGTTCGTATTGTGGTTTTTGTTTATTAAATTGATTATATTTGCAGTCAGACTGACGCTGCAGTGCCTAAACACACGTACATACATACATACATATATTTTGCATTCGCTTGTTCTGTGTTTTTGTCTAATAACATAAAATATCTATTTACGAGCTCTTGCTCTCCCGCAACAGTCCTCTCTTATACCACGCACTTGCAGTTTTATTAGCCTAAGCTCTGAAGTTCTCTAACGTAAGCGCTCTCCCTCTTGTGTCCGTTATATTGCACTCATTGCACTTGAACCCTACTTTTCTTTGCTCACGCATATTATTTTCAACACTTTTAAACATTTCTAATTTTTTTAAATTTTTCTTTTAACATGTTTGTCTGCTGCAGTAAAAATTGCAAAATTGTTGGTGGATCCACCCAAGATTTTATTTTATGTAGGGCGTGTGATAACATGATTCACATGAAATGTGCCAGTTTCAATGCCAAAATCGGGGACAGTCTAGCAGCTGATTCTGGTCTTAAGAGGAATTGCAATATCTGCAATGAGATAGAGAAGGAACAGTCTAAGTTCATGAGGCAGACCTTCAATTATTTCAAAGCTGTCCAAATATACTGTCCATTAATACTGCTAAAACTTTAAATGGCTCGCCGAAGCGTAAAAAGACTTCGGGCTCTTGTCCGCATACATTTCCGCTGGTGTTGCCCCCCCCAAGCCTCTTCTACCGGCTACTGCCTCTACCCCTGCTGCCATCCCTTCAATAACATCCAAGCCTCTCCTTGCGGCTAGTGCTAGTACCCCTACACCTGCTGCCAGCCTGATAATGGTATTTAATTCACCGGCAACAAACCCGGTGTTACCTAAAACTAATGTTATACCCGTAGATCCCTGTGAGGTGCAACTCTTAATCCCATTAGGGTTATACCTCAGAGTAAATTTGTTTTGGTTTCCAGGCTCGCTTCTGATAATTCTGCGGAAGATGTAAGTGCGTATATAAAAAGTAAAATTGATTCTCCGCGTATCGTTGTCTATAAATTTAAATTCAAGCTCACCCGTGATATATCTTCCTTTAAGCTGAGTGTTCCGCCGGAACTTTTCTCAACGATTTGTTCTGAAAAGTTTTGGCCGCCACACATCATTGTGAAGGAGTATGTCAGTAGGCGAAATAATAATAATAATAATATTAGGATCAGTAGTGCTCCACCTGTTGCATCCACTTTAGTAGCAAAAAACTAACACAGTTGATTACCTCCCTCTTACTGGGTTATGATAATGTTAGAGGACTTTGTAGTAAACTTAGTACTTTGTACCTTAATAGTCATTCTTTTCCCTTTCATGTCGTTGCCTTCACCGAAACGTGGTTATGACAAGACATACTTAATTCGGAAATATTATCAAACAGATTCTGCATCTATAGAAAGGACCGTACTCTGCGACAAGGTGGCGGGGTGCTTATTGCTGTTGATGTGGACTTGCCCTCTGAGACAGTAATTTTGGTTGGTTCTATGAATATAGAGTTTGTTGCTGTAAAGTTAAATATTAATGGTGTTGGTATTTACGTTTCTTGTTCCTATATTCCACCTTTATCTGACAACTCTGTCTACAATTAACATTTGTCAGCAATCCTTTCCATTTATTCAATGCTTTCTGATAGTGATATTCTTGTATTTCTTGACGATTTTAATATTGCTGATGCTACTTGGATTTCAAGTCCGGACTCAAGCGTGTTGACCCCCATGGTGCAGACTGATTTTCTGGTTTGTTTATTTGATAGGGTCAGATCAATGGCATTCCAAATTCTCTTGGTAAAATGCTTGATTTGGTATTTGTTTCAGATCCATCTACTCTATCCGTGTCAAGATCCTTTCCCATATCCACTACGACAGTGTAGTGAACCATTAAGACGGGTACGTCTATTTCGAAAAACTGATTTTGTAAAACTTACCCGGCTCTTAGCACTGGTTGACTGGTCGTCCCGCTATGGTTCTGAGGACTTGGATACGTGAAAACGTCTCTCAACTTATCAGAAACACCCAAATGTGTATTTCAGCAAATGCTAGATGGATAAAGTCCCCAACTGGAGTTGGCTTTACAGTGACGGATCGAAAACAATTGACTCTACGAGCTTCGCAGTCGTCAGCCAATCTGGAACCCTCGTCTCATCAGGAATGCTTCCTGCATACTTTTCAATATTTTCCTCCGAAGCTGTTGCGGTTCTTAAAGCAATTAAGCACGCTCAGCGACAGTCTTTCTACCCTTAATGCCGTTAATAACATCTACAACCAAAAGAGCCTGATATGCGAAATTCGACATCTTTGCATCAAACACGCTACCAAAATAAAACTTCTTTGGGCCCCTGGTCACATTGGCATAAAAGGTAACGAGTTTGCAGATGCAGCGGCCAAACTGGAAGGACAATCTCCATAGGTTTAAACAATTTAACCCGATATCCACCTTCATGGCACAGAAGACATTGCAATGTCATCACCCGGCTCAGAACTGGTCACACCGTCTTAACCCACGACCATCTGCTAAATGGAAAATCCAAGCCCATTTGCCCGAAATGCGGGGGAGAATTATCAACGTAACACATATTGGATACCTGTCCGCAACTTAACATAAGGATTTGTTTATTTGGTCAAATCGAACCCACCTCTCTTCCCACCTCACCTACTCACAATAATATAAAATTGTTAATCAAATTCTTGGACATGAATGAGATACTAAATAACATATAATTTAACGGTCGAGTCGATGGCCTTAGTAGCTAGCACTCCTTTAGTTATAATATTATTTTTTGTATAATAACTAATAATGCAATAAATAAATAAATAATTGCAATAAATGTAAGATCATGTCTTTTTATAGACGCCTTCCTTTTTCAAATATATATTTTCTTGATGGGAGCCCACTCGATCGCATTGAATGGGTTGATGACTTAGGTATCCTTTTTGATCCAAAACTTAAATTTCACAAGCATATCTCTTCAGTGGCAAATCGAGCCTCTCGTACCTTGGGGTTCATTAAGCGCTGGTCGAAAGAATTTGACGATCCCTACATAACCAAAACACTTTACACGTCCTTGGTACGTCCTGTTCTTGAATATGGATCTTGTATCTGGTATCCCAAATACAGGATTCACCAGGATAGAATAGAATCAGTACAAAAACAATTTTTGCCCTTTGCCCTTAGGAGATTTAACTGGGATACTAACATTAACCTACCTTCCTACCACAGTAGACTTTTACTAATAAATCTTCCTTCTCTTGCTGATCGCAGAACAATGCTTGGTGTAGTCTTTTTACACTAGCGATTTAAATGGTGAAATTGAATCCTCGGAATTAATTAGCCAAATTAGTTTTGCTGTTCCGATCAGAAGGACAAGGAATTCTCTACCCATTGCTCTTCAAGCTTGTCACTCTAATTGAGCTAATCATAGCCCTTTTCGGATTTTATGTTCAAACAATAACGAATTTTACCACTTAATAAACGGTGTCACTTCTATAAGTCCTCTCAAAAAGTTAGTCTTATGTAATTTGTCTACATTTTCGCGATCTACGTAACCGTAAATAGATACTTAAAACAAATATACGCATCACAACAAAACAAAACATCACACACTGCTGTCAATGGCACCGTAGTACAAACCCAAACAAGTAAGAAGGCTCTAGTCGAGATTTCCCGACTAGGAGGTACCCCGAACCCTATACTTAATGCGCACAGTCATTGTCTGTATGCACCAGTGACTAAACTTTCATATTCAATATCTGTGGTGTTTCTCAACCGAATTCAATGAAATTTTCGCAGATTTTCATTATTTTTGATAAAGTTTTTAAAACATTTTCGTTATTCTAGATTTTAATGTTATCGATCACATGTGTATATCGGAAACGGAAAAAGTTATAGGAATTCAAAAGCTAACTTGTACTGCCTAGGACTTAGATGAGCTTATGTTCAAAATCTGCAGTCTCTAGCTTTTATAGTCTCTGAGATCGACGCGCTCATACAGACACACTGACAGATAGACGGACAGAAAGACGGACATGGCTATATCAACTCGGTTGTTGATGCTGATCAAGAATATATATACTTTATAGGGTCGGAGATACTTCCTTCTGCCTGTTATAGACTTTTGCTCAAAACCATTATACCCCATTTACCCATTTTATTGTTTCGGGGTATATTAAAGCCCGTTTGCGTTGAGATTTTAGTTTTTTTCTTTGCTAAACCCTTTTTGTGCGAGCGTTAATCGTATATCTCTCTATACTTTATAACATAAAAACTCAACTGATAGCACTCAACCGAATAACACAAACACAATTAAACGAAGGCTGCTGCTCAAAGCGGAAGAGAGGAGGGTGCACGGTTGTGTACGCGAGTAGAGCATAACAAAGAAAACTGCTTACCGTTATTTGCGAGCTCTGGTACCTACGCAAATATTGCAATTGCATAAGACTTACATAAAGGATAAAGCTAAAAAAAATATTTACTGGAAAAGTACATTTTTATACTCTGATACCGAAGCTATAGCTATATCTTTATTTTTTTGGGCTAGAGCCACCCAATTTGGTGTCAAGATAGGTAATGACGTTCCCCAAACATCTACACCAAAAATTTGGATGCCACGCTCACCCCCGCCACCATCAGCCTCCTTTCAAAAATAGGATTGCGTGTATCGTCCACAGTTTTTAAGCAACAGTCACCCTAATTGGTAATAATTCCAAAATGGCCCACCCCTGCCGCCCCCGCATTCCCCATTGCAAGCAGACTCCTTACCATCCGTTCTTTTACTGCTAGAGTATTCCGCAGTCGGTTGCGTCCGACTGCAACGTTTTTACTTGTTTTTTTCCTTTGTGAATAGTCTAGAGTCAATGTAAAAAACTTCGATAGCAAATACATACATACATAATACATTGGAAATAGCACTAGGCAGTTATACAGTTGTATAATTGCTTAGTGGTAATAGTGTTTACTTGTAAATTTCTTAAAGGTGACCTCATTTTGTAAACCAGTGTAATTAACATAATTTAAGTGTTTCTCCAACCTGCTTTACTTACAAACAAAATGTTTCTTCATAAAGTGGAAAACAATCTTTGTAGCGGACGGCAGTTTTAACTGGTGAAATGCCATTAAATCGACCGGTAGGCATCAAGTAAACTTTAACGAATGAATCGCACAGCCCATTTTTATCCATAGAAACCAAATTACGAGCATTCAATACTTCCAGCTGAAATAAAAATATATAGATCTATGCGGTTTTTGTTATGATATACACTCACTAATAATCCGGTTGCTGAAAACTGAGCGCAAATTGTAAGTTGTCCGAGTTCACATGTTAATTGTTCTTTTTGATATCTTAACCGTTCAAGATAAAATTTATGGATAAGTACAGAAGTCTCGGAGGCGTGAAGGTCTAGCATGTTTTCCATCTCCGATAAAATTTTACAATCCGACTGCATAGCTTCACCAATTTTAAAGCAAGATATCATAGTACAAAGGGTTTCTCTTAATTTTTGAAAGAAAGCTGGCGGACGGCGTTTCTAAAAAATACATCGATATTAAAAAAAAGCAATAAAAAGTCATAGTTATTTACGCATTCTCACATCAAGATTGGATTGAATAAGATCGTATATTATAACTGATAACTCAGCCCAAATTCCGTCCAATATTCTTCCAAAGTTGACTTCATTAAGAGCATCATAAAGTGTCGCTAGTGAACGTTCCAAGTACATCATCAGCCTTTCCATTGAATTAGAATCTTTATGGAGAACTTCTGCACCTTCAGTTAAAAATCTTCGAATTGGTGGCGACATTTTGTGGACAACATGCTCTATTAATTCCACGATTTGATTACGTTGTGTGTCAACGGCATTATCAACTACAGCCTTGATAGTGTCAGCACACCGTTCGGCCTCCAGATTTGTTCTATATTCTCCAATTCGTTTTATTACAATATCCGTTCCAAGTTCCTTAAAAATAAGTTAAAAGCATTTTAAATCAAGTAAGGAAGCTATTTTCGGGCATCCGATACCTATATAAACCTGAAAAGCTTACTTTTTTTTATACCTAGATCAGATGAAATGTCTTGTATTGTATGGCATCTAATCGCAACTAACAGAAGACCTTGTCCAAAGTTTCAGCTTAATAGCTCTAAAACTCAGGGATTAGCTTGCATATCAACTGAAAGACGAAGGACAGACGGGCATGGCTATATCAACTCAGCTCGCAATGCTGATCAAGAAAACATACACTTTATGGGGTCGGAGACGCTTCCTTCTACTCGATACACATTTGATTATCTTTGCAGATACAGATCTGAAAGCATAAAACTGATTTTATTGCTTTTCCGTACTGCGCAGATTTTTTCACTAATTTTCTCGCTCAGTGACGCACGTTGCGCAGTCGCGATTTTCACTTATCGCTCATCTGATAAGTGGCCACTTCAAAGCAGTTTTATAGTTTTTCTGTATGTCCTCGAAAGAGCGTCGCTTAGTCGCTTGTTCAGTGCTCAGTGCGTGGTCGAGGCCTAAGCCCTAGCTCAAATCCAAGGTAGTCTTCATTTTTAAGGCAGAGAATGTCACACATACGACCCTTAGGACTTCTGACCAACATTCTTCTTAATTAAATCAAGTAATGAGGCTCTAGTCGAGATTTCCCGACTAGGAGATACCCAGAACCCTATACTTAACGCGTACAGCCAAGGTCTGTATACACCTGTGACTTCGATATCTCTGGTGTTTCTTAACCGGTTTCGATGAAATTTTCACAGATTTTCATTATTTAGTATAAAGTATTAAAAGCGTGTTTCACATTTTCGACTTTCAAAATTTTTATTTATTATCGATCACATGTGTATCGGAAACGGAAAGAGTTATCGAAAATCGGAAACAAACTTGTACTGATTAGATGACCTTATGTTGAAAATCTATAGTCTCTATCTTTTATAGTCTCTGAGATCGACATGGCTGTTGATGCTGAACAAGAATGCACATACTTTATGGGGTCGGAGATGCTTCCTTCTGCCTGTTACATACTTTTGCTCAAAACCATCATACCCATTTTACGCATTTTATTGGTTCGGGGTATAAAAAAAGGTGCGTTTCCATATTTGAAACTTCATCATGATTGACCAGTTCTCTCGAACACTGCCTGCTTACCAAGAATGCGATTTGACCAAAATATCGCTAAATGCTGTTATTTCTATGGTAAAAAATTCGCTCTATCACATGATATACTCGTTAATAGCCTTTCTAGACATAATGGCGCTTTCAATAACGTAATCTAAAAGACAATTACGGAGTCACTTATGGCTCTGGAGGTTAAGCAACGCGTGAACTGGATCGACGAGCAGCTGTACCGCAGTACTGTCTGCGCCACACTCGAAACCTCGAATATCTCCAGATTTTATGACAGGGCCACTCCACAAGGAGGCGTACTCTTTGCCTTCCTGTTAACAGTTAAAAGTCTTTAACGATCTATGGAAAGGGAAGGCTGCCGAATGATAAGTTATGCAGATGACGTGGCAATTGCCTTCTCATTGCCATCTATCATTTTAAGTTATTGTATTAATCATTGTAGATAAAAAGTGCCCTTTTGTTTACTTAATTCAGTGTTAATTTTTTTCTCCAAATCTTTAAAATTTTGTTACTTAAGTTGGGCAGAATGTAGAACGTAACGATAAAATTCGAATTTTATTTTATACCATAGCATTTACTATAAAAAATTTATTAAAGAAGTGAAAACTTTGCAGTCGGACGCATGCGTTTCCAATTTCAAAGAGCAGGGAGGATGGGGGCGGAATCAGGGGGCGTGGCATCCAAAATTTTGATGAATTTTTTTGGGAAACACAATTACCTACGTTGACACAAAATTTGGTGGCTCTAGCCCAAAAAATGTGAAAACTATAGGCGTTTCCAATTTCAAGGAGCAGGAAGGATAGGGCGGAAGGAGTGGGCGTGGCATCCAAAGTTTTAATGCGGTTTTTTGGGAAACACAATCACCTACGTTGACACAAAATTTGGTGGCTCTAGCCCAAAAAATGTGAAAGCTATAGCCGTTTCCAATTTCAAGGAGCAGGGAGGATGGGGGCGGAAAGAGTGGAAGCGGCATTCAATATTTTGATGCAATTTTTTTAAGGGACGTGACTAGCTATCAGCGTGCAAAATTAGGTAACTGTAGCTTCAGGAATGTGAGAAATATGTGGTTTTATCGGTTTTCAGTTATCAAATTTATCGATTTCCCAGCTTTCTAGTAGGCGTGGCACCCCAATCTTGACAATTTATCTGTCTCGCTTATAGACACACATAATTGCAAAGTTTCAATTCTCTAGCTATACGGGTGTCATACACCATGACGGACATTGCAAAAAACCAATATACTATGATACTTTCAGTATCAAAGTATACAAATGCAATTGTATATCCATCGTTAAATTGCGTAAGGGATTTATTTTTATACTCTGATACCGAAGGTAGGAAGTAAAGGGTGGGCCATCTATCGTTTTAATTTGAAGCACGGGTTAATTTGAGTCTGGCAACACTTATGTCATTCTTCATCTTTTTAAAATTCAGTATATTGTCTCCGCTGAACGAAATGAACCCGTCCACTTCGTTTTACCTTCGCTAAATGGGCCAACGAGCTAAAGCTCAATGATGTCAATTTTGCGGAAAAAAAACTCATCTTTTCGGACGAAGCTTATTTTCATCTTGGTGGCAACGTCAATAAGCAAAACTGCCGTATCTAGGGCTCGGAAAACCTACACGAGGTCTTAGAGAAGCCAAAGCATCCATTGCGAGTGACTGTTTGGTGCGGATTGTGGAGCGGAGGCATCATTGGCCCATAGAGGGCGGAGCAACCGTTACGGTCAATGGAGACTCCTATCGTGCCATGATTACCGATTTTTTTGTGCCCGCTCTTGATGGTATTAATGTGGATAATGTTTGGCTTCAGCAGGATGGTGCAACTTGTCACACATATCATGCAACAATCGACTAATTGCGCGAAACGTTCGATGGCCGTTTAATCAGCCGAAATGGTGATGTCAATTGGCAGCCAAGAAGCTGCGACTTGACTCCGTTGGACTATTTCGTGTGGGGCACCGTTAAAGACAAGTGTTATGTCCACCATTCGGAGACAATTGACCATTTGAAGGCCAACATTCATGATGCCATTGACGAGATACGAACAAACAATCGAAAAAGTGCACGAAAATTGGTCCGACCCAATGAGCTAAAGTGATGCCAGCCGCGGCAGCCGTTTGAATGAAATAATATTTGATTTCTAAGCGGATCAATTGTACTTCAAAACAAAAATAAAAATTTGGCAAAATCCCAAACCGTTTTAATTTTATTGCATTTTTAAATCGAAACTTTTTGCAATGTCCGTCAAGTTATCTGTTCATCTGTGTGAACACAATTTTTGTTCGACATTTTGCGAATATCTTTGTCGACGGCTGGTCAGATAAAGGGTCAAGATTGGGGTGCTACGCCTACTAAGTGGCTGGGAAATCGATAAAACCATATATTTTCTTTGCTCTTACAGATAGAGCTTCCCAATTTTATGACAAGATAGCTTATTCCGGGGCATCGCTAATTTTGGTGCCACGCTCACTTTTTCAACCCCCAGCCACCCTGCTCTTTGAATTCGGAAACGCCTATACCTACAATAGTATTGTGACATATCCGTGACATATCCCGAAGATAAGCATTTAAAATTTTGACCACCCATGCCTCCGACTTTTAATCTCGAAATCTCCATGTTTTTGACAGTTTTCAAGCTTGAGTCACCAAATATGAACGCAGCGACAATAAACTGTTCTCTACCAGTATCAGAGTATCCCTCATTTGTCATTCGACAATACCACAGGTGACAGCAGAAGCAAGTAAACCAAAAGACAAAATCGACTAACGTTAACAACTATAAAACTATGTGCAATATTAATTTAAATCTGGCTGTAATGTATGTCATGTGGGAATATTGCTGTTTCTGTGGCGCCGCAATCTGACGACGGATTCTTATACTAGATCTCGACAAAAGAAAACGAAATATAATTTGATACTGAAAGTATCATAGTATATTGGTTTGTGCAATGTCCGTCGTGGTATCCGTCCATCCGTCCGTATGAACGCAACTTTTTTAACGATTATCTATAGCCGGTACAGATAGTGTCAAGATTCGGATCGATAAAATCGATAAGTGAAAACCGATAGAACCATATATTTCTCACATTCGCACATATGGTGTTACCTAATTTTGCACGAAGATTGCTAGTCACGTCCCTCAAAAAACTGCATAAAAATTTTGGATACCAAGTCCACTTCTTCCGCCCCTAGCCGCCCTTCTCCATGAAACTGGAAACACCTATAGTTTTCACATTTTTTGGGCTCGAGCCACAAAATTTTGCGTCAAGATAGGTAATGAAGTTTTTTTTTAAAAAAAGCATTACAAATTTGGATGTCACGCCTACACGTGCCGCCCCCCAGCCCTTGCCACAATTTTTGAGCTAGAGTCACCAAATTTTATAGGAAGATAGATGGTGACATCTACCAAAGATCTGCATCACAAATTTGGATGCCACGCCAACTCAAGCCACGCGCCTTATTAAATCGGAATCGGCTATATCTTTAACAGTTTTTGAGATAGAGCCACAAAACTTGGTAGGAAGATAAATGGTGATATTTAAAAAGATTTTATTCACAAATTTGGATGCCACACACATTTTAAATTTGGATGTTCAGTTATCTTTCACAGTTGTTGATCTAAAGTCACCAAGCTATCATGTTATAGCTGGCGATGTTTACCAGCCGGCCCACCCCTGTCGCCACTGCATTCCCCCTTTGCAAGCAGACTCCATACCATCCGTTCTTTTACTGGTATCAAAGTATTACGCAGTCGGTTGCGTCCAACTGCGACGTTTATACTTGTATTAGTAGATTTTGATATAATTCAGCGAGATAAGACAAAATAAATGTGTAAAATCATCTGTATATAACTTTGTATTGGTTCAGGAAGAACGTTTTGAACAAACTTGGTGATCAAGGTTCCAGAATCATGCAATTCCTTTAAGACATAAAAAAATTTAAATTTAAACATATGCAGGCTAAATGATAAATTCTTAATACTAGCCGAAAAGTTTAGAAGAACATTGATGTTCGAAATAAATATTCCGCTTTATACTAACAATAACACATCAAAGTTAGGCCCAAAAACACAACACGTTATCGTATAGTTTGAAAGTTACAGATACATTTTTTGTATGCCTGTACAACAAAATTAACGGTAAGCCACAATATAAATTTTACCTTTATAAATGAAGGTAAGCTCTGACGGATGTAGTCCATATTATTAATAGCTAAGCACCATTCGTCCGATACAACTGAAATAAAAATACCACGGTCAAAATAAAATTAAATAATAGTTTGTATTATTATTATGAATTACACAGCCACAAAAAAAGGTTTTGATCTGGACGTCTCATTATGTTAATACTCTAATAACAAAGATGGATGGACATGACTGCATCGACTCGGCTGTTGATGCTGATCAAGAATACATGTATACTTTATAGGGCCGGTGCTGCTTTCTTCTGCGTGTTGTTTGCAGAAAACCATTATGTTTACCATATTTACCCATTTTATGGGTTTAGAGCCGCGGTGGGCAGCCCTTGGCTCTTGCTCCTCCCAGTGCTCCCACCGTAACTTTGGCTGGCCTGCGATTTTCGGCGCCACAACAACAACAACATAAAACTTAACAACAAACACACAGCATATGCTCGAGTTTCGTCTGCGAAAATTACCGCTTAAAGTGTTCATTTTTGTTTGATTTATGACTTTTGTGCATTGTGCGAAAAAGTAAAGTTGGTTTTTAGCTTTCTGATTTTCACCACAAAGTAAAGTTGGTTTTGGTGTGTTTTGATATTTACTAGTAAAATTAATAATGGCGAAAAAAATGCACTCCATAATTTCTTTAGGTGTATAATTTTTTTTTTGCTCATTACAACAAACAACAACGCACAAGCAATAAAAGTGTTAATTTTCGTTCGATTTATGACTTCAGAAGTTGTGTTTGTTGAAGATGTTGTTGTGATCCATCCGATAACGAAATTCCTGCCCACCGCTGGCTTAGAGTTTAAAAACAAGTACTGATCTAGGGATCTGACCATGGGCTTAGTGTCGCTGAATCCGAATCCAAGCGGACCTTGGACTCCCAGATCAGAACTTTTTTTTTATCAGCAACGTTTTTATAATTTGATACTGAAAGTGTCAAGATTGGGGTGCCACGCCTACTAGGAGGCTGGGAAATCGATATATACGATAACTGAAAACCGATAAAACCAAATATTTTCACATTCTTACAGCTAGAATTATCAAATTTTGCACGAAGATAGCTAGTCACGTCCCTTAAAAAAATTGCATCAAAATATTGAATGCCGCTTCCACTCTTTCCGCCCCCATCCTCCCTGCTCCTTGAAATTCAAAACGCCTATAATTTTCACATTTTTTTGGCTAGAGAAACCAAATTTTGTGTCATGATAGGTATTGACGTTCCCCAAAAACACTGCATCAAAAGTTTGGATGCCACGCCCACACCTGCCAGCCCTCCTGCCCCACCGTTTTTACAACGTTAATGCGTGTACTTCCACATTTTTTGAGCTACAGTCACCAAATTTGGTAGGAAGATAGATGGTGACATCTACCAAAGATCTGCATCAAAATTTTGGATGCCACGCCCGCTCCATACGCCCCTAGGCACCCTGCTCTTACAGTTTTCACAGTTTTTGGGCTAGAGCCGCAAAACTTTGTCAAGATAGGTAATAACGTTCCCCTAAAAAATGCATCAAAATTTTGGATGCCCCGCCCCTTCCTTCCGCCCCCATCCTCACTGCTCCTTGAAATTGGAAACGCCCATAGCTTTCATTTTTTGGGCTAGAACC
The DNA here is from genome assembly GCA_018152825.1 of Scaptomyza hsui. NCBI lineage: Eukaryota > Metazoa > Arthropoda > Insecta > Diptera > Drosophilidae > Scaptomyza > Scaptomyza hsui. The sequence goes on along the minus strand of JAECXO010000183.1, from coordinate 1,226,405 downwards.
ACCAAATTGTATGTCAAGATAGGTAGTGAAGTTTTCCAAAAAACTGCATCGAAAATTTGGATGCCACGCCCACACCTGCCGCTCCACATTTTCCACATTTTTTGAATTAGAGTCACCAAATTTGGTAGGAAGATAGATGGTGACATCTACATAAAATCCAAATCCAAATTTTGAATGCCACGCCCACCCAAGCCGCATGCCTTCTAAAATCGGAATCGGCTATATCTTTAACAGTTTTTGAGCTAGAGCCACCAAACTTGGTAGGATGATAAATGGTGACATTTTAAAAGATTTGATTCAAGAATTTGGATGCCACGCCCAAATTTGCAGACAACCTTTTAAATTTGGAAGTAAATTTATTTTCCACTGTTTTTGAGCTAAAATCACAAAATTCGGTAACATGAAAGCTGGCGATGTTTACGACCCGGCCCACTACTTTGCAAGCAGACACCTTACCATCCGTTCTTTTACTGGTATCAAAGTATTCCGCAGTCGGTTGCGTCCGACTGCAACGTTTTCACTTGTTTTTAGATCGCGAAGTCAATTCCAAAGCACTTTTGTACACTGAACACAATACTATATCATGTCTGAATTTTGAATAAAGAAAATTGTCGAAAGGGGTCTGTTAAATTAACATTTCTGTTTGGAAACATACATCCATGTATTTACAACACATGTACATGTACATGTTAATGTTGAATAAATGCCACTTTTTTTGGCAAACGTGATCGTGTTCATTGTATTTATCGCACAAAAATACATCGCAAATGACTTTGATTTCTAAAAAAAAATTATTTGATTATAGCTTACTGAACACTTCTCCACTCCCTTCCACGTTCGATATGTTTTCCACCCGGTGTGACATGCGCTGTGCATAAAAAACGCAACATCGGCATATATCCTGTAGCAAAAGAGAAAAAAATATACAACTTTATGTCAAAAAAAATGATTAGTTCAGTTTTTTACATTTATAATTTTTGCCACAAATGTGTACGAGCCCTCAATTTCTGGCCAGTCCAATTGTTGCCAAAATATTTTTATCTGGTAGAAAATCGCTAAAGTGTCCACAGCAGAAGAACTGTATTTAACCGTTTCGTCAACAGCCTGGAGTTGGTCCAAGTCTATAGCTTTCTGAATGCGGTTTAATGCTTTTATTATTGAAATATCCAGCCAATGAGTTACTCCCCTTTCAAACCATTGATAAAAGTCCATCATCTTTAATTTATAATTGGGACAAAGTGATTGTCCTTAAAAAATTTAATAACATTAATAACTTATTGAAAAAGATTTGTTTTTTAACTTTTACCTAATTTGTTATATCGTTTGAACACCAAATAGACTTCAAATAATGTTGTCCCCATATTCACATTATCGATGTTCGGTAAATACTCAAACTGATCATCGGGGACATCCAAAGCTTTAATGTTGAAGCATACATTTTTTATTATTGGTTCACAGATCTCCATCAATTTTAAATCATAATATAGAAAAAGTATAGTGGAATAGTTGATCCGAATCTTACTGAAAACAAAAATTATTAAAAAATATATATATATATACTACTATATGTGATAGAAATAAGCTTTTCCTGGGATTTGGGTAAAAAAAATTTGACATTACACCAAATTCTTAGAGAAAATATCCTTTTATTTTATATTTTATACTACTGTGATCAAGTTGTAAGATGAATGCATAATTTTAACATCCACAGTTTTAGTACAGGTATCGGTAGCACCCGACTGCAACATTTCCACTTGCTTTATTTCAACGTGCACACTGAATAAAATTAAATATAAAGCAAACAAAAAACCAAGTGAGCAAGCTCTAGTCAAGAAATTCCGACTAGGAGATACCATAAACCCTATATTTAAAGCGTAAAGTCTTAGTTAATCTATGTGTGCTCATCTGTGAATAAATTTTAATCGACCGAAATTGATACAATTTTACCGACTTTAATTTTTTGTATCAAGTTTTAAAACATGTATCACACTTTCCAAATTCATTTTATTATACTTTGTTACCGAAGGTCTCATAGTATATTGGTTTTGTGCAATGTCCGTCATGGTGTCTGTCTGTCCGTCTGTCCGTCCGTATGAACGCAACTTTTTTCGACACCCGTAATGCTAGAGACTGGAAACTTTGCAATTATGTTTATCTATAGACGGTACAGAACAAGTGTTAAGATCGGGGTGCCACACCCACTTGGAGGCTGGAAAATCGATAAGTTCGATAACTAAAAACCGATAAAACCAAATATTTCTCACATTCTTACAGCTAGAATTACCAAAATTTTAACGCAGTTAGCTTGGCATGTCACTGAAAAAACTGCATACAAATTTTGGATGAAACGCCCACTCCTTCCGCCCCCATCCTCCCTGCTGCCTAAAATTGGGCTAGAGCCACCAAATTTTGTGTCCCCAAAAAAATGCATCACAATTTTGGATGCCAAATCCTGTGTCAAGATAGGTAGTGAAGTTTTCCAACAAACTGCATCAAAAATTTGGATGCAACGGCCACAAAGAAAACAAGTAAGAAGGCTCTAGTCGAGATTTCCCGACTAGGAGATACCCCGAACCCTGTACATAACGCGTACAATCATTGTCTGTATGCATCTGTGACTAAACTTCAATCTTCGATATCTCTGGTGTTTCATAACCGATTTCGATGAAATTTTCAGAAAAGTTATATCGTTTCCCATTATTTCAACCCCCATTTTTACATTTTCCAAATTCGATAAATTTTTGTAATCGATTCCATGTGTATATCGGAAACGGAAATAGTTATCGAAAATCAGAAACAAACTTGTACTGCCTAGGACTTAGATGAGCTTATGTGCAAAATCTGAAGTCTCTAGCTCTTATAGTCTCTGAGATCGACGCGTTCATACATACAGACAGACGGACAGACGGACATGGCTATATCGACTCGGCTGTTGATGCTGATCAAGAATATATATACTTTATAGGGTCGGAGATGCTTCCTTCTGCCTGTTACATACTTTTGCACAAAACCATTATACCCCTTTTACCCATTTCATGGGTTCGGGGTATAAACACTACATTCAAGTGGCCCAACGATACCAAGCACCGGCTTGTTAACGCGCTGACCCAAGCAAAAAGCAACCAACCGCCCGCCCAACCGACCGAGGGGCACACCGCATAGCGTACGGTTACGTAGATCGCGAAAATATAGACAACTGACATAAGACTAACTTTTAAGAGAACTAGTAGAACTGGCACCGTTTACTAAAAGGGAAAATTCGTTATTGTTTGAACATAAAATCCGAAAAGGGTTATGAATAGCATATTTAGAGTGACAAGCTTGAAGAGCAATGGGTAGAAAATTCCTTGTCCTTCTGATCGAAACAGCAAATCTAATTTGGCTGATTAATTCCGAGGAATCAATTTCACCATTTATTAGCTTGTGTAAAAAGACTACACCAAGCATTGTTCTGCGATCAGAAAGAGAAGGAGGATTTATTAGTAAAAGTCTACTATGGTAGGAAGGTAGAATAATGTTAGTATCCCAGTTAAATCTCTCTATGAGCAAAAATGGTTTTTGTACTGATTCTATTCTATCCTGGTGAATCCTGTATTTGGGATACCAGATACAAGATCCATATTCAAGAACAGGACGTACCAGAGACGTGTAAAGTGTTTTGGTTATCTAGGGATCGTCAAATTCTTTCGACCAGCGCTTAATGAACCCCAAGGTACGAGAGGCTCGATTTGCAACTGAAGAGACAAGCTTGTGAAATTTAAGCTTCGGATCAAAAAGGATACCTAAGTCATCAACCCATTCAATGCGATCGAGTGGGCTTCCATCAAGAAAATATATATTTGAACAGGAAGGCGTATATAAAAGACATGACTTTAAACTTATTGCAATGAAGATTTAGTAAGATAACACGACACCACTATTGAAAATTATCTAAATCAGTTTGTAATTTTTGAGCAGTCGACAGAGCGGTACCCGACATGCATAATTTTACATCGTCAGCATACATCAGCACTCGAGAGTGGTCAATAACAGATGGAAGGTCATTGATGAAAAGTGTAAATAATAAACCCGAAGTGACATGAACAACCTTAGAGACAGCACTATTAAAACTGACTGTGTTCTATTCTATTCTATATTTCTAATTAAATATTCCCTTATCCGCCAAATAAGATTGCTTGGGAAACTTAAAAGTTGAAGTTTATGAAGTAAAAGGTAGTGATTATCCGAGTCAAATGCCTTGCCGAAATCAGTGTAAATAACATCCGTTTGCATTTTATTTTGAAAACCATTAAAAACTAGTGAAGTAAATTCTAATAGGTAAGTTGAAGTAGATCTTTGTTTCACGAATCCATGCTGGCACGGTGAAATTAAAGATCTGCATAAATTGTTGAAGTTGAGAAGTTATCAATTTCTCAAACATTTTTGGTATAGCAGACAATTTGGAGATACCCCTATAATTTTGAACATTAGACTTGTCGCCTTTTTTATGAAGCGGAATAATAAATGATTATTTCCATCTAGTAGGAAATTAACATTTCTCAATAGACAAACTCAACAACAAATGCAAAGGCTTTAAGAGACCATCAGTACAGTACTTAAGCACACAGCTTGGTACGCCGTCGGGTACCGGGGAAAATACAGGCTTAATACCCTGTAGATCACGTAGTAATGAACACTCAGTGATTCTTGGTCCAAAAATGCAATTAGAGCCATTAACCTGATACGGGTAAGGCAGATCAACCTGATTATCAAATGAACTGTATGTTGTTTGAAAAAATTCAGCAAATAAATCGGCAATGGCCTGATCCGAGTTGGCCGACTTGTTTTCAAAAGATAAATTAAAGGGAAGTGTTGATGACTTTCGCTTCGCATTAACGAAGTCAAAGAACCTCTTAGGATCTTGCTAAAACTGTAGTCTGCACAGACTAAGGTAATTCTTGTAACATGAATTATTCATGACTGAAAAACTGGAACGCGCAATCAAGTATGATGAGTAATGATCAGAAGAGCCAGATTTTCTGAAACTCTTATAAAGCTTAGATTTTCGATTCTTAAGGGCAGTCAACTCTCGTGTAAACCACGCAGGTTTGTTTTTCCTACTTGGCCTACCAAAAGGGACACACTTATCGAATAAATTTTCTAAGGTGCAATAAAAAATACTGATTGCCGTATCCAAGTCCTCAGAACCATAGACCAGTCAAACAGTGCTAAGAGCCGGGTAAGTTTTACAAAATCAGTTTTTCGAAATAGACGTACCCGTCTTAATGGTTCACTACACTGTCGTACGGCACAGGCAGGCAAAGTGATCAACACCTCCAACGTCGGGTGGTATAAGTCGTCGGTAGTGGATATGGGAAAGGATCTTGACACGGATAGAGTAGATGGATCTGAAACAAATACCAAATCAAGCATTTTACCAAGAGAATTTGGAATGCCATTGATCTGACCCAATGACATTTCAAATAAACCAACCAGAAAATCAGTCTGCAACACGCTTGAGTCCGGACTTGAAATCCAAGTAGCAACAGTAATATTAAAATCGTCAAGAAATACAAGAATATCACTATCAGAAAGCATTGAATAAATGGAAAGGATTGCTGACAAATGTTCATTGTAGACAGAGTTGTCAGATAAAGGTGGAATATAGGAACAAGAAACGTAAATACCAACACCATTAATATTTAACTTTACAGCAACAAACTCTATATTCATAGAACCAACCAAAATTACTGTCTCAGAGGGCAAGTCCACATCAACAGCAATAAGCACCCCGCCACCTTGTCGCAGAGTACGGTCCTTTCTATAGATGCAGAATCTGTTTGATAATATTTCCGAATTAAGTATGTCTTGTCTTAACCACGTTTCGGTGAAGGCAACGACATGAAAGGGAAAAGAATGACTATTAAGGTACAAAGTACTAAGTTTACTACAAAGTCCTCTAACATTATCATAACCCAGTAAGAGGGAGGTAATCAACTGTGTTAGTTTTTTGCTACTAAAGTGGATGCAACAGGTGGAGCACTACTGATCCTAATATTATTATTATTATTATTTTGCCTACTGACATACTCCTTCACAATGATGTGTGGCGGCCAAAACTTTTCAGAACAAATCGTTGAGAAAAGTTCCGGCGGAACACTCAGCTTAAAGGAAGATATATCACGGGTGAGCTTGAATTTAAATTTATAGACAACGATACGCGGAGAATCAATTTTACTTTTTATATACGCACTTACATCTTCCGCAGAATTATCAGAAGCGAGCCTGGAAACCAAAACAAATTTACTCTGAGGTATAACCCTAATGGGCTTAAGAGTTGCACCTCACAGGGATCTACAGGTATAACATTAGTTTTAGGTAACACCGGGTTTGTTGCCGGTGAATTAAATACCATTATCAGGCTGGCAGCAGGTGTAGGGGTACTAGCACTAGCCGCTAGGAGAGGCTTGGATGTTATTGAAGGGATGGCAGCAGGGGTAGAGGCAGTAGCCGGGAGAAGAGGCTTGGGGGGCAACACCAGCGGAAATGCATGCGGACAAGAGCCCGAAGTCTTTTTACGCTTCGGCGAGTCATTTAAAGTTTTAGCAGTATTAACGTGGTCTTCCAACTCTTTAATACTGCCACGAAGCGAATCGAAAATATTTTGGACAGCCTTGAAATAATTGAAGGTCTGCCTCATGAACTTAGACTGTTCCTTCTCTTTCACCATGTTAGCAACGTAGAACCATCATGATAATCAAATGACTTAAAATGGATGAGTGGATAGCGCTTATACAATTTATTTATTTTAATTATACCCCGAACCCATGAAATGGGTAAAAGGGGTATAATGGTTTTGTGAAAGCATCTCCGACCCTATAAAGTATATATATTCTTGATCAGCATCAACAGCCGAGTCGATATAGCCATGTCCGTCTGTCCGTCCGTCTGTCCGTCTGTATGTATGAACGCGTCGATCTCAGAGACTATAAGACCTAGAGACTTCAGATTTTGCACATAAGCTCATCTAAGTCCTAGGCAGTACAAGTTTGTTTCTGATTTTCGATAACTATTTCTGTTTCCGATATACACATGGAATCGATTACAAAAATTTATCGAATTTGGAAAATGTAAAAATGGGGGTTGAAACAATGGGAAACGATATATTTTTTCTGAAAATTTCATCGATATCGGTGTAGAAACACCAGAGATATCGAAGATTGAAGTTTAGTCACAGATGCATACAGACAATGACTGTACGCGTTATGTACAGGGTTCGGGGTATCTCCTAGTCGGGAAATCTCGACTAGAGCCTTTTTACTTGTTTATTTTTGGTTTTGTGTTAAGATAGGTAATGAAGTGTTCCAAAAAACTGTATCAAAAATTTGGATGCCACGCAGACACCTGCCGGCCCCCAGCCCCGTTTTCAAAACGTAAATGCGTGTATCTTCCACATTTTTCTTAGCTAGAGTCACCAAATTTTGTAGGAAGATAGATGGTGACATCTACCAAAGATCTGTATAAATTTGTAGTCCGTGCCATTCCTTCCGTTACAGCCGCCCCGCCGCATTGTAAAATCGGAATTGCCTACATATATCAACAGCTTTAAAGCTAGTGTCACTAAATTTGGTGGCAAATTATCTAGCAATGACCCTTAAAGATTTGCATAAAACGTTCTTTAAGCGCTGAGATCACCCTTGCCACCCCCTTACTCCCCCTTTGCAAGCTTCTTAGCTTTCGACTTTATACTGGCATCAGAGCATTCCGCAGACGGTTGCGTTCAATGTTTTCACTTGTTAAATTAGAGTATATTGAATATTTAATACTTACTGATAAAACAATTTGTCAAAATATTCCATTCCACGCTGGAGATCTGAACGAATCATTTGTACTATTTTAATAACATACTGCAATTTATTCTCATCTGACTCATTATCATTTGTTTTTTGACTGCCTTCAATAATGTATTCCATCCACTCTTTTGCACCGCTATTTATAGCTTCAACTATAACGGTATCAAAATTGTATGATTCAAAGTTACGGTTTTCTAACCAGCCATAAACAGTCTTTGGAAATATTTCAATTGTGCTTGGTATATCAAAAGATTTTAGCTTCGAAAGGATATCTAATACCTCACTGAGAGCTTTAAGTATTTTGCTGTCGCTAACATTTTTAGATCTTAGCTTTCTTAGTACCGAAAAGCATGATGGCAATAACCGTTTAGCACCGTCCCAAAAGGTTTTTACGTCTTCTGAATCATTTTGCAAACAGCTTAATACTGGAACCAAAATATCAAGTATAGAGTTAAAAAGTACAAAATTTAGTTTATGGGTCTCATGAACGGTACTGAATGCATTCCATTGACAAAGGGCACAATCAAAAGAAGAGAGTCCACTTTGAACGGCGTGTTGTGTTCTAATAGTTTCAGCCATCGAGCCAAATTTTCCGCTCCACCAATAGTTAGTCACTTGAGATGTATCCAGCTCGCTTATGAGTAACAATTTGAGAAGGTGCTTATGTTCTTGGCACGCAACATTTTTGTTTTTCTCTGCACTAAGCGTAACGTTAACCAACACCGATCCGCGACTTTTCGTTTTGTTCCCTTTTTCCAGATTATACCAAACAGTGAGTCCAGAAACTGGAATAGACTAAAAACAGATAATGAATATAGGCAAATCAATTAGTTGGATCGGTAAAAAAATTTGCTTCTCTCTAATACAAATTGTCCTAAAAGGACTTTCTTCTATATTTATACCCCGAACCCATGAAATGGGTAAACGGGGTATAATGGTTTTGTGCAAAAGTATGTAACAGGCAGAAGGAAGCATATCCGACCCTATAAAGTATATATATTCTTGATCAGCATCAACAGCCGAGTCGATATAGCCATGTCCGTCTGTCCGTATGTATGAACGCGTAGATCTCAGGGACTATAAGAGCTAGAGACTTCAGATTTAAGCTCATCTAAGTCCTAGGCAGTACAAGTTTGTTTCTGATTTTCGATAACTATTTCCATTTTCGATATACACATGGAATCGATTACAAAAATTTATCGAATTTGGAAAATGTAAAAATGGGGGTTGAAATAATGGGAAACGATATAACTTTTCTGAAAATTTCATCGAAATCGGTTATGAAACACCAGAGATATCGAAGATTGAAGTTTAGTCACAGATGCATACAGACAATGACTGAACGCGTTATGTACAGGGTTCGGGGTATCTCCTAGTCGGGAAATCTCGACTAGAGCCTTCTTACTTGTTTTAACCTGCATTATTCTCAATGTCCGGTTAGTCAACTTATTCTAAGTTTAGTCGAATTTGAGTTTCTCAATGTTCGGTTAGCACTTACTTATCCGATGCATGGAGGTCCGGTTACTACAATACAATCATCGTAAGGCGAACAGCTGACTCAAGCTGACACTTGCATTGTTTAATTATTTTTTTATGAAGAAAATTTTCAAAATGCTTAATTGAGTCTTCTAGGTCCACAAACACATGCTCCTCAACAACTCAAAAGTTTTTGCCTCGTTGCCGTTAATAACAGGGCTCATAAGAAGTTTTTATATACATTTTTATGACCAACATGTAGCAGTTTAGGAGTCACAGGCAAAAACAAAACCAAAAGAACAGCTGAATCCACGTTAAGGTTGGCAGCACCATTCGGCGATAGTGATATACCGATGATAGGTAACTTTGGCTTTGAAAAAACCAAATTGGATAACTGCAGTATAGCTCGAGCATAAAAGTTATTCTGAAGTTAACTAATTCCAAGTTTAACTGGACATTGAGAAATTGAGCCTAAAGCATGAGCCTGTAAGTGATATAAGCAATTTTAATACATATGGCCAGGAAGGGATTAAAAAGACCATTTTTAAGGCTGTTTGTGAGCGGTTAGAAATCTTTTCCAGTAAAAAAGTTGAAATTACGTTTATGTTGTTTGTTCTGAATTCTTCTTCTTCTATTATTTGTTGAATTCTTGTTGTTTTTAAGCTTAAGTAAATAGAAACTTATTAAATTTTGTTATAATTTACTTTACCTTTAGTGAAATCACTGCACGGCCTATAAGTTCGTTATCATGTTTTCCAGAAGAAGCAGTAACAGCTATTTCTTTCATAAGCTTGCTAAGACCTCTTACGCCTTTGACATCCAAAAGTTTGTTAACCTTATCTTTGACAGTTTCCGCAGCATCGAAGTCCCTAAACCATAAAAATCAAATAAAATTAAAGTGAAAACGTTAAAGTCGAACCTAAATAGTAGTATATTGGTTTTGTGCAAAAGGCTTGTAAGTTGATAAATGTGACTTGTGCTGAGCGTTGTACTGAATGCTTTGGACTAGAGGTGGGCACGGGCCGGGCTTTTATCGGGTATCTCTACTTAAGACTTAGCATCTCTTTTGCTTACAGACTCGTTTTTATACCCTGAACCTATGAAATGGGTAAAAAGGGTATAATGGTTTTGTGCAAATGTATTTAATAGACAGAAGGAAGCACGAGTACATATATGTACCTAGTTTTGATCAGCATCAACGGCTAAGTCGATCTCAGAGCTATAGACTCGAGATTTGAGACTTAATTTTTCGTATATCCCGCGCATGCAATCGATAACAATCAAATCTTGAATTTGGAAAATGTGAAACGTGTTTTAGAAATTTAATACAAAATAATAAAAATCTCTGAAAAATCTATTTTATTTATTTATTATTTTTTTTACTTGGCAAAATTTATTTATTATTATTATTAATCAACGTACTCAAAAGTTCATAAAATATTGGAATAAAATATTAAAACAGGGTAGATTGTCACTAAAGTTGACGACCAGTAGCTCAAAGGTCTTTTGTGTGCAGACGCTTCAGTCTTCTGCGTGGTGTGTTTGATCCCAAGTGGTTAGCCAAAGAATTGACATGATTGTAAAGTCAATTGTTATACCGACTAGTAGAGAATTTTGAGTGTATGTCATAACGCCCAGCATCATAAGGAACAAGGGAGTTATGACTCAAATTTTTGTGTCTTGGGGCCTAGGGCGCAATGTCACTTTTATAAGTGTCATATCGCCCGCAGGGCTTAATGTTTTGTTTTTTTTTTGTGGGCATTATTACAATTGTGTGAAGAGCATTTTGAGTTGCAATGCGTTTCACTTTAGCGGTGACTGGTCTTCGGCTGTCTGGAATTAGAAAAAATGCCACTTAATAGCTTTAAATATATGTTTGGGAGTCTCTCGCTTTTTAATAGTTTTTGATTCCACTGCTTTAAATGAAATAATTACTGGTTTATTTTATCAAACAAAAACAGTTTGAACTATTTTGTTTCGGGCAGCCATTTTTCAGAAGTTATCATACTTTCTTGCAGTAAAACACGCCAAATATAGTGAAATATAGTGAAAATCGATAACAAATATCGCTTAAATATCGTGTTTTTCCCATCTTTACATTTGTAGTGTTCAACAGCTCCGTTTCAGCGTTTCAGATTTCATAGTTGAAACGCTTAGCTCGTGAACGGCATTTTGCGTTTCAATGCGTTTTACATTTGCGGTGACTACGCTTCTGCTGATTGAAGTAAGAAAAAATGCCATTTAAAAGCTTTAAATATATGTTTGGGAGTCTTGCGCTTCTAAATAGTTTTTGATTCCACTGTTATAAATGAAATAATTACTGGTTTATTTTATCAAACAAAACCAGTTGAAATTACTTTTGTTTGCGGCGGCCATTAATCAGATGGTTTCATACTTTTTTGCACAAAAATCCACCAAATATACTGAAAAATACTGAACATTGATAGCAAATATCGTTTAAATTTCGTGCTCTTCCCATCTTTACTTTGTTCAACCATGAAACACTTTTCGCATACATAGGCTGGGGTGTTTCAGCGTTTCAAGAAATATTCCTATGCAAGTTGTTGTTGCGTGACGTTTCTGCCTTGAAATATGAAACGCTGAAACGTGCTGCTGAAAACCCTCATTGTTCAAATCTGAAAGACTTTTCGTATACATAGGCTGGGGTCATGCAGCGATTCAAGAAATTTTTCAATGCCAGTTGTTTTTGCGACGTTTCAACTCTGTAGCCTGAAACGCTGCAACGGGCTCGTGAACACCCCTACGAAGTGAATTAACGCCCGAGCCTAACAATCATTAAATAACTATTAAAAACTATTCTACGAAGAATGCAAAAAAGTGGTGAAGCTGCATTTTCAGTTGTTTATCTGAAAATAAGACTGGAATTGTTTAGGATCCAGAAAGAAGTTTCGATGAACGATCCTATTTGACGATAACGCGTTTCTTCAAAAACATCGTACATCGAAGCAAAACCAGACTACTATTTTTAGGACCACAATATTCAATGAAAATTTGCTTGAAAGCGCTGCAAGCAAACTATTTTTTTTAGAAAAAAAAAAAAATGGCAATCGGATTTTTGTTAGAAAATAAAAAATGGCAATCGGATTTTTAAAATGTTTGCCTGCGCCCTTAACTCATTAGCACTCGTATTGAGGCAGGAGTTATGAAAAGCGGCGCAGGGAAGCGCCCTTATCTAAGTAAGTAAGTAAGTAAGATAAAAACAAGTAAAAACGTTGCAGTAGGACGCAACCGACTGCGGAATACTTTGATACCAGTAAATGAACGGCTTATAAGGGGGAATGCAGTGGCGAAGGGAGTGGGCCATGTGGTAAACATCGCCAGCTATCATGTTACCAAATTTGGTGAGTTTTCCTTAAAAGCTGTGGAAGATAACTTAACTTCAAAATGTAAAAGGTGGGCGGCAGAGGTGGGCGTGGCATCCAAATTTTTGAATCAAATGTTTTTAACTGTCACTATCTATCTGCCTACCAAGTTTGGTGGCTCTAGCTCAAAAACTGTTAAAGATATAGCCGATTCCGATTTTATAAGGCGGGTGGCTTAGGTGGGCGTGGCATCCAAAATTTTGATGCACATCTTTGGTAGATGTTGCCTTCTATCTTTCTACCGAATTTACGGGCTCTAGCTTAAAAACTATAAGAGATATCGAAATTTCCGATTTTAAATAGTGGGGGGCAGGGGGAATCAGGGGGCGTGGCATCCAAAATTTTGATGAATTTTTTTGGGGAACGTCAATATCTATCTTGACACAAAAAATGTGAAAACTATAGGCGTTTCCAATTTCTTGGTGAAAGGGGAATGGGGGCGGAATCAGGGGGCGTGGCATCCAACATGTTGATGCATATTTTTGGGGAACGTCAATATCTATCTTCACACAAAATTTGATGGGTCTAGCCCAAAAAATGTGAAAACTATAGGCGTTTCCAATTTCATGGAGAAGGGGGGGATGGGGGCGGAATCAGGGGGCGAGGCATCCAAAATTTTGATGCATGTTTTTGGGGAACGTCAAACTATAGCCCAAAAAATGTGAAAACTATAGGCGTTTCCAATTTCATGGAGAAGGGGGGATGGGGGCGGAATCAGGGGGCGTGGCATCCAAAATTTTGATGCTTTTTTTTTGGGGAACTTCAATATGTATCTTGACACAAAATTTGGTGGCTCTAGCCCAAAAAATGTAAAAACTATAGGCGTTTCCAATTTCAAGGAGCAGGGATGATGGGGGCGGAAGGAGTGGGCGTGGCATCCAAAATTTTGATGCAGTTTTTTCAGGGACATGACTAGCTATCTGCGTGCAAAATTTGGTAACTCTGGCTGTAAGAATGTGAGAAACATTTGGTTTTATCGGTTTTCAGTTATCGAATTTATCGATTTCCCAGCCTCCTAGTAGGCGTGGCAACCCAATCTTGACACTTTATCTGTACCGTCTATAGATAAACATAATTGCAAAGTTTCAAGTCTCTAGCTTTACGGGTGTCGAAAAAAGTTGCGTTCATACGGACGGACAGACGGACAGACAGACACCATGACGGACATTGCACAAAACCAATATACTATGAGACCTTCGGTATCAAAGTATAATTAAACAAGTAAAAAAAAAAGAACGGTTGATAAGGGGGAATGCAGGGGCGAAGGGAGTGGCCCATGTGGTAAACATCGCCAGCTATCATATTACCAAATTTGGTGACTCTAGCTCCAAAAGATGTGGAAGATAACTTAACTCCCAAATTTAAAAGGTGGGCGGCAGAGGTAGGCGTGGCATCCAAATTTTTGAATCAAATGTTTTTAACTGCCACTATCTATCTTCCTAATAAGTTTGGTGGCTCTAGCTCAAAAACTGTTAAAGATATAGCCGATTTTATAAGGCGGGTGGCAGAGGTGGGAGTGGCATCCAAAATTTTGATGCATTTTTTTGGGGAACGTCAATATCTATCTTCACACAAAATTTGGTGGCTCTAGCCCAAAAAATGTGAAAACTATAGGCGTTTCCAATTTCATGGAGAAGGGGGGTGGGGCGGAATCAGGGGGCGTGGCATCCAAGCTTTGATGGGGAACGTCAGTACCTATCTTGACACAAAATTTGGTGGCTCTAGCCCAAAAAATGTGAAAACTATAGGCGTTTCAAATTTCATGGAGAGGGGGGATGGGGGCGGAATAAGGGGGCGTGGCATCCAAAATTTTGATCCATTTTTTTGGGGAACGTCAATATCTATCTTCACACAAAATTTGGTGGCTCTAGCCCAAAAAATGTGAAAACTATAGGCGTTTCCAATTTCATGGAGAAGGGGGGGTGGGGCGGAATCAGGGGGCGTGGCATCCAAGCTTTGATGGGGAACGTCAGTACCTATCTTGACACAAAATTTGGTGGCTCTAGCCCAAAAAATGTGAAAACTATAGGCGTTTCAAATTTCATGGAGAGGGGGGGTGGGCCGGAATCAGGGGGCGTGGCATCCAAGCTTTGATGGGGAACGTCAGTACCTATCTTGACACAAAATTTGGTGTCTCTAGCCCAAAAAATGTAAAAACTATAGGCGTTTTCAGTTTCAAGGAGCAGGGATGATGGGGGCGGAAGGAGTGGGCGTGGCATCCAAAATTTTGATGCAGTTTTTTCAGGGACATGATAAGCTATCTGCGTGCAAAATTTGGTAACTCTAGCTGTAAGAATGTGAGAAATATTTGGTTTTATCGGTTTTCAGTTATCGAATTTATCGATTTCCCAGCCTCCTAGTAGGCGTGGCACCCCAATCTTGACACTTTATCTGTCGCGCCTATAGACAAACATAATTGCAAAGTTTCAAGTCTCTAGCTTTACGGGTGTCGAAAAAAGTTGCGTTCATACAGACGGACAGACGGACAGACAGACAGACGGACAGACGGACAGACGGACACCATGACGGACATTGCACAAAACCAATATACTATGAGACCTTCGGTATCAAAGTATAATAACATTAAATTAATATTTTATTAGTAAACTTTTAGATAATTTTCAACTATTTGTCTACAACATGGGAAGAGCAATAAAGAACTAGCTAATCTTTTTTTTTTTTCAAATTTTCATAGCACTTAAAACATGTTGTAAAGTTTCTACAAGGCAGAAGTACCACATCACGCGGTTTTTCGAGGCAAATTATGCATCTCAAAGCATCTGTCATTTGACAAATACTTATGCATTTTTAACCGCTACTTGCTTTCCGCTGGCGCGCCCCCTGTCCAACAATCACATAGGCAAAGTGCCTGCACTGCCTGTGCAAAAACATATTATCATTAAATATGTATGTATTATTTTTGCTATCTATTTTTTAATATTAATAAATATAAATATATATATTGTGACGAGTCACAATTTTATAGGATAAATTAGTAGGTTAGGTTATATATATTTTGAGCTAGTTATACGAATCAGGCCCACAGTAGTTGCTTACATTTAGAAACGGGACCCCCTACAACAGAGAGACTACAAGGGAGAGAAAAGCCGCTACCACAGCACAGCAGAGTACAGCACAGCAGAGAGCGAGAGCGAGAGCAAAGCCACCCGCAGCAGCAGAATCGCACGAGCCAAACGGCGCGGGCAGCGGCCATAGCAGAGGACAGCACAACCAGACGACGCCGAATGCGAAGCCACCCGCAGCAGCAGAATCGGCACGAGCCAATCGGCGTGGGCAGCGGCCGCAGCGACGGCATGCCGAAAAGGGTTGACGATCGCAATCAAAACTCTAGAGCGATCAGTCTAGTTTGGGTGGCCGTGGTTGTGAGTCGAAATAAGCTCGAGGAAAACAAAAGAATAGCCAAGGGAAGACAGCACGAGGACAACAAGGACTACGAGGGAACTACGAGTAATACGAAGAGCAGGACAACGAAGGATATACTGGACAAGGATACACACACCGCAACCATAGGGCCAGCGTACACACACACACAAGCACGGCACGCTGGAGACACCGAACTCACACACACACACACACACACACACACACACACACAGAATTGTTACACGTGGTGCCAGGGTAAGCGAGTCCAAGCGACTATTCCCCCCCTTCTCACGACTTTGTCTGGTGCGAATAGGTAGGGCCTTAGGAAATCCTGTGAAAGAAAATAAATAAAACAAAGAATAACAATGAAACCAGTGCTATTGAGAATTAATTCTAACGAGGCAAGCAAAGTGAGAAAGTGATAGTGCAAAATACGATGCGTGTGGCTTACCCACCGCTTGAGACTCCGCTGACTGTACGCCGGTCAATACCGCGACAGTCCGCAAAGTTTTCAAGCGGCGCATGCATATATCCGAACTTGGTGCAGCCTAGGTTAATACCAGGGGCATTCGAGTCGGAGTGGGCAGGGGTGGCTACACTGCCGCAACGGCAATTGGACGAATCACCGGAGCACCGGTGTCGGCCCTAACTTCACTACGCACCTTATCCGAGCACGGTGTCTCAGTTCCCCACTCTCCTGATCCCAGCAACCTACAAATTTCTTGTAAGGTGGCCCTGGAGAGACTGAACTACCTCAGCCATAGAAAAAGCTACCTTACAATATTTTAATTCATTTTAAATCTAATTAATACAAAAAACCATAAATCAAACATATATGCGTCTTAGATACACATCTGCAAAATAACAATTGTTGCGGAAGGTCAGTGAATATTAGAGCAATGTGTGTGCATGCATACACACACTTGCATATTCAGGGGCATAGAGACAAAATTACGAAAATCTCGGCGTAGCCAGCGAAGGCAAAAATGAAACAAATGTATTACATATACACATACAAAGACCATATTATACAGGCAAAGCTAGCGTATCGCGCAGCAATTGCCAGTTAGCAAACGCTCAGCATTATTCTTCTTCCATCGCATATACAAGTATACCTACTCGTTATAAGTAGCTAATCGACTCCGCACAAAATTCCAGCGAGTAAAAAGCGAGAGAGAGCGATGCCAAGTCTACCTATGTGTATTGTCGTTAATAAGAACCGGAGACCTCCAATTTTGAACATAAGCTCATCTAAGTCTTATTTTCGATAACTATTTCCGTTTCCGATATACACATGTGATAGATTACAATAAAATCATGAATTTGGAAAATGTGAAACAGGGTATCTCCTAGTCGGGAAATCTCGACTAGAGCCTTCCTACTTGTTTCATTTACGAGACAACCAATAAATTCTGTTAGAGATATGTGTGAGCTCTCTAAGTAATTGGTAAGCTCCTACATTTTATTGTCCTTGGCTCTCTGCTTTTGCGCTTTGCGCCTAGAGCGGTATTTTACGTGGCGAAGCCTACAGCAACAAGAACAACAACAACAGCAGTAGCCCGCAGTGAACAGCCAAGGTAAACGGCAGCAACAACAACAATAGCAGCTTGCAGGAGTAGTTGCAGCAACAGCAGCGACACCAACAACAACAGGAGTATACAGCAGCAACAACAACAACAGTAGAAGCAACAGCAGCAGCCACAACAGCAGCCACGGCTGTGTAACAACGACGACAGAGTGGGGACAGGAGCAACAACAGTGGGCAGTGAAAACATGAGAGTGAAAAGTGGAAGTGCAAGTGCTGGAAAAAGCTTGGAAGCGCAACCATCACACAGCCACTCTCACGCCTGGTTCTACTACCGAAACCACAGCTCTAGATGCTGCTGGAGGAGTTTCACCTCACCAATACGGCTTCCGCAAAGCGAGGTCAACGATCGATGCGATCGGTAAGGTGGTGGAAATAGCCTTGAAAGCTGGTAGTAGGTGGAAAGAGATCAAAAAGTACTGCCTGATTGCAACGCTGGATGTTAAAAACGCAATCTACACGGCGAAGTGAAGCTGCATTTTGGAGGCTCTTGAAGCATTTAGAGTTGCGGAGTATCTCTTAAGGTTGATCAGAAGCTACTTCCAGAGCAGATTTCTTCTGTAGACCACATCAGCGAGGCGACTGAGGAGTACCGCGTATCCGAAGGCGTCCCACAGGGGTGGGCCCTTTCCTGTGGAACGCCATGTACGACGGCGTTTTTCGGCTTCCGATGCACGATGAGGTCTATGTAGTGGGTTTTTCAGACGACGTGGGGTTAGTGGTGGTTGCTTAGGAGCTCAAGGCAGCCGAGGATAGGTGCAATAAAGCCATCGCAATGGTCGTTCAGTGGCTCTCTTCGGTCGGCCTTCAGACTGCCCCTCAAAAAACCGAGGCTCTACTTATAAGCAGCTGAAAAGCATTGAAGAGAGCCACAATTAAAGTGGCAAATGCATCCCTTCGCATCAAAGAGAGCAATTAAGTACCTGGGAGTGATGCTGGACACCAGACTGTGCTTTAAGGAAGACTTGGCGTAAGCCAGCTCGAAAACCGCTTTAAAAAATAGTGCCTTATCGCGTATCATGCCAAACACGAGAGGTCGGAAGCAGAATTTGAGAGCTTTACTATCCAGCGTGACTAGGGCGGTGAGGTTGTATGCAACGCATACAGGGCAACGTGGCCTCCGCTTGACGGCTACCCACCGCCTAGGGTCGATCAGTGTGTGTAGCGGCTTCCGATCCATCTCGGACGATGCGTGTTTGGTGCTAGCTGGAGTTGCGTCCATAGCTGAGCTAGCCAGACAAATCGCCAAGGTTTTTCAGGAGACACATTACGGGAAACTCTCAGGGGCCTTCAAGAAGGCAGCGCGAACAACAGCCAACTGGCAGAGGCGTGGAGATTCGTCCACTATAGGGATATGGACACACCGCCTAATCCAAGTTTATCGGTGTGGCTGAACAGGAGCCATGTTCATGTGAACTTCCACAATACCCAGCTCCTAAGCGGGCGTGGCTACTTCCGCGGATATCTTCACCGTTTCGGCCATGAAACTGCTCCTTTCTGCACCTATTGCTGAAGTGGCTTCATCGAGGAAGCGGAGCATGTGCTGTTCCACTGCGCACGCTTCACTGGGCTTCGCGCAGAAATTGAGAGGATTTTTGGAAGTGACATCGACGTGGGCAACCTAGTAACACTGATACTATCCAGCAGTGAGAATTGAGAAGCATTCAGCGTCTTCGCGTGCGGAAGGCCCAGCGCGAGCGTAATGGACATCGGGAGTAGGAGGAACATAGGCGTTCGCGACGCATTATAGTGCATTTACACTGGCGCTGCTAAAAAAAACCTTAGTGGTTAGCGCCGAAGATCATTTACATAGGCAAAATGTCTTTAGAATCAGCTGTTTATACCCCGAACCCATGAAATGGGTAAAAGGGGTATAATGGTTTTATGCAAAAGTATGTAACAGGCAGAAGGAAGCATCTCCGACCCTATAAAGTATATATATTCTTGATCAGCATCAACAGCCGAGTCGATATAGCCATGTCCGTCTGTCCGTCTGTCTGTATGTATGAACGCGTCGATCTCAGAGACTATAAGACCTAGAGACTTCAGATTTTGCACATAAGCTCATCTAAGTCCTTTGCAGTACAAGTTTGTTTCCGATGTTGTTTCTCAACCGATTTCGATGAAATTTTCACAGATTTTCCTTATTTTGTATCAAGTTTCCAAAATTTCACATTTTCGATATTAAAGAATTTAATGTTATCGATCACATGTGTAAATCGGAAACGGAAATAGTTATAGAAAATCGTAAACAAACTAGTACTTAGATGAGCTTATGTGCAAAATCTGAAGTTTCTAGCTCTTATAGTCTCTGAAATCAATGCGTTCATACATATGGACGGACAGACGGACATTTATTTATCGAATCGGCTGTTGATGCTGATCAAGAATATATACACTTAATGGGGTCGAAGATGCTTCTTTCTGCCTGTTACATACTTTTGCACAAAACCATTATACTCCTTTTACCCTTTTTATGGGTTCGGGTTATGAAAATTTGGCGTTGTGAGCAAAATGCCAAAATGAGGCTGCAATTTTCAATTGCTTTACAGCGGGAATTACAGGAGTCAATTCATCCAAAATTGAAAGCATTTTAGAAGAAACTTCTAAAAAAATATTGATATCGCTTTTTATCAAATAAATAAAAGAAAGTTGGGCATATTTTATAAAAAACCTACGCAGATAGGCAGAGTTTAGAATTAATTGTAGAAGTTAAGGAAATATATTATCTTCTTTGGAGGTCTGCTCTGCATTTTATGTTGAAACAAAGCTATTTGCAACTTAAGAAAAGAAAATGGATACGACATTGTTTTCTTACTTTACGTTTCTATGGCAGCTATATGAAGTACTAGTCGGATGTTAATTATTTTTTGCGAAAATGTAAGAAGCACTAATAAACTTGTTTTTATAAAGTTTGGTCAAGATACCATGTAAAACAAAAAGGCTTTTATACTAAAAATTGAATTTGTGCTGATTTTTCCTATGGGGGCTATAGGATATAGTTGCCTGATGTTATTAATTTTTTTTGCCACGATGTTAGTATTATTATACCAATCTTAACTGCCAAGTTTGGTCCTGATATGTCGAAAAAAAAAAATAAATTTCATAAACGATCTCATTTAATAGAGGCGGTTACTCGCTCCTTTTAAAAAAAAACATTTTTTTTTTATCGATTTAGGCCACAAAAAATGGTCAAACGACCTATAGTAGGGTGCTCCTGGTGAGCATCGAGCAGGCAATCCGTCAGAACACCCACCGGTGGGTGAAGTAGCTAATTGAGGTGGAAGGTCAGGCCTTCCAAGTAAAGGTGTCAGCAGCCGGGAAAGTCACCGTCCGTCAAGGTAAGGGGAGGGTGTGAAGTAGGATTCGCACCGCACAAAAGCTCGTCTCATGAGTGTATTTTTGTTTGTTTTTGCATGAAGCAACCGTGAAAGAAAAAACACAATGAAGGTTTAAAAAAAAATACTAATCTCGCGATCGAAGTGCAAAAGTGAGAGTGCCGACGCAAAATGCTCCAGGCATAATTGCGCAGGCTTGGTCCGGCCAGCCAACATGAATTGCATTTTTTTCGACAGGGAGTTGAATTTTACGTAGCGAAGTGAGCAAAAAGTGCCAACAGCAGCCTACAACAACAACAGCCACAGCAGCCCGCAGCGAACAGCCAAGTTAAACGGGAGCAACACCAACAACAGCAGCTTGTAGGAGTAGTTGCAGCAACGGCAGTCTACAGAGGCAACAACAAGACCAGCAACGACAACGGTAGTAGCAGGAGTAGCAAAGCGGCAACAAGGGACAGGACTGTTTGGATAAATGTAACAACAACGACAGAGTGGGGGCGCACAGTGGTCGAGCTTGTATGGAGCGAGCGGCCATAAATACTTCTAGTGGTGATAACGTTATGAAATTAATACCAAAAATCTAGAAAAATATTTTAAACATATAATAAGAAAATTGGCCACATCGTACGCCTATATCATATAGCGGCCATAGGAAGGATTGCTCAAAAATCTAGTTTTAGTATGAAAATCTTTTTTGTTTCTCATGATATCTTAACAAAACTCACAGATTGTGTCTTATTATACATCCTTACCAAATTTGGCTAAAAACGGGCAATTATATCATATAGCTGCCTTTTACCGAATATATTTTTTAAATTATGGAATTTCTTTCGGTAATTATCATATTGTTATTATGTACATATATTATTCAAGCATATCAAAAACATGTTTATTTAAAATAGATTTATGCTTAGGTGGTAGTTTTCGCTGGCTCGTTATAAACGGGTCGAATGTTATTAATAAACGGTTTAACAAATCTGTATTTGTTGCCTTACGAGAAATATTCCGTGTATTCTGAAGCCGAAATTTTTTTATGTCTTTATTTCTCGACTCAGCAGCCTCCTCGGATAGCTCCCTAATCGATACAAGAGCACTTTCATTAATTTCAGGACCGTAAATAAAAATTTTATGAACTTTAGGTGGAAGCTAATACCATGAATATTTAGCAGCAAGTTCTTTTGCTATATTAATTGCGAATATCTTAAATTTTTCAATATTAATATTATACCCTGAAGATATCGCTTGTAATAATATAGCTCACCGTTCAATTAGGTCTTGATCTAAGCCAGTAATTTGAGCGGACATGTCAGCATTATTGAAAAACTATCTCGCCGTAATTCCATCATTTGATGTTCCACTTCCACCACATTTCGGCTTGTCGACTATTAAACCCAATTGTAATCGAAACTCTTTTTTTTTATACCCCGAACCCATGAAATGGGTAAAAGTGGTATAATGGTTTTGTGCAAAAGTATGTAACAGACAGAAGGAAGCATCTCCGACCCTATAAAGTATATATATTCTTGATCAGCATCAACAGCCGAGTCGATATAGCCATGTCCGTCTGTCCGTCCGTCTGTATGTATGAACGCGTAGATCTCAGAGACTATAAGAGCTAGAGACTTCAGATTTTGCACATAAGCTCATCTAAGTCCTAGGCAGTACAAGTTTGTTTCCGATTTTCGATAACTATTTCCGTTTCCGATATACACATGTGATCGATAACATAAAAATATCGAATATCGGTTCGGGGTATCTCCTATTCGGGAAATTGATGGAGGCTTGCAGATTTTTGGGGGGAGCACTTGGCACTGTAATTTTCTGTTAAATATCTTTCTTTTATATTTCTCGTATCTGATTCACTTTCCACGTCGCTATCAGTAATATATGATTCTAATTCTTTGACTTTCATATTCATCATGACATCCTTAGCGTATGCAGAAGTAGATGGTATGGAGGATAGACACATGTTGCTTATTTAGTAATTCACCAAGCCTGGTTGGCTCCAGGCGTTAACGTCGACTTGAATTGAGGGGATCACCTCTGGAGCAGATCTCTGAATGATCTGCGCCATCGAAACTCTTTTTTAATACTCTTTTTTCTTTCTTTAACTTGGGCTTTTCCTTCAAGAGATCTAGTTTGCCAGACTTGTAAATTAAGTTTATATGAAAGGTGTAAAAAATATTCAAAACCGAATATAGGCATGAAGTGGGGACAATCCGAATTCAAATCGATCTGTTTGAACTTCTCTTTTCATGCTTTCCTCAATATCATTCATAGTATATTCACTAGTATAGTTTTAGGCACAAATGTTACATCAATAAAATAAAATAAACACAACATGCTAAGATCTCGCGAATTATATTAATAAGTACTAAATACCGTTCTTTATAATATTTAAACTCTTCATTGTCCAAGCATTTTGTTTTTAAAAAGTATTTTGACCTCTCTTGACACCTTCACTGTCAAGTTGCTCACGCAGCAAAGACAAATTAGTTTCGTTCTCTGCCTTTTGCAGCTATTCTTAAAGAGAACCGTTATAGTAAAGCAAAAACAAGCATACATTTTAATAGATAGAGATATTATGAGATAGAGTTGATACATTTCTAGCTAAAATAGTGACTTCAGTTTTTTTATTTTTGGCCTATGGGGCCGACCACTGTGGGGCGCCGGCAAGGCCCCCCTCTGGAATAGCGCTCCGTGTTGAGTCCCTTAATATGGCCACCTTTTTAGACGCCATCTCACATATGGCAGCAGGCGGACCAGCGCTGGTTATGGTGGAACAGGTAGCTGTGCAACTGGGTAGGCCCCTGCGTAAGGCCTACAAACGCCTTCATACTAGTATGTTCTGGTGGAACAAGGATATCGCAGAGGCTAGGCGTGTACGCCTGAGGGCGAGAAGGCGCAAAAAAGTGTGCTTCCTCAAGCTTTGCGACTCTGCGGACAAGGATCCCTGGGGTAGAGCCTACAGGATGGTGGTCAAGCGCATTGGCAGAGGCAGAGGTGAAGCGCCTTGGGTTCGCTCGAGTGAGGGACATAGTGGAAACTTTTTTTCCTCAGAGAGTTAGTTCACTTCCACCTGTTCATGGACCGTCCACAGATGAGGGCTTCATTCCGGTCACGATGGAGAATATGGAGATCGTTGCACGCAAGCCCAGCGCCAACAAGGCCCCGGGTCGGGACGGAGTGCCAAATCGTACAGTTATACTCTAATTGCCTGCGCGAAGGTACTTTCCCGGACAGGTGGAAGGTAGTGAAGCTTGTGCTCTTACCAAAGCCCGACAAGCTCCCCACATGCCTCATCGATAACGGTGGCAAGGTTTTAGAAATGCTGATCTGTGCTAGGCTGGACGATGCCGTACGGAACGCTGGTAGTCTATCGACATTTCAAAATGGGTTCAGAAAGTCAAGATCTACTACTGATGCCATTAAATCGGTTGTCAGTATAGTGGCAGAGGCTATCGCCGGCACCCGCTGGCGTTTCGGCAGCAAGCACTACTGTCTTGTCTTGACTATCAACGTGAAGAATGCGTTCAACACTGCCAACTGGAGCGTCCTGGATGCGCTAGTGCTACTTCGGGTGCCTGAATACCTAGTAGCGACTGTGAGGAGCTATATTGATAACCGTATCCTTCGGTATCAAACGGACGAGGGTGAAAAGGAGTATGCTGACTCTGCAGGAGTTCTTCAATAATCTGTTTTAGGTCCTCTCCTGTTGAACATCATGTATGATGGCATACTTAGGCTTCAGCTACCAGCGGGGGCTACCACAGTTGGCTACGCTGACGACGCTGCCTTGGTGCTAGTGGCAAAGGATTTACGGCGAGTCACAGAGCTCTGCAATTGGTGCATGGACGCCTTGACTCAATGGTTGTCATCCGTGGGTCAACAGCTGGCTGCTCATAAGACGGAGGCGGTGCTCTAAAGTTTTTTAGCTTATCAATTTTATTTAGAATCTTTCTATAGGGACAAAACCTAAATTTCAAAACAACATCGGCTATTTTCTTACATTATGAGCTGTTGCGTTCCAGAGATTGTTTACGGGGTCGCCTGGCTCAGCAGTAGTGAGATAGGCTGCAAGCGATTCGTTACGCAGCTTCCTCATTGTCTCCTTCAACTTCCTGACTGTACGATTGAGAAGATTCTTATCTTGGGGATTGCGGCTTATTTGCCATACATGCCGAAGGCGCCTTTTTTCTCTGATCTTTGCGGATACTTCATTCGACCAAACATGTCTATCTCGATTGGAAGGGGCAGGGGAGGCTCTTGTTGACGTAATGCTTGAACTGGCAGCATTGTGAATGTATCTTGATAGAGCCTCTGCAGCGCTGCCTATGTCTGCTCCGGATTGTAGATCAACACTTGGGTCCCTGTGCTGCTCCAGCGAAGAGCGGAATCTAACTAAGTTAGCACATCTGCCAAGAATAGGCGAAGATCTGCTGGCAGCAAGAACTGGGGTGTTTACGCCTAAAGTTACAGCGCTGTGGTCGGAGTGAAGGTCCAAGCTGATGGCTGTGCTGATTAATCTGGGATCTAAGCTTTTAGCAAACGCAATGTCAAGTACGTCCGTCAACCTATGTGGGTCAGTTGGCCAGTAGGTTTGCTCACCAGGGGAATAGCAAGTCAAGTGTCTGCTCCAAATGCAGTTCAAGAGAGCTGCGCCTTTGGTGTTAGTTAGCGTCGAGCCCCACCAGGTACTTTTGGCGTTGAAGTCACCTCCCGCGATAAACTTGTTGCTAAGACTAACGACCACTTTTTCGTACATGATTTGCGATATGTTGTGTCGAGGTGGAAAGTATAAAGCGGCCAGCTTCAGATTGACGAGCGGACTGCTGAGGGTGACTATTGCTGCCTGGACCCTAGCTTGTTGTAACTGTTCTTGCACCGCGTAGGAGATTTCTGTTCTGATAAGAATTGCAGAGCCGCTTCTTGCCATACCGCTGGGCTGGTTTGCCGTGATGAGATCGTAGACTTGTATTTGGAAATGGGATCGTTGGCTAAAATGAGTTTCTGCTACAAGAAGCACATCAATATTGTTTGTTTTGATGTAGTGCTCTACTTCGGACCTACTGTTGCATATGCCGTTAGCGTTCCAAATGGTCATTTTTAATTTTGTTTCCATTGGTTTAGAGCAGACATGAAGTTGGATAACATCTGCGTGAACTGGACTATGAGTTGCATTACCATTTGCTGAATTAGGGTCTCAACCTTTTTCATGATTGCCTCTTCTTTAAAGGCTTTGGTGGGATTGGGCTGGGGAGGGTTGCGAGGGGTTTCCTGGGTGGCGGTGTTGTGGCGCAGGTGGCTGGCAAAACTGATGTTGGGGTTTACATGGTTTATATGGAAGGATCAGTTCTGTTGTTACTCCGTTGGGTTCGTCCTTGAGTCTGACGTTGGGCCGTTAGCTGGTCGATTCTGCAGCCTTTGTAAAATGCCGCGTGATCTTCGCCGCAGTGGGCACAGCAGGTTTTCATCTACTTTGTTTTGTTCACTGGCGTTTTGTGGTTTTGCGCGCACTTGACGCATCTATGAAGTGTGTCCAATGTCCTGGCATCTGAAGCACTGGACCAGATCATTGAATTTCTTTGGAGGCTCAAAGACGACAACGGCGTTACAAAATCTTTTGATCTCGAATATCTTCTTGGAGTCTTCCTTTGGTTCTAGATCTATAAAGAAGATTGACATGAGTTTTTTGGTGTTGCGGTTCTTGGCAGGGGCAATGTGTCTAACTATGTGGACCATTTTGTCAAGCCCATTCGTTATTAGTTTTAATGATGTGGAGCAGTGCATGCCTTGAGTAGGTGTGAAAGTCTACTTCAGTGTACTACTTAGTGTTCACTTTCGTTGATCATTAGTCTGACTTTGCTATCTGCGCCCGACTTGTATGTGTATGTTGCCTTTGCCTATGAAATTTTCCACCATTTTTATCATGCCAACAATGTTGGTGGCATTAGCTACGAAGATCGGCGGCGGCTTCGGAGCCGCTGGAGCTGGCACATCTTGCTGCGCTGAAGTTTCGGCAACAGTAACTGCTGGGGTCATTTCTGAATCGTTTTCTGCTGGAGCCAGTAGGGCGAAATGGTTGTTGGTATTAAGGCTTTTAGGCTTTTTTCGCAAGCGACGAATTTCATCCATATCTAATTGGAGAGAGTTTGTGTCGGACTCTGACGAGGAGCTAGATGATTGCAAGGATTTCCTTTTGGGTTTCTTTTTGGTTAGATTTGGTGAGGTGCTCTTGCGCTTCACTGGGTGAGTCTTCCATTTAGCAGGTGTCTGCCATGCCCGTTGGTTTTTTTTTTTTATATTCTGAAAGTGTGTAGCAATTGAGACAAAACAAAAATCGTATCTTTAAAAAAAATATATATTTTAAAAATTTTTTTTTTAGAAAAAAAATTTGTATGCTCATCAGTAGCGGAAAAAAGGTGTCGTACGTGGATTTTACGGTGGATGGCGTCACGGTGATGTCTAAGGATTGGATCCGCTACATCGGCGTGGTCATTGACAGGCGCCTAAGTTCGGAGAGCATCTCGCGTTTATCCATAGGAAGGCGGCGGTTACCGGGCGCGCACTAGCAAGGATGATGCCAAACACGCGAGGTCCGAGGCAGCATACGAGGTTGCTGCTCATGCACGTAATGAAGTCGGTCATCCTGTACGCAGCACCAATCTGGGTCGGCGCTACGTCGGTGGCCAGCTAGATGAGGGTTATAGAGTCAACTGATCGGCTCTCTACCCTGCGTGTATGTTGTGCCTTCCGCACTGTGTCCTCGGAGGCAGCGCTGGTGATTGCTGGGATACCCCAATACGTATCTCTGCCTTGGAAGCCGTGGCGGTTCTGGAAGCTATTCCGTTGGAGAGAAGAGCCGTTAGGGCGGCTGCCGGCGAGCTGAGCCTTGAGGCCTGGCAACAGCAGTGGGACTCATCCAACAAAGAACGATGGACGTATCTCCTTATACCAAATATACGTCGATGGGTGGAGAGGAAGCACTGGTTGGTTACCTTCTACCTCACCCAGTTCCTTACGGGTCATGGATGCTTCAGGAGTTACCTAAAGCGCTTTCAGCACGACTCCTGTGAAGTGTGTAGCTGGTGTGGAGATGGCAGGGATGAGGACGCTCAGTACGTCATCTTTCATTGCGGGCGATTCGCCCAGGAACGACTCGTGTTGGAAAACCTGACGGGCCAGCAACTATCGCCAAC
Organism: Scaptomyza hsui; assembly: GCA_018152825.1. NCBI lineage: Eukaryota > Metazoa > Arthropoda > Insecta > Diptera > Drosophilidae > Scaptomyza > Scaptomyza hsui. The sequence goes on along the minus strand of JAECXO010000183.1, from coordinate 1,198,208 downwards.
CAACCTGGTGGCCCAAATGATAGAGAGGGAAGAAGTCTGGCATGCGGTTTGCGCTTTTGCAGCCTCTACGATGGTAGCGCTATGACGGTTCTAAAAAGAAAGGGCGAGCTCATCGTAGTTATTGCAATTGCTTCTGCGAAGCAATGCTTCAATGCAGTCCCGCAGATGCTGGCAATGACTGCGTATGTTATATATTGCATAAGTTATCATAAGGCCTAGTTATATTTTTGAAATAAAAACAAAACACTCACACACACACATACACCAATACAGTGCGGGGTTAGTTGGCCCATGGCCGAATATAGTGTAGCGGCTGCCTGGCAGCAAAAGCATAGTTTGGTGCAGTTTATACCCTTTCCCCTATTTGCTTATGGAACATGAATAATAAAAATGATTTACACAACTTAAAGAAAAATATAATGTACTTGTGTGTTTGTTTATTTTGTTTTACCCTTTTCCCCTTGCCAGCGGGTAGTCGAAGCCCCTGGCTTCGGTTCACCTCACCGTACGGCCTACATGAGACAGACACGTGGGGTACAATAGCGATTCCTTCGAGTAATTATCAGAATACTCTAGACTCTCAGCCTCTTCTCTTGGTCAACTCTGAAGGTGTGGGGCGAATGCTAGCATTACCACTCCGACCCCTTTGTGTCTGCGTAATGGTGACCCGACCCCGGCTCGGCTTACTTCAGTGTTCCGGCAATTATCAAATTTTCTGTAAAGACCCTGGACGCGACTGAAACGCCGACCTCGGTCAAGAAACGAACTTAAAAGGGTATCTCTAGAAGATAAAATATCAATTAGTATCATTATTTTATAGCTATTCTTAACTTGTCATAAAATTGGTCAAAATCATAAAAGTTGAGCCAGGTCAAGAATTGCCAAGACAATTGTTACGCATACATTTAAATGTGCTCGACATGAATATATACATGCAAAATTCATATGCGCTGCTAGGTAAGTAACAAAATCCCAAATCGCTTGAGAGACTCCAAAACTGAACAATATACGCATACGCACATAGATATGTGCATGTTGGTATACATTCGTCGTAATGATTTTTGCTACATTTGAGCTCGGAGCCACCAAATACAGAAAACATGCACATGTGTTGTTGTTGTTCAGTCTCTGCTGCTGCTATCCCCCTTCCACAATATACAGCCGTTTAGAGCAAACAGCATACAGAGACATACATGCATATATACTAGAGCACTGCACCGGCACTCATTTTTGCCAACACGAAAACATTCGCTTTTGACACGAGCAGAAGAAATCTGTTCATCGCAGCGACCGAAATGCGAATAGCGTCGTACCGGTTTCTCTGCGGAACGAATACGTAAGAAATGAAATCAGCTACAACACACAATCTTATTCGCAATCGTAAGCAGCGAGCAAAACGGGAAAAAAGTACTCGGTCACTGCTGTACCGGCACCGAATATTTGAAAAGTATTCGGTGTGTTGGATAGAACAAAATAAGCACGTATTTTCTGTGTGTTTTATAAGCTTTGCTTTTATAAAATAAAATAAAATGAAATAAAAAAAAATAAAAATTATAATAAATGAATATTTTGTAGTGTTTTCCTTAGTGTGTCGGGATTGTCATATCTGTGTGTATTTTACGAAGGTTTTTTCAATATTATTTCGCTTTATATTTTCTTTACTGGATTCTATTACGGCCAGCTTTTTTTTTTTAAATATACACTAGTAGGCATAAGTATTTTGACAACTTTAAAGTAAAATCTACTTATAATTAAAACTTACTTTATAAAAAGGTTGGTATCAATGGAAAGGTCATTTAATTTCCGTTTGAATGTTACAATACTCTTCTTAACCCATTAAGTACCCATTGAAAGATTTCAATTCAAGTAAAAGTCTACTTTTGAAACTTTTTTCCCTGGGCTTAAACAAAAAATGTTTTGATGCAAAAAATAACTCCAAACAATTCTAATAGTAACTGAAAAAGAAATTTTTCAAAAATCTCTTCCCATGTATTTTTTATGATTGTTTGAAAATAGCTTAAAAAAAGTGTTTAAAATAGTCATTTTTACTGGGTACTTAATGGGTTAAGAAGAGTATTGTAACATTCAAACGGAAATTAAATGACCTTTCCATTGATACCAACCTTTTTATAAAGTAAGTTTTAATTATAAGTAGATTTTACTTTAATGTTGTCAATATACTTATGCCTACTAGTGTAGAATCTTTTTTACTAAAAATTAAAACAGCATAACGTTTTTATTTATTTATTTAATATTTATTTCTCAAAACTTAATTGACTATCCATTAAGTTCATTATCATTACAATGTACGAACATTATTTGCTGAACTGCTAATTCATTAAAGCTCAATGATGACCTTTTTTCTGACAACAAGTTTTTTGCGGCCGAAAACACTCTTGCTGAGGAAGCGCTTGTTGCAGGAGTTGCAAAAAGTAAGCGGCTTAATTTATAAAGACATGGGAAATTGCTTTTTTGGAGCTCCCACCAATTAAATGCATTAAAATCAATACTATTTAGAACTCTCGTATTTTTATAAAATTTAATCTCTTGATTTACCATTTCATTGGAGTCGTTGTGACTTTCGTCTTCTCCAAAACCTGCAAACAGTTTTCGATATTTACAAACTGGCGAGGAAGAAGCCGCAACTCCCTCCTGAATTGCTTCCACATCGGCTGGAAAGCATTTCACAAGACAAATGCATTCATCTTGAATATCTTGCTTTTCTAAGTCAGAAAACTGTAACAGCTTATTTGTGGGAGGAAACAAAAAAAGTGCTACTTTATGCAGAATTGTTACATAAGGCATCACTATTGTGTCTAAATAATGCAGCATATCCTCCTTAAAAGTCAGCATAAAATCAAAATCCAGATAATCTGATAAACAAGCGACTTTTAGTTGATGGAGATATATAGGGGCTGAATGTAACGTCGCATACTTCTCTCCCTCCAAATGTTTGCTTGCTTCTTCAAACGGCTCAAGAATTTTTATAACAGCTTGCAAATGCTTTATATTTATAAAATCATTTCAAAAGAGCTAGTTTTTAGTTTGCAGCAATTGATTAATATCGCCCCAGTTTTTTTTCAAACGAATTAAACATATAAAAATTAGAATTCCAGCGAGTTGGACAGAAACTTTTTAGCGAAGAACTTAAGTTGGCATTAAGACACGATTTTTTAAAATGTTTAACTAATTTCGCACGATGCTTGCTTAAATTTGAAATCACGGCGACTTCATCCATTGATTTTTGCAGCGTATTGTTGAGAAGATGGCTCATACAAGCTAGATGTTGCGTATTTTGAAAAGCTTTGATCATGTTTGAGCCTCTATCCGTTACAATAACTGTCTTGTTATTGAATTTGCAGCCAAAGTCCTTTAGAAGCCTTTCAACTTTTTATACTTTGATACCGAAGGTCTCATAGTATATTGGTTTTGTGCAATGTCCGTCATGGTGTCTGTCCGTCTGTCTGTCTGTCCGTCTGTCCGTCAGTCCGTATGAACGCAACTTTTTTCGACACCCGTAAAGCTAGAGACTTGAAACTTTGCAATTATGTTTGTCTATAGGCGAGACAGATAAAGTGTCAAGATTGGGGTGCCACGCCTACTAGGAGGCTGGGAAATCGATAAATTCGATAACAGAAAACCGATAAAACCAAATATTTCTCACATTCTTAAAGATAGAGTTACCAAATTTTGCACGCAGATAGCTAGTCATGTCCCTGAAAAAACTGCATCAACATTTTGGATGCCACGCTCACTCCTTCCGACCCCATCCTGCCGGCTCCTTGAAATTGGAAACGCCTATAGTTTTCACATTTTTTGGGCTAGAGCCACCAAATTTTGTGTCAAGATAGATATTGACGTTCCCCAAAAAAATGCATCAATATTTTGGATGCCACGCCCCCTGACTCAGCCCCCATCCCCCCTTCACCTCGCAATTGGAAACGCCTATAGTTTTCACATTTTTTGGGCAAGAGCCACCAAATTTTGTGTCAAGATAGGTACTGGCGTTCCCCATCAAAACTTGGTTGCCACGCCCAATGATTCCGCCCCCATCCCCCCTTCACCAAGAAATTGGAAACGCCTATAGTTTTCACATTTTTTGGGCTAGAGCCACCAAATTTTGTGTGAAGATAGATATTGACGTTCCCCAAAAAATGCATCAAAATTTTGGATGCCACGCCCCCTGATTCCGCCCCCATCCCCCCTTCTTCTTGAAATTGGAAACGACTATAGTTTTCACATTTTTCGAGCTAGTGTCACCAAATTTGGTAGGAAGATATATGGTGACATCTTCAAAAGGTCTGCATCAAAAATTAGGATGCCACGCCCACCTCTGCCCCCCACTATTTAAAATCGGAAATTTCGATATCTCTTATAGTTTTTAAGCTAGAGCCCGTAAATTGGGTAGAAAGATAGAAGGCAGCATCTACCAAAGATCTGCATCAAAATTTTGGATGCCACGCCCACCTAAGCCACCCGCCTTTTAAAATCGGATTAGGCTATATCTTTAACAGTTTTTGAGCTTGAGCCACCAAACTTGGTAGGCAGATATATAGTGACAGTTAAAAACATTTGATTCAAAAATTTAGATGCCACGCCTACCTCTGCCGCCCACCTTTTAAATTTGGGAGTTAAGTTATCTTCCACAGTTTTTGAGCTAAAGTCACCAAATTTGGTAACATGATAGCTGGCGATGTTTACCACATGGCCCACTCCCTTCGCCCCTGCATTCCCCCTTATCAACCGTTCTTTTACTGGTATCAAAGTATTCCGCAGTCGGTTGCGTCCGACTGCAACGTTTTTACTTGTTTGAATATATTTTCACCTGTAATTAATTAGAAAAACAAAAACAAAAAGTCGAAATAGCTATAATTCTAACAAACACAGGTAAAAGATTAAGAGGTTGACGTTTCGAACAATTAGTATACAAAATACATTTTTTTTTCTCTCTACAGTACAAAATAAACTAGTAAGGAACAATTATCATACCTAGCGGCGAATTCTCGCCTATGACTTAGCACAACTTAGCTACTCGCCAACGAGTATATTGCATGATGCAAAGACACGTCAAGGGGGTACCCCCCAATTTTAACACAAAAAAGTTATATGTTACAAAAAATACACGCTAAACTGAACTAAAAAGAGGTTAGCTTATCAATAAAGTTAATTAATTAATTGAATGCAAAATTTGAAACACTTACTTGTGCACCTTTCACCTTCCATTGATTTGAGCCCCAGTAAACGAACCGATTAAGCTCCATTCCTTACAAAATGAATTGCCAAAGCAATGGTTCTTTTGAGGTAGCCGTCAGTCCAAACGTCAGTCGTCAAACCAAATCTATTGGCTTCGATTAATGCGATTTCTTCATTTAATTTAGAAAAACACTGTTCATAGACACTCGTGTAGTATGTTGTATGTCAAACAAGCATATGCTCACAGTATTGTAGTGTATACAATTTATTCAGTGGACATATGCCCGACTTAAAGTAAGAGTATCATACTCATAACATAGCGGCACTTTGTTGCTTTGTTTATACAATCATAAATATACATAAGTGCAGAAATACGATCAGCCACTTATGCGGACTGGCCGCAGCGTGGGATCGCTAACGTAAACACTTTTCAAGTATGTACCATCTGTACATATATATATCTTTACATAGCCACATACGTACGTACATAGGCAACTCTCTCTCTGCCGACGTTCTTAGCGGCATAGCTCCCTTAGAATATTCTATGTAATAAGCCTTAGATTAAAACTGAATAAAGGACAACAAGATGTGTTGTTAAAACTTATTATATCATGGCGACCGTGACACGAACATATTAAATATATAACATGTAAATAAATACGGTTTTGGATCTAATAAGAGAAATAGTCAAAGTTTGGATTGAAAATATAAAGATTAAAAGACAACAGCAGCAACAATAACGACAACGATAGCAACAGCAGCAGCAAAGCGGCAACATAGGCAGCAACGAGGCCGGCAGCTGGAAAATTTAAGGCGTGGAAATACGTACTGAGTGAGTAGAGGTGATGAAAAATGCCTAAAGGAAGGCGCAGTGGAGTAAACAAACGGCTAAAAAAAATAGAAAAGCCGAACTCATAAAACTTCTATTTGCCCCCAACACAACAATTAGTTGGGAAATAGCCAATCTGAAATCGACAATATCATTGTCTGCATGCATCTGAGACCTAAACTTCAATCTTCGATATCTCTGGTGTTTCTCAGCCGATTTCGATGAAAGTTTCAGAAAAGTTCTATCGTTATCTATTATTTCAACCCCCATTTTTTTGTATATCGGAAACTAGAATAGTTATCGATAATTTGAAACAAACTTGTACTGCTCATGGTATAGGAGAACTTATATTCAAAATCTGAAGTCTCTAGCTCTTATAGTCTCTGAGATCGACGCGTTGATACAGACGGACGGACAGACGGACATGGCTATTTCGACTTGGCTGTTGATGCTGATCAAGAATATATATACTTTATGGGGTCGGAGATGCTTCCTTCTGCCTGCTACATACTTTTGCACAAAACCATTATACCCCTTTTACCCATTTTATGGGTTAGGGGTATAAAAACACCTTTTGTAATACTGAGCGATAATAGCTTTGCTCGTAATAGAGTATGGCCTGTGAAAACATACAAAACATTAGACAGGAGATCACTGCGTTGATCGAATAGGAATAAACTCATATAAAATGAAAAAAAATATTTTAAGTAATTACTAATAGAACAAACCAAATTAAAAAAAAAATTATTTTTTTTAAATAAATACATTTTATTCAATATATGTATAGTATATATATTCCTTTTAAAAAAAAAGCAAGTAATCAGAAAAGTTAATGCGTTCAAATTCTATCCCAAAAGAGGATAATATATCAGAAGTAGAAAAGATGTTGGACCACGAGTCTAAAGTAGCGGACTCAACCGCAAACGTAATTAACAAACTCGAAACTGTCTCAGTCGACTTAAAAGTAATAACAGTTATGCTTATAATAATTGTTGTTTTGTTACTAGCAAATACACTAACTAAGCTATATAAGATGCACAATAAGTGTATAAAGAAACAAGTAAGAAGGCTCTAGTCGAGATTTTCCGACTAGGAGATACCCCGAACCCTGTACATAACGCGTACAGTCATTGTCTGTATGCATCTGTGACTAAACTTCAATCTTCCATATCTCTGGAGTTTCTTAACCGATTTCGATGAAATTTTCAGAAAAGTTCTATTGTTACCCATTATTTCAACCCCCATTTTTACATTTTCCAAATTCGAGAAATTTTTGTAATCGATTCCATGTGTATATCGGAAACAGAAATAGTTATCGAAAATCGGAAACAAACTTGTACTGCCTAGGACTTAGATGAGCTTAAGTGCAAAATCTGAAGTCTCTAGGTCTTATAGTCTCTGAGATCGACGCGTTCATACATACAGACAGACGGACAGACGGACATGGCTATATCGACTCGGCTGTTGATGCTGATCAAGAATATATATACTTTATAGGGTCGGATATGCTTCCTTCTGCCTGTTACATACTTTTGCACAAAACCATTATACCAATTTTACCCATGTCATGGGTTCGGGGTATAAAAATATACAAGTAGAGCAGTTAATTTAGATATGATTTAAAATGATAAGCAAAATAAATGAAATTTATAATAACGAACCAAATTTTAGAGTAAATGCACAACGAATATTGCAAAAACATCGCGAATTCATCAAAATAGTTGAATTCGAGAATGAATATATAGAAACTTTTCAAAGAATCACAAGCCCATTAATCAATTGTTCGAGAAATCATACAAATGTATCAATTCTGACAAAACAATAAGATCAGATACGTTGATACATCACGCGCAAATTCTAACAGCTCAATACAATAACATAGTAATAACAATAAACCAAGTCAATGCTAAATTGACACAGGAGCATAAAAATCAATGTCAGAAAACTATAAAATCTTTAAAAATAAGATTACATAATATTGGTATTAGACGGAGTATTGTTATAACAATCCCAGAAAATCCAAATCTGCTAGCTGAATTCAACGAGAACCAGTTACTAGATTTAGATGAGTCTAAACCAATAATCAATTCAGATAGTGATATTGAAACCCTCCAGGAAAATACAGAAATTACAATGACTAACCAAGTAGCCTTAGATAGGGAATATGTAAAGCAGGTTTCCTCTTCAGTCCCTGAGTTTGATGGTAAAAAACTATCACTAAACAGATTCCTAACTGCTTTGCGCATTGTGGAAAGAACCAAAGGCAACCAAGAAGATATAGCAGTTGAGGTTACTATGTATATCAAAAATAACCGGCACAATTTTGTACAAAGTACAAGATGAAGCTACTATATCCGGAATCATTAACGAGCTGAAAAGTAACGTAAAAGGAGAATCTTCTGACGTACTCAAAGCTAAATTGGCAAATACTAAACAAAAGGGCAAAACAGCATCACAGTGTACATTGGAAATGGACAATTTGCGAAAGCAATTGGATTGATGATGGCTTAGACCCAGAAAAAGCACAAAAATTCTCCACAAAAGAATCAATAACTGCAATGACAAGAAATTGCGAGCATAAAAAGCTGAAAATGATATTGGAAGCAGGTAACTTCGTTACTTTCAATGATGTAATGGGTAAATACATCCATTGCAGCACAGAAATGACTGTACAATACTAGTACAATATTATTCCAGCGAGGCCGCAACAATAGAGGAGGTAGTTACCCACCGCAAAGAGGTAGAGGCAATGGCCGCGGTAACTACAATTCCTATAACAATAATAATAAATACAACAATAACAGAAACAACAATAGAGGTGGACGAAGTAATAACCGAGGTAGGAATAATTCCAATCGAGGCAACAACCAAAATAGAAACATTTATAACAATAACAATAACAATAACAATAATGTTCGAGTTGCCCAAAATGCTTCGGGAAACTCCCAGACACCTCCAGATACTCAAGGTTAAATAATAAAATATATACTGTTAACTTAAGTCTCAACAATTTCGTATCATTCAAACATGTTGCAACAAATAAAAAGATAACATTTTTGATTGATACAGGTGCAGATATTTCAATTATAAAAGAAAATTCTGAAGTCTTTCATGAAATCCAAATCAATAGAATTATAGACATTCGAGGCATAGGAGAAGGAGTAATAAACTCCAAAGGACTAGCCTCAATTGAACTCCAAACAGACAAATACATTATTCCATAAAAATTTCATCTACCTCATCCAGATTTCGCAATCCCTTGCGATGGAATAATAGGATTTCATAATAAAATTTAATTGCCAATTAGATTACAATAGTTCCGACGATTGGTTTATAAATAGACCGCAAAACCTAACGTATCCTATCTATGTTCCCATAACATTTAGTTCTGGTACTAATTCAACACTTCTAACAGCAAGATCCCTAGTGATACGCAAAATAGAGTTGTCTTCAGCAGAAGAAAACAATTTAATTCCCAATCAGGAAATTAAACCGGGTGTTTATGTTGCAAACACGATTGCAACAGCCCAGTATGCTTTCGTCCGATTCTTAAATACAACAGATACATGCCAAATAGTAGGCATTAATAATTTAAAGTTTGAATCACTTTCGAACTACGAGGTAGTTCAAAATCTCAAAGACAATAGAAATGAGTCTGTAATTAATAAATTAAAGAAAAATTTTCCAACTCTGTTTAAGAAACAACTTGAAGAAATATGCACCCAGTATAGTGATGTGTTTGGACTTGAAACCGAACCAATCACAACAAACAATTTCTATAAGCAAAAATTGAGACTTAAGGATGATGAACCAGTATATGTAAAAAATTATCAATGTCCGCATAGCCAAATAGAAGAAATCCAGCATCAAGTTGGAAAGTTAATTGAACAAAATATTGTTGAACCGTCTGTTTCACCCTATAATAGCCCACTTTTATTAGTCACAAAGAAAGCCCTTCCGGGCTCTACAGAGAAAAAATGGCGATTAGTAATTGACTATCGCCAAATAAATAAAAAATTGCTGTCCGATAAATTTCCACTCCCCAGAATTGACGATATTCTTGATCAATTGGGTCGAGCTAATGTCAGGCTTCCAGCAAATTGAACTTGAGGAAAACTAAAGAAATATAACGGCATTTGTCATCCAGCAATGGTTCATATCGCTTCACGCGATTACCATTTGGTAAAAAATTGCGCCTAATTCATTTCAGAGAATGATGACAATAGTATTCTCAGGCATTGAGCCTACACAAGCTTTCCTTTACATGCATGATTTAATCGTTATTGGTTGTTCTGAACAACATACTATAATTAAAAATTTAACAGATGTTTTCAAACTTTGTAGAAAACACAATCTGAAATTACATCCAAACAATTTTTAATTTTTTATGCACGAGGTGACGTTTTTAGGTCACAGATGCACAGATAAAGGAATCTTACCAGATGACAAAAAATTTTACGTCATCAATAATTATCCTGTCCCTACGGACGCAGACAGCGCTAGAAGATTCGTTGCATTTTTTAATTATTATAGACGTTTTATAAAAAACTTCGCCGAATATTCACGGCACATAACAAGATTATGTAAAAAGAATGTCCCATTTGAATGGACAACAGAGTGTGAAAAAGCATTCCAGTACCTAAAAAATAAACTTGTTCAACCAAATTTATTACAGTACCCCGATTTTAGCAAAGAATTTTGCATAATCACAGATGCAAGCAAGCAAGCATGTGGAGCAGTTTTAACTCAAAACTATAATGGACTCCAACTCCCAGTTGCATATGCATCAAGAGCATTCACTAAAGGTGAAAGCAATAAGAGTACTACAGAACAAGAACTAGCAGCAATACATTGGGCAATAACACATTTTCGACCATATATATATGGTAAACATTTTACAGTTAGAACGGATCACAGACCTTTAACATATTTATTTTCTATGGTAAACCCAAGTTCAAAATTAACACGCATGCGACTCGAGTTAGAAGAATATGATTTTACAGTAGAGTATCTGAGAGGGAAAGACAATTTCGTGGCAGACGCCTTGTCAAGGATAACAATATCCGACCTAATTGACATGAATAGAAAAGTCCTGAAAGTCACTAGCACAGGCAATAAATTAGACAAAACAATTCCAGCGCAGGAAATAAACTAGAACTATTGCCAAAGCAAAGTCTTGAAAAAGCTTCTAAGCCACACGTATACGAAGTCATCACAAATGACGAGGTACGAAAAGTAGTGACCTTGCGAATAACAGATTCCACATATTTATTGAAACATGGAAAAACAGTTGTAGCAAGAATTAACGTTAGCGATTTGTACTCCAATGGAATTCTCGACTTAGGTCAGTTTTTCCAAAGGCTTGAATGGCAAGCCGGTGTATCTAAAATCAGCCAACTAAAAGTGACACCGAGCGAAAAGATCTTTGAATCAATTTCAATAGATACTTTCAAACAATTGGGCAATAAAAATTTAAAATCATTCAGAGTAGCGCTTTTCAAGCCGGTGACCCAAATAAATAATGAATAAGAAAAAGAAGCAATATTGTCTACATTCCATGACGATCCAATTCAAGGATGTCATACAGGCATAAATAAAACGCTAACAAAAATAAAGAGACAAAATTATTGGAAAAACATGACTAATCATGTAAAAGAGTACATAAATAAATGTCCATAAATGCCTGACGTCGAAAACGACGAAACATACCAGATCACCTATGATACTAACCGAAACACCCCAATATGCCTTTGACAGTGTGATAGTAGACACAATTGGTCCACTACCACGTTCGGATAATGGAAATGAAAACGCAATCACTTTAATATGTGATTTGACAAAGTATTTAGTAGCAATTCCAGTTGCAAACAAAAGTGCAACAACTGTCGCAAAAGCCATATTCGAATCTTTTATTCTGAAGTACGGTCCAATGAAGACGTTCATTACGGACATGGAAACAGAATACAAAAATTCTATTATAACTGACTTGTGCAAATATTTAAAAATAGACAACATAACGTCTACAGCACACCACCACCAGAAATTAGGTACCGTTGAAAGAAGTCATAAAACATTCAATGAGTACATTCGTTCATATATATAAGTAGATAAAACTGACTGGGACGTATGGTTACAGTATTTCGTGTATTGTTTTAACACAACACCATCAGTCCATCCAGTCAGTAACTCATAATTATTGTCCATATGAACAGTATTTGGATGGCAAAATAACTTACCAATACAATTTAACAGTGTAAATATCATAGAATCTATATATAATATAGAAAATTATTCTAAAGAAGTTAAGTTTAGACTAGAAAACGCGTATAAAAGAGCGCGAATACTTTTAGAAAAACAAAAGTAAACAAAAAGAAATAAATAATAAGAAAGTATAATATGGTGTTCACACTACGGTTGCGTTTTGCGTTTTGCGTTAAATGCCAACAAGCAGATTCTCGCCCATACAAATAGCATAGGGGCCTAGTGGTGACAAAAAGTTGAGTTTAGTTTGTATGCAGTTGCGTGTATTCAATGTACGTAACTAATACATTCGATTGACTCAAAAGGAACTGCCCATATTCGTATATCGTTCTCAACTATCACCACTAATTCAAAAAACGGTTTGCCGGCAAACAAAAAAAAAATAATTAATTGTAAACATGTCGCAACAAAATGGTAAGTAATTGTTTATTTTTAAATATTATATGTATGTTTAGCCCATTTAAACTTAATTATAGGCTATGATAAGAGATTTTTGTGGTCGACTGCCGCAACAAAAGCTCTTATAGAACTTTGGCAGGATAGCATTGATGGGTTTCGGGGAGCCAAGAAGAACTCCCATATTTATAAGGAAATGGCGGAGATATATAGGGCTGAATGTGCAAAGGTGGGACCTTCCGGTGGCACGCCGTCTTCGTGGGAGTATTTTGAGAGCGTGGCCAGTGTACTGAACATGTCCGACACTGTGGGCTACCATCCCATAGCCGATAGCCTAGGTAATATATGGAATTAAAACTATTGCATATATTTAATATAATACAATTCTTACAGATTTCTCGCGGCTAATTGAAGAGGAGCCTTGCAGCCGCGAAAACTCGATGACAGAGCCGTCATGTTCAGGGGCAAAGCGACGGCGGGTCGACAACTCCGCAAAATTAGTTGCCATTGAGGAGCGCAAATTGGCGGTTATGGAGCGAATGGCGGAATATTCAGCCAAGTTTCAAAAATAAGTTTTAGATATTCTTAGATATACTCATGCGGAGTAATTTATAATAAAATTAAAAATAATTTGAATTGTTTATTTAATTTTCATTATTATTTAAAAACCCTATAGCTAAAGCTTGACGAACTGCTTCGGCACTAGCATTCATATTGCCCACAAGTGTCCAAATGCTACGACGGCGTCCTGGGTCACCCAGGAAATTAAACGTTGCTGCAGACGTTCCCGCCATATTCATGCATTTTGTCAACATTGCATTATTCTGCTCCATTGCACATAATAGTTACAAAAGATTGCTTGAATTCATATTTTTCTTTTAATATAATTATTTTCTATCAGCGAAATCAAAACAAAGCAGCTGCTGCTCACTTCACATAACGCATAACGCACTTTTGTGCCAGTGTGAACACCAATTCTGCGTTATTGCGTCGATGACGATATCGATAGCAAACTCGCTGTAGTATAAACGCCACATTAGATTGTAAAATAGAAATAGGAGACCAAGTTTACTTAAAAAATGAAACAGGTCATAAATTAGAACCTTCTTATATAGGACCTTTTGAGGTCATTAGTATAGAAAACAATAATAATATAATTATAAAGAATAAGATAAATAGGGAACAAAAAGTTCATAAGGATAGGTTAAAAGAGATTAATAAAAAATAAAAAAATATATATATATATATCTATTTCAAAATCAAAAAAAAAATTTTTTGATACAACATAGTATATAAAGATATAAAAATAAAAATAATACTAACACTAATTTTTATATTAAATAACTACAAAATATTACGTTATGTTTTTAAAAAGGGAGGTGTAGTATGTTGTATGTCAAACAAGCATATGCTAACAGTATTGTAGTGTATACAATTTATCCAGTGGACATATGCCCGACTTAAAGTAAGAGTATCATACTCATAACATAGCGGCACTTTGTTGCTTTGTTTATACAATCATAAATATACATAAGTGCAGAAATACGATCAGCCACTTATGCGGACTGGCCGCAGCGTGGGATCGCTAACGTAAACACTTTTCAAGTATGTACCATCTGTACATATATATATCTATACATAGCGGCAGAGCTCCCTTAGAATATTCTATGTAATAAGCCTTAGATTAAAACTGAATAAAGGATAGCGAGCACTCTCAAATAAACCTTAAAGCCAACAAGACGTGTTGTTAAAACATATTATAAGACTTGCAAAGTTCCTCGAAATTGTAGTGGGATGTGGAAGCGCTTGCTCAATGTCCACATTTCCGCCATATCGTGCTCCAATCAAAGTAAACTCCTTAAGAAGCGCTTGCAATCCGTCGTCATTGACCAAATTAAATGGTCTACAATTTTTTATTACCCATTTAGTCATGAGTTTTGTAATTTTTTTTTTTGTGGCTTCATCAACTTCGACCTTTGGACATAGCATTTGTGCTTAACTAAGTTTGATGTCGAAAATTTTTTGTATTTTAGCAGCTTCTTGCAGTTTCTGCAGCTGACGTAATTCTTTAACGGCGCCCCCTCCTTATCCACTATTTTCGCGAACACTTCCCAAACCTTACTTCTGCCCTTCGTGTCACGTAAGGTCAGCTCGCCGCGGGAAAACTTTTCCACAATTTCGTCTGGCTCACAAACTGATTGATTTGATGCCTAAAGTTATTTTGAAGATCGCTGATATGAATATTATGTATTAATTTTATATAATTAATATTACTTACTTTATCAATTTCCATTTTCGACTTGAAATTTACTGCTTTGCAAGAAACTTTAAAAAAATACGTTTTTATTTGTCGCTTTCAACAAAAGACTGAATATTGCAACGAAGCAAAAAAAAAAGGTTAAGCGAAGAAGCTTTAAAGCTTTCCGTCATACTCGGTGTAGCTGGAAAATATTCGGAAGCTTTAATTTGTTCTCGCTTACTTTAAAGCAAGAAACCGATCTGTACGATTACCGAGGAGCGAGAAGCAGTGTTTCACAAACAAAGCGACTACGATTCCGTATTCGTACCGATATGCGTGGCTTCTCGTCTTTCTCTGTTTTGTTTTTTTATTTTATTCGCTTACATTGTACTCGTACAGCAAACATAATTGCAAAGTTTCAGGCAAGGTTTAATGATGTAGACATCATAACGGACTTGCACAAAACCAATATACTATGAGACCTTCGGTATCAGAGTATAAAGATGTATCGATACGAATATGTGGGCAAAGCGATACTTTTTGTTTAGGGCACATATCTAGCTATTCCTAAAAAATAAATATTTAAAAAATTTCAGAATTAAATGTGTTTTTTTTTACCTGTGTGTAAAAGAAGCTTGGTGGTCCTATTATTAAGTTTGCAGCTGTTCATATATACTGCAAACAAAAAGAAAAAATAGGCCTCCCTTCCCCCACTGATAGTTCAAAAAACGAACAACCCTCTTCGAATTTTTTGACCAAGATTCACGGAGTTCATTCCTGGACCAGACTGACTACCAAGCTGAAGGGGTTTCAAAGCCTTTGCATAAATTTTTAAGCTTGTCCTTTGAGCTATGCTCATTTCCTAATATCTGGAAAGAGTCATTTATTATTCCTCTCCATAAAAAAGAAGATAAGTCCAATGTTAACAAGTAAGAAAGCTCTAGTCGAGATTTCCCGACTAGTAGATACCCCGAACCCTGTACATAACGCGTACAGTCATTGTCTGTATGCATCTGTGACTAAACTTCAATCTTTGATATCTCTGGTGTTTCTTAACCGATTTTGATGCAATTTTCAGAAAAGTTCGTTACCTATTATTTCAACCCCCATTTTTACATTTTCCAAATTCGAAATTTTGGTAATCAATTACATGTGTATATCGGAAACAGAAATAGTTATCGAAAATCGGAAACAAACTTGTACTGCAAAGGACATAGATGAGCTTATGTGCAAAATCTGAAGTCTCCAGCTCTTATAGTCTCTGAGATCGACGCGTTCGTACATACCGACAGACGGACATGGCTATATCGACTCGGCTGTTGATGCTGATCAAGAATATATATACTTTATAGGGTCGGAGATGCTTCCTTCTGACTGTTACATACTTTTGCACAAAAACATTATACCCGTTTTACCCATTTCATGGGTTCGGGGTATAAAAACTACAGGGGTATGTATAATGGTCCGTTATCCCAAAAGTAATTAAAAAATTCATAACCTCTCATTTACAACATTTTTGCAGATCAATTTCAGCGTGTCAGCATGGATTCGTGAAACAAATAGCTACCATCACTTACTCTTTAGAATTTGTTTCACATGTTGTTAAGAGCTTTCCAAATAAAATGCAAAAGGATGGTATTTACACTGATTTCAGTAAGGCATTTGACTCGATTAATCACTACCTTTTCCTTCATAAACTTCAACTTTAAGGTTTTCCAACCAATCTTATTCTGTGGATTAAGGAAAATTTTATTCGTAGAACACAGAGAGTCTGCTTTAATGGCTCTGTCTCTAAGGTGGTTCAAGACACTTCCGGTATTCCACAAGGAAGTCACCTTGCACCTTTTTTTATTAAAACTGTTTATTAACGATCATTCGTCCGTAAGAGACTATCATTGGTTATAGTTGCTGACGATGTAAAACTATGCATGTCGGCTACCGCTCCGTTGTCTGCTCAAAGATTACAAACAGATTTAGATAGCATTCAAAAGTGTTGTCGTGTTAACTTACTAAATCTTTATTGCAATAAGTGTAAAGGCATGTCTTTCTACAGACGTATGCCTTATCCACATATATTTTGGTATCCTTTTTGAACCAAAGCTAAATTTCACATGCCTATCTATTCCGTTGCAAACCGAGCCATTAGAGCCTTGGGTTTCATTAGGCGCAGGTCGAAATAATTTGACGATCCCTACATAACCAAAGCTCTTTATACGTCTTTGGTACGTCCTATTCTTGAATATGGATATTGTATCTGGTATCCCAATTACACGATTCACAAAGATACATTAGAATCAGTACAAAATCAATTTTTTGCTCTTTGCCCTTTGGAGACTAAACTGAAGATACTAACATTAAGGGGTTACATGGGTTTCACGGCTTCAAAAAATCGATTCTTAGACTTTGATACTGAAAGTATCATAGAATATTGGTTTTGTGCAACGTCCGTCATGGTGTCTGTCCGTCCGTATGAACGCAACTTTTTTCGACACCCGTAGCTGGAGACTTGAAACTTTGCAATTATGTTTGTCTATAGGCGCAACAGATAAAGTCTCAAGATCGGTGTGCCACGCCTACAAGGAGGCTGGGAAATCGATAAATTGGATAGCTGATAATCGATAAAACCAAATACTTCACACATTCTTACAGCTAAAATTATTAAAATTTGCACTAAGATAGCTAGTCACGTCCCCCGAAAAACTGCATCCAAATTTTGGATGCCACGCCAACTCCTTCCGACCCCATACTCCCTTTTCCTTGAAATTCGAAGCGGCTATAATTTTCACATTTTTTTAGCTAGAGCCACCAAATTTTGTGTCACACCTGCCTGCAAAAATTTGGATGCCACACCCACCTCTGCAGCCCACCTTTTAAATTTGGAAGATAAGTAATTTTCCACTGTTTTTGCGCTAAAATCACCAAATTTGGTAACACTCCTTTGCAAGCAGACTCCTTACCATCCGTTCATTTACTGGTATCAAAGTATTCCGCAGTCGGTTGCGTCCGACTGCAACGTTTTCACTTGTTTTCTCGTGTGTTTTGTTGTTGAGTTGTAAACTTTTAGATTTACAATTTTACGCTTTACAATTTTACAACAGCTAGTGAATACCCTCAATATAATTATCTTTTGTAAGCTGCTCGTTTAGATAGACGGGAGCATTCGCACATGTGTCAAAGCCAAGAAGAGGTAGAGTTAATTGCGTTTTGTTTGTTCGCCGGTACTGGGCAGCAGCTCGCTGAAAGTGCATTACCTATGTCTCGGAGACAATCAAATTTAATAATTATAACAGGGTCGACAGTCGAAATTGCATTTTTGACTGTTTTACCCTTAAAATTTTCATAAGTCGCGGTGCTGGTGTTACTCCTAGCGAGAAACCTAGCGAGTTAAATGCCGACCGCAGCTGCTCACCCTCAACAAGTGGGACTCCATGAAGGCGCATGTCATTGGCGGCACTGGCATTGACTTGCTCAGCTTGTTTTGCCGTAAGCGACGCCACCTGAGTCTGCAGCTCAGACGTATCCTTCGCCGCTGATTCCAGCCGGTCCAGAGGCTGGACGCTGCTGTATTTATCCAGCTCCCACGCATACCATCAAATTTCTCGTGCAATAGGGCCAGCACACGCTGGTTAAGTGAAATTTCTGAGATATGTGTATTTGTGTGTGTTGGTGTTTGGACGCGCTGTTACTCTTATGTTTTAGCTGTTGGTAGACAAGACCAGTGAAAAGCAATGTAAAAAGCAAAAGGTGTTGTGAAGTAGGCCTATGCAGTTATGTTCCACAGTTTTTAAACTAAAGTCACCAAATTTGGTAACATGATAGCTGGCGATGTTTACCACCCGGCCCACTCCTTTGCAAGCAGACTCCTTACCATCCGTTTTTATACTGGTATCAAAGTATTCCGCAGTCGGTTGCGTCCCACTGCAACGTTTTCACTTGTTATAAAATATTTTTATTAAATTCTACAACATCTAAAGAATATTGTCTCAAAATTTCAAGTCGATATGAGTATAGGTTTGGAGATATATTTAAAATAAGTTGAGCGCCTCAGGGAAGCTGGGCCAAGCGCCAAAACTTGGAACACGTTTTGCTCGAAAGAGTGTTTTCAAATGCGGTTGACAAGTTATCTCGAGAGCCGCTCAACCGATCTTAATGAAATGTTGCACACGTCTTCGAGATACTTTTTAACAAGACATGGACGAAGGTTTTTCTTAAATCCAAAATTTTGAATTTTTTTTGGCAAAAACATCTGCCAAAAATCCAAATTTCAATTTATTTCTTTTTCCCACGTCCAAATTCTAGTTTAAGGTCTTAGCTAAAAAACGTATGTTTTGTTTTTCATGTCAGACGATCATGGTAGAAGATATGCTGTCAACGGGAGAAACATGGGCTCGCCGAAAATGACGTCGCTATGGTCGCAACCGACTGCCGAATACTTGGTCGTGGCATCAAAATTTGTGATGCAGATCTTTGGTAGATGTCACCATCTATCTTCCTACAGAATGTGGGGGATCTAGCTTAAAAGCTGTAAGAAATAAATTTCCGATTTTACTGTTGTGCAGCAGAGGTGGGCGTGGCATCGAAATTTATGATGAAGTTTTTTTTGGAAAACTTCATTACCTATTTGACACAAAATTTGGTGGCTCTAGCCCAAAAAATGTGAAAGCTATAAGCGTTTCCAATTTCAAGGAGCAGGGAGGCTAGGGGCGAAAGGAGTGGGTGTGGCATCAAAATTTAAAGTTCTTTGGTAGATGTCACCATCTATGTGTCTTGTTGTGTAAATACTTATGACCACCCGTGTATATACTTTATAGGGTCGGAGATGCTTCTTTCTGCCTGTTACAGACTTTTGCACAAAACCATTATATCCTTTTTACTTCTAAAATAAGTGATATCATTTGTTCGTTAACTTAAGTAAACAGTTCTATCGAACTTAGTCCACATTTACACGATGAAGTTTTTTAATGAAGTTTTTTAATGAAGTTTTCGTTTGAAGGCAACTGAAACTGCATTATGTACTTGTGAACTGCATTTTTTTTCTCATTATACTTTGATACCGAAGGTCTCATAGTATATTGGTTTTGTGCAATGCCCGTCTGTCCGTCCGTATATGCAATTTTTCTTCGACACCTGTAAAGCTAGAGTCTTGAAACTTTGCAATTATGTTTGTCTATGGGCTAGTCAGATAAAGTGTCAAGATTGGGGTGCCACGCCTACTAGGAGGCTGGGAAATCGATAAACTCGATAACTGAAAACCGATAAGACCACTTATTTCTCAAATTCCTGAAGCTAGAGTTACCAAATTTTGCACAAAGATAGCAAGTCATGTCCCTGAAATAACTGCATCAAAATTTAGGATGCCACGCCCACCCAAGCCACCCGCCCTATAAAATCGGAATCGGCTATATCTTTAAGAGTTTTTGAGCTAGAGCCACCAAACTTGGTAGAAAGATAAATGGTAAAAGTTAAGAGCCTTTGATTCAAAAATTTGGATGCCACGCCTACCTCTGCCGCCCACCTTTTAAATTTGGGAGTTAAGTTATCTCCCACAGTTTTTGAGCTAAAGTCACCAAATTTGGTAACATGATAGCTGGCGATGTTTACCACATGGCCCACTCCCTTCGCCCCTGCATTCCCCCTTATCAACCGTTCTTTTACTGGTATCAAAGTATTCCGCAGTCGGTTGCGTCCGACTGCAACGTTTTTACTTGTTTTTTCAGATTTGTGTGCCTTTGACAATTGATTTACGACCCAAGTAGCGCTTGTTGTTGTTGTAATTGTTGTTGTTGGGCCCGCACTGCTACTTTTTGTTGGTGTCATTGATTTAAAACTAATCAATTTAAACAAAACTTCTAAAATTCAAAACGTCTAGAAAAATTTCCACACCAGAATATGTTATGGGGGGTTTTTACCTACATGTTAATTTTCAAACTCAGACAAAACGTAACACAGAAACACATACATAGAAACACAAGAAATTTTACTTTTGATCTACCATTTGCCATTTTGGATATAATTTTAGAGCTGACTTTTGTAACTTTGGTTGGTGTTGCAAGTGCACATATGTAAGTACATACATACATATGTAAGTACATTGTTGTTGTACATATATGTATATTAACAAATGCAAGTGCAAATATAAATGCATGCACACATTGTTGACTTCTGAAGCAAGCTAAAGGAAATCACAAAATGTTCACCAAATATATTCCGTGCAAAAACAAACACACTAACAAATTGAAACGAAAGGAAATTTAATTTTAAATATATGCAAAGTTGCATACATATATATGTACATGCATGTATTTGTATATGTTTTTATATATCGAGCCGTTTGCGCGAAAATAATTAATCTCGAACACCTTTGTATAGGGGTGGATTTGCCTACTTGCTGCTTATATACCTCAGACAAAACGTAACACACTAACATTATTGATATACAATTTCGAACAAGCAAAGGGCTTTCACATAATACATTCATAGAATTGAGCGAATCTATGCATGCCTGCGTCGTACGTGCGATGCACGCTCTTGGTCCTAAGCCCAAAAAGCCGCTTACAACTTTACAGAGCGCGCGCGTCGCTCTTATGACCGGCGCTCGATAGAAAATAATTTAAAATGTCGCTCCGATCATGCGCCTTTGTTGTTGCCCATTTACGTTCACTTTCTTTTTTATGCGCGCGCTTTGCATGTCAATTAAGTGAAATTTAATAACCCTACCTCCTCCGCACACACTAAATCAACGCTAAAGGCAGGTACATGTGTTTCATGAGTTTAGGCTATGCAATTCACTTAACTGCAGCCTCCTAGATATGTTTTTCTTTGATTCAGTGCCTGCGAAGAAGGTACAGATACTAAGCTTTTTGTTTGACAAGCAGAGCGCTCGCATACATAAGAGAGTGAGCCGAAATGGGCAACAACAAAGGCGTATGATCGGAGCGAGATTAAAAAATAATTTGTCACCCAGCGCCGAACATGAAGAGCAATGCACGCTCGTGTTCACGTTTTAAGCCGCCTCTTTGGGTTTGGGACCAAGAGCGCGACTCACACATATGACGCAAACATGCATAGATTCGCTCAATTCTATGAATGTATTCATGATGCAGGTGTACCTATGCCGACTGTCACCACAGCACGAGAATGAGCGAGTCTAAAAACAAGTAAAAACGTTTTAGTAGAGAAGTCCCGACAAAAAGATACCCGTGTGCAGTAGTGCAGAATTTCTTGACTTAACTTTAATATAAAATATCTCCGGTATTTCTTAACCGATTTAGACAAAATTTTAACAGAAGTTTTAAAGTTATCCATAGTTTCAACTGCGATTTTTACATTTTCTAAATTCGAGATTTTTTGGTTATCGATTGCATGTGTATATCGGAAACCTGAATAGTTATCGATAGTTTGAAGTCTCAAGCTCTTATTGTCTTTGAGATCTTCGCGTTCATACATACGCACGGACAGACGGACGGAAAGACGGACATGGCTATATCGACTCGGCTGTTGATGCTGATCAAGAATATATATACTTTATGGGGTCGGAGATGCTTCCTTCTGTCTGTTACATACTTTCGCATAAAACAATTATACCCTATTTTATCCATTTCATGTGTTCAGGGTATAAACATAATGTAATATTTTACGCATCGATTGCTTGCAAAACAAAGTTTTCTTATATTTTGTAGCCACAGTAAGATAACAGAGAGAAGAAGAGCTATTAGTGGTGTTTTGGTGCCGCATTCAGTTGTTGCCATAATTGGTGATGGAGCCTGCCTTTTTAGATATATTTTCTACCTTTTATTTGGTAGGCAAGGCGTCCATGGCACCACACGCCAACATATTGAAGACATATTGTAACCAACTGGGAAACTTTTGCTTGCTTCAGCTTAAACTTAAATGGAGAGTGTAAAGTTTTTCAAAATAAAAATTTATTCCAAGCATTTGGAAATATTATGCATCCTGTAAAAAATTTGCGTTTTACCGTTCCATTAATGAAAGGACATTTTGATGTTCATATTCCCTTCGAGGAAGTATTAACTCAAGATTCTGATACGTCAATTGAATGTAAAACTGAAAATCCCGTTAAAAGACGTAGTCGGTTCACCGACAAAACAAAATAGGCACGAAAACATTCAGTTGAAAAATATCTTGATAAAAATAGGGATAAGCACATAGAAGCATCAAAAAGATTTCAGGCTAATCAGGAAAAGAGAATATTAAATACTTTGCAATAGTATGTTTTTAAATATTTTCTAATTTATTTATTTCATATCTATCTACTAATGCTAAAATTTATATAAGCTTTTGGCGCAGCGAAGCAAGCAGGACACTTACTAGTTAAACATATTAAAGGCACAAAAGGAGATCTAATGATCTTAAGTGAGCAACTGAACAGAAAAGATCGATGAAGATGAACTTATTCAGTTCGTTCACTTCAGTGAATTGTTATTTTTTGTTCGTTCGTTCGCGAACGACACAACACTAATGTAAGCACTGAGTAGCACAATCAAAATCGGATTCCTCAACCGCCATAGCTGTCGCACTCAGAAGTTCTTTACCTGAATCCATTTTATTTACTTTTATTCACAGATGTTCACAAACAAAACAATCGATGACAAAGATGTATGTATATTGACAATAAATTAAAATCAGAGTTGCATTTACCTAGAAAAAACTTCATTAAAAAGCTGCAACGTGAAAATGCAACCCGATTTGTGAAGAAATTTCAAAACGGAATCAGTAAAAACTCTATTTATAAACTTCATCTTCTAAATGGGGTGTTATTTTAAACAACATGATAAAGCTCTAGACCAAAACCATACAGAAGTTTAAGAACTAACATTTCACAAATACAATATGCCTTTAAATTTTCGGTATAACGATATTCAAATTTGATTTTTAGGCCACTTACCAAACTTCGATTATCAAAACTTCTTCGCGTGGACCCTCTGAAATCGGCCTATTAAAAAAAATAAGATATATATAATTGGATGTTTGGAGTTGACGTTTAGTAAAAAAAATATCTTAATTTAATTTAAAATACGTGTTTACAGTTTGATTGTAAAACTAACTCTAACTCTCGGTTGCGTTTTGATTCTTAAAGAAACCTCGTATTGCGACTTTTCCTTTGTTTCAATTTTATGTGTGCTCAGCAATTAGGAGTGGAATATTTTGGGAGTCGTGAACTAGGCTTCACACAAGAATCAAATTACATTTGGACTTTGGTCCTCTATTTCAAAAGTGATTACGTTTGGGCTATGGTCCCCTATTTCAAAAGTGGCGTGATCAATTTTAATGTTCACTTTTCGGGTGCATAGATTTATGTTATTGATTCTGTACGCCTGGCATACGTGCTTGTTTATATTATGACTTATTCTATTACAGGAAGCGTGTGTACTTAAATTTATACATTGGTATGTGTGGGAACAATGCTTGTGCATTGTTTGTTATGTGTGAGTGGAGTTGACAAGAGAGTTCTGCAAGAACTGGATATGTCACTTCCCCATCCCCTAGAAAAGTGCTTGTCTTCAAGCGTTTATACTTGGGTACATTTTTGTTTCTGTGTCTATTACAATTTTGTCTTCTTGATCTTGTGCCATTTGTGTATTTTTATTTTTCTTATATTTTATAATCATGCGTTTAGGTATATTTTTGAATTTGAAGATAACATATAAAGTTATCGCGATTAACAATGTTGCGAGTATAGTTAGTGTAATTACTAACAAATTATTGTGTAATTTAGTTTCCTGTTTTATAAGTTCTTTAGTGTGTATAAATGATATAGGTTCAATTCTTGTTACGTTATTGCTTATATAAACTGTTTGAGTGATATCTGAAAGTACATTCGTTATTAATATGTCTTCTAGTTGGACTGAGCAATTGATTGCCTTAATAATATTATTCCCGCTTATAGTTATTTGTTGGTTATTACAATTTTGGTTTAAAGTCATTTTGGGTAAGTTCCAAGTGATTATTACATTAGGTTCTACGAAGTTTATTTCGTAATTTTTATGGGTTTTTGTAAATTTACATGTTGTATTGATTTGTTTAATTATGCCGTCTATGCATTTATTTGAATTCGCTTTTTTATCAACAGTATAGGTTTTATTATTGCTAATGTAATATTTTTCTTTGACATTTTCTGTTAAAATATTTCTATTCTCATCTGGATAAGGGATTATTGTATATACTGATTTTTGAACAAGTATTTTTGGAATGTGGGAGATTATAAGAATTTCGTTTGTATCTGTTTTTATCAAAGTTGAAGTTTTTATATTTAACATCTTTTCTGAGTCTACGCTTCCTAAATGATTGTGTTTTAGTAGTTTTGGGTTAAAAATCCCTAATCTTGTTAGTTGCATCCCCATTTCTACATCTTCTATGTATTCGGTGAATTGTTGCAAATTGAAAAGTAGTAAATTAAGTTTTTTATCTTGTTGTGAATCTTCTATCATGTTATCTATTAATTTTATCCCGTGATTAACAGCTTCTATTATTTTGTTTAATTCGTTGATTTGTATGCTGTTTTCCTCTAAATTATGTATTTTATTTTCAAGCTCTGTTTTGTCTTCCTCATTTAAAGTTCCAAATAGGTACTTATATGCTGTTCCTACCATGTTGATTAGACCTCTCTTCTTTCATTTGACTATTTTGATTCCGTTCATTTCCCTGTCAAGTTTTTCTATTATATATTACATTTGTGGTAGGAATATGAAAGGTTCTGCTTGTTTTAAAATATTATTAAGTATTTCTTCTGTTTTTGTTAGGTTTACTGTAAGACAATGATATTCGTAATCTGTTGTGATACTTATATGGCCGGTTTTTAGTATTAGATATCCGTTTTGGCCTTTTATTTGATTTATTTCGATTGATGGGCGTTACTGTTTAGTATGGTTGTCAATAAAATGAGTATTTGGAACAGGTGTAACTTCATTAGATGACCTGGAATTGTTGTATTTGCTTTGGTTAGTTTTTTTCTGTTTTTTGAATTTAGTTTTATAGTGGAGAATTTTTCTTCCCCTATTAGTTTCTTCAAAATGTTTTTGGTCTACTCTTTTAATGTTACCAGTTTTTCTAAATGGGTTAGTTACTTTTGATTTTACTAAAGGCATTTCTCTGTAATTCGTATCTATTTCGAATGTTGTTCTTTTCTCGTTTAGTTTATTAATTTTGTCAATTTTCTTTGTTTGTGTGTCAAAAGCTGGTGTTCCTGCGTAAATGAATATATCTGCTGGGGTTTTGCCTGTGGTATTGTGTATTATTTTATGGTTGTATGTATAAAGAATTGTTTCGAACTTTGTTAATTTGTTTTCCGGATCTGTATCTGAGTTTATGATTCTAAGTTTTTCGTTTATTGTCTTATGAAATCTTTCTATGTCTGAAATTCCATTTTTGCTTGTTGTTATTTCTATTTTGACATTTTCTGATTCTAACCATATTTTTAAGGCTGCACACATGAATGCTGTGTCTTTATCTGCTTTAATTTCGATAGGTTTTCCCATGTCATTGAATATTTTTAGGATTGCCCTTTTTGCTTCTATCCAGTCTCTACCATTGACTTCAACTATTGTGGCGTATTTTGAATAAACATCTATGCATGACAAAAACTGTTTGTTGTCGACCATGTAAAAATCCATTACATATTTTTCTCTTGGGTTGTATATTTCGGGGGTTAATTCAAAGGTAAATTTTGTATCTCTATGTTCTGTTTTCGCCATGTTGCAAACTTCACATTCATTTATAATGTTTTGAATTAATTTCTGGTAATCTGGCTAATAATATTTTGCTTTGAACATAACTATTGTCTTTTCTATCCCTGGGTGTAGAAGTTTTTTTTTATGATTTTTCATTATAATTTCTTTAAATTCTGAATAAGTATGAATGTCTATCAATTTTGTTGTTGCCTTCATTGTTCTGATGGGATTATTTATATTAATTATTTCTACATAATCTTTTTGGAATATTTCGTAGTCGGCATTATGCGAGAAATATACTACGCTATTTTTTGCACATAAATATTCTTTTATTAGTTCTTTTGCTCTTTCCGTTGTCATTTCTGTGTAGTTTATTAATATTTTTGTTTTGTGAAAGTAATTAGATTTCTTGACGTCATCAGTATCGCTTTTAATGAATTCTATTTGATGGCTGTAATTGTTTAAGGGTCTTTCTGTAATTTGTATGCAATTTTGGTTATCTTCACTCGCGCTGTGTATTGTGGCTGCTACGCTATCTTGGGTGTCTCCCATGAAATTTTCTTCTATTTTTATTCTTGAAAGTGCATCTGCTACGTAATTTTCTTTTCCTGGTAAGTATTTTATTTCATAGTCGAATTCGTTTAACCTGATTTTCCATCTTTGTAATTTCATATTTGGGTCCTTCATGTTATCTAGCCAAACTAAAGGTTTATGGTCGCTTAAAATTTCGAATTTTCTACCGAAGAGGTATGATCTGAAGTTTTTGGTGGCCCATGTTATGGCTAATAGTTCTTTTTCGATTGCGGAATAATTAATTTCGTGTTCATTTAATGTTCTACGTGCAAAACATAATGGTTTATGGTCTTGTGACAAAACTGCTCCTAGTGCGTAATTACTTGCGTCTGTTGTTAGTGAAAATTTCTTATTAAAGTCAGGATAAGTTAATATTGGATCGGATATAATAAGTAGTTTCAATTTTTCGACTGCTTCCTTGTATTCTTTATTATTTATGTCTATTTTTACTCATTTTTTTAACTTTAATGTTATTGGTTTTGCTACTTTGGCAAAGTTAGGTATAAATTTACGATAAAATCCACATAATCCTAGAAATCTTCTTATTTCTTTCGGTGTTTTGGGTATTGGAAATATTTTGACAGCTTCAATTTTATTTGGATTTGGTTTAATCCCGTCTGTTGTTATTACATGACCTAGGAAATCTGTTTCTTTTTTCATCCATTCGCATTTATCTAATTGTAATTTTAAATTTGCTTCCCTTAGCTTTTTGAAAACCTTTCTCAGTGATAATAAATGTTCTTCCAATGAAGTGGAAAACACTATTATGTCGTCCAAATAAACTAAGCAATTTTTGTAAGCTAAATCTCCCAAAAGAATGTTCATACAACGTTGAAATGTTGCTGGTGCATTTTTTAAACCGAATGGCATCCGTGTATATTCGAAATGACCGTTTTTAGTTGAGAAGGCAGTTTTTGGTATGGATCTTTCGTCCATTTGGATTTGATGAAATCCTTTTGCTAAATCAATAGTTGTGAAGTATTGACATCTTCCTAACTTGTCTAATATTTCATCCATTACTGGTATTGGGTATTTGTCGCTAATAGTACCTTCGTTGAGACTGCGATAGTCTACGACTATGCGATATTTTGTTTTGCCTGAGGCGTCACTCTTTTTTGGGACTATCCAAATAGGTGAACAATAAGGTGAACTTGATTCACGAATAATGCCTTGTTGCATCATTTCTTTTACTTGCTTTTCTACTTCTTCGTCGAAGCTCTGCGGGTATCTATATGGTTTTTTGTAAATGGGGTCTTCATGTTTTGTTGTTATCGTGTGTTTTATAGTATTAGTGAAAGTCAAATTGTCGCCTTCTTTATACTGAATATCTCTGTATTCGAATAAAACTTTAGTTAATTCTCTTTTTTCTTCTGCGTTAAGATGTCCTAATCTGAACTGATTACTTTCTAGTAATTCGTTTTCTAATGCATATGCTATGTGCAAATGTGGATCTAAGCATTCTTCTAAGTTGTCATTTGTTGAATAATCATCTGATATTTCATTTAAATCTGATTTTGTTTTACTTTCTACTTCTGTACCATATTTGAATAAAAATTGAAAATTTCCAAGTTTTATGAACTCTTCCTCGTAGTCGATCTTAGCTTTACAGTCTGTTAGGAACGTTCGGCCTAATAGAATGTCAAATTTCTTTGAGAATTAGTGAATGTAAAATTTTTGATCGGTCGGACAAAGTCTACTTGGTGCTAGCGATACACTGTTATTTAAAGTTAC
Organism: Scaptomyza hsui; assembly: GCA_018152825.1. NCBI lineage: Eukaryota > Metazoa > Arthropoda > Insecta > Diptera > Drosophilidae > Scaptomyza > Scaptomyza hsui. Next base: position 1,169,299 of record JAECXO010000183.1, on the reverse strand, counting down.
TTCTCCACTTATGGTGTGGCATGTTATGTTTTCTTTTGTTGTTTTGTAATTGAGGAAATTTTTACTCATTAAATTTATTGACGATCCTGTGTCTACTAAGCATTTTAACGGGATATCATTCATAATTATAATTATGAACGGTGTTTTGTTTTCTATTATTCCGAGGCTGTTTGATGAAAATTTTCTGATGTATCCATTTTAGATTGCTCGCTATAACCCTGGCGAGTTCTTTTGAATAGTGGATTTGGTGCATTGTTTCTAAACTGATTTTGCTGGTGATTTATTGGGTTTTCTGCCCTGCCTTGATGTAATTTTTGTTGGAATTCCCTGAATAGTGGTGGGTCATATGCTGCTCTATTTTGATTTTGATTCCTATAACCTTGGAAATTTGGGTTAAAACTCTGTTGGTTTCTATTATTTTGGAAAGTTGTGCTAAAATTCTGTTGGTTTCTGTGCCCCGAGTTATTATTATAATTTGATATTTAGGGTTGTAGTTAGTTTTGTTCACTTTAGGAAACGTAGTGTGGTTTGTATTCTTGGATCTTTCAGATGCGTAGTCTTCATAAACTCCTTCTTTTTGAGCTACTTGTTTCAATTTATTTACTGTAGTTATGTCATATCTAGCTAACTGCATATATAACCTGTCTGGCAATTTCTTACTGATTACATCTTTTATAGTATTATTCATTGCATTCGTGTATAATAATGTGTTTGATTGGTTGCCTTCTAATATTAGTTTATTTACAATAACAAAAGACTTATTTTCTATTTCTTCGATGAACTTACGGATACTTCCTCCGTATTGGGTGTAATACAACTTCCTGAGTAATTCCTCATATGGTGTCTGCGTCTTGTAGGTGTTGATCAATGTGTCTCTCAATGTGTTCCAATCCGAAGCCATGTGTCGTAGTGATGTCTTCTGGGCGTCTCCGTGTAATTGCATCTGTACTGCGCTGAATAAGACGTTCTGCTGTCTGCTGTCATCGGTTGGGTATAGTTTCATTAGGAATTCAATTCGGCTTATGAAGGCACTTAATTCCTCCGGATCTCCTCCAAAGCTGGGTATTTGTCTTATCTGGTTAAGCGCTTGGCTTAAGTTGACGTCCGATAAACCCATTTTGTTATTTATTTTATTCTTTTTGTTATTGAGTTAAAAATGTTATTGTATTTTGTTTTGTTGTTCACAGAAGCGTTTGCGTAAATGTTATTTGTGTTTTGTTGTTTTATTTTTCACTTAAGAATTTTTGTTTTTATTTTAAAAACGTTTTCGCGATTTTTTTTTTTATGCGGATATCACTTGATTAGTTCGCGAGATACTAGAACGAGTTAAGGATCTTTTGATCCTTACATTAACTGGGACTTTCGACGATTTCAAACTGATATCCTACCGGCTGCGCCAATTGGATGTTTGGAGTTGACGTTTAGTAAAAAAAATATCTTTATTTAATTTAAAATACGTGTTTACAGTTTGATTGTAAAACTAACTCTAACTCTCGGTTGCGTTTTGATTCTTAAAGAAACCTCGTATTGCGACTTTTCCTTTGTTTCAATTTTATGTGTGCTCAGCAATTAGGAGTGGAATATTTTGGGAGTCGTGAACTAGGCTTCACACAAGAATCAAATTACATTTGGACTTTGGTCCTCTATTTCAAAAGTGATTACGTTTGGGCTATGGTCCCCTATTTCAAAAGTGGCGTGATCAATTTTAATGTTCACTTTTCGGGTGCAAAGATTTATGTTATTGATTCTGTACGCCTGGCATACGTGCTTGTTTATATTATGACTTATTCTATTACAGGAAGTGTGTGTACTTAAATTTATACATTGGTATGTGTGGGAACAATGCTTGTGCATTGTTTGTTATGTGTGAGTGGAGTTGACAAGAGAGTTCTGCAAGAACTGGATATGTCACTATATATATAAATTTTAATTAAAAATAAATTAATTTTCTTAAGCAGAAATTTTTTAATTTTGTAAGATTTGCACATATGAATTGAAGTTATCACCTTTTTTACACGGACTTTAGATTTAAATTTTGCTGTCCGAAATCATAATTAAGTGACCAGTCTACTTCGACGGATATGACATGAATTTTTGTGTGGCTGCATAGTTAAATGTGCATCAACAAAGAACAAACTGTTTTTTAAAATAATTATTAAGTGCTATATAGGCTATGTTAGATTAAACCCTCTGACCCTCCCAGAGGAGTGTCACAAAACGACCGCTCGGGGTGCAGTGGAAGTGCTATATATTTATGTGAAAAGCATTTTTTGTTGCCTCTTATCCGTTATCGTAAAAACGTCTTTGAAACTTTGCACGCAGACTCATTGATTGGTCGTTAACCGATACAGTTTATACTAGGTGTTAAGCATTATAAATCTTAACTGTACCTGGCTTTAATTCGCGTGCCAAGGGGTCTCACATTTGCGTTTAAGTTTCTATTTTATAAAAACAAGTAAGGTAGCTGTTTTCGGCCATCCGAAAGCTATATACACTGGAAAAGCCTAGTTTTTCATACCTTGATAATAAATATAAAAAGACTTTGCCCAAAGTTTCAGTTCTATAACTCTTCAACTGAGGGATACAGACAGACATGGCTGTATCAACTCAGCTCGCGATGCTGATCAAGAATATACCATATATACCTTATATTATGTATATCTATCCAAATTTTCCACAGTCCATAAGGGAGCTAATTTCAAGCATGCCTTGAAATTCTCGAGTACCTTTGTCAATGACGTGAAGACTTTGTTGGTAAAATCTAGCAAATAGAAAAATAGTTCCGCCCAAAAAACCAGAGGATATTTTTAGGTTCTGTCCACGGCCTTTATTTGTGCTTCATATCTTATGGTGAATTTATCGTACATAATCAATGAGACGTCTTGTAGTAATTGCAATGATAAATTCCAAGAGGCCCATTTTAGAGCCTGTTTATTAATGCCTTAGATTTACGGATAGCGGAAGTTTGAAAGTGGAATGAGTTGTTTTCCAGTCCTTTTTGAGAGTCGCAGCAATTCCTGACGAAGCAAAAACAATTGCTTTCTTCCCTGATTGTGCCACATGCCGCATCCAATATCAAAAAATATTTTTTATTTATATTATTTACGCTATCGACTATAGTCCTAAAATCATGTTTTTGATCTTGGACTAATCTTGCCAGATTTTTACTGACAAAAGTAAAATAATTTTTATTAATCCGATGTGCCACTATAACTGTGGTATTTTCTTTAATTGCAAAAGTTTGCTTTCTTTTTATTGTTAGGTGAAGTCTTGATGTTGCTGTCTAATACCCCGATTCCACTAGGCTGCATTTATCATAAAGGTTGGTATCCTGCACAGCGAAAAAAATATTCCGCACAAAATCGGCGCAGCGGAAATTGTTTTTTTTTTTTTGCTGCGGGTGTTTCTGCTTATCGATAGTATCGGTTAAATACTGTATGTACACACTGGTGCTGAGCGCAGGAAATACAAAATCATATATTTTGTTGTGCCGGGGGCAGCAACCAACAACATTTGTGCTACCGGAGTCGCCGTGTTTATTGCTTTTACGGTTTTTTATGCAGTATTATATGTTGATAGACAAGAAGCCAAACTAGTTCCACTTATAAATTATGTTTTTTTTACTTATATATTTAAAATTTTTTTTCTTTTTTTAAACTTTGCTTTTTATTTTTGGCTATATCCCTTAAGAAACAAAAAAAAACAAGGAACTGATAAAAAGTTTGCAAATCTTATAGCCTATTTCCATTGCTCCGTTTCCGTAAATTTTAACAGTAACTGACGAAAGCTGTTTCCATTGCTCTGTTAACTGAACCTCCGTAAATAAATCAGCTGTTCGGTTTGTTTTGCTTTGTATTTTCTGCAAAAAAGTGAGAAAAACTAACCGAAATTGTACTTTGCAAATAAGTAACAGCGTGTTGCCAACTTTTATGGCTTATTTTCAATGCCTACAAGCATTTTTGCTTGCATTGCACAAGCCGTACAAGTCCATTTTCCTATATACGTGGGAGTTATTCTGATCTGCCCTAAGTGCAACAAAATTATCCGCCCACAGTTTTAAAAGCAATCCTTTGAACCTTGGCACCCAGTTCAATTGTTTCCTACAATAATTCATCAAAAGACAAAATTTTTAATTCAATTTTGTATATTATTAAATATTGCGCCAACTTATTCACAATTTCTGCTATTCACAATCATCTGTTTTGCGACTGTTACATTAAAAGTGCCCATTAACAGCGATGTTTTATCGAACAAGTGTTCAAATGAACCAGTTCCTCTTAAGTTCTTCTTCAGTTTTACTTCAGTTAATTCCTTATGGGAGAATACATGCAAACTGAACCTCAGTTACTGTTAACTAACATAACTGAGAATAACTGAGCAGTGGAAATACGCTATTACAAACATTAATTATCTTATAGTTACTTTTTGAACTGATAGCTTGAGATTGCGTTCCTCAACTCATCGCTGGGTAGGAAGATCATTACGATGAAGGCGGGATCGGCTGCACGTGTTTATGAGGGCTCTTGCGAAATTGTTTGGGTGTGATGAGAGCTTGCTCAAGTACCTTTTCTTGTGTTCCGCTATGACTTCCCTGACCGGTGGTACTTTTAAGTCCCTTTGTATGTTTTCGTTGCGAACATACCACGGTGCCCCGGTGATAGTTCTCAGGATCTTCGACTGGGCTCTTTGGACGATGTCGATGTTACTGCTGCACGCGTCACCCCATAGCTGGCAACCATAGGTCCAGATTGGTTTCAAAACGGAGTTGTAGAGCAGAACCTTGTAGTCCAGACTTAGCGGAGAGCGAGCGTTGATAAGCCAATGGAGGCTATTGGCTTTGAGTTTAAGCTGTGTTCTCTTAGCTTCAATGTGCCTGCGCCATGTAAGTCTTCTGTCCAAGTGTACTTTCAGGTACGTTACTTCGTTTGCTTTCGGGAGTGTGGTGCTGTTCAGCGTGAGTGGTGGACAATCTTGCCTGTTTAGGGTGAAAGTTACATGTTTTCATTTTTGTTCATTTACCTTAATTCGCCAGTCGGATGGCCAGTTTTCTACGTTAACGATATGACGAGCAAGTTGTGATGTTGCTTGCAGTGGGCATCTGCAGCGGCTGAGAATAGCTGTATCATCAGCAAAGGTTGATGTTGTTGAACCTCTGCATGTAGGGAAGTCTGATGGTTAGAGAACGTATAGTGTCGGCCCAAGTTCGCTGCCCTGAGGAACGCCAGCTTCAATACGGATTTCGTCGGATATTGCAGAGTTGCATCTCACTGTAAACTTCCTGTCGTGGAGGTACGACTGTAAAAGTTTATGTGTGTTGACTGGGAGCGTTGTTTTGATCTTGTACATCAGGCCTTCCAACCAGACTCTGTCGAACGCCTGAGACACATCCAAAAATATTGCAGTGCAGTATTCTCGATTTTCGAACGCGTCTCGTATTTCTGATGTTATGCGGTTGACCTGCTCAATAGTTCCGTGTTTTTCACGAAAACCGAATTGATGTGATGGGATTATGTTATGGAGATTCAGGAATTGAATAATCCGAGTCTGCAAACATTTTTCAAAGAGTTTTGATAGACACGATAGAAGGCTTATAGGTCAATACGACGAGGGGACTGTTAGATCGTTACCCAGCTTTGGAATCAATATGTTGATAGACTTTTTCCATCTCTCTGGAAAGTGGCCGAGTTTTGTGATTGCATTGAATAACTGTGCAATGATGCAAACTGCACAATAGGGAAGCTCAATAATCATCTTTGGGGTTATTAAGTCCCAACCCGGGTTTTTTTTTTGATTTGATTTAGGTGCTGGTTGATAATTTTTGCGAATTCATTTGGGCGAAATACAATTGGCTCATGTTCAGAGTCGCTTAATAAGGTCAAAAGTGCGAACGCGTTTGTAGCAGGATAAGGTTGAAAAACTTTTTGCAGATGATCCGCAAATGTGTTGGCTCTGTCTTCATCGCTCCGGGCCCAGCCGCCTGCATGGTTTCTTAAAGGCATCACTGTTTCTGTCGGTAGACTAAGAGTTGGGTGAGCTTTCCACAGAGAGTTTTTAGTGCTAGATGTTGATAGTTGCTCAAAATATCGGTGTTGGGCATATTTTTCTCGCTTTAACGCTTGGTGAGTTTACGTGTGGCTCTTCTTAGATTTTGCTTTGCTGACGGCGATCTGTGGGATTGCCAATGTCGTCTGAGGCGCCGCTTTTCAAGAACGAGCTGTTCAATTTGAAGATTTGTTTTCATTTGGATATGTACTGCATTTACTGGTTTTGGTATTGGGATGCGAGCTGCTTCGACCACGACTGACTCAAGTTTGTTTGCCATAGATTCGATGTCAGCTTCCACATTCAGATGCGGATTTAGTTCAATGTGTGAACTTATATATTTTTTGTATTTGAGCCAGTTAGTTTTTTGTGAGGTCAACTTACCGGGGCGATTTACAAGCTCTGGGTGTCGTAGTAATTGTATAATAAAAGGCGAGTGGTCGGATGATAGTTCCGAGAGGCTTTCAGAGCTTATCAGGCTGCGGGGAATATTTTTGGTAACTGCAAAATCAATCAAGTCGTGTATTTTCTTGGGGTCCGTGGGCCAGTAAGTTGGTTTGCCAGGAGAGACGTGGCCGAGCCTGTTGTTTACTTTTACAAGTCCGTTGTACAGCTGCTTTCCCTTTGGATTCACAAGGCGAGATCCCCAAAGTGTGTGCTTGGCATTATAGTCTCCTGCTGCTATAAAGTGTTCTCCCAATGTGTTGAAAAATTCCATAAACTGGTCCTCAGATATGGTGAATCGAGGGGGGCAGTAGACGGCAGCCAGTGCAATTTGGTTACCAGTATCAAGATGTATTTTTAAAGATGTGGCCTGTAGATAGTTTCTGGCGAACCCTTTGTGGTAGTGGTGCTTCAGCAGGCATCAAATCAAAATACCAGTCCCGCCGTGTGCCTTACCATCGGGATGATTGGTTGCGTAGAATGTGTATCCGCTTATTGTAAAATTATATTTGTTTGTAAGGTGTGTTTCGGAGAGTGACATATCGTCGATGCGCTTGTCGAGTAGGCGTTGAGCTAACTCAAGTTTATGCTGTGAAACGCAACTTGCATTCCACGTATGGATTCGAAGCGAATCCATTGATTGTTTTCACTGTTGTTGTTAAGTCTTATACAAGTCAGCACACATTTATATTATAAGACATCAAATAACTGCACATGGCTATGTAAGAATGACACACAAATTATTAACACATGTAAAACTATGTCAAGACCATACACAATACCCTATATTTATTGACACAATAAAACTGTAACCAATACTAAATTATGCTGAACACACAGAATATCGCTGACTGCACAATGCACAATATGTGTCGCAATAGTAGCGGTCAGCCAACCCGGTAGTTGCTAAATATGCTATTCTGCATTGCTTGCAACTGCTGAGTACACAATAACCCAATTTTAATTGACAACACACACCTGTAAGCAAAGCTATTTTTACCTATAAATATTGTTGCTTTTTCGTTAATAAAATGAGTGTTCTTAGTAAAACCTACAAGAAACATTCATTATTTCTCCGTAGTCCACCTGGTTACAAGTGCCAGTTGCGACGCCTTTTAGCAGTCAGTTTATGTACTGAATGCTTCCCAACTTCTTACACATACACAAACATTTTGGTGACCCCGACAAAGGACTCCACCACTAGGATCCTTTCTACAAAAAAAACAACTCGTTATTCCTTGACCACATCACGGTTGCGAATCGAAGCGTATCCAGCTCACCAGAGCGAATAAAACACTTCCAACGGGTCAGGAATAATCAAGAGTTAAAACACAACGTACATAATTGGTTCTGGTAACTCTTAACTTGTTAACAAGGCGACAATAATGAGCACAGAAAAATCAATTATGTTGGAAGATGTCCTAGCTGCGCAGGATGAGATAAGCCAGGAGATATCAAGGCTTATCAGGAACAGCAAAAAGGACCCAGCTGAACGTAAAGCAAAACCTGGCTACTATCAAGCCAAGGCCGTTTTAAAAGGACAACCACGAGTTAGTCAGGAACTCAAAAGACTTAGAGGAGTCCATTAGATACTTCAAGTTCTTCGAAGAAGTCGCTGCCATGGTTGAGCAGAACAGAACTTACTTCTTGGAACAGGCTGACATTGCAGATCAGTCTACCAGCTACATGACGGAACCAAAGACCGTCATAGCTGCAGGATCAGTTAGTGTCCGAGCAAGCACAAATACTAAGTTAATGGCATTGTGCCGTCGGCAAAAGGCGATGATTGCATCATTGAATCGAGCCTTTCAACACAAGCCCCTTAATGCAGAGATTGTTAAGTCATTATGGGCAAAAACTCAAGAGGTCCACTTCCAAATATACGAGGAGTTTGAGGACCCGGAGGAAATTGGCTACGACGCCACTGATTATCTCAAGGCAGAGGCTGATGTCCGGAATGCACTGACGTGCGCCGAAAACATCAATCTGCCGCGTATCTCCATTCCAAAATTTGATGGTGATACTCTCAAATGGACACAATTTTTTGATATGTTTTCATGTATGATACATGAAACAAATATGCCAACCATTCGCAAAATGTGGTATTTAAAAACCAGCGTAGTCGGGGAGGCAGAAAGACTAATCCGTCACATTGATCTTTAGGAAGAGAACTATCTCTTCGCATGGGAGATTTTAGTAGATGCCTACAACAATCCCAGAGATATCGCATCTAGGATATTAAATCGCCTTCTGCTGCAACAAACCTGCAGCGACGATGTAAAGTCTTTAAAGGAGCTGCACATCACCACCATAGAGTCCTTAGCTTCACTGAAGGGACTCGGGATTGACATTTCAACATGAGATCCAATCATCATTGCCATCCTGAGAAATTAACTGGATGGCGCCATTAAAACACTCTATGAACAATCATTGGGTAATACGAAGGAAATCCAGCTACTGGACACCATGCTCCAGTTCTTAGAACAGAGAGTTCGAGTTATGGCTACTGGAAAAAAGGCATCTGGAAATTTTAAAAATAAGCCTAAAAGCACAACATGTGCAACATCGTCAAGTGTACAAAGAGGATGTCTTTATTGCAAAAAGACAAGTCATTATTTATCTAAATGTGACGATTTTCGCGCTAAATCAATTAGCGAGCGCCTAAATTGGGTGCAAGGACAAAAACTATGCGTCAACTGCTTTAAAAATGTCCATAAGACAAAGTCGTGCGCAAGCAACTTTAGCTGTTTTAAGTGCAACAAAAAGCACCATACTCTAGTACATTTGGAGAATGCTATCGCATCAGCAGTAGCAGAGCCACACACACAAGTTTTGGCATCCGCAAACAGTCAAAATTACAACCTACTCACAACAGCAAAGGTAGCTGTACAAGCAAACAATGGACAGCAGGCAACATTCAAGGCATTACTGGTCTCTGGATCGCAGATAAACGTTATCTCTGAAAAACTAGTGACGATGTTGGCAGTAAAGCGTCATGACACAACACTCCGGAAAGAAGGCATCGGAGGACAGCCAAGAGTCAGCAAAGCTCGGGTGAATGTCATATTTAAATCGCTACACAGCAATTTCACTATGCGAGTGGAAGCATTTGTACTACCCCATATAATCTTGGATCAACCCGCCCAATCGATCAACTTTACCGATTGGAGCATGCCGAGCAATCTACTTCTTGCGGACCCTAACTTCAATAAACCAGGCAAAATCGATATGTTGATTGGAGCAGAGCACGGTTTTTCAATATTGCTCCCACAACAGCATAGAATGTTGAAGTCTGGTCCAATGATGCAACAAACTGAGTTTGGTTGGATCTTACTGCATGGCTCTCCAGACAAATGGTCAGCCCTTCCCGTTGTCAACCCGAGCAATTTGGAAAGAAAAGCCAAACATGTAAGTTTGGCAATATCTTCATCGACAATAGGTGAAGAATTATACACTTGTAGACACAGCAATTCATTTCACAAGTTACAACGCATTGTGGCTTACATGTTGCACTTCTGTTACAAAAAATACAGATCAGCAACTTCCACGCTGAGCATCAAGGAATTGGATCGCGCTCGCAACGTAATCTTGCGGACAATACAACAAGTTGAATTCGGTGCTGACCTAAAATCGTTGCAGCGTCACAACATGGTGGATAAAATGAATTCCATTTCATCGCTGTCCCCATTACAAGGTTCAGACAGACTTGTGCGAGTTGGAGGCAGATTGGATCAAGCCCCACTCCCTTACAATGCAAAGCACCAGATTTTGCTGCCCTACAACGATCCAATAGTAAAAATGATATTGCGAGAAGACAACATGCATTGCGGTGCCCAAGCCTTACGAGCAACTGCAAGACAGCAATATTGGATCCTCAACGACAAAACAATGTCAAGGAACATCATTCACAATTGCGTGAAATGCAACAAGGCAAGGCCCAAGTTAATGAACCAAATTATGGGCAATTTGCCAGCCGACCGAGTAACACCAACACGCCCCTTTCTTACTACAGGTGTAGATTACTGCGGACCAATCTGGATTCATTATAAAATCCGAGGAAAAAGACCTGATAAGGCATACATAGCCGTATTTTGCTGCTTCTGTACAAAGGCGGTACACCTTGAGTTGGTCAGCGATCTGACGATAAACGCCTTTTTGGGAGCTTTGCGGCACTTCTTAAGCCGCCGCGGCAAATGTCAAACAATTCATTGTGACAATGCCATTAACTTTATTGGAGCAAACAACCAGCTGAGGGAACTGGAAGGAACAATCTTTGGTGAAAGGGCTCAAGCAGAGATCATCAATCACTGCAACAAGAAACAAGTTGCGTGCAAATTCATCCCGCCACGAGCGCCATCGTTTGGAGGTCTATGGGAAGGTGCAGTCAAGTCTGAAAAGCGAGGCAGTAGCTTACCACTACCAACACTGCAACTCTAACATTTGAAGAATTAAACACGGTCATCGTCGAAATTGAAGCAATCTTGAATTCACGGCCAGTCACACCGATGTCAAATGACCCGACGGACACCACTGGTCTCACCCCAGCATACTTCCTGATTGGTGAAGCGCTCACTGCTCCCGATGTCAACGCCGCCCGCGATGAAAAATCCTTACTGGAATGTTGGGAATTAGTATCCAGAATCAAGCAAGGATTCTGGAAGCAATGGTCAGAAGAATACTTGCAAGAGCTACAAGCCAGACACAAGTGGAAAACCATCAATCCCAATATCAAGGAAGGCACGCTTGTCCTAATCAAAGAAGACAACATACCTGTGATGACTTGGCCAATGGGACGCATTGTAAAAACATATCCAGGGCTTGATAGTCATGTACGAGTGGTTGACGTGAAAACCGCCTCAGGCATCTACAAGCGCCCCATAAACAGGCTTGCGCCAATCTTTCCAGAGGAGATACGAAAAAATTGGAACAACGATGAGAGCAATATCCGACTAGAACATGGTTGTATACTATGAATTGGACCCATACTGGCGAGACATGAAGACATGTAATTCAGGCATAAAGGAGTTCCAATACATATGCCCAGAACTAAACAACATTCACACATGTAATGCTATATCACAGCACTATCAACACTTGTATGATGAATTGCAAATGGCAAACTCACTCATGCAACATACTCGCAAACGCCGCTCCCCAGTTGATGCAGTGGGTAATATTGCGAACAGTCTATTTGGAGTATTAGACTCGGACTACGCCAATAAAATGACTAAGGTCATAAAGAAGGTACAAACCAACGAGGAATTCTTACTGACCCTGATGAGAAATCAAACCTCAGTACTTGACTCAACCATTAACGTTGTCAAGAAAACAAGGTCTACATCGGACAAGCGTCTAAGACTACTTGAACAACAAGTAGCTGCCATTAGCCAAAGCAGAGGAAAGTACACTGGCGCACGCCTTACAGAAAACTACTTGGCATTAACAACTCAATTAACATTGCTAGCAGCTACTCTTCAGCGCATGCAATCGGAAATAGTGGACGTACTAACAGGAGTTCGCCATCACACTATAAGCCCAACATTGATTTCCCCTAAACAACTAAGGGATCACTTGGATCAAATACGCGATCATTTGCCATCAGATCAAATGTTACCCGTGACTTCATCCAACGTAATTCAACTATACAGAATTATGCGAGCAGAAGGCAGAGCCACCGACACTCATGTGATATTCAGAGTAATATTACCACTAGTGTCAACATCAATATTAGAACTGTTTAATATGGTGCAAATTCCTGTTTGGAACTCTACTAGCTGGAAATTGTACGAGCTAAAAGCGGGGACTTACACAGGATGATCTACACCGCTGTCTTACATTATCGAACGAAGAATACATATGCTTTGATCATCAAGCTGTGTTTATTGTGAACAACATATGCGAGTTCCAACTCTTTAACATTAAGACACCAACGATGTGCCAAACAACGCACAGAACAACAAGAATGGTATGGGAAAAAACACACCAACCGAATAACTGAATCTTTGCCACACATTCTGCAATGGAACTACAAGCCGTATGCAACGGAATACCATCTACAATACGACTAGAAGACACGGGACTCCTATCGTTATAATCTGGCTGTACTGCACGCAACGTAGACATTAACATCAGTACTTTTGGTACCGTCATAAGTCAAGTGAGGAAAAGCTACGCCCGCTTTGGCGACATCAACATGCCAAACACCACTAATGTACCGTCAACTAAAACCAACACATCGGAGTACAAGGTACAAGAAGACATGGATCTGGACAACTTACAGCTAAAACTGGCGGTACTCAACAAAGAAGATTTGCCCAACCAAATAAACTCGGTCCAACACCATCATATAGCCGCTTACGCTGCATTTTTGATATCGGTCATTGTAGTGTGCGCCTATGCAATGCAGAAGCAACGCCAATGGACCTTTCAACCCACAACCACAAGGAATGAGGCTACCGATACATCCGCTCCATCAGCATCCCCAAGACGATTTACACTGGATTAGAGGATGGTTGAAAACCGTTTCAACGGCCGAGAGAATTTTAAGTCGTATACAGGTCAGCACACATTTGTATTATAAGACATCAAATAACTGCACATGGCTATGTAAGAATGACACACAAATTATTAACACATGTAAAACTATGTCAAGACCATACACAATACCCTATATTTATTGACACAATAAAACTGTAACCAATACTAAATTATGCTGAACACACAGAATATCGCTGACTGCACAATGCACAATATGTGTCGCAATAGTAGCGGTCAGCCAACCCGGTAGTTGCTAAATATGCTATTCTGCATTGCTTGCAACTGCTGAGTACACAATAACCCAATTTTAATTGACAACACACACCTGTAAGCTAAGCTATTTTAACCCATAAATATTGTTACTTTTTCGTTAATAAAATCAGTGTTCTTAGTAAAACCTACAAGAAACATTCATTATTTCTCCGTAGTCCACCTGGTTACAAGTGCCAGTTGCGACGCCTTTTAGCAGTCAGTTTATGTACTGAATGCTTCCCAACTTCTTACGCATACACAAACAGTTGTGATACAAGCATTTGTACCAAAAGATTTTGATTTCGCTTAAATCTTTCATAGTTCTGCGCATAAATGTCATAAACTCGGTCAAGCTCTGCTGTAGCGTACATATCATTGCTTCGAAGTTGCTTTGTTGCTGCTCCTGTGGCTTGTTGTCTTGTGCCGTATTTAGATCCGCATGCTTTGCTTGTGCGTACGGTGCATTAAGGGCAGGAGGCTCCAGTCCTGATCTTAAGGCGCTTGCATAAGTCGCGTTTTTAGATACGGATACGAGACCAAGGGAGGACCTGGCTGCAGTCGAAAAGAAGACGTCTGGGTTGCTTTTTGATGTGCAGTGCAGTTAGGCTGTGCGTTTTGCGAGCGTGCTGTGTTCACGCGTTGGTGGATGCAAGACTTAAGTTCTTTGTAAATTGGGCAGCCTCTGTAGTTAGCTGTGTGAATGCCGCCGCAGTTGCCGGTCTTTTTTTTGCTGGAGTCTCCTTTGCTTGCTGGGCAGCACGACGAGTCATGAAGATCGCCGCAATCTACACATACCGGGCGCATTGTGCAGTAGAACCTTGTGTGGCCGTATTCTTGGCAGTTCATGAACTGTACCGGGCCGTTTCGTTTATGTGGCTCTTCTACGGTGATTCTGCGGTGCAGTAGAAACTGAAGCTTGTAGATGGGGTGCACCTCATATTTTTTTACTTATCTGCGTTTCTGGCACAAGTTCAACTTTGAAGAGTGGTTGCGGCTGTCTGTTCTTGTTTAGAATATTAAATACTTTTTTAACGCAGAATCCTTTCTAATTTAGCGCCTCATGGATTTCATTTGGCGTGACATCAGACTCTATGCCTTTCAGTACAATTTGCAGGCCCTTGCTGCTTTTTAGTTGGTACGTGTAAAAGTTTTTTTTTTTTTTAACTTAAATTTAAATAACTCAGTGTGACGCACTATACAAAATTGCGCCGCATGCTTCCAAAATATAACACAAATTCCTGCCAGGATTTTTGTACTGTGCTGGATTCGGACCTTTAGCTGCGAGTATTCTGGGTATCCAGCAACGTAGCAAAAAATACTTATCTGCTTTTCGATAGTATAGATTAAATACAGTATGTACACACTTGTGCTGAGCGCAGGAAATACCAAATCATATGTCTGTTTTTTTGACCGGGGCAGCAACCAACAACATTTGCGCTACCGGTGTCGCGTGTTCTTTGTTTTTCTGGTTTTTTATGCAGTATTATATGTTGATTGACAAGAAACAAACTAGTTCCACTCTCAGGTTTGATTCGCTGACGAAACGTCGATGTAAATTTTGTGTACAGATTTTAATTTTTAATAAATTAAACACCGCTCTCCGCATGGTCCGAGCAACCGTTTTTAGTAAAGGAAAGGAGTGGGCGTGGCATCAAACATTTTGATGCATTTTTTCGGCTAGAGCCACCAAATTTTGTGTCAAGGTAGGAAATGACGTTCCACAAAAAAATGCATCAAAATGTTGGATCCCACTACTTTCACCCCCATCCTCCCTGCTCCTTGAAATTGGAAACGCCTATAGAACCACCAAATTTTGTGTCAAGATAGGAGGTGAAGTTTTCCAAAAAACTTCCTCAAAAATTTGTATGCCACGCCCACAATTGCCGCCCCCACCCCTTCGCCGTTTTTGAAACAGTTGTGCGTGTATCTTCCACATTTACTGAGCTAGAGTCACCAAAGAAAAATAGATGGCAACATCTACCAAAGATCTGCATCAAAATTTTGGATGCCACGCCCTCCCAAATGACCCGCCTTATAAAATCGGAATCGGCTATATCTTTAACTGTTTTTGAGCTAGAGCCACCAAACTGAGTAGGAAGATATATGGTGACATTTAAAAAGATATGATTCAAAAATTTGGATGCCACACCCACCTCTGCCGCCCACAATTTAAATTTTTAAGTTCAGTTATTTTCCACGGTTTCTAAGCAAAAGTCATCAAATTTGGTAACATGATAGTTGGCGATGTTTCCCACCTGGCCCACCCCCTTCCCCCCGCATTCCACCATTGCACTAAGACTCCTTATCATCCGTTATTCTACTGGTATCATAGTATTCCGCAGTTGCGTCCGACTGCAACGTTTTCACATGTGTTTTGTATGTTTTTGTTTAAATATTTTATGTGCTTCAAATTATTTGTGTTTTTGTTATACTCTGAAACCGAAGGTATCATAGTATATTGGTTTTGTGCAATGTCCGTCATGTCTGTCCGTTTAGCCTTCTGTCCGTCTGTATGAACGCGCGACACACCTTAAGTTACAGACATGAAACGGTGCAATTATGTTTGTCTATAGCCAGGTCAGACAAAGTGTCAAGATTTTCCATACTAGGAAGGCGACATAATCGATAACTGAAAATCAATAAAAACATATATTTCTCACATTCTAACTTACTCATGAATATGGATCTTGTATCTGGTGTATCCCAAATACAGGATTCACCTGGATAGAATAGAATTAGTACAAAAAAAAATTTTGCTCTTTGCCATTAGGGGACTTAATTAAGGCACTTCGCGTTAACAAGCCGGTGCTTGGTATCGTTGGACCACTTAAATGTACTGTTCGTTAGTACATGATGAACTGTACATTGACGACCAAATTAAATTAATTTTTTAAATAAAGATTGAAAAATAACTCTATTAATTTAATTAAGATTAAAAATAAGAGTAAAAATTCAAAATTTATAATTAATTATTATAGCTGGTTTTGTTTAGCAACCTTTCTATTGATATTGATAACAATTTAATTATTAGGTCGAAAAATAAGAGTCCAAAATTTATCTATATATATAAAAGAGTTTGTCCTGATTGTCTACATTGCCACAGACTAAACAAAAAGGGCTAGAAGGCTGAAATTTTCACAAAATATTCCATGCAGGTAGTAAGTGAGCAATAAGAACGGATTTTTAATTTGGACAACTCCTTCGAGGACCTTCCATACACCTAGGTCCGAAAACAAAACACATGACTCATTCCACTGCTGGCGCCTAATTGTCGCACAAGCTGAGGGTTTGATCGCGAGCGAGTTTACAAAAACAAAACAAATGCGCAGTGACGCCTTCGCGTCGCACAAGCAAAGTCATAAAAAAAGGTTCGTGCACTTGCAAAAAAGAAACGGATTTCCGCATCTCAATAAATAAGTGTATACACAAATAAGTGAATAATGCGCTTGAAAATTTACATTTCATAATTTTATGTACATGTATCACTTCGCACAGTGCACAATTTATTTTTTTTCAGATTTGTGTGCCTTTGACAATTGATTTACGACCCAAGTAGCGCTTGTTGTTGTTGTAATTGTTGTTGTTGGGCCCGCACTGCTACTTTTTGTTGGTGTCATTGATTTAAAACTAATCAATTTAAACAAAACTTCAAAACGTCTAGCAAAATTTTCACACCAGAATATGTTATGGGGGGGTTTTTACCTACTTGTTAATTTTCAAACTCAGACAAAACGTAACACAGAAACACATACATAAAAACACAAGAAATTTTACTTTTGATCTACCATTTGCTATTTTGGATATAATTTTAGAGCTGACTTTTGTAACTTTGGTTGGTGTTACAAGTGCACATATGTAAGTACATACATACATATGTAAGTACATTGTTGTTGTACATATATGTATATTAACAAATGCAAGTGCAAATATAAATGCATGCACACATTGTTGACTTCTGAAGCAAGCTAAAGGAAATCACAAAATGTTCACCAAATATATTCCGTGCAAAAACAAACACACTAACAAATTGAAACGAAAGGAAATTTAATTTTAAATATATGCAAAGTTGCATACATATATATGTACATGCATGTATTTGTATATGTTTTTATATATCGAGCCGTTTGCGCGAAAATAATTAATCTCGAACACCTTTGTATAGGGGTGGATTTGCCTACTTGCTGCTTATATACCTCAGACAAAACGTAACACACTAACATTATTGATATACAATTTCGAACAAGCAAAGGGCTTTCACATAAGTTTGTATACAAATCTATGCATGCCTGCGTCGTACGTGTGATGCACGCTCTTGGTCCTAAGCCCAAAAAGCCGCTTACAACTTTACAGAGCGCGCGCGTCGCTCTTATGACCGGCGCTAGATAGAAAATAATTTAAAATGTCGCTCCGATCATGCGCCTTTGTTGTTGCCCATTTACGTTCACTTTCTTTTTTATGCGCGCGCGTTACAGATCCAGGGAGAGGAATCCGGGTGTCCTGAGGACTTTGATGCCGTTGATGAGGAATACAGTTGTAGTTTTGTGTACAGTTGTAGCTTTTGATGTAGATTTTTGTATTTGAATGAGTAAATAAAAGACGTCTATTTCAGTTGGAACTCCGCAATCGAATGTTTTATTCTGACAATATTTTGTATCACTTAGCCTAAGAATCAAAGTAAAGAAAGAAATCTGAACCGGCACTTGAGCGGCAGAACGCTGAGTCGGCTTTGTCGCCGGATGTTTTGAAATGTAGGCGGCGAGTTGGTCGCCGCTGTGTTGCAACTTTGTAGTCGCTGAGTTGCAACTATGTAGTTGCTGGGGTGGTCGTGGACCACTTGAAATTGTGTCACTCGTGTGTGGCATTAGAATGTGTCCGATGAGTGACGGCACTTGAAGCTGAGTCGTTGTATGTATCGTTGTATGCATTTGAGCATCACATGTTGATGCGAGGGGGTTTGAGGGGAGGGGAAGTATAGGATACCGACGGGTCGGTAACTCCTCCCCCCCTAGTTTGAAGTGAGGGCCACAAGGATGGAATTGGTGGTAACGAGATCGGGAGGATCTGTTCGGGGTATGTATGGTAGACGTAATTGTTGCGCCGGAATATCCAGGTGAGTATGGCTGTCACTAGTAGTGATAAGCAAAGGATGTACAGGATTGTTGTGTGCTGAGTTGTCTCCTGGTCCACAACTAGTAGTTTGTCTGATGTTTGTAAGGTTTCCAGCTGTAGTCTCTCTAGAGTGAGAACTTCTATGGTTCTGTTTCTTATTAGGTTTGTAACCGGAGGTGGGAAGAAGTCGAAATGTTCTTCTGTTATATCCAATGTATTGTCGTAGCTCAATCCGTTTATTGTGACCGTACAGTTTGTGTATTGTATAACGGCCGATCCATTAATTTCGTAATTGTTTTGAGTTGTTGTTTGGATTTATAGGTTTCTTGCATTGACTACAAAAATGTATCCTTTTTCCGGTTCGAATATGTCAGTTGTAAGTCCTGTTTCTTTGACGTCGCAGGAGCTGGTTTTGTTTAATAGTAAGTTGCTGAGGCAGTTGTTATTACTTATGTTATACAGTTTTTTGAGTTCACAAAAGAATTGATTATCTACTAATCGACATTTTTCTTCGGTGTACAATGTTTCTGTATTATTGTTGTTGACTATTAAATATTTTGGTGTTACAATAAATTGTGTTAAGTTGATTGGTAGTGGAATTAAGCGTGTTAATTTATAATTAAATTTCCTAAATATAGGAATTTCTCTATTAAATACAATGAATTGTTTATGACTTTTTGTTTCTAGTTTGATTAGATTGTATATTTGGTCTTCAGAGTTTACATAAAAGTTTTGGTTTTGGAATATGTTTTTAATTTTTTCTAGTTCGATTGTGTTCAAAATGAGTTTAGGTATTACGTTAATTTTTGCTAGAAGTGAACATTCAATTATGTCATTCAGGTGGTTAATCAATAACTCAATATTATAATTGAGCCTATTTATATATTGCAATATCTTTAATTGCTCTTCGTTCTCATTCATTTGTTTGTAAATGTTATTTCCGTATTTTGTAAAGAACTGATTTATTTTAAGTTGTTCATTGTTAATATGTCTTGTAATATTGTTAAATCTTATTTGGATTTCATTGTTGAAAATTTTCTTGTTGTTTTTCTTATGGTCTGAGTAATCTTTCTGGACATCGAATTATGTGTATTAACAATGAACAATTCTTTAATTACATATATTCATACAAATCTGTATGTAATATATAAACATTAAAAAAAAGTTATTTCTCTTTAGAAAGTAAAAAAAATTTATTAAATTTTAAAATTTTTGAAAAAAGATTTTTGTTGGTGCTAAATTCGTTTGTACTTTTATGTATGTTTGTGTTGTTTTTTTTCTCTTTGGAAATATTGTGGCGTTTTGTTTCTTATATATACATATGTGTGTTTTTGTTAAAATTAGTATGTTTTGTTTCTTATATATATATGTGTATTTTTGTTGAAATTATTATGTTTTTTGTTTCCTATATATGTGTGTATTTTTGTTGAAATTATTATGTTTTTGTTTCCTATATATGTGTGTTTTTGAAAATGTATGTTTTTATGGTGTATAATTAATAATAGAGTTGTGTGTTTTTGGTTGGTGTTGGTAACTTTTCGATGTTTCTGTAATATATTGGCATTAATACATGTACATATTTGGGGTGTATGTATTTATTTTATAAGGGCAAATATATGTTTGTGTGTATAGTTTTATTAAAAGAAATGTATATGTTCGAGTATTATTTGTTATTTTTATTTTTTTTATTTTGAGCGTTTGGCTCACCAAAATTGTATTTGAATTAAGATCTCAAAAGAATGTGTACAAATGTCACAACGATAATTGTTTTTGTATGCAAGGTTTAGTTGTTTCGTTTGTGTGTTTGTTATTTGTAAAATTTCGTTTGCTGTGTAGGTAGTAATTTGTTTGCGTGACTCATGCAAATGTTAATCAGCGTTTGATTACATTTTAACACTAAGTACACTGACAAAATTGTGGTTAAATTTTAGATATGTATGTTTTGTTGTTTCGTGTATTTGTATATATGTATTTTTTTTTGAACGATTCAATTACAACACTTGGCCTCACCCTTGGTTTCGGCAGCGGATGATCAGCGATTGATTCCGCACAAATGTATATGTATGTTTGTTTCGTTTATTGTTTGTCTGCATGTACTCGTATAAATGCTAATCAGCGATTGATTTCATTTTAATACTTAGTACACTGACAAAATTGTGGTTAAATTTTAGATATGTATTTTTTGTTGTTTCATGTATTTGTATATATGTATTTTTTTTTGAACGATTCAATTACAACACTTGGCCTCACCCTTGGTTTCGGCAGCGGATGATCAGCGATTGATTCCGCACAAATGTATACGTATGATCGCTTTATTTTTTTTTTGTTTTTAAGTAATTTTGTTTTTATGATTCATTTTACACATAACACACTTTTTTATTGGGGATTGGGTTTTTTGGTTACTTTGCATACTTTTGTTGTTGTTGATAGGCATTCTTTGTTAACAAAATTTGTTTAAAATTTATATACGAGTATTTGAATTGGATTTTTTTTTTTTTTTTCACATTTCATATATTTTCACTTTTACATTACTTACAATAATGTTAAAATGAGGATGGTAAACATTCCGTTTACCGGCTGCGCCAGTTACAGATCCAGGGAGAGGAATCCGGGTGTCCTGAGGACTTTGATGCCGTTGATGAGGAATACAGTTGTAGTTTTGTGTACAGTTGTAGCTTTTGATGTAGATTTTTGTATTTGAATGAGTAAATAAAAGACGTCTATTTCAGTTGGAACTCCGCAATCGAATGTTTTATTCTGACAATATTTTGTATCACTTAGCCTAAGAATCAAAGTAAAGAAAGAAATCTGAACCGGCACTTGAGCGGCAGAACGCTGAGTCGGCTTTGTCGCCGGATGTTTTGAAATGTAGGCGGCGAGTTGGTCGCCGCTGTGTTGCAACTTTGTAGTCGCTGAGTTGCAACTCTGTAGTTGCTGGGGTGGTCGTGGACCACTTGAAATTTTGTCACTCGTGTGTGGCATTAGTATGTGTCCGATGAGTGACGGCACTTGAAGCTGAGTCGTTGTATGTATCGTTGTATGTATTTGAGCATCACATGTTGATGCGAGGGGGTTTGAGGGGAGGGGAAGTATAGGATACCGACGGGTCGGTAACTCGCGCTTTGCATGTCAATTATTAAGTTTAATAACCCTACCTCCTCCGCACACACTAAATCAAAGCTACAGGCAGGTACACGTGATTCATGAGTTTAGGCTATGCAATTCACTTAACTGTGTTTTTCTTTGATTCGGTGCGTGCGAAGAAGGTACAGATACTAAGCTTTTTGTTTGACATGCAGAGCGCTCGCATACATAAGAGAGTGAGCCGAAATGGGCAACAACACAGAAGCATGATCGGAGAGAAATCTAAAAATAATTTGTCATCAAGCGCCGAACATGAAGATCAATTCACGCTCGTGTTCACGTTTTAAGCCGCCTCTTTGGGTTTGGGACCAAGAGCGCGACTCACACGTATGACGCAAACATGCATAGATTCGCTCAATTCTACAGGTACCTATGCCGACTGCCACCACAGCACGAGAATGAGCGAGTCTAAAAACAAGTAAAAACGCTTTAGTAGAGAAGTCCCGACTAAATGATACCCGTGTGCAGTGGTGCAGTTTTTCTTGACTTAACTTTATTATAAAAAATCTCCGGTGTTTCTTAACCGATTTAGACAAAATGTTCACAGAAGTTTTAAAGTTATCCATAGTTTCAACTGCGATTTTTACATTTTCTAAATTCAAGATTTTTTGGTTGTCGATTGCATGTGTATATCGGAACCCAAATAGTTATCGATAGTTTGAAATAAACTTGATCTGCCTATGGCTCAGGAGAAGTTATGTTCAAAATTTGAAGTCTCTAGCTCTTATAGTCTTTTAGATTATCGCGTTCATACATACGCACGGACAGACGGATGGAAGGACGGACATGGCTATATCGACTCTGCTGTTGATGCTGATCAAGAATATATATACTTTATGGGGTCGGAGATGCTTCCTTCTGTCTGTTACATACTTTTGCATAAAACAATTATACCCTATTTTATCCATTTCATGGGTTCAGGGTATAAACATAATGTAATATTTTACGCATCGATTGCTTGCAAAACAAAGTTTTCTTATATTTTGTAGCCACAGTAAGATAACAGAGAGAAGAAGAGCTATTAGTGGTGTTTTGGTGCCGCATTCAGTTGTTGCCATAAGTGGTGATGAAGCCTGCCTTTTTAGATATATTTCCTACCTTTTATTTGGTAGGCAAGGCTTCCATGGCACCACACGCCAACATATTGAAGACATATTGTAACCAACTGGGAAACTTTTGCTTGCTTCAGCTTAAACTTAAATGGAGAGTGTAAAGTTTTTCAAAATAAAAATTTATTCCAAGCATTTGGAAATATTATGCATCCTGTAAAAAATTTGCGTTTTACCGTTCCATTAATGAAAGGACATTTTGATGTTCATATTCCCTTCGAGGAAGTATTAACTCAAGATTCTGATACGTCAATTGAATGTAAAACTGAAAATCCCGTTAAAAGACGTAGTCGGTTCACCGACAAAACAAAATAGGCAAGAAAACATTCAGTTGAAAAATATCTTGATAAAAATAGGGATAAGCACATAGAAGCATCAAAAACGATTTCAGGTTAATCAGGAAAAGAGAATATTAAATACTTTGCAATAGTATGTTTTTAAATATTTTCTAATTTATTTATTTCATATCTATCTACTAATGCTAAAATTTATATAAGCTTTTGGCGCAGCGAAGCAAGCAGGACACTTAATAGTCAATTTATGTAAATTGAAAATAAAAGATTATTATTTTTTTTGGATATCCAGCTTAAAAAGTTTTTGTCAATTCACATTCATCTTGTCTCTATATTTCGCTTTAATTTTGTTCAATCCCAGAACTCCCATTTGCGATCCCTGGTTTTGGTGACTCTATCTGAAAAACTATTGGGGATATTGGCGTTTCCGATTTCAAAGTTCAGAGGTGAAGGGGAAAACGGAGTGGACCAGTATCAAAACTGGATGCAGTTTTTTTAAGAGTCGCCACTAGTAATCTCTTTGCCACAGTCTAGAGAGACTACGTCTAACCACCCGTCGCCTCTTTAATAAAGCTAAGAGAGATAAATTATGGGATGAATACCGCGAAAGCCTCACCTTGTACAGTAAGGAAATCAGAAAGGCCAAACGCAAGAACTATAGGGACTTCTGCGAAAGCATATCAAATACAACAGAAAGTGCCAGGATCCATAGAGCACTGTCCAAACGGGCACCGGAGGCAAACCTAGCCTTGAAGCGTAGGGACAATACCTTTACGACCAGCAACATGCAAAAGCTAGAACTTCTGTTTGAGACGCACTTCCCAGGGAATATACCCTGCCATTCATGCCAAACAGAGACAGAAGTTCAACACAGACCGACGGCTCTTGACTGGGCTAGCGCCAAGTCAGAAGTCACGATGGAGAAGGTAAAATGTGCAATTGGAACATTCTAGCCTTACAAATCTCCCGGTCTGGATGGCATATCATAAGCATTCCTCCAACAACGACAGGACTTACTCCTACCCTGAGAAAAATCTTAGTTAGTAGCCTAGCACTCGGACATATACCGAGTACTTGGAGAAGAGCTAGGGTGGTCTTCATCCCCAAAGCAGGGAAGACAGACATCACCAACCCAAAGTCCTTCAGACCCATTAGCTTAACATCGTTTTTGCTAAAAACGTTGGAAAAGCTGGTGGACAACAACATTAGGAGTACTCTGCTAACACAGAGTACGCTGCAAGCTACCCAGCATGCATATAGAGCAGGCCGTTCTACGGATACGGCACTTTACGAACTGCACAGCACCCTGCGGTCGGCAGTAATAAACAAGGAAGTAGCAGTTTGCGCATTTTTAGATATTGAAGGCGCCTTTGAAAACAAGTCACACGATGCTGTCAGGGCTGCCCTAAATAGAAGAGGCTTGGATAGTACAACTAGTATATGGATTTCATCCCTATTAAGATCCAGGCAAGCTAAGGCATCTATACAAGATAATATCGTAACAGTTACAACTACAAAAGGTTGTCCACAAGGGGGGGCTCTTTCACCACTCTTATGGAATATCTTAGTAGATGAACTATTAAGAAGAATTGCCAGTAGGGGTATTCAATGTCAAGGCTATGCTGATGACATTGTGATAATAGCAGGTATGAAGAAATTCTCTGTGACATTGTCCAGCTGGGACTCAAGATCACGAATGAATGGTGTATGGAGGTTGGTCTCAAGCTAAATCCTACAAAAACCATAATTTTTCCGTTCACCAGAAGATACAAGTTACAGAGAATGAGGGATATTAGGCTCGCAGGGAGCCCAATAGAAACAAGCAAGGAAGTCAAATACCTTGGGGTCACATTCGACAGCAAATTAAATTTTGGGACAAATATTCGAAATACGATTTTAAAGTGCTGCAGATGTCGTAAAATAGCCGGAAAATCATGGGGCACCTCACCAAAAATAGTGAGATGGCTATACCTAATGGTAGTAAGGCCCATGCTCACATACGGAGCCATTGCATGGGGGGACAAGGCACAGCAAATCACTGTGCGAAAGCAATTATATAAATTGCAAAGAATGGCCTGTGTAGGAATCACGGGAGCGATGAGGACCTGTCCCACATCGGCTCCAGAGGTCCTGCTGGAGATCACACCACTCCATCATACAGTTAGGCTACAACATAGAGCAACCCTAATGTCGGTTGAAGGAGTTGGCAGAGGACACATTCTTAGCCAACTTGATGCAGATAGGTTATCAGGCGAACTCCCCATACTGACCCAACCATGGGACGAAATGAAAGCCGAACATATGTTCGAGCGAAAATTTCAAGTCCACCTTTCTAATAAGAAGGAGTTGACATCTCTTGAAGAGGTCCACCAAATGAAATCACACAACATAAAATGGTACACCGATGGATTCCTGAAAAACCAAGGCTCCGGCCTTGGAGTGGCAGGCCCTCGGTTAACATATCATGAGCCCTCAGGCAAGCACACCAGCATCTTTCAAGCTGAGGTATGTGCTATAGGAAGGTGTGTGGAATTTAATCTTAAACGCAACTATCGAAACAGAGATATAGCTATCCTCTCCGATAGTCAAGCAGCAATTAAGGCACTTAGTAGGACTGAAATCAGGTCAAAAGTAGTTCGTGAGGTACGAACCAAGCTAGACAGTCTGGGATCAAACAATAGGCTAGCCCTAAGATGGGTCCCTGGACACGTTGACATAGCAGGGAAGGAAGAAGCGGACAAACAAGCAAGAATGGGGGCGGCAACACCCCTAATAGGACCCGAGCCATACTGTGGAGTAGGTAGAAGCACAATACGACAGGAACTTAGAAATGAAGAGAGACACCTGCGGGAAATTAGCTAGGCAATGACTCCAGGACTCAGGCAAGCCAAGTGTCTCTTAGGTAGCTACAATCTAAAACGATTCAAGCAGGTTATAACCTTGGGGAAAAATAGACTTAGGATACTCACCGGTCTTTTGACAGGACATTGTAGACTAAGGAGTCACCTAGCTAAACTTGGAATAGCCAGTAGCGGCGCATGCAGGTTCTGTGACATGGAGGATTGCATGGCCATAGCAAGGAAAAGAAGTAGTTTTGTGGGAAAACACGTCATCAAACCTGACTTGGAGACCATCGATCCAGAAAAAATACTAGCTTTCATGCAAGAGCTGATTCTGATGGAAGAGCTATAAGCCAAGAAGGGGGCACAATAGATCTCTCTCAGGTCGCAGTGCTATCACCCCCAACATAATAATAATAATCTCTTTTCCAAATTTAATAACTCTATCTGTAAGGATGTGACACATCCTAGCTTCAAGAGGGTCAAAAGGACGGATAGACTTTTTGAGAATCGAATAACATTAATGAACGTAATATACACTTAATTTTATATACTACATACATATACTTACAAAGAGAAATGTTCCTCCCATATGGGGTTTAAGGTCGACGATTTAACAGATGTGTTATAACGGTGGGAGTTGTTTGATTCCAAGTACAAAGTGACGAACGGATCAGAAAATCCATTTGAGTCTTTTGACAACAAATTTTCAGCCTTAATAATTTCAACATTTAATCTTAAGCTGGGCGGTTTTTTCATCTTGGCTATAGAAGAAATTTCCAAATGTTGTGAGTTCGGTATTTTAAACGCCTCTTGTGCAAACTCAACCAGACTGCTTGTGCAAACGTCATTAGTTTCACAGCCAATATTATTGTAAATTTCAAATAAAATTTCTTCGTACAAGTCTTCAACCTGTAAAACAAAAAATTTTTGTCATATAAAATATTTCCTATTTAATTAATAATTTTTTAAGAAGTGCTACTTCTTTTCTTTATTAACTCATTGCCCATATTTCTTTCAATTACATTTACATTTTTATTTAAAAGGAATCAATTTTATTTCTTTATACTACAAGAAGATGGTAAGTCTGATACTTCAAACAAAAGACATAATTTAAAGTGATTTGAAATTCCAAAGTTATTTTTATACCCCGAACTCATGAAATGGGTAAAAGGGGTATAATGTTTTTGTGCAAGAGTATGTAACAGGCAGAAGGAAGCATCTCCGACCCTGTAAAGTATATATATTCTTGATCAGCATCAACAGCCGAGTCGATATAGCCATGTCCGTCTGTCCGTATGTATGAACGCGTCAATCTCAGAGACTATAAGAGCTAGAGACTCCAGATTTTGCACATTAACTCATCTAAGTCCTAGGCAGTACAAGTTTGTTTCCGATTTTCGATAACTATTTCCGTTTCCGATATACACATGTGATCGATAACATAAAAATATCGAATATCGATAATCTGAAACACGTTTTAGAAACTTGATACAAAATAATGAAAATCTGCATAAAAATGTCTTCGAAATCGGTTAAGAAACACCAGAGATATCGAAGATTGAAGTTTAGTCACAGATGCAGACAATGGCTGTAAGCGTTAAGTACAGGGTTCGGGGTATCTCCTAGTCGGGAAATCTCGACTAGAGCCTTCTTACTTGTTAAATATGATGTAGCATGCATAAGAATGTATCACGTATGCATGACAATCGGTCATATACCCACTATATTGCAGGGTATTTAACCTTCAGACATAGTGACACTTTGTTGCTATGTATATACAAATATAACGCAACTACACAAACGGTCAGCGCACTCGAAATATGATCAGCCACCTTATGAGCTGATCGCGAAGTGTGGGATCCGCAACGTAAGCGCTTTAGCCCTTACGAGCCAGTGCTTGCCTTATATATGTATATTAAATGTATATGCATTCCTTGCCTTCTGCATAGACACATATACATACATACACACATATACATATACATAAGCCGCTCTGCTGCGACAGAGCATTATAGGCTAAGCCCAATTATATTTTTGAATAAAAGAGGATTCCTAAAAATCAAACGAATGAGCACAGACGTGCAGCGTTATTATTTCCGCCTTAAATTATATAATTCCACATGGCGACCGTGACATGGTCACGAAGACTGCAGGGGCAGTAAGTGGCGCAAAAAAAAAAAAAAAAAAAAACAACAACTAAAAACTACTACAACAACACAACCAAGATGGTTACAAACAAACAAAATGATGGTTATAAACATATAACGAAGAAAAACCCATAACAAGAAAAAAAAATCCAAAAAAAAAACCCAACAACAACAGCAGCAACAACAGAGTGACAACAGCAGCAACAACAGTGTGGCAACAGCAGCAACAACAGACTAGACAGAAAAATTCCTGCGCAGGAAATGTACAAGAAGATTTGCCTATGCAAACTCTTGACAACGCTTCTAAGCCCAACGTATATGAAGTCATTTGTAATGACGAAGTACGAAAAGTAGTGGCCTTGCACATAAACAATCAGACATGTTTTTTGAAACATGGAAGAAAAGTTGTAGCAAGAATTGATGTTAGCGATCTGTATACCAATGAAACCATTGACTTAGGTCAGTTCTTTTAAAGGCTTGAAATGCAAGCCGGTATACTTGGGATCAGCCAACTCAAAGCGGCACCGAGCGAAAAGATCTTTGAATTAATTTCAATTGAATCTTTCAAAAATATGGGCAATAAAATATTAAATACTTTAAGAGTAGCGCTACTCAAGCCGGTGACCCTATTAGAAAATGAAAAAGATCAAGAAGTAATACTGTCTAAATTTCATGACGATCCAACTCAAGGAGGTCATAATGGCATTTCGAAAACGCTAGCAAAAATAAAAAGACCCTACTATTGGAAAAACATGACGCGTCATGTCAAAGAGTACGTACGTAGTTGTCAGAAATGCCAAACATCGAAAACAACAACGCATATAAAGACCCCAATGACATTAACAGAAACACCAACAATGGCTTTCGATAGAGTGATAGTAGACACCATAGGTCCACTTCCACGCTCAGAGAATGGAAACGAATATGCAGTTACGCTAATATGCGATTTAACAAAATATTTAGTAACCGTTCCAATTCCCAATAAGAGTGCAACAACAGTTGCCAAAGCAATTTTTGAAAACTTTATTCTGAAGTACGGTCCAATGAAGACGTTCATTACGGACATGGGAACAGAATATAAAAATTCAACTATAAATGACTTGTGCAAATACCTTAAGATTGACAACATAACGTCAACTGCACACCATCACCAGACTTTAGGGACAATAGAACGAAGTCATAGAACATTCAATGAATACGTTCGTTCATACATATCTGCGGACAAAACCGATTGGGATGTTTGGATACAATATTTCACTTATTGTTTCAACACAACACCCTCGGCAGCGCATGAATATTGTCCATATGAACTAGTCTTTGGAAGATTACCAAGACAGTTCATAGATTTTAATAAAATAACTAGAATAGATCCGTTATATAACGTAGAAAATTACGCTAAAGAAATAAAGTTTAGACTAGAAATAGCATAAAAGAGAGCTAGAATAATGTTAGAAAAACATAAAGCTAAGAATAAAATATATTACGACAATAATGCTAATAATTTTAATTTGGAAATAGGAGATAAGGTCTTGTTAAGAAACGAAACTGGCCATAAACTAGAACCAGTTTATATAGGCCCCTACGAGGTAACAGGTATAGAAGATAGGGATAATATAATAATAAAAGATAAAAAACAAAAGATACAAAAAGTACACAAAGATAGGTTAAAAATGTTGAATTCTTAATTTTTAATTTTTAATATAAGTATACATAAATATATATATATATATATATATATAGGTAAGGCCTGATCAGCCGAAAAAAAAAAAAAATCGAAAAAAAGTAAAAACAAAAAAAAAAATAATAATAATTCATTTTCATATTTTTCTATTTTTTATACTTTGCAATTTTGAATTTGTTTGCACTTATATATTTGTACATTTTATACAATTTTAATACATTAAAAATAACTACACTATGTTACGTTATTTCTTTAAAAAAAGGGAGGTGTAGCATGCATAAGAATGTATCACGTATGCATGACAATCGGTCATATACCCACTATATTGCAGGGTATTTAACCTTCAGACATAGTGACACTTTGTTGCTATGTATATACAAATATAACGCAACTACACAAACGGTCAGCGCACTCGAAATATGATCAGCCACCTTATGAGCTGATCGCGAAGTGTGGGATCCGCAACGTAAGCGCTTTAGCCCTTACGAGCCAGTGCTTGCCTTATATATGTATATTAAATGTATATGCATTCCTTGCCTTCTGCATAGACACATATACATACATACACACATATACATATACATAAGCCGCTCTGCTGCGACAGAGCATTATAGGCTAAGCCCAATTATATTTTTGAATAAAAGAGGATTCCTAAAAATCAAACGAATGAGCACAGACGTGCAGCGTTATTATTTCCGCCTTAAATTATATAATTCCACAATGAATTTATTCTTGAAATGCAGCATTCAGTCAATTCAAAAATTGTATGCAAATATATTGGACACATCGCACAGTGACAGTGGTCACCAATTCCAGATATCAAACTAAATTTTCAAAAAATCTTTAATTTTTAACTTAAATAATAAAATCAAAATCGTTAAGTATATTTTTTATACCTCGACTAGAGATTTCTAACATGTTTTTATACTTTGATACCGAAGGTCTCATAGTATATTGGGTTTGTGCAATGTCCGTCATGGTGTCCGTCTGTCTGTCTGTCCGTCTGTCCGTCTGTATGAACGCAACTTTTTTCGACACCCGTAAAGCTAGAGACTTGAAACTTTGCAATTATGTTTGTCTATAGGCGCGACAGATAAAGTGTCAAGATTGGGGTGCCACGCCTACTAGGAGGCTGGGAAATCGATAAATTCGATAACTGAAAACCGATAAAACCAAATATTTCTCACATTCTTACAGCTAGAGTTACCAAATTTTGCACGCAGATAGCTTATCATGTCCCTGAAAAAACTGCATCAAAATTTTGGATGCCACGCCCACTCCTTCCGCCCCCATCATCCCTGCTCCATGAAACTGGAAACGCCTATAGTTTTCACATTTTTTGGGCTAGAGACACCAAATTTTGTGTCAAGATAGATATTGACGTTCCACAAAAAAATTCATCAAAATTTTGGATGCCACGCCCCCTGATTCCGCCCCCCTCCCCCCTTCTTCATGAAATTGGAAACGTCTATAGTTTTCACATTTTTTGGGCTAGAGCCACCAAATTTTGTGTCAAGATAGGTACTGACGTTCCCAATCAAAACTTGGATGCCACGCCCCCTGATTCAGCCCCCATCCCCCCTTCTCCAAGAAATTGGAAACGCCTATAGTTTTCAGATTTTTTGGGCTAGAGCCACCAAATTTTGTGTGAAGATAGATATTGACGTTCCCCAAAAAAATGCATCAAAATTTTGGATGCCACGCCCACCTAAGCCACCCGCCTTATAAAACCGGAATCGGCTATATCTTTAACAGTTTTTGAGCTAGAGCCACCAAACTTGGTAGGAAGATTGATAGTGACAGTTAAAAACATTTGATTCAAAATTTTGGATGCCACGCCCACCCATGCCACCAGCCTTACAAAATCGGAATCGGCTATATCTTTAACAGTTTTTGAGCTAGAGCCACCAAACTTATTAGGAAGATAGATAGTGACAGTTAAAAACATTTGATTCAAAAATTTGGATGCCACGCCTACCTCTGCCGCCCACCTTTTAAATTTGGGAGTTAAGTTATCTTCCACAGTTCTTGAGCTAGAGTCACCAAATTTGGTAACATGATAGCTGGCGATGTTTACCACATGGGCCACTCCCTTCGCCCCTGCTTTCCCCCTTATCAACCGTTATTTTACTGGTATCAAAGTATTCCGCAGTCGGTTGCTTCCGACTGCAACGTTTTTACTTGTTTTTACATGCTTTTAATTAACTTGACTTGTCTGTTTGTCCTGGATTCTAGTAATTAAATTTTCACCAAGTTCCCGACTAGATAGAGCTCTGAAATTTCCACCAAAGATGTGTTTCAGATGACAATACATGTCTTTAAAGTTTTCGGCACGATAAAATATGTAATATCATGGAAAACCACGAAAAATAGTTTTCCCCTTTGCTTAACTTACTAATTTTACTGACAGAATTCTCAAGCTCTGGGGGCATAAGGGGAAGACTGCCGCTTCACCAGCCAAAGATTGTGACACTAAGCACTCATAAATAGAGGAGTCAAACGCAAAAAATCCAATAGCCTAATTGGTCCAATTTGCAGAAGAGCCACTCGCATTCGGCTACTGAAAGCAGCGAGCCGATCGCAAATTTTGACTCAGTACAGACGGAGTACCAGCAATTTGCTGCGTATACGTCTGTGTGTCAGCGACAAGATCGCCGTTAGGTGTATATATATATGTATGTATGTTTCTGTATGCTGTTTGCTCTGAGCGGCTGTATATTGTGGAAGGGGGATAGCAGCAGCAGAGTGCGAACAACAACAACACATGTGAATTCTTTCTGTATTTGGTGGCTCCGAGCTCAAATGAAGCAAAAATCATTAGGGCAATGTATACCTAAATACACATATATATGTGTGTATGTATGTGCGCATGCATATTTTTTCAGTTTTTGGTGGCTCTCAAGTGATTTGGGATTTTGTTACTTTTCTAGCAACACATATCAATGTGTGTATGTTCATGTTCAGCCCATTCGAATGTATGCGTAGCAATTGCCTTGGCTATTCTAGACCTGTCTCAATTTTTATGATTTTTTAGCAATTTTATTAAAAGTAAGGATAGCTATAAAAATAATGTCATTAATTTATAATTTTGTATTTATTTTTAAAACTCATCTTAATCTAAAGATGCATAGTCCATAGCTCATAATATGTCAAATATAAATTTATATATTTTAAGAGATATATGTATATAATTATGTACTCTTGACCCTTAAAATTCATAATTAAATACATAATAAATGCCGACAGCCAATATTTAAATTTCAAATTTGGCGCGCATTTGTATCTGCCTACAATTTCTGTTTTTGGACTTTCTGGTCATACATACTCTTTCGTAATATTAACTATATGACACCAGCAAACAATTTTGCAACACAACTACCATGCAGTTGCTCATTTACATACAAAATATGCACACATATTCCATGAGAGTATAAATGGTTCATGTGTCGGAAGCTGGAAAAAAAAACTTAGGCTCGCGTCAACCGCGTGCCAACAAAAAAAATTTTCTCTACTCAATCAAGGCACACAAGTTCCAGCGATCTCAACAGAAATACAGTTCTGAATACTCTTTCGGAATATGTGTGCATATTTAGTATGTTAATGAACAACTGCATGGTAGTTGTGTTGCAAAATTGTTTGCTGGTGTCATATATGAGCGCCAAATTTGAATTTTAAATATTGGCTGTCGGCATTTACAATGTATTTAATTATGAATGTTAAGGGGCAAGAGTACATAATTATATACATATAAATTAAAATATATAAATTTATATTAGACATATTATGAGCTATGGACTATGCATCTTAATGATTAAGATGCATTTTAAAAATAAATAAAAAATTGTAAATTAATGACATTGTTTTTATAGTTATCCTTACTTTTAATTACATTGCTAAAAATCATGCAAATTTAGTCAGGTCAAGAATGGCCAAGGCAACTGTTAAGCATACATTAAAATGTGCTGCACATGAACATACACATGCACACACACATTAATATGCGTTGCTAGAAAAGTAACAAAATCCCAAATCACTTGAGAGCCACCAAAAACTGAAAAAATATGCATGCGCACTTACATACACACATATATATATATGTGTATTTAGGTATACATTCGCCCTAATGATTTTTGCTTCATTTGAGCTCGGAGCCACCAAATACAGAAAACATGCACATGTGTTGTTGTTGTTCGCACTCTGCTGCTGCTATCCCCCTTCCACAATATACAGCCGCTCAGAGCAAACAGCATACAGAAACATACATACATATATATATACACCTAACGGCGATCTTGTCGCTGACACACAGACGTATACGCAGCAAATTGCTGGCACTCCGTCTATACCGAGTCAAACGCCGGCGCATGAACGACTTGCGTTCGGCTCGCTGCTTTCAGCAGCCGAATGCTGGTGGCTTCTCCGCAACGCATTTTTTCGGCAGTTGGGAAAACGCGATTTGACTGCTCTATGTATACCTGCTAAATGGTTGTGGGTTCCAAGGTCGAACCCCAACCGAGACATCCTTTTTCTTTTTATTAATCAATTTTTTTTTTATATGCTTGACTAACTTGACTAAGTTGTATGCAAGAAATCGTATAAAAGCATGACATCAAAATTATTTTGATTTTACTTGTTTTTGTTCGTCTTTTCGCTGCCTATGCTCAGCAACAAAGTAACGGATCTTTCAAATATTTGTTGTTGGGCAAGGAAATTTCAAGGAATTTTGTTATTTCTTTGCAGACCAGACTGCACTGAAGAAATATGGGTGTGACAATCAGTTTACGCAGAACACTATATGAGATCAGGTCACTATTATTACTTTTTCTTGTCATTCAAATCTATTTAAAAGTTTTTTCAGTGATACCTGCCAAGTCTTCAACCTGTAAAACAAAAAATTTTTGTCATATAAAATATTTCCTATTTAATTAATAATTTTTTAAGAAGTGCTACTTCTTTTCTTTATTAACTCATTGCCCATATTTCTTTCAATTACATTTACATTTTTATTTAAAAGGAATCGATTTTATTTCTTTATACTACAAGAAGATGGTAAGTCTGATACTTCAAACAAAAGACATAATTTAAAGTGATTTGAAATTCCAAAGTTGTTTTTATACCCCGAACTCATGAAATGGGTAAAACGGGTATAATGTTTTTGTGCAAGAGTATGTAACATGCAGAAGGAAGCATCTCCGACCCTATAAAGTATATATATTCTTGATCAGCATCAACAGCCGAGTCGATATAGCCATGACCGTCTCTCCGTATGTATG
Organism: Scaptomyza hsui; assembly: GCA_018152825.1. Lineage (NCBI taxonomy): Eukaryota > Metazoa > Arthropoda > Insecta > Diptera > Drosophilidae > Scaptomyza > Scaptomyza hsui. Next base: position 1,134,425 of record JAECXO010000183.1, on the reverse strand, counting down.
AACGCGTCAATCTCAGAGACTATAAGAGCTAGAGACTCCAGATTTTGCACATAAGCTCATCTAAGTCCTAGGCAGTACAAGTTTGTTTCCGATTTTCGATAACTATTTCCGTTTCCGATATACACATGTGATCGATAACATAAAAATATCGAATATCGATAATCTGAAACACGTTTTAGAAACTTGATACAAAATAATGAAAATCTGCAAAAAATGTCTTCGAAATCGGTTAAGAAACACCAGAGATATCGAAGATTGAAGTTTAGTCACAGATGCAGACAATGGCTGTTAGCGTTAAGTACAGGGTTCGGGGTATCTCCTAGTCGGGAAATCTCGACTAGAGCCTTCTTCCTTGTTAAATATGAATTTATTCTTGAAATGCAGCATTCAGTCAATTCAAAAATTGTATGCAAATATATTGGACACATCGCACAGTGACAGTGGTCACCAATTCCAGATATCAAACTAAATTTTCAAAAAATCGTTAATTTTTAACTTAAATATTAAAATCAAAATCGTTAAGTATATTTTTTATACCTCGACTAGAGATTTCTTACATGTTTTTTTTACATGCTTTTAATTAACTTGACTTGTCTGTTTGTCCTGGATTCTAGTAATCAAATTTTCACCAAGTTCCCGACTAGGTAGAGCTCTGAAATTTCCAACAAAGATGTGTTTCAGATGACAATACATGTTTTTAAAGTTTTCGGCACGATAAAATATGTAATATCATGGAAAACCACGAAAAACCGTTTTCCCTTTTGCTTAACTTACTAATTTTACTGACAGAATTCTCAAGCTCTGGGGGCATAAGGGGAAGACTGCCGCTTCACAAGCCAAAGATTGTGGCACTAAGCACTCATAAATAGAGGAGTCAAACGCAAAAAATCCAATAGCCTAATTGGTCCAATTTGCAGAAGAGCCACTCGCATTCGGCTACTGAAAGCAGCGAGCCGATCGCAAATTTTGACTCAGTACAGACGGAGTACCAGCAATTTGCTGTGTATACGTCTGTATGTCAGCGACAAGATCGCCGTTAGGTGTATATATGTGTGTATGTATGTTTCTGTATGTTTCTGTATGCTGTTTGCTCTGAGCGGCTGTATATTGTGGAAGGGGGAGAGCAGCAGCAGAGTGCGAACAACAACAACACATGTGAATTCTTTCTGTATTTGGTGGCTCCGAGCTCAAATGAAGCAAAAATCATTAGGTCGAATGTATACCTAAATACACATATATATGTGTGTATGTATGTGCGCATGCATATTTTTTCAGTTTTTGGTGGCTCTCAAGTGATTTGGGATTTTGTTACTTTTCTAGCAACACATATCAATGTGTGTATGTTCATGTTCAGCACATTTGAATGTATGCTTAGCAATTGCCTTGGCTATTCTAGACCTGTCTCAATTTTTATGATTTTTTAGCAATTTTATTAAAAGTAAGGATAGCTATAAAAATAATGTCATTAATTTATAATTTTGTATTTATTTTTAAAACTCATCTTAATCTAAAGATGCATAGTCCATAGCTCATAATATGTCAAATATAAATTTATATATTTTAAGATATATATGTATATAATTATGTACTCTTGACCCTTAAAATTCATAATTAAATACATAATAAATGCCGACAGCCAATATCTAAAATTCAAATTTGGCGCGCATTTGTATCTGCCTACAATTTCTGTTTTTGGACTTTCTGGTCATACATACTCTTTCGTAATATTAACTATATTGCGTTGCGGAGAAGCCACCAGCATTCGGCTGCTGAAAGCAGCGAGCCGAACGCAAGTCGTTCATGCGCCGGCGTTTGACTCGGTATAGACGGAGTGCCAGCAATTTGCTGCGTATACGTCTGTGTGTCAGCGACAAGATCGCCGTTAGGTGTATATATATATGTATGTATGTTTCTGTATGCTGTTTGCTCTGAGCGGCTGTATATTGTGGAAGGGGGATAGCAGCAGCAGAGTGCGAACAACAACAACACATGTGCATGTTTTCTGTATTTGGTGGCTCCGAGCTCAAATGAAGCAAAAATCATTAGGGTGAATGTATACCTAAATACACATATATATATGTGTGTATGTAAGTGCGCATGCATATTTTTTCAGTTTTTGGTGGCTCTCAAGTGATTTGGGATTTTGTTACTTTTCTAGCAACGCATATTAATGTGTGTGTGCATGTGTATGTTCATGTGCAGCACATTTTAATGTATGCGTAACAGTTGCCTTGGCCATTCTTGACCTGACTAAATTTGCATGATTTTTAGCAATGTAATTAAAAGTAAGGATAACTATAAAAACAATGTCATTAATTTACAATTTTTTATTTATTTTTAAAATGCATCTTAATCATTAAGATGCATAGTCCATAGCTCATAATATGTCAAATATAAATTTATATATTTTAATTTATATGTATATAATTATGTACTCTTGACCCTTAAAATTCATAATTAAATACATTGTAAATGCCGACAGCCAATATTTAAAATTCAAATTTGGCGCGCATATATGACACCAGCAAACAATTTTGCAACACAACTACCATGCAGTTGCTCATTTACATACAAAATATGCACACATATTCCAAAAGAGTATAAATGGTTCATGTGTCGGGAGCTGGAAGAAAAACTTAGGCTCGCGTCATCCGCGTGCCAACAAAAAAAATTTTCTCTACTCAATCAAGGCACACAAGTTCCAGCGATCTCAACAGAAATACAGTTCTGAATACTCTTTCGAAATATGTGTGCATATTTAGTATATTAATGGACAACTGCATGGTAGTTGTGTTGCAAAATTGTTTGCTGGTGTCATATATGAGCGCCAAATTTGAATTTTAAATATTGGCTATTGGCATTTACAATGTATTTTATTATGAATTTTAAGGGTCAAGAGTACATAATTATATACATATAAATTAAAATATATAAATTTATATTTGACATATTATGAGCTATGGACTATGCATCTTAATGATTAAGATGCATTTTAAAAATAAATAAAATATTGTAAATTAATGACATTGTTTTTATAGTTATCCTTACTTTTAATTACATTGCTAAAAATCATGCAAATTTAGTCAGGTCAAGAATGGCCAAGGCAACTGTTACGCATACATTAAAATGTGCTGCACATGAACATACACATGCACACACACATTAATATGCGTTGCTAGAAAAGTAACAAAATCCCAAATCACTTGAGAGCCACCAAAAACTGAAAAAATATGCATGCGCACTTACATACACACATATATATATGTGTATTTAGGTATACATTCGCCCTAATGATTTTTGCTTCATTTGAGCTCGGAGCCAAAAAATACAGAAAACATGCACATGTGTTGTTGTTGTTCGCACTCTGCTGCTGCTATCCCCCTTCCACAATATACAGCCGCTCAGAGCAAACAGCATACAGAAACATACATACATATATATACACACCTAACGGCGATCTTGTCGCTGACACACGACGTATACGCAGCAAATTGCTGGCACTCCGTCTATACCGAGTCAAACGCCGGCGCATGAACGACTTGCGTTCGGCTCGCTGCTTTCAGCAGCCGAATGCTGGTGGCTTCTCCGCAACGCATTTTTTCGGCAGTTGGGAAAACGCGATTTGACTGCTCTATGTATACCTGCTAAATGGTTGTGGGTTCCAAGGTCGAACCCCAACCGAGACATACTTTTTTTTTTTTATTAATTAATTTTTTTTTACATGCTTTTATTTAACTTGTCTAAGTTGTATGCAAGAAATCGTATAAAAGCATGACATCAAAATTATTTTGATTTTACTTGTTTTTGTTCGTCTTTTCGCTGCCTATGCTCAGCAACAAAGTAACGGATCTTTCAAATATTTGTTGTTGGGCAAGGAAATTTCAAGGAATTTTGTTATTTCTTTGCAGACCAGACTGCACTGAAGAAATATGGGTGTGACAATCAGTTTACGCAGAACACTATATGAGATCAGGTCACTATTATTACTTTTTCTTGTCATTCAAATCTATTTAAAAGTTTTTTCAGTGATACCTGCCATACTTGTATTAGGCCCTATTAGAGATGCAACAAGGCCTGCAGGCGTATTTCGTGAAAAAAATTATATGTATATTTGTTCATTCAAAACGAAAAGATTCGAATTTTTTGACTAAAGTTTAATGAAATCGATATACTGCCCACAGTAGTATATATATGTTATATTCAAAAATAAATTAAAATTTTGTTTTTGGTGGATTTTTGTAGGAAATAATTGAACTGGGAGCCAAGGTCTAAAGTTTTGCTTTTGAAACTGTGGGCGGATAATTTTCATGCACTTAAGGCAGTTCAGAATAACTCCCACGTATATACGAAAATGGACTTGTACTGCGTCTGCAATGCAGTAGACATTAAAAATAAGCCAGAAATGTTGGCAATAAGCTGTTATTATTTGCAATGCAAAATTTCGGTCAGTTTTTCTCACTTTTTCGCAGAGAATACAAAGCAAAACAAACCGAACAACTGATTCATTAACGGAGGTTCAGTGAAGGAGCAATGGAAACAGCTTTCGTAGCTAGCCGATAAAATTTACGGAAACAAAGCAATGTAAAAACCCTATTACATTAAATACACTGAACCCAAGAAATAGGCAAACATTTTATAATTTTTTTGTGCAAATCATAGACAAATAAATGTAATAAGACTGGTAACCAGAGCCGGCGATGGTAACGCAACAGTCTCAGCACATTTTCGAAGCATACACAAGTATCGAGTAGCGGCGAGTTCCCCTTAACATCGCACAGCTGAGTTTGCTTTGATTTTTGCTTCCTTACTTATTCTTCGAGGCTTGCCGCCATTTCGCGAGCTGAGTCTGTTTCTTTATGCGAAAAAAGGGTATAATGGTTGTATACAAAAGAATGTAACAGGCGAAAGTAAGCAGCTCTGATCCCACAAAATATATGTATATTCTTGGTCTGTCTGTCCATCTGAATAAACTCATCGACCTTGGTGACAAGCACTTAATAGAAAATATTGAAAATCTGTGAAAACTTATCATTCATCGAAATCGGTTGAGAAACAGCAAAGATATCGAAGTCTGAAGTTAAGTTACAGAATACACAAACAATGACTGTCCGTACTAAGTATGAGTTTAGGGTATATTCTAGTCGCGAACTAGAGCTCAAAGACCATGGCGGGTTCATTCCGCTATTGTACTTTTTAAATTGGCTACAGACTGACGCACAAGCTGAGGGTATGATCGCGAACGAATACATACATGCATGCATCGAAAATAAACAAAACACAACAAGACGCCCAAATTGCACAAAGAAAAAATACCCTGTGTCCCAATATTCAGTTATAGTTCATAATATCACAAATATATATTTTCATGATAAAGACAATTTACTATATATGTGCTTGTTATTAGAGGTATAATTACTGCGTTTTGTTATTTAATTACGAAAAGTGAACTTAAGTCTATACTACCCTCTTGTGTTACGCAGCAGCAAGCGGATTGAAGCAATAGGCAAAACGCAACAAGACAAGCGTATACATATGTGCTGGTTGTCGTTGCTGAGACGCACAAACTGCGCAGACCTTAAATACCCTTTTTCGAAATATTCACTCCTAGTCAATATAATTACTAACACATAAGTGTAGTATTATGATTACTAATGTTAAGTATTTGATTACAAAATACCTTTTAATTAGTATTAATACTAGTTTTGAATTAAGTCATGTAAAATGCCCTTCCATATTTCCAAAATCAAAAGCAAAAGTCTAAAATTGCCAATCTCGAGTTCTGTAACATCTACAAGAGAAATGAAGTGCGCCAACAACTAATCTTTGACCGGCACATCGCACACTTTGCAATCAAAACAAAATGCAATACAATAATGGCCGACTTAATTTTACCGGCTCTGCTCTATGCTCCAGCTAGTTGTCGGCGAGTATGGAGGAGAAGCCTGCCAAAGCAAATGATGAAAACTACTCGCGATATTCTATTTCCCCTCGTATATGCTTCGCAATTGTGCTATGTTAGTTTAACAGAACATCGCCGCCTCTGATTTCCAGTCTTATTACATTTATTTGTCTATGTGCAAATGTAAGTAACAGGAAGGAAAAATTTATCTCCCACACCATACAGAATTTATATTCGTAATCAGCCAAATCGTTATAGCGATCTGTCAATCTCAAAGACACTAGATTTGGAACATTAAGCTCATCTAAATCCTAGGCAGCATTATTTCGTTTTATATTAATAGACTAGTTAGTGTCCTGCTTGCTTCGCTGCGCCGATAGGTTATATAAATTATAACAATAGTAGATAGATATGAAATAAATAAATGAGAAAATACTTAACAACATATTATAGCAAATATTTAATATTCGCTTTTCCTGATTAACCTGAAATCTTTTTGATGATTCTATGTGCTTATCCCTATTTTTATCATTTTTCAACTGAATGTTTTCGTGCCCTTTTTGTTTTGTCGGCGAACCGACTACGTCTTTTAACTGGATTTTTAACATTTTCAGCTATACATTCACTAGACGTATCAGAATCTTGAGTTAATACTTCCCCTAAAGGAATATAAACATCAAAATGTCCATTCATTAATGGACCGGTAAAACGCAGCCTTTTTACAGGATGCATAATATTTCCAAATGCTTGTAATAATTTTCCACTTTGAAAAACTTGAAAATTTATACTCTACATTTAAGTTTAAGCTGAAGCAAGCAAAAGTTTGCAGTTGGTTACAATATGGGCTACAATATGTTGGCGTATGGTGCCATGGAAGCCTTGCCTACCAAATAAAAGGTAGGAAATATATCTAAAAAGGCAGGCTTCATCACCAATTATGGCAACAACTGAATGCGGCACCAAAACACCACTAATAGCTCTTCTTCTCTCTGTTATCTTACTGTGGCTACAAAATATAAGAAAACTTTGTTTTGCAAGCAATCGATGCGTAAAATATTACATTATGTTGTATACCCTGAACCCATGAAATTGATAAAATAGGGTATAATTGTTTTATGCGAAAGTATGTAACAGGCAGAAGGAAGCATCTCCGACCCCATAAAGTGTATATATGTTCTTGATCAGCATCAACAGCCGAGTCGATATTGAAATGTGCGTCTGTCCGTCCGTATGTTTGAACGCGTCGATCTCAAAGACTATAAGAGCTAGATACTTTAAATTTGGAACATAGCTTCTCCTAAGACATTGGCAGATCAAGTTTCTGGTTTCCGATATACACATGCAATCGATATCGAAAAATCTTGAATTTATAAAATGTATAAATAGGAGTTGAAACTATCGATAACTTTATAGTTTCTGTGAAAATTTGGTCCAAATCGGTTGAGAAACACCGGAGATATTTTATATCAAAGTTAAGTCAAGAAAAACTGCACTGCTGCAAGTCATTTTAATACACGGGCTCAGGGTATCATTAAGTCGAGACTTCTCTACTAAAGCGTTTTTACTTGTTTTTAGACTCGCTCATTCTCGTGCTGTGGTGACAGTCGGCATAGTCGGCCCCTGCATCATGAGTCGCGCTCTTGGTCCCAAACCCAAAGAAGCGGCTTAAAGCTTGAACACGCGCGCGCATCTCTCTTCATGTTAAATCTCGCTCCGATCATGTGCCTTTGTTGTTGCCCATTTCGGCCCACTCTCTTCTTCGCACGCACTGAATCAAAGCAAAACATATCTAAGAGGCTGCAGTTAAGTGAATTGCATAGCCTAAACTCACACGTACACGCGAGCATCTGCGTCATGAATCACGTGTACCTGCCTTTAGCTTTGATTTAGTGTGAACGGAGGAGGAAGGGTTTTTAAACTTTATGATTGACATGCAAAGCGCGCGCATAAAAAATAAAGTGAACGTAAATGGGCAACAACAAAGGCGCATGATCGGAGCGAAATTTTAAATTATTTGATATCTAGACCCGGTCATAAGAGCGCTCTGTAAAGTTTTAAGCGGCTCTTTTGGTTTGGGACCGAGAGCGTGATTCACACGCACGACGCACGCATGCATAGATACAAATACATACAAACTTATGTGAACGCCCTTTGCTTGTTCGAAATTGTATATCAATAATGTTAGTGTATAAGCAGCAAGTAAGCAAATCCACCCCTATACAAAGGTGTTCGAGATTATTTATTTTCTCGCAAAGGGCTCGATATAGAAAAAAAAATACAATTTCATGTATGTACTAGAGAGCTGCATGAATGGCAAAAAAAAACGGCATTCGAGTATACAATGCGTAATATGAATTGAATGGTATTGAGTAATTTGACATAACTGTATAGGTGAACGCAGTGCGCTGGCAACGTACGCTGTCGCAACACATCAAAACTTCAGGCCACGGATCAAATAAATGATAATTTACAGTTATATTTAAGTAGTACTGAATCAATTCGACTATAAATTCTGCTATGTATGTATGTAGATATTTTTGTATTTTTTTTGTTTTGCCTTGTATTTATATGCAAGTGCATATGCCGTTAGGTCACAAATCGATTGTCAGCGGCGCGAAAATATCACCAAAAATGTGTGCACTGAGCAAAGTGATGTATGCACAACGACAATTTAATTTGCCAGCGCTTCGTTGACTTATTTGCCTATGCACGCATTCTCTAAGATGCAGGTCTACAGTATTTTTTTCAGAGCACACACAGAACCCTTTTTTATGACGCTGTGCCCGAGCTGCTTGTGCTTCTCGCTGACGAGGCGACGCTTGCGATCAGACCGTCAGCTTGTGCGTCAATCTGTCGCCGTGCATACATATATACGTAATTTCTCTAGGACCACGAAATTAATGGAATCAACACAAATGAGTGGAATCAGTCTACGCCTTAGTATGTATTGCGTTTTCTACTCATATTATTCAACTTCAATGTCATGAATTATGATGAATATTAGTATCGGCACATGCTACTATTCATATTAACCCATATTATGTTTTGTCTGCCACTCATTCTACGCTATTCAACTCGAATACATTCTATTAAATTACAGTTGTGAATGGACTTATTCAGCTCTCTAGTATGTACGTACATATGTATGCAACTTTGCATATACTTCAAATTAAATTTTCTTTCGTTTCTATTTGTTAGTGTGTTTGTTTTTGAACGGAATATATTTGGAGAACATTTTTTGCTTTATTTTAGCTTGCTTCAGAAGTCAACAATGTATGCATGCATTTATATTTGCACATGCGTTTGTTAATATACATATATGTACAACAACAATGTATTAACATATGTATGTACAGTGAAAGCTCCCAACAACGGACGCTCTCGTTAGCGGACAACTCCTATTAACGGACACTTTACATGGGATATTTTTGCTATTCAACTTATTTTGTCCTATCTCTAAAGCGGACAGCTCCCAACAGCGGACACAATTTTGGGGACCATGAGTGTCCGTTGTTGAGAGCTTTCACTGTACTTACATATGTGCATTTGCAACACCAACAAAAGTTACAAATGTCAGCGCTAAAATTATATCAAAACAATTGCAAATGGTAGATCAAAACTAAAGTTTCTTGTGTTTCTATGTATGTATGTGTTTACGTGTTACGTTCTGTCTAAGTTTGATAATTAGCAAGCAGGTAAAACCACCCCCATTACATATTCTGGAGTGCAAAATTTTTCTAGACGTTTTGAAGTTTTAGAAGTTTTGTTTATTATTATTATTATTGGACGTAGATGTACTAAAACAAGTAAGAAGGCTCTAGTCGAGATTTCCCGACTAGGAGATACCCCGAACCCTATACTTAACGCGTACAGTCATTGTCTGTATGCATCTGTGACCTAAACTTCAATCTTCGATATCTCTGGTGTTTCTCAACCGATTTCAATTAATTTTCAGAAAAGTTATATCGTTACCCATTATTTCAATCCCTATTTTTACATTTTCCAAATTCGAGTTTTTTTTGTAATCGATTCCATATCTATATCGGAAACTAGAATAGTTATCGATAATTTGAAACAAACTTGTTCCGCTCATGGTATAGGAGAACTTATATTCAAAATCTGAAGTCTCTAGCTCTTGTAGTCTCTGAGATCGACGCGTTCATACAGACGGACAGACGGACGGACAGACGGACATAGCTATATCGACTCGGCTGTTGATGCTGATCAATAATATATATACTTTATGGGGTCGGAGATGCTTCCTTCTGCCTGTTACATACTTTTGCACAAAACCATTATACCCCTTTTACCCATTTTATGGGTTAGGGGTATAAAAAAGACAGTACATTCAAGTGGCCCAACGATACCAAGCACCAGCTTGTTAACGAGCGGACCCAAGCAAAAAGCAACCAACCTCCCGCCCAACCGACCGAGGGGCACACCGCATAGCGTACGGTTACGTAGATCGCGAAAACGTAGACAAATGACATAAGACTAACTTTTTAAGAGAACTACTAGAAGTGGCACCGTTTATTAAGTGGGAAAATTCGTTATAGTTTGAACATAAAATCCGAAAAGGGTTATGAATAGCATAGTTAGAGTGACAAGCTTGAAGAGCAATGGGTAGAAAATTCCTTGTCCTTCTGATCGGAACAGCAAAACTAATTTTGCTGATTAATTCGGAGGAATCAATTTCACCATTTATTAGTTTATGTAAAAAGATTACACCTAGCATTGTTCTGCGATCAGAAAGAGAAGGAAGATTTATAAGTAAAAGTCTACTGTGGTAGGAAGGTAGGCTAATGTTAGTATCCCAGTTAAATCTCCTAAGGGCAAAGAGCAAAAATTGTTTTTGTACTGATTCTATTCTATCCTGGTGAATCCTGTATTTGGGATACCAGATACCAGATCCATATTCAAGAACAGGACGTACCAAAGACGTGTAAAGTGTTTTGGTTATGTAGGGATCGTCAAATTCTTTCGACCAGCGCTTAATGAACCCCAAGGTACTAGAGGCTCGATTTGCAACTGAAGAGATATGCTTGTGAAATTTAAGTTTCGGATCAAAAAGGATACCTAAGTCATCAACCCATTCAATGCGATCGAGTGGGCTTCCATCAAGAAAATATATATTTGAAAAAGGAAGGCGTCTATAAAAAGACATGACTTTACATTTATTGCAATGAAGATTTAGTAAGTTAACACCACACCACTTTTGAAAATTATCTAAATCAGTTTGTAATTTTTGAGCAGACAACAGAGCAGTACCCGACATGCATAATTTTACATCCTCAGCATACATCAGCACTCGAGAGTGGTCAATAACAGATGTGTTATTGTAATAGTGTAAATAATAAAGGTCCAAGGTGACTTCCTAGCGGAACACCGGAAGTGACATGAACCACCTTAGAGACAGCACCATTTAAACTGACTCTCTGTGTTCTATGAATTAAATATTCCCTTATCCACCGAATAAGATTGCTTGGAAAACCTAAAAAGTTGAAGTTTATGAAGTAAAAGGTAGTGATTAACATTAAATTGATTAGTTTTAATTCAATGACACCAACATAAAGTAGCAGTGCGGGCCCAACAATTACAACAACAACAAACGCTACTTGGGTCGTAAATCAATTGTCAAAGGCACACAAATCTGAAAAAAAAAAATTGTGCACTGTGCGAAGCGATGCATGTACATAAAATTATGAAATTTAAATTTTCAAGTGCATTATTCACTTATTTGTGTATACACTTATTCATTAAGAGGTGGAAATCCGTTTCTTTTTTGCAAATGAACGAATCTTTTTTTATGACTTTGCTTGTGCGACGCGAAGGCGTCACTGTTTTGTTTTTGTAAAGTCGCTCGCGATTAAACCCTCAGCTTGTGCGACAATTAGGCGCCAGCAGTGGAATGGGTCAAAGTGCTCCAGGATGTATGGGAGGTACTCGAAGGAGTTGTCCAAAATAAAATTCCTTTCTTAGTGATCACTTACTACATGCATGGAATATTTTGTGAAAATTTCAGCCTTTTAGCTCTTTTCGTTAAGGCTGTGGCAATGTAGACAATCAGGACAAACTCTTTTATATACATATATAGATAACTTATTCCTTATTGTTTTGATATAGATGTAAAGTTAAATTTGGATATGTGAAACGTGTTGAGGAAACCATATACAAATTTATGAAATTCTGTGCAAATTTTATCGTAATCTGTGTGGGCAAGTAGCCCAAACCTGAGCTCCAAATTTGGTAGCAAGTAAGATGATGATTCCCCTTAAGTTCTGCATCCCTCCTCCGTCCTTTTAACATAGACTCTTTAGCTTCTATGCTGGTATCAGAGTATTCAGTAGTCGGTTGCACTCGGCTGCAATGTTTATACTTTGATACCGAAGGTCTCATAGTATATTGGTTTTGTGCAATGCCCGTCATGGTGTCCGTCCGTCCGTCCGTCCGTCTGTATGAACGCAACTTTTTTCGACACCCGTAAAGCTAGAGACTTGAAACTTTGCAATTATGTTTATCTATAGACGGTACAGATAAAGTGTCAAGATTGGGTTGCCACGCCTACTAGGAGGCTGGGAAATTGATAAGTTCGATTTCTGAAAACCGATAAAACCAAATATTTCTCACATTCTTACAGCTAGAGTTACCAAATTTTGCACGCAGATAGCTAGTCATGTCCCTGAAAAACTGCATCAAAATTTTGGATGCCACGCCCACTCCTTCCGCCCCCATCATCCCTGCTCCTTGAAATTGGAAACGCCTATAGTTTTCACATTTTTTGGGCTACAGCAACCAAATTTTGTGTCAAGATAGGTACTGACGTTCCCCAACAAAACTTGGATGCCACGCCCCCTGATTCCACCTCCATCCCCCCTTCTACTTGAAATTGGAAACGGCTATAGCTTTCAAATTTTTCGAGCTAGAGTCACCGAATTTGGTAGGAAGATATATGGTGACATCTACAAAAGATCTGCATCAAAAATTAGAATGACACGCCCACCTCTGCCGCCCACTATTTAAAATCGGAAATTTCGATTCTCTTACAGTTTTTAAGCTAGAGCCCGTAAATTCGGTAGAAAGATAGAAGGCAACATTTACCAAAGATCTGCATCAAAATTTTGGATGCCACGCCCACCCAAGCCACCCGCCTTATAAAATCGGAATCGGCTATATCTCTAACAGTTTTTGAGCTAGAGCCACCAACCTTGGTAGGAAGATAGATAGTGACAGTTAAAAACATTTGATTCAAAAATTTGGATGCCACGCCCACCTCTGCCGCCCACCTTTTACATTTTGAAGTTAAGTTATCTTCCACAGCTTTTGAGCTAAAGTCACCAAATTTGGTAACATGATAGCTGGCGATGTTTACCACATGGCCCACTCCCTTCGCCCCTGCATTCCCCTTATCAACCGTTTATTTACTGGTATCAAAGTATTTCGCAGTCGGTTGCGTCCGACTGCAACGTTTTTACTTGTTTTATATGTTTAAGTAAGCGTTTTTCAACAAAATGTATAAATTCAATATATACTTACAGTCATTGAATGACAAACTGCCTTAGCATGAGATTCTATTAAATGCTTGTGAATACCACGAAAATGCTGATTTGATATGCTGCCATTTCTGTTTAGAAACCGCTGACGATGTTCTTCTGTCTCACTTAATGACATCGTAGAACGTACTTTTCTTACCTGGCGTGTCGCATGGCCAGCGGTACGGTTTAAACTCAAAAATTTAAAATTGTTTTCCATCGAGTTTTGCGAACTTATACTTTTATTCAAATTTACCAAATTTGTTTAAACACTGTTATAAACACTGCAACCTTGCTATTGTATATTTTATTATTCACATATCTTTTCGTTTTATTTTTGAATTTTTGATACAAATTGTTTTAAATATGGTATAATAGTAACAAATACGAAATAAATGTTCGTTAACAATGTCAATGCCGAAAACAAAAAATCGATCGACTTATTATGTTGGCTGTGAACTGCTCTGAGTGTGCATGAGAAAAATTCTAAGTATCTCCCAAGAAAATAATCATATGCCACTGCTTTGAGTAAATTTTCTATTTTTGGAACTGAGAAAAAGCTCAATGATAATGAAAAATGTTTATTCTCTAGTATGTAAAAATAAACAAACGAAATAAGTGCTTTTTTAGAACATAAATAAAGTGGTTTATGTAGACAAAAATGAGTAGATAAGTAGAAGCTTTAACGAAAAGCTTTGTTCATTTATTTGAAAATCTATTTTTTTTATTTAATCATTTCGATAAGAGAAATTTGGTATTTACATTAAACCAAAGCATATATGCCTGCCATTACAAAATTTTAATCAGTCAATATTTACATAAAACAAATTGCATTGAGCACATTTCCCAATCCTAACGTGAACGGTGGGATTAAAAAAAAAAACTTCTTAAACTTGAATTATAACCATCTATATTACCATATCTTATCCCACACGAAACTTTGAAATTATTTTTCAACCTCAGTATTATAAGTTGATCCGATAAAAATTGATTAAGATGGTTGTGAAAGAGAAGAATCCGATACGTAAACGGCTAAAATTTAGACTTTAAGGGGTTACATGGGTTTCACCAGGGTTTAAAAAAAAAAAAAAGTTTGTAAAAAATTAAATGTTCTATTATATATTTGGACGTAGATGTACTAACGAACAGTACAATCAAGTAGCCCAACGATACCAAGCACCGGCTTGTTAACGCGCAGACCCAAGCAAAAAGCCACCACCTCCCGCCCGACCGACCGAGGGGCACGCGAACATGTATAGGAATGACACAAGACTAACTTTTAAGGGAATTAATAGAACTAGAAGTGGGAAAATTCGTTATAGTTTGAACATAAAATCCGAAAAGGGTTATGAATAGCATATTTAGAGTGACAAGCTTCAAGAGCAATGGGTCGAAAATTCCTTGTCTTCTGATTGGAACAGCGAAACTAATTTGGCTGATTAGTTCCGAGGAATCAATTTCACCATTTATTAGCTTGTGTAAAAAGACTACACCAAACATTGTTCTGCGATCAGCAAGAGAAGGAAGATTTATTAGTAAAAGTCTACTGTGGTAGGAAGGATGGTTAATGTCAGTATCCCAGTTAAATCTCCTAAGGGCAAAGAGCAAAAATTGTTTTTGTACTGATTCTATTCTGTATTCTGTATTCGGGATTCCAGATACAAGATCCATATTCAAGAATAGGACGTACCAGAGACGTATAAAGTGTTTTGGTTATCTAGGGATCGTCAAATTCTTTCGACCAGCGCATAATGAGCCCCAAGGTACTAGAGGCTCGATTTGCAACTGAAGAGATATGATTGTGAAATTTAAGTTTTGGGTCAAAAAGGCTACCTAAATCATCAACCCATTTAATACGATCGAGTGGGCAAAATCTATACACTTAGGTAGACCTGGCATCGCGCTCACTCTCTTTTACTCGCTGAGTTTGTAGCTTACGTTGGCGGCTGTTTTGAATTTGTAGCTTACGTTGGCTGCTGTTTTGAATTTGTAAACAAAGCGCGTTTTATAGAGAAGTAGTAAAAATAGGAATTCAAAACAAAGGGACGGAGCATAGAATTGTGACAAAACAGTAAACTTGCCCTTGAAAGTGTGTGATGTGCGACAGAAAGATTGATGGTTGCCAAAATGCATTTCTCTTGTTGTTGAAGTAGAATTTGAGTTTAGCAAATTTTAGACTTTTGTTTGAATCGCTTGCTGCTACCCTAGCAAGGAAGGGTAGTTTGACTTCATTTGAACTTAGCGTAATTATATAGATAAATGCAATATACCTCAACATGATCTTTATAATATATGTTTACTAACATTTTGGGAATTAGGTATTGCATTATTTTGATAAATATGTTGAATATATATACGGAATAAAGTAAACGTATTTTATATTTAAATACTTCAAATAAGCTATATTTATATGAAAAATATATATTATGAGATATTGATACTAAGGGTATTTTTACTGTGTGCCGTTTTTACGTCACAGCAACCAGCAAATGTTGTTGTTTCGTTCTTTTGCATTTGCCCATTCTCGATGTGTATACACACAGCATTGTACACACGAAACGGGTATATTGGTTTTGAGGAATGTATGTAACATGTAAAAGGAATTATTTTCAACCAAATTATATATATATACTATACTAGCATTCTAAGGCGACTCGATTTGGCCATGTCGTTTTTTATCGCATTTAGGGTATAGGGTATCTCCTAGCGAGCTTATAAAGTGCTTAGAGAAAACAAAATTACGAAAATCTCAGCGAAGCTAGTCCAGGCAAAAATGAAACAAGTCACACGTATACTAATACTTATGCATTTTTTACCACTACTTGCTTTCCGCTGGCGCCCCCATGTCCTACAATCACATAGGCAAAGATGCACTGGCTGGCGCGCAGCAATTGCCACACGCAAACGCACAGCGTTATTCATTTCGTTAATCGGCATATTGCTTTTTGTATGTCAATACATAGACACTTGCATATTCAAGGGCATAGAGGAAGAACAAAATTACGAAAATCTCTGGGAAGCTAGCGAAGGCAAAACCCCCCCCTCGTCTTAGTGATACAATGTAGTATTGTGAAGACACCCCTCCCCACAAATATGAATATGTCTTAAATGCCTGTGCAAATACATATTATTATTAAATATGTATGTATTATTCTTGCGATCTATTTTCTAATATATTTATTAATATATATATATATACAGTGAAAGCTCCCAACAACGGACGCTCTCGTTAGCGGACAACTCCTATTAACGGACACTTTACATGGGATATTTTTTCTATTCAACTTATTTTGTCCTATCTCTAAAGCGGACAGCTCCCAACAGCGGACAAAATTTTGGGAACCATGAGTGTCCGTTGTTGAGAGCTTTCACTGTATATATATTTTAATTCATTTTAAATCTAATTAATTAAAAAAAACAATAAAACAAACACATCTGCAAAATAACAATTGTTGCGGAAGGTCAGTGAATTTTAGAGCAATGTGTGTGCATGCATACACACACTTGCATATTCAGGTGCATAGAGACAGAACAGAATTACGAAAATCTCGGCGAAGCCAGCAAAGACAAAAATGAAACAAATGTATTACATATACACATACAAAGACCATATTAAACAGGCAAAGCTATCGTGGCGCGCAGCAATTGCCAGTTAGCAAACGCACATCCTTCGTTGTCATCGGCATATTGCTTCGCGCTTCGATCGCATACACAGCCACATACAGCCATGCTGCTGCATACACAGCCACGCTGCTACACATCTACACAGCTGCTACTCGTTATAAGTAGCTAACCGACTCCGCACAAAATTCCAGCGCGACAAAAGAGAGTGAGCGCGATGCCAGGTCTACCTAAGTGTATAGTTTTTGGAGTGGGCTACTATCAAGACAATATTTTAGTCAAACTTTTTACTGTCTTAAAGATACACATTTTACTAGCAAATTTCTGAAATTTTTACAAAAATATATTATTGAGAACGACGTCATTTTCGGTGATCCCATGATTTGCCCGTTGACAGCATATCTCCTCGCAGGATCATCTGACGTGAAAAACAAATAAAACGGTTTTTTTTAGCTAAGACTAGAACTTGGACGAAAGAAAAAATTTAAAAATGGATTTTTGGCAGAGGTTAGCAATTAAAAAAAAAAAACAAAGTAGTTGTAGTTTTAAAAATAAAAAATTGTTCGTTTAAGTCCTTTTAAAAAGTATCTCGAAGACGTGTGCAAATTTTCATCAAGATCGGTTAAGCGGTTCTCGAGATAACGTGTCAACAGCATTTAGAAACACTGTTTCGAGAAAAACGCGTTTAAAGTTTTGTTGATGAGCCCAGCTACCCTGAGGCGCTCAACTTATTTTAAATATATTTACAAAACTATAGCTCGGATCAACTGAAATTTTGGGACAATATTGTTAAGATGTTGTAGAATTCAATAAATATATTTAAAAAAAAAAGGTGAAGAAATGCGTTCATAACAAAGTGGCATTTTTAAATCTGTGACTAAAACTACCTTAAAAGCTACTCAGCCAATCTCTTTCAAAATTGTACAGGCCTATGCAGTACATGAAAGTTTAGTCTTTGATCGTTCGATTTTCTATACACTGAACCAATAAAATGGCTAAAAAGGGACCAATGGTTTTGTGCAAAAGTATGTAACAGGCAGAAGGAAACATCTCCAACAATACTAAATATATATATTCTTGATCAGCATAAACAGCGGAGTCGATATTGTATAACTCTTTCTTTTTCCAAAGTACACATGTGATCGAAAATATTAATATCTCAAATTTGGAAAATGTGAATTTGTTAATTTTTTTTTAAAACTTGATACAAAATAATTAAAATCTGTAAAAATTGTATCTAAATCGGTTGAAAAACACCAGATATGTCCAAGTTTAAAGTTAAGTCACAGATGCACACAGACAATGACTGTAACTGCGATAATTACAGGGTTCAGGGTATCTCCTAGCCGGGAAATCACGACTAGAGCCTTATTACTCTGATACCGAAGCTAAAAAGTTTTGTGCAATGTCCGTCATGGTGTCGCGACTTTCTCCGACACCCTTAAAGCTAGAAACCTGAAACTGTGCAAATATCTTGGTCCTTGTCTGCGTCAGACAAAGTGTCAAAATTTAGGCGCTACGCCCTTCGGGGGGCTGGGAAATTAATAACAAGTCGATTAACCTATCTAAATCCTTAAAATACGCAAATATCCCACATTTTACAGATAGAGCTACCAAATTCGGTGTCCTCCTTACCATCCGTTCTGTTATCTGGTATTAGAGTATTTTGCAGTCGATTGCGTCTGTCTGCAAAGTTTTCACTTGTTATACCCCGAACCCATAAAATGGGTATAAAAGGTATAATGGGTTTGTGCAAAAGTATGTAACAGGCAGAAGGAAGCATCTCCGACCCTATAAAGTATATATATTCTTGATCAGCATCAACAGCCGAGTCGATATAGCTATGTCCGTCTGTCCATCCGTCCGTCCGTATGCATGAACGCGTAGATCTCAGAGACTATAAAAGCTGGAGACTTCAGATTTTGAACCTAAGTTCATCTAAGTCCTAGGCAGTACAAGTTTGTTTCCGATGTTCGATAACTATTTCCGTTTCCGATATACACCTGTGATCCATAACATAAAAAATCGAATATCGAAAATATGAAACACGTTTTAGAAACTTGATACAAAATAATGAAATTCTGCGAAAATTTCATTGAAATCGGTTGAGAAACTCCAGAGATATCGAAGATTTAAATTTAGTCACAGATGCATACAGACAATGACTGTACGCGTTAAGTATAAGGTTCGGGGTATCTCCTAGTCGGGAAATCTCGACTAGAGCCTTTTTACTTGTTTAATATGTATTTTTACATTTTTACACTTTGATACCGAAGGTCTCATAGTATATTGGTTTTGTGCAATGTCCGTCATGGTGTCTGTTCGTCCGTCCGTCTGTATGAACGCAACTTTTTTCGACACCCGTAAAGCTGGAGACTTGAAACTTTGCAATTATGCTTGTCTACAGGCGCGACAGATAAAGTGTCAAGATTGAGGTGCCACGCCTACTAGGAGACTGGGAAATCGATAAAATCGATAACTGTGAACCGATTAAACCATATATTTCTCACATTCCTGCAGCTAGAATTACCAAATTTTGCACAAAGGTAGCTAGTCACGTCCCTCAAAAAACTGCATCAAAATTTTGCCAACTTCACCAGTTTCTTAAATTTGAGTTAAGCTATGTATCATACAATTAATTTTGCAGAAATAAACAAAACTTAGATTTCCATACTTACATTCATACAAGTTGATGTATCAAAAACAATCTCCGTTTCGTCGTCAAAGGGTAAAAGATCTTGCACGCTTCCTAATCCGGGAGATTTAACACATATATCACTGTCATTTGTGGTTTTTATTGCGCTGTCGGTAAAAGATTTATCTACATCCTTAAGAATAACATTCTCTTCCTCTTCTTGAAATGGTGCCAGTGAAGTCTTAAAAACATTGTCCTCCAATTGTGATTTCTGTCGCAACAAGAAACCAAATTTTTCAAAGAATCCATCATCAGCGTCTTGGAGTCTGAAAATAAATGATTCTTTAACTGCTGTTTTCTTAACACTAACAGTTTTGAATGTAACTTTTTTTTCATATAATATTAACTGCATATAGCGGGTCCAAATAGAAGTTATGTGTTATTCATACCGTGCCCACGACTAAGACTGTCATACCCAGTGTTCAGGTATGAACATACTTGTAAGTAATTAAGATTGTAAATATTTGTTGTGCGCACTAGCAGATAGCAGCTAAGCTAACTGAGTGTGCAACAGAGTGCGGCTTTTTATTTTGTCGCTGTGTGTATATAAGGGACATGTTTGTAATCTTAAAATAGATGCTCGCTAAGCCCTACAAACTCAGCGATATGATAAAAATATTTTAAGACCAACGCTGCTTTACAAACTCAGGAATAGATAAGCTAGATTTAAGGGATGATATTTTGCATGAGTCAGTGTATAAAAACTCTGGCTCATAAGAAAATAAAGGTAGTATCATTAAGCAGGTATACATAGAGGAGTCAAATAGCGTTTTCCCAACTGCCGAAAAAATGCGTTGCAGAGGAGCCACCAGCATTCGGCTTCTGAAAGCAGCGAGCCGAACGCAAATTTTGCAGAACATTTGCGTAGCTAAAAAAGTGCAAGTCATACTTGCGCCGGCGCTTGACTCGGTACAGACGGAGTGCCAGCAAGTTGCTGTGTATACGTCTGTATGTCAGCGACAAGATCGCCGTTAGGTGTATATATCAGGGACCGGCAGCGTCATATGCACTGTGCATATTTTTATAGCTATCCTTACTTTTTATAAAATTGCTAAAAATCATATAAATTGATGCAGGTCAAGAATAGCCAAGGCAATTGCTTTGCATACATTCAAATGTGCTACACATGAACATACACATGCACACACACATTAATATGCGTTGCTAGAAAAGTAACAAAATCCCAAATTACTTGAGAGCCACCAAAAACTGAAAAAATATTCATGCGCACATGAATACACGCGTATATATGTGTATGTAGGTATACATTCGCCCTAATGATTTTTGCTTCATTTGAGCTCGGAGCCACCAAATACAGAAAACATGCACATGTGTTGTTGTTGTTCGCACTCTGCTGCTGCTATCCCCCTTCCACAATATACAGCCGCTCAGAGCAAATAGCATACAGAAACATACATACATATATACACATAACGGCGATCTTGTCGCTGACATACAGACGTATACACAGCAAATTGCTGGCACTCCGTCTGTACCGAGTCAAAATTTGCGATCGGCTCGGTGCTTTCAGCAGCCGAATGCGGGTGGCTCCTCCGCAAATTGGACCAATTAGGCTATAGGATTTTTTGCGTTTGACTCCTCTATGTATGAGTGCTTAGTGATGTTACTTTTACCCTAAGCAGGCAAGATTGTCTACCACTCACGTTAAACAATACCCCACTCCCGAAAGCAAACGAAATTACGTACCTAGGAGTTTACTTGAACAAAAGACTTACATGGCGCAAGAGCAAGTACCCGTGGGCACCCGTGGGTACAGGCTAAAAAATCTTATTTCGAGTTGGGTGCGGGCGGGTGTGGGCTAGGCCGCTCAACCCGATTTACCCGAAATAAATTTAGTAAATATGACAACGAAATATTCTGGTAAATATTAAAAAATTTCCTTTTTTTCTAATTTTGTGTACACAATCGATTAATTTTTTTATC
Source organism: Scaptomyza hsui (assembly GCA_018152825.1). Lineage (NCBI taxonomy): Eukaryota > Metazoa > Arthropoda > Insecta > Diptera > Drosophilidae > Scaptomyza > Scaptomyza hsui. Next base: position 1,112,737 of record JAECXO010000183.1, on the reverse strand, counting down.
GATCATCTCTATCACAATTGCCATCACTACTTGAAAAATGAACAAAGCAGGAAATATGTCGGACGCTAATGTGGCGTTTATACTACAGCGAGTTTGCTATCGATATCGTCATCGACGCAATAACGCAGAATTGGTGTTCACACTGGCACAAAAGTGCGTTATGCGTTATACGTGAAGTGAGCAGCAGCTGCTTTGTTTTGATTTCGCTGATAAGAAAAATGTTTATTAAAATATTATTATAAAATTAATTCAAGCAATCTTTTGGAATTGTTATGTGCAATGGAGCAGAATAATGCAATGTTGGCAAAATGCATGAATATGGCGGGAACGTCTGCAGCAACATTTGATTTGCTGGGTGACCCAGGACGCCGTCGTAGCATTTGGACACTTGTGGGCAATATGAATGCTAGTGCTGAAGCAGTTCGTCAAGCTTTAGCTATAGAGTTTTTAAATAATAATGAAAATTAAATAAACAATTCAAATTATTTTTAATTTTATTATAAATTACTCCGCATGAGTATATCTAAGAATATTTAAAACTTATTTTTGAAACTTGGCTGAATATTCCGCCATTCGCTCCATAACCGCCAATTTGCGCTCCTCAATGGCAACTAATTTTGCGGAGTTGTCGACCCGCCGTCGCTTTGCCCCTGAACATGACGGCTCTGTCATCGAGTTTTCGCTGCTGCAAGGCTCCTCTTCAATTAACCGCGAGAAGTCTGTAAGAATTGTATTATATTAAATATATGCAATAGTTTTAGTTCAATATATTACCTAGGCTGTCGGCTATGTGATGGTAGCCCACAGAATCCGACATGTTCAGTGCACTGGCCACGCTCTCAAAAAACTCCCACATTCAGCCCTATAAATACATCTATGTAAATAAGTAATTAACATAAGTTTACCAAAAAGCTGTAATTTTTATTAAACTTGCCTGTATCTTTTCATAAGGTTTTCCACCTTGTTTTTAATTTCCATGTGCGGTGGTCCATAATCCTTCAATTGTTCCGCCATTTCCTTATAAATGTGGGAGTTTTTCCGGGCTCCCCGAACCCCATCAATGTTGTCTTCCCAAAGCTCTATAAGCGCTTTCGTGGCGGCAGTCGACCACAAAAATCTCTTATCATAGCCTGTAATTAAGTTAAAATGTTTTAAACATACATATTATATTAAAAAAAAAACAATTGCTTACCATTTTGTTGCGACATTTTAACAATTAATTGCTGTTTATTTTTATACTTTGATACCGAAGGTCTCATAGTATATTGGTTTTGTGCAATGTCCGTCATGGTGTCTGTCCGTCTGTCCGTCCATCCGTCCGTATGAACGCAACTTTTTTCGACACCCGTAAGGCTAGAGACTTGAAACTTTGCAATTATGTTTGTCTATAGGCGAGACAGATAAAGTGTCAAGATTGGGTTGCCACGCCTACTAGGAGGCTGGGAAATCGATAAATTCCATAACATAAAACCGATAAAACCAAATATTTCTCACATTCTTACAACTAGAATTACCAAATTTTGCACGCAGATAGCTAGTCACGTCCCTGAAAAAACTGCATCAAAATTTTGGATGCCACGCCCACTCCTTCCACCCCCATCCTGCCTGCTGCTTGAAATTGGAAACTCCTATAGTTTTCACATATTTTGAGCTAGAGCCACCAAATTTTGTGTCAAGCTAGATATTGACGTTCCCCAAAAATATGCATCAAAATTTTGGATGCCACGCCCCCTGGTTCCGCCCCCTGGATCCGCCTCCATCCCCCCGTCTACTTGAAATTGGAATTGCCTATAGTTTTCATATTTTTTGAGCTAGAGCCACCAAATTTTGTGCCAAGATAGGTAGTGAAGTTTTCCAACAAACTGCATACAAAATTTGGATGCCACGCCCAAACCTTCCGCCCCCCACCCCCCGGCGTTGTTGAAACGGTTATGCGTGTATCATCCACATTTTTTGAACTAGTGTCACCAACTTTGGTAGGAAAATATATGGTGACATCTACAAAAGATCTGCATAATTTTGATGCCACGCCCACCTCTGCCCCCCACCATTTAAAATCGGAATTTTCGATATCTCTTACAGCTTTTAAGATAGAGTCCCCAAATTCGATAGAAAGATAGAAGGCAACATCTACCAAAGATCTGCATCAAAATTTTGGAAGCCACGCCCACCCAAGCCACACGCCTTATAAAATTTGAATCGGCTATATCTTTAACAGTTTTTGACCTAGAGCCACCAAACTTGCTAGGTAGATAAATGGTGACAATTAAAAACATTTGATTCAAAAATTTTGATGCCACACCCACCTCTGCCCTCCACCTTTTACATTTTGAAGTTCAGCTATCTTCAACAGTTTTTGAGCTAAAGTCACCAAATTTGGTAACATGATAGCTAGCGATGTTAACCACCCGGCAAGCAGACTCCTTACCATCCGTTCTTTTACTGGTATCAAAGTATTTCGCACTCGGTTGCGTGCGATGGCAAACGTCTTGATTATGTGTGCTGCTGCAAATGCAAAATTGTGTTTGCTTTTAGCGCAAAACACGGCACCACAACACTTGCTCGGCACAAATCTCTTTTGTTGCTCCACCTAATCAACCAACGTTCAGATTTGCATCAAAGGCTATTTCAAAAAAGCTCTTGATGATCTAGCCTTAAAACTGCTGGCATTTATAGCAAAAGACTTGTTGCCATTAAATGTAACTGAGGGTAAGTCGAAGTTGATTTTTTTTATATCCATCAATGTTTACTTAATTAACAGGATCTGGTTTTCGTGAGTACATTCAAGCTGTCTTGAACATAGGTGCCCTAAGTGCTTGCCTAAGTGCACATTATATTGATGAATCTTTTTGTTTAAAAACGTCGATTTTAGGTGTAAGAGAATTTCTAGAAGAAAATAAAAGTGGTGTTAACATTTAACAGCAAATTAAGGATATATTGCTTGAGTATAATTTACAAAATAATTTAAGGAATAGTGTTATTGTTACTGACAATGGGTCTAACGTTGTTGCCGCTTTCAAAAATTATAAGTGACTTTCTTGCGCCTGCTATAATTTGAATTTAGTTATGGACGACGATATGGAAAAGAATCCAGTTGAAGATATTAAATCCTTGATTGAGAATGCTAAAAATCTTGTCAGATATTTTAAGCATTCAGAACTGAATCATAAACTAAGAAAATCCCTTAAGCAAGAGATGAAAACGCGTTGGAATTCAATATTTATTATGCTTGAAAGCATTTGTGAGGTAGAGCAAGAAATAAAAACTTTACTTTTATCAAAAAACGAGGAAAGACGTATAGCTGATATTGACTTTACTTTAATAGAAAGTCTTGTTAACTTTCTAAAACCATTTAAAGATTGTTCAGATAAATTATCATCCGAAAAAGAGCCAACAATTCATATATATGCTTTATGGTTCGAAAAACTTAAAAAACATTGCAAAACCGAATTATATGATTCCAATTTAATGGAGCAGTTAAAGGAGAAACCCCTAAATTCTTTAGAAAAACGTTTTCAGCCAACTTCAGTTCATTAAGTTGGATTATTTTTAAACCCTCCGTTTAAAGAGTTAAGTTTTGTAACAGAAGCAAGAAATGATTGATTTAGAAACAGTGAAATGCATGATGAATGAATATCGCGAAATGTTAAAAGACAATCTTGATGACTCGCAAGTTGAAAACTCTTCGCCAAACACGAGCCACGATTTTCAAGAGTTTTTTGACAACAACCAACCAAAAAAAAAAAACTTGACAAAAATACCATTGCTTTAGAAATTAAAAAATATTATGCCACAACTTCTCTTTTAAACTTGCCAATTCTATAATTTTTGAAACAAGCAACTGACCTAAAAATCTTACAAGTTATGGCTAAAAATATTATGCATTCCTGTAAGCTCTGCGACAAGCGAGCGAGATTTTTTTTCATCTAGTAAAATTCTCAATGAAAGACGCACAAGACTCACAAGTGCAAATTAGGATAAGTTACTTTTTTTGTACAAAAGTATGTAATTTTATGTATGTATCGAGTAGAAAGGTCGCTAACACCACAAACATATGTAATTTTCTTAATAAACATAAAAAATTAAGTTTTTAAAAAAAGTTCTAATTTTTTCGGGCGGGCGGGTTGGGTTCGGGTTTGATATTTTTTTTTGCCATCGGGTGCGGGTAAAGATTGGCGCTTCGGCCCATGGGCTGGGTCGGGTTGGTTGCGAAAAATTAGGCCCATGCCTATCTCTAGTCTAGACTACAAGGTTCTACTCTACAACTCTGTTATAAAACCAATCTGGACCTACTTTAGGCTCCTAGTTATAGGGAAACGCGAGGGGAAGAATAGTAAAGAAAGCTCTCATCGCACCCAAATCATCTCGCGATAGGTCTCACAAGGTCGTGCAGCCGATCCAGCCTTCGTCGCAATTTATTCCCAACCAAGCGATGAGTTTAAGGAACGCGATCGCAAATTTACAGTCCAATATAAAACTGTTAGTTAAGCAATATTTGTAAGATTTGTTTACTTTTTTGTTAGTTTCCTTGCTTAAAGGAAAGATTTAAAAAAAAATCCTCTTACACAGAAAATAAACACAATCAAAGCATAATAAACAAGTAAGAAGGCTCTAGTCGAGATTTCCCGACTAGGAGATACCCCGAAAACCATACTTAACGCGTTCAGTCATTGTCTGTATGCATCTGTGACTAAACTTAAATCTTCGATATATCTGGTGTTTCTCAACCGATTTCAGTGAAATTTTCAGAAAAGTTCTATCGTTACCCATAATTTCAACCCCCATTTTTACATTTTCAAAATTCGAGATTTTTTTGTAATTGATTACATGTATACACATCGGAAACCAGAAAAGTTATCGATAATTTGAAGCAAACCTGTTCTGCTTATGGTATAGGAGAACTTATATTCAAAATCTGAAGTCTCTAGCTCTTGTAGTCTCTGAGATCGACGCGTTCATACAGACGGACAGACGGACGGACAGACTGACATGGCTATATCGACTCGGCTGTTCATGCTGATCAAGAATATATATACTTTGTGGGGTCGGAGATGCTTCCTTCTGCCTGTTACATACTTTTGCACAAAACCATTATACCCCTTTTACCCATTTTATGGGTTCGGGGTATAAAAATACCTACACGCTATGCGACAAATAACACCTACCAAAAAACTAAAAAAAACCTTTCCGACGCATCTGATTGATAAATTATTAAGTGACGTCACAACCAAAATTTACAACACAAAATGTAATCATCAACCATAACCCAATGCATCAGCATCCCGTTCATAGAAAACATAAGTAACAGAGCTACGCTATCGAAGCTCATATGTAAACTACGAAATAAAATTTACGCGGCAGCAATTAGTAAACCCAGCTGCAGCAGAAAACAATAAAAACAAGTAAGAAGGCTCTAGTCGAGATTTCCCGACTAGGAGATACCCCGAACCCTGTACATAACGCGTACAGTCATTGTCTGTATGCATCTGTGACTAAACTTCAATCTTCGATATCTCTGGTGTTTCTTAACCGATTTCGATGAAGTTCTCAGAAAAGTTATATCGTTACCCATTATTTCAATCCCCATTTTTACATTTTCAAAATTTTTGTAATTGATTACATGTGAACATCGAAAACGGAAATAGTTATCGAAAATCTGAAACAAACTTGTACTGCCTAGGACTTAGATGAGCTTATGTTCAAAATCTGAAGTCTCTAGCTCTTATAGTCTCTGAGATCTACGCGTTCTTGCATACGGACGGACGGACGGACAGACGGACATGGCTATATCGACTCGGCTGTTGATGCTGATCAAGAATATATATACTTTATAGGGTCGGGGATGCTTCCTTCTGCCTGTTACATACTTTTGCACAAAACCATTATACCCCTTTTACCCATTTCATGGGTTAGGGGTATAAAAAACGGCTGGTCGGAGAAAAATACTCTAAGTAAATATAATGTTTTTTTACGTAGACAGAGGCAACATTACGATTAGGGTTGATCACACTAAAATAGGTGAAAACAAGTAAGAAGGCTCTAGTCGAGATTTCCCTGTATGCATCTGTGACTAAACTTTAATTTTCGATATATCTGGTGTTTCTTAACCGATTTCGATGACATTTTCAGAAAAGTTTTATCGTTACCCATTATTTCAACCCCCATTTTTACATTTTCCAAGCTCGTGACTTTTTTGTAATCGATTGCATGTGTATATCGGAAACGGAAATAGTTATCGAAAATCGGAAACAAACGTGTACTGCCTAGGACTTAGATGAGCTTATGTGCAAAATCTGAAGTCTCTAGCTCTTATAGTCTCTACATCGACTCGACTGTTGATGCTGATCAAGAATATATATATGCTTCCTTCTGCCTGTTACATACTTTTGCACAAGAACATTATACCCCTTTTACCCATTTCATGGGTTCGGGGTATAACAACTAACAAATATGTATGTACTAAATTTTAAGTCGTCGAAACGCGTAGGAGAAAAATTGAATTTAAATGTATTTTAAATATCAATGAATTGCACTGGCCGGAATAACACAGCAACAGCAACAACGCAAACAAATTCGTACACTGGCCTACAACAAAATTTTGTATTTTATTCCCTGATTCCACAATTGCAACTCGAACTCGGTTATGCAGCATCTTGTTGTATTATACCCCGATTCCACTAGAGCCTGATGCACGGATGTAGTTGGAACTCGGTAATGTTGCATCTATTTGAATTAGATACATATGTATGTAGTGAATATCTGAATCATATTCACTTTCGCTCAGTTGGAATCGACATCTCCTAGTTCATAAATTATTTACGGACTTTGGCTGTTAAAAAGATGCTCATCTTTCGTGTCAGCGGCTTTTAAATCGGATTTCTGTTAAAATTGTACACACTTTCAGTTCGATTGATAGTAAAAAGACCTGCATTACAGACTTCGCTGTTATGATAAATTAAGCCTAGTGGAATCGGGACATTATAACTATCGCCCTAATGGTGTTGCTATTTTTATTATTGTTTTGGTTTGTGACTGCCAAATACTTCTGCTGCATGTCGCATATCAAAATGTATAAACATTTACTTTCTATGAGGATTTCTGAAATTGTAAACGGAAACGACGGAAAAACTTATTAGTTATTGAGGAGCATGTGCTTGTGGTCCTGGAAGACTCAAACCAGCATTTTGCCATTTCGCTCCAATCTATACACATAAAAGAAAGTCGTGTTAGTTACACTATTTATAACTCAAGAGCGACTGAACCGATTTGGCTAAAAATTGGTGGGGTGGTAGCTTAGAGCCAGGAGACGGACATAGGATTCTTTTTATCCCGTTCGACCGCGTTCCTATTAGCTCAAATCCGAAGAAAAGATTAAGAAGTTGCTGTTGCAGTAGCTTTCTCTGGAAAAGCTGCTGCGCTATTTTGTGAGAGACGAACAGCGCGCTCAGTTTGAAAGCTACAATTGAACTTAGCTCATGAGGAAATGCCGGTATGCAACGTTAGGAAAAGCAGTGAGCTCGGAAGAATGTTACAGCAGTGTAAGTTGTTGGTTTGGGATGCATGTACCATGTCCCACTAAAGATCAATTGAAGCACTAGATTGCACAATGAGGAATATCAAAGGCAACCAGGATATCATGGAAGGGATGAAGGGCAATATACAGCTGCTCTACTAAAAATCGGAGAAGATCGTCGTATGACAACTGATAGTAACCACATGATTACACTGAGTTGTGAGTTCTGTCAAATTATCGATTGCAGTGATGACCTAAAAAATTTCTATCCGGATCTTCACACAAATGTGGCCAATCGAATATTTATATGTTAAACCACAGTTTTGGCAAAGACTAATGAGATAGTTAATAAATAAACGATCAAATCATCTCAAACGATTGGGAGATGTTGTCGAGTACCTCTCAGTGCACAATATTATGGACACTGAGAAAGCCTATACAATTTCACAACTCTTTCGAATTATCAGGAATGAGGATAAATGTTGGTGTTCCAGTCCTATTATTATTATTGGACGTAGATGTACTAACGAACAGTACATTCAAGTGGCCCAACGATACTCAGCACCGGCTTGTTAACGCGCGGACCCAAGCAAAGAGCAACCAACCTCCCGCCCAACCGACCGATGGAAACACCGCATAGCGTGCGGTTACGAAGATCGCGAACATATAGACAAATGACTTAAGACTAGCGTTTTAAGAGAACCAATAGAAGTGTCACCATCCATTATGTGAGATAAATCATTATAGTTTGTACAAAAAATACGGAAAGGATTATTAATAGCATAGTTAGAGTAACATGCTTGAAGAGCGATGGGTAAAAAATTTCTTGTCCTTCTGATCGGAACAGCAAAACTAATTTGGCTGATTAATTCCGAGGAATAAATTTCACCATTTATTAGTTTGTGTAAAAAGACAACACCTAGCATTGTTGTGCGATCAGAAAAAGAAGGGAGATTTATTAGTAAAATTCTACTTTTGTAGGAAGGTAAGTTAATGTTAGTGGCCGAATTAAGTCCCCTAAGGGAAAAGAGCAAAAATTGTTTTTGTACTGATTCTATTCTATCCTGGTAAATCCTGTATTTAGGATACCAGATACAAGATCCATAATCAAGAATACGACGTACCAAAGACGTATGAAGAGTTTCGGTTATGTAGGGATCGTCCAATTCTTTCGACCGTCGCTTAATGATCACGAAGGTACTAGAGGCTCGACTTGCAACGGAAGAGACATGCTAGTGAAATTTAAGTTTCGGGTCAAAAAGGATACCTAAATCGTGAACCCATTCGATGCGATCAAGCGGGCTACCTTCAAGAATATATATATTTGACAAGGGCAGGGCGTCTATAAAAAGACATGACTTAACATTTATTGCAATTAAAATTTCGTAAGTTAACGCGACAAAAGAGCATCAGCCGACATGCATAATTTTACATCGTCAGCATACATCAGAACACGAGAGTGGTCAATAACAGATGGAAAGTCGTTGATGAAAAGTGTAAATAATAAAGGTCCAAGGTGACTTCCTAGCGGAACACCGGAAGTGACATGAACCACCTTAGAGACAGCACCATTTAAACTGACTGTTGAGTATATCACGGTTGGTGTTGTGAATTTGTACTAGTTTTTATTCTTCTGAGTCAGGGTTTTTATACCCTGGCTCATGCGTAAAATCAACCCTTAACTCTAGCTTATCTATCGCTGAGTTTGTAAGTCTCAGCGTTGGTCTTAACATATTCTTATCCTATCGCTGAGTTTGTAAGGTTCAGCGTTCATCTGGCTATTTTTAGAGTACAAACATGTGCCTTATTTATCAGTTAGCCTAACTGCTACCTGCTACTGCGCACAGCAGATGTTTGCACTCCTATTACATACATGTATATTTTTAAGATATGTAAGAATATTATGTTCATGCTTGAACATTCTGCGGGGGGCCAGATGTATTGACAGTCACCAATTGCTGCCTGTTCGTCGGTACTTCTCTTCTTTTGAGGCACCGTTTGTTCATGTTATCAAAGTACTGCTTTGCCTGGGACAACTGCTTCGCCTGCTGCTGCTGCCAAGCCTCGTTCAGCTTAAGCCTTTTTATTGTTGAAGCCTGCGTCAGCGTCTGCCACGTCATCACGATCCTTAGCAAGCGAGTGTTAATTTGATCTGCAGCATAGTGCTTTCTCTCGATCAACTCGCTGCCTTCTTTGATGATGTCGTCAATGCACGATCTTGCAGAGTTAAGCTCGCGTTCAAAGTGGTGGTACTTCTGCAGATGGCTATTCAGATTTATCGGAACCTTATTTCCGATGTCGTCGGTAGTGAACTTCAGTTTCTTGTCAATCCAGACCATGGCTTTGTTGCAGTCCGACTTAAAGTTCTGGTAGCGATTGGACTCCTTCAGCAACTGGCGGCTCCTTGACGACTTCTTCTTCAGTGTATCCAGTTTCTCCTGGGATTTGTCATTGCCGTATTTAGCGGTCACCTGGAATCCGTTCTCGCTCCCAACAATCTTGCACTTGCGCTTCTGATGACGTTTCAGCAGCGTCTCCGCGACAGCCTCATGTTTTTCCGGTTTCGAAAATCCTTTGTGTGTATCCTGGCAAACCGTTGTAGTTGCGCTGATAACTTTGTGTTTCGATATTTTGCCGGAAATTATCCATCCCAGTTCCGTCTCTTGTCCTAGAGTTTTCTTGATCTTTTTAAACTTTCCCAACATAATTTTCGGGAGCAGATCAACGCCAATGATGACATCTATTCGACTGGGCTCGTTGAAATATGGGTCTGCTAGCTCGCAGCCCATCCAATCTTTATAGACATCCATGTCAATTTTCTTGCTCGGCAGAGCTTTCTGAAGTTTTGGCATAACAATTGCCTCCGTTGTGGTAATGAATTCGCTTTTCATCCTTGGTTTAATTGTTAAGCAAACGCTACTTCTTGAAGATTCAACCTTTTGAGAAATTCCTTGAACTTCAACATTACTTCGTACTAGCTGAAGTTTAAGTTTTTGAGCTGCTTCTTCAGAAATCATTGTTCTTTGAGAGCCTCCATCTATTAGGGCTCTTAGTTGCTTAAAGTTTCCAGATTTATTTTTGATCCGGATAAGCGCAGTGGCTAGCAATGTATCTTGCCCCTTTGTTAGTTTAAGGCAATTGCTGATGACGGTCTCCTTTTGATTTGCATCCTCATGAAGCAAATTGTTGTGTGCTTTATAGCATCGATTGCAGGTCCAATCCTTGTTGCAATCTTTGATGCAATGAGTTCCTAAACATTTAAAGCATAATGAGTTGTTAAATACAAACTGCTTGCGAATTTTAACAGGCTCGGCTCTAAACTCCTGGCATCTCGTTATATCGTGGCCATCCAGTTGGCAATAACGGCATCTTTTATTGCTCGTTTTCTTGGCTTCTGTCTGAATGGCATGTTTTTGTACTGAATCTATTGAGTTGTATAGTTGCTCAATAAACTCCAGCACATCGGACAAAGACTGAATTTCCCTAGCCTTCTTTACATGTTGCTCGTACAGTTGTAGGGCTTCTGTGGAAAATTGTCGCAGCAGAATTTGAGCGAATAAAACATCAGCATCATTAGAAATTTGACCTTTTTCTTTAATGATGTAGATGCACTCAGTCGCTGTGTCCAAGAACTTGCGGATACTGCCTTCATCATTGTTCTTCAGCAGTTCCAAGTCCAGCAGCTGGTTAACGCAGTTAGCAAATATTTTGCGCGTATTCTCGTAGCGCTTGCATATTAGCTCCCACGCTGCGTTGTAGCTAGCTGCTGATCCTATTAGTAAATGGCCGACGACCATTTTAGCTTCTCCTTTGAGGCAAGATTTCAGGTAGTTCAGCTTTCTTGTGTCGCTGATGTCCTTCCTGTTGTGAATAATCTCGGAGAACAGCTCGAAGAATGTTGGCCACTCTGTGGGACTTCCATTGAAGTGAGGAAGATCCACTTTCGGTAGCTCTGGAACTTCGTCTTTAATTCGGTGCATGTCACTTATTTTTCTGTTCAGTTTCTTTGAAAGAATGTCTACACTGCACTCTAGATCATCGATCTCGTCGACGTCAAATGCAAACTTTTCATAACGTTCCTCTAATTCAGTAAGCGTTGATTGTACCAAAGGAAGTTAAGTTTGTGTTTAAGATCATTTAGATCTTCCTGGTTGCTGAATTCTAGGCAGGCATTCACTTTATTAATGTGCTGCCTTACCTTCTGTGCTCTTTTGTCCACATGATCTGCCAATATGTCCATTGGGCTTGGGCTCCGTTGAGAAAACATTTCAACTTTCTCGTGAACATGTTTTCCTTTGGACGTCCCAGGTAGCATTTCCACATCAGTTTTTGTTACTGACGCTTGTTGGCCGCTCGTCTTGGCTTGGTCGGCAACTTCGACCTTCATCAGGGACTCTTTATAGGTCCTGATGTTTGCCATTGTAACATAATATATATTTTCAGTAAAATATTCATGCTTGACGACTCCACTTTTTATCAGCATATCATGATTGGCAGTGAATTCTGCTGCCAAATTATCAACAGCTGATAATGCATCCTTGTTTTTTATTGCCCGGCGGACATCATCAAATATCTCCGCTTGTTTCTTCAATAGTTGCAGAGTTTGTGCTGACAGCATATTGAATGTTTCTTTTATTTTTGTTTGGCTTAACCCGTTGGAGGTGTTTTTGTCTTGATCGCCTGGTTGATCGTACTGTGCCTCTACTCACAGCTTGAGTTGGTTAGCCAAAGAAAAATTTGTATGAAGCACTGTATTTTAACACTTTCTGTTGTTAAATGCCACAGAAACGCACAAAAGACGCACAGGCTATCGAACGATCAAAACGTTGATCATCCGGCTCGAAGGACCAAAATGTTGAGTATATCACGGTTGGTGTTGTGAATTTGTACTAGTTTTTATTCTTCTGAGTCAGGGTTTTTATACCCTGGCTCATGCGTAAAATCAACCCTTAACTCTAGCTTATCTATCGCTGAGTTTGTAAGTCTCAGCGTTGGTCTTAACATATTCTTATCCTATCGCTGAGTTTGTAAGGTTCAGCGTTCATCTGGCTATTTTTAGAGTACAAACATGTGCCTTATTTATCAGTTAGCCTAACTGCTACCTGCTACTGCGCACAGCAGATGTTTGCACTCCTATTACATACATGTATATTTTTAAGATATGTAAGAATATTATGTTCATGCTTGAACACTGACTCTCTGTGTTCTGTAAAATAAATATTCCCTTAACCACCGAATAAGATTGCTTGGAAAGCCTAGAAGTTGCAGTTTATGAAGTAAAAGGTAGTGATTAACCGAGTCAAATGCCTTACAGAAATATGTGTAAATAATAACATGTGAAGTAAATTCTAACAGGTAAGTGGTAGTAGATCTTTCTTTCATGAATCCATGCTGGCACGGTGAAATTAAAGATCTGCAAAAATGTTGCAATTGAGAAGTTATCAATTTCTCAAACATTTTTGGGATAGCAGACAATTTGGAGATACCCCTATAAATTTGAACATGAGACTTTTCAACTTTTTTTATGGAGCGGAATAATAAATGATTCTTTCCAGATATTAGGAAATTAACATTTCTCAATAGACAAACTCAACAATTTATGCAAAGGCTTTAAGAGTCCTTCAGTCCTTCAGGTCCTGGGGAAAATACAAGCTTAATACCCTGTAGATCACGTAGTAATGAACACTCCGTGATTCTTGGTTCAAAATTGCAATTAGAGCCAATAACCTGATACGGTTAAGGCAGATCAACCTGATTATCAAATGAACTGTATGTTGTTCGAAACAAATCGGCAATGGCCTGATCCGAGTTGGCCGACTTGTTTTCAAATGATACATTTGATGGAAGTGGTGATGACTTTCGCTTCTCATTAACGAAGTCAAAGAACCTCTTAGGATCTTGCTGAAACTGTAGTCTGAACCGACTTATGTAATTTTTAAAACATGAGTTATTGCCGACTGAAAAACTGTAACGCGCAATCAAGTATGATGAGTAATGAACAGAAGAGCCAGATTTTCTGAAATTCTTATAAAGCTTAGATTTTCGATTCTAATGGGCAGTCAACTCTGGTGTAAACCACTCAGGTTTGTTTTTCCTACTTGGCCTACCAAAAGGGACACTCATGTCGAATAAATTGTCTAAGGTGCTATAGATGCAGAATCTGTTAGATAATATTTCAGAGTTAAATATTTCTTGTCTTAACCACGATTCCGTGATGGCAACGACATGAAAGGGAAAAGATTGGCTATTAAGATACAAAGTATCTTCTACAAAGTCCTCTAACATTCTGATAGCCCAATGAGAAGGAGGTTGTTAGTTTTTTGAACTATCAGAAGTACTAGGCCCAAACACCAAAGAGGGGGATTTAATCGGAGTCCGATTTTTCTTTTTATACTTTTTATACCATAAAATGGGTAATAGGGGTATAATGGTTTTGTGCAAAAGTATGTAACAGGCAGAAGAAAGCATCTCCGACCCCATAAAGTACATATATTCTTGATCAGCACCAACAGTCGAGTCGATATAGCCATGTCAGTCTGTCCGTCCGTCTGTATGAACGCGTTGATCTCAGAGACTACAAGAGCTAAAGACTTCAGATTTTGAATATAAGTTCTCCTATACCATAAGCAGAACAAATTTGTTTCAAATTATCGATAACTTTTCTGGTTTCCGATGTGTATACATGTAATCGATTACAAAAATATCTCGAATTTTGAAAATGTAAAAATGGGGGTTGAAATAATGGGTAACGATAGAACTTTTCTGAAAATTTCATTGAAATCAGTTGAGAAACACCAGAGATATCGAAGATTGAAGTTTAGTCACAGATGCATACTAATGCAATGGCCATATCGCTTAAAAGGACTAACTACGACAGCAACATATGCAAGGAGCCTCGGATGTCCAACTGCAGTAAGAGGAATCTGCAGTTCGGTAAGAAATTGCCCTCATTTAATGACAATACGGAAATGTCCCCGGATAAGGTTTGGTACCCTTAATGTCTGCACCATGCGAGAGGATGCACGACTGGCGCAAGTGTGCCGGGAATTCCGACGATATAAGTTCGGATTGCTTGGGCTGAGCGAGGTGAGGCGGACTGGACACGGAGAAAGTCGGTTACTACAGAAGAGTTCCTGCTGCACTCTGTCACAGCGAACGAGCACCATAGAGGAGTGGGTTTGCTCCTTACGGCGGAATGCAGGCAGTGCTTGATCGACTGGAAACCAGTGAACGATCGCATTATCGTCACGCGTTTCAGTTCGTATCCGAAAGCGGTGACGGTAGTCCAGGTGTATGCCCCAACCAACTACACAGGCCATGTAGACGAGACGGAGGAGTTCTACGAGAGGCTGTCCGCAACACTGGACGAGGTCCCGAGAGCAGACATCGTAATTCTGATGGGCGACTTAAACGCGAAGGTCGGCGAAGACAACACCGGACGGCATACGGTTCATTGGGAACAATGAACGAGAACTGCCGTAACTTTGTGGAACTTTGTGCCAAGCATGACCTAGTCATAGGAGGCACGCTGTTCCCGCACAAAGAGTTCCACAAGTACACGTGGACGAGGCTGCCAGGACGAAACGATCGAAGTCTAACTCTCGTTCAAAACCAGATTGACCATATCGCCGTGAGTCGTCAATGGAGAACATCGCTGGAAGTTGTTCGAAACAGGCGGGGAGTAGACGTCGCCAGCGAACACGAGCTCTTCGAAGGCTGGATGCGTTTGAAGATGTACTGTGGGAGGAGAAGTACTGCCACAAAAAATGCCAGGAGACAGGACACCGACTGTCTCAACAACGCGGAGATCGCAGACCGTTTCAAGGAGGTGATGACGCTAAGCTCTCCTTCATTGACGAGAGAGCTAGTGCGGAAGCGAAGTGGGCAGCATGCACCACGCGATTAACAGCGCTGGCACGGAGGTTTTGAGAGAGAGAGAGAGAGAGAGAGAGAGAGAGAGAGAGAGAGAGAGAGAGAGAGAGAGAGGAAGGAGTGGATTTCCGACCGGACGTGGTCGATAATCAAGGAGCGTCGTAGACTGAAGCGTCTAGAACTTGGAGCAACAAGCGACGAGCAAAGAAATGCAGCGAGGGAAGCGTATCGAGCAAGGAACCGCGAAGTCAAGGGTAGTGCGAGATGTGACAAGCGTAAATTGTTGAGCAGGCTAGCGGATGATGCCAAACAGGCTGCTAACTTGCACAACATGCGTGACACATACCAAATTGCCAAGATACTTTGCGAGACGGCAACGCAAGGTAGCCACTCAGTTAGGGCGACTGATGGAAGGCTCCTTACCAACATCGAGGAGCAGACGGAAAGGTGGTCGGAGCATTTCGAAGAGGTGATCAACCAACCCCCTCCGGTGGTATCGCGTAGCCCTTTCGGCATACCACCAAGTCGGGTCTTCAACACGACCGTCCCAACAAAACGCGAAATCGCAGATGCCATCAAGAGACTGTAGAGCAACAAAGCACCTGGACTGGACAACATCTCTTCCGAAATGCTAAAAGGCGAGACTGATGGCATCACGTCAATGCTGCAGCCGATCATTCAGCAGGCCTGGGAAACGGAGTCCTTTCCGACCGAATGGAAGAACGGGAAGATCGTCAAGCTCCCAAAGAAAGGAAATCTCACGCATTGCTCCAACTGGCGAGGAATAACACTGCAGAACACGGTGAGCAAGATCATGTCATCGATCCTCCACCGACGTCTCAGCAGCGTCCTGGAACCAACGCTCCGTAGAGAGCAGGCAGGCTTCCGTCCTGACAGATCATGCACGGACCATGTCAACACGCTCCGACTGTTTGTTGAACAAGCGAACGAATGGCAGACGCCCATCTATCTCCTGTTTGTCGACTTCGAACGAGCCTTCGACAGTCTGGACCGGAGCACGATGTGGGACGTTATATCTAACCTAGGAATCCCGGACAAGCTGCTGAACATCATCCAGTCGATGTACCGAGACGTGAAATGTCGAGAGGCTCTCCACGGCGCACTTGGACGCGAGTTCAACGTTGCGTCAGGTGTAAAGCAGGGTTGCATCCTCTCCCCTTTCCTATTCCTAATCGTCTTAGACTGGGTCATGAAAAAGGTAAATAACCTACGCAGAGGTATTTCTTGGAAACACCTATCCCTGACCCGACTCGAAGACCTGGACTACGCCGACGACCTGTGTCTGATGTCGCACTCCAGACAAGAGCTGGCGGAGAAGTTGGACCGGCTGGTGTACCACGGGAAGCAAGTCGGCCTGAAGGTCAATTTGGCAAAGACCAAGGTGATGCGACTGAACACAGGACCCAACGATGCACCCCTGCTAGTTGAAGGCAAGCCGATAGACTACGTGGAGAGTTTCTGCTACTTGGGATGCATGCTAGTAAAGGATGGGGGCGCCAGCATGTGTGTGGAAAACCGAATCAAGAAGGCACGCCAAGTGTTCGGAATGCTGAACGGACTTGTGGAGAACATCCCACCTGATGCTCAATCTGAAGCTGCGTTTCTTCAGCTCGAATGTCCTGTCCGTCCTTCTCTATGGCAACAAACCATGGAAAACAACAGCTTCCATATCGAGAATTCTGCAGTTATCGTCAACAAATGCCTCAGGCGCATCCTGCGTATTCGCTGGCCTGTGTTTATCAGCAATGACGAGCTATGGCGCAAGGCACACATGGAGCGAGTAGAGCTGAGGATCCTCCGAAGAAAGTGGACGTGGATTGGCCATACACTCCGGAGACGCAATAACATCGCGGCGGAAGCCCAGGACTGGAACCTGCAGGGCAGACGGAGGCAAGGACGGACAAAGGACACGTGGAGGCGGTCAATCGAAAGAGAGGCAGCGGCAGCCGAATACACCTGGCTGCAAGTGAAGGCGCTGGCCCGAAACCGCGTGAGGTTCCGTGCGTTTGTTTCTGCACTATGTGCCTACATGGCATAAGCGACAGAAGTAAGTAAAGTAAGTAAGCATATAAATCTTGGTTTAAAACACTAAAAATTGACGTTTTTCCACCGAAACTGTGCCTTTGGATTTGGCTTGAATAGACCCTTACATCTTTAGATGTCAAATCAGAGGGTAGCCGAGAAACAAATACATGTTTTTTAGGCGGAACACCTACAAATTTTTTTAATATATTCTCGACTGATCCCTATAGGAGCCAAAGTCTGAGGTATGTGACTATTTGGATCGATTCGTATGTCACCTCAACGCAACCGACCTCCAGAGTATCCATTGAGCACACAACCTCAACAGAGCCCGCTATAGGAGCCGCAGTCTTTGATATTTTAGTATTAGAAATGTTTGGCTCATTTTGAACCGAAGGACCGGCATCGGATGTTACAACATCCATAGGGCTAATAGCATTTTCATCAATTTTCTCGCCAGTATCTGGAGACGGGACTGAAGCTACTTTTGATCTAACATTTACTTTATGAACTTTACGAGTTCTCTTCTGATCCTCCGTTAAGGGAGATGTAGGGGACCGACTTACAAGTGGCTTCTTACGGTTCGGTGGTTCCGAATTCAATATTGTGTTATTCTTAAATTGGGAATCCAGAACTGAGAAAGGTTCAGACACTTTTGTAAATAAGAGGAAAAGCTGTTTAAAAGCTGGCTTGAATCAGCCACATGAAATTATACACATTTTTCTTCAACTCTGGGCATGACCAGCACGGCCGCTCGAGATTTGAAGTGTCCATATTGTCCTTGGACCGGGCATAAATGCTCGCTCAATTTTCGTGTGCAAAAGCACCGCACATCCAACAGCAAACCAGAGCCGCATTTGGGTTGTCGCCGCGGACTTTACACTCCATTGCACAACAGACGACAGACATTATTCAGAAATAATAAAAATAAAAAAATCTAGGGACAATTTAATTATAGTAATAAAAATATAGAGATAATAGAATATTATTGTCTCAAAAATATATTATATTGATATCTCAAGAATGAAACAGGTCCACTCTAAAGCCAGTACAAAAAAAAAGCTCACAACCAATAAAAACTCACGAACAAAACAATGATCGACGCGAGCGCGACTACCAAAAGCAACACAACGGAGTATTATTGAGTGTAATTGTGACACGGCGAACAGAACACAACGAAAGAGCGCGTGAGAGCAACGGGAACTTTGAATTAAGAAAGCGTCAACCAACAAAAACAAATTAAGTGAGAGCAAATATGAAAAACAAATGAGCGGTATGCTGTGACTACAATTTGGTTTTGTCTCTGACCACTTTGCAAAAAAAAGAAATGCAAAAAAATAATTAGTATTAATGTTCACTCTGTGTTTTACAGCCCGATAACGCACAAAGCCACAAGAACTATTTGTTTGCACAAAGAATGGGTTTTAAAGAGATATTAAATCGACAAAAAAATTCAAAAAGCGCAGCGCACAAAAATAAAACACGTCCGTTGCTGATGAGAAGCGAAACGAATATTAAATAATTAATAATGTTACCCAAACTCACTATTCCCTTTGTAATAAAATAAATCAACAATGCAAGTGACAGATTGAGTCAGCTGCTTGCCTTTATTTATTAATATCTGGATTTAGGTTTGTTAAGAAAACCCCCCACTCACATAGGCCAGATATTGGCCCATTGTGGTCCTCGTCACGACAGCTTCTGCAAAAATCGTTAAAAGGGGCCAAAAGTCTCGCTGCATGAGTCCCCACTAGCCAGTGTTCCGTAATGGCCCTAATTACGGCAGCACAGTCTAATCTGTTAAGGTGGATTAGGCCAGAAGAGCGCTTTTTACAGCGCGTTGGTTAGGTTTGCCTAGCAATCCTGACTGTTGCGGTGGTGAGTTGTCACCTTTTGTTAGCTATGAGTTCGAAGTGTGATCGAACTCTGAGCTTACAGCTGGCCATGGGAATACCCAAGCCCACCTTATCTGTGAGGAGAAGCATAGTAGTACCATGCCTTGTCGGCTCGTCTGCGTTACAGTTGCCCTCGATGCCCTTATGACCGGCCACCCTAATCAGGTAAAGCTCGAACTGCTCTGCCATCTCTTGCAGAGATCTGCGGCAGTTTGTGACAGATATAGAATTGGATGATATCGAGTTTAGGGAGAGGCTGTATTGCAATGATTTCGGCTTGGAAAACACTACAATGATCAGGGAGGCTGAAGGATTTACTGATGGATAGCTCTTCGCAAAAGACGTCTCCCCCTACCCGATCGTCTAGCTTTGAGCCAACAGTGAAAATTTTTACAGAGTCGGTTGGCCCTGGTGTGCCTAAGCACCAATCGACTCTTGGGGGGATCATAACTAGGAATGGGGTTTTGGGGAATTCCTGAGGACAGCAGTAGTCCGTATTTGGGGGGATAAGTGAATTTCCTACAAGAATATTGGAGTGTCCATAAATCTGTTCGGACCACTGATTTGTTTCTCTCATGCGTAGGGCAGAGAGAGTTGCTACAAATTTCCCTATTTGGTCTATTGGTAGAAGGTTTAGAATATTGTCAAGAGAAATCAGTTGGGGTCGTTCTGAGGGCTCCTGTTGTTGTCAGTCCTGCGGCACGCTGTACTTTGCCGAGCTTATGAACTGCTGTTTCGTCGACAAGGTTGGCCACCACACTGATTCTCCGTATAGTAAGATGGACCGAACGATGGCCGTGTACAGCCACAGCGTGATGTGGGGTGCCATTCACCATTTCAGTCCAATGGACTTCCGGCATGTGTATAGAGCGACTGAGGCCTTCTTAACACGTCCCTCTGTGTTGAGGATCTAGTGTTATTTACTGTCTAAAGTGAGCCCTAAGTATTTGGCTGATTTACTAAAGGCAAGTTTCACCCCGTTTTGGGTTGGAGGTCTGAGAGAAGGAATCTTGTATTTCCTAGTTTTAGCTGGGTTTTGCCCGAGACCATTTGATGTGGCCCAGGACGACAGTGTTCGAAGTGCGGTGGACATACGTTCGCACAGTGTTTGAGGATATTTGCAAGAGAAGGCAGCGGCAACATCGTCTGCATAGGCGATCACTCGACAGGGGCGGAAATCCTTCGGGGTCGTGTGAGAGGCTTTCCCCGCCTTGGGAATCGGGACTTAAACGGGGTTTAAATGATAGCCAGCAATCCAGGCACCAGTTAACTTTGTGCCTCGGTTAGTCCCAACCGAATAATGAGAAACTTAAATTAGACTAAACTTTGTATAGTTTGAGTAACCTGACATTGAGAAAGTGGGCCTTAGTAGTGAACTCTCAGTTATGTCAGGTCAGAAGTGGCAATTAGAGTCAATAAAATGATGTGGTTCAGGCAAACGACCTGGTGACGGGTGCTTTGGGTCATTTTAAAAAAAGTCAGCAATAGATCTGTAATTGTCTGATCTCAGTTAAGTTATGAGTTTTATGAATAAAATTCGTAATAAGGATTTAATTATTTTGTGCAAATGTATGTACCAGGAAGGAAAAAGCATCTCCGACCCTAAAAAGTGTATTTATCGTCAGTGTCGTTTTGTATTCGTCGTCACATCACATCAACGTCGAATAGCTGGAGTTTTTTCATTGCCAATATCATTAGTTTTGTACCAAATGAGAAAATCTAAAAATTCAAAAGGCATATGAGGCTTACGCTTCTTAGTTGCCTACTTAAGGGTTAGCATAGTTAAAGTTTGAAAAAAAAAAAACAATTTTAGGAAAGTATATAAAAACTTCTTTTAAACATTTTTTTTGTTAAGAATTAAAGTAACAACAAAAAAGATTTAAGTTTTTTTATAAATTTATTTTTTGTAAAATGAGGTTAAGAAAATTAAATCTATTCATAATTTGAACTTACATTATGTAAAGTTTAGTATCAATGGAAAGGTCATTTAAATTGCGTTTAAATTATATATAACTTTCCCAGTGGCGTAGCGCATGGTTGTGCCGCCGGTGGCGGAATACCGGATGTCAAAGGTATCATAGTTTATTGGTTTTGTGCAATGTCCGTCAAGGTGTCTGTCCGTCTGTCTGTATGAACGCGCGTTTTTTCGACACCCTTAAAGTTATAGATCTGAAACTTTGCAAATATCTTGGTCAATGTCTGCGTCAGACAAAGTGTCAATATATAGGTGATACGCCCAGTGGAGGGCTGGGAAGTCGATACCAAGTCGATACGCCTCGATGTCAAAATCGATAAATTACATATATCTCACAATTTATCAGCTAGAGCTTCTCAAATTAGTATAAAGATAGCTTGTGACTTTCCTCAAAGAACTGGATTAAAAGTTTGGATGCCACCCCCACAACTAGAATGCGTGTATCTTCCACATTTTTTGAGCTAGAGCCACCTAATTTTGTAGGAAGATATATGGTGACATCTGCAAAACTGCAAATTTTGATGCCACGCCCACTCCTTCCGCCCCTTGTCTCCCTGCTCCTTGAAATTGGAAACGCCTATAGTTTTCACATTTTTTGGGCTAGAGCCACCAAATTTTTTGTCAAGATAGGCAATGAACATTTCCAAAAAAAATTCATTATACATTTGGATGCCACGCCCACCTCTGCCGCTCACCTTGTAAAATCGGAAATTCAGCTATCTCTTACAGTTTTTAAGCTAGAGTCCCCAAATTCTGTATTAAGATAAATGGCAACATCTACCAGAGATCTGCATCAAAAGTTTGGATGGCACGCCCACCCAAGCCATCCGCTTTATAAAATCGAAATCGGCTTGTCTTAAACAGTTTTTGAGCTAGAGCCACAAAACTTGGTAGGAAGATATATCGTGACATTTAAAAAGATTTGATTCAAAAATTTGGATGCCACGCCTACCTCTGCCGCCCACCTTTTAAATTTGAGAGTTAAGACGGACAGACGGACACCATGAGGGACATTGCACAAAACCAATATACTATGAGACCTTTGGTATCAAAGTATAAAAACGAATACAAGTAAAGCGGGGACTATAGTGATACCGGAGCCCCGAAATCTGATAATTGGTTCTTGTAGCACTCGACAAAACAAGACGAAAAAATAAAATAATATTTATCGATATACCGCTTAGTTATCGAGATATCAACACTTCAAAATCGAAAAATTAACAACGAAACTCAATAGACTTGAGACAAAAAGAACTAAAAAAATTATAAGTAATACAAATCATTTAAACTGTCGCAGTCAACAAATTTTTGTAAACAATCGCGCAATTTTGGCCTGCGGCGCACTTTTTTCCCACATGAAGTTCTTTTGCCTAATCTATTTTTCACTACACAAAAATTCTTTTCTCTCATTCCAAGAAAAACACCACAAAGAGACACAAAATGACAGAACAACAGCCAAGTTTGTATCCCAAGTTAAACATTTTTGATATTATTATTTTTTTCAATGAATTAATTGCAACTGAGGAAAAGGCTGTTTCGTTTTTAGAGAAAATAGGTTTATTCCGTCGCGTAAATCAACTCCACCACAATGTTGTGGGCAGCCAATAAGAGTTGAATCTGACTCCAGCGCAGATACACAGTTGTATGTCGACCCAAACATAGAATATAGTCTGTAAATCTGATCTTTTGCTTTTGGGTACTTATTTTCATCGATTGCCTTCCAAAATTTTTCGCCAGTTAGCAACGGAATTGTGAAATCTTCTCTCATTTTGACTAACTCTGGTTGCAGTTCAGGGTCTTGTTTTTCAATATCGCAGATAAGTGTGTATTCATGCAGATCTATTATTGTTTTTATATTGTCAAAATCTTTAAATCTTAACTGATAGTCTGCGTATAAATTTTCTAGGATGTTGCAGTATTCAATTTTATTATCAAATGTTTTAAATTGAATGTAGATTTGTGTTACGTTTTTTAAATTTGAAAGATTGTCATTTTTTATATCGTTTATTAAAATTTGAATTTTTCTGCTAAAATTGTGGACTGTGGTTACTAATTGAGTTATAATCACGTGTTTTCCCTGAAGCTGTAAATTTAATTCATTCAATATACAGTTATGTCACACAAAAATGCAAGATCAAACAAATAAGTTTGGTCTTTGAATTCTGAAATAAAATCTCCATTATCTGCACATATATTTTGTTCAAAAAAAATTAAAATTTCATCACGTAAATCGAGCAAACACTTCTTCCACGACTAAGCCAACGAACCTCAGTATGTTTTAGTACATCACAGTATTCGGCTTTAAGATCCTCAAGAAGGGTTTTAAATTTTCGGTGGTTTAAAAAATTATGTCCGCCTTTAATTCAATTAATAAATTTTATTGAGGTGTTCATTGCTCTTTTCAAATAATCCCCTTTTGCAAATAATGCTTGCTGGTGGATTATGAAATGGAAAAAGAGAACCTTGAAATTGTTTTCAATTAAAAGTCCTCCCAAGCCGTTTTCAGATCCCACCATTACTTTAGCCCCGTCTGTACAAATTCCATCTAATTTATTTTTATCAGCGTAGCAGAATACTTTTTCCACTAAAACATTGTATAAAAATTCGCCTTTGACATTACCATGCAAAGCAATGACGTCTCAAATTTCCTCAAAAGTGTTAAAATCTCTATCTACAGTTTTCACGCATATTATTAATTGACAAACACTATTGAGATCAGTACTTTCATCCAAACTACGAGAAAAGAATTTGCAATTTAGCAATCTATTTTTGGTTTCAGAATAAATGAATTTACTGATTTCTTCAGTTCTACGTGTGACTGTACGACGAGATAAAGGGACTTTTTCTAAAATTTTCAAAGCTTCTTGCCCTTTTTCACCAAAACAACTCAAAAATTCTGAGCATAGTTTTAAAAAAAAACTGGCCATCTTCTAATTGGCGATATTGCTTAGCTTAAGCCAATGCAACAGTAAAAGATGCCTTTGTTAAAGACAAATCATTATTATCATCATTTTCATTATTTATTGAAATATTCTCATCGACATTATCATTTGCAATAAATTTTAAAAAATATTCAGCTTGTAATTGCAAAAGCATTAGGTTTCGTTCATGTCCAGTAAACAATTTAAAATTTGTATGGGCATAGAAATAGTGTCTGCTGTGCTTATGTGCCTATGCACGCGTGTATACGAATTTCGACTTATGCCCACGTCTGATCTAGAGCGTAGATGTCAAGGCCCATAGCTCTTCGAGCTCATTTGTTTTTGTAGCAGCTCTTTGGTATAGACGAGCAGTTTGCGTATACATGAACTGCTCTTCCCATAAGCAATGGGAAATACAAGAACAATTTTGCATATTCTCTTTTGTTCGTCTGTTAGCTGCCCATGCTCAGCAGCAAATTAACGGGGCTTTGTTGTTGCCTTACAGGCGAGACAATCGGTTTACGCACGGAAGTACATAAGTGAAGGTCATTATTATTACTTTTTGTTGTCATTCAAATGCATATACAATTTTTTTCAGTGATACCTGCTTCATTTGTATTAGTGAATTTTCTGCATTTGTATTAGTGAAGCTCTTCCATAAGCATGGTTTTGACGTCTATGATCTAAAGTCAGCAACTGAACAGAAAATAACGATGAAGATGAACTTATTCAGTTCGTTCACTTCAGTGAATAGTTCTCTGGCGACCCAGGCACAGCCAAGTCTGGCAGCTCCACGGCGACGTAAACAAACACTGGTTCCTCGCGATATATATAAACGATTTGTATCGATAGATATATGGAGTTTACAGCATTGACCAATCGACGCTTGAGGATTCCCGCGTCTACCGCCGAAAGCAAATGTACTTAAAATATTGAATATAGAATAAAGTGATAAAGCCACAAGTTCTACATTGGTAACCCCGCAAAGCAAAATGAATACTCTCAACAACTCCGCAAACGCAGCTTGTTCACCAGACTCAGGTGAATTGCAACGCAACAACAACGACGATGTGCCAACCGGCATGTCAAATGCCTGCTCTTCGCAACAACACCAAATTCAGCCAGGCAACCTGCCAACAGTTGAATCAGTTGGTGCTATTAGGCCACCCTTTTGAAAAGATAATGTCGAGATGTGGTTCATACAAATTGAGGCACAATTTGTATGCAACCGAATCACTTCCGACAACACACGCTTTTACTACTTGTTGAGCGCGCTTGATGCCGGCGTCATGTCGGAATTATCAGATGTCATTATGCAGCCACCAGAGGCTGATAAATACAACAATTCAAAGGCGACTATTAATAAACGGTTCACCGAGTCGACTGATCGTAAACTGCATAGAGCGCTGTCTGAGCTTGTCCTCGAAAATCAAAAGCCATCGCAGCTGCTTTGGCAATTGACTATGCTTGCTGGGGGCCGCGTCTCCAGCGTTGTGCTACGAGTACGTTGGCTTGTACTTCTGCCACAGCATATTCAACGAAGCTTGATAGTGCTACGTTCGGCCTCTCTGGATGAGCAAATTGCAGTTGCTGATGAGCTGATGGAAGCGAATGCTAACGTTTGTGCTATGACAGCTGCACGGCCCGCTGATGCTGCCCAACGACCTTCATCTCTCTCCATCAAAAACAGTACGCACAGCCGTCTTGATGATTTGGAGCACACCTTGGTTGAAATGAATGCCATATTGACGCAACTAACACAAAAAATTTATAACCACACGGATAATGCATATCAAAAACTTAAGGCACGAGTTTGTTTTTATCATACCAAATTTGGTGCCAGAGCCATAAAATGTTCACAGCCGTGCTCGATTAAGTCAAAACAGGGACACTAAGTAAGCTGTCGTCTGTTCTGGCGGCAGATGATAGCGCAAGCCCGCTCGCTCGCCTTACTACTGACTACCGTCTCCATATTTTTGATCGTACTACTAACATTAAGTTCCTTATTGATTCCGGATCAGTCATCTCACTCATCCCGATCTCAATATTAAAAAGCAAACGACAAAAGAGCGACCTTAAACTTTACGCAGCCAACAAGTCAATAATCGACACTTATGGCACGTTAAATGTAACAATTGATCTCAATTTGCAACGCAAGTTCAACTGGTCATTTGTCGTCGCTTACATCCAATCAGCAATCATCGGAGCTGATTTTCTCACGCACCATGGCTTACTGCTTAATCTCAAAAGTAAAAAACTCATGGATCCAAAATCCGAGATGTCAACAACTGGGAAATTATCTCAAGTTAAACTATACAACGTCTCGACAATCAACTCACGTGAACTGCACGGAATCACTCGTCCATATGCTGACCTACTCAATAGCTTTATTGAAATAACACGACCCAACACATCTCTAGCAACACTCTCGATAATTATGTAACGCACTACATAGCGACAACTGGGACTTTAGTTTTTGACAAGCCAAGACGGCTTACTGGTGAGAAACTGAAGGCTGCACGTCGCGATTTGGATTTACTGCTTCAATATGGAGTAATCCGCACATCCAGTAGCCAATGGGCCAGTCCAATACATTTGGTACCTAAGAAAAATAACGGATGGCGCACCACAGGTGATTACAGAAAGCTTAACTCTCGCACCATTCCAGACCGCTATCCTGTTCCACACTGTGACGACATTCTCCAGCGCTTTCACGGCTCAAAAGTTTTTTCTACTATTGACCTTCAGCGCGCATATCATCAAATTCCAGTTGCTACTTGCGACATCGCAAAAACAGCTGTTACAACGCCATTCGGGCTATTTGAATTCATTGGCATACCACCTGGTCTCCGAAATGCAGCACAAACATTTCAACGACACATGAATAACCTGCTGCGTAGTTTTTCCTTTGTCAGGAGCATCTCCAGCACCTTACCAAAGTTTTCGAGATTCTCCGTACAAACAACTTGACCATCAACCCGCAAAAATGCCAATTTGGGCAAAGTGAGGTTAACTTCTTTGGGTTATCAGTCAACGCCGAAGGTTATAAACCCCCCAAGGAGCGAGCTCAAGTCATCAACGAATTCCCTAAGCCCAAGTCAATCATGGAATTGCGCAAGTTCCTAGGGATGGTCAACTATTATCGCCGACTGATTTCTAATGCAGCAGAAGCACAGATTCCACTCACTGAGTTCCTCAAAGGCGCAACTAAGAATGACGAACGTGAGGTCAACTGGATTCCATCTGCTAACGAGGCATTCGAACATTGCAAGCAAGGCATAGCAAACGCCACGAGTTCTACCTTTCTTTCTCCCTCAGCTCAGCTATCTCTAAAAACTGACGCCTCAAATACTGCAATTGGTGCTGCGCTCGAGCAGTTTGAAGGCAATGTTTGGCGCCCTGTCTCCTTTTTCTCTCGGAAGCTGAGCCCAGCAGAAAAAAATTACAGCACGTACGATCGCGAGCTTTCAGCTATATTCGCTTCAGTGATTTTTTTTAAACACATTCTGGAAGGACGACCCTTTATTATACAGACCGACCATAAGCCATTAACGTTTGCATTTGCACAAAACGCTTCCAAGGCATCAGCGCGTCAATTGCGCCAACTGGACCTAATTTCCCAGTTTTCAACAGAAATTGTACATGTTTCTGGAAAAGAGCACACTGTTGCGGATGCACTATCTCGCATTAATGCAATTAATATGCCAAGCACCTTAAATGCGCAAACTATCTTTGACGCCCAACAAAGTGATGAGGAAATCATACAGGTGGTAAATACAACATCGCTCCACCTGGAAACTGTTCGCATTGATCAGCTGGACTTACTATGCGACCCTTCAACTGGACGCGAGCGACCATACTTGCCAAAAATTATAAAACGCCAAGCTTTCGATTCAGTGCACGACCTGGCACACCCAAGTGGCCGCACAACCTCGAAATTGCTTCGGCAACGCTTCGTCTAGCCATGTATAAACAAAGATGCAACGCTCTGGGCACGTCAATGTGTCGCATGCCAACGCGCTAAAATTCATCGGCACACACGCAGTGCTCTCGAAAGAATAGAGGTGCCGGACAACCGCTTTGAACATATCCATTTGGATCTAATAGAGCTTCCCTGCATCAATGGTTTCCGCTACTGCTTAACAATTATCGACCGGTTTAGAAGATGGCCACTCGCTGTTCCGTTGCGGAACATGACAGCTAAAACCATTGCAATGGAACTCTACTCGCAGTGGATTAGCTTATTTGGAACCAGGGACCGTAACGGTTATATCTTTTATAAATAAAACTTGTTTTTAACGATTATTTTAGATTTTTTTTATTTAGGTCTAAAATTAATGATTATTTTTGATTTTTGTTATAAAAATTAAAAATAATGATTATTTTTAATTTTTTTAAGTCTTTAATAACGATTATCAAAGACACGTATTTAAAAAGTCTTTCAAAGACTTTTTTATTAAAAATTGATTTTAAAATCACTCAAAAACTTTTATTTAATAAGCTATTTAACAAAATTTTCTCAAAAATAAAAGTCTCAAAAATTCATTATAAAAGTCTTTGCTGTGTATGTCTAGAACTTCAATATATAGAGTCACGAAATTAAGAGAGAGCGAAGGGTGGGGGGGCGGGGCAGGGATGTGTTTTTTATTGCAAAAATCACCTGCTGCACTTTCTCGGGCCTAAGGGAATGCGGTATTTTAAGCAAAAAACCTTTTATAAAAAATTCTCCAAACTTTTATTTTTCCAGAAGACTTATTTTTTAAAAGTTTTTGACGGATTTTTTTTTTTAAATTAATATTTTTAAAAGTCTTTGATAACCATTATAAGTGATTTTTTTCAATTTAAAAATATAGTTATATTTAACTTTTTTGATAAAAATTAATAATTATAATTTTTAACTTTTATAAAAAAAATTAAAAATAACTATTATTTCTAACTTTTCTCATTAAAATTGCAAAATAAAAGTTTATTACGCAATTGACTTTTTGTGATCATAATAAGCTTTATTCGCAGTTATTAAAAATCGTTGGAGCCCAAAGAATTGGGACTACAGCATACCACTCCCAAGCGTACTTCATGCTGGAAAGATGGCATCGCACAATCAAGGCCGCCTTAATGTACAACTCGCACATTCCATGGCCTGATCTGCTCCCAACAGTCTTACTTGGACTTTGGGCAACATTCAAAGCAGACCCACAAGCTTCACCATCCGAAATGCTTTTTGGCACTACAATTCATCTACCCAACGAGTTTTTTGCTCCCAAGAGCCCGGCTCCGCAAACCGACCAACATCGCCTTACTGGGCTTCTACGTCAGCAAATTCGAGCAATCAAAGCTGTTCCAGCTGCGCATCACAACAAGCAACATACCTTCTGCTCAAAAGCTTTGCAGTCCTGCACACACGTCTTCAAACTCGTTACATCCGTAAAGAGACCATTGGAACAGCCATATACCGGACCGTTTGAAATTGTCCGTCGAGTGGATAAAAAGGTTTACATTATAAATGTAAATGGCGAGCACAAGGCAATCTCAATTGATCTTCTTAAACCCGCTTTCCTTGTTAATCTCGATAAGCAGAATGATGGGCAGGAACCGCAACCGTCTCCGCATGCGCCAGCCACAACTTCCCAAACTAGGGATGAGATTCCGTTACCTTCGCCGACTGACGAAGACACTAGGGGGGGAGTAGATGTTGCGACCCAGCCACAGCCAAGTCTGGCAGCTCCACTGCGACGTAAACAAGCACTGTTTCCTCGCGATATATATTAACGATATGTATCGATAGATACATATAAAATATAGTGATATAACCACAAGTTCTACAGTTCTTTTTTGTTCGTTCGTTCGCGAACGACACTACACTACATTGCATACGAATAGTTTCAAATCTACTACGTGCAATGTGCTGTGCAATGTGTCACGCAATCAAATGCCGCTTGTGTTCATTTTTCAGCCACATATGTACATTTCGACAGATGGCACATCATATTCAAGTTTAAACAGACCTTAAGATCGATGCGATCATTCGTACAGACAGACTGACGGAAATGACTATATCGACTCGGTTTTGATGCTTAAGCGCTGTTTACAAGTAGATATAATGTGCCATCTCAAAACTTTAGTTGCAGAAGTGTGACCACAAGCGACATTGGTGATTCTACGGTTAGTGGGGGCCGAGGTCTTATGTAGAGGTGGACCGCGGGCCCCCAAGCGAGTTATCGATACAACTTTATTTAATATTTTCGTCTTATTTTGTCGAGTTTAACAAGAACCAGACCTTGGCGTCCCACTAACCGTAGACGTGCCGCGACATTGATTGTGTGACATATTGCACCGCACATTGAACGTAATAGATTTGAATCTATTCGTATGCAATATGTCGTACAATCAATGTTGAACAACGCCGAAAGTATATTTATAATCAGCTGTCGATGCCGTTAAAATTTGAAGACGCGCCAACCACTTGCAACACCACATGAGCGCGGCTTTCGCATTTTATTACTCTCCGTTTTGTTTAAATAATTCTTAAGCCCATTTGTTTCAAAAAAAAAAAAATTTAAATATTACACATATCCGCAATATCATTAATTTTTATTATTTTTATCAATGTTAAGAACAGAAATCAAGTGTTGGGAAGCAGTTCCTTGTTTTCTCGTTACAACACCAACTAGCAGTTAAGCTGCAAGACAAGTGTCGACAGTGTTCACATTGCTGACACAAATGACGTCACAAATTCAATGTTGCGAAATAAAAATATCTTCGTCTAAACAGCGCTTTATCAAGTATGCTTGCATCTGCCATCATACTCTTGCCCAAAACCAATATTCGTTTTTTTTACCCACATTGTCCAAAAGTACATCTTGCATTCACACTTGAGCGGGTATGCATTTATGTTAGTATAAATAATGTCTAGTTTTAAATTAATAATATTAAGCAGATGTATGTACATACAAACAATTTTTTATAATATTGTGCCTGTTCACATGTCTGTATGTATATCGCACTCATCAAAAGAGACGGCTCAACTACATAAATACACGAGTATGCATATAGTTGGATTATATTGTTTTATATAAATGACTAACCACATTCGATATGTAAACATATATATACATATAAGCATATAAATGTGGTATGTCGTTTACAAAAGTACACAAATTTATGTACATATATGAGGAATACTTAGTTAACCGTCAACTATCAATTTAAGTTTACTTAGTTACGTTTACATATACATATGTACTTACTGATGCTCGTGTTCTGTGGGAGGATTCATTTTAACATGCATTTTATCAAAAAACTCTTTTAAGTGCTCTTCATTCATTTCTGGTTTTGCGAAAACAAATAGCGTGCAACCGCGGAGACAGTTTAGATTGAACTAATAAAGCTTATGGCTTGGCTTAGCGATTCTGCTAAATTTCTTAACACATACAAAGGTATGTACATACATGCATTGAAGCTAATGTGAAAAAAAATAGGTTCATATTAATAATCTTTGTAACAGGTTTATTTTTTCTAAGCTATTTCACACAGCGTTGCTTCATACAAATGTAGGTATGTATACGTATGTACCAACACGTTTGTATGCGAGTATATTCACACATACGTATGTATGTATCATGAATGAATGAAACCAGATTGCGCATTGCGCAGGTCCGTTAGTTTTGCTCAAGCAAACAGCTGAATTTGTGACGTCACGGGAGACTAAAACAGTTTTGTGCTGTATACAATTTGCTTATGTGCAAGTGAGCTCCACAATATCTTTAAAACAAGCAAGCACCAAGCTTTGCTCATTGCAAAGGGACTTCACACGCAACATACACAAAGCGTTGACTGTGTTGGCAGGGTCCAAAAACAATTTTTTCAGTGAAGAATGTTTTTTAAATAAGACAGCCTTTTACACACAAGTTCCATTAAAATCAAACTGCGCGCCACAGCTGCAGTCTACTGTGACGTGGATGCGCAGTAGATGATTTTTTTGACACAGCGAATGCGCAATCTGGTTTTCTTTCGTTCACAACAAAATACAGCTTAATTAACAAATTTTTCTTCTCTTATCGGTTTGAAATCGAACACATGTGAGCCGTTAGTTTTTTTTTCTATTTATTTTAATGTTTTTTGAACCGAAAAAAATTAAAATTTTAAAGTTCCGCATACCAGAAAAAAAAGAAGTGTGGTTCACAAATTAAAATAATTAGCGCTCACAATTTTTAAATATTTTATTTTCAAATAATTTTTAGGTAAAAATTTAAATTTAAAAACAAATAAAATAAATAGAGTTAACTAAAAGCACAAAATTTTTCTTCAAAATGCAATTTTAGATGAAAATGGTAGAAATTCATCTACCAAAAACTAAAACTCAAATATTTATAAAATTAAAAAGTAAAAGGTTGAAAATTTCAGTCCAAAGAGATTTCGCCTGTAAAATTTGCCAGTAGGCGCTAGCTTGGAGCCGGTTCTTCGCTATTTGGAGCCGAATATTGAATCGAACCGGTTCCATTTTTATTGAAGTGTTCGTCCCTGACAAAAAGAAAAGCGGCTCAATATTTGAAAGTCAAACGAATTTTGTATACAGCGGTCCACCATGCAAAACACAAAGACAGCTACAGCCAATTTTTGTTACACTTATTTTTTGTGAAGTTTGCTGCTTACAGCCCTAGTAAAATCTTTTGTTGTCTTAAGGCCAAGGGAAACACTTTAAAACTCTTTCGTTTTTTATTTGCTGATAGAATGTGAGCCGGTTTGGAAAATGCTGTGGCCCGTCTACGGTTACTCCGCCGCCAAAGTCTGATGATTCATTCTTGTAGAGCTCGACAAAATAAGACGAAAGTATTAAAGAAAATTTATCGATAATTTACTTGGTTTTCGAGATATAGTTAATAAAAAAACAAAAAATTGCTAAAAATTTAACTTTTTTTGTGAAGTTTATTAATATCCAAAAAAAACTGAAAATAATATATACAATTTATCGATATATCGATTTTAATCGAGCTATCGATTAAAATTTAACAAATAAAGTTTAACCCTCTCATGCCCGCTGTTACGTATATGCAACATTGTGTTTATGAGCGTCTAAATACCGCTATTTTAAATTTTTTTTAACTTTTTTGCCTGTTGTGTTGTTTAAGCTTAAAGCTAATTAGTTGGTAGTCAGCTGTGCACGTGTTCAGTTCGTAGCTATTCTCCCGAGAGCGAAGTTTACAAACTCACTTTGCAAAAAAAACGTTGTTTGAAAAAAGTTTTAATAATATTAATATAATACATTCATCCTAAAACCAAGTTCAACAACTAACTAATGAAAGGTAAGTGAGTAATTTTACAAAAAAAAAACCGGCATTTGAATATTATTTAGATTGTCTGTAATCATTTTGTAAATGTAGTGTTGCGTATATGCAACATTGGTCTATTGTGGTAATTTTCCAAAAATAAAATCCTATTTTTGTATTTCTTGGGAATATCATCAGACATTGTGCTATTTTTATCGTCCAATATGCCAGTTAACCAAAATTTCAAACTGTTTTTGACAGTTGGTTTTTTTCAATAAGCTTGATGATTGCTCTGGAAGAAAAAGGCATATTAGCCTATGGTCCAGTTAGAAGCAACCGATTGATAAATTGTAGTGAGAAGGAACTTCAAAAACGAGGACGAGGATCAAGCGATTTTAAATAAGAAGCAACTCACAACTTGATTTCTTGTGTTGGTATGATAATAAGAGTGTACAACTGGTTTCAAACTATAAAGGTTAGAACCCCATGAGTGAATGCATCATCACTCCTTTTGACAATAAATTCAGGAACTTCATCACCTTCTCCATCGACTTCGTCATCACCAGCTTCATCATCACTAGCTCCTTCTATGGGTTCTGAATCAAACCCCTATAAAAAAGCATATGCTGCAGAGCATGCAAAATCCCTACGATTTGATGGCTATAATTATTGGCCGGAATGGGGAACAAGGGGCAGATGTAGGCTATGCAACACTGGGTTTCTAAGCTGTAAGTGCAGCAAAATCCTAAAAAAAAATTGTTTTGTATCCTACCAAAAATAAATTGAAATAAATGGCATTTGAAAAAAAATCAACTTGTATTTAAATTTATAACACCATTGCCCAATGTTGCCTATACGCAAAAATCTGTAGTTCTTGAACCAGGACACCTAGGACGTTAAAATTGTTGTCAGTTGATATTAAGGTCAACTCTATTTTATAAATCTACTCAAACAAATTTTAGCCGCTCCCATTATAATTCGGGCAGAGATTTCTGAATAATAAGACGAAAATATTAAATAAAATTTATTGATATCTCAGTTATTGATATATAAATACTTAAAAGTCGGAAAATATCGAACATATATTTTATTTTAACATATTTAAGCTAGGGCTTATAGTTTTTATGCAGGATTTAGAACTCTTTTTATTTTTATCCATTTCCAGCGAAATTTAGAGCGTGAGTAACTTGCATTGGCAGCCCACAACATTGTGGTTCAGTTTATTCACGTGACATAATCAAACATATTTCTTCTAGAAACGAAATATCTTTTTTTTTCATTTCATTAAAAGAACTAAAAATATTAAAAAATTTTAAATTGGAATGCAAATTAAGATGTTATTCTGACATTTTGTGGTGTAATTCTAGTAAAGCAAGAAAAGAATTTGTGTGTAGAGAAAAATTGATAGCGGAAAAGAACTTGATGTGCAGCAATTTTTGTAAAAAAAAATGTTTGCCTGCGACATTTTGAATAATTTGTGTTTCCTATAAATTTTTTAAATTGTTTTGTCTGAAGTCTATTGAGTTTCGTTGGGAATTTTTCGATTTTGAAGTATTGATATCTCGACAACTAAAAGGTGTATCGATAAATTTTATTTAATATATTCGTCTTTTTTTGCATTCCAAGAAAAACACCATAAAGAGAAGATAACTTAACTTCCAAATGTAAAAGGTGGTAGGCAGAGGTGGGTGTGGCATCCAAATTTTTGAATCAATTGTTTTTAACTGTCACCATTTATCTTCCTACCAAGTTTGGTGGCTTCTGCTCAAAAACTGTTAAAGATATAGCCGATTCCGATTTTATAAGGCGGGTGGCTTGGGTGGGAGTGGCAATTTTTGATGCAGATCTTTTGTAGATGTCACCATATATCTTCCTACCACATTTGGTGGCTCTAGTTCAAAAAATGTGGAAGATACATGCAAAACCGTTTTGACCACGGCGGGTGGTGGGGGCTGAAGGTGTGGTTGTGGCATCCACAATGTTGATGCAGTTTGTTGGAAAACTTCACTACCTGTCTTCACACAAAAAAAATGTGAAAACTATAGGCGTTTCCAATTTAAAGGAGAAGGGGGGATGGGGGTGGAATTAGGGTGCGTGACATGCAAAATGGACTTTTTCGGGGAACGTCATTACCTATCTTGACACAAAATTTGGTGGTGCAGTTTTTTCAGGGACGTGACTAGCTATCTTAGTGCAAAATTAAGTAACTCTAGCTGCCGGAATGTGAGAAATATATATTTTTATCGGTTTTCAGTTATCGAATTTATCGATTTCCCAGCCTCCTAGTAGGCGTGGCAACCCAATCTTGACCCTTTATCTGTCTCGCCTTACGTGCGTCGCTTTTTACAATTTTACAGAATTAAGTTGGGTGCGCTCACAATTTATCGCGTCACCTCAACCTTTTATCGATCAGCTCGACACACCACCACATTCATAGTGTATCGATCTGTCGCGCTACCACTACCAGCTGATACCAAGTGGTGGTTCCACCACCAGCCTGCTACAACTCGGCCATCCTGACCTGAGATAGTCCTCTATCTCTGCCCAATTTTACAATTTATCTTATATATTTACATAACAGATTTGATTTTTTTTTTTTTTTTTTTAAATAGTTTACTTACATGCTATTTACAAATTATTTATATTTTCATTTCTTAAGCCAATGCCTAATATTTTGTGCACTCCATACACCATGATATGGGTTTCGTGTTAACTGAAAGCCTTCAATGTCTTTTATCAAATATCTATCATTTTTCAATACTTTCTCTATTACATATGGACCCTTGCTCCTTGGTATTAGTTTCTTTGAGATTCCTGCTGTACTGTCAAAGTTTTTTACCATTATGTAATCTCCTGCATTGTATAGGTTAGCAGTTTTCTTCTTTTTGTTATAATTTTTTTCGTTATTTGCTTGTGCTACTAGCTGATTTTGTTCACCTAAGTTTCTAATATCTTCTAAATTTCTTTCACTTTCTGTTCCTAAATGTGATGATTCGAATATTTTGTCTTTTAATGTATCACTAGTTTCTCCTTTCTGTATTAAACCAAATAACATTTTACTAGGAAACTGTTTTGTACTACGATGCTGTGTATTGTTTAACGCGAATTCTACATTTTCAACTACTAAATCCCAGTGTTGGCCATTTTCGGGATCAGTGAGTTTCGCCAACATTGGTCCTAAACTTCTATTAATCCTTTCTACCTGTCCATTAGCCTGCGGAGAACCTGTCGCGATCTTGACATGTTTTACCATAGCTTCTTTCAAAAATTCTTAAAATTCTTCAGACGTAAAACAACTTCCTCTGTCCGATACAATACAAGTTGGCCTACTGTATGCTCGGAAATAATCACTTAACGCGCTAATCACTTCTTTAGTGTTAGTAGTTTTAGTAGTATACAGTCTTACAAATTTTGTAAATGCATCAACTACTACAAATATATACTTTTTTGCTCTCCCTTTGTCTACTGGGCCATAATGATCTATATGAATTATTTCGAACGGTTTATTGCCTTTTGGTATGCTGTGTAAGAAACCCTCTCCTTGTCCTGTCTTAGGTGAATATGCTATACATTTCAAACAATTCTCAATGTGTTGTACAGCTTTCTTTTTAACGTTTGGAAACCAATAGCTTTTTCCTATAGCATCTATCATTTTATCTCTTCCAACATGTCCTAACTCATCATGATACTTATACAACACATGATGCTCCATTTCCTTAGGTACATAAAATAACACTCTTTTATCATTTGTTTTTCTAAATATAACTCCATTCCTCATTTCAAATAATTTATGTTCCCTTGTTTCTAATAATTTCTTAATGTTTTCTATTTCCTCATCTTTTGTTTGGCATATAACCAGATTATCTTCAAAACTATTTGCATCCGTTATCATAATGCTGTCATAACACCTGCTTAATGCAGCCACATGTTGCATCATTTTACCAATCCTATGTACTATGTCAAAATCATATTCTTGTAACTCTAGCGCCCATCTCGCTATTCTCGGATTAATATCTATCTTATTCAACGTGGCTGCTAAAGAGTTACAATCCGTCATAATTTTAAAACGCTTACCCTGTAAGTATATTCTAAATCTACGTAAAGCATATATTATTGCCAGCGTCTCCAATTCAAAACTGTGATACTTCGCTTCTGTATCAGTTGTACGCTTCGAAAAGTAAAATATTGGATGTAATTTTCCATCTTCTTTTTTCTGCAACAAAACTGCTCCGTATCCCAAAGCACTTGCATCACAATGCAATTCAATTTCATTCTTATAATCATAAATTGACAGTAACGGTGCTTCTAACAGTTTTTCTTTTAAATATAGAAAACAATTAAATTCCTCGTCTTCAAACTTAAATTTTCTGTCCTTTCTTATTAAATCATACAACGGCTTTGCAACTATAGAAAAATCTTTTATAAACCTCCTAAAATAGGAACATAACCCACTCCTTGAGCCTTAACCGGTGTTGGAAAATTCTTTACCGCATCTAACCCTTTTTCATCTGCCTTTATCCCTTCTTTTGATATCAGAAATCCTAAATACTTAACTTTGTCCTGCAAAAACTCACACTTGTCTAATCTCAACTCTAACTTATTATCCACTAACCTCTTAAACACTTCACTTAAAATTTCCAAATGCTCTTTTACGTCTTTGCTCGCTATCATTATATCATCCATATATATTATGACTTTATTATCTCTAATCATGTCTGCGAAAATACTATTTATAAACCGTTGAAATACCTGTGGGGCATTTTTCAAACCCATTGGCATTCTTAAAAACTCAAACTGTCCTAACGGAGTTACAAACGAGGTGTACTTGATTGACTCTTTACTAACAAATACATGAAAATAACCATTTTTTAAGTCAAGTTTTGTAAATACCGTTTTTCCCACTAATCTATCCAACAAATCATCAATTAAAGGTAATGGGTAATTATCTTTAACAATGACTTTATTAAGTCTTCTAAAATCAATGCACATTCTTAAATCACCCGACTTTTTCTCTACTAACACAATCGGTGATGCGTAATTAGAACTACTTGGTTGAACAATCTTGTCCTTCAGATATTCATCTAACATCACCTGTAATTTTTCTTTTTCTGCATACGATAATCGTCTTGGTGAACAGCTGAACGATTTTGCATTTTCTAGTAAGATGCTCATCTCGCACTTAATATTTGGTTCACTTGGTCTTTTTGCATTTACATATGTGTTCTCTAATAATTTTATAAACTCATTTTGCCAATAACATTCTACCTTATCTCCGATATTGTACATAATTTCATTTCTGTTTGCATCTAAAATGTTTATCCTTAACATAGATTGTTCAAAATCATCGTCGTCTACTGTTTGATAACTTTTAAAACCACTTTTCGCTAAACCATTATCATCTAATTTTTCACCATCTAACAAATTATCCTTATCGAACCATTTTTCATTTTCAAACACATTTTCATTTTCTAACTCTTTATCACTGTCTAAACATTTTCCACTATCTAACAAATTATCATTATCTAACCATTTTTCGTTTTCTAATCCTTTGTTATCTAACATTTTATTCTTATCCGAAACCGTTTTCAATAACAATTTACTATCTGCTAACCATTTACTTTCCAACTGTTTACTATCTAATAACTTTATTTTTTCACTATTCGAATTTTCAGCACACTCAACTGAAACCATTTTCAATGCACAAGGGTCAATATTTATATCACAGGCTTGCATGAAATCTCTTCCAAGCACAACATTCCATCTCATAGACTCATTTGCCACTACATGTAAATCAAAATATATTTTATTCATTTGTTTATAAACATAACATTTAGTTTTTCCAAAAATATTTAATTGGCTTTCATTTAGCCCAAAATATTCATTATTTTGTACTTTTAGTTCCATTCCATAAGGAACGCAAGCGTATTTAATAAAAGAAATAGGGCTTCCTATGTCTATGAGGCATTTTGAAATTATTGGCTTATTATTCACTATACTAAAATATATTTTAACTTGCCTTACGTAGTTATTTTTTTTGATATCATTCCGCTCTGAGCATTGGGCAATAAGATGATCGCCCGAGCCACAGCCGTAACATGTTCCTTTCTCTCTCGTCGGCTTACGGCAGTCCTTGGCCCAATGACCTTTAACATTCCAGTTGAAGCAACGAGTGGATTTATCCTCCATTGATGTTTTTCCAGCGTTGCCTTTCCCCAGCAGACTTATCCCTGCAAACGCCTTGAACATGTTTACCGGACTGTTGAAGCACTGAAGTCTGGCCTGCATACGCAAGCTTGCCACTGGTATGCCCTCAATCAAACCATCCAGTAATTCGTCTTCGTCCATGTCCACGTCGCGAGCCAACCAAGCTTTGCTTTCATAATAGCTTATGAATTTTTCCTCTGCAGTCCAACGGCGCGCCTCAAACTTGCGTCTCATTTCCATCTTCGACACCTTCTCGCCAAACGCCAAAACTAATTTATGCAAAAGTTCATCAGTTGCCATAATTATGCGATCTGGATCTGCGTGCATCCACTCCAGAGCATTTCCTTTAATTTTGCTAACCAATAGCATATGCCGTTGCATCCCGTTTAGTTTATGCAATTGACATACGTTCTCAAATTGCATAATCCACTTGCGTACTGTTGCTTGTCCACTAAACTCCAGTAACATTTCCTTTGCCATTTGAAATCCTCCAGATGTCCACATCAGGGTATCATTTGCGTTTTGGTTGCGCAAAATGTTACCCTGTATACCAGACCCATCATTTTTACGCGTTTTGGCGCCAGTATCTGTAGTCGCTTCTTCTAACACACTGCCGATTGCCGACTGTGCACAGCAGTCGTCTCTTTCTGATATTCGCTGCTGCTCTGTGTCTGTAACTATGTTGTTGTTGCTTTGAAATTGCAAGCGATCAAGATGAATTTTTGCTTGCTGAATTTGTTCCCGCAAGTTTTCCAAGATTTTCGTATTCTCGGAAATTTCCTTCTGCTGCGCCATCCCTGACTGCACTTGCATCACCGTACCCTCGTCGTCCGTCAGCTCATCTGCACCGCTCGCGTCTATATCAGGCTTATTTCCGCGGTCTGATATTGGTACTGCGCAATAACGTGCAAATAGCTTCGCCTTTGAGCCGCTCGCCGACAGACCCAACAAACGCAGCCAATTTTTTAATTGATTGATGGTAATGTCATTAATATTCATTTCCATAGCGTTTTTTTTTGTGTGAATCCCACTTCTGAATATTGTGGCCGGTGTTTTAATATTTAATATTTTATTATTTTTAAAGGTTCTTTTCTTTTCTTACGTGCGTCGCTTTTTACAATTTTGCAGAATTAAGTTGGGTGCGCTCACAATTTATCGCGTCACCTCAACCTTTTATCGATCAGCTCGACACACCACCACATTCATAGTGTATCGATCTGTCGCGCTACCACTACCAGCTGATACCAAGTGGTGGTTCCACCACCAGCCTGCTACACTTCGGTATCTAAGTATAAAAATTTAATATTATTTGTTCTTTAAGGCCCAATTTCTCAATGTCCAGTTAAACTTGGAATAAGCTAACTTCGGAATAACTTTTATGCTCGAGCTATACTGGTTTGGTTTTCTCACAGCCAAAGTAACCTATCATCGGTATATCACTATCGCCGAATGGTGCTGCCAACCTTAACGGGGATTCAGCTGTTGTTTTGGTTTTGTTTTTGCCTGTGACTTCCAAACTGCTGCATGTTGCACATCAATATGTATATATAATAGCTTTCTATGAGCCCTGTTGTAAATGGCAACGAGGGAAAAACTTTTTGGTTGTTGAACTTTTGGAACTTTGATTCATAAAAAAAAAAATAATGCAAGTATCAGCTAGAGTCAGCTGTTCGCCTTACGATGATTGTATTTTTTTTTTTTATTTATTATTAAAAACTAATTCTTAGTGCTACAGTATTACTACTATAAATTAAAGCACTAATCACTATGACCAAATGGCAAAAACAAATATATATAAAATTATAAAGAACAAAACTTATGAATAGTAACATTTAACAATAAGATTAAGTATTTTTAAACATTTAACATTGAATGACTTTAATATAATTTAATACTATGTATATATATATATATAACTTTTATTATTTATCAATATTTTATTTATTTTCTTTTTATTTTTTATTTTATTTATATTTATTTGTTTATATTTTTATTTTTTTATATTTATTTAAGTTATTAGAATTAATTAAGATTTATCAAGTGAGCTATAACAATACGTTTAAATTGGTGTGCGCCTTAATGGATTTAAATGAGTTAGGAAGACTATTCCACAGTCGAACAGCATATATATAAAATTGTTTTTCTGCACATGCTAACCGGGTTCTCAAACAAACAAGATTCTTTACTCTTGGGGAGGAAGTAAACTTTAAGTTATCAAACAAATACTCAGGCTTTTGTGTAATAATTATTTTATTTAGAAATAGAAGAATTTTAGCATTAATCAACGACCATAAATTTAAGCCAAATAGTTTGTTGGCATAGGCCGTAACGTGGTCCGTCCTTTTCAGGCCGTACACGTATCGAGCCACGCTATTAAAAGCCACATTGAGCCTACGCAGACTAACAGCATCACAACTGCCAAAAATTTCAATCCCATAAAAAACTATGGGTAATACAACTGCCTTAGCAATAATCATTTTTGTATGCACAGGAACATAATGCTTGGTTGTTGACAATTGTCTAAGTGTGCCATACATTCTGCCCACCGCTTTGTTGACCTGGTCATTCCACGACAGTGTCTTATTAATGGTTATGCCAAGGTTTTCTGCCTTATTTACATAATCAATTCCTACATTGTCAATACTAAGCCTAGGAAAATGTACAGTATTAAGGATCTTCTTATAAATCACAAGACACTTAGACTTAGACGGATTATAACATAGACCATTATCACACGCCCACTTACTAACACTCAAGAGATCAATATTACACAAATCAATACATTTACTTATTTGACTAAGTTTACTACTCAAATACAATTGGACGTCATCAGCATACAAATGAACATTACAGTTAGACAGACATGACGGCAGATCGTTAATATAAATAGTAAATAGAAGCGGACCTAATATTGATCCCTGCGGAACACCACGGGGCACTATCAGCAAGTCTGATGTTTCACGCGAGGAAACTACGGCTTGTCTTTGTTGCTTTAAATAGGAGGACAGTAGTTTGGTGGCTGTTGAGCTAAAATTATACATTCTACTTATAGTGCATTTACACTGGCGCCGCTAAAAAAGCCTTAGTGGTTAGCGGCGAAAGTCATTTACATTGGCAAAAAGTCTTTAGAAACAGATGTTTTTTGTTTGTTTTTGTTGTGATTGCTATGGAAGAAGAAATTTTAAAAATGGATCAAAATTTAAATTTATTGATGCTGGCCACGCAAATTGGTGATAGCATTATAAATACTGGAAATAATTGCGTTCAAATTTTAAGCAATTTTATTGATTGCGAAAATGAAGAAACGGCCGCAGCAACGGCTGCGCTAAATATGTTGTCGCAGTTCGACTGTATTAGCAGGCGAAGTGTCTGGATGCTCGAGCGCAAT
Organism: Scaptomyza hsui; assembly: GCA_018152825.1. Classification (NCBI taxonomy): domain Eukaryota; kingdom Metazoa; phylum Arthropoda; class Insecta; order Diptera; family Drosophilidae; genus Scaptomyza; species Scaptomyza hsui. The sequence goes on along the minus strand of JAECXO010000183.1, from coordinate 1,069,660 downwards.
GGTTGTTATTGGGAGATGGATGTGCCAAAATTATGTGAGGATTTGTTCAAGGAGAGCTTTAGGATGGAAAGAAGCCTCTGTCAAAAGTTAGTCGATGCCTTGCCTCAAATGAAAAAGAAGTCTCAAATTTAAGAGCGTGCATCCTACTAAAAAAAGAGTGTTGCCGTAGCTTAGTACAGCCTGGGCTCAGCCGCCGAGTACAGAACCGTTTCCAGGTTGTCAGAAGGAGTTCTGCAAACTTGTTTAGCAAAAAATGGCATTTGAGTATCTGGGGCCAAATTTGTTACACTTTCTCTTTTTTCCGACATAAACTTAAAATTGCAATAATAATAAAAATATTTAGTATTTTAAATAATTTTGAACTTGCACATTTGTTTTGATTTTGAATCAGCTGATTCCTGTTGCCTCCATCAGTAATTTGACCAAAAGTATCGATTCATCGGTAAAAAGGCCTTTATTTGAGCCGGTAGAATAGCGGCGCTCTAGCGGCGCGAGAAAAAGTCGCTAAATTCAAATTTAACGGACACATTTTGTCTGGAAAAGGCTAAATATATCGAAGACCTTAAGGCGAAATGCTAAAGGCGCTGCTTGCGGCGTCAGTGTAAATGCACTATTAGCTTAGTGAGTAGTATCACTGAGCATAGAATACATAGAGACCCTAAATCGACTGAAATCTTATTGCCGTCAAAATGTTAAACTTCCGATCCAGGAAGAAGAAGAGTCGAAAACTTAACAGACAGAGCTGGCCGCGCAAAAGCGCAACGTCATTCTGTTTCTTGCTCTGCTGTAAGCAACACAACGGACTTGGGCTGGAGCTGAAGTCGCGTGTATGTATGCGTGCATATGTGAGCGAGCATTTAGTCACACGGACACATGACATGTATGTGTTAGTGCCTTCTTGGCCGCTCTTCAATGATGAGAGAGCGAGACAGCAGCAATTGCAGATGCTTTTGTTTCAGTTGCTGTTCGTTTGCAGCAGCCCGACTAGTGTCGCTGCCGATGGTGCGCTCTCTACCCTCAAAACACTAGTTGGGCTGCTGCAAACGAACAGCAACTGAAACAAAACCATCTGCAATTGCTGCTGTCTCGCTCTTCATCATTGAAGAGCGGCCAAGAAGCACTAAAAACATGTCATGCCGTGTGACTAAATCCCACATATGCACGCATACATACACGCGACTTCAGCTCCAGCCCAAGTCCGTTGTGTTGCTTACAGCAGAGCAAGAAACAGAATGACGTTGCGCTTTTGCGCGGCCAGCTCTGTCTGTTAAGTTTTCGACTCTTCTTCTTCCTGGATCGGAAGTTTAACATTTTGACGGCAATAAGATTTCAGTCGATTTAAGGTCTCTATGTATTCTATGCTCAGTGGTAGTATGTCGTGGTTCACTGTGTCAAAAGCTTTACTGAAATCAAGAAGCGTCAATAATGTGACCTCACTATTGTCCATTTTTAACCTTATATCCTCAACTACTTTTACAATCGCCGTTGTGCAACTACGATTAGTCCTGAAGCCTGACTGATGATCGACGAGAAGCTTATTGGCATTTAGAAAATTGTTAATTTGTATGGCGATTAGATGCTCAAAAATTTTGGATAGATATGGCAATATAGATATTGGTCGAAAGTCTCCGTTAGACTTAGCAATAGCACTAACCAAATAATGTTATAGATGGGACATTTCTAGTACTGTTTTGGTTTCCACTACACTGTGAACGAGAGTGACCCATGATTGTTAACATTATGTTATGCTCGCTCAAAATGTTAACACATAGCAGAGAGACCCAAGTCTGTTTCAGTTTGTATTCACTTTCAGCGGCTTTTAGGGGAAAGTGGGAAGTGGCGGTAAAAATACATTAGTATTTGTATACGTGTGCATTTGCTTCATATTTTGCTGGGCAAGCTTTGCCGAGGTTTTTGTTTCAATCCGCTTGTTGCTGCCTAGCAAGGAAGGGTAGTTTGACTTTACTTTAAATTTCGTTTAATAACTAGATAAAAGCAATATGATATGTATAATATATGTTTACTAATATTTGGATATTAGGTAGGGCATTATTAAATCATCTAACACGTTGAATATAACATAATAAATACGAAATAAAATAAACTTGTTTTGTATTTGATTATATAACAATAATGTAATAATTGAATATTCAAACAAAGGGTAGTTTTTACGTTGTGCTGTTTTTGCGTCTCAGCCACCAGCAAGTGCTGTTATTGCATTTGCCCATTCTAGATGTGTATACACTCGAATGATAGATATACATACATACATAAATGATCACTCTTGTGTACACACACATCACGCTGCCGCTTGTTGTGAAATTAGATGAGGACTTATAACTTTTCTATTGATGGAACGGGTATATTGGCCTGTGCTAATGTATTTAACAGGCAGAAGGAAATTATTTACGGCCCCATTATGTATATATATATTCTTGTTCAGCATCAATGTGCGTGTCGATTTGCCAATATATGAACGAAAAATGTTTAGGGCATAGGGTATCTCCTAGTCAGTCTTAATAAATATGCTGGGCATTCATACTTTGGTGGGCTAGCAATGTTTGAGATTTTGCACTTTTGTCTTTTTCGATGCCCTGCATACGCATGTGTGTGTGCATGAATGTATATGCACAATGAACCTAAGTACATATTTTTAGTTGTGTGGTATAATCTATACAAAAAATAATTGTAAAATAAATAGATGTACTTAAATAAAAATAGTCGGCCAAATATTTTTAAATATTTTAAATATAAAAAGAATATTTGCAATCCCAAAAGCCCGCCCTTGACCTGTTAGAAATTAAATCATAGATGTTGAGGCAGGTCAATAAATTCCAAAACAAATGGCTCGCATACATATAAACATTCTGCATATACATTCCTGCACACACACATGCGTATGCAGGGCATTGAAAAAGACAAATTTGTAAAATCTCAAACATTACTAGTCCACCAAAGTATGAAGCAAATGCACACGTATACAAATACTAATGTATTTTAACCGTTGATTGCTTTCCGCCGCCGCTTTCCCCTTTCCCCTAAAAGCCGCTGAAAGTGAATACAAACTGAAACATACTTGGGTCTCTCTGCTATGTGTTAACATTTTGAGCGAGCATAACATAATGTTAACAATCATGGGTCACTCTCGTTCACAGTGTAGTGGAAACCAAAACAGTACTAGAAATGTCCCATCTATAACATTATTTGGTTAGTGGCAATAGGCAGAACTTTTGCAATTTTCCATTCATTAGGGAATGTAGAGGTGGTAATGGCAGTATTAAAAATATGAGTTATGTGGCCTAATATAAATGGTAATATAATTTTTACGAATTTGGGGTTAATATCATCCAAGCCTAGCATTGGACCTAATTTTTTGTATGGACAGCAGCACATCACATTGAAACACAGGACTAAAATGGAAACTATTTTGACAATTGTTAAAAGACTCAGAACTCACATAGGCGTTACATAGAGATACAGGGACATTTACATTAACAAATTTATTATTTTAACAATTAACATCAATACTATCATTTAGCACAGTTTGAGCTTTCCCAATCCCCAATTTTTTAATGTCTTTCCATTGTCTACTGTCAATTGCCTTCTTAAACCTATTACTAAAATAGGTACGCTTGGACCTATAAATCAAGTCATTTACAAATCGTCTGTTTGTAATAAATATGTTGTGTAGGTGATCAGTCTTGTATCTCTGCCATTTCTTGTATGCCTTATCTCTTAATATTATTGCACTTTGTATATCTTTGTTAAACCAAGATTTTATTGAAGGCTTAATAACTTTGGTTTTGATTGGAACATGTTTGTTGTACAACATGTCAATGAAATATTGCATAAAATGGATTTGGGTGTCAACTGTAGGGAAGGAAAAAATGAGATCAAGATCAGAAATGCGGCAATCATCGTATAAACTGGCAAAGTCTATGTTATTGATTGTTATATATATGTATTGTATTGTCTATGTATTGATATTTATATATCGTTACTTAGCATCGGTATAAGTAGTAACCGGACCTCCATGCATCGGATAAATAAGTGCTAACCGAACATTGAGAAACTCAAATTCGACTAAACTTAGAATAAGTTGACTAACCGGACATTGAGAAATTGGGCTTAATAAATTAGTTGGAACTGAGGAAAAGGCTGTTTCGTTTTAGAGCAAATAGGTCTGATTCCGTCACGTGAATCAACTCCACCACAAAGTTGTGGGCAGCCAATGCAAGTTGAATGTGACTCACGGAGTTGGATAAAAAAAAGTTCTAAAATATATGATCGTTGATTTCGACTTTTCAGTATCCATATATCGATAACTAAGTGAGATATCGGTAAATTTTATTTAATGTTTTCGTCTTATTTTATTAGAAATCTATTAAGTTTCATCAAAAAAATTGTGTTACATTTTTATCGATAGCTCGATAAATATCGAAAAATCGATAAACTGTCTTTGGTACTTTCTGTTATTTTGAAATGTATTTAACTTCAACAAAAAATTTTAAATTTTCGAAATTTTTATCGATTTTGTATTAAGTAAATCGAGTAATCGATAAATTTTATTTAATATTTTCGTCTTATTTTTCGACTTCTACAAGAATCAGTTATCATTCTTCGGGGCCCCGAATACTGTAGGCGTGCCGATAGCTCGATAAAATTCGATTTATCGATAAATTGTATTAAGTATTTTCTTTCTTTTTCCGGAAATCTATTAAGCTCCATCAAAAAAGTTAAATTATATGAAATGTTTTTCGATATCTTAATAACTATATCTCGATAACCAAACGAGTTATCGGCAAATTTTAAACCACAAATTCGTTTTGTTTTATCAAGTTCTACAAGAACAATCATCTGACCTTGGCGCCGGAGTAACCGTAGAATTCCCAATGCTATTTTTCAAGGACAATACCATCGCGAAAAGAAATAATGGAACTTTATTTAATCTAATCGGATTCGACACAGCCAGCCGCTGCGTCAGAGAAACCTAAGCAATTCGCCTGTCTTGCCGACTGTGTGCTCGCGCATTTTTCCTAAGTTTTATTTTTGTTAAAGCGGTGTTTACACGTAGATATAATGTCATGACATCTGTCAAAATTTTAAGTTGCAGAAGTGTAAACACAGGCGACTTTTGACTGCGTGACATATTGAGCAGCTCATTGCATGTAATAGATCTGACACTATTTGTATGCAATGTATCGTACAATTAATGCTGAACAACGCCGAAAGTGCTGTAAAGTGCGCGGAAATTGCTCAAATTTGACAACGCCGTTCTAACCACTTGCGACACCACATAGATCGCGGCGTTCTAGCGGGCTCTAGTCGAAGATTCCCGACTAGGAGATACCCCGAACCCTATACTTTACGCGTAGTCATTGTCTCTTTGCATCTGTGACTAAACTTCAATCTTCGATATCTATGGTTTCTCAACCATAGAAGGTAGAAGGGCCATCCTCGAGGGACACGCAAGTGTAACGTGACGACTCAGCGACGAATACTTCATCCAAATAGAACCGCCGCCATTTCCGCATACACATGAATATTTTTGCGGGCACCACCAGCTCATCGGCTTTATCCATCCATATCTCTATAAAAACGCTTTCCAAACTTTCCGACCAGCGCTTTCGCTTATGTCCGACATCCTTGCACATTTATTTTGATTTTTAATCAGCGTATTCCTGTTCGATTCATCGGTAAAAAAAAGGTCTTTATTTTAGCCGGTAGAATAGCGGCGCTCTAGCGGCTTGAGAAAAAGTCGCTAAATTCAAATTTAACGGACAAATTTTGCATGGTAAAGGCTAAAAATATCGAAGACCTTAAGGCAAAATGCTAAAGTGTAAATGCACTATAAAGTGAAAACCATCGCTAAACTGCAGTAACGATGTATCGCAAGATTGTTATTGTTATCGTTATTGTAACTGTAACGTTATTCTATATTATGATAATATTATTATAATATATTGTGCTAGGTATTGAAATTAAAAATTAAAAATGCCTTATCGTGCTATTTGTCTAGTTTCGACTGCTGCAACCAATTTAAAAGTCGTTCGCGTTCCTAAAGACCCAAGTAAAAGAAAAGTGTGGGAGGATGCGCTACAAATTAAACTTAATTTTGATTCTAGAATCTGTGAAAAATACTTATGCTCAACATATTAAAATAATATTATAACGCAAATTTAAAATTTTATCTCCATATTATTTTATTAAATATATTTTAATAGCAATTTTAAAAATATCGATTTAGTGATTTTACAATGTGCACAAATTAGCTGTTTTTATTCAACGAGTATTAAAACCAAGAGACGATGATAGCACAAAAGTACTCATTTGGTTTTCTACACGATGGTGAGCTGAATCTGGCTCGGCCAAATTAACGAGAGCGGCAATTTCCCCTTGACGAATCAGCTGGCATGGTTTTCGTTCTTGCCGTTTTGCTGTGGCTGCGCGCCATATTTGAATTGTTTTGTTTTGATTATAGCTAGCTGTTAGTGAATGTCGCTTAGAAGTGCATGAGCGCTGACATGCATACATACAAACACATCTCATGGTGTGTATGCATTTAAGCACACAGCGTTTGTTTTGATAGAAATTTTGGTACTATTACATAATTAAATATTTTATAAATAAAAATCATCGTTTTTAAAATTCTTATAATTTATTGAAACTAATTTAAATTAATAAAAATGTAAATTTCAAATAATTAATTGAAATTCATAAAATAAAAATAGAAGTTTTGTCATTATTGCGATGGAAATTATTAAAAATTTCCCCACTAGGCACAAAACAAAATATTATTCGCTATTAATTATTGTATGTCTAATACATTTGTTTATTTTTTGCATTGACTAGCTTTGATTTTCATAATTTTGTTATGTCTCTATGCCCTTGAATATGCAATTGTGTGTGTACTTGCACACACATTGCTTTCAAATTCACAGACCTTCCGCAACAATAGTTATTTTGCAGATATATGTAAATCTATTATTAACGCAAATATGTATATTTTATTGTTTTTATTTTTAATTGATTTTAAAAATATATTAAAGTCATGTTTTAGGTTACTAGTTAATAATAATTCTAGTCTAAGGTTAAGAATATGCAATTAGAAAGAGTACATCGCATACAACAACATGATGTTTAAGCCAGCGAATGTAATGGGAGATCATGGCGCAGTAGAATAAGCGTGTGCAATATTGTGCATTTATTACGTCCCCGAGTCCTCCAAGTCCCGGGTTCGAATCCGCAATAAGAAAACTTTTTTTTATGTTTTTTTTTTTATTGTTAACTTTATATCTTACAAATAAATTATAAATCAAATAACATAATTCATTTTTACATACTAATACATTTTTACCATCTAAACTTGACACACTGTCTGTGCTTGCTTTGTTTTTATTTTGGGCCAGTTCGTCTATTTTGCAAACGCACCAGCCGCTTATTCGGCAAAAGGGCAAAGCAAAATATCTATTTATAGCTTTCAAGGACAGTCAAATGTAAGAATAAGAAGTGAGGAAACGCCACTAGCCAGCTGGGCGAGCGCTTACGTTTGCTAGGGCTCATACAAAAAGCAAGTGCAGCTGGCTTTGGCTGTCTATTATAGGACAGGGGGGGCGCCAGCGGAAAGCAAGTAATGGTAAAAAAAAACGGATTAGTATTTGTATACGTGTGCATTTCTTTCCATTCTTGCTGGGCTAGCTTTGCCGAGATTTTTATATTTTTTCTTTCTCTATGCCATTGCATGTACATGTACACGCAGTACGTTTAAGTGTATGTGTAGCAATTCATTGTTTCGGCATTTTTTGAACAACCACAAAATTAAGGATTTTGTATATACATACATATTTATAAAAAAGCAAATATCTATATTTTTTTTATTAAATACGCATTTATTATTATTAATTAATTTTTCAAATATGTATATTTAAATTATATTTTAAGTTATAATATATAATTAAATTAAATAGATATAAAACAAGTAAAATCAAAAAAATTTTGAAGACATGCTTTTATACGCTTTCTTTCATAAAATGGTAAGCTTAGTCAAGTTAAATAAAATCATGTAAAAAAGTTTAATTAATAAAAAAAAAATATATATATAAAAAGAATGTCTCGGTCTGGGTTCGGACCCACGACTTTTGGCATGTGAAGCGGCAGTCTTCCCTCCATGCCACCATAGCTTATTTATTGAAGCAGTCAAATTAGTAAGTTAAGCAAAAGGGAAAACTGTTTTTCGTGGTTTTTACATGGTATTAAATATTTTATCGTGCCGAAAACTTTAAAAACATGAAAATTGCAGAGCTCTAGCTTGTCGGGAACAAACAAATAAACAGACAAGACAAGTTAAATTAAAGCATGTAATTATGTACTGTCAACCCTAGAATGTTAATAGCAAATAAACATGAAATGCCGTCGGCATTTTGATATTTATCTAATTTCTTAGATACAATTAATTTGTTTTTGGTGCATATTATATAATTATATTTAAAGTTATTATTTATTTTAAAACAACATACATATTTATAATTCGAATTTGGCGCGCACTTGACTCCGCCTACAAAGTACGAATAAGAGCAGACAAAATAGGAGCGAAACAACAACACTTGCCGGTTGCTGAGACGCACAAACAGCACAAAGTAAATCTACCCTTTGTTCCAATATTCAATTATAGTCAATAAAACCACTTAATAAATAATTTTCAAATAAATACAGCTTGTTTTAAGTATTTAAATACAAAATACGATTATTTGATTGCGGATTTATTATTTTTTATTCAACTTGATAAATGAATTATTATGCTCAAAAATATAAGCAAACATGTACTATGAATGTCATATTTATTTATCTTGCGTTTATCTATTTTATTACGCAAAGTTTATTTAAAGTCAAACTACCCTTCCTTGCTAGGGTAGCAGCAAGCGATTGAATCAAAACTCTAAAATTGCCAAACTCAAGTTCTGTAACAACAACAAGAGAAATGAAAGACGGCAACGTATAATCTGTTCATATGCCTCACACTTTCAGCCATTATGGCTGTTAAGTTGGACACAAAACAAATACTACAAAAATTATGGCAAGTTATGGACTACAGGTCACTTCCCCAGGCACCAGCTGGCTGTCGACGAGTACTTTGAACGAAACATAAGCAATCGGGTTGGTTACTCGTTGGACCGAGCCAGCTTGGCGCACCATCTGTTTCGAGTGCGAGTACTTTTGTGCTATCATCGTCTCTTGGTTTTAATACTCGTTGGTTTTTATTCACATAGATATCGATACTATTTATTTGAGATATCGATGCTCTCTCATTCTCATTCACTGGTACAGAGCTGTCACAAATGGGTGTGAGTAGGGATGGCAAAATTTTTGAAATAATCGATTAATCTATCAAATGATTAATTGCAAGAAAAAAAATAATAATTACTCGATTAATTTTTTTTCATATTTGTTTATGTTTTACATATATTTATTTAATTTTTAAATAATAGAGTACACTAAAATCAACATTTTACAAAAATTAAATGTGATTTTCAAATTAAAAATTTAATTTTTTTGATGTGAAAAAAGAAATTTAATACAAAATGAAATTAAATACAAAACGAAATTTAATGCACAAATCAGTGATTTAAAAGTTTTTCCAAACGTTTTGTGGTTAATCTGTTTCTTTTAAGAGTAGCTGTTGCACCTGCTTTCGAAAACAGTCTCTCCGCGGGTACTGATGTTCCCATTAAATGGCAATATTTGTTGGCAAGAGTGTAAAGCTTTGGGTAGACTGATCTCATTTCGTCCCAAGCATCAATGACATTGCGCTTTAGTTCCAGATTTTGAGCATTTAGAAAGAAAGCCAATTCATCTTGAGGCATGTCATCATTTTTCTTCCTTCTTTTATGAATTAAAGACTTATGCGTAGCCCAGAGGTCAAAATCTTCTTCAATTGATCCCACTGAGGTCTCGCTACTGCTTTCAATACTGTCTTCAATGTTTTTCATTTCAGTTCGCAAATGCTTCCTAACTGTAGCAAGCGCTAAAGGGTCACTGAAATGATTTTTTTTGAATCTGGGGTCTAATAGAGTCGACGCTGCCAGAAGAAACATGTGCTCCGTAGATCCAAACCTACGATCAAACTCATTTAAAATCGTACTTTTTAGTTTTACGGCGGCAGGATGAATGATGATTGTTTTCACCAATTGTTGACGGCCACAATGCACAAGCGGGATTACTTGGCTGAGAGATGCACACTTTTCACCACTTATTTGGACTGTCATTGCTTCTAATGGACGTAAAATTATTAACATTTCAAGAATTGCATTTTTATCTTGCGGTGATATCATTGGCGGAGAGTCATTAAATTCAAAAAGAATAGAACTTATATATGAAACAAGTTTTATGAAGCGTTCGAGCATATAATACGTGGAGTTCCACCTAGTTTTAACATCAAGAATACATATCAGCATTTTGCCCTCGCTCACTCCAGCGTTTGATTGGACCTCTCGAAGCTGGTCACTTGCTTTTACGCTGCGCTTGAACCATTTCACAATTTCTCGACATTTCGAAATAATTGCGGTAATTTCAGTTATATTCAAAGAATTCTCACACACCAGATTCAAAGTGTGGGCGAAGCAAGGAATGTGCCGCTTTTTGCCGAAGGTGTTATGTATAGCTTTAACCACATTCGCTGCATTGTCTGTCGCAACAGCAATAATATGTTTTTGGTTGGTATGCTGTTTAGGTGTATGGTATGTGTATGGTATGGTGGTATGGCGGTACAAATGGTAGGCAGTATGAGACAGTGGTGTAAATAACTATCAAATAATAGAGTTACCAACAAACAAATAATAATTTCAGAGCCTAATACAATCTTAGTGTGCAAAAAATTTTGCTAAAATGTATAATTATTAAAAAAAAAATTGCGATTATTTACTCATTACTCGATTAATAATCAATTAATAAAAAATAAAAAAATCATATAATTTAATCGTTTCTTGGCCAAAATTAGTCGATTATTTCCTTTCATTCGATTAATCTTGCCATCCCTAGGTGTGAGTCGCGATCTTGGTCCCAAACCCAAAGAGGCAGCTAAAAACGTAAACACATGCGCGCATCGCTCTTCATGTTCGTCGCTAGATATTTTTAAATCTCGCTCCGATCATGCGCCATTGTTGTTGCCCATTTCGGCTCACTCTCATATGTATGCACGAGTTATACAATTGTCACAGCTTACCTCTTCCCCACAACTTACTCCTAAAGGTGGGTATCCTGCACAGCGAAAAAAAAAATTGTCCATACAAAATCGTCGCAGCGGGAATTGTTTTTTTTTTTTTTGGCTGCGTGTGTTTTGGGTATCCAGCAACGTAGCAAAAAATACTAAACTGCTTATTGATAGTATCGATTTAATACAATATGTACACACTGGCGCTGGGCTCAGGAAATACCAAATCAAATATTTTGTTGTGCCCAGGGCAGCAACCAACAACATTTGTGCCGGTGTCGCCGAGTTCTTTGGTTTTTTGGTTTTTTATGCAGTATTATATGTTGATAGACAAGAAACTCAACTAGTTCCACTATAAATTATTTTTTTTTTTTACTAATAAATTTCAAATTTAAATTTAAATAGCTCAGTGTGACCTAGTACTTAGTATTTAAGTACTAGTATTTAAGTCAAATTGCCATATTTTTACCACAAATCAGTGGACTACGGTCGCACTATAAAAACTTGCGCCCACGCTTCCAAAATATACCACGAATTCCGGCCAGGATTTATTAATTGTGCTGGAAACGGACCTTAAGCTGTCAACAATCTCACCATTATCGATAATGCGAACTCCAAAGCAATGAGTATTTAAAACAAGTGACGATGATAGAAGAAAAGTACTCATTTCGTTTTCTACACGATGGTGACCTGATTTTGGGCTAGAGCCACACAATTTTGTGTCAAGATAGGTAATGAGGTTCCCCAAAAATATGCATCACAATTTTGGATGCCACGCCTCCTGATTCCGCCCCCATCCCTGCTTCTCCTTGAAATTGAAAACGCCTATAGTTTTCACATTTTTTGAGCTAGAGCCACCAAATTTTGTGTCAAGATAGGTAGTAAAGTTTTCCAACAAACTGCTTCAAAAATGTGGATGCCACTAGAGTCACCAATCGGTAGAAAGATAGAAGGCAACATCTACCAAAGATCTGCATCAATAATTTTGGATGCTACGCCCACCCAAGCTACCCGCCTTATAAAATTTGAATCGGCTCTTTCTTTAACAGTTTTTGAACTAGAGCCACCAAACTTGGTAGGAAGATAAATGGTGACAGTTAAAAACAATTGATTCAAAAATTTGGATGCCACACCCACCTCTGCCTACCACCTTTTACATTTGGAAGTTAAGTTATCTTCCACAGTTTTTGAGCTAAAGACACCAAATTTAGTAACATGATAGCTGGCTATGTTTACCACCGGTACCACTCCTTTGCAAGCAGACTCCTTACCATCCGTTCTTTTACTGGTATCAAAGTATTCCGCAGTCGGTTGCGTCCGACTGCAACGTTTTCACTTGTGTATTCTTATTAAATTACATTGTGAAAAAAGTATTGCGTGTGACACACACACACGTATATACATGGTGAAAAAATAATTGCGTGTTAGACATATGCACACGTACATACATGATGGCAAAAGAACATAGTGAAATAAAATTGAACTTGATAAAACTTGATGGAATTACGTAGTAAAAAGCTACTTGTGAGTGTTGGAGAAATGTCTGGATCTTCAACACCTAAGAAATCTGACGAGAAGGAGTCAGACAGTGATATGGAGGATGATGGCAGCCAAACGATTGTGGCCAGAGAAAGGGAAGACGCCAACACTATCCTTATAAGGCGCATGTTGGAGCAGATAACTGCAATGTCTTCACAAAGCAATGCATTGGCTACACAGATGTCGATCGTTACGGAAATATGTCTGGACGGATGGACAAACTAGAGCAATTGGTTGCTACAAGGTTTATGGGTGAATTTGGCACAGCCACACAGGGTGGCACTGGCGTCTCTACAATGGGCAGCGGCGCTATTATGGGTGCATCTAGCACAGCCGCACTGACCAAATAATGTTTTAGATGGGACATTTCTAGTACTGTTTTGGTTTCCACTAAACTGTGAACGAGAGTGACCCATGATTGTTAACATTATGTTATGCTCGCTCAAAATGTTAACTCATAGCAGAGAGACCTAAGTATGTTTCAGTTGGTATTCACTTTCAGCGGCTTTTAGGGGAAACGGGGAAGCGGCGGCGGAAAGCAAGCAACGGTTAAAATGCATAAGTATTTGTATACGTGTGCATTTGCTTCATACTTTGGTGCATGGTTGAACTATACATGGTTATGTCAAGAGAGAGAGCTCGCTCAATTTTTAGGAGCCTGTTGTTAGTCGAAAAGCAGCTGTCAACGTGGTAAGTTGTGAGTGCGGACGAATTTTTCGTGCAATTTTTAGGTTATGTTACAAAAGTGAAAAAAAGCAATGCCGTCTTGTGAAATTTGTCACAAAACACTTGTTGTTGGAGAAAACAAGTTTGTAAGAGTCCCAAAAGATGCTGAAAAAAGGGGATTGTGGGAAAGGGCAGTCAACATTACTTTTCGCGATGGCTGCAGAATATGCGACAGGCATTTTGATTCGGGTGACTGGAAGACCACAACTAATAAGAACAAGGCATCAAAACGACGATTGCTAATGCCAAATGCCATACCGCAAAAGGTTATATGTGCTGAAGAAGTAGGTGCTGAAGAAGTAAGTGCTGAAGGTGTAAATGACTGCCAAAAAGCACAAGCACGCAAACAGAGTACGTAAATTAACATATTAAATTTTTTTCAAATTAAATTCATGAAAGCATTAATTTTTAGCACTGATGTTATACAGGCCGGTGCTTTACTAGAAAATATTCGCTTAAAAAAAAAATTAGCGAATTGGAAAAAGAAAATGCTGACCTGCGTGAGGAGTTAAGCAAAGCGGACATATTAATGGAGTCAGTCAGAAAACTGTTCACTGGTACCCAAATAAAGAAATTGCAGAATGGTGGGAAAAAAAATTTTGGAACTCAGCTGACATTTCTTATGGCATTTGCCTTCACAACGCTGGTCCTCGAGCTTACCACCTTCTGTACGAAAAAGGGTTTCCGTTGCCAAGTCTTTCAACATTGCAGAGATGGTTGCGAAAAATTCGAATTGAAACAGGCACGCTGGATTTTGTTATCCAACTGATGGAAAAAAGCGTTGACCTGAGTGACGATGAGAAAATATGCGTATTGCTATTTGACGAAATGAAAGTTGAGGCAAATTACAAATAGTTGAAATATAAATATTAATGATTACATATTTCAGACAAGACCTGGTTTGCAAACCCTGCGAATGCAGAACTGAACATTTTTGTGTTTGCCGATGTACCCCATCTGGTAAAGCTGGTTAGAAACCACTATTTAGATACTGGACTGGTTGTTAATGAAAAAATTATAACCCCGCAAACCGTCAAGCAAGTACTTAATTACACCTCCTCGTCGGACTTGTCCATTGCATACAAAGTCACGGAGGAACATCTAAACGTGCGTTCTATTGGAAGACAAAAAGTGAAGCTTGCAACACAATTGTTTTCCAATACAACAGCTTGTGCCATACGTCGCTGTTACTCATTGGGCTTCGATGTGTACAATGCATATGATACTGCAGATTTTATCCAATCCATCAACGATTGGTTTGATCTTTTTAATAGCAAGTTGTATTAAATAGTATGGTATGCAAAAAGTATGGTATCCAAAAAGCCATTTGGAACATGTCTGAGTGAGCAGCAAAAGTTGCTGACAAATTTGACAAACATAGTCAACGTCCCAATTTTACCGAACTCAAAAAAATGTGCTCCATTTCAAAAAGGTATTGTCATAAGCAATGGTTCCCTTAATGGCCTATACAATTACTTAAATGATAAATATGGTATGGAATATATTTTAACATCCAGACTGAACCAAGACTTGCTGGAGCACTTTTTTGGTTCAATGAGGGCTAAGTGTGGGCTTCACGACCATCCCAGCCCAATGCAGTTTAAGTACCGATTACGGAAATATTTATTGGGTATGAATAAGTTTGTATAAGTACATTGAAATTGTATCTAAATGTTTTAACCCTATATGTTTATATGTTTTATACGTTTGTGATGTCCTTTTAGCCTCGTGATTGTGGTAGTACATGTTTCATGTCATTTTATTTCATTGACATAATTAGATTAAATTGTTGTTTACACATATAGCCAAAAACACAGAAATTCTGCGCAATAATACTGACGTTGCATCTGATGACGTTCCTTGGCTGGACTTGGAGTATAATGAATTGCCAAGCGCAGATGTAGCACCTATAAATTTGTCCACTGTCAGACCTTGAAACTTCTCAATTTGAAGAGCTCGAAGAATTGGCTGAAGATGCACTTGAGTATGTGGCTGGCTACATTATAAACAAACATAAATTACAAAATGATGAAAATTGTGACGCATCATTTACATTAGTTGACCAAGTTTCACGTGGCGGCCTCAAGAAGCCATCGAATGAATTTGTAATGCAGCTAAAAAAATTGGAACAGTTGTTTATTTATATTAACAAAAATACATTTTCTTCGAATCAAAATGTTCTAGCTGCTTTGGTAAATGCTTCAAACAACATTGATTTGCCACCTAAATTAAAACAGTTTTTTTTTGAATCAGAATTCGATATAGAATTAAAAACCTTAATTATAAATTAAAATTACAAAAAGATAAGCAAAGAATAATGGGCCATCGCAAAATGTTAAAAATATTACTTTAAAATTGTTAAATAAATGCTTTTAATTTAATTTATACATTCGAATTTTCTTTCTTAAAAGTTAAAAATTAATTTCACAATATACATATATTAATACTTAGTTTCTAATAAAAGTTTTCAGTCGTGGTGTTGTTTTGAAAAATGTAAACAAAATCACACATCGTTCTATCTCTTTTTTGCTCACAAAAACAAGACGATAAAGCAATATCGAGAGAGCAATTATGCTATCTCTCTTGCACTCGCGTGGTCTTATCAACAGGCTCCTTCTGTTACGCATGACACAACCATGTATAGTTCAACCATGCTTTGGTGGGCTAGCAATGTTTGAGATTTTACACTTTTGTCTTTTTCGATGCCCTGCATACGCATGTGTGTGTGCATGAAAGTATATGCAGAATGTTTATATGTATGCGAGCCATTTAACACGCGAACCCAAGCAAAAAGCAGCCAACCTCCCGCCCAACTGACCGAGGGGCACACCGCATAGCGTACGGTTACGTAGATCGCGAAAACGTAGACAAATGACATAAGACTAACTTTTTAAGAGATCTACTCGAAGTGGCACCGTTTATTAAGTGGGAAAATTCGTTATAGTTTGAACATAAAATCCGAAAAGGGTTATGAATAGCATAGTTAGAGTGACAAGCTTGAAGAGCAATGGGTACAAAATTCCTTGTCCTTCTGATCGGAACAGCAAATCTAATTTGGCTGATTAATTCGGAGGAATCAATTTCACCATTTATTAGTTTATGTAAAAAGATTACACCTAGCATTGTTCTGCGATCAGAAAGAGAAGGAAGATTTATAAGTAAAAGTCTACTGTGGTAGGAAGGTAGGCTAATGTTAGTATCCCAGTTAAATCTCCTAAGGGCAAAGAGCAAAAATTGTTTTTGTACTGATTCTATTCTATCCTGGTGAATCCTGTATTTGGGATACCAGATACAAGATCCATATTCAAAAACAGGACGTACCAAAGACGTGTAAAGTGTTTTGGTTATGTAGGGATCGTCAAATTCTTTCGACCAGCGCTTAATGAACCCCAAGGTACTAGAGGCTCGATTTGCAACTGAAGAGATATGCTTGTGAAATTTAAGTTTCGGATCAAAAAGGATACCTAAGTCATCAACCCATTCAATGCGATCGAGTGGGCTTCCATCAAGAAAATATATATTTGAAAAAGGAAGGCATCTATAAAAGACATGACTTTACATTTATTGCAATTAAGATTTAGTAAGTTAACACGACACCACTTTTGAAAATTATCTAAATCAGTTTGGAGTTTTTGAGCAGACGACAGAGCAGTACCCGACATGCATAATTTTACATCGTCAGCATACATCAGCACTCGAGATTGGTCAATAACAGATGGAAGATCATTGATGAAAAGTGTACATAATGAAGGTCCAAGGTGACTTCCTTGCGGAACACCGGAAGTGACATGAACCACCTTAGAGACAGCGTCATTGAAACTGACTCTCTGTGTTCTATGAGTTAAATATTCCCTTATCCACCGAATAAGATTGCTTGGAAAACCTAACATTTGAAGTTTATGAAGTAAAAGGTAGTGATTAACCGAGTCAAATGCCTTGCTGAAATCAGTGTAAATAACATCCGTTTGCATTTTATTTTGAAAACCATTAACAACTAGTGAAGAAATTTCTAACAGGTTAGTGGTAGTAGATCTTTGTTTCATGAAACCATGCTGGCACGGTGAAATTAAAGATCTGCAAAAATTTTGTTATTGAGAAGTTATTAATTTCTCAAACATTTTTGGTATAGCAGACAATTTGGATATACCACTATAATTTTGAGCATTAGACTTGTCTCCTTTTTTATGGAGCGGAATAATAAATGATTCTTTCCAGATATTAGGAAATGAACATTTCTCAATAGACAAACTCAACAATTTATGCAAAGGCTTTAAGAGACCATCAGCACAGTACTTAAGCACACAGCTTGGTACGCCGTCAGGTCCCGGGGAAAATACAGGCTTAATACCCTGTAGATCACGTAGTAATGAACATTCCGTGATACTTGGTTCAAAAATGCAATTAGAGGCATCAACCTGATACGGGTAAGGCAGATCAACCTGATTATCAATTGAACTGTATGTAGTTTGAAAAAATTCGGCAAATAAATCGGCAATGGCCTGATCCGAATTGGCCGACTTGTTTTCAAAAGATACTTTAGATGGAAGTGTTGATGACTTTCGCTTCGCATTAACGAAGTCATAGAACCTCTTAGGATCTTGCTGAAACTGTTGTCTGCACCGACTTAGGTAATTTTTATAACATGAGTTATTCATGACTGAAAAACTGGAACGCGCAATCAAGTATGATGAGTAATGATCAGAAGAGCCAGATTTTCTGAAACTCTTATAAAGCTTAGATTTTCGATTCTTAAGGGCAGTCAACTCTCGTGTAAACCACGCAGGTTTGTTTTTCCTACTCGGCCTACCAAAAGGGACACACTTATCGAATAAATTTTCTAAGGTGCAATAAAAAATACTGATTGCCGTATCCAAGTCCTCAGAACCATAGAGGGGCGGCCAGTCAACCAGTTCTAAGAGCCGGGTAAGTTTTACAAAATCGGTTTTCCAAAATTGACGTACCAGTCTTAATGGTTCACTACACTGTCGTACGGCACAGGCAGGCAAAGTGATCAACACCTCCAACGTCGGGTGGTATAAGTCTTCGGGAGTGGATATGGGAAGGGATCTTGACACAGATAGAGTAGATGGATCCGAAACAAATACCAAATCAAGCATTTTACCAAGAGAATTTGGAATGCCATTGATCTGACCCAATGACATTTCAAATAAACCAACCAGAAAATCAGTGAGTTTGGACTTGAAATCCAAGTAGCATCAGCAATATTAAAATCGCCAAGAACTACAAGAATATCACGATCAGAAAACATAGAAGATATGGAAAGTATTGCTGACAAATGTTCATTGTAGACAGAGTTGACAGATAAAGGTGGTATATAGGAACAAGAAATATAAATACCAACACCGTTAATATTTAACTTTACAGCAACAAACTCAATATCTATAGAGCCACTTAATATTACTGTCTCAGAGGAAAAGTCCACATCAACAGCAATAAGCACCCCACCACCACGGCGCAGAGGGCGGTCCTTTCTATAGATACAGAATCTGTTAGATAATACTTCAGAATTAAGTGTGTCTTGTCTTAACCACGTTTCTGTGAAGGCAACGACATGAAAGGGAAAAGAATGACTATTAAGGTACAAAGTACTAAGTTTACTAAAAAGTCCTCTTACATTCTTATAACCCAGTTAGAGGGAGGTTATCAACTGTGTTAGTTTTTTGCTACTAAAGTGGATGCAACAGGCGGAGCACTACTGATCCTAACATTGTTATTATTATTACTTCGCCTACTAACATACTCCTTCACTATGATGTGTGGCGGCCAAAACTTTTCAGAACAAATCGTTGAGAAAAGTTCCGGCGGAACACTCAGCTTAAAGGACGATATATCGCGGGCGAGCTTGAATTTAAATTTGTCGACAACAATTCGCGGGGAATCAATTTTACCTTTTATATAGGCGCTTACATCTTCCGTAGAATTATCGGAAGCGAGCCTAGAAACAAAAACAAATTTACTCTGAGGTACAACCCTAATGGGCTTAAGAGTTGCACCTAACGTAGAATCAGTAGGCTGACTATCGTTTGAACCACAGGGATCTACGGGAAGAACATTCGTTTTAGGTAACAACGGGTTAGTTGCCGGTGAGTTAAATACCATTAACGGGCTGGCAGCAGGTGTAGGGATACTAACAATAGCCGCTAGGGGAGGCTTGGATGTGGCAGCAGGGGTAGAGGCAGTAGCCGGCAGAAGAGGATTGGGGGGCAACACCAGCGGGACTGTAAGCGGACAAGAGCCCGAAGTCTTTTTGCGCTTCGGCGAGTCATTTAACGTTTTAGCAGTATTAATGTGGTCTTCCAACTCTTTAATACTGCCACGAAGCGTATCGAAATTAGTTCGGACAGCTTTGAAGTAATTGAAGGTCAGCCTCATGAACTTTGACTGTTCCTTCTCTATCTCATTGCAGGTGTGGCAATACCACTTAAGATCAGAATCAGCTGCTAAGCTGTCCCTGATTTTGGCATTGAAACTAGCACATTTCATGTGAATCATGTTATCACACGCCCTACATAAGATAAAATCTTGGGTGGATCCACCAGAAATTTTACAGTTCTTACTGCAGCAGACAAACATGTTAAAAGAAATATGTAAAATAATTTGAAAATCTTAATAATGTGCAAAATAATATGCTTGAGCAAAAAAAAGTAGGGTACACGTGCAATGATCGTAATATAACGGACACAAGAAAGAGAGAGCCCTTACGTTAGAGAACGTCAGAGCGTAGGCTAATAAAAACCGCAAGTGCGTGGTATAAGAGCGTGAGAGCAAGAGCGCGTAAATAGATATTTTATGTTAGTAGGCACAGAACAAGCGAAAGCAAAATATATGTATGTATGTATGTACGTGTGTTTAGGCACTGACTGCAAATTAAAACAATTTAATAAAGCAAAATCACAATATCCACGCGTAAATACATAAAAATTACATTCACTATCACTGTTACAATTGTTTAACACAATAATACCAATTAAAAACACAGTTTAAACACTCACAAAGTTAGCAATTTATAGGCGCACACAGAAACACAACCGTCACCAAAGAAAGACAATGACAATTACTAATTTGAATCAGTATGACAATTTGTTTTGGAATTTATTGACCTGCCTCAACATCTATGATTTAATTTCTAACAGGTGAAGGGAGGGCTTGTGGGATTGCAAATATTCTTTTTATACATATTTTTTTTTTAGTAAAATTTAAAATATTTATCATTTCGTGCTATACTGTTTTTCTTTTTGGTTGCATTTGTTTTTTGTGAATTCCGTTTTGTTACTATGTATATGAAGTTGGCACACAAGCACACAAAATAACACAAAAAGCCCGCGAAAGTAGAATGGTTCGATACTTTCTTGCCGACTTGCGATTTTTTAAGCCGTGCCACAAATTATCTCCATTTTGCTAGTTATACTTACTAATATTTAGTATAATACTACTTAATAGTTTCAGTTAACTTAGTTTTAAAGTAATTAATTAAAAAACAAGCCAGTGATAAGTGATTAAGTGAGTTATTTTAATTTAAATAGCAACGCCCACCAAACTGTATTTCGGCGGTAATTACTCATTGTGTGTGTATATAAATAGGGCTAGTGGCAGTAATTATTTAAAAGCTGAATTTTTAAATAACATTTAAAAGTTTGCGTCCGTGTCCGCCTTAAAAATATTGTTCCGCTTTAATCTGCATTCGAGTAGCCCCCTCCAGTTTATTGACAGGTTGGTCTGTGGGTGTATGTTTGTGTAATTACTATTATTATCATTATTATTTTTATTTATTGCTATATTATATTTTTTGTTTATATTTGACTATGGCGCCTGTTTCTAAAAAAGATACAAGACTTGCAAGTTACCATTGCATAATAAATTCATGCCGTAGAAGCTACAGAAATAGTTCAACAGATTTTCCTGTTAAATTGTTTTCATTTCCATCCAATACATTTTTTTTTAATAAATGGGTACAGGCTTGCCATTTGGATGCAACACTATAAATATAAATTATTCACGTATATGCGACAAACATTTTGAGGCCAAATATTTAGGAAAACTTAGACTAAAATATGGAGCAATTCTAACATTAAACTTAGGTGAGCATACTCTGTTGACTTCATTCAATGCAGTTGGTTATGATAATTATGAATTTTCTGACAATATGCAAGATAATGCACCAATTGAACCATATTTATACTTTGATACCGAAGGTCTCATAGTATATTGGTTTTGTGCAATGTCCGTCATGGTGTCTGTCCGTCCGTCTGTCCGTCTGTATGAATGCAACTTTTTTCGACACCCGTAAAGCTAGAGACTTGAAACTTTGCAATTATGTTTATCTATAGACGGTACAGATAAAGTGTTAAGATTGGGTTGCCACGCTTACTAGGAGGCTGGGAAATCGATAAATTCGATAACAGAAAACCGATAAAACCAAATATTTCTCACATTCTTACAGGTAGAGTTACCAAATTTTGCACGCAGATAGCTAGTCATGTCCCTGAAAAAACTGCATCAAAATTTTGGATGCCACGCCCACTCCTTCCGCCCCCATCCCCCCTTTCTACTTGAAATTGGAAACGCCTATAGTTTTCACATTTTTCGAGCTAGAGTCACCGAATTTGGTAGGAAGATATATGGTAACATCTACAAAAGATCTGCATCAAAAATAAGGATGCCACGCCCACCTCTGCCGCCCACTATTTAAAATCGGAAATTTCGATATCTCTTACAGTTTTTAAGCTAGAGCCCGTAAATTCGGTAGAAAGATAGAAGGCAACATATACCAAAGATCTGCATCAACATTTTGGATGCCACGCCCACCCAAGCCACCCGCCTTATAAAATTGGAATCGGCTATATCTCTAACAGTTTTTGAGCTAGAGCTACAAAACTAGGTAGGAAGATAGATAGTGACAGTTAAAAACATTTGATTCAAAAATTTGGATGCCACACCCACCTCTGCCCTCCACCTTTTACATTTTGAAGTTAAGTTATCTTCCACAGCTTTTGAGCAAAAGTCACCAAATTTGGTAACATGATAGCTGGCGATGTTTACCACATGGCCCACTCCCTTCGCCACTGCATTCCCCCTTATCAACCGTTCATTTACTGGTATAAAAGTATTCCGCAGTCGGTTGCGTCCGACGGCAACGTTTTTACTTGTTTCACTATGATATTGAAAGACAAGCCGTTGAAACTGTTCAAAATATATCAGAACAAAACAACCTCACTGAGATAGCGTCTTCAGAGTTTTGTAATAACTGTTTAAAAAAAGAGCACAACAAGCCGTTTTATAGAAAACAGTGGTTTAAGATATCGACTGAGCTAAATAAAAAAAAAAGGACTTAGACAAACTCAAAAAGAGATACAGGTTCCTACAAATAACCACATCACGCAGAAATAGGCGCTACAAGGTAAATAAAAATACAAATGGGAAACGAAATGTGCTATCAATTATAGCCCGTATGACCCATGTCTTTAAAGAGGCCAAAACTAATGGTATTATGCTCTTAAAAAAAAAAAAATACTTATAGTACCGGAGAAAAAACTATTGCGCAAAATATAAATTTTTACTCATTAAGAACTTATGAGTATTTACGAGACGTGCTTAATTTAAAGCTGCCAGCACAGAAAACGTTAACACGATGGGCAGCAATGAAAAACACGAGACCAGGATTTAACCCAGATTTGCTTCTTAATATCCAGAAAATTGTTAGCGAAATGAGCGCTAAGGGAAATTAATTTCGTCATTAGAATTAGATTAGAATGGGTCTTCAATACAATAGTATTTTAGACGAGATCCAAGGTTATGAAAACGATGGCCAAATTACGAAATGTCTTTTGGGGCAGCGAGTCTGTGTTTTTATGGTTAGAGGCCTTTACGAAAAATGAAAGTACGTTTTAAGCTACACGATGCTCTTTTAAATAAAGTGACGGCAAATATTGAACAAGTCCAAGCTATAGGCCTAAATATTAGAGCAGCTATTTGCGACCAAGGCTCAAATAATAGAGCTGTTTTTAAAAGATTAGGAGTTGATACAACTAACCCAAGCTTTACAGTAAATGATAAGGAAATCTACGCAATTTACGATGTTCCACATCTAATAAAATCCCTGCGAAACATTATTATGAAACGACGCCTGATGGCGTTGTTTCATGGAGAATAATAGAATAGTTATTTGAAGTAGATTCCAAAAACTCAACACGACTCTGCTCAACACGACTCTGCCCAAAATTAACTACTAGACATGTCCATCCAAACAACTTTGAAAAAATGAAATTTTTAGCCATAGTGTAACCGCTGCAATTCGAACAATGATTAATACTGGGGGCTTTACAAATTGCAAAGAAAGTGCGGAATCAACAGCAGCATTTATTGAGAAGATCAATAGACTATTTGACTGCCTTAATAGTTATGTTCTATATGATAAAAATCCATATAGATGTGCGCTTAAGCAGGGCAATGTATTCTATAGAACGCTTTTGGATATGCGAACTTACTTTGAGGCAGTCAAGTATCCACAAGAAGTTTTTGTATTGATGGAATATTTTTACCGATTAACGCTATTCTTTCCTTGGCACAAAATGTTTGAAGTGAAAGTAAAGAAGCATTTTTCATAGCGACTTCAAAATTAAACCAGGATCCATTAGAAAATGTATTTTATTTAATTAGAGCTCGCGGCGTAACAAATAATAATCCCACAATGTACGAATTTAATACAATAATGTCGAAAATGCTTTCAATGAAATTTCGAATGTCAACAGTAGTATCTGGAAACCTTGCTCCGGATGAAGATTCTATGTGTATTAACATTATTCATAGTAATGGGCCAGGTCAATCAACATCGAAACTAGACAGTTTTGATGACTTCATTTTTCCTGACGAGGAGGCAGAGTTAGAACTTTCCATAGTAGCAACAGACTTAAATATTGAAGATGCAATCAATGCATTAAGGTACTTTTCGGGATATTTATTACATAAGCTGTTGAGAAAGCACGACTGCAATGAGTGTGCTAACCTTTTGAAATCGTCCGAGGAAGTCCAATGTACCTCTGAGTGTTTAATACTCAATAGAAATTTTGGCTATGTAAATAGCAACCTAAACCTTAAAGCCCCGTCCGATTATTTCTTTAATTTAATTAAAATACATTTTGATATTTTTAAACGCTGTTTCGAGACAAAGTCTCACAAGTTCCATTTAAAGCAAACAATTGTCCAAAAATGCATTATTATAACTTCTAAATTTGATACATATGCGCACTGGTTTAATAAGTCGGATAAATGCTATGAACATAGGTATAACCTGGCTAATGAGTTTGTTCTTATTTTGATTAGAAAAAACTGTAAATGGCTGACCGACAAACTTACAGCTATTAGGCATTCTAAATCAAATAAAAACAAACTCAAAATAATTAAGCAGTAAACATAAGTCCTTAAAATAAAAACTAAAAAAAAACAAAAAACCAAAAAAAAATATTAAAAAACTAAAAAATCACAAAATATATTTATATTATAAATAAGTTTATGAATTTTATATTTTAAATCTTTACGTATTTAATACTTTAAGGAATAAGGTTTTTTTTAGTGGGGAACATGGATATGACTTAATTGCAAATTAATACAACTTTTGAAATTAAGTCAAATCAAGTCGACTCATAGGTCATATTTATATACATATGTATGATCCCATTAAAATTGTAATGACCTCCTCGTGGTGTTCCCTGGGTACCGATTGGATATTTATTCAATCGGAAGCTAATATGAGCGGCGATTTTAAGCTTCATTATATATTTAGGAATTAAGTACATATTTTTAGTTGTATGGTATAAAAAACAATAATTGTATAAAAATAGCTTAAATACAAATAGTCGGCCAAATATTTTTAAGTTTTACTAAAAAAAATATGTATAAAAATAATATTTGCAATCCCAAAAGCCCTCCCTTCACCTGTTAGAAATTAAATCATAGATGTTGAAACAGGTCAATAAATTCCAAAACAAATGGCTCGCATACATATAAACATTCTGCATATACATTCATGCACACACACATGCGTATGCAGGGCATCGAAAAAGACAAAAGTGTAAAATCTCAAACATTGCTAGCCCACCAAAGCATGGTTGAACTATACATGGTTGTGTCATGCGTAACAGAAGGAGCCTGTTGATAAGACCACGCGAGTGCAAGAGAGATAGCATAATTGCTCTCTCGATATTGCTTTATCGTCTTGTTTTTGTGAGCAAAAAAGAGATAGAACGATGTGTGATTTTGTTTACATTTTTCAAAACAACACCACGACTGAAAACTTTTATTAGAAACTAAGTATTATTATATGTATATTGTGAAATTAATTTTTAACTTTTAAGAAAGAAAATTCGAATGTATAAATTAAATTAAAAGCATTTATTTAACAATTTTAAAGTAATATTTTTAACATTTTGCGATGGCCCATTATTCTTTGCTTATCTTTTTGTAATTTTAATTTATAATTAAGGTTTTTAATTCTATATCGAATTCTGATTTTTAAAAAAAACTGTTTTAATTTAGGTGGCAAATCAATGTTGTTTGAAGCATTTACCAAAGCAGCTAGAACATTTTGATTCGAAGAAAATGTATTTTTGTTAATATAAATAAACAACTGTTCCAATTTTTTTTAGCTGCATTACAAATTCATTCGATGGCTTCTTGAGGCCGCCACGTGAAACTTGGTCAACTAATGTAAATGATGCGTCACAATTTTCATCATTTTGTAATTTATGTTTGTTTATAATGTAGCCAGCCACATACTCAAGTGCATCTTCAGCCAATTCTTCGAGCTCTTCAAATTGAGAAGTTTCAAGGTCTGACAGTTCCTCAATTCTGTGGACAAATTTATAGGTGCTACATCTGCGCTTGGCAATTCATTATACTCCAAGTCCAGCCAAGGAACGTCATCAGATGCAACGTCAGTATTATTGCGCAGAATTTCTGTGTTTTTGGCTATATGTGTAAACAACAATTTAATCTAATTATGTCAATGAAATAAAATGACATGAAACATGTACTACCACAATCACGAGGCTAAAAGGACATCACAAACGTATAAAACATATAAACATTTAGGGTTAAAACATTTAGATACAATTTCAATGTACTTATACAAACTTATTCATACCCAATAAATATTTCCGTAATCGGTACTTAAACTGCATTGGGCTGGGATGGTCGTGAAGCCCATACTTAGCCCTCATTGAACCAAAAAAGTGCTCCAGCAAGTCTTGGTTCAGTCTGGATGTTAAAATATATTCCATACCATATTTATCATTTAAGTAATTGTATAGGCCATTAAGGGAACCATTGCTTATGACAATACCTTTTTGAAATGGAGCACATTTTTTTGAGTTCGGTAAAATTTGGACGTTGACTATGTTTGTCAAATTTGTCAGCAACTTTTGCTGCTCACTCAGACATGTTCCAAATGGCTTTTTGGATACCATACTTTTTGCATACCATACTATTTAATACAACTTGCTATTAAAAAGATCAAACCAATCGTTGATGGATTGGATAAAATCTGCAGTATCATATGCATTGTACACATCGAAGCCCAATGAGTAACAGCGACGTATGGCACAAGCTGTTGTATTGGAAAACAATTGTGTTGCAAGCTTCACTTTTTGTCTTCCAATAGAACGCACGTTTAGATGTTCCTCCGTGACTTTGAATGCAATGGACAAGTCCGACGAGGAGGTGTAATTAAGTACTTGCTTGACGGTTTGCGGGGTTATAATTTTTTCATTAACAACCAGTCCAGTATCTAAATAGTGGTTTCTAACCAGCTTTACCAGATGGGGTACATCGGCAAACACAAAAATTTTCAGTTCTGCATTCGCAGGGTTTAAAAACCAGGTCTTGTTTGAAATATGTAATCATTAATATTTATATTTCAACTATTTGTAATTTGCCTCAACTTTCATTTCGTCAAATAGCAATACGCATATTTTCTCATCGTCACTCAGGTCAACGCTTTTTTCCATCAGTTGGATAACAAAATCCAGCGTGCCTGTTTCAATTCGAATTTTTCGCAACCATCTCTGCAATGTTGAAAGACTTGGCAACGGAAACCCTTTTTCGTACAGAAGGTGGTAAGCTCGAGGACCAGCGTTGTGAAGGCAAATGCCATAAGAAATGTCAGCTGAGTTCCAAAATTTTTTTTCCCACCATTCTGCAATTTCTTTATTTGAGTACCAGTGAACAGTTTTCTGACTGACTCCATTAATATGTCCGCTTTGCTTAACTCCTCACGCAGGTAAGCATTTTCTTTTTCCAATTCGCTAATTTTTTTTTTAAGCGAATATTTTCTAGTAAAGCACCGGCCTGTATAACATCAGTGCTAAAAATTAATGCTTTCATGAATTTAATTTGAAAAAAATTTAATATGTTAATTTACGTACTCTGTTTGCGTGCTTGTGCTTTTTTGGCAGTCATTTACACCTTCAGCACTTACTTCTTCAGCACCTACTTCTTCAGCACATATAACCTTTTGCGGTATGGCATTTGGCATTAGCAATCGTCGTTTTGATGCCTTGTTCTTATAAGTTGTGGTCTTCCAGTCACCCGAATCAAAATGCCTGTCGCATATTCTGCAGCCATCGCGAAAAGTAATGTTGACTGCCCTTTCCCACAATCCCCTTTTTCAGCATCTTTTGGGACTCTTACAAACTTGTTTTCTCCAACAACAAGTGTTTTGTGACAAATTTCACAAGACGGCATTGCTTTTTTTCACTTTTGTAACATAACCTAAAAATTGCACGAAAAATTCGTCCGCACTCACAACTTACCACGTTGACAGCTGCTTTTCGACTAACAACAGGCTCCTAAAAATTGAGCGAGCTCTCTCTCTTGACATAACCATGTATAGTTCAACCATGCACCAAAGTATGAAGCAAATGCACACGTATACAAATACTTATGCATTTTAACCGTTGCTTGCTTTCCGCCGCCGCTTCCCCGTTTCCCCTAAAAGCCGCTGAAAGTGAATACCAACTGAAACATACTTGGGTCTCTCTGCTATGAGTTAACATTTTGAGCGAGCATAACATAATGTTAACAATCATGGGTCACTCTCGTTCACAGTTTAGTGGAAACCAAAACAGTACTAGAAATGTCCCATCTATAACATTATTTGGTCAGTGACTGAAGTTAAGTCACATAATACACAAAAAATTACAATACGCATTAAGTATAAGTTCAGGGTATCGAGAAATAGAGCTGCGTAGTGGCTTACGAACCACGCCGGGTTCATTCCGCTACTTTTTAAACTGGCGACAGACTGACGCACAAGTTGAGGGCATGATCGCGAGCGAATACATACAAAAATGCATCGAAAATAGGCAAAACACAACTAAACGCACAAATTGCACAAAGAAAATATACCCTGTGTCCCAATATTGAGTTATAGTCCATGAAATCACATATATATATTCTCCAACTATTTATTCTCAAGATATAGACAATTTTTTATATGTGTGTTTGTTTTTAAAGCTATATAGCTTGCGTTTAGTTATTTATTAACGAAAAGTCAACTTTTACGCAGCAGCAAGCGGATTGAAGCAATAGGCAAAACGCAACAAGACAAGCGAATACACATGTGCTGGTTTTGTGGTTGAGACACACAAACTGCGCAAACCTTAAATACCCTTTATTGAAATATTCACTGTTAGTCAATATAATTACTAACACATAAATGTAGTACTACGACAACTAATATTAAGTATTTGTTGACAAAATACCTGTTAGTTAGTGTTAATTTTAGTTTAGAATTAAGTCATGAAAAATGCCCTTCTATATTTCCAAAATACTAGTAAGCATAAGATATGGAAATCATATCAAAGTTTTTTGCATACATATATCTATTCAAAAACGCAAAGTCGATATGAAGTGTAAACTACCCTCCCATCTAGGGCAGCAGCAAGCAGATTGAAGCAAAAGTCTAAAACTGGCGAACTCAATTTCTGTGACAACAACAAGCAAAATGAAAAAGGGCAACAACTAATCTTTGTCTCGCGCCTCGCACACTTTGCGATCACAACAAAATGCAATACAATAATGGCCGAATTGGTTTGTTTATCAGCGTTATCCAGTACCGCAAGCAACAGCTGATTTTCAACGAGAAGGCAAAACAAGTTGGCAAGGCAGACAACAAAATTACTCGCCATGTGCCTTCGCAATGTTACTCTCTCAAAGCTGGCAGCCAACGACAATACACTTAGGTAGACTTGGCATCGCTCTCTCTAAAAATTACTCGCTGAATTTGATGCAGCGCATATTAGCTTTGTGGTTTGTAGCTTAAATTAGCCGTTGTTTTGAATTTGTAAACAATGCGCGGTGTATAGAGAAGTGATAAAAATAGCTGTTCAAAACAAAGGGGCGGAGCATAGAATAGTGACAAAACAGTAAACTTTGCCTTAAAAGTGTGCGATGTGCGAGACAAAGATTGATTGTTGCCTAAATGCATTTCGCTTGTTGTTGTCGTAGAAGTTGAGTTTAGCAAATTTTAGTCTTTTGATTTAATCGCTTGCTGCTACCCTGGCAAGGAAGGGTAGTTTGACTTCATTTGAACTTGGCTTAAATAACTAGATAAATGCCGTATACCTAAACACGATGTTATGTTATACGATGAATATGTTGAATGTAAATACAGAATAAAATAAACGTATTTTCTATTTAAATACTTCAAATAAGCTATATTTATATGAAAAATATATATTATTAGATTTCATTGATTAAACTTAAATATTGACACTAAGGGTATTTTTACTGTGTGCCGTTTTTACGTCTCAGCAACCAGCAAATTTTGTTGTTTCCTTTTTTTGCATTTGCCCATTCTTGATGTGTATACACTCAGCATTGTACAGACGAGACAGGTATATTGGTTTTGGGTAATGTATGTAACATGCAAAAGGAATTATTTCCGACCAAATTATATATATATATATATTATTGATCAGCATCATAAGGCGACTCGATTTGGCCATGTCGTTTTTTATAGCATTTAGGGTATAGGGTATCTCCTAGCGAGCTAGTCAAGTCCATTGTGGAAACAAAATTACGAAAATCTCGGCGAAGCTAGTCCAGGCAAAAATGAAACAAGAGACACGTATACAGATACTTATGCATTTTTTACCACTACTTGCTTTCCGCTGGCGCGCCCCCTGTCCTACAATCACTTAGGCAAAGCCAGATGCACTGGCTGGCGCGCAGCAATTGCCAGTACGCAAACGCACAGCGTTATTCTTTTCGTTAATCGGCATATTCCTTTTTGTATTTAAAATTTACATTTTAAATACATAGACACTTGCATTTTCAAGGGCATAGAGGAAGAACAAAATTACGAAAATCTCTGCGAAGCTAGCGAAGGCAAAAACCACAACCTCCCCCCCTCGTCTTAGTGATACAATGTAGTATTGTGAAGACACCCCTCCCCCCAAAAATGAATATGCCTTAAATGCCAGTGCAAATACATATTATCATTAAATATGTATGCACATAATTATGTTTGCTATCTATTTTTTAATATATTAATAAATATATATATATATATATATATTTTAATTTATTTTAAATATAATCAATAAAAAAAAACAATAAAACAAACATATCTGCGTCTTAGATACACATCTGCAAAATAGCATTATTTCAACCCCCATTTTTACATTTTCCAAATACGAGATTTTTTTGTAATCGATTACATGTGTGTATCGGAAACGGAAATATTTATCGAAAATCGGAAACAAATTTGTACTGCCTAGGACTTAGATGA
This sequence comes from Scaptomyza hsui, assembly GCA_018152825.1. Lineage (NCBI taxonomy): Eukaryota > Metazoa > Arthropoda > Insecta > Diptera > Drosophilidae > Scaptomyza > Scaptomyza hsui. The sequence continues at coordinate 1,038,383 of JAECXO010000183.1, read as the reverse complement.
GCTTATGTGCAAAATCAGAAGTCTCTAGCTCTTATAGTCTCTGAGATCGACGCGTATATACATACAGACGGACATGGCTGTTGATGCTTATCAAGAATATATATACTTTATAGGGTCGGAGATGCTTCCTTCTGCCTGTTACAAACTTTTGCACAAACCCATTATACCCCTTTTATCGGGGTATAAAAATGGAAGGTTGCTGATGAGCACTGGCATTACCAAGAAAAGTGGAAGTTTGATTTTTTTTAATTTTCGTCAAAGATAAAGCTGTTTTCTTATTATGCTCAGAGACGGTGTCTACACTAAAAGAACATAACATAAAAAGGCATTACGAAACAAAACATGGAAAAGAATATAAAAACGTTACTTGAAAACTCCGGATAGATAAGTTTCATCAATTGGAGATAAATTTGGGAAAACAACAGGCTATTTTTAAAAATCAAGCTATTTTATCAAATACGGCAGTAAAGGCTAGTTTTGTTGTCAGTCAAATACTGTCATAAAAAAAAGTGAAGCCTTTTGCGGGTGGCGAGATGGTAAAAGAATGCTTAACTGCTGTTGCAGAAATAGCATTTCCTGATAAAGTTAATATTATTTCAAGCATTAGTTTATCAAGATTCACCACTGGAAGGAGAATTGAAGAATTGTCAGAGAACATAGCAACAACGCTTCGTACAACAAGTAAAAACGTTTCAGTCGGACGCAACCGACTGCGGAATACTTTGATACCAGTAAAAGAACGGATAGTAATGAGTCTTATTTCAAAGGGGCAATGCTGTGGCGGAAGGGGTGGGCCGTGTGGTAAACATCGCCAGCTATTATGGAAGGTGTGGGCGTGGCATCCAAATTTTTGACGCAGTTTGTTGGAAAACTTCACTACCCATCTTGACACCAAATTTTGTGGCTCTAGCCCAAAAATGTGTAAACTATAGGCGTTTCCAATTTCAAGCAGAAGGTGGGGATGGGGGCGGAATCAGGGGGCATGGCATCCAAAATTGTGATGCATTTTTTTGGGGACCGTCAATATCTATCTTGACACAAAATTTGGTGGCTCTAGCCCAATTTCAAGGAGCAGGGAGGATGGGAGCGGAAGGAGTGGGCGTGGCATCCAAAATTTTGATGCAGTTTTTTCAAGGAGATGCCAAGCTATCTGCGTTCAAATATTGGTAATTCTAGCTGTAAGAATGTAAGACATATTTGGTTTTATCGGTTTTTAGTTATCGAACTTATCGATTTCCCAGCCTCCTAGTGGTCGTGGCACCCCGATCTTAACACTTTATCTGTACCGTCCATAGATAAATATAATTGCAAAGTTTCAAGTCTCTAGCATAACGGGTGTCGAAAAAAGTTGCGTTCATACGGACGGACAGACAGACGGTCAGACAGACACCATGACGGACATTGCACAAAGCAAATATACTATGAGACCTTCGGTATCAAAGTATAAAAATAGCAAAAATCGAATACTGTTCTTTGGCACTTTATGAGAGTTGCGATATTAGCGATACAGCACAACTTGCTATATTTTTACGTGGTATTGACACCAACTTTTATATTACCGAAGAATTATAGTTCACTGATTCCAATGCATGGGACTACAACCGGCACAGACCTGTACGATGCACTTAAGTATGTGTTGGAAAATTTTTCAATTTCATTAGAAAAGATTATAGGTATATCGACAGATGGAGCACCAGCAATGTCAAGCATGGCGGTAGGAGTATCGGAAAGGCTATTTGAAGACATTAAGAAGGCCACAGGAAGAGAACCACTGCATAATTCACCAGGAAAATTTGTGTGCGAAAAGATTGAGTTGGCCAAATGTCACAGTACCAATTATTTCACTTATCAATTTTATCAAGTCACGTGCGTTGAATCACCGTGAATTTGTGAAATTTCTTAAAGATTTTGAAGCTGAATATGGCAATGTGGTTTATAATACCGAAGTACGTTGGCTTAGTAGAGGCGTAATGCTAAAAAGGGTTTACAGCTTAAAAAGCGAAATAAAATTATTCTTGGATATGAAGGGATATGCCTTTCCTTAATTTGATGATAAAGAATGGATGTGCGATTTTTGATTTCTTATCGACATGACTCAGCATCTTAATGATCTTATTGTGGAACTTCAAGGCAACGGACAGTTTATTCACAATATGTATGATACAATTCTGGGCTTTGAGAGCAAATTTAAATAATGGAAACAGCATATTTTGCAGAATAATGTGTCGCACTTTCCACATTTAGCAAAAGAAAACGTTACTTCTCAAAAATACGCTGAAAATATGGAAATTTTAATCAACGAATTTCAATTACGATTCCAAATGTTCAAAACTGAGAAGACATCGCTTTCCATGAAAATGTTTTCCTCGCCATTTAACGTCAATGTGGATACAGTTCCTGAAGAATTTCAAATGGAAGTGATTGACATGCTGAATAATACAGATTTAAAAAATGTATTTTTTTCAGTAAATATCGAAACATTTTCTAAATCATATGTGAACTCTGAAAAGATTCCGCTTTTGACGAATAATGCAAAGAAAATGATGTCTTTGTTCGGAAGTACGTATGTTTGCGAACAATTATTTTCAACCATGAAAATAATCAAAAATGACCACCGATCAAGACAGAGTGATGCACGATTAGAATGCTGCTTACGTGTATCAACCTCATCAATTCCAGCAAACATTGACGAGCTTGTATCGAAAAAACCATGCCAAATTTCACATTAGAAACTTAAAGTACATTCGTTATATTTATACTTTGATACTGAAAGTATCATAGCATTTTGGTTTTGTGCAATGTCCGTCATGGTGTCCGTCCGTCCGTCTGTCCGTCCGTATGAACGCTAGTTTTTTCGACACCCGTAAAGCTAGAAACTTGAAACTTTGCAATTATGTTTGTCAATATACCAGTCAGATAAAGTGTCAAGATTGGGGTGCCACGCCTACTAGGGGGCTTGGAAATCGATAAATTCGATAGCTGAAAACCGATCTCATCTCACATTCTTACAGCTAGAGTTACCAAATTTTGCACGCAGATACCTAGTCATGTCCCTGAAAAAACTGCATCAAAATTTTGGATGCCACGCCCGCATCTTCCGCCCTCTCCTCCCTGCTCCATGAAATTGGAAACGCCTATAGTTTTCACATCAAATTTTTGGATGCCACGCCCCCTGATTCCGCCCCCATCACCCCTTCTCCTTGAAATTGGAAACGCCTATAGTTTTTACATTTAGTGGGTTAGAGCCACCAAGTTTAGTGAAGTTTTCCAAAAAACTGCATAAAAAATTTGGATGCCACGCCCACACCTGCCGCCCCCCACCCCCCGTCGTTGTTAAAACGGTTATGCGTGTATCATCCACATTTTTTGAACTAGTCATCAAATTTGGTAGAAAGATAGAAGGCAACATCTACCAAAGATCTGCATCAAAATTTTGGATGCCTCGCCCACCCAAGCCGCCCGCCTTATAAAATCGGAATCGGCTATATCTTTAACTGTTTTTGAGCTAGAGCCACAAAACTGAGTAGGAAGATAGATGGTGACATTTAAAAAGATATGATTCAAAAATTTGGATGCCACCCCCACCTCTGCCGCCCACCTTTTACTTTTTGAATTTAAGTTATCTTCTACAGTTTTTGAGCTTAAGTCAGCAATTTTGGTAACATGATAGCTGGCGATGTTTACCACGTGGCCCACTGTCCCTGCATTCCCCCTTATCAACCGTTCTTTTACTGGTATCAAAGTATTCCGCAGTCGGTTGCGTCCGACTACAACGTTTTCACTTGTTTATGTTTATGAAATCTTTTCTTTTTTTAAATTTTATATTTATTATTTTAATGTTATATTAATATGTTATTCTAAATAAAGCTTTGAAAATTATCAATAAGAGTTATTTTATGTGCGCCGGTAAAATTTGAAATTTAAATTGGCCCGTTATTAAAAAGGTTGCTCACCACTGCTCTAAGCCATAGGCAGATCAAGTGTATTTCAAACTATCGATAACTTTTCTGGTTTCCGATAAACACATGTAATCGATAACGAAAAAATCTAGAATTAAGAAAATGTAAAAATGGGAGTTGAAACTATGGATAACTTTATAGCTACTGTGCACTACTGCAAGTCATTTTAATACACGGGTTTAGGGTATCTTTTAGTATATATATATTTTATTTTTTTTAATAGGCCGATTGCAGATAATCGAAGTTTGGTAAGTGGCCTAAAAATCAAATTTGAATATCCTTATACCGAAAATTTAAAGGCATATTGTATTTGTGAAATGTTAGTTCTTAAACTTCTGTATGGTTTTTGTCTAGAGCTTTATCATGTTGTTTAAAATAACACCCCATTTAGAAGATGAAGTTTATAAATAGAGTTTTTACTGATTCCGTTTTGAAATTTCTTCACAAATCGGGTTGCATTTTCACGTTGCAGCTTTTTAATGAAGTTTTTTCTAGGTAAATGCAACTCTGATTTTTATGTATTGTCAATATACATACATCTTTGTCATCGATTGTTTTGTTTGTGAACATCTGTGAATAAAAGTAAATAAAATGGATTCAGGTAAAGAACTTCTGAGTGCAACAGCTATGGCGGTTGAATCCGATTTTGATTGTGCTACTCAGTTCTTACATTAGTGTTGTGTCGTTCGCGAACGAACGAACAAAAAATAACAATTTACTGAAGTGAACGAACTGAATAAGTTCATCCTCATCGATCTTTTCTGTTCAGTTGCTCACTTAAGATAATTAGATCTCCTTTTGTGCCTTTAATATGTTTAACTAGTAAGTGTCCTGCTTGCTTCGCTGCGCCAAAAGCTTATATAAATTTTAGCATTAGTAGATAGATATGAAATAAATAAATTAGAAAATATTTAAAAACATACTATTGCAAAGTATTTAATATTCTCTTTTCCTGATTAACCTGAAATCGTTTTTGATGCTTCTATGTGCTTATCCCTATTTTTATCAAGATATTTTTCAACTGAATGTTTTCGTGCCCTTTTTGTTTTGTCGGCGAACCGACTACGTCTTTTAACGGGATTTTTAACATTTTCAGCTTTACATTCACTAGACGTATCAGAATCTTGAGTTAATACTTCCTCGAAGGGAATATGAACATCAAAATGTCCATTCATTACTGGACCGGTAAAACACAACTTTTTTACAGGATGCATAATATTTCCAAATGCTTGTAATAAATTTCCACTTTGATAAAACTTTACACCTTCCATTTAAGTTTAAGCTGAAGCAAGCAAAAGTTTCCCAGTTGGCTACAATATGGGCTACAATATGTTGGCGTATGGTGCCATGGAAGCCTTGCCTACCAAATAAAAGGTAGGAAATATATCTAAAAAGGCAGGCTCCATCACCAATTATGGCAACAACTGAATGCGGCACCAAAACACCACTAATAGCTCTTCTTCTCTCTGTTATCTTACTGTGGCTACAAAATATAATAAAACTTTGTTTTGCAAGCAATCGATGCGTAAAATATTACATTATGATTATACCCTGAACACATGAAATGGATAAAATAGGGTATAATTGTTTTATGCGAAAGTATGTAACAGACAGAAGGAAGCATCTCCGACCCCATAAAGTATATATATTCTTGATCAGCATCAACAGCAGAGTCGATATAGCCATGTCCGTCTTTCCGTCCGTCTGTCCGTGCGTATGTATGACGAAGATCTCAAAGACAATAAGAGCTTGAGACTTCAAACTATCGACAACTATTCAGGTTTCCGATATACACATGCAATCGATAACCAAAAAATCTCGAATTTAGAAAATGTAAAAATTGCAGTTGAAACTATGGATAACTTTAAAACTTCTGTTAAAATTTTGTCTAAATCGGTTAAGAAATACCGGAGATATTTTATATTAAAGTTAAGTCAAGAAATTCTGCACAACTGCACACGGGTATCTTTTTGTCGGGACTTCTCTACTAAAGCGTTTTTACTTGTTTTTAGACTCGCTCATTCTCGTGCTGTGGTGACAGTCGGCATAGGTACACCTGCATCATGAATACATTCATAGAATTGAGCGAATCTATGCATGTTTGCGTCATATGTGTGAGTCGCGCTCTTGGTCCCAAGCCCAAAGAGGCAGCTTAGAACGTAAAAACGCGCGCGCATCGCTCTTCATGTTCGGCGCTGGATGACAAATTATTTTTAAATCTGTCCTCTCTGCATGTCAATAAATCAAAGCAAAACATATTTAAGAGGTTGCAGTTAAGTAAATTGCATAGCCTTAACTCACACGTACGCGCGAGAATCTGCATCATGAATCACATGTACCTGCCTTTAGCTTTGATTTAGTGTGTGCGAAGGAGGTAGGGCTTTTAAACTTTATGATTGACATGCAAAGCGCGCGCATAAAAAATAAAGTGAACGTAAATGGGCAACAACAAAGGCGCATGATCGGAGCGAGATTTAAAATTATTTGATATCTAGCGCCGGTCATAAGAGCGACGCGCGCGCTCTATTAAGTTTTAAGCGGCTCTTTGGGTTTGAGACCAAGAGCGTGATTCACACGTACGACGCAGGCCTGCATTGATTTGTATACAAACTTAAGTGACGCCCTTTGCTTGTTCGAAATCGTATATCAATAATGTTATTGTGTTACGTTTTGTCTGAGGTATATACATAAGCAGCAAGTAGGCAACTCCACCCCTATACAAAGGTGTTCGAGATTATTTATTTTCGAGAAAAGGGCTCGATATAGAAAAACAAATACAATTACATGTATGTACATACAACTTTGCAATTAAATTTTCTTTTGTTTCTATTTGTTAGTGTGTTTGTTTTTGCACGCGCTTTTTCTGTGTCAGCAATCAGAAACAAGAAAAAATAAATAGATATGGATCGCTTTTTAAAAATTGGTATGTTATATATAAATTATACATAAGTCTTTTGATCGATAGTGTGTCGAATTTAAGGTAAAATTCGATTGTCCGCCTCAAGTACCGACACGCGGGACTGCGATTATTTCAGCACGGACTCTGATAGGGATTCTGAACCAAATAGGAAGAGTACTACGAAGAAAAGTAAAATTTCACATGTCTGCAAAGAATACAAGACAAGCGGGAATACGCCAAACTCGCACGACCACTTGAAAATGTTTCATCCTGGCTTGGAAATTTAAAAAGCAGACTCAAGCACAAAAGCTGTACGTGCTGAGAGGAACGACACTGCGTCTTCAAGCAGCAGTTGCAGATCGAGTATGAACTCTGTAGCATCCTACTTCAAAAGAGCCGTCTTGTACGATTCGAATTCTAAGCGAAAGACCGACATTGACAGAGCCTTAACTGAGATGGTTGCCAAAGATGTGCAGCCCTACAATATTGTAGAAAATGAAGGGTTTGTAAAATACACTCATGCATTGGATCCTAGATACAAACTACCAAGCAAGACACACTTACGAGATGTGCTAATGTTAAATTATTTCAAAGAAACCACTGCAAAGTTATTAGTAATACTTCAAAATGTTTCGGATATAGCAATTACATGTGACTTGTGGACATCAAGTGCCAATGCTAGTTTTTTGACTGTGACGGGTCATTTTGTTTATAATCACGATCTCAAAACTGCATATTTGGCTACGAAAAAACTGTTAAGCAAAACTAATCACTGTTCGCAGAACATTGCAGATACGTTGCGAGAAATATTTATTGATTGGGACATCCTCAATAAAACGGTATGTATTGTAACAGATAATGTCAGCTCCATGCTTAAAGCATGTGAAATATTACAAATTCGCAATCTGCCATGCTTTGCGCATACAATTAATCTGGTGGTGCAAGATGCTTTAAAAGTTGATGACGTAGTACTTCAAGATTTATTTACTAAGTGTAAAACAATTGTTCGATTTAAAAAAAAAGCACGATAGCAAATTAACATTTTAAATTAGCTCAGTAAGTCTCGGAGTATACTTTGTTGCAAGAAACACCCATAAGATGGAATAGTTTATAACGTTCACTTCACACTGGTACTAAGATTCTTTAGTGAACCAATCTGCGGAACTCTGTGGATTGAACAACACTCGAACAAAATATATCTGAGGAGACTCGTGGTTACGGCTAGCAGACCAATCGGCTGGGGGAGGGGGGGGGGTCTTTAGATCATTATGTTCAATATCCACAGGCTAGAAATAATATAGTAGTCTCATTGCCTGATAATTAGAAATGAAAGTATGAAATTATTTTGTAGATACGCGCAAGCGCGAGAATAGTTCATTGACAAGTACTCCGTTTAAATTGCAAAGGTGTTATAGCAATCTGCCTCTTTACCCGCCCCACCATGATTACCAGATGGCAACATCTTATATTATGGAAATCCAAAATGAAAACGAGGTGTTTCAATTATCCTGCGTGTGTGTCCTTCTGGTTTACTTGCTCCTCTAAGGTAAGTATTTTTATCCCCAAAAACCTGCGATGATCCCGTCCAGAAAAGCCTCCAGTCGGTGCAGCACAACAGCAACAGCATCAGATCCAAGCGAGACCACAGCCAGCAACAAGTGAGACTGCCGTGGGTGTCAAACCAAGAGAACACAACCACCAAGCCTGCTCACTCTCGTTTGCTGGTTTGCTTGCCACGCTGACCAGACTCTAAGAACCGAAATTTTTTTTTTTTTACGCAACGCGTAATTAGGCAAATGCTAAAAATATTAATATTTTTACAATATTTACCCCAAACAATACGTTAATTCGCGAGCAATTCTCCTGCGTAATTCGTATCCGATCGCATTGCACGATAAAAATAAAATTATTGTGTATGATGCACACGATTTTTAAAAATTACTTTTTCACTCTTTTCCGGAGCGTTTGCGTGCATCTGCAGCGAATATCCTATCCAAAAAGAAATATGCCGGAAGTTACATGAAATAAGCCGCTGTTACACCATTTATCGTTTATCTATTACTCACATTGGCAAACTGTTATCAAACTATCGCATGATCAATTTTACATAATCGATATTTGTGACAATGTATAGAACTACCAGACCATTTCGAAACTAAATGTTACTCACTGAATCTAAATGTCTGTAAACTAAATCATAAAATATACTTTGGAACAGGGATTGTACATTACAACCACAAGCAAATTCTGTTGTCTTACACCTGGGAAATGGCTTGAAAAATAACAATCACTGACAAATATCTTTTGCGTGATAGGTTCCCTTTATCCGACCTTGGAGGTCTTCCAACACGTAATAAGCACTACCTTACTTTTCCTTAAGTCTGGATTTGATCCATTGGAGATTAAGTTTGGCATTAATCTGCTTTGCAAAGTTGCTTAAAGCGAAATTTCGCCGAAAAACTTCTTGACCCACTTTAAAATTTATTTTTCGGGTACGTAAATTATATTGTTCTGCGTTTCGATCATATGCTTTGGCAATATTTTCTCGAACGTTTTTACGTAACAATTGAAGGTTATCATCTCGTTTAAGAACGTTTACTGACTTATCTAACATGTTCAGATTTTTGAACAGCTCACCGTGGGTTGCCATATCGAATCCATATAAAGCATGATACGGAGACCATCCAAGGCTTTGATGATAAGCATTTCGGAGCGCACAACTTATCGCTTGAATATGTAAGTCCCATTCACAATGATTATCGTCTAAATAAGCTCTAATTCCACTAAAAATAGATCGGTTTACTCTTTCCGACGCATTCGATTGTGGTGAGTACAGAGCAGTATAAGTGCGATGGATCCCGTGAGCACTCAACCAAGCGTTGAACTCAGACGACTTAAATTGTGATCCATTGTCACTCACAAGCGTTTCAGGAACTCCATAGACAAAGAATATGCTATCTTGTAGAAAGTTTTTGATTGCGCTGGTCGTGAACTTTTTCAACGGACACAGCCAATGAAATTTAGACAAATGATCAACCACGATCAACAAACCAATGGCTCATGACTTACTTCGTGGATACGGACCTAAAATGTCTACATAAAGTCTTTGAAATGGGCTTGCAGAAACAGTTGCTTTTCCCATGGGCGGTTTTAGAGAATAATTAGGAGCTTTTATTGTTTTACACACTTCACACTCTCGCACGTAGGATCTTATTTGCGAAACCATACCAGGCCAAAAAAAATGTCGACGAATAAGCTCTAAAGTTTTCGCAATTCCTCCATGTGCTGTCACTACGCTATCATGAGAACGTGTGATGATTTCATTGGTTAAACTTTTTGGAATCCATATTTTCCAAGCAGCCTGTCTTCTTTCTTCTGAACTTTCATCGTGCTCCGTGCGGACGTATATAAACTTATCAAGAATCTTCGGATAGTTTTCTGGGCTCCTCAAAAATTTTATTTTTAACTGCTGATATTCGCTCTCGTCAAAACAAGGCGAACTTAAATCAATCGCTGGATTGGCCTGTTCGATTGCTGCAACCTCTTCTTCCGAATATAAACGAGAGTGAGCGTCGGGAACTATATTATCTCGTCCTCTCCTATGGCTAAAAAAACTTATAACCTTGCAAGCGCATAGCCCATCTCGCAAGTTTGGCAATATTTGGCTGTCGCATCAACCAAACTAAACTGGCGTGATCGGTCACGACCTCAAACTCCTGAAGTTCTAAATAACATCTAAAACGTTCGATGGTTTTAACGCCGCCAAGCATTCGCGTTCGGTGACGCTATAATTGCGTTGTGCCGTGTTTAGCTTTTTGGAGATAAAAGCTATGGGTTTTCTATTCCGTCGTCGGTCAACTGATCCAAAACCAAAAGGGACATACAATTTTTTTTTTCAAAATTGGGGTTCTGCAAGACAGGAGCAGTTATAAGCAATTCTTTTAATTTCTCAAACGAATCCTGCGCTGCTTGAGTCCAAACAAACTTTTTCATCGTTGATAGTAACTCCGTAATCGGAAAAGTAATATCGGCAAAATTTTCTATAAAGCGTCTGTACCAACCTATAAAACCAAGAAATCTTCGTGTTTGTTTCACCGTTTTTGGTACAGGCCATGTCTTTTCATATGCAAACATTGCCAATGACGTATCCAAGATATGGAACTTCAGTTACTCAAAATTGAGTTTTAGCTATATTTAAAGTCAAATTCGCTTTTCTAAAACGTTCAGTTGGACTAAAACTGTTAAATGAGAGTCAAAATCTTCTGGGACAACACATAAATCATCCAAATAACCAAAAACACAGTACTTTAACTCTGCGGGAATTAATTCATCCATCAGACGACACATCGTCTGCGGCGCTATGCACTGCAAAGTAGTAATTTGGCCGGGGTGTAAGACTCAGTCCGGCCAGGTCTAGCTTACAAGAATACTTGTATTTGCTAGGGACTATAAAGCGTCGGGGGTCACAAGGTTAGGGATGGAATCCACTACTAAGAGCCACGAAAGGGCATTAGCGGATGCGAAGGGTCGTGCCGCTTCACGCCTCTGGCCACACGCTCGGGATTATGGGTCGGTGGGATGGGTTCATAACCTCACACCGCACACGCTGGGGGGTTATGATGCGAGGGCACGTGCGTGTGCAACTCAACGCAAAGAAATTAAAAACACAGAATTCTTTCTTCAATAGCTGCTGAGCTCTTCCAGCAATCGATTTATTAATTCTCTTCTTCACTATCACTCTATAACTTTCCTATATATCTATAAAAACCGATCAAAGGATGCTATTCCCGCTTACCTTTTTCCTTCACTAGATCGTGGATTCCCCTGCGATCAGTTTATTTAACTTCAAATGTCTTATTGCAAACAAACAAAAATCTCACTCTTACTCTTAATCGGCCCGGTCACCTGACACGTGTCTCAGGCAACGAATCTCTTTTCTTATTACACCATGCGCGCATGTGCGCGACCATCTCTTTCGCCGGTATTTCTCCACTCTCGATCCCCGCGCGTGTCCGTCCGCTTACACCGACCGGTCGCAACTCTCGAGTCGGTCGCGCTCCAGCCTCGGCGCGAGCTGCATTTTTGCTTTTCCCCACGCTTATCCGCGACCGTGGTGGATTAGAAGATCACAGCTGGCGCGCTGCACCTTGCGACCCTGCGCTGGCGGCGGTTATATTCAAAACCCTACTTTAAATCTTAATACGTTAGATGCTAGTTAAATGTTACTTATACAATGTTAAATTATTTATATTTCGCTTCTTGCGTTCTCTTTGTCTTATTTACTAATAAATCCAATAACAATAATCATCGTGCTTCTTGCGTCATTACAAATATATCTAATAAATCCTTACTATACTTTATCGACGGCGCTTTGTGGGGGAGGCCTATTCGAGGCCTACCTCACACCCCCCCTTTCTTCGGGAGCGTGATGGTTACTCTCCTTATGACGTATGCCATCACGCTGGTCGCACAGCCCACACCTTCGGCGGTATAACCTGCTTTTTCGGCGGTGGCTGCTGCGGGTTGGCTGGCTCCTCCTCGTCCATCACTGCTCCGGGTAATACCTCGGCGTAATTCCTATTCTGTATCGGGGATGGTTCCACCTTGTGCGCCGCGGCCTTGGTGCTGGGGTTCCGGACTCTGGTGTGTGTCAGACTCGCCGCTCTCGTCTGAGTCTTCTACGCGCACGCTCGCAGAGTTCTCCTCGTCACTACTGACCACCATAGGCCTGCTCATCGTAACGTATTCTGTAAGTTTAAAAACGATTAGTATTCCTCAATAAATGTTTAGGCGATTTAAAAATCAGTGTGTAAGTTATTCTCAACCAAAGAGATGCCAGGCCGCCACTCTCTGCGCCTGAGCTTGTAGTCCCTTCGTTTGATTGGCTTTTTATCTCTCGTACTGATCCTGTGTTTGAGAGCTGGTTCCGTCTTTAGAACTTCCTGGATACCTGGTTACAGATCCGCTGGCCACTCCTGTTCCTTCGTGGCGACACTCTTCAACTGTGTTTTTGCGGGGCCGGGTAAAACGCACCCTCCTACCTCGCCCAACAGTTGCTCCTTGGTGCCCGGCAACGCGTCTATGCTTTCTCCTTGGATCGTTCCTACGGCGATATCCGGCTGAGGTGCCCCCAGGACATCCTCCTTTCTGCCTCTGTCTCCCGTAGTCCTCCGATCGTTCCGCAGCTGGCTCACGTTCCGCGTGGATCCGGTCGACTTCCCTATCTGGCACCTCCACAGCTTCAAGTGTTGAGCTAGCTCCCCCGCACTGTATGGTCGTCCCCACCCGGCACAAGAAATCTATTCCTAGTGTTATGTTGTCTAGCATCGAAGGCATCACGAGCATATCCATCGTGCCCTCAGCCCCCGCTAGACCAACCTTCACCCTCAATAGCTTTCTTACCTCTAAGGTCGAACCATCGGCTAAGCGAATTTTCGCATTGACCGTGCGGGAAAATTCCTCTCTAACGAAGCTCCTAGTCGCCCCTGTGTCTACTGTTGCTGTCGCTACCCGGTCCCCGACTCTTACGGTAGCGACCAGTCGCCCGTCTTCGACTCTCAGGGGATACTCTAACTTCGGGACTGGTTCGCGTTGGCCCCTATCGGATCCCGTCCCAGATAGTGCCACTGACCGTTTCCCGCCCTCGACTTCTGACAACACTCGTTACTATTCACGCCATTGGTACCGCACTGACTACAAAACTGCACCCGCGGATTGAGACACTCCCTGGCAAAGTGCCCCTCCTGCGAACAATTGTAGCAAACCCTTTTCCCGTCCGGAGCCCTAGGCTGCTCTTGGCTGATCATGCCATTTGAAATCACCCCCATCTGAGCGAACGGTGGCGCACCCGAAACATTGACGCTTGGTCCTGGCTGTGGCTGAGTCCGGAAAGGGTTGAAATGTTTGGCGGGAACTACCTCGCCGCCTAATCCGTCAGAATACCAATTGGCCTCTGTCCGACCACGGATTGTACACTCGCGGACTTGATTCGCGTCAGCTGCGCAAGAGATGAGAAATCCTTCCTGCAGATGTACAGCCGGTATGCAGGCGCCAAATTTTCATACACCCTTTGTAGTTCTTGGTCCGCCCTGTACCCCGCATGGTACATCATACCCCTAAGCTCGAGCAAATATTCCTTAAACGGCTCGTTGTCTCGTTGCCGTCGTGCCCGGATACCGTCCTCCAACCTGTCAAAATATTGTGGGGGTAGGAAGAATTCCAAGAATTCGGCCCTAAATACCGCCCTAAATACCGCCGCACGCGTGTGCGGTGTGAGGTTATGAACCCACCCCACCGACCCATAATCCCGAGCGTGCGGCTAGAGGCGTGAAGCGGCACGACCCTTCGCATCCGCTAATGCCCTTTCGTGGCTCTTAGTAGTGGATTCCATCCCTAACCTTGTGACCCCCGACGCTTTATAGTCCCTAGCAAATACAAGTATTCTTGTAAGCTAGACCTGGCCGGACTAAGTCTTATACCCCGGCCAAATTACTACTTTACAAGTGGCGCCCGAGCAGGGACCTAAAGCGTGTAGGCGTGGTGTGAGCTGGAATTAAAGCCCCAGCAACACTACTAACAAGTGACAGGGAATTTTTTTTTGGTTAATAAGAAAAAAAAGTAAAACTTAAAAGTGTCGTGTATACCTGCTGATACACTGTTTTACATAAGCTCATGTAAAACGGCGGTCAGCAACAACGCGCGTGGTTCTGTGCATTTGTCGTGGCACAGCGAAAACGGGAGCACCGAGAAAAAACGGGATAAGCATCGGTTGAGTCTGTCGCGGCGCAACGAAGTTGACGGTTGAAATATATTCACCGATCAATCTAACGGGTCGCGTTCGAGGCTGCGGGATTTGGCAGTGCTTGCGGCGCAACGAAGTTGACGGTGGAAACGGGTACACCGATCAACATAACGGTTTGCGTTCGGTGCGGTCGTTGTAGCGAACATCTGCCGGCACAACGAAAGTGTCAGCAAAGTGTGCGAGCCGATCGCATAGCGGTGTTGCCAGCGTGCCGAGTCGTCGGTGTGGGCAAAAGTCGTGGTCGCGTGGCACGGTGGGACAAGAACCGCGAAAAGGTGAACATATTTTTTGTGTGACGGTGTCCCATCGCGCATTCGGTAACGAGTCAACGTTAAGTCGCCGCACAGTGGGCCACGACCGTGTGTTGATTTTGGACTTTCGAGTAAACGGGAAGTCCAACTGTGCGTGTCCAAAGGGGGCACAGTGGGACAAAGTGTGCGCCACGGGAGAAAAAAAATATTTTGCTTCGAAAAAAAAAGTAAAAACAATGACACACGGTACCAAGTGAAGTGAAAATATTTTTCGGTCGTGGTACAGTGGAACAAAGGTTTAGGAATCACCCTGAACAGGATCTTATCATGGGATAGTCAGGTGAATAAAGCTGTGGGAAAAACGTGTGGCGTTTTAAGACAACTTTGGCTCACCCAGAAATTCCTACCCCTTAACATAAGAATATTGATCGCGAAATCTTTAATATTGCCAAAACTTTTGCATGGCATTGAAATTTTTGGCAAATGCGACGCTGCAAGCCAAAGGAAGTTGAGGGTAGCGTATAATAATGTAGCCCGTTACGTGTTTGGCCTCAAAAGCGCAGACCACGTAACGGGTTACGCTAATAGACTGTTGGATCTAGATCTAACGTCTTTAATTAACTTTAGAATTCTTCGCTTCCTACACAAAATTATATATACACAAGAACCTGAGTATTTGTATGGCAACATAAAGTTAACATCGTCCCAACGTGTGAACAACCTCGTTTGCTTGAGAACCAAACTAGCCTCTTCTGATAGGCAGTTCTTTATCTTTGCTGTTCGACTGTGGAACAATCTTCCTCCCTACATTAAATCTATACGCAGTGCACACCGTTTTAAAATTAATTTAGAATCATATTATAAAACTTAATTTTAACGCCTGAAACTACATTACAGTCCAACTTACGCATAACTCTCAATATGTAATTCTTTTTCATTTGATTCCATTTTATAACTAATTGTTTAAATATATAATTTAGTTTAATACTCTTACATTTTACATTTTAATATCTGTTATTAATGCTTTAATTTATAGTAGCAATACTGTAGCATTAAGAATCATTCAACAATTAAATTAAATTAAATTAAATTATGTCTTATGAAGGTTAATAACGTTTTTTTTTAAAAGATATCAAAAGATAATATTCGAACAAAATAAAAAAAAAATTTTTTGTGAACAGAAAGTCGCGTTAAACTATACCGAACTAAATAAAAACAATTTAAAAAAAAAAAAAAAAAATTGTTTTTATTTCTGTCGCACAGTGGGACACCTACGGTCCGAAGTCCGGGGAATATTAAAACAAAAAAAAAAATTTTTTTAATTGTCGACTGGTTCTTATTTTTGTATGTTCGCGCGGGTTTTTTTGTTCTTTTTTTAAAATTTTGGGAAAGGTAAAAATGGAAAAACCTGCGACGAATGAACCCGCCGGAATGGATGCCGGAGACAGCAACAACCCTGGCGTGGGCGCGCAATGGGTCTACCACTGCCATAAGGAGGATTTGGAAAACATCGCCCGGGATTTTGGATTGGATAAATGCGCCACGGTAACTGACTACCGTTGGCTGGTATGTACATTCATAAGGCGAGATGGTCACACCACCGAGATATGGACCCGACTGGCAGAATGGGAGTTGCGGTTCGCAAAGGTCCCGGTATCACCTGTCCTGACCACCACCTCTGTCGGAGGAAGCCGACCCCGACAGAAGTCGGAATCCGATGCGGTAGTACCCACGATACGGACAGGTGTCACGGTAAACTTGCTCTCGCCTCCCAGTGGTGCCAGCCACAGTGAGTACACCTCGCGCCATACAACTTTTGTCCCCGATATACGGATAGATCCGCCTGTAGCACCGGAGGCCAGTACCCAGGTGAGACAAGCGAACTACCCGCTTCATTACAGCGATAGTGGTGGTGCCTACAGAAACGGGATGGGTGTACTGACCCATTAGTGTTCTTAGAGGCAATTGAGGATAGTGCGAAATCATATGACATAAGTTTAGACAGCTTGCCACGGGCAATGAGTATAGCTCTGACGGGTGACGCAGCAAGTTGGTTAACAGTGACCGAATTCTTGGAATTCTTCCTACCCCCACAATATTTCGACAGGTTGGAGGACGGTGTCCGGGCACGACGGCAACGTGACAACGAGCCGTTTAAGGAATATTTGCTCGAGCTTAGGGGTATGATGTACCATGCGGGGTACAGGGCGGACCAAGAACTACACAGGGTGTATGAAAATTTGGCGCCTGAATACCGGCTGTACATCCGCAGGAAGGATTTCTCATCTCTTGCGCAGCTGACGCAGATGGCCACCGAGTATGAAGATATTATGAATCAAGTCCGCGAGTGTACAATCCGTGGTCGGACAGAGGCCAATTGGTATTCTGACGGATTAGGCGGCGAGGTAGTTCCCGCCAAACTTTTCAACCCTTTCCGGACTCAGCCACAGCCAGGACCAAGCGTCAATGTTTCGGGTGCGCCACCGTTCGCTCAGATGGGGGTGATTTCAAATGGCATGATCAGCCAAGAGCAGCCTAGGGCTCCGGACGGGAAAAGGGTTTGCTACAATTGTTCGCAGGAGGGGCACTTTGCCAGGGAGTGTCTCAATCCGCGAGTGCAGTTTTGTAGTCAGTGCGGTACCAATGGCGTGAATAGTAACGAGTGTTGTCAGAAGTCGAGGGCGGGAAACGGTCAGTGGCACTATCTGGGACGGGATCCGATAGGGGCCAACGCGAACCAGTCCCGAAGTTAGAGTATCCCCTGAGAGTCGAAGACGGGCGACTGGTCGCTACCGTAAGAGTCGGGGACCGGGTAGCGACAGCAACAGTAGACACAGGGGCGACTAGGAGCTTCGTTAGAGAGGAATTTTCCCGCACGGTCAATGCGAAAATTCGCTTAGCCGATGGTTCGACCTTAGAGGTAAGAAAGCTATTGAGGGTGAAGGTTGGTCTAGCGGGGGCTGAGGGCACGATGGATATGCTCGTGATGCCTTCGATGCTAGACAACATAACACTAGGAATAGATTTCTTGTGCCGGGTGGGGACGACCATACAGTGCGGGGGAGCTAGCTCAACACTCGAAGCTGTGGAGGTGCCAGATAGGGAAGTCGACCGGATCCACGCGGAATGTGAGCCAGCTGCGGAACGATCGGAGGACTACGGGAGACAGAGGCAGAAAGGAGGATGTCCTGGGGGCACCTCAGCCGGATATCGCCGTAGGAACGATCCAAGGAGAAAGCATAGACGCGTTGCCGGGCACCAAGGAGCAACTGTTGGGCGAGGTAGGAGGGTGCGTTTTACCCGGCCCCGCAAAAACACAGTTGAAGAGTGTCGCCACGAAGGAACAGGAGTGGCCAGCGGATCTGTAACCAGGTATCCAGGAAGTTCTAAAGACGGAACCAGCTCTCAAACACAGGATCAGTACGAGAGATAAAAAGCCAATCAAACGAAGGGACTACAAGCTCAGGCGCAGAGAGTGGCGGCCTGGCATCTCTTTGGTTGAGAATAGCTTACACACTGATTTTGAAATCCCCTAAACATTTATTGAGAAATACTAATCGTTTTTAAACTTACAGAATACGTTACGATGAGCAGGCCTATGGTGGTCAGTAGTGACGAGCAGAACTCTGCGAGCGTGCGCGTAGAAGACGCAGACGAGAGCGGCGAGTCTGACACACACCAGAGTCCGGAAACCCAGTACCAAGGCCGCGGCGCACAAGGTGGAACCATCCCCGGTACAGAATGGGAATAACGTTACGCCGAGGTATTACCCGGAGCAGTGATGGACGAGGAGGAGCCAGCCAACCCGCAGCAGCCACCGCCGAAAAAGCAGGTTATACCGCCGAAGGTGTGGGCTGTGCGACCAGCGTGATGGCATACGTCATAAGGAGAGTAACCATCACGCTCCCGAAGAAAGGGGGTGTGAGGTAGGCCTCGAATAGGCCTCCCCACAAAGCGCCGTCGATAGAGTATAGTAAGGATTTATTAGATATATTTGTAATGACGCAAGAAGCACGATGATTATTGTTATTGGATTTATTAGTAAATAAGACAAAGAGAACGCAAGAAGCGAAATATAAATAATTTAACATTGTATAAGTAACATTTAACTAGCATCTAACGTATTAAGATTTAAAGTAGGGTTTTGAATATAACCGCCGCCAGCGCAGGGTCGCAAGGTGCAGCGCGCCAGCTGTGATCTTCTAATCCACCACGGTCGCGGATAAGCGTGGGGAAAAGCAAAAATGCAGCTCGCGCCGAGGCTGGAGCGCGACCGACTCGAGAGTTGCGAACGGTCGGTGTAAGCGGACGGACACGCGCGGGGATCGAGAGTGGAGAAATACCGGCGAAAGAGATGGTCGCGCACATGCGCGCATGGTATAATAAGAAAAGAGAATCGTTGCCCGAGACACGTGTCAGGTGATTAAGAGTAAGAGTGAGATTTTTGTTTGTTTGCAATAAGACATTTGAAATTAAATAAACTGATCGCAGGGGAATCCACGATCTAGTGAAGGAAAAAGGTAAGCGGGAATAGCACCCTTTGACCGGTTTTTTTTTAGATATATAGGAAAGTTATAGAGTGATAGTGAAGAAGAGAATTAATAAATCGATTGCTGGAAGACTTCCGCGACTATTGAAGTGTTTTTAATTTCTTTGCGTTGAGTTGCACACGCACGTGCCCTCGCATCATAACCCCCCAGCGTGTGCGGTGTGAGGTTATGAACCCATCCCACCGACCCATAATCCCGAGCGTGTGGCCAGAGGCGTGAAGCGGCACGACCCTTCGCATCCGCTAATGCCCTGTCGTGGCTCTTAGTAGTGGATTCCATCCCTAACCTTGTGACCCCCGACGCTTTATAGTCCCTAGCAAATACAAGTATTCTTGTAAGCTAGACCTGGCCGGACTGAGTCTTATACCCCGGCCAAATTACTACTTTACAGTGCAAAGCGCCGCAGACGATGTGTCGTCTGATGGATGAATTAATTCCCGCAGAGTTAAAGTACTGTGTTTTTGGTTATTTGGATGATTTATGTGTTGTCCCAGAAGAATTTGACTCTCATTTAACAGTTTTAGTCCAACTGAACGTTTTAGAAAAGCGAATTTGACTTTAAATATAGCTAAAACTCAATTTTGAGTAACTGAAGTTCCATATCTTGGATACGTCATTGGCAATGTTTGCATAGCAACTGACCCCAAGAAAATTGAATCGATAAAGACATGACCTGTACCAAAAACGGTGAAACAAACACGAAGATTTCTTGGTTTTATAGGTTGGTACAGACGCTTTATAGAAAATTTTGCCGATATTACTTTTCCGATTACGGAGTTACTATCAACGATGAAAAAGTTTGTTTGGACTCAAGCAGCGCAGGATTCGTTTGAGAAATTAAAAGAATTGCTTATAACTGCTCCTGTCTTGCAGAACCCCACTTTTGAAAAAAAATTGTATGTCCATTTTGGTTTTGGATCAGTTGACCGACGACGGAATAGAAAACCCATAGCTTTTATCTCCAAAAAGCTAAACACGGCACAACGCAATTATAGCGTCACCGAACGCGAATGCTTGGCGGCGTTAAAAGCCATCGAACGTTTTAGATGTTATTTAGAACTTCAGGAGTTTGAGGTCGTGACCGATCACGCCAGTTTAGTTTGGTTGATGCGACAGCCAAATATCAAGGATAGACTTGCGAGATGGGCATTTTTTTTGGCCTGGTATGGTTTCGCAAATAAGATCCTACGTGCGAGAGTGTGAAGTGTGTAAAACAATAAAAGCTCCTAATTATTCTCTAAAACCGCCCATGGGAAAAGCAACTGTTTCTGCAAGCCCATTTCAAAGACTTTATGTAGACATTTTAGGTCCGTATCCACGAAGTAAGTCATGAGCCATTGGTTTGTTTATCGTGGTTGATCATTTGTCTAAATTTCATTGGCTGTGTCCGTTGAAAAAGTTCACGACCAGCGCAATCAAAAACTTTCTACAAGATAGCATATTCTTTGTCTATGGAGTTCCTGAAACGCTTGTGAGTGACAATGGATCACAATTTAAGTCGTCTGAGTTCAACGCTTGGTTGAGTGCTCACGGGATCCATCACACTTATACTGCTCTGTACTCACCACAATCGAATGCGTCGGAAAGAGTAAACCGATCTATTTTTAGTGGAATTAGAGCTTATTTAGACGATAATCATTGTGAATGGGACTTACATATTCAAGCGATAAGTTGTGCGCTCCGAAATGCTTATCATCAAAGCCTTGGATGCCCTCCGTATCATGCTTTATATGGATTCGATATGGCAACCCACGGTGAGCTGTTCAAAAATCTGAACATGTTAGATAAGTCAGTAAACGTTCTTAAACGAGATGATAACCTTCAATTGTTACGTAAAAACGTTCGAGAAAATATTGCCAAAGCATATGATCGAAACGCAGAACAATATAATTTACGTACCCGAAAAATAAATTTTAAAGTGGGTCAAGAAGTTTTTCGGCGAAATTTCGCTTTAAAAAACTTTGCAAAGCAGATTAATGCCAAACTTAATCTCCAATGGATCAAATCCAGACTTAAGGAAAAGTAAGGTAGTGCTTATTACGTGTTGGAAGACCTCCAAGGTCGGATAAAGGGAACCTATCACGCAAAAGATATTTGTCAGTGATTGTTATTTTTCAAGCCATTTCCCAGGTGTAAGACAACAGAATTTGCTTGTGGTTGTAATGTACAATCCCTGTTCCAAAGTATATTTTATGATTTAGTTTACAGGCATTTAGATTCAGTGAGTAACATTTAGTTTCGAAATGGTCTGGTAGTTCTATACATTGTCACAAATATCGATTATGTAAAATTGATCATGCGATAGTTTGATAACAGTTTGCCAATGTGAGTAATAGATAAACGATAAATGGTGTAACAGCGGCTTATTTCATGTAACTTCCGGCATATTTCTTTTTGGATAGGATATTCGCTGCAGATGCACGCAAACGCTCCGGAAAAGAGTGAAAAAGTAATTTTTAAAAATCGTGTGCATCATACACAATAATTTTATTTTTATCGTGCAATGCGATCGGATACGAATTACGCAGGAGAATTGCTCGCGAATTAACGTATTGTTTGGGGTAAATATTGTAAAAATATTAATATTTTTAGCATTTGCCTAATTACGCGTTGCGTAAAAAAAAAAAATTCGGTTCTTAGAGTCTGGTCAGCGTGGCAAGCAAACCAGCAAACGAGAGTGAGCAGGCTTGGTGGTTGTGTTCTCTTGGTTTGACACCCACGGCAGTCTCACTTGTTGCTGGCTGTGGTCTCGCTTGGATCTGATGCTGTTGCTGTTGTGCTGCACCGACTGGAGGCTTTTCTGGACGGGATCATCGCAGGTTTTTGGGGATAAAAATACTTACCTTAGAGGAGCAAGTAAACCAGAAGGACACACACGCAGGATAATTGAAACACCTCGTTTTCATTTTGGATTTCCATAATATAAGATGTTGCCATCTGGTAATCATGGTGGGGCGGGTAAAGAGGCAGATTGCTATAACACCTTTGCAATTTAAACGGAGTACTTGTCAATGAACTATTCTCGCGCTTGCGCGTATCTACAAAATAATTTCATACTTTCATTTCTAATTATCAGGCAATGAGACTACTATATTATTTCTAGCCTGTGGATATTGAACATAATGATCTAAAGACCCCCCCCCCCCCCAGCCGATTGGTCTGCTAGCCGTAACCACGAGTCTCCTCAGATATATTTTGTTCGAGTGTTATTCAATCCACAGAGTTCCGCAGATTGGTTCACTAAAGAATCTTAGTACCAGTGTGAAGTGAACGTTATAAACTATTCCATCTTATGGGTGTTTCTTGCAACAAAGTATACTCCGAGACTTACTGAGCTAACTTAAAATGTTAATTTGCTATCGTGCTTTTTTTTTTTAAATCGAACAATTGTTTTACACTTAGTAAATAAATCTTGAAGTACTACGTCATCAACTTTTAAAGCATCTTGCACCACCAGATTAATTGTATGCGCAAAGCATGGCAGATTGCGAATTTGTAATATTTCACATGCTTTAAGCATGGAGCTGACATTATCTGTTACAATACATACCGTTTTATTGAGGATGTCCCAATCAATAAATATTTCTCGCAACGTATCTGCAATGTTCTGCGAACAGTGATTAGTTTTGCTTAACAGTTTTTTCGTAGCCAAATATGCAGTTTTGAGATCGTGATTATAAACAAAATGACCCGTCACAGTCAAAAAACTAGCATTGGCACTTGATGTCCACAAGTCACATGTAATTGCTATATCCGAAACATCTTGAAGTATTACTAATAACTTGGCAGTGGTTTCTTTGAAATAATTTAACATTAGCACATCTCGTAAGTGTGTCTTGCTTGGTAGTTTGTATCTAGGATCCAATGCATGAGTGTATTTTACAAACCCTTCATTTTCTACAATATTGTAGGGCTGCACATCTTTGGCAACCATCTCAGTTAAGGCTCTGTCAATGTCGGTCTTTCGCTTAGAATTCGAATCGTACAAGACGGCTCTTTTGAAGTAGGATGCTACAGAGTTCATACTCGATCTGCAACTGCTGCTTGAAGACGCAGTGTCGTTCCTCTCAGCACGTACAGCTTTTGTGCTTGAGTCTGCTTTTTAAATTTCCAAGCCAGGATGAAACATTTTCAAGTGGTCGTGCGAGTTTGGCGTATTGCCGCTTGTCTTGTATTCTTTGCAGACATGTGAAATTTTACTTTTCTTCGTAGTACTCTTCCTATTTGGTTCAGAATCCCTATCAGAGTCCGTGCTGAAATAATCGCAGTCCTGCGTGTCGGTACTTGAGGCGGACAATCGAAGTTTACCTTAAATTCGACACACTATCGATCAAAAGACTTATGTATAATTTATATATAACATACCAATTTTTAAAAAGCGATCCATATCTATTTATTTTTTCTTGTTTCTGATTGCTGACACAGAAAAAGCGCGAAAATTATTTTTGGCGATGTGACATGCCCGCTATCGGTCGCACTACTTGGGATGCATGCTAGTAAAGGATGGGGGCGCCAGCATGTTTGTGGAAAACCGAATCAAGAAGGCACGCCAAGTGTTCGGAATGCTGAACGGACTTGTGGAGAACATCCCACCTGATGCTTAATCTGAAGCTGCGTTTCTTCAGCTCGAATGTCCTGTCCGTCCTTCTCTATGGCAACAAACCATGGAAAACAACAGCTTCCATATCGAGGATTCTGCAGTTATCGTCAACAAATGCCTCAGGCGCATCCTGCGTATTCGCTGGCCTGTGTTTATCAGCAATGACGAGCTATGCGTGCGTTTGTTTCTGCACTATGTGCCTACATGGCATATGGGGCAGAAGTAAAAGTAAGTATATTCCGTGCAAAAACAAACACACTAACAAATAGAAACAAAAGAAAATTGAATTTTTAATATATGCAAAGTTGTATGTACATACATGTAATTGTATTTGTTTTTCTATATCGAGCCCTTTTCTCGAAAATAAATAATCTCGAACACCTTTGTATAGGGGTGGATTTGGCTACTTGCTGCTTATGTATATACCTCAGACAAAACGTAACACAATAACATTATTGATATACGATTTCGAACAAGCAAAGGGCGTCACTTAAGTTTGTATACAAATCAATGCAGGCCTGCGTCGTACGTGTGAATCACGCTCTTGGTCTCAAACCCAAAGAGCCGCTTAAAACAAAACGCTTATGACCGGCGCTAGATATCAAATAATTTTAAATCTCGCTCCGATCATGCGCCTTTGTTGTTGCCCATTTACGTTCACTTTATTTTTTATGCGCGCGCTTTGCATGTCAATCATAAAGTTTAAAAGCCCTACCTCCTTCGCACACACTAAATCAAAGCTAAAGGCAGTTACATGTGATTCATGATGCAGATTCTCGCGTGTACGTGTGAGTTAAGGCTATGCAATTTACTTAACTGCAACCTCTTAAATATGTTTTGCTTTGATTCAGTGCGGGCGAAGAAGGTATAGATACTAAGCTTTTTGTTTGACATGCAGAGAGGACAGATTTAAAAATAATTTGTCATCCAGCGCCGAACATGAAGAGCGATGCGCGCGCGTTTTTACGTTCTAAGCTGCCTCTTTGGGCTTGGGACCAAGAGCGCGACTCACACATATGACGCAAACATGCATAGATTCGCTCAATTCTATGAATGTATTCATGATGCAGGTGTACCTATGCCGACTGTCACCACAGCACGAGAATGAGCGAGTCTAAAAACAAGTAAAAACGCTTTAGTAGAGAAGTCCCGACAAAAAGATACCCGTGTGCAGTTGTGCAGAATTTCTTGACTTAACTTTAATATAAAATATCTCCGGTATTTCTTAACCGATTTAGACAAAATTTTAACAGAAGTTTTAAAGTTATCCATAGTTTCAACTGCAATTTTTACATTTTCTAAATTCGAGATTTTTTGGTTATCGATTGCATGTGTATATCGGAAACCTGAATAGTTGTCGATAGTTTGAAGTCTCAAGCTCTTATTGTCTTTGAGATCTTCGTCATACATACGCACGGACAGACGGACGGAAAGACGGACATGGCTATATCGACTCTGCTGTTGATGCTGATCAAGAATATATATACTTTATGGGGTCGGAGATGCTTCCTTCTGTCTGTTACATACTTTCGCATAAAACAATTATACCCTATTTTATCCATTTCATGTGTTCAGGGTATAAACATAATGTAATATTTTACGCATCGATTGCTTGCAAAACAAAGTTTTATTATATTTTGTAGCCACAGTAAGATAACAGAGAGAAGAAGAGCTATTAGTGGTGTTTTGGTGCCGCATTCAGTTGTTGCCATAATTGGTGATGGAGCCTGCCTTTTTAGATATATTTCCTACCTTTTATTTGGTAGGCAAGGCTTCCATGGCACCATACGCCAACATATTGTAGCCCATATTGTAGCCAACTGGGAAACTTTTGCTTGCTTCAGCTTAAACTTAAATGGAAGGTGTAAAGTTTTATCAAAGTGGAAATTTATTACAAGCATTTGGAAATATTATGCATCCTGTAAAAAAGTTGTGTTTTACCGGTCCAGTAATGAATGGACATTTTGATGTTCATATTCCCTGAGGAAGTATTAACTCAAGATTCTGATACGTCTAGTGAATGTAAAGCTGAAAATGTTAAAAATCCCGTTAAAAGACGTAGTCGGTTCGCCGACAAAACAAAAAGGGCACGAAAACATTCAGTTGAAAAATATCTTGATAAAAATAGGGATAAGCACATAGAAGCATCAAAAACGATTTCAGGTTAATCAGGAAAAGAGAATATTAAATACTTTGCAATAGTATGTTTTTAAATATTTTCTAATTTATTTATTTCATATCTATCTACTAATGCTAAAATTTATATAAGCTTTTGGCGCAGCGAAGCAAGCAGGACACTTACTAGTTAAACATATTAAAGGCACAAAAGGAGATCTAATTATCTTAAGTGAGCAACTGAACAGAAAAGATCGATGAAGATGAACTTATTCAGTTCGTTCACTTTAGTAAATTGTTATTTTTTGTTCGTTCGTTCGCGAACGACACAACACTAATGTAAGAACTGAGTAGCACAATCAAAATCGGATTCCTCAACCGCCATAGCTGTCGCACTCAGAAGTTCTTTACCTGAATCCATTTTATTTACTTTTATTCACAGATGTTCACAAACAAAACAATCGATGACAAAGATGTATGTATATTGACAATACATAAAAATCAGAGTTGCATTTACCTAGAAAAAACTTCATTAAAAAGCTGCAACGTGAAAATGCAACCCGATTTGTGAAGTAATTTCAAAACGGAATCAGTAAAAACTCTATTTATAAACTTCATCTTCTAAATGGGGTGTTATTTTAAACAACATGATAAAGCTCTAGACAATAACCATACAGATGTTTAAGAACTAACATTTCACAAATACAATATGCCTTTAAATTTTCGGTATAAGGATATTCAAATTTGATTTTAAGGCCACTTACCAAACTTCGATTATCAAAACTTCTTCGCGTGGACCCTCTGCAATCGGCCTATTAAAAAAAATAAAATATATATATACTAAAAGATACCCTGAACCCGTGTATTAAAATGACTTGCAGTAGTGCACAGTAGCTATAAAGTTATCCATAGTTTCAACTCCCATTTTTACATTTTCTTAGGTAGGGCTTAGGAGGTAGGGCTTTTAAACTTTATGATTGACATGCAAAGCGCGCGCATAAAAAATAAAGTGAACGTAAATGGGCAACAACAAAGGCGCATGATCGGAGCGAGATTTAAAATTATTTGATATCTAGCGCCGGTCATAAGCGGTTTTAAGCGGCTCTTTGGGTTTGAGACCAAGAGCGTGATTCACACGTACGACGCAGGCCTGCATTGATTTGTATACAAACTTAAGTGACGCCCTTTGCTTGTTCGAAATCGTATATCAATAATGTTATTGTGTTACGTTTTGTCTGAGGTATATACATAAGCAGCAAGTAGGCAAATCCACCCCTATACAAAGGTGTTCGAGATTATTTATTTTCGAGAAAAGGGCTCGATATAGAAAAACAAATACAATTACATGTATGTACATACAACTTTGCATATATTTGAAATTCAATTTTCTTTTGTTTCTATTTGTTAGTGTGTTTGTTTTTGCACGGAATATACTTACTTTTACTTCTGCCCCATATGCCATTTAGGCACATAGTGCAGAAACAAACGCACGCATAGCTCGTCATTGCTGATAAACACAGGCCAGCGAATACGCAGGATGCGCCTGAGGCATTTGTTGACGATAACTGCAGAATCCTCGATATGGAAGCTGTTGTTTTCCATGGTTTGTTGCCATAGAGAAGGACGGACAGGACATTCGAGCTGAAGAAACGCAGCTTCAGATTAAGCATCAGGTGGGATGTTCTCCACAAGTCCGTTCAGCATTCCGAACACTTGGCGTGCCTTCTTGATTCGGTTTTCCACACACATGCTGGCGCCCCCATCCTTTACTAGCATGCATCCCAAGTATTGCGACCGATAGCGGGCATGTCACATCGCCAAAAATAATTTTCGCGCTTTTTCTGTGTCAGCAATCAGAAACAAGAAAAAATAAATAGATATGGATCGCTTTTTAAAAATTGGTATGTTATATATAAATTATACATAAGTCTTTTGATCGATAGTGTGTCGAATTTAAGGTAAACTTCGATTGTCCGCCTCAAGTACCGACACGCAGGACTGCGATTATTTCAGCACGGACTCTGATAGGGATTCTGAACCAAATAGGAAGAGTACTACGAAGAAAAGTAAAATTTCACATGTCTGCAAAGAATACAAGACAAGCGGCAATACGCCAAACTCGCACGACCACTTGAAAATGTTTCATCCTGGCTTGGAAATTTAAAAAGCAGACTCAAGCACAAAAGCTGTACGTGCTGAGAGGAACGACACTGCGTCTTCAAGCAGCAGTTGCAGATCGAGTATGAACTCTGTAGCATCCTACTTCAAAAGAGCCGTCTTGTACGATTCGAATTCTAAGCGAAAGACCGACATTGACAGAGCCTTAACTGAGATGGTTGCCAAAGATGTGCAGCCCTACAATATTGTAGAAAATGAAGGGTTTGTAAAATACACTCATGCATTGGATCCTAGATACAAACTACCAAGCAAGACACACTTACGAGATGTGCTAATGTTAAATTATTTCAAAGAAACCACTGCCAATTATTAGTAATGCTCAAGTTTGATAAAAAAATAAAAGGGGGTTTTGGGGAAAAAAGGGCAAATGTTATTTTGACTGTGACGGGTCATTTTGTTTATAATCACGATCTCAAAACTGCATATTTGGCTACGAAAAAACTGTTAAGCAAAACTAATCACTGTTCGCAGAACATTGCAGATACGTTGCGAGAAATATTTATTGATTGGGACATCCTCAATAAAACGGTATGTATTGTCACAGATAATCTCAGCTTCATGCTTAAAGCATGTGAAATATTACAAATTCGCAATCTGCCATGCTTTGCGCAAACGATTAATCTGGTGGTGCAAGATGCTTTAAAAGTTGATGACGTAGTACTTCAAGATTTATTTACTAAGTGTAAAACAATTGTTCGATTTAAAAAAAAAAAAAGCACGATAGCAAATTAACATTTTAAATTAGCTCAGTAAGTCTCGGAGTATACTTTGTTGCAAGAAACACCCATAAGATGGAATAGTTTATAACGTTCACTTCACACTGGTACTAAGATTCTTTAGTGAACCAATCTGCGGAACTCTGTGGATTGAATAACACTCGAACAAAATATATCTGAGGAGACTCGTGGTTACGGCTAGCAGACCAATCGGCTGTGGGGGGGGGGTTTTAGATCATCATGTTCAATATCCACAGGCTAGAAATAATATAGTAGTCTCATTGCCTGATAATTAGAAATGAAAGTATGAAATTATTTTGTAGATACGCGCAAGCGCGAGAATAGTTCATTGACAAGTACTCCGTTTAAATTGCAAAGGTGTTATAGCAATCTGCCTCTTTACCCGCCCCACCATGATTACCAGATGGCAACATCTTATATTATGGAAATCCAAAATGAAAACGAGGTGTTTCAATTATCCTGCGTGTGTGTCCTTCTGGTTTACTTGCTCCTCTAAGGTAAGTATTTTTATCCCCAAAAACCTGCGATGATCCCGTCCAGAAAAGCCTCCAGTCGGTGCAGCACAACAGCAACAGCATCAGATCCAAGCGAGACCACAGCCAGCAACAAGTGAGACTGCCGTGGGTGTCAAACCAAGAGAACACAACCACCAAGCCTGCTCACTCTCGTTTGCTGGTTTGCTTGCCACGCTGACCAGACTCTAAGAACCGAAATTTTTTTTTTTACGCAACGCGTAATTAGGCAAATGCTAAAAATATTAATATTTTTACAATATTTACCCCAAACAATACGTTAATTCGCGAGCAATTCTCCTGCGTAATTCGTATCCGATCGCATTGCACGATAAAAATAAAATTATTGTGTATGATTTTTAAAAATTACTTTTTCACTCTTTTCCGGAGCGTTTGCGTGCATCTGCAGCGAATATCCTATCCAAAAAGAAATATGCCGGAAGTTACATGAAATAAGCCGCTGTTACACCATTTATCGTTTATCTATTACTCACATTGGCAAACTGTTATCAAACTATCGCATGATCAATTTTACATAATCGATATTTGTGACAATGTATAGAACTACCAGACCATTTCGAAACTAAATGTTACTCACTGAATCTAAATGCCTGTAAACTAAATCATAAAATATACTTTGGAACAGGGATTGTACATTACAACCACAAGCAAATTCTGTTGTCTTACACCTGGGAAATGGCTTGAAAAATAACAATCACTGACAAATATCTTTTGCGTGATAGGTTCCCTTTATCCGACCTTGGAGGTCTTCCAACACGTAATAAGCACTACCTTACTTTTCCTTAAGTCTGGATTTGATCCATTGGAGATTAAGTTTGGCATTAATCTGCTTTGCAAAGTTGCTTAAAGCGAAATTTCGCCGAAAAACTTCTTGACCCACTTTTAAATTTATTTTTCGGGTACGTAAATTATATTGTTCTGCGTTTCGATCATATGCTTTGGCAATATTTTCTCGAACGTTTTTACGTAACAATTGAAGGTTATCATCTCGTTTAAGAACGTTTACTGACTTATCTAACATGTTCAGATTTTTGAACAGCTCACCGTGGGTTGCCATATCGAATCCATATAAAGCATGATACGGAGACCATCCAAGGCTTTGATGATAAGCATTTCGGAGCGCACAACTTATCGCTTGAATATGTAAGTCCCATTCACAATGATTATCGTCTAAATAAGCTCTAATTCCACTAAAAATAGATCGGTTTACTCTTTCCGACGCATTCGATTGTGGTGAGTACAGAGCAGTATAAGTGCGATGGATCCCGTGAGCACTCAACCAAGCGTTGAACTCAGACGACTTAAATTGTGATCCATTGTCACTCACAAGCGTTTCAGGAACTCCATAGACAAAGAATATGCTATCTTGTAGAAAGTTTTTTGATTGCGCTGGTCGTGAACTTTTTCAACGGACACAGCCAATGAAATTTAGACAAATGATCAACCACGATCAACAAACCAATGGCTCATGACTTACTTCGTGGATACGGACCTAAAATGTCTACATAAAGTCTTTGAAATGGGCTTGCAGAAACAGTTGCTTTTCCCATGGGCGGTTTTAGAGAATAATTAGGAGCTTTTATTGTTTTACACACTTCACACTCTCGCACGTAGGATCTTATTTGCGAAACCATACCAGGCCAAAAAAATGTCGACGAATAAGCTCTAAAGTTTTCGCAATTCCTCCATGTGCTGTCACTACGCTATCATGAGAACGTGTGATGATTTCATTGGTTAAACTTTTTGGAATCCATATTTTCCAAGCAGCCTGTCTTCTTTCTTCTGAACTTTCATCGTGCTCCGTGCGGACGTATATAAACTTATCAAGAATCTTCGGATAGTTTTCTGGGCTCCTCAAAAATTTTATTTTTAACTGCTGATATTCGCTCTCGTCAAAACAAGGCGAACTTAAATCAATCGCTGGATTGGCCTGTTCGATTGCTGCAACCTCTTCTTCCGAATATAAACGAGAGTGAGCGTCGGGAACTATATTATCTCGTCCTCTCCTATGGCTAAAAAAACTTATAACCTTGCAAGCGCATAGCCCATCTCGCAAGTTTGGCAATATTTGGCTGTCGCATCAACCAAACTAAACTGGCGTGATCGGTCACGACCTCAAACTCCTGAAGTTCTAAATAACATCTAAAACGTTCGATGGTTTTAACGCCGCCAAGCATTCGCGTTCGGTGACGCTATAATTGCGTTGTGCCGTGTTTAGCTTTTTGGAGATAAAAGCTATGGGTTTTCTATTCCGTCGTCGGTCAACTGATCCAAAACCAAAAGGGACATACAATTTTTTTTTTCAAAATTGGGGTTCTGCAAGACAGGAGCAGTTATAAGCAATTCTTTTAATTTCTCAAACGAATCCTGCGCTGCTTGAGTCCAAACAAACTTTTTCATCGTTGATAGTAACTCCGTAATCGGAAAAGTAATATCGGCAAAATTTTCTATAAAGCGTCTGTACCAACCTATAAAACCAAGAAATCTTCGTGTTTGTTTCACCGTTTTTGGTACAGGCCATGTCTTTTGCTATGCAAACATTGCCAATGACGTATCCAAGATATGGAACTTCAGTTACTCAAAATTGAGTTTTAGCTATATTTAAAGTCAAATTCGCTTTTCTAAAACGTTCAGTTGGACTAAAACTGTTAAATGAGAGTCAAAATCTTCTGGGACAACACATAAATCATCCAAATAACCAAAACCACAGTACTTTAACTCTGCGGGAATTAATTCATCCATCAGACGACACATCGTCTGCGGCGCTATGCACTGCAAAGTAGTAATTTGGCCGGGGTGTAAGACTCAGTCCGGCCAGGTCTAGCTTACAAGAATACTTGTATTTGCTAGGGACTATAAAGCGTCGGGGGTCACAAGGTTAGGGATGGAATCCACTACTAAGAGCCACGAAAGGGCATTAGCGGATGCGAAGGGTCGTGCCGCTTCACGCCTCTGGCCACACGCTCGGGATTATGGGTCGGTGGGATGGGTTCATAACCTCACACCGCACA
This sequence comes from Scaptomyza hsui, assembly GCA_018152825.1. Classification (NCBI taxonomy): domain Eukaryota; kingdom Metazoa; phylum Arthropoda; class Insecta; order Diptera; family Drosophilidae; genus Scaptomyza; species Scaptomyza hsui. Next base: position 1,005,749 of record JAECXO010000183.1, on the reverse strand, counting down.
CGCTGGGGGGTTATGATGCGAGGGCACGTGCGTGTGCAACTCAACGCAAAGAAATTAAAAACACAGAATTCTTTCTTCAATAGCTGCTGAGCTCTTCCAGCAATCGATTTATTAATTCTCTTCTTCACTATCACTCTATAACTTTCCTATATATCTATAAAAACCGATCAAAGGATGCTATTCCCGCTTACCTTTTTTCCTTCACTAGATCGTGGATTCCCCTGCGATCAGTTTATTTAACTTCAAATGTCTTATTGCAAACAAACAAAAATCTCACTCTTACTCTTAATCGGCCCGGTCACCTGACACGTGTCTCAGGCAACGAATCTCTTTTCTTATTACACCATGCGCGCATGTGCGCGACCATCTCTTTCGCCGGTATTTCTCCACTCTCGATCCCCGCGCGTGTCCGTCCGCTTACACCGACCGGTCGCAACTCTCGAGTCGGTCGCGCTCCAGCCTCGGCGCGAGCTGCATTTTTGCTTTTCCCCACGCTTATCCGCGACCGTGGTGGATTAGAAGATCACAGCTGGCGCGCTGCACCTTGCGACCCTGCGCTGGCGGCGGTTATATTCAAAACCCTACTTTAAATCTTAATACGTTAGATGCTAGTTAAATGTTACTTATACAATGTTAAATTATTTATATTTCGCTTCTTGCGTTCTCTTTGTCTTATTTACTAATAAATCCAATAACAATAATCATCGTGCTTCTTGCGTCATTACAAATATATCTAATAAATCCTTACTATACTTTATTGACGGCGCTTTGTGGGGAGGCCTATTCGAGGCCTACCTCACACCCCCCTTTCTTCGGGAGCGTGATGGTTACTCTCCTTATGACGTATGCCATCACGCTGGTCGCACACCACCTTCGGCGGTATAACCTGCTTTTTCGGCGGTGGCTGCTGCGGGTTGGCTGGCTCCTCCTCGTCCATCACTGCTGCGGGTAATACCTCGGCGTAATTCCTATTCTGTATCGGGGATGGTTCCACCTTGTGCGCCGCGGCCTTGGTGCTGGGGTTCCGGACTCTGGTGTGTGTCAGACTCGCCGCTCTCGTCTGCGTCTTCTACGCGCACGCTCGCAGAGTTCTCCTCGTCACTACTGACCACCATAGGCCTGCTCATCGTAACGTATTCTGTAAGTTTAAAAACGATTAGTATTCCTCAATAAATGTTTAGGGGATTTAAAAATCAGTGTGTAAGTTATTCTCAACCAAAGAGATGCCAGGCCGCCACTCTCTGCGCCTGAGCTTGTAGTCCCTTCGTTTGATTGGCTTTTTATCTCTCGTACTGATCCTGTGTTTGAGAGCTGGTTCCGTCTTTAGAACTTCCTGGATACCTGGTTACAGATCCGCTGGCCACTCCTGTTCCTTCGTGGCGACACTCTTCAACTGTGTTTTTGCGGGGCCGGGTAAAACGCACCCTCCTACCTCGCCCAACAGTTGCTCCTTGGTGCCCGGCAACGCGTCTATGCTTTCTCCTTGGATCGTTCCTACGGCGATATCCGGCTGAGGTGCCCCCAGGACATCCTCCTTTCTGCCTCTGTCTCCCGTAGTCCTCCGATCGTTCCGCAGCTGGCTCACGTTCCGCGTGGATCCGGTCGACTTCCCTATCTGGCACCTCCACAGCTTCGAGTGTTGAGCTAGCTCCCCCGCACTGTATGGTCGTCCCCACCCGGCACAAGAAATCTATTCCTAGTGTTATGTTGTCTAGCATCGAAGGCATCACGAGCATATCCATCGTGCCCTCAGCCCCCACTAGACCAACCTTCACCCTCAATAGCTTTCTTACCTCTAAGGTCGAACCATCGGCTAAGCGAATTTTCGCATTGACCGTGCGGGAAAATTCCTCTCTAACGAAGCTCCTAGTCGCCCCTGTGTCTACTGTTGCTGTCGCTACCCGGTCCCCGACTCTTACGGTAGCGACCAGTCGCCCGTCTTCGACTCTCAGGGGATACTCTAACTTCGGGACTGGTTCGCGTTGGCCCCTATCGGATCCCGTCCCAGATAGTGCCACTGACCGTTTCCCGCCCTCGACTTTTGACAACACTCGTTACTATTCACGCCATTGGTACCGCACTGACTACAAAACTGCACCCGCGGATTGAGACACTCCCTGGCAAAGTGCCCCTCCTGCGAACAATTGTAGCAAACCCTTTTCCCGTCCGGAGCCCTAGACTGCTCTTGGCTGATCATGCCATTTGAAATCACCCCCATCTGAGCGAACGGTGGCGCACCCGAAACATTGACGCTTGGTCCTGGCTGTGGCTGAGTCCGGAAAGGGTTGAAATGTTTGGCGGGAACTACCTCGCCGCCTAATCCGTCAGAATACCAATTGGCCTCTGTCCGACCACGGATTGTACACTCGAGGACTTGATTCGCGTCAGCTGCGCAAGAGATGAGAAATCCTTCCTGCAGATGTACAGCCGGTATGCAGGCGCCAAATTTTCATACACCCTTTGTAGTTCTTGGTCCGCCCTGTACCCCGCATGGTACATCATACCCCTAAGCTCGAGCAAATATTCCTTAAACGGCTCGTTGTCACGTTGCCGTCGTGCCCGGATACCGTCCTCCAACCTGTCAAAATATTGTGGGGGTAGGAAGAATTCCAAGAATTCGGCCCTAAATACCGCCCTAAATACCGCCGCACGCGTGTGCGGTGTGAGGTTATGAACCCACCCCACCGACCCATAATCCCGAGCGTGCGGCCAGAGGCGTGAAGCGGCACGACCCTTCGCATCCGCTAATGCCCTTTCGTGGCTCTTAGTAGTGGATTCCATCCCTAACCTTGTGACCCCCGACGCTTTATAGTCCCTAGCAAATACAAGTATTCTTGTAAGCTAGACCTGGCCGGACTAAGTCTTATACCCCGGCCAAATTACTACTTTACAAGTGGCGCCCGAGCAGGGACCTAAAGCGTGTAGGCGTGGTGTGAGCTGGAATTAAAGCCCCAGCAACACTACTAACAAGTGACAGGGAATTTTTTTTTGGTTAATAAGAAAAAAAAGTAAAACTTAAAAGTGTCGTGTATACCTGCTGATACACTGTTTTACATAAGCTCATGTAAAACGGCGGTCAGCAACAACGCGCGTGGTTCTGTGCATTTGTCGTGGCACAGCGAAAACGGGAGCACCGAGAAAAAACGGGATAAGCACCGGTTGAGTCTGTCGCGGCGCAACGAAGTTGACGGTTGAAATATATTCACCGATCAATCTAACGGGTCGCGTTCGAGGCTGCGGGATTTGGCAGTGCTTGCGGCGCAACGAAGTTGACGGTGGAAACGGGTACACCGATCAACATAACGGTTTGCGTTCGGTGCGGTCGTTGTAGCGAACATCTGCCGGCACAACGAAAGTGTCAGCAAAGTGTGCGAGCCGATCGCATAGCGGTGTTGCCAGCGTGCCGAGTCGTCGGTGTGGGCAAAAGTCGTGGTCGCGTGGCACGGTGGGACAAGAACCGCGAAAAGGTGAACATATTTTTTTGTGTGACGGTGTCCCATCGCGCATTCGGTAACGAGTCAACGTTAAGTCGCCGCACAGTGGGCCACGACCGTGTGTTGATTTTGGACTTTCGAGTAAACGGGAAGTCCAACTGTGCGTGTCCAAAGGGGGCACAGTGGGACAAAGTGTGCGCCACGGGAGAAAAAAAATATTTTGCTTCGAAAAAAAAGTAAAAACAATGACACACGGTACCAAGTGAAGTGAAAATATTTTTCGGTCGTGGTACAGTGGAACAAAGGTTTAGGAATCACCCTGAACAGGATCTTATCATGGGATAGTCAGGTGAATAAAGCTGTGGGAAAAACGTGTGGCGTTTTAAGACAACTTTGGCTCACCCAGAAATTCCTACCCCTTAACATAAGAATATTGATCGCGAAATCTTTAATATTGCCAAAACTTTTGCATGGCATTGAAATTTTTGGCAAATGCGACGCTGCAAGCCAAAGGAAGTTGAGGGTAGCGTATAATAATGTAGCCCGTTACGTGTTTGGCCTCAAAAGCGCAGACCACGTAACGGGTTACGCTAATAGACTGTTGGATCTAGATCTAACGTCTTTAATTAACTTTAGAATTCTTCGCTTCCTACACAAAATTATATATACACAAGAACCTGAGTATTTGTATGGCAACATAAAGTTAACATCGTCCCAACGTGTGAACAACCTCGTTTGCTTGAGAACCAAACTAGCCTCTTCTGATAGGCAGTTCTTTATCTTTGCTGTTCGACTGTGGAACAATCTTCCTCCCTACATTAAATCTATACGCAGTGCACACCGTTTTAAAATTAATTTAGAATCATATTATAAAACTTAATTTTAACGCCTGAAACTACATTACAGTCCAACTTACGCATAACTCTCAATATGTAATTCTTTTTCATTTGATTCCATTTTATAACTAATTGTTTAAATATATAATTTAGTTTAATACTCTTACATTTTACATTTTAATATCTGTTATTAATGCTTTAATTTATAGTAGCAATACTGTAGCATTAAGAATCATTCAACAATTAAATTAAATTAAATTAAATTATGTCTTATGAAGGTTAATAACGTTTTTTTTTAAAAAGATATCAAAAGATAATATTCGAACAAAATAAAAAAAAAATTTTTTTGTGAACAGAAAGTCGCGTTAAACTATACCGAACTAAATAAAAACAATTTAAAAAAAAAAAAAAAAATTGTTTTTATTTCTGTCGCACAGTGGGACACCTACGGTCCGAAGTCCGGGGAATATTAAAACAAAAAAAAAATTTTTTTAATTGTCGACTGGTTCTTATTTTTGTATGTTCGCGCGGGTTTTTTTGTTCTTTTTTTACAATTTTGGGAAAGGTGAAAATGGAAAAACCTGCGACGAATGAACCCGCCGGAATGGATGCCGGAGACAGCAACAACCCTGGCGTGGGCGCGCAATGGGTCTACCACTGCCATAAGGAGGATTTGGAAAACATCGCCCGGGATTTTGGATTGGATAAATGCGCCACGGTAACTGACTACCGTTGGCTGGTATGTACATTCATAAGGCGAGATGGTCACACCACCGAGATATGGACCCGACTGGCAGAATGGGAGTTGCGGTTCGCAAAGGTCCCGGTATCACCTGTCCTGACCACCACCTCTGTCGGAGGAAGCCGACCCCGACAGAAGTCGGAATCCGATGCGGTAGTACCCACGATACGGACAGGTGTCACGGTAAACTTGCTCTCGCCTCCCAGTGGTGCCAGCCACAGTGAGTACACCTCGCGCCATACAACTTTTGTCCCCGATATACGGATAGATCCGCCTGTAGCACCGGAGGCCAGTACCCAGGTGAGACAAGCGAACTACCCGCTTCATTACAGCGATAGTGGTGGTGCCTACAGAAACGGGATGGGTGTACTGACCCATTAGTGTTCTTAGAGGCAATTGAGGATAGTGCGAAATCATATGACATAAGTTTAGACAGCTTGCCACGGGCAATGAGTATAGCTCTGACGGGTGACGCAGCAAGTTGGTTAACAGTGACCGAATTCTTGGAATTCTTCCTACCCCCACAATATTTCGACAGGTTGGAGGACGGTGTCCGGGCACGACGGCAACGTGACAACGAGCCGTTTAAGGAATATTTGCTCGAGCTTAGGGGTATGATGTACCATGCGGGGTACAGGGCGGACCAAGAACTACACAGGGTGTATGAAAATTTGGCGCCTGAATACCGGCTGTACATCCGCAGGAAGGATTTCTCATCTCTTGCGCAGCTGACGCAGATGGCCACCGAGTATGAAGATATTATGAATCAAGTCCGCGAGTGTACAATCCGTGGTCGGACAGAGGCCAATTGGTATTCTGACGGATTAGGCGGCGAGGTAGTTCCCGCCAAACTTTTCAACCCTTTCCGGACTCAGCCACAGCCAGGACCAAGCGTCAATGTTTCGGGTGCGCCACCGTTCGCTCAGATGGGGGTGATTTCAAATGGCATGATCAGCCAAGAGCAGCCTAGGGCTCCGGACGGGAAAAGGGTTTGCTACAATTGTTCGCAGGAGGGGCACTTTGCCAGGGAGTGTCTCAATCCGCGAGTGCAGTTTTGTAGTCAGTGCGGTACCAATGGCGTGAATAGTAACGAGTGTTGTCAGAAGTCGAGGGCGGGAAACGGTCAGTGGCACTATCTGGGACGGGATCCGATAGGGGCCAACGCGAACCAGTCCCGAAGTTAGAGTATCCCCTGAGAGTCGAAGACGGGCGACTGGTCGCTACCGTAAGAGTCGGGGACCGGGTAGCGACAGCAACAGTAGACACAGGGGCGACTAGGAGCTTCGTTAGAGAGGAATTTTCCCGCACGGTCAATGCGAAAATTCGCTTAGCCGATGGTTCGACCTTAGAGGTAAGAAAGCTATTGAGGGTGAAGGTTGGTCTAGCGGGGGCTGAGGGCACGATGGATATGCTCGTGATGCCTTCGATGCTAGACAACATAACACTAGGAATAGATTTCTTGTGCCGGGTGGGGACGACCATACAGTGCGGGGAGCTAGCTCAACACTCGAAGCTGTGGAGGTGCCAGATAGGGAAGTCGACCGGATCCACGCGGAATGTGAGCCAGCTGCGGAACGATCGGAGGACTACGGGAGACAGAGGCAGAAAGGAGGATGTCCTGGGGGCACCTCAGCCGGATATCGCCGTAGGAACGATCCAAGGAGAAAGCATAGACGCGTTGCCGGGCACCAAGGAGCAACTGTTGGGCGAGGTAGGAGGGTGCGTTTTACCCGGCCCCGCAAAAACACAGTTGAAGAGTGTCGCCACGAAGGAACAGGAGTGGCCAGCGGATCTGTAACCAGGTATCCAGGAAGTTCTAAAGACGGAACCAGCTCTCAAACACAGGATCAGTACGAGAGATAAAAAGCCAATCAAACGAAGGGACTACAAGCTCAGGCGCAGAGAGTGGCGGCCTGGCATCTCTTTGGTTGAGAATAGCTTACACACTGATTTTGAAATCCCCTAAACATTTATTGAGAAATACTAATCGTTTTTAAACTTACAGAATACGTTACGATGAGCAGGCCTATGGTGGTCAGTAGTGACGAGCAGAACTCTGCGAGCGTGCGCGTAGAAGACGCAGACGAGAGCGGCGAGTCTGACACACACCAGAGTCCGGAAACCCAGTACCAAGGCCGCGGCGCACAAGGTGGAACCATCCCCGGTACAGAATGGGAATAACGTTACGCCGAGGTATTACCCGGAGCAGTGATGGACGAGGAGGAGCCAGCCAACCCGCAGCAGCCACCGCCGAAAAAGCAGGTTATACCGCCGAAGGTGTGGGCTGTGCGACCAGCGTGATGGCATACGTCATGAGGAGAGTAACCATCACGCTCCCGAAGAAAGGGGGGTGTGAGGTAGGCCTCGAATAGGCCTCCCCCACAAAGCGCCGTCGATAGAGTATAGTAAGGATTTATTAGATATATTTGTAATGACGCAAGAAGCACGATGATTATTGTTATTGGATTTATTAGTAAATAAGACAAAGAGAACGCAAGAAGCGAAATATAAATAATTTAACATTGTATAAGTAACATTTAACTAGCATCTAACGTATTAAGATTTAAAGTAGGGTTTTGAATATAACCGCCGCCAGCGCAGGGTCGCAAGGTGCAGCGCGCCAGCTGTGATCTTCTAATCCACCACGGTCGCGGATAAGCGTGGGGAAAAGCAAAAATGCAGCTCGCGCCGAGGCTGGAGCGCGACCGACTCGAGAGTTGCGAACGGTCGGTGTAAGCGGACGGACACGCGCGGGGATCGAGAGTGGAGAAATACCGGCGAAAGAGATGGTCGCGCACATGCGCGCATGGTATAATAAGAAAAGAGAATCGTTGCCCGAGACACGTGTCAGGTGATTAAGAGTAAGAGTGAGATTTTTGTTTGTTTGCAATAAGACATTTGAAATTAAATAAACTGATCGCAGGGGAATCCACGATCTAGTGAAGGAAAAAGGTAAGCGGGAATAGCACCCTTTGATCGATTTTTATAGATATATAGGAAAGTTATAGAGTGATAGTGAAGAAGAGAATTAATAAATCGATTGCTGGGTGAAGAGTGTTTTTAATTTCTTTGCGTTGAGTTGCACACGCACGTGCCCTCGCATCATAACCACCCAGCGTGTGCGGTGTGAGGTTGTGAACCCATCCCACCGACCCATAATCCCGAGCGTGTGGCCAGAGGCGTGAAGCGGCACGACCCTTCGCATCCGCTAATGCCCTGTCGTGGCTCTTAGTAGTGGATTCCATCCCTAACCTTGTGACCCCCGACGCTTTATAGTCTCTAGCAAATACAAGTATTCTTGTAAGCTAGACCTGGCCGGACTGAGTCTTATACCCCGGCCAAATTACTACTTTACAGTGCAAAGCGCCGCAGACGATGTGTCGTCTGATGGATGAATTAATTCCCGCAGAGTTAAAGTACTGTGTTTTTGGTTATTTGGATGATTTATGTGTTGTCCCAGAAGAATTTGACTCTCATTTAACAGTTTTAGTCCAACTGAACGTTTTAGAAAAGCGAATTTGACTTTAAATATAGCTAAAACTCAATTTTGAGTAACTGAAGTTCCATATCTTGGATACGTCATTGGCAATGTTTGCATAGCAACTGACCCCAAGAAAATTGAATCGATAAAGACATGACCTGTACCAAAAACGGTGAAACAAACACGAAGATTTCTTGGTTTTATAGGTTGGTACAGACGCTTTATAGAAAATTTTGCCGATATTACTTTTCCGATTACGGAGTTACTATCAACGATGAAAAAGTTTGTTTGGACTCAAGCAGCGCAGGATTCGTTTGAGAAATTAAAAGAATTGCTTATAACTGCTCCTGTCTTGCAGAACCCCAATTTTGAAAAAAAAATTGTATGTCCATTTTGGTTTTGGATCAGTTGACCGACGACGGAATAGAAAACCCATAGCTTTTATCTCCAAAAAGCTAAACACGGCACAACGCAATTATAGCGTCACCGAACGCGAATGCTTGGCGGCGTTAAAAGCCATCGAACGTTTTAGATGTTATTTAGAACTTCAGGAGTTTGAGGTCGTGACCGATCACGCCAGTTTAGTTTGGTTGATGCGACAGCCAAATATCAAGGATAGACTTGCGAGATGGGCATTTTTTTTGGCCTGGTATGGTTTCGCAAATAAGATCCTACGTGCGAGAGTGTGAAGTGTGTAAAACAATAAAAGCTCCTAATTATTCTCTAAAACCGCCCATGGGAAAAGCAACTGTTTCTGCAAGCCCATTTCAAAGACTTTATGTAGACATTTTAGGTCCGTATCCACGAAGTAAGTCATGAGCCATTGGTTTGTTTATCGTGGTTGATCATTTGTCTAAATTTCATTGGCTGTGTCCGTTGAAAAAGTTCACGACCAGCGCAATCAAAAACTTTCTACAAGATAGCATATTCTTTGTCTATGGAGTTCCTGAAACGCTTGTGAGTGACAATGGATCACAATTTAAGTCGTCTGAGTTCAACGCTTGGTTGAGTGCTCACGGGATCCATCACACTTAGTGCCCACTTACACGCTGAAGTTTTTTCATTAATTTTTATTCATTCCGCTTTGAAAATTATTCGGAATTCAGGTCGCATTTACACGCTGAAGTTTTTTAGTGAAATTTTTCCTTTGAAAATGCAACTCTGGTTTAAATTTATAATCGATATACTTTAAAGCCATCGATTGTTTGATATGTAAACAACAGCTGATTGAAATTAATAAGAGTGCTAATTGAAATAAAATGGATACGTTAAGCGAGTTAATTAGTGTAACAGCTATGGCGGTTGATGAAACCGATTTTGATTGTGAAGAAGATGTGGAGATTCTTTTAAAATTGCTGGATTGCTGCAAAACTGCGGCAGCTACGCCGAAGTACAGAAAACGCACGGAGTGGGTGAAGCCATGGCGGCAAAATAGACCAGACCACGGCTCATTTTCGTTTTTAATGAAGGAGCTTTCCACAGATTTATCCTCATTTTTTTCTTACATCCGTATGGATATAGAAACATTTAAGTTTATTTTGACGACCATCGAAAGAGAAATAGTGAAGCAAGACACAATCATGCGAAAGGCAATTGCCGCCGATGAAAAACTGGCTGCAACATTGCGTTTCCTTGCAACTGGCGAATCCTACAAAAGTACGAGCTTTCAAACACGACTTTCGGATTCATTTCTATGCCGTGCAGTGCCTGAAGTGTGCTCTGCAATTTGGAAGCATTTCAGAGGCACATACTTAAAGGTTTGTATAATATAAATAACCTTTTAATTTTTATAGTTTATAATAAAAACATATGTATTTATTTCAGTTCCCAAGTACTCCCCAAGATTGGGAAAATATTGCTGAGAAGTTTGCAATAAAGTGGCAATTTCCCCTCTGCTTAGGTGCGCTGGATGGAAAGCACATCGTGTTCCAAGCCAAGCGAGCTGACGGGTCGTTCTATTTCAATTATAAGGGAACGCACAGCATTGTTCTGCTTGCACTGGTGGACGCAGATTGTAAGTTTATTTACATCAACGTAGGCTGCAATGGGCGAACTCATGACTCTGGAGTCCTTTTGCAAAGCGATTTGAGGCCAATTTTGGACAACGCCGGCAACGTTTTTCCAGGAGATAAAATTATTGGCAATGGACGGCGACTACCATATGTGATTGTTGCTGATGACGCTTTCCCACTTGGAAAGCATGTGATGAAGCCGTATTCTAGTCGGAGCAACATAAAAGAAAAGCAAATTTTTAATCTTCGCCTTTCTCGTGCGCGGCATGTTGTAGAGCACGCATTTGGTATACTGGCCAACCGATTCCGAGTTTTCCAGCAACGTATCAACATGTCGGTTGAAAACGTGGAAATAATTACAAAGGCATGTTGCGTTTTGCATAATTTACTTGCGGCGAAGAACTCGGCATATACACAAATGTCACTGGTAGAAGGAGCTCAAGATGACGAAGCACAACCGTCAGCTACTATTGCCCGAAATGCCAGGGGTATTGCTGAAAAAGTTCGAGAGGGATTTGAAGAGTACTTCAACAATGAAGGCCAAGTTGATTGGCTAGAAAATAGATTGTAAAATTGTAATTGAATGTTTATATGTATGTTTGTATTTACGTATGTTTGGTGATTTTTAATAAAACTTTAAAACATTTATATTATGCTCAATCATTTAATGTCCAGTTTAAACTGTTTTGAAGAGATGAGCTTTGCTCGCTTAAATTTCTATCAGCAACTAACGCTTCGCGCATCACTGTTTGGATTTTCCAGCAGGTGTCCTCGCGAATATTGTCGTCTTTTATTTTTTTCAGTTGCAAGGCAACCATTGATCCAAGGGAATCATACTCTGTTTTCTGGCCGATTCGGTTCGTAATCAAAGTCTTCACTCCATCAATATCTTCACATAAATTTCGAGGGCGTTTCTATATTAATTTAACAAGTTTAGTTAAACAAGTCTACGCAAGCACTTTAAAAAATCAAACCCTTCTGGATAACAGTTCTGGTGCAGGTGAAGGTACTGGCGATGGTGATGGTGATGGACTGCTGACGGAGTCTGTGGGCCAGGCGAACTCCATCCGATCCTCATTATCAAAGTCCACTTTGTCCTGAAAACATTTAATAATTATACTGATGTCAAACTAACAAAATGTAATTTACATACATCGGAAAGGCTTGAAGATGACTCCCGCATTTTGGTATGGGCACCCAAAAACTCCATTAAATTAAAATACCATATTTTTGGCGTATACACATCAGCTCGGCCAGCTCCACTTTTTTTGCTTGCCGCAATTAGTCGGGATTCCTTGTTGAATTGCACACGCAAAACATGTATTTTTGACTTTATTGCGTCAATTGTAATTTTGGGCTCTTTTTCTTTTAAAACTTCATAAATTGAAACAAAACTGCTATTGCGCTTCACTCGGTCTTTGTATAATTCACTACGAATATTATACAAATGTTCGTGCTGCTGGTATTGCGTTAAGAGCAGCTCAATTAATTCACACGACCAAAACATTTTTTTGCTTTAAATATGCTAACTCACGTAAACAATGTTTTATAGTGCGATATGTGAATATCGATAGCTTGATTATTCACATGAAACACTGTTTTTCTGTCTGTGCAACTCTGTGTTTACATTCTATCGGAATAAGGCAAAGCAAAATAAGAAGAAAAATTAACGACTTAACAAGTAGTGAATTTTTGCATGAAATTTTACCCCTCTACTCCCCTTGCCTACAAACAAAAGATTAAGAGAGAAAATTCACGAAAAAACTTCAGCGTGTAAATGCGCTCTTATACTGCTCTGTACTCACCACAATCGAATGCGTCGGAAAGAGTAAACCGATCTATTTTTAGTGGAATTAGAGCTTATTTAGACGATAATCATTGTGAATGGGACTTACATATTCAAGCGATAAGTTGTGCGCTCCGAAATGCTTATCATCAAAGCCTTGGATGCCCTCCGTATCATGCTTTATATGGATTCGATATGGCAACCCACGGTGAGCTGTTCAAAAATCTGAACATGTTAGATAAGTCAGTAAACGTTCTTAAACGAGATGATAACCTTCAATTGTTACGTAAAAACGTTCGAGAAAATATTGCCAAAGCATATGATCGAAACGCAGAACAATATAATTTACGTACCCGAAAAATAAATTTTAAAGTGGGTCAAGAAGTTTTTCGGCGAAATTTCGCTTTAAAAAACTTTGCAAAGCAGATTAATGCCAAACTTAATCTCCAATGGATCAAATCCAGACTTAAGGAAAAGTAAGGTAGTGCTTATTACGTGTTGGAAGACCTCCAAGGTCGGATAAAGGGAACCTATCACGCAAAAGATATTTGTCAGTGATTGTTATTTTTCAAGCCATTTCCCAGGTGTAAGACAACAGAATTTGCTTGTGGTTGTAATGTACAATCCCTGTTCCAAAGTATATTTTATGATTTAGTTTACAGGCATTTAGATTCAGTGAGTAACATTTAGTTTCGAAATGGTCTGGTAGTTCTATACATTGTCACAAATATCGATTATGTAAAATTGATCATGCGATAGTTTGATAACAGTTTGCCAATGTGAGTAATAGATAAACGATAAATGGTGTAACAGCGGCTTATTTCATGTAACTTCCGGCATATTTCTTTTTGGATAGGATATTCGCTGCAGATGCACGCAAACGCTCCGGAAAAGAGTGAAAAAGTAATTTTTAAAAATCGTGTGCATCATACACAATAATTTTATTTTTATCGTGCAATGCGATCGGATACGAATTACGCAGGAGAATTGCTCGCGAATTAACGTATTGTTTGGGGTAAATATTGTAAAAATATTAATATTTTTAGCATTTGCCTAATTACGCGTTGCGTAAAAAAAAAAAAATTTCGGTTCTTAGAGTCTGGTCAGCGTGGCAAGCAAACCAGCAAACGAGAGTGAGCAGGCTTGGTGGTTGTGTTCTCTTGGTTTGACACCCACGGCAGTCTCACTTGTTGCTGGCTGTGGTCTCGCTTGGATCTGATGCTGTTGCTGTTGTGCTGCACCGACTGGAGGCTTTTCTGGACGGGATCATCGCAGGTTTTTGGGGATAAAAATACTTACCTTAGAGGAGCAAGTAAACCAGAAGGACACACACGCAGGATAATTGAAACACCTCGTTTTCATTTTGGATTTCCATAATATAAGATGTTGCCATCTGGTAATCATGGTGGGGCGGGTAAAGAGGCAGATTGCTATAACACCTTTGCAATTTAAACGGAGTACTTGTCAATGAACTATTCTCGCGCTTGCGCGTATCTACAAAATAATTTCATACTTTCATTTCTAATTATCAGGCAATGAGACTACTATATTATTTCTAGCCTGTGGATATTGAACATAATGATCTAAAGACACCCCCCCCCTCCCCCAGCCGATTGGTCTGCTAGCCGTAACCACGAGTCTCCTCAGATATATTTTGTTCGAGTGTTATTCAATCCACAGAGTTCCGCAGATTGGTTCACTAAAGAATCTTAGTACCAGTGTGAAGTGAACGTTATAAACTATTCCATCTTATGGGTGTTTCTTGCAACAAAGTATACTCCGAGACTTACTGAGCTAACTTAAAATGTTAATTTGCTATCGTGCTTTTTTTTTTAAATCGAACAATTGTTTTACACTTAGTAAATAAATCTTGAAGTACTACGTCATCAACTTTTAAAGCATCTTGCACCACCAGATTAATTGTATGCGCAAAGCATGGCAGATTGCGAATTTGTAATATTTCACATGCTTTAAGCATGGAGCTGACATTATCTGTTACAATACATACCGTTTTATTGAGGATGTCCCAATCAATAAATATTTCTCGCAACGTATCTGCAATGTTCTGCGAACAGTGATTAGTTTTGCTTAACAGTTTTTTCGTAGCCAAATATGCAGTTTTGAGATCGTGATTATAAACAAAATGACCCGTCACAGTCAAAAAACTAGCATTGGCACTTGATGTCCACAAGTCACATGTAATTGCTATATCCGAAACATCTTGAAGTATTACTAATAACTTGGCAGTGGTTTCTTTGAAATAATTTAACATTAGCACATCTCGTAAGTGTGTCTTGCTTGGTAGTTTGTATCTAGGATCCAATGCATGAGTGTATTTTACAAACCCTTCATTTTCTACAATATTGTAGGGCTGCACATCTTTGGCAACCATCTCAGTTAAGGCTCTGTCAATGTCGGTCTTTCGCTTAGAATTCGAATCGTACAAGACGGCTCTTTTGAAGTAGGATGCTACAGAGTTCATACTCGATCTGCAACTGCTGCTTGAAGACGCAGTGTCGTTCCTCTCAGCACGTACAGCTTTTGTGCTTGAGTCTGCTTTTTTAAATTTCCAAGCCAGGATGAAACATTTTCAAGTGGTCGTGCGAGTTTGGCGTATTGCCGCTTGTCTTGTATTCTTTGCAGACATGTGAAATTTTACTTTTCTTCGTAGTACTCTTCCTATTTGGTTCAGAATCCCTATCAGAGTCCGTGCTGAAATAATCGCAGTCCTGCGTGTCGGTACTTGAGGCGGACAATCGAAGTTTACCTTAAATTCGACACACTATCGATCAAAAGACTTATGTATAATTTATATATAACATACCAATTTTTAAAAAGCGATCCATATCTATTTATTTTTTCTTGTTTCTGATTGCTGACACAGAAAAAGCGCGAAAATTATTTTTGGCGATGTGACATGCCCGCTATCGGTCGCACTACTTGGGATGCATGCTAGTAAAGGATGGGGGCGCCAGCATGTTTGTGGAAAACCGAATCAAGAAGGCACGCCAAGTGTTCGGAATGCTGAACGGACTTGTGGAGAACATCCCACCTGATGCTTAATCTGAAGCTGCGTTTCTTCAGCTCGAATGTCCTGTCCGTCCTTCTCTATGGCAACAAACCATGGAAAACAACAGCTTCCATATCGAGGATTCTGCAGTTATCGTCAACAAATGCCTCAGGCGCATCCTGCGTATTCGCTGGCCTGTGTTTATCAGCAATGACGAGCTATGCGTGCGTTTGTTTCTGCACTATGTGCCTACATGGCATATGGGGCAGAAGTAAAAGTAAGTATATTCCGTGCAAAAACAAACACACTAACAAATAGAAACAAAAGAAAATTGAATTTTTAATATATGCAAAGTTGTATGTACATACATGTAATTGTATTTGTTTTTCTATATCGAGCCCTTTTCTCGAAAATAAATAATCTCGAACACCTTTGTATAGGGGTGGATTTGGCTACTTGCTGCTTATGTATATACCTCAGACAAAACGTAACACAATAACATTATTGATATACGATTTCGAACAAGCAAAGGGCGTCACTTAAGTTTGTATACAAATCAATGCAGGCCTGCGTCGTACGTGTGAATCACGCTCTTGGTCTCAAACCCAAAGAGCCGCTTAAAACCGCTTATGACCGGCGCTAGATATCAAATAATTTTAAATCTCGCTCCGATCATGCGCCTTTGTTGTTGCCCATTTACGTTCACTTTATTTTTTATGCGCGCGCTTTGCATGTCAATCATAAAGTTTAAAAGCCCTACCTCCTTCGCACACACTAAATCAAAGCTAAAGGCAGTTACATGTGATTCATGATGCAGATTCTCGCGTGTACGTGTGAGTTAAGGCTATGCAATTTACTTAACTGCAACCTCTTAAATATGTTTTGCTTTGATTCAGTGCGGGCGAAGAAGGTATAGATACTAAGCTTTTTGTTTGACATGCAGAGAAGACAGATTTAAAAATAATTTGTCATCCAGCGCCGAACATGAAGAGCGATGCGCGCGCGTTTTTACGTTCTAAGCTGCCTCTTTGGGCTTGGGACCAAGAGCGCGACTCACACATATGACGCAAACATGCATAGATTCGCTCAATTCTATGAATGTATTCATGATGCAGGTGTACCTATGCCGACTGTCACCACAGCACGAGAATGAGCGAGTCTAAAAACAAGTAAAAACGCTTTAGTAGAGAAGTCCCGACAAAAAGATACCCGTGTGCAGTTGTGCAGAATTTCTTGACTTAACTTTAATATAAAATATCTCCGGTATTTCTTAACCGATTTAGACAAAATTTTAACAGAAGTTTTAAAGTTATCCATAGTTTCAACTGCAATTTTTACATTTTCTAAATTCGAGATTTTTTGGTTATCGATTGCATGTGTATATCGGAAACCTGAATAGTTGTCGATAGTTTGAAGTCTCAAGCTCTTATTGTCTTTGAGATCTTCGTCATACATACGCACGGACAGACGGACGGAAAGACGGACATGGCTATATCGACTCTGCTGTTGATGCTGATCAAGAATATATATACTTTATGGGGTCGGAGATGCTTCCTTCTGTCTGTTACATACTTTCGCATAAAACAATTATACCCTATTTTATCCATTTCATGTGTTCAGGGTATAAACATAATGTAATATTTTACGCATCGATTGCTTGCAAAACAAAGTTTTATTATATTTTGTAGCCACAGTAAGATAACAGAGAGAAGAAGAGCTATTAGTGGTGTTTTGGTGCCGCATTCAGTTGTTGCCATAATTGGTGATGGAGCCTGCCTTTTTAGATCTATTACCTATTTTGTGGGCAAGGCACCAATGGCACCATACGCCAACATATTGTAGCCCATATTTTATCCAACTGGGAAACTTTTGCTTGCTTCAGCTTAAACTTAAATGGAAGGTGTAAAGTTTTATCAAAGTGGAAATTTATTACAAGCATTTGGAAATATTATGCATCCTGTAAAAAGTTGTGTTTTACCGGTCCAGTAATGAATGGACATTTTGATGTTCATATTCCCTTCGAGGAAGTATTAACTCAAGATTCTGATACGTCTAGTGAATGTAAAGCTGAAAATGTTAAAAATCCCGTTAAAAGACGTAGTCGGTTCGCCGACAAAACAAAAAGGGCACGAAAACATTCAGTTGAAAAATATCTTGATAAAAATAGGGATAAGCACATAGAAGCATCAAAAACGATTTCAGGTTAATCAGGAAAAGAGAATATTAAATACTTTGCAATAGTATGTTTTTAAATATTTTCTAATTTATTTATTTCATATCTATCTACTAATGCTAAAATTTATATAAGCTTTTGGCGCAGCGAAGCAAGCAGGACACTTACTAGTTAAACATATTAAAGGCACAAAAGGAGATCTAATTATCTTAAGTGAGCAACTGAACAGAAAAGATCGATGAAGATGAACTTATTCAGTTCGTTCACTTTAGTAAAGTGTTATTTTTTGTTCGTTCGTTCGCGAACGACACAACACTAATGTAAGAACTGAGTAGCACAATCAAAATCGGATTCCTCAACCGCCATAGCTGTCGCACTCAGAAGTTCTTTACCTGAATCCATTTTATTTACTTTTATTCACAGATGTTCACAAACAAAACAATCGATGACAAAGATGTATGTATATTGACAATACATAAAAATCAGAGTTGCATTTACCTAGAAAAAACTTCATTAAAAAGCTGCAACGTGAAAATGCAACCCGATTTGTGAAGTAATTTCAAAACGGAATCAGTAAAAACTCTATTTATAAACTTCATCTTCTAAATGGGGTGTTATTTTAAACAACATGATAAAGCTCTAGACAATAACCATACAGATGTTTAAGAACTAACATTTCACAAATACAATATGCCTTTAAATTTTCGGTATAAGGATATTCAAATTTGATTTTAAGGCCACTTACCAAACTTCGATTATCAAAACTTCTTCGCGTGGACCCTCTGCAATCGGCCTATTAAAAAAAATAAAATATATATATACTAAAAGATACCCTGAACCCGTGTATTAAAATGACTTGCAGTAGTGCACAGTAGCTATAAAGTTATCCATAGTTTCAACTCCCATTTTTACATTTTCTTAGGTAGGGCTTAGGAGGTAGGGCTTTTAAACTTTATGATTGACATGCAAAGCGCGCGCATAAAAAATAAAGTGAACGTAAATGGGCAACAACAAAGGCGCATGATCGGAGCGAGATTTAAAATTATTTGATATCTAGCGCCGGTCATAAGCGGTTTTAAGCGGCTCTTTGGGTTTGAGACCAAGAGCGTGATTCACACGTACGACGCAGGCCTGCATTGATTTGTATACAAACTTAAGTGACGCCCTTTGCTTGTTCGAAATCGTATATCAATAATGTTATTGTGTTACGTTTTGTCTGAGGTATATACATAAGCAGCAAGTAGGCAAATCCACCCCTATACAAAGGTGTTCGAGATTATTTATTTTCGAGAAAAGGGCTCGATATAGAAAAACAAATACAATTACATGTATGTACATACAACTTTGCATATATTTGAAATTCAATTTTCTTTTGTTTCTATTTGTTAGTGTGTTTGTTTTTGCACGGAATATACTTACTTTTACTTCTGCCCCATATGCCATTTAGGCACATAGTGCAGAAACAAACGCACGCATAGCTCGTCATTGCTGATAAACACAGGCCAGCGAATACGCAGGATGCGCCTGAGGCATTTGTTGACGATAACTGCAGAATCCTCGATATGGAAGCTGTTGTTTTCCATGGTTTGTTGCCATAGAGAAGGACGGACAGGACATTCGAGCTGAAGAAACGCAGCTTCAGATTAAGCATCAGGTGGGATGTTCTCCACAAGTCCGTTCAGCATTCCGAACACTTGGCGTGCCTTCTTGATTCGGTTTTCCACACACATGCTGGCGCCCCCATCCTTTACTAGCATGCATCCCAAGTATTGCGACCGATAGCGGGCATGTCACATCGCCAAAAATAATTTTCGCGCTTTTTCTGTGTCAGCAATCAGAAACAAGAAAAAATAAATAGATATGGATCGCTTTTTAAAAATTGGTATGTTATATATAAATTATACATAAGTCTTTTGATCGATAGTGTGTCGAATTTAAGGTAAACTTCGATTGTCCGCCTCAAGTACCGACACGCAGGACTGCGATTATTTCAGCACGGACTCTGATAGGGATTCTGAACCAAATAGGAAGAGTACTACGAAGAAAAGTAAAATTTCACATGTCTGCAAAGAATACAAGACAAGCGGCAATACGCCAAACTCGCACGACCACTTGAAAATGTTTCATCCTGGCTTGGAAATTTAAAAAGCAGACTCAAGCACAAAAGCTGTACGTGCTGAGAGGAACGACACTGCGTCTTCAAGCAGCAGTTGCAGATCGAGTATGAACTCTGTAGCATCCTACTTCAAAAGAGCCGTCTTGTACGATTCGAATTCTAAGCGAAAGACCGACATTGACAGAGCCTTAACTGAGATGGTTGCCAAAGATGTGCAGCCCTACAATATTGTAGAAAATGAAGGGTTTGTAAAATACACTCATGCATTGGATCCTAGATACAAACTACCAAGCAAGACACACTTACGAGATGTGCTAATGTTAAATTATTTCAAAGAAACCACTGCCAAGTTATTAGTAATACTTCAAAATGTTTCGGATATAGCAATTACATGTGACTTGTGGACATCAAGTGCCAATGCTAGTTTTTTGACTGTGACGGGTCATTTTGTTTATAATCACGATCTCAAAACTGCATATTTGGCTACGAAAAAACTGTTAAGCAAAACTAATCACTGTTCGCAGAACATTGCAGATACGTTGCGAGAAATATTTATTGATTGGGACATCCTCAATAAAACGGTATGTATTGTCACAGATAATCTCAGCTTCATGCTTAAAGCATGTGAAATATTACAAATTCGCAATCTGCCATGCTTTGCGCAAACGATTAATCTGGTGGTGCAAGATGCTTTAAAAGTTGATGACGTAGTACTTCAAGATTTATTTACTAAGTGTAAAACAATTGTTCGATTTAAAAAAAAAAAGCACGATAGCAAATTAACATTTTAAATTAGCTCAGTAAGTCTCGGAGTATACTTTGTTGCAAGAAACACCCATAAGATGGAATAGTTTATAACGTTCACTTCACACTGGTACTAAGATTCTTTAGTGAACCAATCTGCGGAACTCTGTGGATTGAATAACACTCGAACAAAATATATCTGAGGAGACTCGTGGTTACGGCTAGCAGACCAATCGGCTGTGGGGGGGGGGTTTTAGATCATCATGTTCAATATCCACAGGCTAGAAATAATATAGTAGTCTCATTGCCTGATAATTAGAAATGAAAGTATGAAATTATTTTGTAGATACGCGCAAGCGCGAGAATAGTTCATTGACAAGTACTCCGTTTAAATTGCAAAGGTGTTATAGCAATCTGCCTCTTTACCCGCCCCACCATGATTACCAGATGGCAACATCTTATATTATGGAAATCCAAAATGAAAACGAGGTGTTTCAATTATCCTGCGTGTGTGTCCTTCTGGTTTACTTGCTCCTCTAAGGTAAGTATTTTTATCCCCAAAAACCTGCGATGATCCCGTCCAGAAAAGCCTCCAGTCGGTGCAGCACAACAGCAACAGCATCAGATCCAAGCGAGACCACAGCCAGCAACAAGTGAGACTGCCGTGGGTGTCAAACCAAGAGAACACAACCACCAAGCCTGCTCACTCTCGTTTGCTGGTTTGCTTGCCACGCTGACCAGACTCTAAGAACCGAAATTTTTCTTTTTTACGCAACGCGTAATTAGGCAAATGCTAAAAATATTAATATTTTTACAATATTTACCCCAAACAATACGTTAATTCGCGAGCAATTCTCCTGCGTAATTCGTATCCGATCGCATTGCACGATAAAAATAAAATTATTGTGTATGATGCACACGATTTTTAAAAATTACTTTTTCACTCTTTTCCGGAGCGTTTGCGTGCATCTGCAGCGAATATCCTATCCAAAAAGAAATATGCCGGAAGTTACATGAAATAAGCCGCTGTTACACCATTTATCGTTTATCTATTACTCACATTGGCAAACTGTTATCAAACTATCGCATGATCAATTTTACATAATCGATATTTGTGACAATGTATAGAACTACCAGACCATTTCGAAACTAAATGTTACTCACTGAATCTAAATGCCTGTAAACTAAATCATAAAATATACTTTGGAACAGGGATTGTACATTACAACCACAAGCAAATTCTGTTGTCTTACACCTGGGAAATGGCTTGAAAAATAACAATCACTGACAAATATCTTTTGCGTGATAGGTTCCCTTTATCCGACCTTGGAGGTCTTCCAACACGTAATAAGCACTACCTTACTTTTCCTTAAGTCTGGATTTGATCCATTGGAGATTAAGTTTGGCATTAATCTGCTTTGCAAAGTTGCTTAAAGCGAAATTTCGCCGAAAAACTTCTTGACCCACTTTTAAATTTATTTTTCGGGTACGTAAATTATATTGTTCTGCGTTTCGATCATATGCTTTGGCAATATTTTCTCGAACGTTTTTACGTAACAATTGAAGGTTATCATCTCGTTTAAGAACGTTTACTGACTTATCTAACATGTTCAGATTTTTGAACAGCTCACCGTGGGTTGCCATATCGAATCCATATAAAGCATGATACGGAGACCATCCAAGGCTTTGATGATAAGCATTTCGGAGCGCACAACTTATCGCTTGAATATGTAAGTCCCATTCACAATGATTATCGTCTAAATAAGCTCTAATTCCACTAAAAATAGATCGGTTTACTCTTTCCGACGCATTCGATTGTGGTGAGTACAGAGCAGTATAAGTGCGATGGATCCCGTGAGCACTCAACCAAGCGTTGAACTCAGACGACTTAAATTGTGATCCATTGTCACTCACAAGCGTTTCAGGAACTCCATAGACAAAGAATATGCTATCTTGTAGAAAGTTTTTGATTGCGCTGGTCGTGAACTTTTTCAACGGACACAGCCAATGAAATTTAGACAAATGATCAACCACGATCAACAAACCAATGGCTCATGACTTACTTCGTGGATACGGACCTAAAATGTCTACATAAAGTCTTTGAAATGGGCTTGCAGAAACAGTTGCTTTTCCCATGGGCGGTTTTAGAGAATAATTAGGAGCTTTTATTGTTTTACACACTTCACACTCTCGCACGTAGGATCTTATTTGCGAAACCATACCAGGCCAAAAAAATGTCGACGAATAAGCTCTAAAGTTTTCGCAATTCCTCCATGTGCTGTCACTACGCTATCATGAGAACGTGTGATGATTTCATTGGTTAAACTTTTTGGAATCCATATTTTCCAAGCAGCCTGTCTTCTTTCTTCTGAACTTTCATCGTGCTCCGTGCGGACGTATATAAACTTATCAAGAATCTTCGGATAGTTTTCTGGGCTCCTCAAAAATTTTATTTTTAACTGCTGATATTCGCTCTCGTCAAAACAAGGCGAACTTAAATCAATCGCTGGATTGGCCTGTTCGATTGCTGCAACCTCTTCTTCCGAATATAAACGAGAGTGAGCGTCGGGAACTATATTATCTCGTCCTCTCCTATGGCTAAAAAAACTTATAACCTTGCAAGCGCATAGCCCATCTCGCAAGTTTGGCAATATTTGGCTGTCGCATCAACCAAACTAAACTGGCGTGATCGGTCACGACCTCAAACTCCTGAAGTTCTAAATAACATCTAAAACGTTCGATGGTTTTAACGCCGCCAAGCATTCGCGTTCGGTGACGCTATAATTGCGTTGTGCCGTGTTTAGCTTTTTGGAGATAAAAGCTATGGGTTTTCTATTCCGTCGTCGGTCAACTGATCCAAAACCAAAATGGACATACAATTTTTTTTTCAAAATTGGGGTTCTGCAAGACAGGAGCAGTTATAAGCAATTCTTTTAATTTCTCAAACGAATCCTGCGCTGCTTGAGTCCAAACAAACTTTTTCATCGTTGATAGTAACTCCGTAATCGGAAAAGTAATATCGGCAAAATTTTCTATAAAGCGTCTGTACCAACCTATAAAACCAAGAAATCTTCGTGTTTGTTTCACCGTTTTTGGTACAGGCCATGTCTTTTGCTATGCAAACATTGCCAATGACGTATCCAAGATATGGAACTTCAGTTACTCAAAATTGAGTTTTAGCTATATTTAAAGTCAAATTCGCTTTTCTAAAACGTTCAGTTGGACTAAAACTGTTAAATGAGAGTCAAAATCTTCTGGGACAACACATAAATCATCCAAATAACCAAAACCACAGTACTTTAACTCTGCGGGAATTAATTCATCCATCAGACGACACATCGTCTGCGGCGCTATGCACTGCAAAGTAGTAATTTGGCCGGGGTGTAAGACTCAGTCCGGCCAGGTCTAGCTTACAAGAATACTTGTATTTGCTAGGGACTATAAAGCGTCGGGGGTCACAAGGTTAGGGATGGAATCCACTACTAAGAGCCACGAAAGGGCATTAGCGGATGCGAAGGGTCGTGCCGCTTCACGCCTCTGGCCACACGCTCGGGATTATGGGTCGGTGGGATGGGTTCATAACCTCACACCGCACACGCTGGGGGGTTATGATGCGAGGGCACGTGCGTGTGCAACTCAACGCAAAGAAATTAAAAACACAGAATTCTTTCTTCAATAGCTGCTGAGCTCTTCCAGCAATCGATTTATTAATTCTCTTCTTCACTATCACTCTATAACTTTCCTATATATCTATAAAAACCGATCAAAGGATGCTATTCCCGCTTACCTTTTTCCTTCACTAGATCGTGGATTCCCCTGCGATCAGTTTATTTAACTTCAAATGTCTTATTGCAAACAAACAAAAATCTCACTCTTACTCTTAATCGGCCCGGTCACCTGACACGTGTCTCAGGCAACGAATCTCTTTTCTTATTACACCATGCGCGCATGTGCGCGACCATCTCTTTCGCCGGTATTTCTCCACTCTCGATCCCCGCGCGTGTCCGTCCGCTTACACCGACCGGTCGCAACTCTCGAGTCGGTCGCGCTCCAGCCTCGGCGCGAGCTGCATTTTTGCTTTTCCCCACGCTTATCCGCGACCGTGGTGGATTAGAAGATCACAGCTGGCGCGCTGCACCTTGCGACCCTGCGCTGGCGGCGGTTATATTCAAAACCCTACTTTAAATCTTAATACGTTAGATGCTAGTTAAATGTTACTTATACAATGTTAAATTATTTATATTTCGCTTCTTGCGTTCTCTTTGTCTTATTTACTAATAAATCCAATAACAATAATCATCGTGCTTCTTGCGTCATTACAAATATATCTAATAAATCCTTACTATACTTTATTGACGGCGCTTTGTGGGGGAGGCCTATTCGAGGCCTACCTCACACCCCCCCTTTCTTCGGGAGCGTGATGGTTACTCTCCTTATGACGTATGCCATCACGCTGGTCGCACACCACCTTCGGCGGTATAACCTGCTTTTTCGGCGGTGGCTGCTGCGGGTTGGCTGGCTCCTCCTCGTCCATCACTGCTGCGGGTAATACCTCGGCGTAATTCCTATTCTGTATCGGGGATGGTTCCACCTTGTGCGCCGCGGCCTTGGTGCTGGGGTTCCGGACTCTGGTGTGTGTCAGACTCGCCGCTCTCGTCTGCGTCTTCTACGCGCACGCTCGCAGAGTTCTCCTCGTCACTACTGACCACCATAGGCCTGCTCATCGTAACGTATTCTGTAAGTTTAAAAACGATTAGTATTCCTCAATAAATGTTTAGGGGATTTAAAAATCAGTGTGTAAGTTATTCTCAACCAAAGAGATGCCAGGCCGCCACTCTCTGCGCCTGAGCTTGTAGTCCCTTCGTTTGATTGGCTTTTTATCTCTCGTACTGATCCTGTGTTTGAGAGCTGGTTCCGTCTTTAGAACTTCCTGGATACCTGGTTACAGATCCGCTGGCCACTCCTGTTCCTTCGTGGCGACACTCTTCAACTGTGTTTTTGCGGGGCCGGGTAAAACGCACCCTCCTACCTCGCCCAACAGTTGCTCCTTGGTGCCCGGCAACGCGTCTATGCTTTCTCCTTGGATCGTTCCTACGGCGATATCCGGCTGAGGTGCCCCCAGGACATCCTCCTTTCTGCCTCTGTCTCCCGTAGTCCTCCGATCGTTCCGCAGCTGGCTCACGTTCCGCGTGGATCCGGTCGACTTCCCTATCTGGCACCTCCACAGCTTCGAGTGTTGAGCTAGCTCCCCCGCACTGTATGGTCGTCCCCACCCGGCACAAGAAATCTATTCCTAGTGTTATGTTGTCTAGCATCGAAGGCATCACGAGCATATCCATCGTGCCCTCAGCCCCCACTAGACCAACCTTCACCCTCAATAGCTTTCTTACCTCTAAGGTCGAACCATCGGCTAAGCGAATTTTCGCATTGACCGTGCGGGAAAATTCCTCTCTAACGAAGCTCCTAGTCGCCCCTGTGTCTACTGTTGCTGTCGCTACCCGGTCCCCGACTCTTACGGTAGCGACCAGTCGCCCGTCTTCGACTCTCAGGGGATACTCTAACTTCGGGACTGGTTCGCGTTGGCCCCTATCGGATCCCGTCCCAGATAGTGCCACTGACCGTTTCCCGCCCTCGACTTTTGACAACACTCGTTACTATTCACGCCATTGGTACCGCACTGACTACAAAACTGCACCCGCGGATTGAGACACTCCCTGGCAAAGTGCCCCTCCTGCGAACAATTGTAGCAAACCCTTTTCCCGTCCGGAGCCCTAGACTGCTCTTGGCTGATCATGCCATTTGAAATCACCCCCATCTGAGCGAACGGTGGCGCACCCGAAACATTGACGCTTGGTCCTGGCTGTGGCTGAGTCCGGAAAGGGTTGAAATGTTTGGCGGGAACTACCTCGCCGCCTAATCCGTCAGAATACCAATTGGCCTCTGTCCGACCACGGATTGTACACTCGAGGACTTGATTCGCGTCAGCTGCGCAAGAGATGAGAAATCCTTCCTGCAGATGTACAGCCGGTATGCAGGCGCCAAATTTTCATACACCCTTTGTAGTTCTTGGTCCGCCCTGTACCCCGCATGGTACATCATACCCCTAAGCTCGAGCAAATATTCCTTAAACGGCTCGTTGTCACGTTGCCGTCGTGCCCGGATACCGTCCTCCAACCTGTCAAAATATTGTGGGGGTAGGAAGAATTCCAAGAATTCGGCCCTAAATACCGCCCTAAATACCGCCGCACGCGTGTGCGGTGTGAGGTTATGAACCCACCCCACCGACCCATAATCCCGAGCGTGCGGCCAGAGGCGTGAAGCGGCACGACCCTTCGCATCCGCTAATGCCCTTTCGTGGCTCTTAGTAGTGGATTCCATCCCTAACCTTGTGACCCCCGACGCTTTATAGTCCCTAGCAAATACAAGTATTCTTGTAAGCTAGACCTGGCCGGACTAAGTCTTATACCCCGGCCAAATTACTACTTTACAAGTGGCGCCCGAGCAGGGACCTAAAGCGTGTAGGCGTGGTGTGAGCTGGAATTAAAGCCCCAGCAACACTACTAACAAGTGACAGGGAATTTTTTTTTGGTTAATAAGAAAAAAAAGTAAAACTTAAAAGTGTCGTGTATACCTGCTGATACACTGTTTTACATAAGCTCATGTAAAACGGCGGTCAGCAACAACGCGCGTGGTTCTGTGCATTTGTCGTGGCACAGCGAAAACGGGAGCACCGAGAAAAAACGGGATAAGCACCGGTTGAGTCTGTCGCGGCGCAACGAAGTTGACGGTTGAAATATATTCACCGATCAATCTAACGGGTCGCGTTCGAGGCTGCGGGATTTGGCAGTGCTTGCGGCGCAACGAAGTTGACGGTGGAAACGGGTACACCGATCAACATAACGGTTTGCGTTCGGTGCGGTCGTTGTAGCGAACATCTGCCGGCACAACGAAAGTGTCAGCAAAGTGTGCGAGCCGATCGCATAGCGGTGTTGCCAGCGTGCCGAGTCGTCGGTGTGGGCAAAAGTCGTGGTCGCGTGGCACGGTGGGACAAGAACCGCGAAAAGGTGAACATATTTTTTGTGTGACGGTGTCCCATCGCGCATTCGGTAACGAGTCAACGTTAAGTCGCCGCACAGTGGGCCACGACCGTGTGTTGATTTTGGACTTTCGAGTAAACGGGAAGTCCAACTGTGCGTGTCCAAAGGGGGCACAGTGGGACAAAGTGTGCGCCACGGGAGAAAAAAAATATTTTGCTTCGAAAAAAAAAGTAAAAACAATGACACACGGTACCAAGTGAAGTGAAAATATTTTTCGGTCGTGGTACAGTGGAACAAAGGTTTAGGAATCACCCTGAACAGGATCTTATCATGGGATAGTCAGGTGAATAAAGCTGTGGGAAAAACGTGTGGCGTTTTAAGACAACTTTGGCTCACCCAGAAATTCCTACCCCTTAACATAAGAATATTGATCGCGAAATCTTTAATATTGCCAAAACTTTTGCATGGCATTGAAATTTTTGGCAAATGCGACGCTGCAAGCCAAAGGAAGTTGAGGGTAGCGTATAATAATGTAGCCCGTTACGTGTTTGGCCTCAAAAGCGCAGACCACGTAACGGGTTACGCTAATAGACTGTTGGATCTAGATCTAACGTCTTTAATTAACTTTAGAATTCTTCGCTTCCTACACAAAATTATATATACACAAGAACCTGAGTATTTGTATGGCAACATAAAGTTAACATCGTCCCAACGTGTGAACAACCTCGTTTGCTTGAGAACCAAACTAGCCTCTTCTGATAGGCAGTTCTTTATCTTTGCTGTTCGACTGTGGAACAATCTTCCTCCCTACATTAAATCTATACGCAGTGCACACCGTTTTAAAATTAATTTAGAATCATATTATAAAACTTAATTTTAACGCCTGAAACTACATTACAGTCCAACTTACGCATAACTCTCAATATGTAATTCTTTTCATTTGATTCCATTTTATAACTAATTGTTTAAATATATAATTTAGTTTAATACTCTTACATTTTACATTTTAATATCTGTTATTAATGCTTTAATTTATAGTAGCAATACTGTAGCATTAAGAATCATTCAACAATTAAATTAAATTAAATTAAATTATGTCTTATGAAGGTTAATAACGTTTTTTTTAAAAAGATATCAAAAGATAATATTCGAACAAAATAAAAAAAATTTTTTTGTGAACAGAAAGTCGCGTTAAACTATACCGAACTAAATAAAAACAATTTAAAAAAAAAAAAAAATTGTTTTTATTTCTGTCGCACAGTGGGACACCTACGGTCCGAAGTCAGGGGAATATTAAAACAAAAAAAAAATTTTTTTAATTGTCGACTGGTTCTTATTTTTGTATGTTCGCGCGGGTTTTTTTGTTCTTTTTTTAAAATTTTGGGAAAGGTGAAAATGGAAAAACCTTCGACGAATGAACCCGCCGGAATGGATGCCGGAGACAGCAACAACCCTGGCGTGGGCGCGCAATGGGTCTACCACTGCCATAAGGAGGATTTGGAAAACATCGCCCGGGATTTTGGATTGGATAAATGCGCCACGGTAACTGACTACCGTTGGCTGGTATGTACATTCATAAGGCGAGATGGTCACACCACCGAGATATGGACCCGACTGGCAGAATGGGAGTTGCGGTTCGCAAAGGTCCCGGTATCACCTGTCCTGACCACCACCTCTGTCGGAGGAAGCCGACCCCGACAGAAGTCGGAATCCGATGCGGTAGTACCCACGATACGGACAGGTGTCACGGTAAACTTGCTCTCGCCTCCCAGTGGTGCCAGCCACAGTGAGTACACCTCGCGCCATACAACTTTTGTCCCCGATATACGGATAGATCCGCCTGTAGCACCGGAGGCCAGTACCCAGGTGAGACAAGCGAACTACCCGCTTCATTACAGCGATAGTGGTGGTGCCTACAGAAACGGGATGGGTGTACTGACCCATTAGTGTTCTTAGAGGCAATTGAGGATAGTGCGAAATCATATGACATAAGTTTAGACAGCTTGCCACGGGCAATGAGTATAGCTCTGACGGGTGACGCAGCAAGTTGGTTAACGGTGACCGAATTCTTGGAATTCTTCCTACCCCCACAATATTTCGACAGGTTGGAGGACGGTGTCCGGGCACGACGGCAACGTGACAACGAGCCGTTTAAGGAATATTTGCTCGAGCTTAGGGGTATGATGTACCATGCGGGGTACAGGGCGGACCAAGAACTACACAGGGTGTATGAAAATTTGGCGCCTGCATACCGGCTGTACATCTGCAGGAAGGATTTCTCATCTCTTGCGCAGCTGACGCGAATCAAGTCCGCGAGTGTACAATCCGTGGTCGGACAGAGGCCAATTGGTATTCTGACGGATTAGGCGGCGAGGTAGTTCCCGCCAAACATTTCAACCCTTTCCGGACTCAGCCACAGCCAGGACCAAGCGTCAATGTTTCGGGTGCGCCACCGTTCGCTCAGATGGGGGTGATTTCAAATGGCATGATCAGCCAAGAGCAGCCTAGGGCTCCGGACGGGAAAAGGGTTTGCTACAATTGTTCGCAGGAGGGGCACTTTGCCAGGGAGTGTCTCAATCCGCGGGTGCAGTTTTGTAGTCAGTGCGGTACCAATGGCGTGAATAGTAACGAGTGTTGTCAGAAGTCGAGGGCGGGAAACGGTCAGTGGCACTATCTGGGACGGGATCCGATAGGGGCCAACGCGAACCAGTCCCGAAGTTAGAGTATCCCCTGAGAGTCGAAGACGGGCGACTGGTCGCTACCGTAAGAGTCGGGGACCGGGTAGCGACAGCAACAGTAGACACAGGGGCGACTAGGAGCTTCGTTAGAGAGGAATTTTCCCGCACGGTCAATGCGAAAATTCGCTTAGCCGATGGTTCGACCTTAGAGGTAAGAAAGCTATTGAGGGTGAAGGTTGGTCTAGCGGGGGCTGAGGGCACGATGGATATGCTCGTGATGCCTTCGATGCTAGACAACATAACACTAGGAATAGATTTCTTGTGCCGGGTGGGGACGACCATACAGTGCGGGGGAGCTAGCTCAACACTCGAAGCTGTGGAGGTGCCAGATAGGGAAGTCGACCGGATCCACGCGGAATGTGAGCCAGCTGCGGAACGATCGGAGGACTACGGGAGACAGAGGCAGAAAGGAGGATGTCCTGGGGGCACCTCAGCCGGATATCGCCGTAGGAACGATCCAAGGAGAAAGCATAGACGCGTTGCCGGGCACCAAGGAGCAACTGTTGGGCGAGGTAGGAGGGTGCGTTTTACCCGGCCCCGCAAAAACACAGTTGAAGAGTGTCGCCACGAAGGAACAGGAGTGGCCAGCGGATCTGTAACCAGGTATCCAGGAAGTTCTAAAGACGGAACCAGCTCTCAAACACAGGATCAGTACGAGAGATAAAAAGCCAATCAAACGAAGGGACTACAAGCTCAGGCGCAGAGAGTGGCGGCCTGGCATCTCTTTGGTTGAGAATAGCTTACACACTGATTTTGAAATCCCCTAAACATTTATTGAGAAATACTAATCGTTTTTAAACTTACAGAATACGTTACGATGAGCAGGCCTATGGTGGTCAGTAGTGACGAGCAGAACTCTGCGAGCGTGCGCGTAGAAGACGCAGACGAGAGCGGCGAGTCTGACACACACCAGAGTCCGGAAACCCAGTACCAAGGCCGCGGCGCACAAGGTGGAACCATCCCCGGTACAGAATGGGAATAACGTTACGCCGAGGTATTACCCGGAGCAGTGATGGACGAGGAGGAGCCAGCCAACCCGCAGCAGCCACCGCCGAAAAAGCAGGTTATACCGCCGAAGGTGTGGGCTGTGCGACCAGCGTGATGGCATACGTCATAAGGAGAGTAACCATCACGCTCCCGAAGAAAGGGGGGTGTGAGGTAGGCCTCGAATAGGCCTCCCCACAAAGCGCCGTCGATAGAGTATAGTAAGGATTTATTAGATATATTTGTAATGACGCAAGAAGCACGATGATTATTGTTATTGGATTTATTAGTAAATAAGACAAAGAGAACGCAAGAAGCGAAATATAAATAATTTAACATTGTATAAGTAACATTTAACTAGCATCTAACGTATTAAGATTTAAAGTAGGGTTTTGAATATAACCGCCGCCAGCGCAGGGTCGCAAGGTGCAGCGCGCCAGCTGTGATCTTCTAATCCACCACGGTCGCGGATAAGCGTGGGGAAAAGCAAAAATGCAGCTCGCGCCGAGGCTGAAGCGCGACCGACTCGAGAGTTGCGAACGGTCGGTGTAAGCGGACGGACACGCGCGGGGATCGAGAGTGGAGAAATACCGGCGAAAGAGATGGTCGCGCACATGCGCGCATGGTATAATAAGAAAAGAGAATCGTTGCCCGAGACACGTGTCAGGTGATTAAGAGTAAGAGTGAGATTTTTGTTTGTTTGCAATAAGACATTTGAAATTAAATAAACTGATCGCAGGGGAATCCACGATCTAGTGAAGGAAAAAGGTAAGCGGGAATAGCACCCTTTGATCGGTTTTTTTTAGATATATAGGAAAGTTATAGAGTGATAGTGAAGAAGAGAATTAATAAATCGATTGCTGGAAGACTTCCGCGACTATTGAAGTGTTTTTAATTTCTTTGCGTTGAGTTGCACACGCACGTGCCCTCGCATCATAACCCCCCAGCGTGTGCGGTGTGAGGTTATGAACCCATCCCACCGACCCATAATCCCGAGCGTGTGGCCAGAGGCGTGAAGCGGCACGACCCTTCGCATCCGCTAATGCCCTGTCGTGGCTCTTAGTAGTGGATTCCATCCCTAACCTTGTGACCCCCGACGCTTTATAGTCCCTAGCAAATACAAGTATTCTTGTAAGCTAGACCTGGCCGGACTGAGTCTTATACCCCGGCCAAATTACTACTTTACAGTGCAAAGCGCCGCAGACGATGTGTCGTCTGATGGATGAATTAATTCCCGCAGAGTTAAAGTACTGTGTTTTTGGTTATTTGGATGATTTATGTGTTGTCCCAGAAGATTTTGACTCTCATTTAACAGTTTTAGTCCAACTGAACGTTTTAGAAAAGCGAATTTGACTTTAAATATAGCTAAAACTCAATTTTGAGTAACTGAAGTTCCATATCTTGGATACGTCATTGGCAATGTTTGCATAGCAACTGACCCCAAGAAAATTGAATCGATAAAGACATGACCTGTACCAAAAACGGTGAAACAAACACGAAGATTTCTTGGTTTTATAGGTTGGTACAGACGCTTTATAGAAAATTTTGCCGATATTACTTTTCCGATTACGGAGTTACTATCAACGATGAAAAAGTTTGTTTGGACTCAAGCAGCGCAGGATTCGTTTGAGAAATTAAAAGAATTGCTTATAACTGCTCCTGTCTTGCAGAACCCCAATTTTGAAAAAAAATTGTATGTTTATTTTGGTTTTGGATCAGTTGACCGACGACGGAATAGAAAACCCATAGCTTTTATCTCCAAAAAGCTAAACACGGCACAACGCAATTATAGCGTCACCGAACGCGAATGCTTGGCGGCGTTAAAAGCCATCGAACGTTTTAGATGTTATTTAGAACTTCAGGAGTTTGAGGTCGTGACCGATCACGCCAGTTTAGTTTGGTTGATGCGACAGCCAAATATCAAGGATAGACTTGCGAGATGGGCATTTTTTTTGGCCTGGTATGGTTTCGCAAATAAGATCCTACGTGCGAGAGTGTGAAGTGTGTAAAACAATAAAAGCTCCTAATTATTCTCTAAAACCGCCCATGGGAAAAGCAACTGTTTCTGCAAGCCCATTTCAAAGACTTTATGTAGACATTTTAGGTCCGTATCCACGAAGTAAGTCATGAGCCATTGGTTTGTTTATCGTGGTTGATTATTTGTCTAAATTTCATTGGCTGTGTCCGTTGAAAAAGTTCACGACCAGCGCAATCAAAAACTTTCTACAAGATAGCATATTCTTTGTCTATGGAGTTCCTGAAACGCTTGTGAGTGACAATGGATCACAATTTAAGTCGTCTGAGTTCAACGCTTGGTTGAGTGCTCACGGGATCCATCACACTTATACTGCTCTGTACTCACCACAATCGAATGCGTCGGAAAGAGTAAACCGATCTATTTTTAGTGGAATTAGAGCTTATTTAGACGATAATCATTGTGAATGGGACTTACATATTCAAGCGATAAGTTGTGCGCTCCGAAATGCTTATCATCAAAGCCTTGGATGCCCTCCGTATCATGCTTTATATGGATTCGATATGGCAACCCACGGTGAGCTGTTCAAAAATCTGAACAAGTTAGATAAGTCAGTAAACGTTCTTAAACGAGATGATAACCTTCAATTGTTACGTAAAAACGTTCGAGAAAATATTGCCAAAGCATATGATCGAAACGCAGAACAATATAATTTACGTACCCGAAAAATAAATTTTAAAGTGGGTCAAGAAGTTTTTCGGCGAAATTTCGCTTTAAGAAACTTTGCAAAGCAGATTAATGCCAAACTTAATCTCCAATGGATCAAATCCAGACTTAAGGAAAAGTAAGGTAGTGCTTATTACGTGTTGGAAGACCTCCAAGGTCGGATAAAGGGAACCTATCACGCAAAAGATATTTGTCAGTGATTGTTATTTTTCAAGCCATTTCCCAGGTGTAAGACAACAGAATTTGCTTGTGGTTGTAATGTACAATCCCTGTTCCAAAGTATATTTTATGATTTAGTTTACAGGCATTTAGATTCAGTGAGTAACATTTAGTTTCGAAATGGTCTGGTAGTTCTATACATTGTCACAAATATCGATTATGTAAAATTGATCATGCGATAGTTTGATAACAGTTTGCCAATGTGAGTAATAGATAAACGATAAATGGTGTAACAGCGGCTTATTTCATGTAACTTCCGGCATATTTCTTTTTGGATAGGATATTCGCTGCAGATGCACGCAAACGCTCCGGAAAAGAGTGAAAAAGTAATTTTTAAAAATCGTGTGCATCATACACAATAATTTTATTTTTATCGTGCAATGCGATCGGATACGAATTACGTAGGAGAATTGCTCGCGAATTAACGTATTGTTTGGGGTAAATATTGTAAAAATATTAATATTTTTAGCATTTGCCTAATTACGCGTTGCGTAAAAAAAAAAAAATTTCGGTTCTTAGAGTCTGGTCAGCGTGGCAAGCAAACCAGCAAACGAGAGTGAGCAGGCTTGGTGGTTGTGTTCTCTTGGTTTGACACCCACGGCAGTCTCACTTGTTGCTGGCTGTGGTCTCGCTTGGATCTGATGCTGTTGCTGTTGTGCTGCACCGACTGGAGGCTTTTCTGGACGGGATCATCGCAGGTTTTTGGGGATAAAAATACTTACCTTAGAGGAGCAAGTAAACCAGAAGGACACACACGCAGGATAATTGAAACACCTCGTTTTCATTTTGGATTTCCATAATATAAGATGTTGCCATCTGGTAATCATGGTGGGGCGGGTAAAGAGGCAGATTGCAGATTGGTGTTAACCTTTGCAATTTAAACGGAGTACTTGTCAATGAACTATTCTCGCGCTTGCGCGTATCTACAAAATAATTTCATACTTTCATTTCTAATTATCAGGCAATGAGACTACTATATTATTTCTAGCCTGTGGATATTGAACATGATGATCTAAACCCCCCCCCCCCCCCCACAGCCGATTGGTCTGCTAGCCGTAACCACGAGTCTCCTCAGATATATTTTGTTCGAGTGTTATTCAATCCACAGAGTTCCGCAGATTGGTTCACTAAAGAATCTTAGTACCAGTGTGAAGTGAACGTTATAAACTATTCCATCTTATGGGTGTTTCTTGCAACAAAGTATATCCGAGACTTACTGAGCTAATTTAAAATGTTAATTTGCTATCGTGCTTTTTTTTTTTTAAATCGAACAATTGTTTTACACTTAGTAAATAAATCTTGAAGTACTACGTCATCAACTTTTAAAGCATCTTGCACCACCAGATTAATCGTTTGCGCAAAGCATGGCAGATTGCGAATTTGTAATATTTCACATGCTTTAAGCATGAAGCTGAGATTATCTGTGACAATACATACCGTTTTATTGAGGATGTCCCAATCAATAAATATTTCTCGCAACGTATCTGCAATGTTCTGCGAACAGTGATTAGTTTTGCTTAACAGTTTTTTCGTAGCCAAATATGCAGTTTTGAGATCGTGATTATAAACAAAATGACCCGTCACAGTCAAAAAACTAGCATTGGCACTTGAATCTAGGATCCAATGCATGAGTGTATTTTACAAACGCTTCATTTTCTACAATATTGTAGGGCTGCACATCTTTGGCAACCATCTCAGTTAAGGCTCTGTCAATGTCGGTCTTTCGCTTAGAATTCGAATCGTACAAGACGGCTCTTTTGAAGTAGGATGCTACAGAGTTCATACTCGATCTGCAACTGCTGCTTGAAGACGCAGTGTCGTTCCTCTCAGCACGTACAGCTTTTGTGCTTGAGTCTGCTTTTTAAATTTCCAAGCCAGGATGAAACATTTTCAAGTGGTCGTGCGAGTTTGGCGTATTGCCGCTTGTCTTGTATTCTTTGCAGACATGTGAAATTTTACTTTTCTTCGTAGTACTCTTCCTATTTGGTTCAGAATCCCTATCAGAGTCCGTGCTGAAATAATCGCAGTCCTGCGTGTCGGTACTTGAGGCGGACAATCGAAGTTTACCTTAAATTCGACACACTATCGATCAAAAGACTTATGTATAATTTATATATAACATACCAATTTTTAAAAAGCGATCCATATCTATTTATTTTTTCTTGTTTCTGATTGCTGACACAGAAAAAGCGCGAAAATTATTTTTGGCGATGTGACATGCCCGCTATCGGTCGCACTACTTGGGATGCATGCTAGTAAAGGATGGGGGCGCCAGCATGTTTGTGGAAAACCGAATCAAGAAGGCACGCCAAGTGTTCGGAATGCTGAACGGACTTGTGGAGAACATCCCACCTGATGCTTAATCTGAAGCTGCGTTTCTTCAGCTCGAATGTCCTGTCCGTCCTTCTCTATGGCAACAAACCATGGAAAACAACAGCTTCCATATCGAGGATTCTGCAGTTATCGTCAACAAATGCCTCAGGCGCATCCTGCGTATTCGCTGGCCTGTGTTTATCAGCAATGACGAGCTATGCGTGCGTTTGTTTCTGCACTATGTGCCTACATGGCATATGGGGCTGAAGTAAAAGTAAGTATATTCCGTGCAAAAACAAACACACTAACAAATAGAAACAAAAGAAAATTGAATTTTTAATATATGCAAAGTTGTATGTACATACATGTAATTGTATTTGTTTTTCTATATCGAGCCCTTTTCTCGAAAATAAATAATCTCGAACACCTTTGTATAGGGGTGGATTTGGCTACTTGCTGCTTATGTATATACCTCAGACAAAACGTAACACAATAACATTATTGATATACGATTTCGAACAAGCAAAGGGCGTCACTTAAGTTTGTATACAAATCAATGCAGGCCTGCGTCGTACGTGTGAATCACGCTCTTGGTCTCAAACCCAAAGAGCCGCTTAAAACTTAATAGAGCGCGCGCGTCGCTCTTATGACCGGCGCTAGATATCAAATAATTTTAAATCTCGCTCCGATCATGCGCCTTTGTTGTTGCCCATTTACGTTCACTTTATTTTTTATGCGCGCGCTTTGCATGTCAATCATAAAGTTTAAAAGCCCTACCTCCTTCGCACACACTAAATCAAAGCTAAAGGCAGTTACATGTGATTCATGATGCAGATTCTCGCGTGTACGTGTGAGATAAGGCTATGCAATTTACTTAAATGCAACCTCTTAAATATGTTTTGCTTTGATTCAGTGCGGGCGAAGAAGGTATAGATACTAAGCTTTTTGTTTGACATGCAGAGAGGACAGATTTAAAAATAATTTGTCATCCAGCGCCGAACATGAAGAGCGATGCGCGCGCGTTTTTACGTTCTAAGCTGCCTCTTTGGGCTTGGGACCAAGAGCGCGACTCACACATATGACGCAAACATGCATAGATTCGCTCAATTCTATGAATGTATTCATGATGCAGGTGTACCTATGCCGACTGTCACCACAGCACGAGAATGAGCGAGTCTAAAAACAAGTAAAAACGCTTTAGTAGAGAAGTCCCGACAAAAAGATACCCGTGTGCAGTTGTGCAGAATTTCTTGACTTAACTTTAATATAAAATATCTCCGGAATTTCTTAACCGATTTAGACAAAATTTTAACAGAAGTTTTAAAGTTATCCATAGTTTCAACTGCAATTTTTACATTTTCTAAATTCGAGATTTTTTGGTTATCGATTGCATGTGTATATCGGAAACCTGAATAGTTGTCGATAGTTTGAAGTCTCAAGCTCTTATTGTCTTTGAGATCTTCGTCATACATACGCACGGACAGACGGACGGAAAGACGGACATGGCTATATCGACTCTGCTGTTGATGCTGATCAAGAATATATATACTTTATGGGGTCGGAGATGCTTCCTTCTGTCTGTTACATACTTTCGCATAAAACAATTATACCC
Organism: Scaptomyza hsui; assembly: GCA_018152825.1. NCBI lineage: Eukaryota > Metazoa > Arthropoda > Insecta > Diptera > Drosophilidae > Scaptomyza > Scaptomyza hsui. The sequence goes on along the minus strand of JAECXO010000183.1, from coordinate 967,811 downwards.
TATTTTATCCATTTCATGTGTTCAGGGTATAAACATAATGTAATATTTTACGCATCGATTGCTTGCAAAACAAAGTTTTATTATATTTTGTAGCCACAGTAAGATAACAGAGAGAAGAAGAGCTATTAGTGGTGTTTTGGTGCCGCATTCAGTTGTTGACATAATTGGTGATGGAGCCTGCCTTTTTAGATATATTTCCTACCTTTTATTTGGTAGGCAAGGCTTCCATGGCACCATACGCCAACATATTGTTGCCCATATTGTAGCCAACTGGGAAACTTTTGCTTGCTTCAGCTTAAACTTAAATGGAAGGTGTAAAGTTTTATCAAAATGGAAATTTATTACAAGCATTTGGAAATATTATGCATCCTGTAAAAAAGTTGTGTTTTACCGGTCCAGTAATGAATGGACATTTTGATGGGGAAGTAAAATGTTAAAAATCCCGTTAAAAGACGTAGTCGGTTTGCCGACAAAACAAAAAGGGCACGAAAACATTCAGTTGAAAAATATCTTGATAAAAATAGGGATAAGCACATAGAAGCATCAAAAAACGATTTCAGGTTAATCAGGAAAAGAGAATATTAAATACTTTGCAATAGTATGTTTTTAAATATTTTCTAATTTATTTATTTCATATCTATCTACTAATGCTAAAATTTATATAAGCTTTTGGCGCAGCGAAGCAAGCAGGACACTTACTAGTTAAACATATTAAAGGCACAAAAGGAGATCTAATTATCTTAAATGAGCAACTGAACAGAAAAGATCGATGAAGATGAACTTATTCAGTTCGTTCACTTTAGTAAATTGTTATTTTTTGTTCGTTCGTTCGCGAACGACACAACACTAATGTAAGAACTGAGTAGCACAATCAAAATCGGATTCCTCAACCGCCATAGCTGTCGCACTCAGAAGTTCTTTACCTGAATCCATTTTATTTACTTTTATTCACAGATGTTCACAAACAAAACAATCGATGACAAAGATGTATGTATATTGACAATACATAAAAATCAGAGTTGCATTTACCTAGAAAAAACTTCATTAAAAAGCTGCAACGTGAAAATGCAACCCGATTTGTGAAGTAATTTCAAAACGGAATCAGTAAAAACTCTATTTATAAACTTCATCTTCTAAATGGGGTGTTATTTTAAACAACATGATAAAGCTCTAGACAATAACCATACAGATGTTTAAGAACTAACATTTCACAAATACAATATGCCTTTAAATTTTCGGTATAAGGATATTCAAATTTGATTTTAAGGCCACTTACCAAACTTCGATTATCAAAACTTCTTCGCGTGGACCCTCTGCAATCGGCCTATTAAAAAAATAAAAATATATATATACTAAAAGATACCCTGAACCCGTGTATTAAAATGACTTGCAGTAGTGCACAGTAGCTATAAAGTTATCCATAGTTTCAACTCCCATTTTTACATTTTCTTAGGTAGGGCTTAGGAGGTAGGGCTTTTAGACTTTATGATTGACATGCAAAGCGCGCGCATAAAAAATAAAGTGAACGTAAATGGGCAACAACAAAGGCGCATGATCGGAGCGAGATTTAAAATTATTTGATATCTAGCGCCGGTCATAAGCGGTTTTAAGCGGCTCTTTGGGTTTGAGACCAAGAGCGTGATTCACACGTACGACGCAGGCCTGCATTGATTTGTATACAAACTTAAGTGACGCCCTTTGCTTGTTCGAAATCGTATATCAATAATGTTATTGTGTTACGTTTTGTCTGAGGTATATACATAAGCAGCAAGTAGGCAAATCCACCCCTATACAAAGGTGTTCGAGATTATTTATTTTCGAGAAAAGGGCTCGATATAGAAAAACAAATACAATTACATGTATGTACATACAACTTTGCATATATTTGAAATTCAATTTTCTTTTGTTTCTATTTGTTAGTGTGTTTGTTTTTGCACGGAATATACTTACTTTTACTTCTGCCCCATATGCCATTTAGGCACATAGTGCAGAAACAAACGCACGCATAGCTCGTCATTGCTGATAAACACAGGCCAGCGAATACGCAGGATGCGCTGACGATAACTGCAGAATCCTCGATATGGAAGCTGTTGTTTTCCATGGTTTGTTGCCATAGAGAAGGACGGACAGGACATTCGAGCTGAAGAAACGCAGCTTCAGATTAAGCATCAGGTGGGATGTTCTCCACAAGTCCGATCAGCATTCCGAACACTTTGCGTGCCTTCTTGATTCGGTTTTCCACAAACATGCTGGCGCCCCCATCCTTTACTAGCATGCATCCCAAGTAGTGCGACCGATAGCGGGCATGTCACATCGCCAAAAATAATTTTCGCGCTTTTTCTGTGTCAGCAATCAGAAACAAGAAAAAATAAATAGATATGGATCGCTTTTTAAAAATTGGTATGTTATATATAAATTATACATAAGTCTTTTGATCGATAGTGTGTCGAATTTAAGGTAAACTTCGATTGTCCGCCTCAAGTACCGACACGCAGGACTGCGATTATTTCAGCACGGACTCTGATAGGGATTCTGAACCAAATAGGAAGAGTACTACGAAGAAAAGTAAAATTTCACATGTCTGCAAAGAATACAAGACAAGCGGCAATACGCCAAACTCGCACGACCATCCTGGCTTGGAAATTTAAAAAGCAGACTCAAGCACAAAAGCTGTACGTGCTGAGAGGAACGACACTGCGTCTTTAAGCAGCAGTTGCAGATCGAGTATGAACTCTGTAGCATCCTACTTCAAAAGAGCCGTCTTGTACGATTCAAATTCTAAGCGAAAGACCGACATTGACAGAGCCTTAACTGAGATGGTTGCCAAAGATGTGCAGCCCTACAATATTGTAGAAAATGAAGCGTTTGTAAAATACACTCATGCATTGGATCCTAGATTCAAGTGCCAATGCTAGTTTTTTGACTGTGACGGGTCATTTTGTTTATAATCACGATCTCAAAACTGCATATTTGGCTACGAAAAAACTGTTAAGCAAAACTAATCACTGTTCGCAGAACATTGCAGATACGTTGCGAGAAATATTTATTGATTGGGACATCCTCAATAAAACGGTATGTATTGTCACAGATAATCTCAGCTTCATGCTTAAAGCATGTGAAATATTACAAATTCGCAATCTGCCATGCTTTGCGCAAACGATTAATCTGGTGGTGCAAGATGCTTTAAAAGTTGATGACGTAGTACTTCAAGATTTATTTACTAAGTGTAAAACAATTGTTCGATTTAAAAAAAAAAAGCACGATAGCAAATTAACATTTTAAATTAGCTCAGTAAGTCTCGGAGTATACTTTGTTGCAAGAAACACCCATAAGATGGAATAGTTTATAACGTTCACTTCACACTGGTACTAAGATTCTTTAGTGAACCAATCTGCGGAACTCTGTGGATTGAATAACACTCGAACAAAATATATCTGAGGAGACTCGTGGTTACGGCTAGCAGACCAATCGGCTGTGGGGGGGGGGGGGTTTTAGATCATCATGTTCAATATCCACAGGCTAGAAATAATATAGTAGTCTCATTGCCTGATAATTAGAAATGAAAGTATGAAATTATTTTGTAGATACGCACAAGCGCGAGAATAGTTCATTGACAAGTACTCCGTTTAAATTGCAAAGGTGTTATAGCAATCTGCCTCTTTACCCGCCCCACCAGGATTACCAGATGGCAACATCTTATATTATGGAAATCCAAAATGAAAACGAGGTGTTTCAATTATCCTGCGTGTGTGTCCTTCTGGTTTACTTGCTCCTCTAAGGTAAGTATTTTTATCCCCAAAAACCTGCGATGATCCCGTCCAGAAAAGCCTCCAGTCGGTGCAGCACAACAGCAACAGCATCAGATCCAAGCGAGACCACAGCCAGCAACAAGTGAGACTGCCGTGGGTGTCAAACCAAGAGAACACAACCACCAAGCCTGCTCACTCTCGTTTGCTGGTTTGCTTGCCACGCTGACCAGACTCTAAGAACCGAAATTTTTTTTTTTTACGCAACGCGTAATTAGGCATATGCTAAAATTATTAATATTTTTACAATATTTACCCCAAACAATACGTTAATTCGCGAGCAATTCTCCTGCGTAATTCGTATCCGATCGCATTGCACGATAAAAATGAAATTATTGTGTATGATGCACACGATTTTTAAAAATTACTTTTTCACTCTTTTCCGGAGCGTTTGCGTGCATCTGCAGCGAATATCCTATCCAAAAAGAAATATACCGGAAGTTACATGAAATAAGCCGCTGTTACACCATTTATCGTTTATCTATTACTCACATTGGCAAACTGTTATCAAACTATCGCATGATCAATTTTACATAATCGATATTTGTGACAATGTATAGAACTACCAGACCATTTCGAAACTAAATGTTACTCACTGAATCTAAATGCCTGTAAACTAAATCATAAAATATACTTTGGAACAGGGATTGTACATTACAACCACAAGCAAATTCTGTTGTCTTACACCTGGGAAATGGCTTGAAAAATAACAATCACTGACAAATATCTTTTGCGTGATAGGTTCCCTTTATCCGACCTTGGAGGTCTTCCAACACGTAATAAGCACTACCTTACTTTTCCTTAAGTCTGGATTTGATCCATTGGAGATTAAGTTTGGCATTAATCTGCTTTGCAAAGTTGCTTAAAGCGAAATTTCGCCGAAAAACTTCTTGACCCACTTTTAAATTTATTTTTCGGGTACGTAAATTATATTGTTCTGCGTTTCGATCATATGCTTTGGCAATATTTTCTCGAACGTTTTTACGTAACAATTGAAGGTTATCATCTCGTTTAAGAACGTTTACTGACTTATCTAACATGTTCAGATTTTTGAACAGCTCACCGTGGGTTGCCATATCGAATCCATATAAAGCATGATACGGAGGGCATCCAAGGCTTTGATGATAAGCATTTCGGAGCGCACAACTTATCGCTTGAATATGTAAGTCCCATTCACAATGATTATCGTCTAAATAAGCTCTATTTCTCTAAAAATAGATCGGTTTACTCTTTCCGACGCATTCGATTGTGGTGAGTACAGAGCAGTATAAGTGTGATGGATCCCGTGAGCACTCAACCAAGCGTTGAACTCAGACGACTTAAATTGTGATCCATTGTCACTCACAAGCGTTTCAGGAACTCCATAGACAAAGAATATGCTATCTTGTAGAAAGTTTTTGATTGCGCTGGTCGTGAACTTTTTCAACGGACACAGCCAATGAAATTTAGACAAATGATCAACCACGATAAACAAACCAATGGCTCATGACTTACTTCGTGGATACGGACCTAAAATGTCTACATAAAGTCTTTGAAATGGGCTTGCAGAAACAGTTGCTTTTCCAATGGGCGGTTTTAGAGAATAATTAGGAGCTTTTATTGTTTTACACACTTCACACTCTCGCACGTAGGATCTTATTTGCGAAACCATACCAGGCCAAAAAAAATGTCGACGAATAAGCTCTAAAGTTTTCGCAATTCCTCCATGTGCTGTCACTACGCTATCATGAGAACGTGTGATGATTTCATTGGTTAAACTTTTTGAAATCCAGCCTCCAAGCAGCCTGTCTTCTTTCTTCTGAACTTTCATCGTGCTCCGTGCGGACGTATATTAACTTATCAAGAATCTTCGGATAGTTTTCTGGGCTCCTCAAAAATTTTATTTTTAACTGCTGATATTCGCTCTCGTCAAAACAAGACGAACTTAAATCAATCGCTGGATTGGCCTGTTCGATTGCTGCAACCTCTTCTTCCGAATATAAACGAGAGTGAGCGTCGGGAACTATATTATCTCGTCCTCTCCTATGGCTAAAAAAACTTATAACCTTGCAAGCGCATAGCCCATCTCGCAAGTTTGGCAATATTTGGCTGTCGCATCAACCAAACTAAACTGGCGTGGTCGGTCACGACCTCAAACTCCTGAAGTTCTAAATAACATCTAAAACGTTCGATGGCTTTTAACGCCGCCAAGCATTCGCGTTCGGTGACGCTATAATTGCGTTGTGCCGTGTTTAGCTTTTTGGAGATAAAAGCTATGGGTTTTCTATTCCGTCGTCGGTCAACTGATCCAAAACCAAAATGGACAAACAATTTTTTTTTCAAAATTGGGGTTCTGCAAGACAGGAGCAGTAATAAGCAATTCTTTTAATTTCTCAAACGAATCCTGCGCTGCTTGAGTCCAAACAAACTTTTCCATCGTTGATAGTAACTCCGTAATCGGAAAAGTAATATCGGCAAAATTTTCTATAAAGCGTCTGTACCAACCTATAAAACCAAGAAATCTTCGTGTTTGTTTCACCGTTTTTGGTACAGGCCATGTCTTTTGCTATGCAAACATTGCCAATGACGTATCCAAGATATGGAACTTCAGTTACTCAAAATTGAGTTTTAGCTATATTTAAAGTCAAATTCGCTTTTCTAAAACGTTCAGTTGGACTAAAACTGTTAAATGAGAGTCAAAATCTTCTGAGACAACACATAAATCATCCAAATAACCAAAAACACAGTACTTTAACTCTGCGGGAATTAATTCATCCATCAGACGACACATCGTCTGCGGCGCTATGCACTGTAAAGTAGTAATTTGGCCGGGGTATAAGACTCAGTCCGGCCAGGTCTAGCTTACAAGAATACTTGTATTTGCTAGGGACTATAAAGCGTCGGGGGTCACAAGGTTAGGGATGGAATCCACTACTAAGAGCCACGACAGGGCATTAGCGGATGCGAAGGGTCGTGCCGCTTCACGCCTCTGGCCACACGCTCGGGATTATGGGTCGGTGGGATGGGTTCATAACCTCACACCGCACACGCTGGAGGGTTATGATGCGAGGGCACGTTCGTGTGCAACTCAACGCAAAGAAATTAAAAACACAGAATACTTTCTTCAATAGCTGCTGAGCTCTTCCAGCAATCGATTTATTAATTCTCTTCTTCACTATCACTCTATAACTTTCCTATATATCTATAAAAACCGATCAAAGGATGCTATTCCCGCTTACCTTTTTCCTTCACTAGATCGTGGATTCCCCTGCGATCAGTTTATTTAATTTCAAATGTCTTATTGCAAACAAACAAAAATCTCACTCTTACTCTTAATCGGCCCGGTCACCTGACACGTGTCTCAGGCAACGATTCTCTTTTCTTATTACATCATGCGCGCATGTGCGCGACCATCTCTTTCGCCGGTATTTCTCCACTCTCGATCCCCGCGCGTGTCCGTCCGCTTACACCGACCGGTCGCAACTCTCGAGTCGGTCGCGCTCCAGCCTCGGCGCGAGCTGCATTTTTGCTTTTCCCCACGCTTATCCGCGACCGTGGTGGATTAGAAGATCACAGCTGGCGCGCTGCACCTTGCGACCCTGCGCTGGCGGCGGTTATATTCAAAACCCTACTTTAAATCTTAATACGTTAGATGCTAGTTAAATGTTACTTATACAATGTTAAATTATTTATATTTCGCTTCTTGCGTTCTCTTTGTCTTATTTACTAATAAATCCAATAACAATAATCATCGTGCTTCTTGCGTCATTACAAATATATCTAATAAATCCTTACTATACTCTATCGACGGCGCTTTGTGGGGGAGGCCTATTCGAGGCCTACCTCACACCCCCCCCCTTTCTACGGGAGCGTGATGGTTACTCTCCTTATGACGTATGCCATCACGCTGGTCGCACAGCCCACACCTTCGGCGGTATAACCTGCTTTTTCGGCGGTGGCTGCTGCGGGTTGGCTGGCTCCTCCTCGTCCATCACTGCTGCGGGTAATACCTCGGCGTAATTCCTATTCTGTACCGGGGTGGTTCCACCTTGTGCGCCGCGGCCTTGGTGCTGGGGTTCCGGACTCTGGTGTGTGTCAGACTCGCCGCTCTCGTCTGCGTCTTCTACGCGCACGCTCGCAGAGTTCTCCTCGTCACTACTGACCACCATAGGCCTGCTCATCGTAACGTATTCTGTAAGTTTAAAAACGATTAGTATTTCTCAATAAATGTTTAGGGGATTTAAAAATCAGTGTGTAAGTTATTCTCAACCAAAGAGATGCCAGGCCGCCACTCTCTGCGCCTGAGCTTGTAGTCCCTTCGTTTGATTGGCTTTTTATCTCTCGTACTGATCCTGTGTTTGAGAGCTGGTTCCGTCTTTAGAACTTCCTGGATACCTGGTTACAGATCCGCTGGCCACTCCTGTTCCTTCGTGGCGACACTCTTCAGCTGTGTTTTTGCGGGGCCGGGTAAAACGCACCCTCCTACCTCGCCCAACAGTTGCTCCTTGGTGCCCTATGCTTTCTCCTTGGATCGTTCCTACGGCGATATCCGGCTGAGGTGCCCCCAGGACATCCTCCTTTCTGCCTCTGTCTCCCGTAGTCCTCCGATCGTTCCGCAGCTGGCTCACGTTCCGCGTGGATCCGGTCGACTTCCCTATCTGGCACCTCCACAGCTTCGAGTGTTGAGCTAGCTCCCCCGCACTGTATGGTCGTCCCCACCCGGCACAAGAAATCTATTCCTAGTGTTATGTTGTCTAGCATCGAAGGCATCACGAGCATATCCATCGTGCCCTCAGCCCCCGCTAGACCAACCTTCACCCTCAATAGCTTTCTTACCTCTAAGGTCGAACCATCGGCTAAGCGAATTTTCGCATTGACCGTGCGGGAAAATTCCTCTCTAACGAAGCTCCTAGTCGCCCCTGTGTCTACTGTTGCTGTCGCTACCCGGTCCCCGACTCTTACGGTAGCGACCAGTCGCCCGTCTTCGACTCTCAGGGGATACTCTAACTTCGGGACTGGTTCGCGTTGGCCCCTATCGGATCCCGTCCCAGATAGTGCCACTGACCGTTTCCCGCCCTCGACTTTTGACAACACTCGTTACTATTCACGCCATTGGTACCGCACTGACTACAAAACTGCACCCGCGGATTGAGACACTCCCTGGCAAAGTGCCCCTCCTGCGAACAATTGTAGCAAACCCTTTTCCCGTCCGGAGCCCTAGGCGGCTCTTGGCTGATCATGCCATTTGAAATCACCCCCATCTGAGCGAACGGTGGCGCACCCGAAACATTGACGCTTGGTCCTGGCTGTGGCTGAGTCCGGAGAGGGTTGAAAAGTTTGGCGGGAACTACCTCGCCGCCTAATCCGTCAGAATACCTATTGGCCTCTGTCCGACCACGGATTGTACACTCGCGGACTTGATTCATAATATCTTCATACTCGGTGGCCATCTGCGTCAGCTGCGCAAGAGATGAGAAATCCTTCCTGCAGATGTACAGCCGGTATGCAGGCGCCAAATTTTCATACACTCTTTGTAGTTCTTGGTCCGCCCTGTACCCCGCATGGTACATCATACCCCTAAGCTCGAGCAAATATTCCTTAAACGGCTCGTTGTCACGTTGCCGTCGTGCCCGGATACCGTCCTCCAACCTGTCAAAATATTGTGGGGGTAGGAAGAATTCCAAGAATTCGGCACTAAATACCGCCCTAAATACCGCCGCACGCGTGTTCGGTGTGAGGTTATGAACCCACCCCACCGACCCATAATCCCGAGCGTGTGGCCAGAGGCGTGAAGCGGCACGACCCTTCGCATCCGCTAATGCCCTGTCGTTGCTCTTAGTAGTGGATTCCATCCCTAACCTTGTGACCCCCGACGCTTAATAGTCCCTAGCAAATACAAGTATTCTTGTAAGCTAGACCTGGCCGGACTAAGTCTTATACCCCGGCCAAATTACTACTTTACAAGTGGCGCCCGAGCAGGGACCTAAAGCGTGTATGCGTGGTGTGAGCTGGAATTAAAGCCCCAGCAACACTACTAATAAGTGACAGGGAATTTTTTTTGGTTGATAAGACAAATAAAAAAAGTAAAACTTAAAAGTGTCGTGTATACCTGCTGATACACTGTTTTACATAAGCTCATGTAAAACGGCGGTCAGCAACAACGCGCGTGGTTCTGTGCATTTGTCGTGGCACAGCGAAAACGGGAGCACCGAGAAAAAACGGGATAAGCACCGGTTGAGTCTGTCGCGGCGCAACGAAGTTGACGGTTGAAACATATTCACCGATCAATCTAACGGGTCGCGTTCGAGGCTGCGGGATTTGGCAGTGCTTGCGGCGCAACGAAGTTGACGGTGGAAACGGGTACACCGATCAACATAACGGTTTGCGTTCGGTGCAGTCGTTGTAGCGAACATCTGCCGGCACAACAAGAGTGTCAGCAAAGTGTGCGAGCCGATCGCATAGCGGTGTTGCCAGCGTGCCGAGTCGTCGGTGTGGGCAAAAGTCGTGGTCGCGTGGCACGGTGGGACAAGAACCGCGAAAAGGTGAACATATTTTTTGTGTGACGGTGTCCCATCGCGCATTCGGTAACGAGTCAACGTTAAGTCGCCGCACAGTGGGCCACGACCGTGTGTTGATTTTGGACTTTCGAGTAAACGGGAAGTCCAACTGTGCGTGTCCAAAGGGGGCACAGTGGGACAAAGTGTGCGCCACGGGAGAAAAAAAATATTTTGCTTCGAAAAAAAAGTAAAAACAATGACACACGGTACCAAGTGAAGTGAAAATATTTTTCGGTCGTGGTACAGTGGAACAAAGGTTTAGGAATCACCCTGAACAGGATCTTATCATGGGATAGTCAGGTGAATAAAGCTGTGGGAAAAACGTGTGGCGTTTTAAGACAACTTTGGCTCACCCAGAAATTCCTACCCCTTAACATAAGAATATTGATCGCGAAATCTTTAATATTGCCAAAACTTTTGCATGGCATTGAAGAATTCCAAGAATTCGGCCCTAAATACCGCCCTAAATACCGCCGCACGCGTGTTCGGTGTGAGGTTATGAACCCACCCCACCGACCCATAATCCCGAGCGTGTGGCTAGAGGCGTGAAGCGGCACGACCCTTCGCATCCGCTAATGCCCTGTCGTGGCTCTTAGTAGTGGATTCCATCCCTAACCTTGTGACCCCCGACGCTTAATAGTCCCTAGCAAATACAAGTATTCTTGTAAGCTAGACCTGGCCGGACTAAGTCTTATACCCCGGCCAAATTACTACTTTACAAGTGGCGCCCGAGCAGGGACCTAAAGCGTGTAGGCGTGGTGTGAGCTGGAATTAAAGCCCCAGCAACACTACTAACAAGTGACAGGGAATTTTTTTTTGGTTAATAAGAAAAAAAAGTAAAACTTAAAAGTGTCGTGTATACCTGCTGATACACTGTTTTACATAAGCTCATGTAAAACGGCGGTCAGCAACAACGCGCGTGGTTCTGTGCATTTGTCGTGGCACAGCGAAAACGGGAGCACCGAGAAAAAACGGGATAAGCACCGGTTGAGTCTGTCGCGGCGCAACGAAGTTGACGGTTGAAATATATTCACCGATCAATCTAACGGGTCGCGTTCGAGGCTGCGGGATTTGGCAGTGCTTGCGGCGCAACGAAGTTGACGGTGGAAACGGGTACACCGATCAACATAACGGTTTGCGTTCGGTGCAGTCGTTGTAGCGAACATCTGCCGGCACAACAAGAGTGTCAGCAAAGTGTGCGAGCCGATCGCATAGCGGTGTTGCCAGCGTGCCGAGTCGTCGGTGTGGGCAAAAGTCGTGGTCGCGTGGCACGGTGGGACAAGAACCGCGAAAAGGTGAACATATTTTTTGTGTGACGGTGTCCCATCGCGCATTCGGTAACGAGTCAACGTTAAGTCGCCGCACAGTGGGCCACGACCGTGAAAAAAAATTTTATTTTTTTTGTTGATTTTGGACTTTCGAGTAAACGGGAAGTCCAACTGTGCGTGTCCAAAGGGGGCACAGTGGGACAAAGTGTGCGCCACGGGAGAAAAAATAAATATTTTGTTTCGAAAAAAAAACACGTAAAAACAATGACACACGGTACCAAGTGAAGTGAAAATATTTTTCGGTCGTGGTACAGTGGAACAAAGGTTTAGGAATCACCCTGAACAGGATCTTATCATGGGATAGTCAGGTGAATAAAGCTGTGGGAAAAACGTGTGGCGTTTTAAGACAACTTTGGCTCACCCAGAAATTCCTACCCCTTAACATAAGAATATTGATCGCGAAATCTTTAATATTGCCAAAACTTTTGCATGGCATTGAAGAATTCCAAGAATTCGGCCCTAAATACCGCCCTAAATACCGCCGCACGCGTGTTCGGTGTGAGGTTATGAACCCACCCCACCGACCCATAATCCCGAGCGTGTGGCTAGAGGCGTGAAGCGGCACGACCCTTCGCATCCGCTAATGCCCTGTCGTGGCTCTTAGTAGTGGATTCCATCCCTAACCTTGTGACCCCCGACGCTTAATAGTCCCTAGCAAATACAAGTATTCTTGTAAGCTAGACCTGGCCGGACTAAGTCTTATACCCCGGCCAAATTACTACTTTGCAAGTGGCGCCCGAGCAGGGACCTAAAGCGTGTAGGCGTGGTGTGAGCTGGAATTAAAGCCCCAGCAACACTACTAACAAGTGACAGGGAATTTTTTTTTGGTTAATAAGAAAAAAAAGTAAAACTTAAAAGTGTCGTGTATACCAGCTGATACACTGTTTTACATAAGCTCATGTAAAACGGCGGTCAGCAACAACGCGCGTGGTTCTGTGCATTTGTCGTGGCACAGCGAAAACGGGAGCACCGAGAAAAAACGGGATAAGCACCGGTTGAGTCTGTCGCGGCGCAACGAAGTTGACGGTTGAAACATATTCACCGATCAATCTAACGGGTCGCGTTCGAGGCTGCGGGATTTGGCAGTGCTTGCGGCGCAACGAAGTTGACGGTGGAAACGGGTACACCGATCAACATAACGGTTTGCGTTCGGTGCAGTCGTTGTAGCGAACATCTGCCGTTGTAGCGAACATCTGCCGTGGTCGCGTGGCACGGTGGGACAAGAACCGCGAAAAGGTGAAAATATTTTTTGTGTGACGGTGTCCCATCGCGTATTCGGTAACGAGTCAACGTTAAGTCGCCGCACAGTGGGCCTCGACCGTGAAAGTGCACAGTGGAAAAAAAAAATTTTTTTGTCGCCAATTTTTTTTTGTGTTGATTTTGGACTTTCGAGTAAACGGGAAGTCCAACTGTGCGTGTCCAAAGGGGGCACAGTGGGACAAAGTGTGCGCCACGGGAGAAAAAAAATATTTTGCTTCGAAAAAAAAAGTAAAAACAATGACACACGGTACCAAGTGAAGTGAAAATATTTTTCGGTCGTGGTACAGTGGAACAAAGGTTTAGGAATCACCCTGAACAGGATCTTATCATGGGATAGTCAGGTGAATAAAGCTGTGGGAAAAACGTGTGGCGTTTTAAGACAACTTTGGCTCACCCAGAAATTCCTACCCCTTAACATAAGAATATTGATCGCGAAATCTTTAATATTGCCAAAACTTTTGCATGGCATTGAAGAATTCCAAGAATTCGGCCCTAAATACCGCCCTAAATACCGCCGCACGCGTGTTCGGTGTGAGGTTATGAACCCACCCCACCGACCCATAATCCCGAGCGTGTGGCTAGAGGCGTGAAGCGGCACGACCCTTCGCATCCGCTAATGCCCTGTCGTTGCTCTTAGTAGTGGATTCCATCCCTAACCTTGTGACCCCCGACGCTTAATAGTCCCTAGCAAATACAAGTATTCTTGTAAGCTAGACCTGGCCGGACTAAGTCTTATACCCCGGCCAAATTACTACTTTGCAAGTGGCGCCCGAGCAGGGACCTAAAGCGTGTAGGCGTGGTGTGAGCTGGAATTAAAGCCCCAGCAACACTACTAACAAGTGACAGGGAATTTTTTTTTGGTTAATAAGAAAAAAAAAGTAAAACTTAAAAGTGTCGTGTATACCTGCTGATACACTGTTTTACATAAGCTCATGTAAAACGGCGGTCAGCAACAACGCGCGTGGTTCTGTGCATTTGTCGTGGCACAGCGAAAACGGGAGCACCGAGAAAAAACGGGATAAGCACCGGTTGAGTCTGTCGCGGCGCAACGAAGTTGACGGTTGAAACATATTCACCGATCAATCTAACGGGTCGCGTTCGAGGCTGCGGGATTTGGCAGTGCTTGCGGCGCAACGAAGTTGACGGTGGAAACGGGTACACCGATCAACATAACGGTTTGCGTTCGGTGCAGTCGTTGTAGCGAACATCTGCCGGCACAACGAAAGTGTCAGCAAAGTGTGCGAGCCGATCGCATAGCGGTGTTGCCAGCGTGCCGAGTCGTCGGTGTGGGCAAAAGCCGTGGTCGCGTGGCACGGTGGGACAAGAACCGCGAAAAGGTGAAAATATTTTTTGTGTGACGGTGTCCCATCGCGTATTCGGTAACGAGTCAACGTTAAGTCGCCGCACAGTGGGCCTCGACCGTGAAAGTGCACAGTGGAAAAAAAAAATTTTTTTGTCGCCAATTTTTTTTTGTGTTGATTTTGGACTTTCGAGTAAACGGGAAGTCCAACTGTGCGTGTCCAAAGGGGGCACAGTGGGACAAAGTATTTTGCTTCGAAAAAAAAAGTAAAAACAATGACACACGGTACCAAGTGAAGTGAAAATATTTTTCGGTCGTGGTACAGTGGAACAAAGGTTTAGGAATCACCCTGAACAGGATCTTATCATGGGATAGTCAGGTGAATAAAGCTGTGGGAAAAACGTGTGGCGTTTTAAGACAACTTTGGCTCACCCAGAAATTCCTACCCCTTAACATAAGAATATTGATCGCGAAATCTTTAATATTGCCAAAACTTTTGCATGGCATTGAAGAATTCCAAGAATTCGGCCCTAAATACCGCCCTAAATACCGCCGCACGCGTGTTCGGTGTGAGGTTATGAACCCACCCCACCGACCCATAATCCCGAGCGTGTGGCTAGAGGCGTGAAGCGGCACGACCCTTCGCATCCGCTAATGCCCTGTCGTGGCTCTTAGTAGTGGATTCCATCCCTAACCTTGTGACCCCCGACGCTTAATAGTCCCTAGCAAATACAAGTATTCTTGTAAGCTAGACCTGGCCGGACTAAGTCTTATACCCCGGCCAAATTACTACTTTGCAAGTGGCGCCCGAGCAGGGACCTAAAGCGTGTAGGCGTGGTGTGAGCTGGAATTAAAGCCCCAGCAACACTACTAACAAGTGACAGGGAATTTTTTTTTGGTTAATAAGAAAAAAAAAGTAAAACTTAAAAGTGTCGTGTATACCTGCTGATACACTGTTTTACATAAGCTCATGTAAAACGGCGGTCAGCAACAACGCGCGTGGTTCTGTGCATTTGTCGTGGCACAGCGAAAACGGGAGCACCGAGAAAAAACGGGATAAGCACCGGTTGAGTCTGTCGCGGCGCAACGAAGTTGACGGTTGAAACATATTCACCGATCAATCTAACGGGTCGCGTTCGAGGCTGCGGGATTTGGCAGTGCTTGCGGCGCAACGAAGTTGACGGTGGAAACGGGTACACCGATCAACATAACGGTTTGCGTTCGGTGCAGTCGTTGTAGCGAACATCTGCCGGCACAACGAAAGTGTCAGCAAAGTGTGCGAGCCGATCGCATAGCGGTGTTGCCAGCGTGCCGAGTCGTCGGTGTGGGCAAAAGCCGTGGTCGCGTGGCACGGTGGGACAAGAACCGCGAAAAGGTGAAAATATTTTTTGTGTGACGGTGGCCCATCGCGCGTTCGGTAACGAGTCAACGTTAAGTCGCCGCACAGTGGGCCTCGACCGTGAAAGTGCACAGTGGAAAAAATGTCGCCAATTTTTGTGTTGATTTTGGACTTTCGAGTAAACGGGAAATCCAACTGTGCGTGTCCAAAGGGGGCACAGTGGGACAAAGTGTGCGCCACGGGAGAAAAAAAAATATTTTGTTAAGTGAAGTGAAAATATTTTTCGGTCGTGGTACAGTGGAACAAAGGTTTAGGAATCACCCTGAACAGGATCTTATCATGGGATAGTCAGGTGAATAAAGCTGTGGGAAAAACGTGTGGCGTTTTAAGACAACTTTGGCTCACCCAGAAATTCCTACCCCTTAACATAAGAATATTGATCGCGAAATCTTTAATATTGCCAAAACTTTTGCATGGCATTGAAATTTTTGGCAAATGCGACGCTGCAAGCCAAAGGAAGTTGAGGGTAGCGTATAATAATGTAGCCCGTTACGTGTTTGGCCTCAAAAGCGCAGACCACGTAACGGGTTACGCTAATAGACTGTTGGATCTAGATCTAACGTCTTTAATTAACTTTAGAATTCTTCGCTTCCTACACAAAATTATATATACACAAGAACCTGAGTATTTGTATGGCAACATAAAGTTAACATCGTCCCAACGTGTGAACAACCTCGTTTGCTTGAGAACCAAACTAGCCTCTTCTGATAGGCAGTTCTTTATCTTTGCTGTTCGACTGTGGAACAATCTTCCTCCCTACATTAAATCTATACGCAGTGCACACCGTTTTAAAATTAATTTAGAATCATATTATAAAACTTAATTTTAACGCCTGAAACTACATTACAGTCCAACTTACGCATAACTCTCAATATGTAATTCTTTTTCATTTGATTCCATTTTATAACTAATTGTTTAAATATATAATTTAGTTTAATACTCTTACATTTTACATTTTAATATCTGTGATTAATGCTTTAATTTATAGTAGCAATACTGTAGCATTAAGAATCATTCAACAATTAAATTAAATTAAATTAAATTATGTCTTATGAAGGTTAATAACGTTTTTTTTAAAAAGATATCAAAAGATAATATTCGAACAAAATAAAAAAAGAATTTTTTGTGAACAGAAAGTCGCGTTAAACTATACCGAACTAAATAAAAACAATTTAAATAAAAAAAAAAAATTGTTTTTATTTCTGTCGCACAGTGGGACACCTACGGTCCGAAGTCCGGGGAATATTAAAACAAAAAAAAAATTTTTTAATTGTCGACTGGTTCTTATTTTTGTTTGTTCGCGCGGGTTTTTTTGTTCTTTTTTTAAAATTTTGGGAAAGGTGAAAATGGAAAAACCTGCGACGAATGAACCCGCCGGAATGGATGCCGGAGACAGCAACAACCCTGGCGTGGGCGCGCAATGGGTCTACCACTGCCATAAGGAGGATTTGGAAAACATCGCCCGGGATTTTGGATTGGATAAATGCGCCACGGTAACTGACTACCGTTGGCTGGTATGTACATTCATAAGGCGAGATGGTCACACCACCGAGATATGGACCCGACTGGCAGAATGGGAGTTGCGGTTCGCAAAGGTCCCGGTATCACCTGTCCTGACCACCACCTCTGTCGGAGGAAGCCGACCCCGACAGAAGTCGGAATCCGATGCGGTAGTACCCACGATACGGACAGGTGTCACGGTAAACTTGCTCTCGCCTCCCAGTGGTGCCAGCCACAGTGAGTACACCTCGCGCCATACAACTTTTGTCCCCGATATACGGATAGATCCGCCTGTAGCACCGGAGGCCAGTACCCAGGTGAGACAAGCGAACTACCCGCTTCATTACTGCGATAGTGGTGGTGCCTACAGAAACGGGATGGGTGGACTGACCCATTAGTGTTCTTAGAGGCAATTGAGAATAGTGCGAAATCATATGACATAAGTTTAGACAGCTTGCCACGGGCAATGAGTATAGCTCTGACGGGTGACGCAGCAAGTTGGTTAACGGTGACCGAATTCTTGGAATTCTTCCTACCCCCACAATATTTCGACAGGTTGGAGGACGGTGTCCGGGCACGACGGCAACGTGACAACGAGCCGTTTAAGGAATATTTGCTCGAGCTTAGGGGTATGATGTACCATGCGGGGTACAGGGCGGACCAAGAACTACACAGGGTGTATGAAAATTTGGCGCCTGAATACCGGCTGTACATCCGCAGGAAGGATTTCTCATCTCTTGCGCAGCTGACGCAGATGGCCACCGAGTATGAAGATATTATGAATCAAGTCCGCGAGTGTACAATCCGTGGTCGGACAGAGGCCAATTGGTATTCTGAAGGATTAGGCGGCGAGGTAGTTCCCGCCAAACATTTCAACCCTTTCCGGACTCAGCCACAGCCAGGACCAAGCGTCAATGTTTCGGGTGCGCCACCGTTCGCTCAGATGGGGGTGATTTCAAATGGCATGATCAGCCAAGAGCAGCCTAGGGCTCCGGACGGGAAAAGGGTTTGCTACAATTGTTCGCAGGAGGGGCACTTTGCCAGGGAGTGTCTCAATCCGCGAGTGCAGTTTTGTAGTCAGTGCGGTACCAATGGCGTGAATAGTAACGAGTGTTGTCAGAAGTCGAGGGCGGGAAACGGTCAGTGGCACTATCTGGGACGGGATCCGATAGCGGCCAACGCGAACCAGTCCCGAAGTTAGAGTATCCCCTGAGAGTCGAAGACGGGCGACTGGTCGCTACCGTAAGAGTCGGGGACCGGGTAGCGACAGCAACAGTAGACACAGGGGCGACTAGGAGCTTCGTTAGAGAGGAATTTTCCCGCACGGTCAATGCGAAAATTCGCTTAGCCGATGGTTCGACCTTAGAGGTAAGAAAGCTATTGAGGGTGAAGGTTGGTCTAGCGGGGGCTGAGGGCACGATGGATATGCTCGTGATGCCTTCGATGCTAGACAACATAACACTAGGAATAGATTTCTTGTGCCGGGTGGGGACGACCATACAGTGCGGGGGAGCTAGCTCAACACTCGAAGCTGTGGAGGTGCCAGATAGGGAAGTCGACCGGATCCACGCGGAATGTGAGCCAGCTGCGGAACGATCGGAGGACTACGGGAGACAGAGGCAGAAAGGAGGATGTCCTGGGGGCACCTCAGCCGGATATCGCCGTAGGAACGATCCAAGGAGAAAGCATAGACGCGTTGCCGGGCACCAAGGAGCAACTGTTGGGCGAGGTAGGAGGGTGCGTTTTACCCGGCCCCGCAAAAACACAGTTGAAGAGTGTCGCCACGAAGGAACAGGAGTGGCCAGCGGATCTGTAACCAGGTATCCGGGAAGTTCTAAAGACGGAACCAGCTCTCAAACACAGGATCAGTACGAGAGATAAAAAGCCAATCAAACGAAGGGACTACAAGCTCTGGCGCAGAGAGTGGCGGCCTGGCATCTCTTTGGTTGAGAATAGCTTACACACTGATTTTTAAATCCCCTAAACATTTATTGAGAAATACTAATCGTTTTTTAACTTACAGAATACGTTACGATAAGCAGGCCTATGGTGGTCAGTAGTGACGAGGAGAACTCTGCGAGCGTGCTCGTAGAAGACGCAGACGAGAGCGGCGAGTCTGACACACACCAGAGTCCGGAAACCCAGTACCAAGGCCGCGGCGCACAAGGTGGAACCATCCCCGGTACAAAATGGGAATTACGTCGAGGTATTACCCGCAGCAGTGATGGACGAGGAGGAGCCAGCCAACCCGCAGCAGCCACCGCCGAAAAAGCAGGTTATACCGCCGAAGGTGGTGTGCGACCAGCGTGATGGCATACGTCATAAGGAGAGTAACCATCACGCTCCCGTAGAAAGGGGGGCGCCGTCGATAAAGTATAGTAAGGATTTATTAGATATATTTGTAATGACGCAAGAAGCACGATGATTATTGTTATTGGATTTATTAGTAAATAAGACAAAGAGAACGCAAGAAGCGAAATATAAATAATTTAACATTGTATAAGTAACATTTAACTAGCATCTAACGTATTAAGATTTAAAGTAGGGTTTTGAATATAACCGCCGCCAGCGCAGGGTCGCAAGGTGCAGCGCGCCAGCTGTGATCTTCTAATCCACCACGGTCGCGGATAAGCGTGGGGAAAAGCAAAAATGCAGCTCGCGCCGAGGCTGGAGCGCGACCGACTCGAGAGTTGCGACCGGTCGGTGTAAGCGGACGGACACGCGCGGGGATCGAGAGTGGAGAAATACCGGCGAAAGAGATGGTCGCGCACATGCGCGCATGGTGTAATAAGAAAAGAGAATCGTTGCCTGAGACACGTGTCAGGTGACCGGGCCGATTAAGAGTAAGAGTGAGATTTTTGTTTGTTTGCAATAAGACATTTGAAGTTAAATAAACTGATCGCAGGGGAATCCACGATCTAGTGAAGGAAAAAGGTAAGCGGGAATAGCATCCTTTGATCGGTTTTTATAGATATATAGGAAAGTTATAGAGTGATAGTGAAGAAGAGAATTAATAAATCGATTGCTGGAAGACTTCCGCGACTATTGAAGAAAGTATTCTGTGTTTTTAATTTCTTTGCGTTGAGTTGCACACGCACGTGCCCTCGCATCATAACCCCCCAGCGTGTGCGGTGTTATCATCTCGTTTAAGAACGTTTACTGACTTATCTAACATGTTCAGATTTTTGAACAGCTCACCGTGGGTTGCCATATCGAATCCATATAAAGCATGATACGGAGGGCATCCAAGGCTTTGATGATAAGCATTTCGGAGCGCACAACTTATCGCTTGAATATGTAAGTCCCATTCACAATGATTATCGTCTAAATAAGCTCTAATTCCACTAAAAATAGATCGGTTTACTCTTTCCGACGCATTCGATTGTGGTGAGTACAGAGCAGTATGTGATGGATCCCGTGAGCACTCAACCAAGCGTTGAACTCAGACGACTTAAATTGTGATCCATTGTCACTCACAAGCGTTTCAGGAACTCCATAGACAAAGAATATGCTATCTTGTAGAAAGTTTTTGATTGCGCTGGTCGTGAACTTTTTCAACGGACACAGCCAATGAAATTTTGACAAATGATCAACCACGATAAACAAACCAATGGCTCATGACTTACTTCGTGGAAACGGACCTAAAATGTCTACATAAAGTCTTTGAAATGGGCTTGCAGAAACAGTTGCTTTTCCCATGGGCGGTTTTAGAGAATAATTAGGAGCTTTTATTGTTTTACACACTTCACACTCTCGCACGTAGGATCTTATTTGCGAAACCATACCAGGCCAAAAAAAAACGTATATAAACTTATCAAGAATCTTCGGATAGTTTTCTGGGCTCCTCAAAAATTTTATTTTTAACTGCTGATATTCGCTCTCGTCAAAACAAGGCGAACTTAAATCAATCGCTGGATTGGCCTGTTCGATTGCTGCAACCTCTTCTTCCGAATATAAACGAGAGTGAGCGTCGGGAACTATATTATCTCGTCCTCTCCTATGGCTAAAAAAACTTATAACCTTGCAAGCGCATAGCCCATCTCGCAAGTCTACCCTTGATATTTGGCTGTCGCATCAACCAAACTAAACTGGCGTGGTCGGTCACGACCTCAAACTCCTGAAGTTCTAAATAACATCTAAAACGTTCGATGGCTTTTAACGCCGCCAAGCATTCGCGTTCGGTGACGCTATAATTGCGTTGTGCCGTGTTTAGCTTTTTGGAGATAAAAGCTATGGGTTTTCTATTCCGTCGTCGGTCAACTGATCCAAAACCAAAAGGGACATACAATTTTTTTTTTCAAAATTGGGGTTCTGCAAGACAGGAGCAGTTATAAGCAATTCTTTTAATTTCTCAAACGAATCCTGCGCTGCTTGAGTCCAAACAAACTTTTTCATCGTTGATAGTAACTCCGTAATCGGAAAAGTAATATCGGCAAAATTTTCTATAAAGCGTCTGTACCAACCTATAAAACCAAGAAATCTTCGTGTTTGTTTCACCGTTTTTGGTACAGGCCATGTCTTTATCGATTCAATTTTCTTGGGGTCAGTTGCTATGCAAACATTGCCAATGACGTATCCAAGATATGGAACTTCAGTTACTCAAAATTGAGTTTTAGCTATATTTAAAGTCAAATTCGCTTTTCTAAATCGTTCAGTTGGACTAAAACTGTTAAATGAGAGTCAAAATCTTCTGAGACAACACATAAATCATCCAAATAACCAAAAACACAGTACACAGTACACAGGTATAAGACTCAGTCCGGCCAGGTCTAGCTTACAAGAATACTTGTATTTGCTAGGGACTATAAAGCGTCGGGGGTCACAAGGTTAGGGATGGAATCCACTACTAAGAGCCACGACAGGGCATTAGCGGATGCGAAGGGTCGTGCCGCTTCACGCCTCTGGCCACACGCTCGGGATTATGGGTCGGTGGGATGGGTTCATAACCTCACACCGCACACGCTGGGGGGTTATGATGCGAGGGCACGTGCGTGTGCAACTCAACGCAAAGAAATTAAAAACACAGAATACTTTCTTCAATAGCTGCGGAGCTCTTCCAGCAATCGATTTATTAATTCTCTTCTTCACTATCACTCTATAACTTTCCTATATATCTATAAAAACCGATCAAAGGATGCTATTCCCGCTTACCTTTTTCCTTCACTAGATCGTGGATTCCCCTGCGATCAGTTTATTTAACTTCAAATGTCTTATTGCAAACAAACAAAAATCTCACTCTTACTCTTAATCGGCCCGGTCACCTGACACGTGTCTCAGGCAACGATTCTCTTTTCTTATTACACCATGCGCGCATGTGCGCGACCATCTCTTTCGCCGGTATTTCTCCACTCTCGATCCCCGCGCGTGTCCGTCCGCTTACACCGACCGTTCGCAACTCTCGAGTCGGTCGCGCTCCAGCCTCGGCGCGAGCTGCATTTTTGCTTTTCCCCACGCTTATCCGCCACCGTGGTGGATTAGAAGATCACAGCTGGCGTGCTGAACCTTGCGACCCTGCGCTGGCGGCGGTTATATTCAAAACCCTACTTTAAATCTTAATACGTTAGATGGTAGTTAAATGTTACTTATACAATGTTAAATTATTTATATTTCGCTTCTTGCGTTCTCTTTGTCTTATTTACTAATAAATCCAATAACAATAATCATCGTGCTTCTTGCGTCATTACAAATATATCTAATAAATCCTTACTATACTTTATCGACGGCGCTTTGTGGGGGAGGCCTATTCGAGGCCTACCTCACACCCCCCCCCCTTTCTTCGGGAGCGTGATGGTTACTCTCCTTATGACGTATGCCATCACGCTGGTCGCACAGCCCACACCTTCGGCGGTATAACCTGCTTTTTCGGCGGTGGCTGCTGCGGGTTGGCTGGCTCCTCCTCGTCCATCACTGCTCCGGGTAATACCTCGGCGTAACGTAATTCCCATTCTGTACCGGGGATGGTTCCACCTTGTGCGCCGCGGCCTTGGTGCTGGGGTTCCGGACTCTGGTGTGTGTCAGACTCGCCGCTCTCGTCTGCGTCTTCTACGCGCACGCTCGCAGAGTTCTCCTCGTCACTACTGACCACCATAGGCCTGCTCATCGTAACGTATTCTGTAAGTTTAAAAACGATTAGTATTTCTCAATAAATGTTTAGGGGATTTAAAAATCAGTGTGTAAGTTATTCACAACCAAAGAGATGCCAGGCCGCCACTCTCTGCGCCTGAGCTTGTAGTCCCTTCGTTTGATTGGCTTTTTATCTCTCGTACTGATCCTGTGTTTGAGAGCTGGTTCCGTCTTTAGAACTTCCTGGATACCTGGTTACAGATACGCTGGCCACTCCTGTTCCTTCGTGGCGACACTCTTCAACTGTGTTTTTGCGGGGCCGGGTAAAACGCACCCTCCTACCTCGCCCAACAGTTGCTTCTTGGTGCCCGGCAACGCGTCTATGCTTTATCCTTGGATCGTTCCTACGGCGATATCCGGCTGAGGTGCCCCCAGGACATCCTCCTTTCTGCCTCTGTCTCCCGTAGTCCTCCGATCGTTCCGCAGCTGGCTCACGTTCCGCGTGGATCCGGTCGACTTCCCTATCTGGCACCTCCACAGCTTCGAGTGTTGAGCTAGCTCCCCCGCTCTGTATGGTCGTCCCCACTCGGCACAAGAAATCTATTCCTAGTGTTATGTTGTCTAGCATCGAAGGCATCACGAGCATATCCATCGTGCCCTCAGCCCCCGCTAGACCAACCTTCACCCTCAATAGCTTTCTTACCTCTAAGGTCGAACCATCGGCTAAGCGAATTTTCGCATTGACCGCCAACGTCTCACATCCGTTGGTTACTGTGCGGGAAAATTCCTCTCTAACGAAGCTCCTAGTCGCCCCTGTGTCTACTGTTGCTGTCGCTACCCGGTCCCCGACTCTTACGGTAGCGACCAGTCGCCCGTCTTCGACTCTCAGGGGATACTCTAACTTCGGGACTGGTTCGCGTTGGCCGCTATCGGATCCCGTCCCAGATAGTGCCACTGACCGTTTCCCGCCCTCGACTTCTGACAACACTCGTTACTATTCACGCCATTGGTACCGCACTGACTACAAAACTGCACTCGCGGATTGAGACACTCCCTGGCAAAGTGCCCCTCCTGCGAACAATTGTAGCAAACCCTTTTCCCGTCCGGAGCCCTAGGCTGCTCTTGGCTGATCATGCCATTTGAAATCACCCCCATCTGAGCGAACGGTGGCGCACCCGAAACATTGACGCTTGGTCCTGGCTGTGGCTGAGTCCGGAAAGGGTTGAAAAGTTTGGCGGGAGCTACCTCGCCGCCTAATCCGTCAGAATACCAATTGGCCTCTGTCCGACCACGGATTGTACACTCGCGGACTTGATTCATAATATCTTCATACTCGGTGGCCATCTGCGTCAGCTGCGCAAGAGATGAGAAATCCTTCCTGCGGATGTACAGCCGGTATTCAGGCGCCTACACCCTGTGTAGTTCTTGGTCCGCCCTGTACCCCGCATGGTACATCATACCCCTAAGCTCGAGCAAATATTCCTTAAACGGCTCGTTGTCACGTTGCCGTCGTGCCCGGACACCGTCCTCCAACCTGTCGAAATATTGTGGGGGTAGGAAGAATTCCAAGAATTCGGTCACTGTTAACCAACTTGCTGCGTCACCCGTCAGAGCTATACTCATTGCCCGTGGCAAGCTGTCTAAACTTATGTCATATGATTTCGCACTATCCTCAATTGCCTATAAGAACACTAATGGGTCAGTACACCCATCCCGTTTCTGTAGACACCACCACTATCGCTGTAATGAAGCGGGTAGTTCGCTTGTCTCACCTGGGTACTGGCCTCCGGTGCTACAGGCGGATCTATCCGTATATCGGGGACAAAAGTTGTATGGCGCGAGGTGTACTCACTGTGGCTGGCACCACTGGGAGGCGAGAGAAAGTTTACCGTGACACCTGTCCGTATCGTGGGTACTACCGCATCGGATTCCGACTTCTGTCGGGGTCGGCTTCCTCCGACAGAGGTGGTGGTCAGGACAGGTGATACCGGGACCTTTGCGAACCGCAACTCCCATTCTGCCAGTCGGGTCCATATCTCGGTGGTGTGACCATCTCGCCTTATGAATGTACATACCAGCCAACGGTAGTCAGTTACCGTGGCGCATTTATCCAATCCAAAATCCCGGGCGATGTTTTCCAAATCCTCCTTATGGCAGTGGTAGACCCATTGCGCGCCCACGCCAGGGTTATTGCTGTCTCCGACATCCATTCCGGCGGGTTCATTCGTCGCAGGTTTCTCCATTTTCACCTTTCCCAAAATTTTAAAAAAAGAACAAAAAAACCCGCGCGAACATACAAAAATAAGAACCAGTCGACAATTAAAAAATTTTTTTTTTGTTTTAATATTCCCCGGACTTCGGACCGTAGGTGGCCCACTGTGCGACAGAAATAAAAACAATTTTTTTTTTTTTATTTAAATTGTTTTTATTTAGTTCGGTATAGTTTAACGCGACTTTCTGTTCTTTGATATCTTTTTAAAAAAAACGTTATTAACCTTCAAAACACATAATTTAATTTAATTTAATTGTTGAATGATTCTTAATGCTACAGTATTGCTACTATAAATTAAAGCATTAATCACAGATATTAATATGTAAAATGTAAGAGTATTAATCTAAATTATATATTTAAACAATTAGTTATAAAATGGAATCAAATGAAAAAGAATTACATATTGAGAGTTATGCGTAAGTTGGACTGTAATGTAGTTTCAGGCGTTAAAATTAAGTTTTATAATATGATTCTAAATTAATTTTAAAACGGTGTGCACTGCGTATAGATTTAATGTAGGGAGGAAGATTGTTCCACAGTCGAACAGCAAAGATAAAGAACTGCCTATCAGAAGAGGCTAGTTTGGTTCTCAAGCAAACGAGGTTGTTCACACGTTGGGACGATGTTAACTTTATGTTGCCATACAAATACTCAGGTTCTTGTGTATATATAATTTTGTGTAGGAAGCGAAGAATTCTAAAGTTAATTAAAGACGTTAGATCTAGATCCAACAGTCTATTAGCGTAACCCGTTACGTGGTCTGCGCTTTTGAGGCCAAACACGTAACGGGCTACATTATTATACGCTACCCTCAACTTCCTTTGGCTTGCAGCGTCGCATTTGCCAAAAATTTCAATGCCATGCAAAAGTTTTGGCAATATTAAAGATTTCGCGATCAATATTCTTATGTTAAGGGGTAGGAATTTCTGGGTGAGCCAAAGTTGTCTTAAAACGCCACACGTTTTTCCCACAGCTTTATTCACCTGACTATCCCATGATAAGATCCTGTTCAGGGTGATTCCTAAACCTTTGTTCCACTGTACCACGACCGAAAAATATTTTCACTTCACTTGGTACCGTGTGTCATTGTTTTTACTTTTTTTTTCGAAGCAAAATATTTTTTTTCTCCCGTGGCGCACACTTTGTCCCACTGTGCCCCCTTTGGACACGCACAGTTGGACTTCCCGTTTACTCGAAAGTCCAAAATCAACACACGGTCGTGGCCCACTGTGCGGCGACTTAACGTTGACTCGTTACCGAATGCGCGATGGGACACCGTCACACAAAAAATATGTTCACCTTTTCGCGGTTCTTGTCCCACCGTGCCACGCGACCACGACTTTTGCCCACACCGACGACTCGGCACGCTGGCAACACCGCTATGCGATCGGCTCGCACACTTTGCTGACACTCTTGTTGTGCCGGCAGATGTTCGCTACAACGACTGCACCGAACGCAAACCGTTATGTTGATCGGTGTACCCGTTTCCACCGTCAACTTCGTTGCGCCGCAAGCACTGCCAAATCCCGCAGCCTCGAACGCGACCCGTTAGATTGATCGGTGAATATATTTCAACCGTCAACTTCGTTGCGCCGCGACAGACTCAACCGGTGCTTATCCCGTTTTTTCTCGGTGCTCCCGTTTTCGCTGTGCCACGACAAATGCACAGAACCACGCGCGTTGTTGCTGACCGCCGTTTTACATGAGCTTATGTAAAACAGTGTATCAGCAGGTATACACGACACTTTTAAGTTTTACTTTTTTTTTCTTATTAACCAAAAAAAAATTCCCTGTCACTTGTTAGTAGTGTTGCTGGGGCTTTAATTCCAGCTCACACCACGCCTACACGCTTTAGGTCCCTGCTCGGGCGCCACTTGTAAAGTAGTAATTTGGCCGGGGTATAAGACTTAGTCCGGCCAGGTCTAGCTTACAAGAATACTTGTATTTGCTAGGGACTATTAAGCGTCGGGGGTCACAAGGTTAGGGATGGAATCCACTACTAAGAGCAACGACAGGGCATTAGCGGATGCGAAGGGTCGTGCCGCTTCACGCCTCTGGCCACACGCTCGGGATTATGGGTCGGTGGGGTGGGTTCATAACCTCACACCGAACACGCGTGCGGCGGTATTTAGGGCGGTATTTAGTGCCGAATTCTTGGAATTCTTCCTACCCCCACAATATTTTGACAGGTTGGAGGACGGTATCCGGGCACGACGGCAACGTGACAACGAGCCGTTTAAGGAATATTTGCTCGAGCTTAGGGGTATGATGTACCATGCGGGGTACAGGGCGGACCAAGAACTACAAAGGGTGTATGAAAATTTGGCGCCTGCATACCGGCTGTACATCTGCAGGAAGGATTTCTCATCTCTTGCGCAGCTGACGCAGATGGCCACCGAGTATGAAGATATTATGAATCAAGTCCGCGAGTGTACAATCCGTGGTCGGACAGAGGCCAATAGGTATTCTGACGGATTAGGCGGCGAGGTAGTTCCCGCCAAACTTTTCAACCCTCTCCGGACTCAGCCACAGCCAGGACCAAGCGTCAATGTTTCGGGTGCGCCACCGTTCGCTCAGATGGGGGTGATTTCAAATGGCATGATCAGCCAAGAGCAGCCTAGGGCTCCGGACGGGAAAAGGGTTTGCTACAATTGTTCGCAGGAGGGGCACTTTGCCAGGGAGTGTCTCAATCTGCGAGTGCAGTTTTGTAGTCAGTGCGGTACCAATGGCGTGAATAGTAACGAGTGTTGTCAGAAGTCGAGGGCGGGAAACGGTCAGTGGCACTATCTGGGACGGGATCCGATAGCGGCCAACGCGAACCAGTCCCGAAGTTAGAGTATCCCCTGAGAGTCGAAGACGGGCGACTGGTCGCTACCGTAAGAGTCGGGGACCGGGTAGCGACAGCAACAGTAGACACAGGGGCGACTAGGAGCTTCGTTAGAGAGGAATTTTCCCGCACAGTAACCAACGGATGTGAGACGTTGGCGGTCAATGCGAAAATTCGCTTAGCCGATGGTTCGACCTTAGAGGTAAGAAAGCTATTGAGGGTGAAGGTTGGTCTAGCGGGGGCTGAGGGCACGATGGATATGCTCGTGATGCCTTCGATGCTAGACAACATAACACTAGGAATAGATTTCTTGTGCCGGGTGGGGACGACCATACAGTGCGGGGGAGCTAGCTCAACACTCGAAGCTGTGGAGGTGCCAGATAGGTAAGTCGACCGGATCCACGCGGAACGTGAGCCAGCTGCGGAACGATCGGAGGACTACGGGAGACAGAGGCAGAAAGGAGGATGTCCTGGGGGCACCTCAGCCGGATATCGCCGTAGGAACGATCCAAGGATAAAGCATAGACGCGTTGCCGGGCACCAAGAAGCAACTGTTGGGCGAGGTAGGAGGGTGCGTTTCACCCGGCCCCGCAAAAATGGTGGTCAGTAGTGACGAGGAGAACTCTGCGAGCGTGCGCGTAGAAGACGCAGACGAGAGCGGCGAGTATGACACACACCAGAGTCCGGAACCCCAGCACCAAGGCCGCGGCGCACAAGGTGGAACCATCCCCGGTACAGAATGGGAATTACGTTACGCCGAGGTATTACCCGGAGCAGTGATGGACGAGGAGAAGCCAGCAAACCCGCAGCAGCCACCGCCGAAAAAGCAGGTTATACCGCCGAAGGTGTGGGCTGTGCGACCAGCGTGATGGCATACGTCATAAGGAGAGTAACCATCACGCTCCCGAAGAAAGGGGGGGTTTTATGTAGGCCTCGAATAGGCCTCCCCCACAAAGCGCCGTCGATAAAGTATAGTAAGGATTTATTAGATATATTTGTAATGACGCAAGAAGCACGATGATTATTGTTATTGGATTTATTAGTAAATAAGACAAAGAGAACGCAAGAAGCGAAATATAAATAATTTAACATTGTATAAGTAACATTTAACTAGCATCTAACGTATTAAGATTTAAAGTAGGGTTTTGAATATAACCGCCGCCAGCGCAGGGTCGCAAGGTGCAGCGCGCCAGCTGTGATCTTCTTATCCACCACGGTCGCGGATAAGCGTGGGGAAAAGCAAAAATGCAGCTCGCGCCGAGGCTGGAGCGCGACCGACTCGAGAGTTGCGAACGGTCGGTGTAAGCGGACGGACACGCGCGGGGATCGAGAGTGGAGAAATACCGGCGAAAGAGATGGTATAATAAGAAAAGAGAATCGTTGCCCGAGACACGTGTCAGGTGATTAAGAGTAAAAGTGAGATTTTTGTTTGTTTGCAATAAGACATTTGAAGTTAAATAAACTGATCGCAGGGGAATCCACGATCTAGTGAAGGAAAAAGGTAAGCGGGAATAGCACCCTTTGATCGGTTTTTATAGATATATAGGAAAGTTATAGAGTGATAGTGAAGAAGAGAATTAATAAATCGATTGCTGGA
Source organism: Scaptomyza hsui (assembly GCA_018152825.1). NCBI lineage: Eukaryota > Metazoa > Arthropoda > Insecta > Diptera > Drosophilidae > Scaptomyza > Scaptomyza hsui. Next base: position 937,923 of record JAECXO010000183.1, on the reverse strand, counting down.
AGACTTTCGCGACTGTTGAAGAAAGTATTCTGTGTTTTTAATTTCTTTGCGTTGAGTTGCACACGCACGTGCCCTCGCATCGTAGCCCCCCAGCGTGTGCGGTGTGAGGTTATGAACCCATCCCACCGACCCACAATCCCGAGCGTGTGGCCAGAGGCGTGAAGCGGCACGACCCTTCGCATCCGCTAAGGCCCTGTCGTGGCTCTTAGTAGTGGATTCCATCCCTAACCTAGTGACCCCCGACGCTTTATAGTCCCTAGCAAATACAAGTATTCTTGTAAGCTAGACCTGGCCGGACTAAGTCTTATACCCCGGCCAAATTACTACTTTACAGCACAATCCAAAAGGCATGACTGTGAATTGGTAGAAAAGTCGACCCGGAACTGTAAAAGCCGTAATTGCTTTCGAGTCCTCGGTAAGTCCAATTTGCCAATATGCGTCCTTTAAAATGGATTTTGGTAATCAGATTTGCTTTCGGTAGCCTCGCAAATATACCATCTATGCTAGCTAACGGGTACGCGTCTTTCTTCGTAACCTCATTAATCTTTCTAGCGTCTAGACATAATCGAACCTTTCCAGGTTTCACTACCAACCGTATCGGTGAGCTCCAAGCACTCACTGATGGTTCAATTACCCCTAATTCTAGCATCCGATCCAATTCTTTAAACATAAGCTTTTCGACCGCCGGTGAAACGGGATAAAACCGCAGTTTAATTGGTTTTGCATTTACTATATCAATTTCATGCTGAAGCCAGGAAGCTTTACCTAGACCTTGATTCGAAAAATTTGGAAATAATTTGATAGCCGCGTCTAACCGTTGCTGTTGCCCGTCTGTTAGCGGAAAGTTGCGTTCGGAAGAACCAGTGGATTTTGCCAATACGTTTGTACACTGTACGGTGGAAACAAGCCCTGGTAATAATCCAAACATCTTCCAAAAATCTATACCGAGTATAATATTTTTACTCAGAGATGGAATAATAAAAAATAATAGCGGCTTCTGAATGCCTTTGAACTCTACATCGGCTAGAATGGATCCAATGACCGTTTGGTCTTTACCGTCAGCAGTTTGACCTTTCGATGAGAGCTTCCGATACGTTGGATGGAAACTCCAGTCACGCTTGGCCAAATCTGCTCCAGGGCAGCTGATATTAGCTCCAGTGTCCAACAAACCAAGTTCGTTAAGTTCAAAAAAGCTAACAGGGGCTTACAAACGACCATCGGTTTCTTCATTCAAAACCGCGGACACAAGTAACTTTCGGTTATTGATAACGTTTTTCCAAATGGTACGCATACGTAGTGTTGAGCGCTTCTTGGTTGAGAACACCTCGGAAACCTCGTGAAATATCCTAGCCCTTATCTTCTCATAGTCGTTTAAACGCTCTTTATATGGTCGAATAGAATGTAGTTTTGTTTTGTCTGTATTTAAAAAAAAAGGAACGGATATTGTTACAGACTTATCCAATAACCGCTCTGGCAAATCTGCGTGTGCAGATTGCTTTCCGTCAGCAAAAACTATTATTGGGTCATCCGTCTGCTGTCGACGGTTTGACCCTTCTGCGCGTTTTCCGCCCGTCGGATGCAAGTTGAGCACTAAGGCTTATAAACTCCCTTGGTACCGCATCCATAGCAAAATATATGTCGCTCTTGTAGACATAAATCCCAACTATGTCCCGGTTCGTCACAGTTCGAACATATGATCTTTTTGTTCGTATGCTGTACTGCGTCTATGGAGACCTCAACTTCTTGTTCCTCTGGTGAATTAAACTCGGGATTGTCCATAGCGGCTACTGTTCGCTTATATGTTTTTACACCATTATTTTTACAAAATCGCTAGAAATCTTCTCCCTGAAGATTCTCTCTCTGCTGAACGAGTTTACGAAGATGAGCTATCGAATGGATGGTCCCATACAACACATCCTGCCTTAATTCGGGAATTAGGTTTCGCTTCAACTGTTGAATTAGCCTATGTGCATCTAATGGTAAGGACATCCGTGTAACAAGAGTCATGATGTCCTCATAGAAGGTGTCAAAAGCTTCGTTTTCTCTTTGCTTTCTAGCACGAATTTCTTCAAGGATAAGATCGTCATGCTTATTATCTTGATAATGGGATTTGAGGGCTTCACAGAATTCCTCCCATTCTACCACAGGGTTTTCTTTGCGATATCTCCAGTACCATTCTCGGACTTTACCGTTAAGTAGAACGTGTAAGCTTTTGCATAAAGCCGAAAAATCTCCCTGCAAACAATCTACTGTGAGTGCACGTACTCTATATAAAAATTCTTGGACAGTTGGTCCCTTAGGTGAAGCGTCATACTTCACATTCCAGCTCTGAACTATCTGTGTTACTGTTTCAGGGCTTATAGTTACTACCGCGCCTATACTTGATCAATATGCTGAGTTGATTGCTTCTGGAGAGGCTGGCATTCTTCTAGCAACATTTTGTGGCAGAGAGTTTGCTGCACTCCCGTTTTCATTAACTTGTAGTCTTTGAAACTTTTGTAGCAGTAGCTCCTTTAACTTATTGAAAATTCTCTCATAATCAATCGTAAACCCTTGTACGGGCAAGACGAAAGCACCATCCGCCGGATCTGGCCTGGAAGATATTCTAGAATTCTTCGGTCTCCCACGAAGTGATGATCTAGCTCCTTGTTTTCTCACCTTAACTCGGAAACTAGGATTGGCGGCGATACTCATACTAGAACCCTGAGTTTCTTCTTCTCCCAACTCTTCCTGAATCTTAGCTGCTGTTTTACGTTTGCCTTGAAATCGAGTTTGATGCAGTTTTGGAATTGCTCCGACATTCCCCCTTTATTATTGCACACATGACACTCCTTGTTTTTGCCTATATGGGTCGTAATGCATTGAACATGAAATTGATATCCGCATTTCTTAACAACGATATCTTGCTGAGGTGTCAAATGTTCAACACAGATGGTGCAGGTGCCATTAGCCGACAGCGAATCTCTTTGCGTGTTCCGCAAATCTTCCCTGCTATGTACTGCATGCATTATAAATAAAAAGGTTAAGTATTCAAGTCTTAAAGTTAATTATTATTATTTATTTATATGTATTATTATTTTATTTAACCAACCAAATTTGATTTTGATATCATATGTTATTTGTTTTCCCTTCAGTAAGTAGGTAAAGTAAAGCGAGCTAAAAGTACAATGTCAACAAAAACAATATTAAACTACACAAATGTGAGATCCCTCCTTCAAGCCCTCTGTTGCAATTTGAGTTATCTAAAGGTCGACGCTCGGACTGTTGCCAAGCTATCGTAATTCCCGAATAGAATCAAAAAGCTCTACAAATTACATAAGTTGTTTAAATCTCCACTTCTCTTAATGACTCTCGCGTATAACTGAGAAGGATTCTGGGTTCATCTGCGGACAATAAATCGACTTATTCTCAATAAAATTGCAATTCCAACAAACGAATTTCCATGCCTAACCTGTCATAAGCGTGAACCACTTAATGAAACTTTAACTATTATTTTATTTTTTTTTATATTTTATTCTTTTTTCAGTCACCCAAGAAATTCCCACAGTCTAATCTAGCGGATACCTGCTTACGCCAAGTATATCGTTCCTGCCAAAATTAAACTGTAGCTACCTCCCTATAGTAAACTAAACAAAGAAAGAAAGAAAAGATATTAGGAACTGATTAAAGCGTTACTTCTGCAGCACTTATTGCGGTTGCGTATTCGGACTCTTGCCAAATAAACACAATTCCCAACAATAATTTCTACAACGTGTTACCTCAACCATAAAAATTTGAAATTCGTTCGGATTCTATATTCAACTACCTTGCTGACACAAATACGGATGACTTTGTCGGCTTTGCCAACAATCATATTTCCAGCTATCCGTACCGATTAATTAAAGTTAAACAAAAATCTAAACAGATGTTAGAAATATCAACACTAAGAGACTCAATAACTTGTGAGGCCTTTTAAGGACCAATTCTGTCTTATACATCCTTTTCCAGGCCCAACGCTTTGGTCCAAAATCTGTAACATTGTAAATTCGGGCACCGTAACGTTACGTTTGGTTCATCTCACAGCGCCAGTTCTGTTTACCAAAAAGAGGCCAAAATCTATAACCGAACATCCCTATTCAGGCCCCACGTGTTGGGCGCCAAATTCTATAACGTTCACTTCACACTGGTACTAAGATTCTTTAGTGAACCAATCTGCGGAACTCTGTGGATTGAATAACACTCGAACAAAATATATCTGGGGGGACTCGTAGTTACGGCTAGCAGACCAATCGGCTGGGGGGGTCTTTAGATCATTATGTTCAATATCCACAGGCTAGAAATAATATAGTAGTCTCATTGCCTGATAATTAGAATAGAAAGTATGAAATTATTTTGTAGATACGCGCAAGCGCGAGAATAGTTCATTGACAAGTACTCCGTTTAAATTGCAAAGGTGTTATAGCAATCTGCCTCTTTACCCGCCCTACCATGATTACCAGATGGCAACATCTTATATTATGGAAATCCCAAATGAACAAGAGGTGTTTCAATTATCCTGCGTGTGTGCCCTTCTGGCTTACTTTCTCCTTTAAGGTAAGTATTTTTATCCCCAAAAACCGATGATCCCGTCCAGAAAAGCCTCCTGTCGGTGCAGCACAACAGCAACAGCATCAGATCCAAGCGAGACCACAGCCAGCAACAAGTGAGACTGCCGTGGATTTCAAACCAAGAGAACACAACCACCAAGCCTGCTCACTCTCGTTTGCTGGTTTGCTCGCCACGCTGACCAGACTCTAAGAACCGAATTTTTTTTTTTTACGCAACGCGCAAATTGGCAAATGCTAAAATTATTAATATTTTTACAATATTTACCACAAACAATACGTTAATTCGCGAGCAATTCTCCTGCGTAATTCGTATCCGATCGCATTGCACGATAAAATGAAATTATTGTGTATGATGCACACGATTTTTAAAAATTACTTTTTCACTCTTTTCCGGAGCGTTTGCGTGCATCTGCAGCGAATATCCCATCCAAAAAGAAATATGCCGGAAGTTACATGAAGTAAGCCGCTGTTACACCATTTATCGTTTATCTATTACTCACATTGGCAAACTGTTATCATCATCCATTCGGCCCATTACCATTGGGGGTACAGAAATTCCGATCTCCACTGAAGTCAAATATCTGGGAGTCATCCTAGACAAGCGACTACTGTGAAGACAACATGTGGAACATGCCGTTCGCAAGGCCACAATGAGCTGTAGATCTCTTGCAGGAAAAAATTGGGAAGTGTCTCCAAAGATTCTACTGTGGATGTACATTGCTATGGTGAGGCCCATAGTCAGCTACGGGGCTGTGGTTTGGGCTAAGCGCGCTGACCTTGATGTCACGAGAAGGCAACTGACTAGTATGGCAATGTATAGGAACACTCAATAGGTTGGGGAGTAATAATAAAGTAAAAATCTACTGGGTACCAGGGCTTGCGGGGATCCCCGGCAAGGAAGTGGCCGACATGGTTTATGGTCCAGAACCTTTCTGTGGGCTGGGCCCAGGGGTCATCAGTCAGAGCAGTCATGCGGATCTCATGACTGCCTGCGAGGACTTCTGGCGATCGACGCAAGATGCAATGCAGAGTAAACGTCTGCTAGGTAGCTACAACAGCAAGAGGTCCAAGGCTAGCTTGGAGTTGAGCAAAGGATCTCTCCGAATAGTCACGGGTTTCCTGACCGGGCATTGCAGACTGCGTAAGCATCTGCGAAATCTTAAGATAGGGGAGGAGAGTCTATGCAGACTCTGCTTAGAGGAAGACGAGACTCCTGAACACCTACTAGAGGAATGCCCATCTATTAGTCGGTTGAGGCTCATTTCTGCAGGAAATGAGGGCTCTTCGACCGGGCGACATCATCGCATTTTTGCGTTCGATTAAACTGATCGAGGAGCTTTAGCTCAGTTACTAGGACGAGGGCACAATAGACCCTAGTGGTCGCAGTGCACCACCCTCTGACTAACTATTATTTATTTTATGTAACCATATCGCTAATTATACCCATGGCATATGGACTTTTCCGCAAAATCGATAGTGTTTCATCTCTGCTACAAACTTTACAAGGAAAAACTATGAACAAAGTATTAATGGAGTCAATAAAGAAACGCCTTTTCATATATGAGCAAAGGACAGTCTGTAGGATGGCTACGCTGTTGGATCCGCGCTTTAAAAAAAGTGGATTTCGACAGAGCTCAAACGCTGAACAAGCAGCAAAATTTTTTGAAAACGAACTGACAAATTTCCCCGTCAAAGAGTCCTCAATTAATCTGTCCGTCGCACCGGATACAAGTTCCCAAGACGCTTTGTTTGATTTTTTGGGTGAGCGATCTATGAACCAAGTTGGAAACAAACGAGTGGATGCAATCCTGACTAAAAGGCAATATCTGGAGAGGGCAATTGCCGCTCAAGATATGGACCCTCTGTTATGGATATAGATATGCCTTAAAAACGAATCTAAGTTTTATATAATTTAATATATATTTTTTTTTTCCTGGTGAATCAAACGGATTTTTCCTCTATGAGAATCCGAAAGACCATTCAGCACGGCGGGCCAAATTATTTCAAAAGGCGAACTTGACTCAAGGAGAAAAATGTTAACATCTTTTTATTTTTAAATCGAAACTTTTGGCTAAAATAAACCACAATTTTCATGTTCCCGTTTAAAGTAAATGTATTTGTCGGGCTATACTATCGATGGCGCTATCGACACTGTCGATGGCACCATATACACTATCAATGGCTCAAAATTAACAATCGTCGAATATCGATGGCGCCCACTATCGATAGTTCTCCACCTCTAATACATATATACCTACTCGTTATAAATAGCTTATCGTATCTGCACAAAATTCCAGCGAGTAAATTTCTAAAGAGAGCGAAGACATGTCTACCTAAGTGTATCGTCTCTGGTAGCATACACAGCTGAGCGAATCTATTCATATCTGCCACATATATGTGAGTCGCGCTCCCAAAGAGCGGCTTAAAACTTGATCAGGGCGCGAGTCGCTTTTATGACTGCCACTAGATATGAAATAATTTGAATGCAATCATGCGCCTTTGTTGTTTCCCATTTACGCTCACTCTTTTGTTATGCGCGCGCTCTGCATGTCAAACATAAATCTTAATATCCCTACTTCCTCCGCAATCACTAAGCATAACTAAGCGGTTGCTTAAGTGCAAGCGATGTATGTTAGAGCTCGGTGTCTGTTGCTTAGAGGAATAACTGTAATGCTCTTTCCCACTTTATGTTTTTACATGCTTTTATTTAAGTTGACTTGTCTGTTTGTTTGTTTGTTTGTTTGTACCGGATTCGTGTAATCAAAATTTCACCAAATTCCCAACTAGCTACAGCTCTGCAATTTCCACCAAAGATGTGTTTCAGATGACAATACATGTTTTTAAAGTTTTCGGAACGATAAAATATTTAATACCATGTAAAAACCACGAAAAAAGTTTTCCCTTTTGCTTAAGTTACTAATTTGACTCCCAAAATTTACAAGCTCTTGTGGCATGGAGGGAAGACTGCCGCTTCACAAGCAGAAGGTAGTGGGTTCGACCCCGACCGAGACATTTTTTTTTTATATTTATACTTTGATACCGAAGGTCTCATAGTATATTGGTTTTGTGCAATGTCCGTCATGGTGTCTGTCTGTCCGTCTGTCCGTCCGTCCGTATGAACGCAACTTTTTTCGACACCCGTAAAGCTAGAGAATTGAACTTTGTAATTATGTTTATCTATAGACGGTACAGATAAAGTGTCAAGATTGGGTTGCCACGCCTGGGGCTGGGAAATCGATAAATTCGATAACTGAAAACCGATAAAACCAAATATTTCTCACATTCTTACAGCTAGAGTTACCAAATTTTGCATGCAGATAGCTAGTCATGTCCCTGAAAAAACTGCATCAAAATTTTGGATGCCACGCCCCCTGATTCCGCCCCCATCCCCCCTTCTCCATGAAATTGGAAACGCCTATAGTTTTTACATTTTTTGGGCTAGAGCCACCAAATTTTGTGTCAAGATAGGTACTGACGTTCCCCAAAAAAATGCATCAAAATTTTGGATGCCTTCGCCCCTGTATTCCCCCTTATCAACCGTTCTTTTACTGGTATCAAAGTATTCCGCAGTCGGTTGCGTCCGACTGCAACGTTTTTACTTGTTTTTTTTTGTATTAATAAAACTACTTTCATGCTTTTGTTTAACTTGTTTAAATATTGTATGCAAGTAAGCGTGTAAAAGCATGTTTTCAAATTTTTTTTTGATTTTACTTGTTACATACATACACTTTAGTTTATATTTAATGAGAACAACGAAAGTTGATTTTTGGATCAGTGAGTTTTTTATTATTCTGATTTGAGAATCGATTCCTTTTACCCATTCGCGAATCCATTCTTTTGTAATTCCAAGTAATGAATTGAAAAATAAATTTGCTCGCTCTTTAAAAAGGTGGCCCAACTCGCACTCTCACAGCGTCTTAAAGTAAAAGAGCGAGAACGTATGCAAGTATTTTGGCAGAAACTAGCCCGAAAAACAAATATATAAACATTTTAGTGAAGTATTTATTTTACAAGTTACTTTGGTATAAGCAAAAAACAATAGCAACTTAAAAACATATGCGTCCGCGGATATGCGTTGTTTATAAGGGTTGAATTGAAACTAAAATTTATAGAGAGCGAGAGAGCGAGCAAGGCTTGCATGCTAAGTATGTATATCTTGTCGCGTACAAACGAGCCAAGATCCATTCTCTTCTGCATTATTTTGAATCGATTCGCGAATCATTCCAAAGAATCGATCATCCACCAAAGAAAAGGAATGAATTCATACCAGCCGGACTGCAGGGAAATCCCAAATCGCATCAGAGCCACCAAATACTGAAAAGAAGCAAACGCATGTACAAACATATATCTCCGTAGGTATACATATGCAGATGTGTTGTTGTTCACACTGTGCTGCTGCCATCCCCCTTCCACAATTGATATACATATATAGAGAGCAACAGCTGATCGATTACGGTTTATATTTCTTGCGCATGCGAAACTGCGCACTTCTTTGCGTCACCTTGTATTCTAAGCATCATGCCCTGAACCCAAGAAATAATTAAAAGGGATATAATGGTTTTGTGCAAAAGTATGTAACAGGCAGAAGGAAGCATCTCCGACCCTATAAAGTATATAAATTCTTGATCAGCATCAACAGCCGAGTCGATATAGCCATGTCCGTCTGTCTGTCTGTCTGTATGTATGAACGCGTCGATCTCAGAGACTATAAGAGCTAGAGACTCCAGATTTTGCACATAAACTCATCTAAGTCCTAGGCAGTACAAGTTTATTTCCGATTTTCGATAACTATTTCCGTTTCCAAAATACACATGTGATCGATAACATAAAAATATCGAATATCGATAATCTGAAACACGTTTTAGAAACTTGATACTAAATAATGAAAATCTGCATAAAAATGTCTTCGAAATCGGTTAAGAAACACCAGAGATATCGAAGATTGAAGTTTAGTCACAGATGCAGACAATGGCTGTAAGCGTTAAGTACAGGGTTCGGGGTATCTCCTAGTCGGGAAATCTCGACTAGAGCCTTCTTCCTTGTTAAATATGAATTTATTCTTGAAATGCAGCATTCAGTCAATTCAAAAATTGTATGCAAATATATTGGACACATCGCACAGTGACAGTGGTCACCAATTCCAGATATCAAACTAAATTTTCAAAAAATCGTTAATTTTTAACTTAAATAATAAAATCAAAATCGTTAAGTATATTTTTATATACCTCGACTAGAGATTTCTTACATGTTTTTTTACATGCTTTTAATTAACTTGACTTGTCTGTTTGTCCTGGATTCTAGTAATCAAATTTTCACCAAGTTCCCGACTAGGTAGAGCTCTGAAATTTCCAACAAAGATGTGTTTCAGATGACAATACATGTTTTTAAAGTTTTCGGCACGATAAAATATGTAATATCATGGAAAACCACGAAAAACCGTTTTCCCTTTTGCTTAACTTACTAATTTTACTGACAGAATTCTCAAGCTCTGGGGGCATAAGGGGAAGACTGCCGCTTCACAAGCCAAAGATTGTGGCACTAAGCACTCATAAATAGAGGAGTCAAACGCAAAAAATCCAATAGCCTAATTGGTCCAATTTGCAGAAGAGCCACTCGCATTCGGCTACTGAAAGCAGCGAGCCGATTGCAAATTTTGACTCAGTACAGACGGAGTACCAGCAATTTGCTGTGTATACGTCTGTATGTCAGCGACAAGATCGCCGTTAGGTGTATATATGTGTGTATGTATGTTTCTGTATGTTTCTGTATGCTGTTTGCTCTGAGCGGCTGTATATTGTGGAAGGGGGAGAGCAGCAGCAGAGTGCGAACAACAACAACACATGTGCATTTTTTCTGTATTTGGTGGCTCCGAGCTCAACAAGCAAAAATCATTAGGGCAATGTATACCTAAATACACATATATATGTGTGTATGTATGTGCGCATGCATATTTTTTCAGTTTTTGGTGGCTCTCAAGTGATTTGGGATTTTGTTACTTTTCTAGCAACACATATCAATGTGTGTATGTTCATGTTCAGCACATTTGAATGTATGCTTAGCAATTGCCTTGGCTATTCTTGACCTGCATCAATTTATATGATTTTTAGCAATTTTATAAAAAGTAAGGATAGCTATAAAAATATGCACAGTGCATATGACGCTGCCGGTCCCTGATATATACACCTAACGGCGATCATGTCGCTGACATATAGACGTATACACAGCAAATTGCTGGCACTCCGTCTGTACCGAGGCAAGCGCCAGCGCATGAATGACTTGCACTTTTTTAAAAATAGAAAGTGCTCTGAAAAAATTGAACCTTTTGAATTTGGCTCGCAGCCGATTGGCATGGCTTGCATGCAACGCATTTTTTCGGCAGTTGGGAAAACGCGATTTGACTCCTCTATGTATAACTGCTTAATGCTACAACAAAATCCCTTGAATTTTCGTAGCGCAACAACGTCAACTAAGAAGGATCTAGTCGAGATTTCCCGACTAGGAGATACCCTGCTTAACGCGTACAGTCACTGTCTGTATGCATCTTTGACTAAACTTCAATCTTCGATATCTCTGCTGTTTCTCAGACGAATTTGATGAAATTTCACTGATTGTAATTTTTTTGTATCAACTTTCTAAAACGATTTTCAGATTTTCGATATTCGATATTTTTATGTTATCGATCACATGTGTATATCGGAAACGGAAATAGTTATCGAAAATCGGAAACAAACTTGTACTGCCTAGGACTTAGATGAGCTTATGTGCAAAATCAGAAGTCTCTAGCTCTTATAGTCTCTGAGATCGACGCGTTCATACATACAGACAGACAGACAGACGGACATGGCTATATCGACTCGGCTGTTGATGCTGATCAAGAATTTATATACTTTATAGGGTCGGAGATGCTTCCTTCTGCCTGTTACATACTTTTGCACAAAACCATTATATCCCTTTTAATTATTTCTTGGGTTCAGGGCATGATGCTTAGAATACAAGGTGACGCAAAGAAGTGCGCAGTTTCGCATGCGCAAGAAATATAAACCGTAATCGATCAGCTGTTGCTCTCTCAGTACTGTGATTATTGTAAACGTAGCAAACTGTGACGTCACAGTTTGTCATTTGACCATAGGGATCTTAAGAGCGTTGAGAGCGACACATAACGGACCTGCGCATTGCGTCACCTTATAATCTTTGCATCATGGGTTCGGGGTATAAAAAGATTAAAGCCCCGTTACTTTGCTGCTGAGCATTGGCAGCGAACAGACGAACAAAAAAGAATATGCAAAATTGTTTTTTGTATTTCCCATTGCTTATGGGAAGAGCTGTTCATGTACATCATTAGGCCTGTCGATTTGGCCATATATAAACGATTAATGTCTAGGGCTTAAGGTATCTCCTAGTCAGCCTTATTACATATGCTGGGCATACAGAAAGAAAAAATATCAAAAACCTCGGCAAAAGCTAGCCCACCTAAATATGCTTGCTTTCCGCCACCGCTCCCCCTTTCCACTAAAAGCCGCTGAAAGTGAATACAAACTGAAACAGACTTGGTCTTTCTGCTATGAGTTAACATTTTGAGCGAGCATAACATTATGTTAGCCATCATCGGCCACTCTCGTACGCAATGTAGTGGAAACAGAAACAGTACTAGAAATGTCCCATCTATAACATTATTTGGTTAGTGCGCTAGCGTTGTGCAAATATCGTTTTTTGCCTTCATCAATATTTTCGATATCTTTGCAAATTTAAATCTATAAATAATATAAATCTTATAAATAATATAAGCATAGTAAGCAAAAGGTTGTTGTTCATGCCTAAGAGTAGGCAATGAACAAGGAGCTGCCGTCTCCCATCCTCTCTATACATCATGCATAAGTCCACCACGCACTAGCAACATTTCGCAATTAAAGGTAGCTAAATAGTTTAAAGCAACATGTATTTTAATCTGAAAATATAAGAGAAGACGAGAAGACGCACACGCACGAATTTTTACTCCTACATACTCTCGAAAATACGACGGAGTCTATTACGAAAGGAAAACCAGCCTCCCCCAAAACAGTAGTATTTATTATACCCCGAGCCCATGAAATGGGTAAAAGGGGTATAATGTTTTTGTGCAAAAGTATGTAACAGGCAGAAGGAATCATTTCCAACCCTATAAAGTATATATATTCTTGATCAGCATCAACAGCCGAGTCGATATAGCCATGTCCGTCTGTCCGTCTGTCTGTATGTATGAACGCGTCGATCTCAGAGACTATAAGAGCTAGAGACTTCTGATTTTGCACATAAGCTCATCTAAGTCCTAGGCAGTACAAGTTTGTTTCCGATTTTCGATAACTATTTCCGTTTCCGATATACACATGTGATCGATAACATACAAATATCGAATATCGAAAACCTGAAACACGTTTTAGAAACTTTATACAACAAAATGAAAATCTGCAAAAATTTCATCGAAATCGGTTGAGAAACACCAGAGAAGTCGAAGATTGAACTTTAGTCACAGATGCACACAGACAATGATTGTAAGCGTTATGTACAGTGTTCGGGGTATCTCCTAGTCGGGAAATCTCGACTAGAGCCTTCTTACTTGCTTTAATATGCTGCTGCGTGCGAAATTTTATGAAGAAGACTGGCGTCGATCGTAGGGTCGCATCACAGCTCGATTCTATCGTATCCATCGATAACAAAATACTGATAATTCATCGCGATATATATATCGTATCATATGGTTGTATGAACTAGAATAATAGTGCATTTACACTGGCGCCGCTAAAAAAGCCTTAGTTAGCGGCGAAAGTCATTTACATTGGCAAAAAGTCTTTAGAAACAGCTGCTTATACTTTGATACCGAAGGTCTCATAGTATATTGGTTTTGTGCAATGTCCGTCATGGTGTCCGTCTGTCCGTCTGTCTGTCTGTCCGTCTGTCCGTCTGTATGAACGCAACTTTTTTCGACACCCGTAAAGCTAGAGACTTGAAACTTTGCAATTATGTTTGTCTATAGGCGCGACAGATAAAGTGTCAAGATTGGGGTGCCACGCCTACTAGGAGGCTGGGAAATCGATAAATTCGATAACTGAAAACCGATAAAACCAAATATTTCTCACATTCTTACAGCTAGAGTTACCAAATTTTGCACGAAGATAGCTTGTCATGTCCCTGAAAAAACTGCATCAAAATTTTGGATGCCACGCCCACTCCTTCAGCCCCCATCATCCCTGCTCCATGAAACTGGAAACGCCTATAGTTTTTACATTTTTTGGGCTAGAGACACCAATTTTGTGTCAAGATAGATATTGACGTTCCACAAAAAAATTCATCAAAATTTTGGATGCCACGCCCCCTGATTCCGACCCCCATCCCCCCTTCTTCATGAAATTGGAAACGTCTATAGTTTTCACAGTTTTTGGGCTAGAGCCACCAAATTTTGTGTCAAGATAGGTACTGACGTTCCCCATCAAACCTTGGATGCCACGCCCCCTGATTCAGCCCCCATCCCCCCTTCTCCAAGAAATTGGAAACGCCTATAGCTTTCACATTTTTTGGGCTAGAGCCACCAAATTTTGTGTGAAGATAGATATTGACGTTCCCCAAAAAAATGCATCAAAATTTTGGATGCCACGGCCACCTAAGCCACCCGCCTTATAAAATCGGAATCGGCTATATCTTTAACAGTTTTTGAGCTTGAGCCACCAAACTTGGTAGGAAGATTGATAGTGACAGTTAAAAACATTTGATTCAAAATTTTGGATGCCACGCCCACCCATGCCACCCGCCTTACAAAATCGGAATCGGCTATATCTTTAACAGTTTTTGAGCTAGAGCCACCAAACTTATTTGGAAGATAGATAGTGACAGTTAAAAACATTTGATTCAAAAATTTGGATGCCACGCCTACCTCTGCCGCCCACCTTTTAAATTTGGGAGTTAAGTTATCTTCCACAGTTTTTGAGCTAGAGTCACCAAATTTGGTAACATGATAGCTGGCGATGTTTACCACATGGGCCACTCCCTTCGCCCCTGCTTTCCCCCTTATCAACCGTTATTTTACTGGTATCAAAGTATTCCGCAGTCGGTTGCGTCCGACTGCAACGTTTTTACTTGTTTTTGTTTGTTTTTGTTGTGATTGCTGAGGAAGAAGAAATTTTAAAAATGGATCAAAATTTAAATTTATTGATGCTGGCCACGCAAATTGGTGATAGCATTATAAATACTGGAAATAATTGCGTTCAAATTTTAAGCAATTTTATTGATTGTGAAAATGAAGAAACGGCCGCAGCAACGGCTGCGCTAAATATGTTGTCGCAGTTCGACTGTATTAGCAGGCGAAGTGTCTGGATGCTCGAGCGCAATGGTTGTTATTGGGAGATGGATGTGCCAAAATTATGTGAGGATTTGTTCAGGGAGAGCTTTAGGATGAAAAGAAGCCTCTGTCAAAAGTTAGTCGATGCCTTGCCTCAAATGAAAAAGAAGTCTAAAATTTAAGAGCGTGCATCCTACTAGAAAAGCGGGTTGCCGTAGCTTAGTACAGCCTGGGCTCAGCCGCCGAGTACAGAACCGTTTCCAGGTTGTCAGAAGGAGTTCTGCAAACTTGTTTAGCAAAAAATGGCATTTGAGTATCTGGGGCCAAATTTGTTACACTTTCTCTTTTTTCCGACATAAACTTAAAATTGCAATAATAATAAAAATATTTAGTATTTTAAATAATTTTGAACATGCACATTTGTTTTGATTTTGAATCAGCTGATTCCTGCTGCCGCCATCAGGAATTTGACCAAAAGTATCGATTCATCGGTAAAAAAGGCCTTTATTTGAGCCGGTAGAATAGCGGCGCTCTAGCGGCGCGAGAAAAAGTCGCTAAATTCAAATTTAACGGACACATTTTGTATGGTAAAGGCTAAATATATCGAAGACCTTAAGGCGAAATGCTAAAGGCGCTGCTTGCGGCGTCAGTGTAAATGCACTATAAGAAAGCAATACGGCAAGGCTTGGCAGTTATTTTTAAACAAACTCGCAACATCCCGCCCACCGTAAAACTAGACGGGAGTTTTACTCAACACATCCAATACTGCTAACTTTGAAACGGGTCGGTTTAGTGTTCCAGATGAAGTTTTCACCTCGGCGATTCGTATCTGTCCATCCTTTGCTGGTATTGTTTGAACAATGATTCCCTTTTTCCAATTGCTGCGTGGTTGGTTGCTGTCGCAGATTATGACAACATCACCCACGCTGATTGGATTTGTGCGTGCAAGCCATTTGGTACGTCTGGTTAATATTGGCAAATACTCTCTTATCCATCGTCACCAAAAATTGTCCCTAAGTTGTTTTGAAATTCGATACTGTTTATAAAAACAGAAATTTCCACTATCTCCAGGAGTTTGTGTTGAATTTGTTGTTCCCAGTTAAAAATGATTTGGAGTTAGTGGCTCTGGATCATTAACACTAACAGGCAAATGTGTTAGTGGCCTACTATTTATAATATTTTCGGCTTCTATAAGCAGACTTCTCAGAGTCTCCACTTGAGGAACTTGGTGTTTAAGAGTTACAGCTAAGACTCGTTTTGTCGTTCGTACTAACCGCTCCCAGCAGCCACCTGAGCTTGGGTTAGCTGGACAATTAAACTCCCATTTGATGCCTTTGTTTGCCGTTTCTGATTTGATAGCCTCCCAATCAAACAGATCTTTCGTTTCTTAATTTCGTTGTCTGCTCCAACAAAGTTGGTGCCCATATCCGATCTAATCTTTACTGGTACACCTCGTCGATTCACAAAATTTCGGATGCATAGTATGCATGCATAAGTGGATAAATCTGATGCCAGTTCGAGGTGCATTGCTCCCATCTTTTCTCATGACGGCGACCTATCGTAACCATGATCGGCCCAAAATAGTCTAATCCTGTGTAGGAGAACGGACGCTGGTATGGCGTCACTCGATCTTTAGGTAACTGCCCCATCTGCGCCGGTATCGAAACTGCTTTGTTATTTTTGCATTGCTGACAAATTGCTGTAGCCCGCTTTACAGCCTTTCGCAAATGCACTATCCAAAATTTACGCCTTATTTCATTCACAATCAATTCTTCGTTTTGGTGATGGTAAATCTCATGATACCATTTAATTATCAGGTTGGTCAAGGGATGTTATTGGGCATTATTATAGGGTGCCGAGCTAGTTCAGGTAAGACTGCGGCATAATCCAGCCTTCCGCCAACCACCAAAATACCATCCGTTGATATGGTTGGACACATCGAGTAGATCGTGCTGCCCTTCACAGCTATTCCTTCATTATTTAGATCCGTCAATTCCTGATTGTATGTTTCTCTGTGTGCCATCTTGCATAGGCCAATTTCCGCCCACCGTAATTCGTCCGATGAAAGCTCTCCATGTATTTCGTCCGTGTGCTGGTTGCGTAGCCGATTGACGAATCTTATTATCCACCCCATGGTTCGTTTCAAAAACAAATAATTTGAATACTTTGTTATATCAACCAAGGAATACTGTAGCACCATCATTACAAACTTTTTTCGTTCACTCGTCTCGTCAATTGGGTTGACGCTTATATTTGAGGAAGGCCAAAACTGCCTTTCTTGCAGTAAAAACTCCGGTCCTTTTGTCCAGACGTTTCCTGCTTCATATTTTTGTCCTTTAGATGCCTTCGTAGCTTTATCGGCAGCGTTCAAGTCCGTTGGTACCCATCTCCATTCGCTTTCAGTCGTTGTTTCCAGGATTTCACTTATGCGGTGAGCTACGAATGGTTTATACTGTCGCTGATCGGAGTTTATCCAAGAAATAACTGTCATCGAGTCCGACCATAATATCGTACTCTGCACCTTAATATCATGACAAGACAGAACTGTGTTTCGCAGGCGAGTTCCTAATACAGCTGCTTGTAGCTCGTGCCGTGGTACTGAAAGAATGTTCAAGGGTGCACATTTCGTCGTAACAAATTATATATCAATAAAACCATTATAGTCGATTCTCCAAAAGGCGACCGCTGCGAATGCTATCTCGCTCGCATCTACAAACACATGTAGTTCGATCTGTGTGTCATGGTCAAAGAAAGTCAGGGAATAACATCTACTCACTTTGAAGCTTTTAGCGTTCTCTAATTGCCGATACCATTGCTTAAAATTCACTACTTAGCTTTTACACTACCAGGCATACCGGTATGAAGTGAGCGCCAAGATACAAATGTCTCGATAGGGAACATTTTTTGTGAACGAGCCTTTATTTTTTTTTTTTTTGTTTGCTATGACATCTATGTAACATATTAAGTTGTTTTAGAAGTTAGCATATAAGTTTAATTTAAGTTGTTTTATATAATAACAGAATAATTAAATAATCAAAAAGGAAAAAAAAAAGAGAATAATTGCTTAAAACGCTCAAACAAACAATCCGGCAACATGTCATTCCAATCTATTCCAGAACACCAAGCATCTTGGATCAATACTTTGCCGTGTAGCATCAGATCTGCCAACATTCCAAAAGGGTCGTATACAGACATTACCAAACTCAACAATTGTCGTTTAGTTGGACACTTTAGGGCTTTAAAAATGTCCTTGTCGACGCGATTCAGCTGCAGATCAAAAATGAACTAGTCGCAGCTACTATCCCAATGCATTCCTAGTATTTTGTCAACCTTTTCACAGTCCACTTTGACTGTTGCATTTTGAACTTCGTGTCCTGTGCAGTTCAGCCTTTTTTGCACATCCATTAAATTAGAAACAAATCCTCTGAGATCGAAATGTGCCATTTTGTGAATATTTTTCAACTCGTTGCTGATATCATAAGCCTCACATTCTGAGTTAAAACTTGCCAAAAAAATCATCTACTTAATGCTTTGATATTATTTCATCTATAACAGCTTCCCTATATTCCTTTGCGTTTTTGGCGTTTATATTTTAACGTATTGTGCGCAGCATGGCAAACAAGCAGCTCCAAATATCATGGCAGTCATCTTGTATGTTGCCTCTTCCTCTTCCTGGTTTCCATGTCTCCATAAAAAACGAAGACCCTGCTGATCCTTTGATATCGGCGCATACAGCTATTTTTCCTTGGCGGAACTGAAACAATATTTTCGTTAATGGTGGATTTTCATCTGGCCCTTTTAAAAGTTTGGAATTCAGAGAGACGCCATCAATAGTAGCTGCATCTTTTTGGCTTTTTGATGTTGTGTACTCCAAAATGCGGCAAGTACCATGTGCAAGGATGTATAATAGCTGCTTCTTCTTTTGATAGCTTAATTGCGTATCCTTTCTCAACGAAATCCATATTCCTCCATCTTATTTATTTTGCGCATTTTATTTTCGATTCCACGTAGTCTGTGTACGGCAATGATATAACTATCAGGTATGTTCACATCATCTACAGCCCACAGCAATCCTGTCTAATAAGCTCCATCCAACTGTTGTGTAGTATGCTGTAATATTTTTCTGGCTCTAGTGACAGCTGCAGATTCCAAACGCTTTCCAGATAATTCGACACCAAAACCTTCTGTCGAAAAATAATCAACCATTAGTTTGTTCATATCCATTTCTGTGTTTGTTACAGTTGTGTGCAGCACGACTGTACAAATTGGTAATATACTCGTCTGTTTATTAGTCAATCCATAAATGTACCACCCTAATGCGGTTTTTGTTGCAATCAAATTCTTATTCAACGTTACTTTTTATCCCACGAATAACCGGACAGTTATCTATTCCAATCAGGAACATTGGTTCAGCATTTACATACCCTTTTATTGGTAAGTTCTTTAATTTCTTGTGCTGGCTCTCCAATTCCTGCACATCCAAGGTCTGCAAAGGCAACTGAAGCTCAGGAACAGTGTTTCCATTTATGCGCAGCTCTTTTTTTAATAACATTCTGATGTCTTATCGTTAGTTTGCAAATCATAGAATTAACATCCATCGCTTGTTTCCCAATCCAGTTCAATGTTATCTTTACGAGGTCCTCCTTGATACCCAATTTATGTGCCAACTGTGTGTTTATCAAAGTTGTGGACGAGCCTTCATCAATAAAGGCAAATGTTTTGATAATTTGTCTGTTTGGACCCATTAGCTCGATTCGCATTACTTTAAAGAGTATTTTTGACATACTCGACTTAATCGTGCTGATTGTAGCTGACGTCCATGTTTCCTCTCTTTTCTCAACTGGTTAGCTTGGTCGTTATGCAACAATCTATGATGCATCTTGACGCATCCGTTTAATTTACATGCCCGTTTGAGTTTGCATTGCAACATCCTGTGACCTCGATGCAAACAGCTATAGCACACGCCAAGCTCCTTTGCTATTTTCGATTTGACCTTTACAGACGTTTTATTGCAGTCCTCGCATTTCAGCAACTTGTGATCTTCTTTGCACTTGTAGCATATATCCTTGTTAGCAGTCTGATCATTCGAGGCCTTTGTAACCTGCATTACCGCTTTTCGCAGCGAATTCTGTTTTCCTGGCGTTGGCTGATCCTTCGAAGTCGTCAACGCCTTCGCAATCCTCCGAATCACTTCATTTAGCCAAACGCTAAGGTGGCTTACGTCCGGATAAGGTAAGATGTTTGCAGCGTATTTATTCCATAATATGCGCTTTGACAATGGTAATTTACTAGCCAGCTGATCCAACATTGCTGCGTTTTGCAAATACTGAGTTGCGTTCGCCGACCTCAAAAAAATTACAAAATTCTCGACTTTGGATGCAAATGGTACTAGCTTTTCTTGGTTATTCTCGGGAACGCTTTGTAAATTGTTTACGATATCAGTCTGGGATTATATTAATAATTCCGGACGTCCATATCGAAATTGCAGCCTTGCAAATATGTGGCGTACATTAGCAGGATTCATTAATAAGGGCTCGACCTCATTTTTTGCTGCTCCCACAAGACACTTCTGTAGCCTCAAGAGGTTTTCTAAATTTGTATACTTATCAGCAACAGTTGACTCCCAAAACAAAGTGAAAAGTACAGGCCATTCCATTGCATTTCCACTAGATACTGTAAGATCAATCAATTTACGGGGTTGCATGACAGAGTTATGTTGTGGGTGAGAGAGACTACTATCATTAAGTAAGTACACATAGAGGAGTCAAACGTAAAAAATCCAATAGCCTAATTGGTCCAATTTGCGGAGGAACCACCCTCATTCGGCTGCTGAAAGCATCGAGCCGAACGCAAATTTTGACTCAGTACAGACGGAGTACCAGCAATTTGCTGTGTATACGTCTGTATGTCAGCGACGTGATCGCCGTTAGGTGTATATATGTGTGTATGTATGTTTCTGTATGCTGTTTGCTCTGAGCTTCTGTATATTGTGGAAGGGGGAGAGCAGCAGCAGAGTGCGAACAACAACAACACATGTGCATTTTTTCTGTATTTGGTGGCTCCGAGCTCAACAAGCAAAAATCATTAGGGCGAATGTATACCTAAATACACATATATATGTGTGTGTGTATGGGCGCATGCATATTTTTTCAGTTTTTGGTGGCTCTCAAGTGATTTGGGATTTTGTTACTTTTCTAGCAACGCATATCAATGCGTGTGTGTGCATGTGTATGTTCATGTGCAGCACATTTGAATGTATGCGTAGCAATTGCCTTGGCTATTCTTGACCTGTCTCAATTTTTATGATTTTTTAGCAATTTTATTACAAGTTAGGATCACCTATAAAATTCATGTTATTAAATGATAATTTTTTATTTATTTTTAAAATGCATCTTAATCATTAAGATGCATTGTCCATAGTTCATAATATGTCAAATATTAATTTATATATTTTAATATATATATGTATATAATTATGTACTCTTGACCCTTATAATTCATAATTTAATACATAATAAATGCCGACAGCCAATATTTAAAATTAAAATTTGGCGCGCATTTGTATCTGCCTACAAAACACAGGCAATTTCTGTTTTTGCACTTTCTGGTCATACATACTCTTTCGAGATATTAGCTATATGACACCAGCAAGCAACTTGGCCACACAGCTACCATGCAGTTGCGCATTAACATATAAAATATGCACACATATTCCGGAAGAGTATTCAGAACTGTATTTCTGTTGAGATCGCTGGAACTTGTGTGCGTTAATTGAGTAGAGAAAAGGTTTTTTGTTGGCACGCGAGAGATTTTCTTCCAGCTGCCGACACATGAACCATTTATACTCTTTCGGAATATGTGTGCATATTTTATATGTTAATGCGCAACTGCATGGTAGCTGTGTTGCAAAGTTGTTTGCTGGTGTCATATAGCTAATATCTCGAAAGAGTATGTATGACCAGAAAGTGCAAAAACAGAAATTGCCTGTGTTTTGTAGGCAGATTAAAATGCGCGCCAAATTTTAATTTTAAATATTGGCTGTCGGTATTTAATATAGATTTAGTTATGATGTTTTAGGGTCACGAGAACACATAAATATATAATTATATACATATATATATTAAAATATATAAATTATTATTAATCATATTATAAACTATGGACAATGCATCTTAATGATTCAGATGATTTTTAAAAAATTAATAAAAAATTATAAATTAATGACAATATTTTTAAAGCTATCCTTACTTTTTATAAAATTGATAAAACTCATATAAATTGAGACAGGTCAAGAATAGCCAAGGCAATTGCTACGCATACATTCAATGTGCTGCACATGAACATACACATGCACACACACATTGAAATGCGTTGCTAGAAAAGTAACAAAATCCCAAATCACTTGAGAGCCACCAAAAACTGAAAAAATATGCATGCGCACATACACACACACATATATATGTGTATTTAGGTATACATTCGCCCTAATGATTTTTGCTTGTTGAGCTCGGAGCCACCAAATACAGAAAAAATGCACATGTGTTGTTGTTGTTCGCACTCTGCTGCTGCTATCCCCCTTCCACAATATACAGCAGCTCAGAGCAAACAGCATACAGAAACATACATGCACACATATATACACCTAACGGCGATCACGTCGCTGACATACAGACGTATACACAGCAAATTGCTGGCACTCCGTCTGTACCGAGACAAGCGCTGGCGCATGAATGACTTGCACTTTTTTAGCTACGCAAATGGTCTGCAAAATTTGCGTTCGGCTCACGGCTTTCAGCAGCCGAATGATGGTGGTTCCTCCACAACGCATTTTTTCGGCAGTTGGGAAAACGCGATTTGACAACTCTACGTATACATACTTAATGCTACTATTTTCTGTCTGCCTACCTTGTGCCAAATCAGACTTTGACGCATTATATCCCTCAAATCATTTGCGCCAATCAAACATCTGCTAGCGCCCATTGTAGAGACGTCAGTGCCACCCTGTGCGGCTGTGCTAGATGCACCCATAATAGCGCCGCTGCCCATTGTAGAGACGCCAGTGCCACCCTGTGTGGCTGTGCCAAATGCACCCATAATAGCGCCGCGGCGCTTTGTAGAGACACCAGTGCCACCCTGTGTGGCTGTGCTAGATCACTGACCAAATAATGTTATAGATGGGACATTTCTACTACATTGCGAACGAGAGTGACCCATGTTTGTTAACATTATGTTATGCTCGCTCAAAATGTTAACTCATTGCAGAGAGACCCAAGTCTGTTTCAGTTGGTTTTCATTTTCAGTGGCTTTTAGGGGAAAGGGGGAAGCGGCGGCAGAAAGTAAGCAGCGGTTAAAATACATTAGTGTTTGTATACGTGTGCATTTGCTTCATATTTTGGTTTGAGATTTTACTCTTTTGTCTTTTTCTATGCCCTGCATACGCATGTGTGTGTGCATGAATGTATATGCAGAATGTTTATATGTATGCGAGCCATTTGTTTTGGAATTTATTGACCGGCATCAACATCTATAATTTGGGATTGCAAATCTTCTTTTTATACATATATTTTTTTTGTAAAATTTAAAAATATTTGTCCGAAATATTTTTATTTAAGTAAAGCTATTTATTTACTATTTTTTTTTTTTGTATAGATTATACCATAAAATTAAGAATATAAACTTAGTTCCTAAATATAATATATTATATTATAATGGAATTTAAAATCGCCGCTCATATTAGCTTCCAATTTAGTAAATATCCAGGGAACACCACGAGGAGGTCATTACAATTTTAATGGGATCATACATATGTATATAAATATGACCTATGAGTCGACTTGATATGACTTAATTTCAAAAGTTGTATTAATTTGCAATTAAGTCATATCCATGTTCCCCACTAAAACAACCTTATTCCGTAGAGTATTATATACGTAAAGATTTAAAATAATAAATACATAAACTAATTATACTTTGATACCGAAGGTCTCATAGTATATTGGTTTTGTGCAATGTCCGTCATGGTGTCCGTCCGTCTGTATGAACGCAACTTTTTTCGACACCCGTAGAGCTAGAGACTTGAAACTTTGAAATTCGGGGTGTGCCAGAAAGCTCCGGAGATTTTGGCTCGAGCTGGTTTTCAAATCTCTAAAAAAAAAAACGTCGGTGTGCAAGAAGTAAGAGAGATTTCATTTTTCGGTAAAATGTTTTGGAGCAAATACGTAAAACGAAAATGGCCAAAAAGAGTTGCTACCTTTCAAAAATGAAAATTGCCTAAAATGTATTTGCTATTTTTGTCTTTGTTTTCAAGGTTGGCCTCATGGCATTAGTGTTATATTTAATAAATGGTTAAATAAAAGTATGTTAGGTTTTATCTCTTGTAGTTCTTATACAAAACAAATATTTAATACTTTGCCCGCCAAGTAACTCATGTTGCTTGACAGCCCAGCCGTGATAGCTTGCTTAAACAGCTGTTCTACGTACTTCGTAAAAGGCGAATCTGGTTTTGTTTACATTTTAAAAGTGCAAAAGGTGATCGGTGTTTTCCCCTATGGACCAATAATAAAATAAATGTGAAACAAATAATTAAATGTAATTTTAATGTAACCTACATTTTGGCTGCTCAATGACTTTCCATAAATTAAATTTTTCTTCTTCCTGTAGACATTTACACACCTAACAAACACCGTTACCTCACCACCGTTGCCACCTCATAAAAAAAAGGTTTGATGCAATAACTTAGTTAAATTTACAACAAACTGTACACTGCTCAATGCAATTTTGTTACCTTAAAGTACGATTTTTTTTATGTTTATTTGTCACAAAAAAGTGTCTTTAAAATTGATCTATTAAAGACTCCGAATAATAGTTATTGTTAACAAAACAATGTGGCAGCTCCTTTGTTAGGGACGGTTTTGCACGCTTACACAGAACGGCACATAGTCTTAGAGATTTGTTAAAGATTTATTAAAATCGAAAATCATGAATTAAAAAATGTATTAAATTCAAATGTATTTGCAATAAGCAACTAAGCTTAAAATTACCTTTTGAAAAAGTAACAGTTGTTATGCATTAGACATTTTATATTGCTTAAACTAACCAAATCTCGGTCCAAATTTTTTGAGGTTTCAGAATCATCTCGAACTTGGCTCTAGCACAATTATGTTTGTCTATAGGCGCAACAGATAAAGTGCTAAGATCAGTGTGCAACGCCTATTAGGAGGCTGGAAAATCGATAAATTCGATAACAGAAAACCGATACAACCAAATATTTCTCACATTCTTACAGCTAGAATTACCAAATTTTGCACGAAGATAGCTTGTCATGTCCCTGAAAAACACTGCATCAAAATTTGTGATGCCACGCCCACTTCTTCCGCCCCCATCCCCCCTTCTCCATGAAATTGAAAACACAGATAGTTTTCACATTTTTTGAGATAGAGCCACCAAATTTTGTGTCAAGATAGGAAGTGAAGCTTTCCAACAAATTGCATTAAAAATTTGGATGCCACGCCCACACCTTCCGCCCCCCACCGTTGCTAAAACGGTTATGCGTGTATCTTCCACATTTTTTGAACTAGAGTCACAAAATTTGGTAGGAAGATATATGGTGACATCTTCAAAAAATCTGCATCAAAAATTTGGATGCCACGCCCACATCTGCCGCCTACTATTTAAAATCGGAAATTTCGATATCTCTTACAGTTTTTGAGCTAGAGCCTGTAAATTCAGTAGAAAGATAGAAGGCAACATCTACCAAAGATCTGCATCAAAATTTTGGATGCCACGCCCACCCAAGCCACCCGGCTTACAAAATTAGAATCGGTTATATCTTTAACAGTTTTTGAGCTAAAGCCACCAAACTTGGTAGGAGGATTAATGGTGACATCTACAAAAGATCTGCATCACAAATTTGGATGCCACGCCCACCTCTTCCACCCACCATTTAAAATCGGAAATTTCGATATCTCTTACAGTTTATAAGCTAGAGCCCCCAAATTCGGTAGAAATATAGACAGAAACATCTACCAAAGATCTGCATCAAAATTATGGATGCCACGCCCACCCAAGCCACCCGCCTTATAAAATCGGAATCGGCTATATCTATAACAGTTTTTGAGCTAAAGCCACCAAACTTGGTAGGAAGATAAATGGTGACAGTTAAAAACATTTGATTCAAAAATTTGGATGCCACACCCACCTCTGCCTACCACCTTTTACATTTGGAAGTTAAGTTATCTTCCACAGTTTTTGAGCTAAAGACACCAAATTTGGTAACATGATAGCGATGTTTAGCATCCGTCCCACTCCATTGCAAGCAGACTCCTTACCATCCGTTCTTTTACTGGTATCAAAGTATTCCGCAGTCGGTTGCGTCCGACTGCAACGTTTTCACTTGTTTAATTTGGGATGCAAATTTGGATGTTGTTCTGTCATTTTGTATCTCTTTGTGGTGTTTTTCTTGGAATACTTTGATACCAGTAAAAGAACGGATGGTAAGGAGTCTGCTTGCAATGGAGTGGGACGGATGCTAAACATCGCTATCATGTTACCAAATTTGGTGTCTTTAGCTCAAAAACTGTGGAAGATAACTTAACTTCCAAATGTAAAAGGTGGTAGGCAGAGGTGGGTGTGGCATCCAAATTTTTGAATCAAATGTTTTTAACTGTGACCATTTATCTTTCTACTAAGTTTTGTGGTTCTAGCTCAGAAACTTTTCAAGATAAAGCCGATTCCGATTTTATAAGGCGGGTGGCTTGGGTGGGCGTGGCATCCATAATTTTAATGCAGATCTTTGGTAGATGTTGCCTTCTATCTTTCTACCGAATTTAGGGGCTCTAGCTTATAAACTGTAAGAGATATCGAAATTTCCGATTTTAAATGGTGGGCGGAAGAGGTGGGCGTGGCATCCAAATTATTGATGCAGATCTTTTGTAGATGTCACCATATATCTTCCTACCAAATTAAGTGACTCAAGTTAAAAAAAATGTGGAAGATACACGCATAACCGTTTTAACAACGGCGGTGGGTGGGGGGCGGAAGTTGTGGGCGTGGCATCCAAATTTTTGATGCAATTTGTTGCAAAACTTCACTACCTATCTTGACACAAAGCTTTAGCCCAAATATGTGAAAACTATAGGCGTTTCCAATTTCAAGAAGATGGGGGGATGGGGGCGAGAGGAGTGGGCCTGGCATCCAAAATTTTGATGCAGTGTTTTCCAGGGACGTGACTAGCTATCAGCGTGCAAAATTTGGTAAGTTTAGCTGCAGGAATGTGAGAAATATATGGTCTTATCGGTTTTCAGTTATCGATTTTATCGATTTCCCAGCCTGCTAGTGGGCGTGGAACCCTCATCTTAACACGTTATCTGACCCGGCTATAGACAAACATAATTGCAAAGTTTCAAGTCTCTAGCTTTACGGGTGTCGAAAAAAGTTGCGTTCATACAGACGGAAGGACGGACAGACACCATGACGGACATTGCACAAAACCAATATACTATGATACTTTCAGTATCAAAATATAACAAGCCAGTGATAAGTGATTAAGTGAGTTATTTTAATTTAAACAGCAACGCCCACCAAATTGTATTTTGGCGTTAATAATTCATTGTGTGTGTATATAAAAAGGGCTAGAGGCAGTAATTATTTAAAAGCTGCAATTTTAATTTAATTTTAAAAGTTTGCGTTCGTATCCGCCTTAAAAAGATTGTTCCGCTTTAATCTGCATTCGAGTAGTCCCCTCCAGTTTATTGACCGGTTGGTCTGTGGGTGTATGTTTGTGTAATTACTATTATTATCATTATTATTTTTATTTATTATTATATTATATTTTTTGTTTATATTTTACTAAGGCGCCTGTTTCTAAACAAGTAAGAAGGCTCTAGTCGAGATTTCCCGACTAGGAGATACCCCGAACCCCATACTTAACGCGTACCGTCACTGTCTGTATGCATCTGTGACTTAACTTCAATCTTCGATATCTCTGGTGTTTCTCAACCGATTTCAATGATATTTTTAGAAAATTTCTATCGTTACCCATTATTTCAACCCCCATTTTTGCATTTTCCAAATTCGAGATTTTTCTGTAATCGATTGCTTGTGTATATCGGAAACCAGAATAGTTCTGCTTATGGTATAGAAGAACTTATATTCAAAATCTGAAGTCTCTAGCTCTTGTAGTCTCTGAGATCGACGCGTTCATACAGACGGACAGACGGACGGACAGACGGACATGGCTATATCGACTCGGCTGTTGATGCTGATCAAGAATATATATACGGAGATGCTTCCTTCTACCTGTTACATACTTTTGCACAAAACCATTATACCCCTATTACCCATTTTATGGGTTCGGAGTATAAAAAGATTCAACACTTGCCAGTTACCATTGAAAATACGTGGAGGGATGAAGTAAAATGCTCACGCAATCTACGCAAATATCGAACTTTATGTGCTTGTAGAACAATATACGCCACAACGAATAAAAATGAAAACGCGCGGGTTTTGGTGTGTGTGTTCTTCGGTTCTTTAATGTTGAATTGGTACTAAACGTAATAATTACAAATTACAAGAGTTAGAAGTTATGTTAAAACGGAGAGACAGAATGCTGGTTGGATGGGAAGTTGCAGATGCCGGTGCCTACTTTCAGGCTTAGACATTCCGCCCCCTTTGCAATATAATTGCAAAAAATTATTGGAGGGGGGAGCGGACCTAGCTGCAGACTCCAGACAGGATCCATCCAAACCCAGTGTTCTGAGCCACTAGACCGTGGTCGGTTGGGAGTACGCCCGGCCGGATGATCAGGCTGTAGACATCGGCGCCCAACACCGTGCTAACCGTCGATGGCCTGAACCATCCTTCATCCGCCAGGATGATGTTTGGCACGCCCTGCCTGCAGCCTTCCTCCACCGGCGTGTTTGGGGTCCGGAAGTTGAGGCCATCCTCAACGCGCATGCGCACCTCTTGGTCGAAGAGACCGCTCACGGATTTGACGCGAGCACTGACCCTTTCACCTGCACTGAGCCGGGTGGCGGAAAGGCCCAAGGCCTTTGCCAAAGAGGCATCAATGCGGCTGGTCGGGCTACACGGATCGACCAGTGCTCGCATCGTAAAGGATTTTTCACCTACAGCGACAAGGATCGTCACTGTAGGCAAAATTGTGGTCTCTTCGACCTGTTGACGGACAGCCGGTGGCGACGAAGATCGCACTCGCACGGGTGAGTGAGTCCGGGGCGATGCGACGGGCGACCTGATCCTCGACGGGGAACGGGGCGAGCTCTCATCCTCCATGTGGAGCAAGGTGTGGTGCTCACCGCCACAGACACGGCACCTGTCACCGCTTCGGCGACGCCGGAGTTTGATGTGCCAGGCAGTTGGGGCAGTACTTATTGATCAGAACTGCCCGGAGACGCTTCTCAGCGGTCAAGTGCATGAAGCGCTGGCACTTCTTCAGGGTTTGGATTCCACGGCACACACGGCAGCGGAAAGACGCCGTACCGCGCAGCCTCTGTGCCTCCTTCTTTGCTTTAGTGGGTGCCATGTTGCGTCGTAAGAAGATTCTGGGAAAACATGAAAAACACAGATTAGTGAATGAACCGGCTAGTCATGATTTTGACAAAGAGGTTGGATTGGACTCGGACTGGAGTGGGAGGAGGACAAGTTTGGCCACTGGCCTTTTAATAATCCCGCGGGTCGTAAGCACGTCGACCACGCAGACCCGGTCATCTTGTCCCGGATGGGTTTCCGTGACGCGTCCCAAGCGCCATTCGGTTAGAGGAAGGTTGTCCTCCTTGACAACTACCATGTCACCCTGCTGCAGGTTTCTCTCTGGTAGTTGCCATTTATTTCTCTTGTGCAGCTCCTTCAAATACTCTTCCTTCCAACGGAAACCGAAGTGTTGGTTGAGAGCCTTAAGTCGGTGCCATCGGTTGAGTATCGAAGCCGCATTTCCTTCGATTTCTGGCTCCGCCACGGAAAGGAGTGGGCCCCCTATTAGGAAGTGCCCTGGAGTGAGAGCCAGCAAATCTGTTACGTCTTCGGATAGAGGTGAGATTGGTCTCGAATTTAGACAGGCCTCAACCTTCGAGAGCAGGGCGGAGAGCTCTTCAAATGTGTATTTGAAGGTTGAGGTCGACTTATAGAATAGCGTCTTGAAGCTTTTGACGCCGGCTTCCCACAGGCCACCCATGTGCGGACGGGCAGCCGCATCTTGCTATAAAACGAGCAAACGCTGCTAGTAATTTGTCCGTAGTCAAGTCAGAGGTGGCTTCCAGATGGATAGCCTTTGTGCTGAAGCACACAAAGAAGCATACGTAGCCCTTTGTTATAAGGCAGGCACGACCCGTGTAGCTCTTTATATCGAACGGACC
Source organism: Scaptomyza hsui (assembly GCA_018152825.1). Classification (NCBI taxonomy): domain Eukaryota; kingdom Metazoa; phylum Arthropoda; class Insecta; order Diptera; family Drosophilidae; genus Scaptomyza; species Scaptomyza hsui. Next base: position 907,660 of record JAECXO010000183.1, on the reverse strand, counting down.
TGCAAACTCGATGCCCGTATGTGTAAATGGACGTGAAAAAGTCGACCTCTCTTTCGGCAAACAGCCCATTTGCTGAGTTTGAAGCCTTTTCTCGTACACCACGCAGACCCGACAGGAATTGGTCATTGATGTAATAAGCTTCTTGAGCTTCGGAATCCAGTACTTGGAGCGAATGAGGCGCATCATTAATTGATTTCCGCCATGCATCGAGATTCGATGTGTGAATTGGATAAGTAGACGACTAAACGCGCATGAGTATGGAAGAATTATAGGATGCCGTTCGTCATAACTTAGATTGCATGATCTGCTGATTCGACCGGAAGCTCGAATGATTCCTTTCGGATCAAGGAACGGGTTAAAATTTAGTAGCGGACTGGAAACTGGCAAGCCATGCTTGTTACGAAGGCACTTATACTCCCGCAAGTATGTGTTGCGCTGTGTCAAAGCTATGAGTTGCTCTTGAGCTTCTTTAAACTCACTATTTTGGAGTTGCTGTGATGGAAACAGCAATGAGGATTGGCGACACCGTTTGGTGAATCTAAACACATAGGCGAGAACCCGTAACGCTCTGCCGAAGTTGGAGAAACGGTCAAGAGGATCCGATGGAGACAGTTCTGCAATATGGGCTTTAATGGGGCGCTGCTCTATGTCAGTCTCCAGACACGAGTCAGCTGGAACTGGCCATTGCTCTTGAGGTAGACCTAACCAGTCAGGTCCGTTCCAAGTCTGGCTAAGTCTGCTGGATTATCTTCTGACCGCACGTGTGACCAAGATTGACAATCCGTCACTTGGCCGATCTTAGAAACACGGTTGGCGGAGAACGTTGTCCAGGAGCATGGGGATTTGCGAAGCCAAGCCAAAACAATTGTGGAATCTGTCCAGTAGAACAATTTACAATTTTCTACTGGCATCTGCGGAATAAGGCCTGAGCATAGTTCCGCGAGTAGAACAGCTCCACACAGTTCGAGTCGCGGGAGCGACACTGTCTTCACTGGAGCTACTCTGGTCTTGGACGTCAGGAGGTGGACCGACACTTTGAAACCTGCTTCCACGCGAACATACAATGCTGCTCCGTAAGCCTTTTGGCAGGCGTCGCAGAAGCCGTGGATCTGGATGGTCGGTTTTGGCTGAAAAGCGACCCATCGGGGTATACGAATATCACCAAGACGGGGATGACAGCAGAGGAATTCTTCCCACCGCTGAACCAAATCAGACGGCAATGGATCATCCCAGCCAAGCTCGTGGAGCCAGATTTCCTGCATGAAAATCTTCGAATGATGACAGGAGCCAGCCATCCCGCTGGATTGAAGAGCTTGGCTATTTCCGACAGGACTTCACGTTTTGTGAATGAACTTTTTGTCAGTATTTTGGAAGGGGCAAAGAAGAACTCGTCTGTGTTTGCTTGCCATCGGATCCCTAGAGTCTTAGCAACGCTGGCCTCTTCAAATTCTAAGAAATCATCCCTTATCAGGTGGTCCTTGGGAATATCGCGAAGGAGTTCCGTGTCATTAGAGGTCCACTTTCGAAGTGGAAACCCCGCTGAGCTCATAGCTTCTTGGAGCTCCTTGATGCTGGAAATAGCGCATTGCTTGGAGTGCGATCCTGCTAGTACATCGTCAACATACTTATAGTTGGAAATGATGTCACTAGCACGCGGAAACTGCGCAACAACGTCTTTAGCGAGCTGCTGCAAAACGCGAATTGCCAGGAACGGAGCGCAATTTACCCCAAATGTGACAGTATTGAGCTCATAGTCACAGAGTTCTTGATCCGTGTTGCGATAAAGGATCCTTTGAAATGGCTTTACTAAAATCTGACGATACATTTTAGTAATGTCAGCATTGAAGCCGTAGCGGAAAAAACGCCACTTCAAGATCTGAATAGTCAGATCGGATTGTAAAACGGGGCCTGCATGAAGGACATCATTCAGGCTCTTACCGTTCGTGGATTGACTGGAAGCGTTGAATACAACGCGAACTTTTGTGGTAGTGCTGTCTGGTTTAAACACAGCGTGGTGTGGAAGGTTAAAGTTCCCAGCATCGATAGAAGGGGGGACTTGTCTCATATGACCTAAGTCCAGGTAATACTGGATCACGGAGTCGTACTGCTCTTTTAAAGGAATGTTCCTGTTTAAACGAGCCAGTGCGATTGACCTTGAATGTCCTAAATTAATGTGATCTGGATTTTTGAAAGGGAGAGTGACAATATATTTGCCACTCTCATCTCGAGTTGTGGTGCGCATAAAGATGTCTTCGCATATGGCATCAGACTCTTTTTACTGGCTTCCTTGGGAGATCCTCCACCTCCCGAAACTTTATGAGGAGGTTTTCCAACCGTTGGTCTGTCTTGACCGTGACTCGAGTTGAAAAAGCGGAGATAGAGGATGAAGCACACGTAGGTATTGGACCGGTAAGAATCCAACCGAAGATGGTTTCTTGACCCAATAACGAACCACAATTATTTGGAATAGCGCCGCCTAGTAGTATGGATGGAAGGATATCTGCGCCTAATAGCACATCTATCTGCGAGCTCTTGTAGAATAGGGGGTCAGCCAGCGGGATATTGGGCAACTCTCGCAAGGCACTTCCGGGAATCGGATGCGAAGGTAAAGTTCCTGCCACACTTGGAAGAACAAACGCCGACACTTCAATGTGGACTCTCGGCTTTGTTGGGGATCCTATGTTGAAGTGACATAACTTCTCAGGATTGGCTGATACTGCTTGGTTAAGTCCGGCAACTTGAGCTGTAACTCGTTTGAACGGGAGGTTGATGATTCGAAACATTCGTTCTGAAATGAATGTTGCCTCGGAGCCTGAATCAATCAACGCACGTGCCTTATAACGCGTGCCAAGATGGCATATTTTAATTATAGCAGTGCCTAAAAGAACACCTTGCGTGTTCGACGTGAAATAATTGTGGATATTTGCCGAACTTTGGTCTGGGGTGGACTGTATTGGATGATTTGGAAGGTATGGAGCAGCAGCAGTACTTAATGACGACCTGGGGGCCGACTGGGTCACCACGATGCAACAGTGTATTTTGGCGACCTTTGCACGTATAGCAGTTATGGCTGCTTGTGCATTCTTTTAGCTGATGTCCTCTGGCGAAACAGTTTAGACATAGCTGCTGCTGCTTTATGTGGGAGGCCCGATCTGGTACTGTCATTTGCAGAAACCGTGGGCATACACGCACTGGATGGTTCTCTTTAAAACAAAGCTTACAGGTAGCATTTGGCTTGGCAACTTGTGCCTTTACCTTGACCTTCGCTTCGAAAGAGTTGATCTTTTTTTTGCTAAGATCCTTGCGATCAGATTGAATTGGAACGCCCATAGGCCTCATATCTTCAATCGCTTCCAGCGTGCGATGGCGCTCAGTTAGGTAAGAATTGAAGTCGGCCCAAGTCGTAATATCGGACTTGTTGTGGAGAGACTGTTCCCACAAGGATAGGGTAAGTTTCGGAAGCCTGGATGAGCAAAGGAAAACGAGCAAACAATCCCAATTATCGATGCTGACTTTGGCTAGCTCGAAAGCTGTCAGGCACCCTTGGACCGTGCTCTGGAGCTCTTTTAGTGCAGTTCCAGACTCTTGACAAACTGACGGCAGATTGAAAAGGATGCGTAGCTGGCTGTTAACTAGCAGCCGCTTATTTTCGAATCTTTCGGAAAGATTCTTCCACGCTGAGTGGAAACCGTCATTTGTCAATGGAGATTTTGAAACAATACCCTTGGCCTCGCCGCTTGTCTTAGCGTTGAGGTGAAACAGTTTCTCGACTGGGGACAATCTAGCATTATTTATATAAATTGCTGTGAACAGATCCCGGAAAGTGGGCCATCGCAGATAGTCTCCATCAAAGACTTCTGTGTCAATTGGGGGAAGACTACAACCTGTTGACATGGACGGAGGAGAGGGTTTTAGTTGCTTATTTTATGCGGAAGCTGCGTCGATATTTTCGCTTAACTGAGCTACGCACCGCTCATATATTGAATAGCAGTGTTCATATTTTTGTGTCATAACCGCAAGATCGGCGCTGGAACCAGCGCCTTGCGTCATGGTTTGGGAACCTTGCTCGAACGCAAGCTCTATTTTTTCCCACAAGGATCGGATTTGATCCCGGCGCACCTGTAGTGTAAACAGCGTTGCGCCTGCTGAGTTCGCAAATCTTGCCTCAAATTGGCTTAATCTGTCCGAAACTGCAATAAAGGCATTCAGCGCCATTGTGAATTTGTCTGTCATATTTTGTGATGTCTGTCGGGTTATACGAGCGCTGTCTTGGCTTGCTAAACTCTCTGCTTTAAGCTTAAGTTTAGTGCTAGCTTGAATTTTGGATAGACCAGCGGACGATTTTGGCTCAGTTTGGAGCTACCAGACTTGGATTTTTCGCCTGGCGCTGAGGAGCTGCGAGCGCTTGACAAGGATGAACGACGGACGTTTGAAAGGGAAGGACGACGTGTCGTTTGCTGCTTCGAGTCCTCTGACATAATAGGCTCTCGACGGAGCCGGAAACAAATAGACGAAGACCAAAGAAATTTAAAAAAAAAAAAAATTGACAAGCAAAAGAGAAACAAAAAACCCAATGTGAAGGTATTTTACCACGGAAATTGTATAATTATTTTTATATTTTCTATTGGAAAAAACAATATACCAAAAAAAAAACCCGAAATTAGGGTATTTTTCTTCCAGTGGAAAGTGTATATTTTTATTTGAAGGGTGTCTTAAGATTTTGCAAGTTGACTCGGAAAACGTGTATACCCCACTTGTTTCAAAAAAAGGGTAGGGTATACTCCACATGTGCAGTGGTAAAAACGGAATTGGAACAATGGAGTCAGTGACAAGAGCATATATATGTACATAGGTATAGATGTGTACGGCTCTTTGCGGAGTGTCACCGTTGGCTTGTATATGTGTGTATGTATGATTTTTTTGTTTGACCTACTGGCTGCGCCAAGGTGAAACGCTTGCAGATGTAGAATATTATTTTTTGTGTTGTTTAATTAAAGTTATGTTATTATGTTTATTTAGGATAGTTAATGATGTAACGTTGTTGTACTTTGGATATACAAGTGGTGGCGGATAAGGAAGGTGAAACACTTGTTAGTTTCTTTTTGCATATGGACATACACATATGCATTGGTTAAATACAATTTGTGGAAATTGATCACAATTATAAACGCACATATGTAAATATGAAGCGTTTGTATTTTTATGGAAATAATTGTGAGCAAGACTTGGCACCATTTACATACGTACATATGTATGTATGTATGTATGTTCAAATGGCGCCAAATGCGGAATTGAGAACAGACAAAATTGGAAAAATGTGCAAATACTAAACTTATTGGAAAAATATTAAACAGCGCTTAATATTTAATAAATTAAATGCACACGGACAAAAAAATAATATAAAATAATGCAAATTATATTACTTATCTGTTCTGTGTATGTGTGTATGTTGGTATGTGTGCTGTGTATTAATCCACCGAAGGTTGCTGGGGCGAGGGATGATCTTCCAATCTTTAGAGAAATCCGGCTCGAAGGACCATGAATATACGTGGAAGGGTGAAGTAAAATGCACACGCGATCTACGCAAATATCGAACTTTATGTGCCACAACGAATAAAAATGAAAACGCGCTGGTTTTGGTGTGTGTGTTCTTCGGTTCTTTAATGTTGAATTGGTACTAAACGTAATAATTACAAATTACAAGAGTTAGAAGTTTTGTTAAAACGGAGAGAGAGAATGCTGGTTGGATGGGGAGTTGCAGATGCCGGTGCCTTCTTTCAGGCTTAGACAACCATTACATAATAAATTCATGCCGTAGAAGCTACAGAAATAGTTCAACAGATTTTCCTGTTAAATTGTTTTCATTTCCATCCAATACATTTTTTTTTTTAAAATGGGTAGATGCTTGCCATTTGGATGCCAATATAAATAGAAAGTATTCACGTATATGCGACAAACATTTTGAGTCCAAATATTTAGAAAAAACTTCTACTAAAAAATGGAGCAATTCCAACATTAAATTTAAGTGAGAATAGTCTGTTGACTTTATTCAATGCTCTTGGCTATGATAATTATAAATTTTCGGACAATATGCAAGACAATTCACCAATCGAACCATATTTTCACTCTGGTATTGAAAGACAAGCTGTTGAAACTGTTCAAAATATATCGGAGCAAGACATCCCCACTGAGATAGAGTCTTCAGAGTTTTGTAATAACTGTTTAAAAAGAGAGCAAAACGAGGAGTTTTATAGAAAACAATGGTTTAAGATATCGACTGAGCTAAATTAAAACAAGTAAAAACGGTGCAGTCTGCCGCAACCGACTGCGGAATACTTTGATACCAGTAAAAGAACGTATGGTAAGGAGTCTGCTTGCAAGGAAGTGGGCCGGGTGGTAAACATCGCTAGCTATCATGTTACCAAATTTGGTGACTTTAGCTAAAAAACTGTGGAAGATAACTTAACTTCCAAATTTAAAAGGTGGGTGGCAGAGGTAGGCGTGGAATCCAAATTTTTGAATCAAATGTTTTTAACTGTGACCATTTATCTTTCTACTAAGTTTTGTCTTTCTAGCTCAGAAACTTTTCACGATAAAGCCGATTCCGATTTTTTAAGGCGGGTGGGCTTGGGTGGGCGTGGCATTCAAAATTTTGATGCAGATCTTTGGTAGATGTTTCCTTCTATCTTTCTACTGAATTTACAATTTCAAGGAGCAGGCAGGATGGGGGCGGAAGGAGTGGGCGTGGCATCCAAAATTTTGATGCAGTTTTTTCAGGGACGTGACTAGCTATCTTCGTGCAAAATTTGATATTTCTAGCTGTAAGAATGTAAGACATATTTGGTTTTATCGGTTTTCAGTTATTGAATATATTGATTTCCCAGCCTTCTAATGGGCGTGGCAACCCAATCTTGACACTCTATCTGTCTCGCCTACAGACAAACATAATTGCAATGTTTCAAGTCTCTAGCTTTACGGGTGTCGAAAAAGTTGCGTTCATACAGACGGACGGATAGACAGACACCATGACGGACATTGCACAAAACCAATATACTATGAGACCTTCGGTATCAAAGTATAAAAAGAGGCCCTAGACAAACTCAAAAAGAGATACAGGTTTCTACAAATATGCACATCACGCAGAAAAAGGCGTTATAAGTTAAATAAAAATAAAAATGGCAAACGAAATGTGCTTTCAATTATAGCCCGTATGACCCATGTCTTTAAAGAGGCCAAAACTATATGTATTATGCTCTTAAAAAAAAAAATACTTATGGTTCCGAAGAAAAACTATTGCGCAAAATATAAATTTTTACCCATCAAGAGCTTATGAGTTTTTAAGAGGCGTGCTTAATTTAAAGCTGCCAGCACAGAAAACGTTAACACGATGGGCAGCAATGAAAAACATGAGACCAGGGTTTAACCCAGATTTGCTTTTTAATATGCAGAAAATTGTAAGCGAAATGAGCGCTAAGGGAAATTAATTTCGTCATTAGAATTAGATTAGAATGGGTCTTCAATACAATAGTATTTTAGACGAGATCCAAGGTTATGAAAACGATGGCCAAATTACGAAATGTCTTTTGGGGCAGCGAGTCTGTGTTTTTATGCTTAGAGGCCTTTACGAAAATTGAAAGTACGTTTTAAGCTACACGATGCTCTTTTAAATAAAGTGACGGCAAATATTGAACAAGTCCAAGCTATAGGCCTAAATATTAGAGCAGTTATTTGCGACCAAGGCTCAAATAGGAGTTGATACAACTAACCCAAGCTTTAGAGTAAATGATAAGGAAATCTACGCAATTTACGATGTTCCACATCTAATAAAATCCCTGCGAAACATTATTATGAAACGATATCTTTATACGCCTGATGGTGTTGTTTCATGGAGAATAATAGAAGAGTTATTTGAAGTAGATTCCAAAAACTCAACACGACTCAACACGACTCTGCCCAAAATTAACTACTAGACATGTCCATCCAAACAACTTTGAAAAAATGAAATTTTTAGCCATAGTGTAACCGCTGCAATTCGAACAATGATTAATACTGGGGGCTTTACAAATTGCAGAGAAAGTGCGGAATCAACAGCAGCATTTATTGAGAAGATCAATAGACTATTTGACTGCCTTAATAGTTATGTTCTATATGATAAAAACCCATATAGATGTGCGCTTAAGCAGGGCAATGTATTCTATAGAACGCTTTTGGATATGCGAACTTACTTTGAGGCAGTCAAGTATCCACAAGAAGTTTTTGTATTGATGGAATATTTTTACGATTAACGCTATTCTTTCCTTGGCACAAAATGTTTGAAGTGAAAGTAAAGAAGCATTTTTCATTGCGACTTCAAAATTAAACCAGGATCCATTAGAAAATGTATTTTATTTAATAAGAGCTCGCGGCGTAACAAATAATAATCCCACAATGTACGAATTTAATATAATAATGTCGAAAATGCTTTTAATGAAATTTCTAACGTCAACAGTAGTATCTGGAAACCTTGCTCCGGATGAAGATTCCATGTGTATTAACATCATTCATAGTAATGGGCCAGGTCAATCAACATCGAAACTAGACAGTTTTGATGACGATGACTTGATTTTTCCTGACGAGGAGGCAGAGTTAGAACTTTCCATAGTAGCAACAGACTTAAATATTGAAGATGCAATCAATGCATTAAGGTAATTTTCGGGATATTTATTACATAAGCTGTTGAGAAAGCACGACTGCAATGAGTATGCTAACCTTTTGAAATCGTCCAAGGAAGTCAAATGTACCTCTGAGTGTTTAATACTCAATAGAAATTTTGGCTATGTAAATAGCAACCTAAAGTTTAAAGCCCCGTCCGATTATTTCTTTAATTTAATTAAAATACATTTTGATAATTTTAAACGCTATTTCGAGACAAAGTCTAACAAGTTCCACTTTAAGCAAACAATTGTCCAAAAATGCATTATTATAACATCTAAACTTGATACATATGCGCACTGGTTTAATAAGTCGGATAAATGCTATGAACATAGGTATAACCTGGCTAATCTAACAGATTCTGTATCTATAGAAAGGACGCCCCTCTGCGCCGTGGTGGTGGGGTGCTTATTGCTGTTGATGTGGACTTTTCCTCTGAGACAGTAATATTAAGTGGCTCTATAGATATTGAGTTTATTGCTGTAAAGTTAAATATTAACGGTGTTGGTATTTATATTTCTTGTTCCTATATACCACCTTTATCTGACAGCTCTGTTTATAATGAACATGTGTCAGCAATACTTTCCATATCTTCTATGCTTTCTGATCGTGATATTTTTGTAGTTCTTGGCGATTTTAATATTGCTGATGCTACTTGGATTTCAAGTCCGGGCCCAAGCGTGTTGACCCCCATGGTGCAGACTGATTTTCTGGTTGGTTTATTTGAAATGTCATTGGGTCAGATCAATGGCATTCCAAATTCTCTTGTTAAAATGCTTGATTTGGTATTTGTTTCGGATCCATCTACTCTATCTGTGTCAAGATCCTTTCCCATATCCACTCCCGAAGACTTATACCACCCGACATTGGAGGTGTTGATCACCTTGCCTGCCTGTGCCGTACGCCAGTGTAGTGAACCATTAAGACGGGTACGTCAATTTCGGAAAACCGATTTTGTAAAACTTACCCGGCTCTTAGAACTGGATGACTGGTCGCCCCTCTATGGTTCTGAGGACTTGAATACGGCAATCAGTATTTTTTATTGCACCTTAGAAAATTTATTCGATAAGTGTGTCCCTTTTGGTAGGCCAACTACGAAAAACAAACCTGCGTGGTTTACACGGGAGTTGACTGCACTTAAAAATCGAAAATCTAAGCTTTATAAGAGTTTCAGAAAATCTGGCTCTTCTATTCATTACTCATCATACTTGATTACGCGTTCCAGTTTTTCAGTCATGAATAATTCATGTTTTAAAAATTACCTAAGTCGGTGTAGACTACAGTTTCAGCAAGATCCTAAGAGGTTCTATGACTTCGTTAATGCGAAGCGAAGGTCTTCAACACTTCCATCTAGTGTATCTTTTGAAAAAGAGTCGGCCAACACAGATCAGGCCATTGCCGATTTATTTGCCGAATTTTTCCAAACAACATACAGTTCACTTGATAATCAGGTTTATCTGGCTTACCCGTATCAGGTTAACGGCTCCAACTGTATTTTTGAACCAAGAATCACGGAGTGTTCATTACTACGTGATCTACAGGATATTAAGCCCGTATTTTCCCCGGGACCTGACGGTGTACCAAGCTGTGTGCTTAAGTACTGCGCTGATGGTCTCTTAAAGCCTTTGCATAATTTGTTGAGTTTGTCTGTTGAGAAATGTTCATTTCCTAACATCTGGAAAGAATCATTTATTATTCCTCTCCATAAAAAAGGAGACAAGTCTAATGTTCAAAATTATCGGGGTATCTCCAAATTGTCTCCTATCCCAAAAATGTTTGAGAAATTGATAACTTCTCAGTTACAACATTTTTGTAGATCTTTAATATCACCGAGCCAGCATGGATTCGTGAAAAAAAGATCTACAACAACTAACCTGTTAGAATTTACTTCACTAGTTGTTAAGGGTTTTCAAAATAAAATGCAAACGGATGTGATTTACACTGATTTCAGTAAGGCATTTGACTCGGTTAATCACTACCTCTTACTTCATAAACTTGAACTTTTAGGTTTTCCAAGCAATCTCATTCTGTGGATAAGGGAATATTTAATTCATAGAACACAAAGAGTTAGTTTTAAAGGTTCTGTCTCTAAGGTGGTTCATGTCACTTCCGGTGTTCCGCAAGGAAGTTATCTTGGACCTTTATTATTTACTCATTTCATCAATGATCTCCCATCTGTTATTGACCAATCTCGAGTGCTGATGTATGCTGACGATGTAAAATTATGCATGTCGGGTACTGCTCTGTTGTCTGCTTAAAAACTACAAACTGATTTAGATAATTTTCAAAAGTGGTGTCGTGTTAACTTACTAAATCTTAATTGCAACAAATGTAAAGTCATGTCTTTTCAAAGATGCCTTCCTTTTTCAAATATATATTTTCTTGATAGAAGCCCACTCGATCGCATTGAATGGGTTGATGACTTAGGTATCCTTTTTGATCCGAAACTTAAATTTCACAAGCATATCTCTTCAGTTGCAAATCGAGCCTCTAGTACCTTGGGGTTCATTAAGCGCTGGTCGAAAGAATTTGACGATCCCTACATAACCAAAACACTTTACACGTCTTTGGTACGTCCTGTTCTTGAATATGGATCTTGTATCTGGTATCCCAAATACAGGATTCACCAGGATAGAATAGAATCAGTACAAAAACAATTTTTGCTCTTTGCCCTTAGGAGATTTAACTGGGATACTAACATTAACCTACCCTCCTACCCCAGTAGACTTTTACTAATAAATCTTCCTTCTCTTTCTGATCGCAGAACAATGCTAGGTGTAATCTTTTTACATAAACTAATAAATGGTGAAATTGATTCCTCCGAATTAATCAGCCAAATTAGTTTTGCTGTTCCGATCAGAAGGACAAGGAATTTTCTACCCATTGCTCTTCAAGCTTGTCAATCTAACTATGCTATTCATAACCCTTTTCGGATTTTATGTTCAAACTATAACGAATTTTCCCACTTAATAAACGGTGCCACTTCTAGTAGTTCTCTTAAAAAGTTGGTCTTATGTCATTAGTCTACGTTTCCGCGTGTTCCCCTCAGTCGGTTGGGCGGGAGGTTGGTTGCTTTTTGCTAAGGTTCGCGTGTTAACAAGCCGGTGCTTGGTATCGTTGGGCCACTTGAATGTACTGTCTTTTTTTTTAGTACATCTACGTCCAATAATAATGAGTTTGTTCTTATTTTGATTAGAAACAAGTAAGAAGGCTCTAGTCGAGATTTCCCGACTAGGAGATACCCCGAACCCTATACTTAACGCGTACAGTCATTGTCTGTATGCATCTGTGACCTAAACTTCAATCTTCGATATCTCTAGTGTTTCTCAACCGATTTCGATGAAATTTTCAGAAAAGTTCTATCGTTACCCATTTTTTCAATCCTCATTTTTACATTTTCCAAATTCGAGATTTTTTTGCTATCGATTACATGTGTATATCGGAAACCAGAATAGTCATCGATAATTTGAAACAAACTTGTTCCGCTCATGGTATATGAGAACTTATATTCAAAGTCTGAAGTCTCTAGCTCTTGTAGTCTCTGAGATCGACGCGTTCATACAGACGGACAGACGGACGGACAGACGGACATGGCTATATCGACTCGGCTGTTGATGCTGATCAATAATATATATACTTTATGGGGTCGGAGATGCTTCCTTCTGCCTGTTACATACTTTTGCACAAAACCATTATACCCCTTTTACCCATTTTATGGGTTAGGGGTATAAAAACTGCAAATGGCTGACGCAACCGACTGTGGAATACTTTGATACCAATAAAATAACGGATGGTAAGCAGTTTGCTTGCAAAGGAGTGGGCCGGGTGGTAAACATCGCTAGCTATAATGTTACCAAATTTGGTGACTTTAGCTCAAAAACTGTGGAAGATAACTTAACTTCCAAATTTAAAAGGTAGGCGTGGCATCCAAAATTTTGAATCAAATGTTTTTAACTGTGACCATTTATCTTTCCACTAAGTTTTGTCTTTCTAGCTCAGAAACTTTTCAAGATGAAGCCGATTCCGATTTTTTAAGGCGGGTGGCTTGGGTGGGCGTGCCATCCAACATTTTGATGCAGACCTTTGGTAGATGTTTCCTTCTATCTTTCTACCGAATTTAGGGGCTCTAGCTTAATAACTATAAGAGACTTCGAAATTTCCGATTTTAAATGGTGGGCGGAAGATGTGGGCGTGGCATCCAAATTTTTGAGGCAATTTTTTGGAAAACTTCACTACCTATCTTGACACAAAGTTTGGTGGCTCTAGCCAAAAAAATGTGAAAACTATAGGCGTTTCCAATTTCAAGGAGCAGGCAGGATGGGGGCGGAAGGAGTGGGCGTGGCATCCAAAATTTTGATGCAGTTATTTCAGGGACATGACTAGCTATCTTCGTGTAAAATTTGATAATTGTAGCTGTAAGAATGTAAGATATATTTGGTTTTATCGGTTTTCAGTTATTGATTATATCAATTTCCCAGGCTTCTAGTGGGCGTGGCAGCCCAATCTTGACACTCTATCTGTCTCGCCTATAGACAAACATAATTGCAAAGTTTCAAGTCTCTAGCTTTACGGGTGTCGAAAAAGTTGAGTTCATACAGACGGAAGGACGGACAGACACCATGACGGACATTGCACATAACCAATATACTATGAGACCTTCGGTATCAAAGTATAAAAAGAGGCCCTAGACAAACTCAAAAAGAGATACAGGTTTCTACAAATATGCACATCACGCAGAAAAAGGCGTTATAAGTTAAATAAAAATAAAAATGGCAAACGAAATGTGCTTTCAATTATAGCCCGTATGACCCATGTCTTTAAAGAGGCCAAAACTATTTGTATTATGCTCTTAAAAAAAAAAAAAAATACCTATAGTACCGCAGAAAAACTATTGCGCAAAATATAAATTTTTACCCATCAAGAGCTTATGAGTTTTTAAGAGGCGTGCTTAATTTAAAGCTGCCAGCACAGAAAACGTTAACACGATGGGCAGCAATGAAAAACATGAGACCAGGGTTTAACCCAGATTTGCTTCTTAATATGCAGAAAATTGTAAGCGAAATGAGCGCTAAGGGAAATTAATTTCGTCATTAGAATTAGATTAGAATGGGTCTTCAATACAATAGTATTTTAGACGAGATCCAAGGTTATGAAAACGATGGCCAAATTACGAAATGTCTTTTTGGGGCAGCGAGTCTGTGTTTTTATGCTTAGAGGCCTTTACGAAAATTGAAAGTACGTTTTAAGCTACACGATGCTCTTTTAAATAAAGTGACGGCAAATATTGAACAAGTCCAAGCTATTGGCCTAAATATTAGAGCAGCTATTTGCGACCAAGGCTCAAATAATAGAGCTGTTTTTAAAAGATTAGGAGTTGATACAACTAACCCCAGCTTTAGAGTAAATGATAAGGAAATCTACGCAATTTACGATGTTCCACATCTAATAAAATCCCTGCGAAACATTATTATGAAACGATATCTTTATACGCCTGATGGTGTTGTTTCATGGAGAATAATAGAAGAGTTATTTGAAGTAGATTCCAAAAACTCAACACGACTCAACACGACTCTGCCCAAAATTAACTACTAGACATGTCCATCCAAACAACTTTGAAAAAATGAAATTTTTAGCCATAGTGTAACCGCTGCAATTCGAACAATGATTAATACTGGGGGCTTTACAAATTGCAGAGAAAGTGCGGAATCAACAGCAGCATTTATTGAGAAGATCAATAGACTATTTGACTGCCTTAATAGTTATGTTCTATATGATAAAAACCCATATAGATGTGCGCTTAAGCAGGGCAATGTATTCTATAGAACGCTTTTGGATATGCGAACTTACTTAGAGGCAGTCAAGTATCCACAAGAAGTTTTTGTATTGATGGAATATTTTTACGATTAACGCTATTCTCTCCTTGGCACAAAATGTTTGAAGTGAAAGTAAAGAAGCATTTTTCATTGCGACTTCAAAATTAAACCAGGATCCATTAGAAAATGTATTTTATTTAATAAGAGCTCGCGGCGTAACAAATAATAATCCCACAATGTACGAATTTAATATAATAATGTCGAAAATGCTTTTAATGAAATTTCTAACGTCAACAGTAGTATCTGGAAACCTTGCTCCGGATGAAGATTCCATGTGTATTAACATCATTCATAGTAATGGGCCAGGTCAATCAACATCGAAACTAGACAGTTTTGATGACGATGACTTGATTTTTCCTGACGAGGAGGCAGAGTTAGAACTTTCCATAGTAGCAACAGACTTAAATATTGAAGATGCAATCAATGCATTAAGGTAATTTTCGGGATATTTATTACATAAGCTGTTGAGAAAGCACGACTGCAATGAGTATGCTAACCTTTTGAAATCGTCCGAGGAAGTCAAATGTACCTCTGAGTGTTTAATACTCAATAGAAATTTTGGCTATGTAAATAGCAACCTAAAGCTTAAAGCCCCGTCCGATTATTTCTTTAATTTAATTAAAATACATTTTGATATTTTTAAACGCTATTTCGAGACAAAGTCTAACAAGTTCCACTTTAAGCAAACAATTGTCCAAAAATGCATTATTATAACATCTAAACTTGATACATATGCGCACTGGTTTAATAAGTCGGATAAATGCTATGAACATAGGTATAACCTGGCTAATCTAACAGATTCTGTATCTATAGAAAGGACGCCCCTCTGCGCCGTGGTGGTGGGGTGCTTATTGCTGTTGATGTGGACTTTTCCTCTGAGACAGTAATATTAAGTGGCTCTATAGATATTGAGTTTGTTGCTGTAAAGTTAAATATTAACGGTGTTGGTATTTATATTTCTTGTTCCTATATACCACCTTTATCTGACAGCTCTGTTTATAATGAACATGTGTCAGCAATACTTTCCATATCTTCTATGCTTTCTGATCGTGATATTTTTGTAGTTCTTGGCGATTTTAATATTGCTGATGCTACTTGGATTTCAAGTCCGGGCCCAAGCGTGTTGACCCCCATGGTGCAGACTGATTTTCTGGTTGGTTTATTTGAAATGTCATTGGGTCAGATCAATGGCATTCCAAATTCTCTTGTTAAAATGCTTGATTTGGTATTTGTTTCGGATCCATCTACTCTATCTGTGTCAAGATCCCTTCCCATATCCACTCCCGAAGACTTATACCACCCGACATTGGAGGTGTTGATCACCTTGCCTGCCTGTGCCGTACGCCAGTGTAGTGAACTTTTGAAAAAGAGTCGGCCAACACAGATCAGGCCATTTCCGATTTATTTGCCGAATTTTTCCAAACAACATACAGTTCACTTGATAATCAGGTTTATCTGGCTTACCCGTATCAGGTTAACGGCTCCAACTGTATTTTTGAACCAAGAATCACGGAGTGTTCATTACTACGTGATCTACAGGATATTAAGCCCGTATTTTCCCCGGGACCTGACGGTGTACCAAGCTGTGTGCTTAAGTACTGCGCTGATGGTCTCTTAAAGCCTTTGCATAATTTGTTGAGTTTGTCTGTTGAGAAATGTTCATTTCCTAACATCTGGAAAGAATCATTTATTATTCCTCTCCATAAAAAAGGAGACAAGTCTAATGTTCAAAATTATCGGGGTATCTCCAAATTGTCTCCTATCCCAAAAATGTTTGAGAAATTGATAACTTCTCAGTTACAACATTTTTGTAGATCTTTAATATCACCGAGCCAGCATGGATTCGTGAAAAAAAGATCTACAACAACTAACCTGTTAGAATTTACTTCACTAGTTGTTAAGGGTTTTCAAAATAAAATGCAAACGGATGTGATTTACACTGATTTCAGTAAGGCATTTGACTCGGTTAATCACTACCTCTTACTTCATAAACTTGAACTTTTAGGTTTTCCAAGCAATCTCATTCTGTGGATAAGGGAATATTTAATTCATAGAACACAAAGAGTTAGTTTTAAAGGTTCTGTCTCTAAGGTGGTTCATGTCACTTCCGGTGTTCCGCAAGGAAGTTATCTTGGACCTTTATTATTTACTCATTTCATCAATGATCTCCCATCTGTTATTGACCAATCTCGAGTGCTGATGTATGCTGACGATGTAAAATTATGCATGTCGGGTACTGCTCTGTTGTCTGCTTAAAAACTACAAACTGATTTAGATAATTTTCAAAAGTGGTGTCGTGTTAACTTACTTAATCTTAATTGCAACAAATGTAAAGTCATGTCTTTTTATAGATGCCTTCCTTTTTCAAATATATATTATCTTGATAGAAGCCCACTCGATCGCATTGAATGGGTTGATGACTTAGGTATCCTTTTTGATCCGAAACTTAAATTTCACAAGCATATCTCTTCAGTTGCAAATCGAGCCTCTACTACCTTGGGGTTCATTAAGCGCTGGTCGAAAGAATTTGACGATCCCTACATAACCAAAACACTTTACACGTCTTTGGTACGTCCTGTTCTTGAATATGGATCTTGTATCTGGTATCCCAAATACAGGATTCACCAGGATAGAATAGAATCAGTACAAAAACAATTTTTGCTCTTTGCCCTTAGGAGATTTAACTGGGATACTAACATTAACCTACCCTCCTACCACAGTAGACTTTTACTAATAAATCTTCCTTCTCTTTCTTTTTACATAAACTAATAAATGGTGAAATTGATTCCTCCGAATTAATCAGCCAAATTAGTTTTGCTGTTCCGATCAGAAGGACAAGGAATTTTCTACCCATTGCTCTTCAAGCTTGTCAATCTAACTATGCTATTCATAACCCTTTTCGGATTTTATGTTCAAACTATAACGAATTTTCCCACTTAATAAACGGTGCCACTTCTAGTAGTTCTCTTAAAAAGTTGGTCTTATGTCATTAGTCTACGTTTCCGCGTGTTCCCCTCAGTCGGTTGGGCGGGAGGTTGGTTGCTTTTTGCTAAGGTTCGCGTGTTAACAAGCCGGTGCTTGGTATCGTTGGGCCACTTGAATGTACTGTCTTTTTTTTTAGTACATCTACGTCCAATAATAATGAGTTTGTTCTTATTTTGATTAGAAACAAGTAAGAAGGCTCTAGTCGAGATTTCCCGACTAGGAGATACCCCGAACCCTATACTTAACGCGTACAGTCATTGTCTGTATGCATCTGTGACCTAAACTTCAATCTTCGATATCTCTAGTGTTTCTCAACCGATTTCGATGAAATTTTCAGAAAAGTTCTATCGTTACCCATTTTTTCAATCCTCATTTTTACATTTTCCAAATTCGAGATTTTTTTGCTATCGATTACATGTGTATCGGAAACCAGAATAGTCATCGATAATTTGAAACAAACTTGTTCCGCTCATGGTATATGAGAACTTATATTCAAAATCTGAAGTCTCTAGCTCTTGTAGTCTCTGAGATCGACGCGTTCATACAGACGGACAGACGGACGGACAGACGGACATGGCTATATCGACTCGGCTGTTGATGCTGATCAATAATATATATACTTTATGGGGTCGGAGATGCTTCCTTCTGCCTGTTACATACTTTTGCACAAAACCATTATACCCCTTTTACCCATTTTATGGGTTAGGGGTATAAAAACTGCAAATGGCTGACGCAACCGACTGTGGAATACTCTGCTTGCAAAGGAGTGGGCCGGGTGGTAAACATCGCTAGCTATAATGTTACCAAATTTGGTGACTTTAGCTCAAAAACTGTGGAAGATAACTTAACTTCCAAATTTAAAAGGTAGGCGTGGCATCCAAAATTTTGAATCAAATGTTTTTAACTGTGACCATTTATCTTTCCACTAAGTTTTGTCTTTCTAGCTCAGAAAATTTTCAAGATAAAGCCGATTCCGATTATATAAGTCGGGTGGCTTGGGTGGGCGTGCCATCCAACATTTTGATGAAGACCTTTGGTAGATGTTTCCTTCTATCTTTCTACCGAATTTAGGGGCTCTAGCTTAATAACTATAAGAGACTTCGAAATTTACGATTTTAAATGGTGGGCGGAAGATGTGGGCGTGGCATCCAAATTTTTGATGCAGATCTTTTGTAGATGTCACCATATATCTTATTACCAAATTTAGTGACTCTAGTTAAAAAAAATGTGGAAGATACACGCATAACCGTTTTAACAACGGCGGTGGGTGGGGGGCGGAAGGAGTGGGCGTGGCATCCAAATTTTTGATGCAATTTGTTGGAAAACTTCACTACCTATCTTGACACAAAGTTTGGTGGCTCTAGCCAAAAAAATGTGAAAACTATAGGCGTTTCCAATTTCAAGGAGCAGGCAGGATGGGGGCGGAAGGAGTGGGCGTGGCATCCAAAATTTTGATGCAGTTATTTCAGGGACATGACTAGCTATCTTCGTGTAAAATATGATAATTCTAGCTGTAAGAATGTAAGACATATTTGGTTTTATCGGTTTTCAGTTATTGATTATATCAATTTCCCAGCCTTCTAGTTTGCGTGGCAGCCCAATCTTGACACTCTATCTGTCTCGCCCATAGACAAACATAATTGCAAAGTTTCAAGTCTCTAGCTTTACGGGTGTCGAAAAAGTTGCGTTCATACAGACGGACGAACGGACAGACACCATGACGGACATTGCACATAACCAATATACTATGAGACCTTCGGTATCAAAGTATAAAAAGTATATATACAAATATGCACATCACGCAGAAAAAGGCGTTATAAGTTAAATAAAAATAAAAATGGCAAACGAAATGTGCTTTCAATTATAGCCCGTATGACCCATGTCTTTAAAGAGGCCAAAACTATTTGTATTATGCTCTTAAAAAAAAAAAAATACCTATAGTACCGCAGAAAAACTATTGCGCAAAATATAAATTTTTACCCATCAAGAGCTTATGAGTTTTTAAGAGGCGTGCTTAATTTAAAGCTGCCAGCACAGAAAACGTTAACACGATGGGCAGCAATGAAAAACATGAGACCAGGGTTTAACCCAGATTTGCTTCTTAATATGCAGAAAATTGTAAGCGAAATGAGCGCTAAGGGAAATTAATTTCGTCATTAGAATTAGATTAGAATGGGTCTTCAATACAAAAGTATTTTAGACGAGATCCAAGGCTATGAAAACGATGGCCAAATTACGAAATGTCTTTTGGGGCAGCGAGTCTGTGTTTTTATGCTTAGAGGCCTTTACGAAAATTGAAAGTACGTTTTAAGCTACACGATGCTCTTTTAAATAAAGTGACGGCAAATATTGAACAAGTCCAAGCTATAGGCCTAAATATTAGAGCAGCTATTTGCGACCAAGGCTCAAATAATAGAGCTGTTTTTAAAAGATTAGGAGTTGATACAACTAACCCAAGCTTTAGAGTAAATGATAAGGAAATCTACGCAATTTACGATGTTCCACATCTAATAAAATCCCTGCGAAACATTATTATGAAACGATATCTTTATACGCCTGATGGCGTTGTTTCATGGAGAATAATAGAAGAGTTATTTGAAGTAGATTCCAAAAACTCAACACGACTCAACACGACTCTGCCCAAAATTAACTACTAGACATGTCCATCCAAACAACTTTGACAAAATGAAAGTCAAGTATGCCACCCAAATTTTTAGCTATAGTGTAACCGCTGCAATTCGAACAATGATTAATACTGGGAAATTTACAAATTGCAAAGAAAGTGCGGAATCAACAGCAGCATTTATTGAGAAGATCAATAGACTATTTGACTGCCTTAATAGTTATGTTCTAAATGATAAAAACCCATATAGATGTGCGCTTAAGCAGGGCAATGTATTCTATAGAACGCTTTTGGATATGCGAACTTACTTTGAGGCAGTCAAGTATCCACAAGAAGTTTTTGTATTGATGGAATATTTTTACCGATTAAGGCTATTCTTTCCTTGGCCCAAATGTTTGAAGTGAAAGTAAAGAAGCATTTTTCATTGCGACTTCAAAATTAAACCAGGATCCATTAGAAAATGTATTTTATTTAATTAGAGCTCGCGGCGTAACAAATAATAATCCCACAATGTACGAAATTAATATAATAATTGTAAAAAACACCAGCAGTGTCGTCTCAGCATACACATTCTGTCTACTATTCGGCACGACCGAGCTCAGTGGTGAGGGAAAATGGCGTGAGTCCTTGTGCTGCCTCGACAACTGCGTTACGATAATAAAATCGTAGACAGTAAAGATAGGACGGGAATTTAAACCAGACTTATTGG
The DNA here is from genome assembly GCA_018152825.1 of Scaptomyza hsui. Taxonomy (NCBI): domain Eukaryota; kingdom Metazoa; phylum Arthropoda; class Insecta; order Diptera; family Drosophilidae; genus Scaptomyza; species Scaptomyza hsui. The sequence goes on along the minus strand of JAECXO010000183.1, from coordinate 886,779 downwards.
GATCGGATTGAGATTTGGACAACTTGTTCATAATTGGAGAACATGGATGGGCTTGTTCTCCTTCTATACCCACCCTACCTGTAGGATCTCAAATAATACTGCCGTCCTACCCTAAACATCATCTAAATACTTAAGTTGCCTTCAAAGAATATTATTTAATTCATGTTATTTCAAAAATACATATTATTCCATTTTCAAGAATATTCGATAAGGATACATTTCAAACGTTAAGCGAGATTAAGGCATAAGGCCAGTATAAAGAATTCAGATAAGTTGTTACGAATAAAATAAGCGCTTTTACAACGTTTGTTGCAAATACATAGACTGTTCCCTTTTCTTTTGTTTTGTTTAATCAAACATTTCCGGCTAAGCCGTACTTACGACCTTTATATATCCAACGAAGTCAGCAGGCCTGTTGACGCGAATTGGCTGTAGGTGATGAAAGTTAAATTTGGCAGTTGCAACAAATCAGTAAAAGCGCGAAACTATAAAAGAATGAACATTATAATAAGAATAGATCTACATTAAATGAATTTAAATTTCAATCAAACTGTTTTACAAATTCGTTTTAACTTGTATAAAATATTGGCTTTTAGAGCAGGTGATAAGCCAACTCTAAGATCCAAACAGAATGAAATCGGTGGTACATACAGTACGCTTCTACTTCCAAGTCGACTTTTAACGGGTGATGAACCCTTCAATACGGGTTGTAGCTATGTCACAGACAAAGATAAACTTTAACAAACTGTGCGAAAGCTGTGTGCACAAAAAAAACTCACCATAGACGAAGTCTTACGGGGAATGCAAAAGGCGTGGGGGTATGTGCGTTGATTGTGAAGTGTGTGCGCAAGTTGCTGAGTAGGCGTGATATAACGCTTTGCTGTGGTAGACGTTCGCTGCCGCACAGGGTTTGGGAGCCAGGCGTACGCACTTGTTCGGTTCAGCGTTCGATTTAATATTATAAGTCTGACGCGAACACACACTCCACACAACGTTAGCCAAAGCTCTGCCGAGCCACCGATCGCACACGCACTGTTGTTTAGCGATGTAAATGTTGGTTAGGGTCAAAGAATTCCACAAAATCCGTAAAATAGAATCGGCGAAGGGTATCAAAAATCGGTATAAAGCGATACCGGCGGTACGCTGGTTTGGATGCTTGTTGTTCCGTATTTTAAACACGCTTGTATTTTTTCGCACGTGGCGTATTTAAAATAACCAAGCTGCGATCTTGATTTAATACACTTTTGGCCTCGAAAAGAGCTTACCAAAGAATGGTGTGCATGCGCAGAGCGGAAGTATGCGTCAATTAGAAAAAGCTTCGATTTGACAGATCAAGCTTTTCTTTGCATCAGGGGTGCATGTGCATCAGCTGTGCATGTGCATTGATATAAGAGCTTTTACGCCTAGCGACTTGCTCTGTTACTAAAACAGAAGCTTTGCCCTACTGATGCTGATAAAGAGGCTTTGCACTGCTTTTGTCACAGTCACGTCTGTATAAAAGTGTCTGCCCAAAAATACTTAATTGTTGGTTGCGATATTCGCACCCTCACATAATGTCGAAAATGCTTTCAATGAAATTTCTAACGTCAACAGTAGTATCTGGAAACCTTGCTCCGGATGAAGATTCCATGTGTATTAACATCATTCATAGTAATGGGCCAGGTCAATCAACATCGAAACTAGACAGTTTTGATGACGATGACTTGATTTTTCCTGACGAGGAGGCAGAGTTAGAACTTTCCATAGTAGCAACAGACTTAAATATTGAAGATGCAATCAATGCATTAAGGTAATTTTCGGGATATTTGTTACAAAAGCTGTTGAGAAAGCACGACTGCAATGAGTGTGCTAACCTTTTGAAATCGTCCGAGGAAGTCCAATGTACCTCTGAGTGTTTAAAATACATTTTGATATTTTTAAACGCTATTTCGAGACAAAGTCTCACAAGTTTCACTTTAAGCAAACAATTGTCCAAAAATGCATTATTATAACATCTATAACAGCATGATACATATGCGCACTGGTTTAATAAGTCGGATAAATGCTATGAACATAGGTATAAGCTGGCTAATGAGTTTGCTCTTATTTTGATTAGAAAAACTCTAAAAACTCTACAGCTATAAGGCTGTAAAGTAGTGATTTGGCTGGGTACAGATCTCAGTCTGGCCAGGCTCAACTTACAAGAATATTTGTAGTTTGCTGAGATTGTAAAACGGGGTTTAGTACAGTTTAGGGAGGAGTGTGAAAGTTAGTGGGCCTAAACTAGAGATGTCTCCAAAATGACGGGGGGGCGCGGAAGGGCGAACCACAACCACTCCACGAGTCACGCGGTCGGGGTTATATGTTAACCACGGGGCGGCAAAACCTCCACACAAGCAACAACACTAGCACGAACAATTGGCATTCTGTCTACTATTCGGCACGACCGAGCTCAGTGGTAAGGGAAAGTGGCGTGAGTCCTTGTGCTGCCTCGACAACTGCGTTACGATAATAAAATCGTAGACAGTAAAGATAGGACGGGAATTTAAACCAGACTTATTGGGATCGGATTGAGATTTGGACAACTTGTTCATAATTGGAGAACATGGATGGGCTTGTTCTCCTTCTATACCCACCCTACCTGTAGGATCTCAAATAATACTGCCGTCCTACCCTAAACATCATCTAAATACTTAAGTTGCCTTCAAAGAATATTATTTAATTCATGTTATTTCAAAAATACATATTATTCCATTTTCAAGAATATTCGATAAGGATACATTTCAAACGTTAAGCGAGATTAAGGCATAAGGCCAGTATAAAGAATTCAGATAAGTTGTTACGAATAAAATAAGCGCTTTTACAACGTTTGTTGCAAATACATAGACTGTTCCCTTTTCTTTTGTTTTGTTTAATCAAACATTTCCGGCTAAGCCGTACTTACGACCTTTATATATCCAACGAAGTCAGCAGGCCTGTTGACGCGAATTGGCTGTAGGTGATGAAAGTTAAATTTGGCAGTTGCAACAAATCAGTAAAAGCGCGAAACTATAAAAGAATGAACATTATAATAAGAATAGATCTACATTAAATGAATTTAAATTTCAATCAAACTGTTTTACAAATTCGTTTTAACTTGTATAAAATATTGGCTTTTAGAGCAGGTGATAAGCCAACTCTAAGATCCAAACAGAATGAAATCGGTGGTACATACAGTACGCTTCTACTTCCAAGTCGACTTTTAACGGGTGATGAACCCTTCAATACGGGTTGTAGCTATGTCACAGACAAAGATAAACTTTAACAAACTGTGCGAAAGCTGTGTGCACAAAAAAAACTCACCATAGACGAAGTCTTACGGGGAATGCAAAAGGCGTGGGGGTATGTGCGTTGATTGTGAAGTGTGTGCGCAAGTTGCTGAGTAGGCGTGATATAACGCTTTGCTGTGGTAGACGTTCGCTGCCGCACAGGGTTTGGGAGCCAGGCGTACGCACTTGTTCGGTTCAGCGTTCGATTTAATATTATAAGTCTGACGCGAACACACACTCCACACAACGTTAGCCAAAGCTCTGCCGAGCCACCGATCGCACACGCACTGTTGTTTAGCGATGTTAAATGTTGGTTAGGGTCAAAGAATTCCACAAAATCCGTAAAATAGAATCGGCGAAGGGTATCAAAAATCGGTATAAAGCGATACCGGCGGTACGCTGGTTTGGATGCTTGTTGTTCCGTATTTTAAACACGCTTGTATTTTTTCGCACGTGGCGTATTTAAAATAACCAAGCTGCGATCTTGATTTAATACACTTTTGGCCTCGAAAAGAGCTTACCAAAGAATGGTGTGCATGCGCAGAGCGGAAGTATGCGTCAATTAGAAAAAGCTTCGATTTGACAGATCAAGCTTTTCTTTGCATCAGGGGTGCATGTGCATCAGCTGTGCATGTGCATTGATATAAGAGCTTTTACGCCTAGCGACTTGCTCTGTTACTAAAACAGAAGCTTTGCCCTACTGATGCTGATAAAGAGGCTTTGCACTGCTTTTGTCACAGTCACGTCTGTATAAAAGTGTCTGCCCAAAAATACTTAATTGTTGGTTGCGATATTCGCACCCTCACATAATGTCGAAAATGCTTTCAATGAAATTTCTAACGTCAACAGTAGTATCTGGAAACCTTGCTCCGGATGAAGATTCCATGTGTATTAACATCATTCATAGTAATGGGCCAGGTCAATCAACATCGAAACTAGACAGTTTTGATGACGATGACTTGATTTTTCCTGACGAGGAGGCAGAGTTAGAACTTTCCATAGTAGCAACAGACTTAAATATTGAAGATGCAATCAATGCATTAAGGTTTTTTTCGGGATATTTGTTACAAAAGCTGTTGAGAAAGCACGACTGCAATGAGTGTGCTAACCTTTTGAAATCGTCCGAGGAAGTCCAATGTACCTCTGAGTGTTTAAAATACATTTTGATATTTTTAAACGCTATTTCGAGACAAAGTCTCACAAGTTTCACTTTAAGCAAACAATTGTCCAAAAATGCATTATTATAACATCTATAACAGCATGATACATATGCGCACTGGTTTAATAAGTCGGATAAATGCTATGAACATAGGTATAAGCTGGCTAATGAGTTTGCTCTTATTTTGATTAGAAAAACTCTAAAAACTCTACAGCTATAAGGCTGTAAAGTAGTGATTTGGCTGGGTACAGATCTCAGTCTGGCCAGGCTCAACTTACAAGAATATTTGTAGTTTGCTGAGATTGTAAAACGGGGTTTAGTACAGTTTAGGGAGGAGTGTGAAAGTTAGTGGGCCTAAACTAGAGATGTCTCCAAAATGACGGGGGGGCGCGGAAGGGCGAACCACAACCACTCCACGAGTCATGCGGTCGGGGTTATATGTTAACCACGGGGCGGCAAAACCTCCACACAAGCAACAACACTAGCACGAACAATTGGCACAGCGAGCGCGTGGGCAACCCAAAAACAGAATAACCAACACAAATATATCTCTATATTCACCGGCGTGTTTTCTTGAACGCAAGATCACTGACGGCCACTTTATTATCTTTTCCTTTATCTTAACCTAACTCGTTCTATCGCTATTCTATCCTAACGCCCTTCCTTATCTACTTACAATCCCTTCAGGTTCTTCCGGGCACGTGTTAACAATTTCTTCTTTCCGTTCAAATTCTCTTTTTTTTCCTTTCCCGCGCGCGTCTGCTCGGTTGCACCGATCGTTTCTTAATCTCGAGTCGCCCACGCTTCAGCTTCGGCCAGAGCTGCCGTTGCCAAACTCCCCATGCTCGTTCGCGAGCCTGTGAAAGATATACATTATATATTTTAATATAATATAAACAAATCAAAAACTCCTCGCGGTCCGGTAAAATAATAATGAAACTAACGAAATCATAATCAAAAATCAAAATATTCCATTTTCTCTTATATGCTACAAGCTAAAATCTACAAATTCTGGACTTAGCTGACTACAAACTAAATCTACAAACTGATGCTGTGAGGGAGGCCAGGAGCCTACTTCACACCCCCCCCCCACTTTCTTCGGGAGAGTGACGGTAACGCATCCATTGGCGTAGGCCGTCACCCCATAAAGCTCTCCATCGACGGTCACCTTGAAGCGTGTGCGTCTTGCCCCCTAGCAGCATCTCCTGATCGCCTGGGTGATCTCCTCCACGGCCGTCTCCGTCAGCAGGTCCTCGTCTGGGAAGACCGTCCGACTTGCCGGACGTACCGGCCACCTCCTCGGCGGTACGCTCCGGTTCGGTTCCGGCTGTGCGTCGGCCGGCCCCTCGGGCTCCAATTTTGCCTCCAACCCCTCCTCCAAGCCTTCTTCCCACAGGTCTACCACGTCCTCCGTCTGACTTGCCGTGTCATCATCGTGGGTTTCCTCGCCGGGTCGTTCCGAGTCCCATGCCGGTTCGTTTTCGGAGGGCGGGACGGGTACCCCTTCCTCCGCCCCCGGGTGCCTGGGCGGCGACGGTGGCTCTTCCACATAGGGCGGGGGGCCCGGAAACTGGGCTCGGCGACGAAGATGGTGGTAGTTTCCACCGTCATTAGGATGACACCTCCATCGATAATCGTCGCCGACTCCTCCCGGCGTACAAAGACAGAGTGGCTGCACGATGGCGGGCGCTCTTCCCGGTTTTCCTTATAACGCGGGTGGCGGGATCTTGGGTCCCTCGACTCCCTTGGCTGAGTATTGTCGCTCATTATGTGTGGTTTTATCTGTGGAATTTAAAAGAAATGCAATGATTAGTCTTAATCGTCGAAACGGTTCTGAGGCTCTGATGACCTTCTTTTACTAATCGTACGATGTTAGGCGACACAAACTTCTTCACCAAGAACGGTCCGTCATACTTAGGGCCGAGCTTTGCCGCAAACCCCTCACTGGCCTTCGACAGCTGGTGCGTCCTTAGCAAGACCAATGTGTTGAGTCCTGGCCGCCACTCTCTCCGCCTGAGGTTGTAGTTCCTTCCTTGATCGTTCGAGGCACGTTGCAGGTTGGTTTGGACTATGCTGAACACCTCCTTCAGCCTCCTCGCCCTGTCCTCTGGCGCTTGCTGTGTGCTTCCTGATCCGGGCGTGCTCTCGTCATATAAGGCGGCCGGCAGGCGGGGCTCTCGTCCTTGCATCAGGAACGTGGGTGAAAATCCCGTCGAATCTGCCACGCTGGAATTAACCGCCAACGAACTTTCGGGCAAAAGTTCGTCCCACGAACTCTGTTTTCCTGTTATGAACTGGGCGATCATCGTCTTCACGGTCCTATTCGTCCTCTCGGTCGGGTTTTCCCCCAGCGACTTCAAGAATGCCTTGAAACTGCGACTTGTGAACTGGACACCGTTATCACACACGAATTTTCTGGGTATCCCAAATCGACATAAGATACGTTCGCGGAACGCTTTCTGTAGCTGTGCCGCCGTCGCTCGATTTAAGGGGACTAGCTCTACCCATTTCGAAAATGCGCCATGGAATACTAGGAGCATGGTATTCCCATGTTTCGGTCGGGGTAACGGACCCACAAAATCGGCGCAAAGTATAGTCATAGGCTCGGCCACCTGACGCGTCAACATCTGTCCCGCCGGCTTGACTTGCAACGTCTTGAACCTCTGGCATGATTCGCAGCACTTAACATACCTGGCTGAATCTCGGAACATCCCGGGCCAGTAATACCTTTGTGACAGCCGCATTATCGTCTTCCGTACCCCTTGATGCCCAGCCGTCGGTGAGTCGTTACACTCCAGTAAGACTCTTTTCCTTTGATCCTCACCAACGCACAGTTTCCACGGTATGTAGTCGTCGTCGTCCGCGCGGTGTCCGAGGTGTCTATATAGCTGGCCATTTTCCTCCATGTAATCCGGGTACTTTACCGATTCCTTCGCGATTTTCTCTTTCATTGCCTCTATCCACTTGCCGGGTGATTTCTCCTGTACTGCTTGCTGAAGGTCTTCCAAGGGTTGCCGCGAGAGGGCGTCCGCTACCACGTTGAGCTTCCCCCGCCTGTAACGTACGTCAAACTGGTATTGTTGGAGCTCTAGGGCCCAACGCGCGATCCGTCCCGACGAGCTTTCGAGGTCTGAGCCGCCTAAGCACTTCCTTGAGGTTCGCTACGTGCTCTTCCTTGGTCGCTCCGATCACTACTATGTCGTCCAGGTAGGCAAACGCATGGGGCTCCATGTCTGGTCCGATAACCGTGTCCAAAGCTCGTTGAAAAGTAGCACAGGCCGAGAGCATTCCAAAAGGCATCACCCGCCACTGAAATAGACCTCTGCCGGGTACCGTGAAAGCGGTACATTCCCGACTATCTGCAGCTATAGGAATTTGCCGTGCTTAAGATCGAGCGTCGAGATATAACGTGCGTGCCTTAGTCGCTCCAAAATGTGGTTAATCCTGGGTACGGGGTATGCATCCGGTACGGAGTGTGCATTGAGCTTCCGGTAATCTATGCACATCCGCCACTCGCCTGTTTTCTTCCGGACGAGTACAATCGGGGCGCTGTGTGGACTCCGCGACGGCTCTATCGCCCCGGCCTCCAGTAGCTCATCCACCTGCTCGTTAATTACGCTCTGCATCGCTGGGTTTTTGGGGTAGTACCTCTGTTTTATCGGCTTGTCATCCCTCATGATGATCTGGTGTTCCGCTATATGAGACACGCCCTTGAGTCTACCGAAGAGAGCTAGTTCCGCCCTCAGGATTCCCTTGATCTCTGGTTCCAAATCTACTGGCCACTCCTCTTCCTCGGCGGCGACAATTTCCGATCCGGTCGCTGTGGGGCCGGTCATATCGCGCCCTCCTACCTCGCCTAGCCGTTGCACTTCCACGACGGAAACCGCATCCCGCCTGGCTTCCTGGATCGCCTCCGCGTCGAGGCCCGGCCGAGGTGCCCCCAGGACTCCCTCCTTTGGCCTCGGACTCCCGCTGCTCTCCGATCCTTCTGCTGTCGGCTTAAGTTCCGCTCGCGTCTGGTCTGGTTCCGTGTCTGGTAGTTCTATCGATTCGAGAGTTAGCCTTGCCTGGCCACACTGGATGGTCGTCCCCACCCGGCACAAAAAGTCTATCCCTAGTATCAGGTTGTCTAGCATCGAGGGCATCACGAGCATATCCATCGTGACCACTGCCCCCGCTAGACCAACCTTTACCCTCAATAGCTTCTTGACCTCTAAGGTCGACCCATCCGCCAAGCGAATTTTCGCACTGGCGTCCAACATCTTACCCCCGTTGGCCACCCTGCTTGAGAATCCCTCACTAACGAAACTCCTCGTAGTAGAGGTGGGAAAAAATCGATTCTCAGTGCATATATTTTTTTCGATCTTTAAAAAAAAAAAATCGATTAAATCGAATAAATCGAAAAAAAAAATTTTTTTATATTTATAAACATCAATTCATGGAGATCATATAACACACTTATACATGTAAAAAGTAAATAAAATATACATTTCGATTATATAAATAAGGAAAAGTTAAAGGTTTTAAAAACATATTAACGAAAGAGATCAATTCATGGAGATCATATACTTATAAGTTAAAGAACATAAATAACAAAAGAATTTGTTTTCATAACATAAATTACGTTTCCAGAACATAAAAAAAGAAGAAATTATTACATATCCAAAAGCCATTCGTTCTTGCTTGCAAACAGAAGCTTGTTTACAGTTTTTGGTTTTAGAGCGGCGCGTCTATCTGTAACAATGCATCCAGCCCTACTAAACACTCGTTCTGATTCGGTGGAGCATGCTGGAATGCACAGATAGCGTAGGGCACACTCCTTTAAGTTTTCCATCTCCGAAGCGTGAATGTAATAAAAAGGAAATATTATTAATTTTTTTTCAGATTAACAAAATGTACAGACCTTCCAATAGTTCAGTGGACTTATATCTGGAGTTGTGTGGGGCCTCTCCGAAGTGTTATTATGGCATCCGATTTCGACGTCTTCACTTTTTTTTCCAATTTCGCTTTCATAAATGAAAACAAAGCGGTATCTTCTTGGGATTCGTGTGTTGGTGGATCGTTATTAGAATCGGAGCACGGATTCAAATTCGTTGAGAGGGCGGATATCTCGTTCTGCAGCATTTCTACTGCAGAATCAGCAGAGACAGTGCTTCGAAAGCCCTCCTTTTTAAATCGTGGGTCCAAAATTGTTTCGATTTTTGGGGCAGCCCTCTGCTCATATGGAAACAGCCGGGTATTAATTTGCTGCAAAATATATTTGCATGTCTCGACACCATCAAGAGTCTTGAACAATTTTAGCATGTTGCTAAGACGATGGTGGAGATCAAATGACAATGGAATGATCAAAGATATTGTTGCATAACTGCTTCCTGATGCTCTGTTGGTAGCAGCATCGAACGGCTCAAACAGTAGCTCAAGGTCAGAAAGGACTGAAACCTCATCTGCTGTAAGCGGTGGAGGAGCCTTTTTTGTATCTAAGAGGACACGAGAGACAGCGTCTTTTATCTTTAGGATTCTGCGCACCATTTTGTAGCAGCTATTCCACCTGGTTGTCACTTCTTGAATAAGCCCGTAAGATGTGTCCTTTTCTTGGGCAGATTTAAGTTTCGAGTACGCGATCGAGCTACTTTTGAAGAAGGTCACAATTCGCTTACATTTGGCGATGATCGGCTTTATATTTTCCAGCTGAAGGGTGTCCTGCATGATCAGATTGAGAGTATGCGCAAAACAAGGCATGTGTCTTTTTTGCAGAATAACGCAGGCCTTGATCATTGATGCTGCATTATCTGTCACAATGGCAGATACTTTGCTCTCCACGCCCCACTCAAACAAAATTTTGTGAAGGGAGCTGGCAATGTTTTCACTGGTCTGATCCTGATCATTTTGCAATTTGTCTGTAGACAACACAGCGCTTTTCATTTGAAAGTCATCCGTCAGAAAATGACATGTGACGGTTAGGTAATGGTCATTGGCCCTTGATGTCCATCCATCGGTGGTCACAGCGCAATGCCTTATTTTGCTGAGAATGTCCTTAAGCTTATTCTCCATATCCTCGTGCATATTTGTTAATAGGACATCATTCAGTGTCCTTCTGCACGGCAAGGCGTATTGCGGGTCCAGGCACTGTACAAATTTGCGAAACCCTTGGTCTTCCACAATTCTGAAAGGCTGTAAGTCTGTAGCGATCATGCTGATAAGTGCCTTGTCAAGTAAAGTCTTTCTGGTTGAGTTACTTTCATACTTTTTCGGCTTTGCATTGTCGAAAAACTCTCCGAGGCCACACGTAAGGCATTTGGCTGATCCACTCTCTAAATGTTTAAAATGATTCCACACATTGGACTTCGCACATTTTTGTTTCGGATCATTTTGTTCAGCTGAACTATCCTTGATATCCGATCCCTTGTGGTTTCCTAAAAAATGAAAAAATTAATGCATATTACTTAACAATTGTAAGGAAACCACTTTAAAGCAGGAGTATGCATAATATACATTGACGAACTTGCTTTGCATTTGCATGACTAAGAAATAAAGAGTGGCACCACGCAAATATATATAGTAGAAATAACGACTAACTTATATGAGCTTCGGTATAGGGAAACTTGACTGCATAATGGATGCACATATGAAATGCCCAACTCTAGCTTTGCGAAACATGTGCTTAAAACCAAATTTACGAATATTTACCTGAGACTCCCAAAAATTTGTCCATTTTGCTTCCGATTCCTTGATCCACCAACACACAACGATCCTAAGAAAATATAAAAACAATTATATAGATATATTTAATCAGTTAAAAGCACAATTTTTTATTAAATTACCTTATTCGCACGTTTTGTTCCTCTCCTTATTCACAGTGATGGAATTTAGCTGATGAATGCTTCACGATACATCGATTCTACCCAAACAGAATCGATGTTTGAACGAAAAAAAAGAATCGATAGTATCGATTCTAGAATCGATTTTTGCCCAGCTCTACCTCGTAGCCCCCTTGTCTACTGTCGCGGTCGCTACCTGATCACCTACGCTCACGGTAGCGACTATCCGCCCTTCTTCCACTCTAAGGGGATACTCTAACTTTGGGACTGGGTCGCGTCGGCTCCCACCGGATCCCGTCCCAGATGGTGCCGCTGACCGTTTCCCGCCCCCGTCTTCTGACAACACTGGCCGGTACTGACACCCTTCGCCCCGCACTGCCTACAAAATAGTATTCGTGGGTTGGGACATCCCTTGGCAAAGTGCACCTCTTGCGAGCAGTTATAACATACCCGTCTTCCCTCGAGCACTCTTGACTGGTCTTGACCGATCATACCGCTCGTGATTACCCCTGTCGGTTGAAAAGAAGGGGTAACCGCGCTATTGCAGCTCGCCCCGGGCTGCGGCTGTGCCCTAAACGGGTTAAAATGCTTCGGGGGGTGAGCCTCGCCGACTACCCTATCTGGGTACCTAGGGGCCCCCGCCCGACTGCGTGCTGCACATTCACGACTTTGTTGCCGTACGCTCTCATATTCTGACGCCATCTGTGTCAACTGTGCTAGCGAGGAGAAGTCATGCCTACGAATGTACAAGCGATATTAGGGCGCCAGGCTCTCGTTCACCCTGTGCAGCTCCTGGTCCCCCCTGTAACCAGCCTGGTACATCATACCCCTTAATTCTAGCAGATAGTCCTTAAACGTTTCGTCCTCGCGCTGTCGTCGCGCCCGGATACTGTCCTCCAACCGGTCAAAGTATTGAGGGGGTAGAAAGAACTCTAAAAACTCCGATTTAAACGTTGCCCATGTCGAGTCCCTAAGCCTACTCACGGTTAGCCACCGTGCTGCTTTGCCGGTTAACGCTTCGCTTATCGCCCGGGGCAAACGATCTAGACCTATGTCGTACGATAAAGCCCGGTCCTACATAGCCTCCAAGAAGGCTAGCGGATCAGCGCACCCATCGAACCTGATTCCCCACTTTCGGACTAACTCGGGGACAACCATCCCACTCCTGGGGCCACTGTTATTTTCGTTGAAGTGGATAGGCTGATCCGCCCATCTCACCGGGGTGTCTTCCCCGGATGCAAGTGGCGAATCGATACGTATATCAGGGACACGCGGAGTATATTCGGGGTAGATGGCACCGTGGTGCAGGCGACATTGGGGTCTTTGCGAAACGCAACTCCCACTCGGCCAGTCGGGTCCATATTTCGGTGGTATGACCACCTGACTTTATAAAACTACATACCAGCTTCCGGTACTCGTTTACCGTGGGACACTTTTGTAACTGGAACTCCTGCGCGATGCTCTCCAGATCCTCCTTGCGGCAGTTGCAGACCCATTGAACACCCACGCCGGGGTTACCGTTGTCTCCTACCACCACTCCGTCGGATCCACTCGTCGCCGCTTTCTCCATGTTCAAAATTTTTTTTTTAAAAAAAACCCACGCGCGAATGAATAAATACCCGTCAAAAATTAAAATTTTTCCTTGAAACAAAAATTGGACCGTAGGTGTCCCACTGGATGACAGAAATCCAAACAATTTTTTTTTTTTTTAAATTTCCTCTTTTATTTAGTCCGGTATCGTTAACGCGATTTTCTGTTCACACAAAAAAACCACGACCGAAAAATATTTCCACTTCACTTGGTACCGTGTGTCATTGTTTTCCACGTTTTTTCCCGAGAAAAAAAAAATATTTTTTTTTCCTTGTCGCACACTTTGTCCCTCTGTGCTCCCTTTGGACACGTACGGTTGGACCTCCCGTTCACTCGAAAGTCCAAAATCAAAGCAAAAAAAAAACGGCGACACAAAAAAATTTTTTTTTTTAAACCACTGTGCACTCCGCGATTGAGGCCCACTGTTCGACGACTTAATGCTGATTCGGTATCAAAACCGCGCGATGGGACACCGACACACAAAAAAAAAAATTCACTTTACGCGGTTCTTGTCCCACCGTGGCAAGACTTTTGCCCACACGTGTATTGGCGGTTCGACGCTCTGGCACCGCAGTTCAACGACCGCTTGTCTGTCCGCAGATGTTCGCTAACACCAACGCTTTTGAACGCGACCCGTTAGGTTGATCGGTGAATTCGTTTCAACCGTCAACTTCGTTGCGCCGCGACAGACTCAACCGGTACCGATCCCGTTCGTTCTCGGTGCACACGCTTTCGAACACTTCCGTTGTGCCGCGACAAATGCACAAAAACCACGCACGTTTTTGCTGACCACCGTTTTACATACGCTTATGAAAAACAGTGTATCAGTGGGTATACACAACACTTTTTTTTTTTTTTAGTTTTACTTTTTCTTTTTTTTTTTATTAACCAAAAAAATTCCCTGTCACTTGTTAGTAGTGTTGCTGGGGCTTTAATTCCAGCTCACACCGCACCCACGTTTTACTGGTCCCTGCTCGGGCGCCACTTGTAAAGTAGTGATTTGCCTGGGTACAGATCTCAGTCTGGCCAGGCTCAACTTACAAGAATATTTGTAGTTTGCTGAGATTGTAAAACGGGGTTTAGTACAGTTTAGGGAGGAGTGTGAAAGTTAGTGGGCCTAAACTAGAGATGTCTCCAAAATGACGGGGGGGCGCGGAAGGGCGAACCACAACCACTCCACGAGTCACGCGGTCGGGGTTATATGTTAACCACGGGGCGGCAAAACCTCCACACAAGCAACAACACTAGCACGAACAATTGGCACAGCGAGCGCGTGGGCAACCCCAAAACAGAATAACCAACACAAATATATCTCTATATTCACCGGCGTGTTTTCTTGAACGCAAGATCACTGACGGCCACTTTATTATCTTTTCCTTTATCTTAACCTAACTCGTTCTATCGCTATTCTATCCTAACGCCCTTCCTTATCTACTTACAATCCCTTCAGGTTCTTCCGGGCACGTGTTAACAATTTCTTCTTTCCGTTCAAATTCTCTTTTTTTTCCATTCCCGCGCGCGTCTGCTCGGTTGCACTGATCGTTTCTTAATCTCGAGTCGCCCACGCTTCAGCTTCGGCCAGAGCTGCCGTTGCCAAACTCCCCATGCTCGTTCGCGAGCGTGGTGGGTTCGAAGCCCACAGCTGGCGCGCTGAACCCCTTGCGACTCAGCGTTTTCTGGCGGTCCATTCAAACATATTAATTAAACTAATCTTCTCATCTAAATCCAAATTTAATACTTCCTTTTATCTTAACCTAGCGGCGCTCCTTACATTATATATTTTAATATAATAAAATCAAATCAAAAACTCCTCGCGGTCCGGTAAAATAATAATGAAACTAACGAAATCATAATCAAAAATCAAAATATTCCTTTTCTCTTATATGCAACAAATTAAAATCTACAAATTCTGGACTTTACTGACTACAAACTAAATCTACAAACTGATGCTGTGAGGGAGGCCAGGAGCCTACTTCACAAGGCATTCTAAATCAAATAAAAACAAACTCACAATAATTAAGCAGTAAACATAAATCCTTAAAATATATTTTAAAAGAAGCAAAAAAAAAAATTAAAAAACAAACAAATTAAAAAAAATTAAAATTATTAACAAGTAAAAACGTTGCAGTCGGACGCAACCGACTGCGGAATACTTTGATACCAGTAAAAGAACGGATGGTAAGGAGTCTGCTTGCAAGGGAGTGGGCCGGGTGGTAAACATCGCTAGCTATCATGTTACCAAATTTGGTGACTTTAGCTCAAAACTGTGGAAGATAACTTAACTTCCAAATTTAAAAGGTGGGTGGCAGAGGTAGGCGTGGCATCCAAATGTTTGAATCAAATGTTTTTAACTGTGACCATTTATCTTCCTACCAAGTTTGGTGGTTCTAGCTCAGAAACTATTCAAGATAAAGCCGATTCCGATTTTATAAGGCGGGTGGCTTGGGTGGGCGTGGCATCCAAAATTTTGATGCAGATCTTTGGTAGATGTTGCCTTCTATCTTTCTACCGAATTTAGGGGCTCTAGCTTAATAACTGTAAGAGATATCGAAATTTCCGATTTTAAATGGTGGGCGGAAGAGGTGGGCGTGGCATCCAAATTTTTGATGCAGATCTTTTGTAGATGTCACCATATATCTTCCTTCCAAATTTATTGACTCTAGTTAAAAAAAATGTGGAAGATACACGCATAACCGTTTTAACAACGGCGTTGGGTGGGGGGCGGAAGGTGTGGGCGTGGCATCCAAATTTTTGATGCAGTTTGTTGCAAAACTTCACTACCTATCTTGACACAAAGTTTGGTGGCTCTAGCCCAAAAAATGTGAAAACTATAGGCGTTTCCAATTTCAAGAAGAAGGGGGGATGTGGGCGGAAGGAGTGGGCGTGGCATCCAATATTTTGATGCAGTGTTTTCCAGGGACATGACTAGCTATCTGCGTGCAAAATTTGGTAACTCTAGCTGTAAGAATGTGAGAAATATTTGGTTTTATCGGTTTTCAGCTATCGAATTTATCGATTTCCCAGCTTCCTAGTAGGCAGCCCAATCTTGACACTTTATTTGTACCGTCTATAGATAAACATAATTGCAAAGTTTCAAGTCTCTAGCTTTACGGGTGTCGAAAAAAGTTGCGTTCATACGGACAGACGGACAGACGAACACCATGACGGACATTGCACAAAACCAATATACTATGAGACCTTCGGTATCAAAGTATAAACAGTATAGCTCAAACTGATGAATATTTTAAATTTTACTAAAAAAAAATATGTATAAAAAGAATATTTGCAATCCCAAAAGCCCTCCCTTCACCTGTTAGAATTTAAATCATAGATGTTGAGGCAGGTCAATAAATTCCAAAACAAATGGCTCGCATACATATAAACATTCTGCATATACATTCATGCACACACACATGCGTATGCAGGGCATCGAAAAAGACAAAAATGTAAAATCTCAAACATTGCTAGCCCACCAAAGTAATGAATTAGAGACCTTAAATCGACTGTAATCTTATTGCAGTCAAAATATTAAACTTCCGATCCAGGAAGAAGAAGAGTCGAAAACTTAACAGACAGAGCTGGCCGCGCAAAAGCGCAACGTCATTCTATTTCTTGCTTTGCTGTAAGCAACACAACGGACTTGGGCTGGAGCTCAAGTCGCGTGTATGTATGCGTGCATATGTGAGCCAGCAGGCAGTCACACGGACACATGACATGTATGTGTTAGTGCATTCTTGGCCGCTCTTCAATGATGAGAGAGCGAGAAAGCAGCATTTGCAGATGCTTCTGTTTCAGTTGCTGTTCGTTTGCAGCAGCCCGGCTAGTGTTTTTAGGGTAGAGAGCGCGCCAGCGGAATGCAAGTAATGGTAAAAAATACATTTGGGTATACATGCACTTGCGCTGGCTTCATTTTTTGGTGGGCTTGTTTCGTTTGCTCAGCCCAGCATATACATGTGTGTGTGTGTACATGTATGCGAAGGCAGCACATTTTTATGTATGCGTCGCAATTGTCTTGTTAGTTTTGACCTGCCTCAACTTTTAGAATTTTCAGCAATTTTTTAACAAGTTGAGGATACGAATAGAATTTATGTTATTATATTTATATTTTTTTTATTAATAATTAAAAAACATTTAAATCGTTAAGAGGTGCATAATTGATCATTTGTCTAATAATTATATATATTTTACTTATATAATTATGTATTTTCGACCCTTGAAAGTAAATACATATTTGATGTCGATTGCCAATGTTCAAATTCAAAATTTGCGCGCATTTGTATCTGCCTACAAAAATATAAAAAAAGACACTCTCTGTTCATACATACATACTCTTTCGAGATATTAACTATATGACACTAGCAAACAATTTTGCAATACAACTACTTTATAGTTGAGCTTTTACATCCAAAAGATGCACACACATTCTGAAAGTGTATTCCGTCCGTCTGTATGAACGCAACTTTCAAAATTTTGGATGCAATGCCCCCTGATTCAGCCCCCATCCCCCCTTCTACTTGAAATTGGAAACGCCTATAGTTTTCACATTTTTTGAGCTAGAGTCACCAAATTTGGTAGGAAGATATATGGTGACATCTACAAAAGGTCTGAATCAAAAATTAGGATGCCACTCCCACCATTTAAAATCGGAAATTTGGATATCTCTTAAAGTTTTTAGGCTAGAGCCCGTAAATTGGGTAGAAAGATATAAGGCAACATCTACCATAGATCTGCATCAAAATTTTGGATGCCACGCCCTTGAAACTTGTGTGCGTTCACTTGGGTTTTTTATTGACATGCGATATTCGCGAGCCGGGGTTATTCTTCAGCTTCCGACATATTGAACCATTTATACGCTCTCTGAATCTTTTGTATGAAAAAATAATTATTTGAATATAAATAATTATTAGATCACAGCAGAAACACAGTTCTGAATACTCTTTCCGAATGTGTGTGCATCTTTTGTATGTAAATGCTCAACTATAAAGTAGTTGTGTTGCAAAATTGTTTGCTAGTGTCATATAGTTAATATCTCGAAAGAACTGAGAGTGTCTTTTTTAGGTTTTTGTAGGCAGATTCAAATGCGCGCAAATTTTGAATTTGAACATTGGCAATCGACATCAAATATGTATTTACTTTCAAGGGTCGAAAATACATAATTATATAAGTAAAATATATATAAATATTAGACAAATGATCAATTATGCACCTCTTAACGATTTAAATGTATTTTAATAATTAATAAAAAAAAATATAAATATAATAACATAAATTCTATTCGTATCCTCAACTTGTTATAAAATTTCTGAAAATTCTAAAAGTTGAGGCAGGTCAAAACTAACAAGACAATTGCGACGAATACATAAAAATGTGCTGCCTTCGCATACATGTACACACACACACATGTATATGCTGGGCTGAGCAAACGAAACAAAATCACAAAAAACTCGGCAAAGCTAGCCCACCAAAAAATGAAGCCAGCGCAAGTGCATGTATACCCAAATGTATTTTTTACCGTTACTTGCATTCCGCTGGAGCGCTCTCTACCCTAAAAACACTAGCCGGGCTGCTGCAAACGAACAGCAACTGAAACAGAAGCATCTGCAAATGCTGCTTTCTCGCTCTCTCATCATTGAAGAGCGGCCAAGAATGCACTAACACATACATGTCATGTGTCCGTGTGACTGCCTGCTGGCTCACATATGCACGCATACATACACGCGACTTGAGCTCCAGCCCAAGTCCGTTGTGTTGCTTACTGCAAAGCAAGAAATAGAATGACGTTGCGTTTTTGCGCGGCCAGCTCTGTCTGTTAAGTTTTCGACTCTTCTTCTTCCTGGATCGGAAGTTTAATATTTTGACTGCAATAAGATTACAGTCGATTTAAGGTCTCTATGTATTCTATGCTCAGTGATTGTACAATACTTTTCTTAACCCATTAAGTACCCATTGAAAGTTTTCAATTCTTGTAAAAGTCTACTTTTGAAACTTTTTTCACCTGGCTTAAACAAATGCAAAAAGTTACTTCAAACAATTCTAATAGTGTCTGAAAAATAAATTTTTCAAAAATCTCTTCCCATGTATATTTTATGATTTTTTGAAATTTGCCAAAAATGATTATTTAAACACTTTTCATACAAAAGTCATTTTTGGCAAATTTCAAAATATCATAAAAAATACATGGGAAGAGATTTTTGAAAAATGTATTCTTCAGACACTATTAAAATTGTTTGAAGTAACTTTTTGCATCAAAACATTTTTTGCTTAAGCCAGGTGAAAAAAGTTTCAAAAGTAGACTTTTACAAGAATTGAAATCTTTCAATGGGTACTTAATGGGTTAAGAAAAGTATTGTACTATTCAAACGAAAATTAAATGACCTTTCCATTGATACCATACTTTCACCATACTTTTCATAAAACATTGCACATACCTCAAAAAACATGCCGTACGAATTAATAGTGGTCGGGGCTCGTATAATTCACCAATTATATTTGTGGTGTTCACGAAGTATTGTATCGTTCCAAGTGTGCAGCTTTGCAACACTGCTATCGTAAACAACCAATTGCACGACACGAGTCTAGCAAGTTTGCTATCTCTGACTTAGCTATTGTGAGTGTAATTTAAATCATTGGAAACAAATAAATGGTAAAATGCATTTTAAAAGCGTAAAAGCATAACTTTTTTGCGATCTTTTTTTCCACTGTAATTAAGTGAAAACTAGCTTATTAACGTAAATTAGAAGCATCAACCCCCACTTACTTTTAGCAGCTGAGCACAATGACAGATGTTTGTTTTGATTAAGCACATAAAGCACTAAATTACACCAAAAAATACCAGCCGATATTTGCAACACTTCTCATGTTTTTATTGTTGTTTAACACTTATGTTGTAGCAAACTTGCAACGATTTTTATAGTCAAGGGTCGGAGCACTAACCAAATAATGTTATAGATGGGACATTTCTAGTACTGTTTTGGTTTCCACTAAACTGTGAACGAGAGTGACCCATGATTGTTAACATTATGTTATGCTCGCTCAAAATGTTAACTCATAGCAGAGAGACCCAAGTATGTTTCAGTTGGTATTCACTTTCAGCGGCTTTTAGGGGAAAGGGGGAAGCGGCGGCGGAAAGCAAGCAACGGTAAAAATACATTAGTATTTGTATACGTGTGCATTTGCTTAATATTTTGCTGGGCAAGCTTTGCAGAGGTTTTTGTTACAATACGCTTGTTGCTGCCTAGCAAGGAAGGGTAGTTTGACTTTACTTTAAATTTCGTTTAATAACTAGATAAAAGCAATATGATATGTATAATATATGTTTACTAATATTTTGGATATTAGGTAAGGCATTATTAAATCATCTAACACGTTGAATATAACATAATAAATACGAAATAAAATAAACTTGTTTTGTATTTGAATAATTAAAATAAATTTTATATAATAATATAACAATAATGTAATAATTGAATATTCAAACATAGGGTAGTTTTTACGTTGTGCTGTTTTTGCGTCTCAGCCACCAGATGTGTATACACTCGAATGATAGATATACATACATACATAAATGATCATTCTTGTGTACACACACATCACGCTGCCGCTTGTTGTGAAATTAGATGAGGACTTATAACTTTTCTATTGATGGAACGGGTATATTGGCCTGTGCTAATGTATGTAACAGGCAGAAGGAAATTATTTACGGCCCCATTATATATATATTTTCTTGTTCAGCATCAATGTGCGTGTCGATTTGCCAATATATGAACGAATAATGTTTAGGGCATAGGGTATCTCCTAGTCAGTCTTAATAAATATGCTGGGCATTCATACTTTGGTGGGCTAGCAATGTTTGAGATTTTGCACTTTTGTCTTTTTCGATGCCCTGCATACGCATGTGTGTGTGCATGAATGTATATGCAGAATGAACCTAAGTACATATTTTCAGTTGTGTGGTATAATCTATACAAAAAATAATTGTAAAATAAATAGATGTACTTAAATAAAAATAGTCGGCCAAATATTTTTAAATTTTTTAAATATAAAAAGAATATTTGCAATTCCAAAAGCCCGCCCTTGACCTGTTAGAAATTAAATCATATATGTTGAGGCAGGTCAATAAATTCCAAAACAAATGGCTCGCATACATATAAACATTCTGCATATACATTCCTTGCACACACACATGCGTATGCAGGGCATTGAAAAAGACAAATTTGTAAAATCTCAAACATTACTAGTCCACCAAAGTATGAAGCAAATGCACACGTATACAAATACTAATGTATTTTAACCGATGCTTGCTTTCCGCCGCCGCTTCCCCCTTTCCCCTAAAAGCCGCTGAAAGTGAATACCAACTGAAACATACTTGGGTCTCTCTGCTATGAGTTAACATTTTGAGCGAGCATAACATAATGTTAACAATCATGGGTCACTCTCGTTCACAGTTTAGTGGAAACCAAAACATTACTAGAAATGTCCCATCTATAACATTATTTGGTTAGTGGTCGGAGTCTAGCACGAAGTGCAAACTTGACTCAGTACAAATTGTTGTTGGAGAGGCTTGCACATATGCACTTTTGCAACGATACAATACATCGTGAGCACCACTATTATGTTATACGGTCTCTCCGTTGCTCCGTTTCAGTTAATTTTATTGGTCAGTTTCAAAAGCTGTTTCCATTGCTCCGTCAATGAATCAGCCGTTCGTTTTGTTTTGCTTTGAGTTTTCTGTAAAAGAGTGAGAAAATTTAAGCAAAATTTAATATTGCAAATTGAGTAATACGTTATATACACGTGCAGCATGCTGCGCGCAGCATGCGAATACATTCACAAAATATGGCTGTAGTTGTCGTGCGTATGAGTCCGCTCTTGATCGAAAGCCCAAAGAGGCGGCTCAAAACTTGATCAGAGCGCGCACATCGCTCTTATGCTGCGAGCGTGAAATCAAAATAATTTGAAATCACGCTCGCAGCATGTGTCTTTGTTGTTGTCTATTTACGCTCATGCTCTTATCTTTGCGTGCGCTCTGCATGCAAAACTAAATGCTTTATATGCCTACCTCCCTCGCACGCACTTGATCAAAGCTTATCTAAGCAAAGAGCCTGCTGTCAAGGGAGATGCTTTGCTTAAATTAACACGTACACGAGGCTGCGCGCAGCATGCTGCACGTGTATATACCCCATAATAGGCTATTGCCAATTTTAATGGCTTATTTTCAATGCCAACAAGCTTTATTGCTTGCAATGCAGACGCAGTACAAATCTGTTTATGCATATACGTGGGGTTTTCATTGCAATTTCCAAACATTCTTTCGAACATTGGCTCCCAATTCAAATGTCTCTTAAAAATATCTACCTAGCAACAAAATTTTTAATTATTTTTTAAATATTTCTTAATACACCAATACCTCACTTTGCGTCTTGGTTTCATTCCAAAAAAGCACAACGCAAAGCGAATTTTAATTTTCTATAGCAAACCATGTAAAGATCGAAGACAGTCTCAAGGTTACAAAAATACTACTATTTAAATAGAAAATTAAACACAGCAAACATTTAATAAACAAAAATAGTTAGGGTATTCAGAAGCTATGCTATATGCGTAAAGTGTTATATACAACACACTGTAGCTAGTGAGTGCACCTTTTACGTTTCGTTTGTCGTTATTGTCGTATTTGTGCCAAGTCAGCTGTTTGCCAGTTCAATGACAGCTCAATTGCAATGAGCAACTATTTTGTATTAAGCAACTAAAGTACAAAAATGAATAAAACAAAACTAAACTGACTGAAAAACAATTTGATTTGTGTTTTTGATCAGAATGGCAAGAAAAGGGTTTCCAAGAAAATTATTTGTGTGTAAAATTAATTTTTTTTAAATTTACTGGCTTTTACAATTTCATTATAGTGCATTTACATTGGCGCCGCAAGCAGCGCCTTTAGCATTTCGCCTTAAGGTCTTCGATATTTTTAGCCTTTACCATACAAAATGTGTCCGTTAAATTTGAATTTAGCGACTTTTTCTCGCGCCGCTAGAGCGCCGCTATTCTACCGGCTCAAGTAAAGGCCTTTTTTTTACCGATGAATCGATACTTTTGGTCAAATTACTAATGGCGGCAACAGGAATCAGCTGATTCAAAATCAAAACAAATGTGCAAGTAAGTACAAAATTCTTGAAAATACTAAATATTTTTATTATTATTGTAATTAAACCATTTAAATTCAAGTGGATGTCGGACAAAAGAGGAAGCGCTGGTCGGAAAGCTTGGAAAGCATTTTTATTGAGATATGGAGCGATAAGGACGATGAGCTGCGTGGTACGCGCAAAAATGTACATGTTTATGCGGAAATGGCGGAAACTTTGAAGGAATATTCAGTGGACATGACTCCACTTGATGTGAAGAAGAAGTTGGAGTCCCTAAAAAAGAGATACAGGTTTGTTTAAGGCATTCAAAATACACCTTCCGAAAATTTTATATATATGATCGCGGTTTTTAACATACATATATTGCAGGCTTGAGAAAACTGCTGTGGGTAGTTCTGGCGGCTCGGCCTCGACGTGGCAACACTATGAGGAAATTGGAAAGATCCGTGCCTCTTCCAAATCTACGAGGAAAGCATTGGTAAGTGCAATGCTAACAACAAATAAATATATGTTCACTCATATAAAGTGCTGTTTTTATAGGGTTGCAAGTGGAAAACTTCACGGAAGTGGAATATTTGGATGACGTGCTCGTGGATGAGTCGTCACGTTCCGCATGCGTGACCCCCGAGGATGGTCCTTCTACCTCAAAGAGGAGAAGGCACAACTCAGGGAAAAGATGCTGCGCATGGACCAATCGGTTGATGCAATGCGCGGACTTGTGGAAGAGGCTAAAAAGAAAACAATAATATTTAAAGAATTCACCGATCGCATTGCCTCCGCAACGGAGCGTGCCTGTGATGCTCAGAGAGAGATGTTGGAAATAATGAAGGCGAATTTAGCCGAAAATAGTAAAAAATAAAAAAAATTAATTAATTTTCTGATGGGAAAAAATCGAGTTTTATTCAACTATTTTAGAAAGTGTTTCAGCTATTGCATTTCTAATATTCTCTGCAGAGCTGTTTGGACCGCAGCCCGTATGTCGGTGGTATTCGGGCTGTTCACGCTCATTCAATGGCAAGTCTAAAACTTTGTCGTACTTGCTATTATGTGTATTTACAAAGTTGTGCAAAACACAACAGCACTTAATTAGTGCATTTGCATTTTCAATATTATTGTCAATGCCTATGCCAAGGCGACGAAACCTTCCCTTCAGTTGTCCAAACGCATTCTCCACGACGCGTCTAGCCTTAGATAGGTGGTAATTGAAGCGCTTCTTATCATCAGAGGCTTCTATTGAAAACGGGTAAGGCTTCATCATACTTGGGCAGAATCGGAAGGCGGAGTCCCCAATCAAGAACACCGGCACGTCAGCACTTCCTATTCTCTTCGCGTTCTTTTGAAATAAATCTGTTGTGGATACCTTCTGCTTTAAGGCAGACCGTTCATATATCTGGGAGTCGTTACATCTGCCAGGAGACCCCACATTTATATACATAAATCTATATCTGTAGTCCACAAGAGCTAGAAGAACAACAGAGTACCACCCTTTGTAATTATAATAATCTGTTGCATCCGTCTGTTTAGGTTTAATTTCAATGTGGCATCCATCAATTGCTCCAAAGCACTGCGGAAACCCAAGTTTTTCGAAGCCTTGCACCGAATCCTCAATTTTCGATTGAGTCAACAAATTTGGCCCCAGATACTCAAATGCCATGTTTTGCCAAACAAGTTTGCAGAACTCCTTCTGAATGTTGCACAGGCTAGCAGTCGATATGCCAAACAACCTGGCAACGGTTCTGTACTCGGCGGAAGACCCCAGGCTGTACAAAGCTACGGCAACCCGCTTTTCTAGTGGGATGCACGCTCTTAAATTGGAGTCCCTCCTTTCCATTTGAGGCAAGGCATCGACTAACTTTTGAAAGAGGCTTCTTTCCATCCTAAAGCTCTCCTTGAACAAATCCTCACTTAATTTTGGCACATCCATCTCCCAATAACAACCATTGCGCTCGAGCATCCAGACACTTCGCGTACTAATACAGTCGAACTGCGACAACATATTTAGCGCAGCCGTTGCTGCTGCCTTTTCTTCATTTTCGCAATCAATAACATTGCTTAAAATCTGAACGCAATTATTTCCAGTATTTATAATGCTATCACCCATTTGCGTGCCCAGCATTAATAAATTTAAATTTTGATCCATTTTTAAAATCTCTTCTTCTTCAGCAATCACAACAAAAGTAAACAAAAAACAGCTGTTTCTAATGACTTTTTGCCAAAGTAAATGACTTTCGCCGCTAACCACTAAGGCTTTTTTAGCGGCGCCAGTGTAAATGCACTATTAGATCAATAATCTCGAAAACAGCTGTTTTCATACATAGTCTGGCAACCACTCAATAACACATGTAAGATGATAGTCAGCGTGACCGAACGTGGTATTTTATATACTTTTTGGTATATTTTGGGACCTGATTTCACACATTTATATATTTATGGTATATTGGTATATTTGGGTATTTTTTTGGATTTCATGGTATCTTATGGTATATTTTCTTTGGTCACACTTTTCAAAAAAAGCGCGCATGCATTATTTTTTATTAATTTCATCATGAGCAAAAGCAAAGTAAGAAAACAATATTATCGTGATGAGTGGGGGGCGATGCCTGAAAATAGTAAGTGGCTCGGTAGAAGCGACAACAATGTGGATGCCTTTTGTAAGGCTTGCCAATGTAACATTATGAGCAGACTGGCGTCCATAAAGCAAAATGCAGCTACACAGAAACATAAGGAAAAACTCTAATTTTTCTGCGGAAAATCTAAAGTAAGTACTTTTTATTAGTTTTTCATTCATAATTTTAAATCATATTTTTTAATAGGTTGATTTGTATTTTAAAGACCCGGAGATCACTCTGTCTGGCTCAGTTAAGAAGGCCGAGCTAATGTTTGCTGCTGCAGTCGCTGAGCATAACATATGTACCTATGCGCGCTATGGATCACATAAGTGACGTCATAAACAATGCGTTTCCCGATAGCGCCATTGCGAAAGCATTTTCCTGCAAACGCACAAAAACAGCTTCGCTGTCTTGTAGCGTACTGGCGCCTGTTATGAACGATTCCCTTATCGGGAGCATAAGACAAAGCGTCGCTCACACAGGAAAATCTGTGTTTTCGATAGTTATCGACGAACCAACGGACGTAACGTGCACAAAGGTGTTGGCGTGTGCAGTAATGTTCTTCGACAACGTCGCGCAAACAAAATTTTTCTTTTCTGTTGATTTGGAAGGAGAAAAAGCTGAAGATGCTTTTGGAGCACTAAGCAATGGATTGCAACGTTACAATTTTGATTTGAATAACATCATTTGTTTCGCTGCAGATACAACAAACGTAATGTATGGTGAGCGGAACAGTGTAATGTCAAAAATTCAAGCTGTGAACAAATCTTGTTATTTTCTCAAATGTGTTCGCCATTCCGCAGCACTTGCATCCAGTTATGCTTGTAAAGAGCTTCCATGAAATTTGGAACAAACCGTCAAAGAAACATATAATTATTTTTCAAAAAGTTCAAAGCGTTGTCGGAAGTTTAATGTGGCGTTTATACTACAGCGAGTTTGCTATCGATATCGTCATCGACGCAATAACGCAGAATTGGTGTTCACACTGGCACAAAAGTGCGTTATGCGTTATACGTGAAGTGAGCAGCAGCTGCTTTGTTTTGATTTCGCTGATACGAAAAATTTGTATTAAAATATTATTATAAAATGAATTCAAGCAATCTTTTGGAATTGTTATGTGCAATGGACCAAAATAATGCAATGTTGGCAAAATGCATGAATCTGGCGGGAACGTCTGCAGCAACATTTGCTTTGCTAGATGACCCAGGACGCCGTCGTAGCATTTGGACACTTGTGAGAAAAAAAATAGTTAAATCTTGCCAATAATCTTTAATTAACATATTATTGTTTTCCTTAAAATATCCCAAGCCACGATATGGATGTTTTTGGGAGAGTGACGTTCCAAATAATTCGGACGCATTTTTTAAGGAGAGCTTCCGTTTAGAAAGGGAAGCATTTAATATCCAATTGCTTCATAACCGCCAATTTTTCCTCCTAAATGGCAACTAATTTAGCCGCGTTGTCGACCCGCCGTCTCTTTGCCCCCGAACATGACGGCTCTGTCATCGCGTTGTCGCTGCAGCTCGGCTTCTCTTCAATTAACCGCGAGAAGTCTGTAAGAATAGTATCTATTATATTAAATATATGCAATATTTAATTCAATATATTACCTAGGCTATCGGCTATGGGATGGCAGTCCACAGTGTCCGACTTGTTGAGTGCTCTGGCCACGCTCTCAAAATACTCCCATGTAGACGGCGTGCCACCGGAAGGTCCTACCTTTGCACATTCAGCCCTATAAATACATTTATGTAAATAAGCAATTAACATAAGTTAATCAAAATGCTGTTATTTTTTTTTTAACTTGCCTGTATTTTTTCATTAGATTTTCCACCTTGTTTTTTATTTCCATGTGCGATGGTCCATAATCCTTCAATTGTTCCGCCATTTCCTTATAAATGTGGGAGTTTTTCCGGGCTCCCCGAACCCCATCAATGTTGTCTTCCCAAAGCTCTATAAGCGCTTTCGTTGCGGCAGTCGACCACAAAAATCTCTTATTATAGCCTGTAATTAAGTTAAAATGTTTTAAACATACATATTATATTAAAAAAAAACAATTGCTTACCATTTTGTTGCGACATGTTAACAATTAATTGCTGTTTATTTTTTTTCATTGTTTGCCAGCAAACCGTTTTTTGAATTAGTGGTTATAGTTGAGAACGATATACGAAAATGGGCAGTTCCTTTTGAGTCAATCGAATATATTAGTTACGTAAACCGAATACACGCAACTGCATCCAAACTAAACTCAACTTTTTGTCACCACTAGGCCCCTATGCTATTTGTATTGGGAAAGAAGCTGCTTGTTGGCATTTAACGCAAAACGCAAAACGCAACCGTAGTGTGAACACCATATAAGTAACTTCAACAGTTTCTTAATTCTGCAGAGCACAAAATTTTAAGCCACTATGAAATACGGTGGCTCTCTTTTCAAGCTTGTGTGGCACGCTTACTGGAACAGTGGGATGCCCTCATTGAATTCTTCAAGAAGAATGTGATGTGAGTAAATATCTGTCAGCGGAATATATTCTTATAAATCTCAAAAACCCTATTGTAAAACTCTATTTTCATTTTCTTGATTATATTCTTGCTTTAGTGAAAAAGTTTAACATTATATTTCAATCTGGCAAGTCAGTAGCTAATTTTTTTTACAAAACTATGTCAGAATTTTATAAAAGCATTTAATCTTTTTACATGAAAGACTGTTGTATCAATAGTATAGATCTTAGCACAATAGATCCAACAAGCACAATACATTTTGTAGAATTAAACTATCTTGGAGTTAAAGTGGCTTCTGAACTTACAGCCCATAAGTATAACAAAGATGACATTACCGTATTTTTTAAACGCACGCAACTATTTTTAATTGAGTTAAGTGTTCAACTCAAAAAAAGGTTGCTCCTGCAAGATACTTTTTTAAAAACTCTGAGCTTCTTAGAACCAAACGAATGTGTCAATCCAAAGTGGAATTCATTATTAAAGGTATTTGAACGTTTTTCAAACTTAGTAAATGATTCACAAACAATTGACAACGAGTATAGATTGAGGAAGTCAGACGAAGCAGTTAAAGGCTTAATTGAAGACCGCCCTGGATGCGACACATTTTGGTTTGAAATATTGGAATATTTCCAAGCTTGCGCAGGCGATGCTTATCCTCCCAGTTTCAAATGCATCATGCGAACGTATATTCTCGCAAATGACTCAAATCAAAACGAATACCTGCAATCGGCTTTAAAAAGAAAATGTTGCAAAAATTATTCAAATAAAGCAAGCTCTTCGAGTAAATGGCTGCAATAATTTTGTTCCTGATGGAAAAATGTTAAAAAAATATATACAGCCGTGCTCCGGTTATCGCAAAACGCAAAATTTTTTGATTTGACGCTAAAACGCAAAAACTTGTGCTCCGGTTTTCGCAAAACGCAAGAATTTTGCGATTTCAAACCGGCAGTGAACGAGCATGCGAATTCAAAAGTAAATTACAAATATCAAACAAATAATAATTTATACGGCCAAAAACAAATTTTTTCCCTATTTGATTATCTTTTAAGCTCATATTTATTAAATAAGAAATTAAATTTATGATTCATTTATAATTTTAATAAATTTATTTCTGAGCACACATAAAATTGCATTGCTGCCAAATTGAGCCAAGCAACTACAAATTGCGAATTCAGAATTATCGATAAGTATTCGATATGTGCAAGTTGGCTAGGGCTACCAACATACACCGGTGGATGTGAAATTCAATGAAACACTTATTAATATTATTAAATAATGATTAAAAACATTCCCGAGATTGAATCAGTTGTTCTTGAGCCAATGCCATTTTAATTTCAATTGGGCATATTGTTTTCTCCAATATCGGAATAATACTGTGCAGCATTTTGCCAAATGTACTTCTTCCGACATTTATATGGTTATCCTTTGCAAGGGTGTACTGGTATGAGCCAGTGGCAAGATAGCGTAACACAATTCCCAGTTGTATTGTTTTGACAATGGACGATTTTTTCATCTGTGAACGTATTTTAGACAGAACTTCCAAAAAAGAAATTTTGGTAATTCGAAATGACTCTAAAAATCGGAATATAAAACAGTACAACAATTACTTAAAGTCTGTAACTAAGAAAAACTTTACTTACATTTCATCTGACATTTTTAATACACAGCCATTATTCCGCAGATGTTGCCTGTACCTCAGGTCTTTAATTTTCCGTCGTCTTTTCGCTTCAAAGATTGCAATTGCAAAAACACACGGCATTTTCTCAAAATATTTCCGTAAGTAAAAAGTAAACAAAAGCAAAACAGCTGTTTTTTTTAGTTCGATATGGAATTTTATCGATAGCTAAAAAGTTGCGAAAACCGGAGCACGCAAAACTGAATTCGTACGAATTTGCCCAAATCGTAAAACGCAAAATTTTGCGATAACCGGAGCATGGCTGATTAACTTTTAAAACAATTGTTTTCTTTGTATACATTAAATTTAATTTCACGGGCATTTTAAAAGACATTTTTCATGGTATTTTCGTGGTATTAAATTAACTTTGAAAAATAATATATTTGGTATATTTTTTTTTGACAAAAAGTAGTATTTTTCGTCGCTACTGGAACGGTCACGCTGATGATAGTAGCAAACATACCCAGAAGTAGGGCTGCATAATAATCGATAGTCAGTATATCGATGTTTTCATCATCGATGTTTGAAAATATCGATGAAAACATCGATTTCTTAAACATCGATCATATAAATTAAATAAATAAATTCAAATATAAGATTTCAGAAATGTACTTTAAATAGACAATATATGAAAAAAAAAACAATAAAATAAAATGAAAATAACATTTTAATTCATTCTTTGAATTAATACATTAATATCACTAAATATTTTTTTTAAATATATGTAAATACAAATTAAATTTGCTTCAATGCACTTAAAACTAAGATGATCAAATTAAAATCTAGATGTTTAAGTTTTCTTATTCTTTTTCTGTTTTTGTTTGAAACATTTAGTTCGATAGTAATAAAAAATGAGTTTGTTTTTCTTCTTCTGAATTGCACATAAGTTTGGAAAAATTTAATATTATTTCTAGACTAAGTGCAGTAGACTCTCGACCACATTAGCACAAACGATAAATCAAATATATAAGCTAACCCCAAAGTTTCTTCTTCCGACTTAGAATAGTAATTGAATTTTATTTACATCGAATTTCGCAAAACAAGAAAAGTTGTTGTATAATTGAATCAGACCTATTAGTTCTCGGCCTTTGTCGAATTTTGTCCGCCACAAAGCTATATAAGTCTGTTGTGGGTGTCGTGTGGGTTGCCTGTTCCTCATCCGGACTTATAATTTCCACATCATTTACGAAGAACATTAGATTATTTTCTAATGCATTAAATTCTTGGTCCGCATTTGAAGGATTGCGAAAACCTTCCTTTTTGAACCGTGGATCTAGCATAGTCGCCATCCGGGTAACAGTTCTAGTTTCATAGGGAGACAGTCTGCTCTTTAGTCTGCTTGTTAAAAACAAACACGTGTCCGTCCCCACATCAGTTCTCATTTGAGGCATAAGCTTATCTTATTTTATTAACAAGCCTAGCACTGTAGGAATAATTAAGGATATCGATACTGTTTTTGCAGTCGACGTGTTTACAGTCGCTGTTTGAAATGGCTCTAAAATCGAACAGATATCTTCAATTAATGCAAATTGGTCCTCGGTAAGGGGCAATGGTGCCTTTGATGTGCTAAGCAACACTGTACAGACTGCTTCCCTAATTTGGAGGACCCGCTTAAACATATCAAAAGCACTGTTCCAGCGCGTGGGTACCTCTTGTATTAGGTTCAACGGTCTCAAAACATTTTGTGCATTTTTTAATTTGGCATATGCAATTGCGCTACTTTTAAAATATTGGACAATGCATTTTGCGCACTTGACCACCTCCTGAACATTTTTTAATGCCAGTGACTCTTGAACAATAAGGTTCAAAGAGTGGGCAAAGCAACCTAGGTGTTTCTTTTGAAACAAATCGCATGACTTTTTCATTGATGCGGCGTTGTCCGTTACAATAGTTTAAATTTTTGAAAAAACACCAAAATCGTCACAAATGCTTTTGATAGTTTTTGCAATGTTATCGCTGCAGTGATTTGTAACATTTAAGAGGGGCTGTGTAGCTAGAACTGCAGTTTTAAGCTTAAACTTCTCAATAAAATGACAGGTCACTGTGAGGTAGCTCTCGTTGGCACAGGACGTCCAACAATCTGTCGTTATTGCGCAATATTGAATGCCATAAAGCTTGATTTTTAATTTTGCCAATGTTTCATCATACATATTTTTAGTGTGAACATGTTGCAGTGTTGTTCTGCTGGGCAATATGTATTTTGGGTCAAGTTTGCGTACAAAGTTACGAAAGCCCACACCACTCACAATGTTAAAAGGAAGCACATCCAGCGCCACCATTTCAGCAAGCCCTTTGTCTAATGAAGATTTCCTAAGCGATGTGGATGCGTACGCTTCCGAGCGGTCCACAAATTGGTCTATTTTTGACAAATTGCTTGTACTCACAGCTTTTGTTGGGTGGACACGCTTCAAGTAATCTGCCAAGTTTGTTGTGTTGCCGCAAATCAGACACTTGGCAAACATTTTGTTGTTGCACTTCTTAAAATATGTCCATACGTCAGACTTGGTCTTTATGCGCTTGCAAGGGGGCTCAATAGTAGCAGCCCCAGACGTTGGAGTGTCAGTTGTCGGAGGACCAGACGAAGAAGCATTGTCTCTATCTAAAACGCAATACAATTATAAAATTAGTTTTATATTCATAAAGCCACAGCTGCTAAAACTCATACTTGACTTACGCAAAAACTTGTCCATTTTAGCTACAGGAACCGTCGAGATGAAAATTAAAAGCGGTTTTAAAATATAGACTTTGAATATATATAATAATTAAGCAAAAAATAATATGCGTTGAGAAGTACGTTCGCGCGCTTTTTGGCGTCACAAGCATATTAAATATCGATATTGTACGAGAACATCGATGTATCGCAAAATTTCCGAAACATCGATAGCATCGATATTATCGTCGATGTTTTTGCAGCCCTACCCAGAGGCCTGTTAGCTGTGTTAAAAATGCTTCTGTGTGTTTCTTGTAAAGCTTTCAAATAACAACTTATTACTGTACGCACAAAGCTTAGCTACTGAATACCCTCAGCTTACAATTTTATTACATACACACAAAAACAAATTCAACTAAAGCAATATAAAATATTCAATTAATTTATAAAAACAAAATAAAAACAAGTGAAAACGTTGCAGTCGGACGCAACCGTCTGCGGAATATTTTGATACCAGTAAATTAACCGATTTTAAGGAGTCTGCTTGCAAAGGAGGGCCGGTTGGTACACATCGCCAGCTATCATGTTGCAAAATTTGGTGACTTTAGCTTAAAAATTGTGGAAGATAACTGAACTTCAAAATTTAAAAGTTGGGCGGCAGAGGTAGGCTTGGCATCCCAATTTTTTTATCAAATCTTTTTAATTGTCACCAATTATCTTCCTACCAAGTTTGGTGGCTCTAGCTCAAAAACTCTTAAAGATATAGCCGATTCCAATTTTGTAAGGCGGGTGGCTTTGGGTGGGCGTGGCATCCAAAATTTTTATGCAGTTCTTTGGTAAATGTTGCCTTCTATCTTTCTACCGAATTTGGGGGCTCTAGCTTAAAAGCTGTAAGAGATATCGAAATTTCCGATTTTAAATGGTGGGCGGCAGAGGTAGTCGTGGCATCCAAAATTTTTGATGCAGATCTCTCGTAGATGCCATCATATATCTTCCTAACAAATTTGGTGACTCTAGTTCAAAAAATGTGGAAGATACACGAATAACCGTTTTAACAACGGCGGGTGGTGGGGGGCGGAAGGTGTGGGCGTGGCATTACGTCATTACCTATTTTGACACAAAGTTTGGTGGTTCTAGCCCAAAAAATGTGAAAACTATAGGCGGTAAGAATGTAAGAAATATATGGTTTTATCGGTTTTCAGATATTGAATTTATCGATTTCCCAGCCTCCTATAGGCGTGGCACCTGTCCGTCATGGTGTCCGTCTGTCCGTCTGTATGAACGCAACTTTTTTCGACACCCGTAAAGCTAGAGACTTGAAACTTTGCAATTATGTTTGTCTATAGGCGCGACAGATAAAGTGTCAAGATTGGGGTGCCACGCTTACTAGGAGGCTGGGAAATCGCTACATTCGATAACTGAAAACCGATAAAACCAAATATTTCTCACATTCTTACAGTTAGAGTCACCAAATTTTGCACGCAGATAGCTAGTCATGTCCTTGAAAAAACTGCATCAAAATTTTAGATGCCACGCCCCCTGATTCCGCTCCCATCCCCCCCTTCTCCATGAAATTGGAAACGCCTATAGTATTCACATTTTTTGGGCTAGAGCCACCAAACTTTGTGTGAAGATAGATATTACCGTTTCCCTAAAAAAATGCCCCCTGGTTCCGCCCCCATCCCCCCTTCTCCATGAAAATGGAAACGCCTATAGTTTTCACATTTTTTGAGCTAGAGTCACCAAATTTAGTAGGAAGATATATGGTGACATCTACAAAAAGTCGGCATTAAAAATTAGGATGCCACGCCCACCTCTGCCGCCCACCATTTAAAGTCGGAAATTTCGATATCTCTTACAGTTTTTAAGCTAGAGCCCGTAAATTACTTAGAAAGATAGAAGGCAACCTCTACCAAAGATCTGCATCAAAATTTTGGATGCCACGCCCACCCAAGCCCGAGTGGGTAAACGAGTAAACGAGTTGTTTATAATTTGTATGGCCTAAATTTATATGAGAAAAACGTTATACGGTGGCAACTGTTCGAATGAAACCAATGACGTATTAATAAAAATTTGTTAAAACTTTAAATGTGTATCATACCAATAAAAAACAAGTAAAAACGTTGCAGTCGGACGCAACCGACTGCGGAATACTTTGATACCAGTAAAAGAACGGATGGTAAGGAGTCTGCTTGCAAAGGAGTGGGCCGGGTGGCAAACATCGCCAGCTATCATGTTACCAAATTTGGTGACTTTAGCTCAAAAACTGTGGAAGATAACTGAACTTCCAATTTTAAAGGGTGGGCGGCAGAGGTGGGTGTGGCATCCAAATTTTTGAATCAAATGTTTTTAACTGTCATCATTTATCGTCCTAATAAGTTTGGTGGCTCTAGCTCAAAAACTGTTAAAGATATAGCCGATTCCGATTTTATAAGGCGGGTGGCTTTGGTGGGCGTGGCATCCAAAATTTTGATGCAGATCTTTGGTAGATGTTTCTGTCTATATTTCTACCGAATTTGGGGGCTCTAGCTCAAAAACTGTAAGAGATATCGAAATTTCCGATTTTAAATGGTGGGCGGAAGAGGTGGGCGTGGCATCCCAATTTTTGATGCACATCTTTTGTAGATGTCACCATATATCTTCCTACCAAATTTTGTGACTCTAGTTCAAAAAATGTGGAAGATGCACGCATAACCGTTTCTACAACGCCGGGGGGTGGGGGGCAAAAGGTGTGGGCGTGGCATCCCAATTCTTTTTGCAGTTTGTTGGAAAACTTCACTACCTATCTTGACACAAATTTTGGTGGCTCTAGCTGAAAAAATGTGAAAACTATTGGAGTTTCCAATTTCAAGTCGAAGGGAGGATGGGGAGGAATCAGGGGGCGTGGCATCCAAAATTTTGATGCATATTTTTGGGGAACGTCAATATCTATCTTGACACAATTTGGTGGTTCTAGCCCAAAAAATGTGAAAACTATAGGCGTTTTCAATTTCAAGTAGCAGGCAGGATGGGGGCGGAAGGTGTGGGCGTGGCACCCAAAATTTTGATGCTGTTTTTTCAGGGACGTGACTTTCTATCTGCGTCCGAAATTTGGTAATTCTAGTTGTAAGAATGTGAGAAATATTTGGTTTTATCGGTTTTATGTTATCGATTTCATCGTTTTCCCAGCCTCCTAGTAGGCGTGGCAGCCCAATCATAATTGCAAAGTTTCAAGTCTCTAGCTTTACGGGTGTCGAATAAAGTTGCGTTCAACTTTCAACGGTACAGGTACCGGTACCCCATTTGAATTGGTTCTTAACGGTTCCGGGCTTTGGTTCTGAATCGGTTTGACACCCTGGTTCTTTTAGCTTAATACTTTTCGTAATTCTTACGAAATTGTGAAATTGACCACGCAGCACCATCTAGTGTCTATTATGATGAACGGAGATAAGTTTTTGCTTTCATATTTTCTTAAAGTTTTGTGTGCATTCGTTAATATGTGTTAAAGAAATCGGTTATCTTTTTGTGCTGCTTTTTCTTTTCCAATAACTGGAAAATCTCTGCCTTTTCTTTAAGCTGTGAAGAATGAATTTTTTTAACACGCTTTTATTAGCTTCACTTGTATGTATGTTTGTAACAACACGGACACACAAAATGTGATTTGTTAAATGTATGTTGTGAGAATGCTGGCAAACTTCATCAAAGCGTCATTCGCTCAGTTTTTTTGGAATTAGAAAAAAAAAAGGGAGAAAATAAGGCTTTATATGGAAAATTATAGAACCAAGGAGTCAAAGAAGGCCAAAGAAGCTCGTTTGCAGCAAGTGCGTCAATGCACAGCTGGATCCCGAGCTTTAGAATCTAAACTGGCCAAAGAAGCTCGGTTGCAACAAATGCGTCAGCATGCAGCTGAGATCCGAGCCTCGGAATCTGAACAAACTAGAGAGGATCGTTTGCAGCAAATGTAGCAAAGAAACGCTGAGTCCCAAAAAATAAATAGAGCCAGTCAGACGGGCTTTAGACAAACGATGATCACATTTTGTGATAAGATTTGTGAAATTTGCAGTAAACGGTGCTATCAACATCAAATAAGTGGATTGTAGATACTGAAATGGCACCGTACTTGCCTGATGAGTTAAAGCTAAAGAATAAAGTTGTTTGCAATCGTTGCAAGGCCCATTTGACTTCAAATTTTGCACCTTTTAAGTCGTATTGGAATAATCTGGATCCAGGATCTATTCCAGGGGTGATTCCAGAGTTATCACAAGCCGAACAGAGGCTGATTTCACGCATTACACCATTTGTTAAAATTATAAAACTTAGTGGTGTATTTGAGCAATATAGTTTTAAAGGCCAAGCAATGTTGTTTGCTCAGGATGTATTCGAAGTTACTGAAAATCTTACGAAGATGTTACCAAGATCCACAAGTAGTGCTGGATAATTGCCATTACTGAGCGTCTTGAAAACATTAACTTTAACCGACAGTTTTCAGTATCCACGAAAAAATTATATGATGCGCTAAATTGGTTAGTTGCAACAATCCACTTTATAAAGACGTCACTATCAATCAAAACGTCGTAATGAGCGATGATGACATCATACAAATAGAAGAAGCACCACTAGAAGTTGCTAAGGAGACTAGTGAAGAACCTGACGAGGGAACTTGTGCTTACATCAGCAATTTTTGATGCACATCTTTTGTAGATGTCACCATATATCTTCCTACCAAATTTTGTGACTCTAGTTCAAAAAATGTGGAAGATGCACGCATAACCGTTTCTACAACGCCGGGGGGGGGGGGGGGCAAAAGGTGTGGGCGTGGCATCCCAATTCTTTTTGCAGTTTGTTGGAAAACTTCACTACCTATCTTGACACAAATTTTGGTGGCTCTAGCTGAAAAAATGTGAAAACTATTGGAGTTTCCAATTTCAAGTCGAAGGGAGGATGGGGAGGAATCAGGGGGCGTGGCATCCAAAATTTTGATGCATATTTTTGGGGAACGTCAATATCTATCTTGACACAATTTGGTGGTTCTAGCCCAAAAAATGTGAAAACTATAGGCGTTTTCAATTTCAAGTAGCAGGCAGGATGGGGGCGGAAGGTGTGGGCGTGGCACCCAAAATTTTGATGCTGTTTTTTCAGGGACGTGACTTTCTATCTGCGTCCGAAATTTGGTAATTCTAGTTGTAAGAATGTGAGAAATATTTGGTTTTATCGGTTTTATGTTATCGATTTCATCGTTTTCCCAGCCTCCTAGTAGGCGTGGCAGCCCAATCATAATTGCAAAGTTTCAAGTCTCTAGCTTTACGGGTGTCGAATAAAGTTGCGTTCAACTTTCAACGGTACAGGTACCGGTACCCCATTTGAATTGGTTCTTAACGGTTCCGGGCTTTGGTTCTGAATCGGTTTGACACCCTGGTTCTTTTAGCTTAATACTTTTCGTAATTCTTACGAAATTGTGAAATTGACCACGCAGCACCATCTAGTGTCTATTATGATGAACGGAGATAAGTTTTTGCTTTCATATTTTCTTAAAGTTTTGTGTGCATTCGTTAATATGTGTTAAAGAAATCGGTTATCTTTTTGTGCTGCTTTTTCTTTTCCAATAACTGGAAAATCTCTGCCTTTTCTTTAAGCTGTGAAGAATGAATTTTTTTAACACGCTTTTATTAGCTTCACTTGTATGTATGTTTGTAACAACACGGACACACAAAATGTGATTTGTTAAATGTATGTTGTGAGAATGCTGGCAAACTTCATCAAAG
Source organism: Scaptomyza hsui (assembly GCA_018152825.1). Classification (NCBI taxonomy): domain Eukaryota; kingdom Metazoa; phylum Arthropoda; class Insecta; order Diptera; family Drosophilidae; genus Scaptomyza; species Scaptomyza hsui. The sequence continues at coordinate 848,615 of JAECXO010000183.1, read as the reverse complement.
CGTCATTCGCTCAGTTTTTTTGGAATTAGAAAAAAAGGGGAGAAAATAAGGCTTTATATGGAAAATTATAGAACCAAGGAGTCAAAGAAGGCCAAAGAAGCTCGTTTGCAGCAAGTGCGTCAATGCACAGCTGGATCCCGAGCTTTAGAATCTAAACTGGCCAAAGAAGCTCGGTTGCAACAAATGCGTCAGCATGCAGCTGAGATCCGAGCCTCGGAATCTGAACAAACTAGAGAGGATCGTTTGCAGCAAATGTAGCAAAGAAACGCTGAGTCCCAAAAAATAAATAGAGCCAGTCAGACGGGCTTTAGACAAACGATGATCACATTTTGTGATAAGATTTGTGAAATTTGCAGTAAACGGTGCTATCAACATCAAATAAGTGGATTGTAGATACTGAAATGGCACCGTACTTGCCTGATGAGTTAAAGCTAAAGAATAAAGTTGTTTGCAATCGTTGCAAGGCCCATTTGACTTCAAATTTTGCACCTTTTAAGTCGTATTGGAATAATCTGGATCCAGGATCTATTCCAGGGGTGATTCCAGAGTTATCACAAGCCGAACAGAGGCTGATTTCACGCATTACACCATTTGTTAAAATTATAAAACTTAGTGGTGTATTTGAGCAATATAGTTTTAAAGGCCAAGCAATGTTGTTTGCTCAGGATGTATTCGAAGTTACTGAAAATCTTACGAAGATGTTACCAAGATCCACAAGTAGTGCTGGATAATTGCCATTACTGAGCGTCTTGAAAACATTAACTTTAACCGACAGTTTTCAGTATCCACGAAAAAATTATATGATGCGCTAAATTGGTTAGTTGCAACAATCCACTTTATAAAGACGTCACTATCAATCAAAACGTCGTAATGAGCGATGATGACATCATACAAATAGAAGAAGCACCACTAGAAGTTGCTAAGGAGACTAGTGAAGAACCTGACGAGGGAACTTGTGCTTACATCAGCAATTTTTGATGCACATCTTTTGTAGATGTCACCATATATCTTCCTACCAAATTTTGTGACTCTAGTTCAAAAAATGTGGAAGATGCACGCATAACCGTTTCTACAACGCCGGGGGGTGGGGGGGCAAAAGGTGTGGGCGTGGCATCCCAATTCTTTTTGCAGTTTGTTGGAAAACTTCACTACCTATCTTGACACAAATTTTGGTGGCTCTAGCTGAAAAAATGTGAAAACTATTGGAATTTCCAATTTCAAGTCGAAGGGAGGATGGGGAGGAATCAGGGGGCGTGGCATCCAAAATTTTGATGCATATTTTTGGGGAACGTCAATATCTATCTTGACACAATTTGGTGGTTCTAGCCCAAAAAATGTGAAAACTATAGGCGTTTTCAATTTCAAGTAGCAGGCAGGATGGGGGCGGAAGGTGTGGGCGTGGCACCCAAAATTTTGATGCTGTTTTTTCAGGGACGTGACTTTCTATCTGCGTCCGAAATTTGGTAATTCTAGTTGTAAGAATGTGAGAAATATTTGGTTTTATCGGTTTTATGTTATCGATTTCATCGTTTTCCCAGCCTCCTAGTAGGCGTGGCAGCCCAATCATAATTGCAAAGTTTCAAGTCTCTAGCTTTACGGGTGTCGAATAAAGTTGCGTTCAACTTTCAACGGTACAGGTACCGGTACCCCATTTGAATTGGTTCTTAACGGTTCCGGGCTTTGGTTCTGAATCGGTTTGACACCCTGGTTCTTTTAGCTTAATACTTTTCGTAATTCTTACGAAATTGTGAAATTGACCACGCAGCACCATCTAGTGTCTATTATGATGAACGGAGATAAGTTTTTGCTTTCATATTTTCTTAAAGTTTTGTGTGCATTCGTTAATATGTGTTAAAGAAATCGGTTATCTTTTTGTGCTGCTTTTTCTTTTCCAATAACTGGAAAATCTCTGCCTTTTCTTTAAGCTGTGAAGAATGAATTTTTTTAACACGCTTTTATTAGCTTCACTTGTATGTATGTTTGTAACAACACGGACACACAAAATGTGATTTGTTAAATGTATGTTGTGAGAATGCTGGCAAACTTCATCAAAGCGTCATTCGCTCAGTTTTTTTGGAATTAGAAAAAAAGGAGAAAATAAGGCTTTATATGGAAAATTATAGAACCAAGGAGTCAAAGAAGGCCAAAGAAGCTCGTTTGCAGCAAGTGCGTCAATGCACAGCTGGATCCCGAGCTTTAGAATCTAAACTGGCCAAAGAAGCTCGGTTGCAACAAATGCGTCAGCATGCAGCTGAGATCCGAGCCTCGGAATCTGAACAAACTAGAGAGGATCGTTTGCAGCAAATGTAGCAAAGAAACGCTGAGTCCCAAAAAATAAATAGAGCCAGTCAGACGGGCTTTAGACAAACGATGATCACATTTTGTGATAAGATTTGTGAAATTTGCAGTAAACGGTGCTATCAACATCAAATAAGTGGATTGTAGATACTGAAATGGCACCGTACTTGCCTGATGAGTTAAAGCTAAAGAATAAAGTTGTTTGCAATCGTTGCAAGGCCCATTTGACTTCAAATTTTGCACCTTTTAAGTCGTATTGGAATAATCTGGATCCAGGATCTATTCCAGGGGTGATTCCAGAGTTATCACAAGCCGAACAGAGGCTGATTTCACGCATTACACCATTTGTTAAAATTATAAAACTTAGTGGTGTATTTGAGCAATATAGTTTTAAAGGCCAAGCAATGTTGTTTGCTCAGGATGTATTCGAAGTTACTGAAAATCTTACGAAGATGTTACCAAGATCCACAAGTAGTGCTGGATAATTGCCATTACTGAGCGTCTTGAAAACATTAACTTTAACCGACAGTTTTCAGTATCCACGAAAAAATTATATGATGCGCTAAATTGGTTAGTTGCAACAATCCACTTTATAAAGACGTCACTATCAATCAAAACGTCGTAATGAGCGATGATGACATCATACAAATAGAAGAAGCACCACTAGAAGTTGCTAAGGAGACTAGTGAAGAACCTGACGAGGGAACTTGTGCTTACATCAGCAATTTTTGATGCACATCTTTTGTAGATGTCACCATATATCTTCCTACCAAATTTTGTGACTCTAGTTCAAAAAATGTGGAAGATGCACGCATAACCGTTTCTACAACGCCGGGGGGTGGGGGGGCAAAAGGTGTGGGCGTGGCATCCCAATTCTTTTTGCAGTTTGTTGGAAAACTTCACTACCTATCTTGACACAAATTTTGGTGGCTCTAGCTGAAAAAATGTGAAAACTATTGGAGTTTCCAATTTCAAGTCGAAGGGAGGATGGGGAGGAATCAGGGGGCGTGGCATCCAAAATTTTGATGCATATTTTTGGGGAACGTCAATATCTATCTTGACACAATTTGGTGGTTCTAGCCCAAAAAATGTGAAAACTATAGGCGTTTTCAATTTCAAGTAGCAGGCAGGATGGGGGCGGAAGGTGTGGGCGTGGCACCCAAAATTTTGATGCTGTTTTTTCAGGGACGTGACTTTCTATCTGCGTCCGAAATTTGGTAATTCTAGTTGTAAGAATGTGAGAAATATTTGGTTTTATCGGTTTTATGTTATCGATTTCATCGTTTTCCCAGCCTCCTAGTAGGCGTGGCAGCCCAATCATAATTGCAAAGTTTCAAGTCTCTAGCTTTACGGGTGTCGAATAAAGTTGCGTTCAACTTTCAACGGTACAGGTACCGGTACCCCATTTGAATTGGTTCTTATCGGTTCCGGGCTTTGGTTCTGAATCGGTTTGACACCCTGGTTCTTTTAGCTTAATACTTTTCGTAATTCTTACGAAATTGTGAAATTGACCACGCAGCACCATCTAGTGTCTATTATGATGAACGGAGATAAGTTTTTGCTTTCATATTTTCTTAAAGTTTTGTGTGCATTCGTTAATATGTGTTAAAGAAATCGGTTATCTTTTTGTGCTGCTTTTTCTTTTCCAATAACTGGAAAATCTCTGCCTTTTCTTTAAGCTGTGAAGAATGAATTTTTTTAACACGCTTTTATTAGCTTCACTTGTATGTATGTTTGTAACAACACGGACACACAAAATGTGATTTGTTAAATGTATGTTGTGAGAATGCTGGCAAACTTCATCAAAGCGTCATTCGCTCAGTTTTTTTGGAATTAGAAAAAAAGGGGAGAAAATAAGGCTTTATATGGAAAATTATAGAACCAAGGAGTCAAAGAAGGCCAAAGAAGCTCGTTTGCAGCAAGTGCGTCAATGCACAGCTGGATCCCGAGCTTTAGAATCTAAACTGGCCAAAGAAGCTCGGTTGCAACAAATGCGTCAGCATGCAGCTGAGATCCGAGCCTCGGAATCTGAACAAACTAGAGAGGATCGTTTGCAGCAAATGTAGCAAAGAAACGCTTAGTCCCAAAAAATAAATAGAGCCAGTCAGACGGGCTTTAGACAAACGATGATCACATTTTGTGATAAGATTTGTGAAATTTGCAGTAAACGGTGCTATCAACATCAAATAAGTGGATTGTAGATACTGAAATGGCACCGTACTTGCCTGATGAGTTAAAGCTAAAGAATAAAGTTGTTTGCAATCGTTGCAAGGCCCATTTGACTTCAAATTTTGCACCTTTTAAGTCGTATTGGAATAATCTGGATCCAGGATCTATTCCAGGGGTGATTCCAGAGTTATCACAAGCCGAACAGAGGCTGATTTCACGCATTACACCATTTGTTAAAATTATAAAACTTAGTGGTGTATTTGAGCAATATAGTTTTAAAGGCCAAGCAATGTTGTTTGCTCAGGATGTATTCGAAGTTACTGAAAATCTTACGAAGATGTTACCAAGATCCACAAGTAGTGCTGGATAATTGCCATTACTGAGCGTCTTGAAAACATTAACTTTAACCGACAGTTTTCAGTATCCACGAAAAAATTATATGATGCGCTAAATTGGTTAGTTGCAACAATCCACTTTATAAAGACGTCACTATCAATCAAAACGTCGTAATGAGCGATGATGACATCATACAAATAGAAGAAGCACCACTAGAAGTTGCTAAGGAGACTAGTGAAGAACCTGACGAGGGAACTTGTGCTTACATCAGCAATTTTTGATGCACATCTTTTGTAGATGTCACCATATATCTTCCTACCAAATTTTGTGACTCTAGTTCAAAAAATGTGGAAGATGCACGCATAACCGTTTCTACAACGCCGGGGGGTGGGGGGCAAAAGGTGTGGGCGTGGCATCCCAATTCTTTTTGCAGTTTGTTGGAAAACTTCACTACCTATCTTGACACAAATTTTGGTGGCTCTAGCTGAAAAAATGTGAAAACTATTGGAGTTTCCAATTTCAAGTCGAAGGGAGGATGGGGAGGAATCAGGGGGCGTGGCATCCAAAATTTTGATGCATATTTTTGGGGAACGTCAATATCTATCTTGACACAATTTGGTGGTTCTAGCCCAAAAAATGTGAAAACTATAGGCGTTTTCAATTTCAAGTAGCAGGCAGGATGGGGGCGGAAGGTGTGGGCGTGGCACCCAAAATTTTGATGCTGTTTTTTCAGGGACGTGACTTTCTATCTGCGTCCGAAATTTGGTAATTCTAGTTGTAAGAATGTGAGAAATATTTGGTTTTATCGGTTTTATGTTATCGATTTCATCGTTTTCCCAGCCTCCTAGTAGGCGTGGCAGCCCAATCATAATTGCAAAGTTTCAAGTCTCTAGCTTTACGGGTGTCGAATAAAGTTGCGTTCAACTTTCAACGGTACAGGTACCGGTACCCCATTTGAATTGGTTCTTATCGGTTCCGGGCTTTGGTTCTGAATCGGTTTGACACCCTGGTTCTTTTAGCTTAATACTTTTCGTAATTCTTACGAAATTGTGAAATTGACCACGCAGCACCATCTAGTGTCTATTATGATGAACGGAGATAAGTTTTTGCTTTCATATTTTCTTAAAGTTTTGTGTGCATTCGTTAATATGTGTTAAAGAAATCGGTTATCTTTTTGTGCTGCTTTTTCTTTTCCAATAACTGGAAAATCTCTGCCTTTTCTTTAAGCTGTGAAGAATGAATTTTTTTAACACGCTTTTATTAGCTTCACTTGTATGTATGTTTGTAACAACACGGACACACAAAATGTGATTTGTTAAATGTATGTTGTGAGAATGCTGGCAAACTTCATCAAAGCGTCATTCGCTCAGTTTTTTTGGAATTAGAAAAAAAAGGGGAGAAAATAAGGCTTTATATGGAAAATTATAGAACCAAGGAGTCAAAGAAGGCCAAAGAAGCTCGTTTGCAGCAAGTGCGTCAATGCACAGCTGGATCCCGAGCTTTAGAATCTAAACTGGCCAAAGAAGCTCGGTTGCAACAAATGCGTCAGCATGCAGCTGAGATCCGAGCCTCGGAATCTGAACAAACTAGAGAGGATCGTTTGCAGCAAATGTAGCAAAGAAACGCTGAGTCCCAAAAAATAAATAGAGCCAGTCAGACGGGCTTTAGACAAACGATGATCACATTTTGTGATAAGATTTGTGAAATTTGCAGTAAACGGTGCTATCAACATCAAATAAGTGGATTGTAGATACTGAAATGGCACCGTACTTGCCTGATGAGTTAAAGCTAAAGAATAAAGTTGTTTGCAATCGTTGCAAGGCCCATTTGACTTCAAATTTTGCACCTTTTAAGTCGTATTGGAATAATCTGGATCCAGGATCTATTCCAGGGGTGATTCCAGAGTTATCACAAGCCGAACAGAGGCTGATTTCACGCATTACACCATTTGTTAAAATTATAAAACTTAGTGGTGTATTTGAGCAATATAGTTTTAAAGGCCAAGCAATGTTGTTTGCTCAGGATGTATTCGAAGTTACTGAAAATCTTACGAAGATGTTACCAAGATCCACAAGTAGTGCTGGATAATTGCCATTACTGAGCGTCTTGAAAACATTAACTTTAACCGACAGTTTTCAGTATCCACGAAAAAATTATATGATGCGCTAAATTGGTTAGTTGCAACAATCCACTTTATAAAGACGTCACTATCAATCAAAACGTCGTAATGAGCGATGATGACATCATACAAATAGAAGAAGTACCACTAGAAGTTGCTAAGGAGACTAGTGAAGAACCTGACGAGGGAACTTGTGCTTACATCAGCAATTTTTGATGCACATCTTTTGTAGATGTCACCATATATCTTCCTACCAAATTTTGTGACTCTAGTTCAAAAAATGTGGAAGATGCACGCATAACCGTTTCTGCAACGCCGGGGGGTGGGGGGCAAAAGGTGTGGGCGTGGCATCCCAATTCTTTTTGCAGTTTGTTGGAAAACTTCACTACCTATCTTGACACAAATTTTGGTGGCTCTAGCTGAAAAAATGTGAAAACTATTGGAGTTTCCAATTTCAAGTCGAAGGGAGGATGGGGAGGAATCAGGGGGCGTGGCATCCAAAATTTTGATGCATATTTTTGGGGAACGTCAATAAATATCTTGACACAATTTGGTGGTTCTAGCCCAAAAAATGTGAAAACTATAGGCGTTTTCAATTTCAAGTAGCAGGCAGGATGGGGGCGGAAGGTGTGGGCGTGGCACCCAAAATTTTGATGCTGTTTTTTCAGGGACGTGACTTTCTATCTGCGTCCGAAATTTGGTAATTCTAGTTGTAAGAATGTGAGAAATATTTGGTTTTATCGGTTTTATGTTATCGATTTCATCGTTTTCCCAGCCTCCTAGTAGGCGTGGCAGCCCAATCATAATTGCAAAGTTTCAAGTCTCTAGCTTTACGGGTGTCGAATAAAGTTGCGTTCAACTTTCAACGGTACAGGTACCGGTACCCCATTTGAATTGGTTCTTATCGGTTCCGGGCTTTGGTTCTGAATCGGTTTGACACCCTGGTTCTTTTAGCTTAATACTTTTCGTAATTCTTACGAAATTGTGAAATTGACCACGCAGCACCATCTAGTGTCTATTATGATGAACGGAGATAAGTTTTTGCTTTCATATTTTCTTAAAGTTTTGTGTGCATTCGTTAATATGTGTTAAAGAAATCGGTTATCTTTTTGTGCTGCTTTTTCTTTTCCAATAACTGGAAAATCTCTGCCTTTTCTTTAAGCTGTGAAGAATGAATTTTTTAACACGCTTTTATTAGCTTCACTTGTATGTATGTTTGTAACAACACGGACACACAAAATGTGATTTGTTAAATGTATGTTGTGAGAATGCTGGCAAACTTCATCAAAGCGTCATTCGCTCAGTTTTTTTGGAATTAGAAAAAAAGGAGAAAATAAGGCTTTATATGGAAAATTATAGAACCAAGGAGTCAAAGAAGGCCAAAGAAGCTCGTTTGCAGCAAGTGCGTCAATGCACAGCTGGATCCCGAGCTTTAGAATCTAAACTGGCCAAAGAAGCTCGGTTGCAACAAATGCGTCAGCATGCAGCTGAGATCCGAGCCTCGGAATCTGAACAAACTAGAGAGGATCGTTTGCAGCAAATGTAGCAAAGAAACGCTGAGTCCCAAAAAATAAATAGAGCCAGTCAGACGGGCTTTAGACAAACGATGATCACATTTTGTGATAAGATTTGTGAAATTTGCAGTAAACGGTGCTATCAACATCAAATAAGTGGATTGTAGATACTGAAATGGCACCGTACTTGCCTGATGAGTTAAAGCTAAAGAATAAAGTTGTTTGCAATCGTTGCAAGGCCCATTTGACTTCAAATTTTGCACCTTTTAAGTCGTATTGGAATAATCTGGATCCAGGATCTATTCCAGGGGTGATTCCAGAGTTATCACAAGCCGAACAGAGGCTGATTTCACGCATTACACCATTTGTTAAAATTATAAAACTTAGTGGTGTATTTGAGCAATATAGTTTTAAAGGCCAAGCAATGTTGTTTGCTCAGGATGTATTCGAAGTTACTGAAAATCTTACGAAGATGTTACCAAGATCCACAAGTAGTGCTGGATAATTGCCATTACTGAGCGTCTTGAAAACATTAACTTTAACCGACAGTTTTCAGTATCCACGAAAAAATTATATGATGCGCTAAATTGGTTAGTTGCAACAATCCACTTTATAAAGACGTCACTATCAATCAAAACGTCGTAATGAGCGATGATGACATCATACAAATAGAAGAAGCACCACTAGAAGTTGCTAAGGAGACTAGTGAAGAACCTGACGAGGGAACTTGTGCTTACATCAGCATCAGCGAGAATTGTACGCGCATTAATGCATCAAGGTAACGAAAGCGTATTTGAATCAGGATATGCAGGCGTACAATGCCGTGCGATGGCATTGTCCAATATAATAAGAGCTAGCACGACGCCCGGTAGCAGAGAGCTACGTGTTGGTTAATGAGTAGTTAGGGGTTTCACGGCTTTGACTGGAATATTTCAATTATATATATATAAAAAAATTATTGAAAAAAATCTGTTTATTCACTGGCTAAACCCATGTAACCCCTTAAAAGGAACGATCATCCAAATTTTTGATGCAAAACTTAAGGGCTGTTTACTCTTGACTTAACTTAACTTAACTTAACGTAAGAGTCAGCTGACTCAATCTACCTTACGGCTCTCAATGTTAGCGTTTACTCAAAACTTAACGTAACTTAACTGAACGTAACTTAATTCTGAACCTGCATGTTGCAGATTTTTAAGTTAAGTTCTTAAGTTTAGCAGTGTTGATTAACGTGAAAATCAAACTGCTGATCAAAAACTGTGATGGAAAACGTTAAACGCTCTTTACTAAACGTTAACAAAGTCAAATATTTAAATGAATGAGCATAAGCTAATCATTTTAGTTAAAAACCATAGTTTATTATATGATAAAAAGTCAAAAGGCTTTAAAAATTTAATTAAAAAAAAGGAGAAGTTTGGGCTGCAATTGCCAAAGGACTTGGTTGCAATGGTTAGTATATTTATACAAATAGATTAATTTCAAAAAATGTGGAAACTATAGGCGGTAAGAATGTAAGAAATATATGGTTTTATCGGTTTTCAGATATTGAATTTATCGATTTCCCAGCCTCCTAGTAGGCGTGGCACCTGTCCGTCATGGTGTCCGTCTGTCCGTCTGTATGAACGCAACTTTTTTCGACACCCGTAAAGCTAGAGACTTGAAACTTTGCAATTATGTTTGTCTATAGGCGCGACAGATAAAGTGTCAAGATTGGGGTGCCACGCTTACTAGGAGGCTGGGAAATCGCTAAATTCGATAACTGAAAACCGATAAAACCAAATATTTCTCACATTCTTACAGTTAGAGTCACCAAATTTTGCACGCAGATAGCTAGTCATGTCCTTGAATAAACTGCATCAAAATTTTGGATGCCACGCCCACTCCTTCCGCCCCTATCATCCCTGCTCCTTGAAACTGGAAACGCCTATAGTTTTTACATTTTTTGGGCTAGAGACACCTTTATAAAATCGGAATCGGCTATATCTTTAACAATTTTTGAGCTAGAGCCACCAAACTTGGTAGGAAGATTGATAGTGACAGATAAAAACATTTGATTCAAAATTTTGGATGCCACGCCCACCAAAGCCACCCGCCTTATAAAATCGGAATCGGCTATATCTTTAACAGTTTTTGAGCTAGAGCCACCAAACTTGGTAGGAAGATAGATAGTGACAGTTAAAAACATTTGATTCAAAATTTTGGATGCCACGCCCACCAAAACCACCCGCCTTATAAAATCGGAATCGGCTATATCTTTAACAGTTTTTGAGCTAGAGCCACCAAACTTATTAAGAAGTCAGATAGTGACAGTTTAAAACATTTGATTCAAAGATTTGGATGCCACGCCTACCTCTGCCGCCCACCTTTTAAATTTGGGAGTTAAGTTATCTTTCACAGTTTTTAAGCTAAAGTCACCAAATTTGGTAACGTGATAGCTGGCGATGTTTACCACATGGCTCTTCCTAACAAATTTGGTGACTCTAGTTCAAAAAATGTGGAAGATACACGAATAACCGTTTTAACAACGGCGGGTGGTGGGGGGCGGAAGGTGTGGGCGTGGCATTACGTCATTACCTATTTTGACACAAAGTTTGGTGGTTCTAGCCCAAAAAATGTGAAAACTATAGGCGGTAAGAATGTAAGAAATATATGGTTTTATCGGTTTTCAGATATTGAATTTATCGATTTCCCAGCCTCCTATAGGCGTGGCACCTGTCCGTCATGGTGTCCGTCTGTCCGTCTGTATGAACGCAACTTTTTTCGACACCCGTAAAGCTAGAGACTTGAAACTTTGCAATTATGTTTGTCTATAGGCGCGACAGATAAAGTGTCAAGATTGGGGTGCCACGCTTACTAGGAGGCTGGGAAATCGCTACATTCGATAACTGAAAACCGATAAAACCAAATATTTCTCACATTCTTACAGTTAGAGTCACCAAATTTTGCACGCAGATAGCTAGTCATGTCCTTGAAAAAACTGCATCAAAATTTTAGATGCCACGCCCCCTGATTCCGCTCCCATCCCCCCTTCTCCATGAAATTGGAAACGCCTATAGTATTCACATTTTTTGGGCTAGAGCCACCAAACTTTGTGTGAAGATAGATATTACCGTTTCCCTAAAAAAATGCCCCCTGGTTCCGCCCCCATCCCCCCTTCTCCATGAAAATGGAAACGCCTATAGTTTTCACATTTTTTGAGCTAGAGTCACCAAATTTAGTAGGAAGATATATGGTGACATCTACAAAAAGTCGGCATTAAAAATTAGGATGCCACGCCCACCTCTGCCGCCCACCATTTAAAGTCGGAAATTTCGATATCTCTTACAGTTTTTAAGCTAGAGCCCGTAAATTACTTAGAAAGATAGAAGGCAACCTCTACCAAAGATCTGCATCAAAATTTTGGATGCCACGCCCACACAAGCCACCCGCCTTATAAAGTCGGAATCGGCTATATCTCTAACAGTTTTTGAGCTATAGCCACCAAACTTTTTATGAACATAGATGGTGACAGTTAAAAACATTTGATTCAAAAATTTGGATGCCACGCCTACCTCTGCCGCCCAGATAGAGACTTGAAACTTTGCAATTATGTTTGTCTATAAGCGCGACGGATAAAGTGTCAAGATTGGGGTGCCACGCCTACTAGGAGGCTGGGAAATCGATAAATTCGATAACTGAAAACCGATAAAACCAAATATTTCTCACATTCTTACAGCTAGAGTTACCAAATTGCAAGTTGCACGCAGATAGCTAGTCATGTCCTTGAAAAAACTGCATCAAAATTTTGGATGCCACGCCCACTCCTTCCGCCCCTATCATCCCTGCTCCTTGAAACTGGAAACGCCTATAGTTTTTACATTTTTTGGGCTAGAGACACCAAATTTTGTGTCAAGATAAATATTGACGTTCCCCAAAAAAATTCATCAAAATTTTGGATGCCACGCTTACCTAAGCCACCCGCTTTATAAAATCGGAATCGGCTATATCTTTAACAGTTTTTGAGCTAGAGCCACCAAACTTGGTAGGAAGATTGATAGTGACAGTTAAAAACATTTGATTCAAAATTTTGGATGCCACGCCCACCAAAGCCACCCGCCTTATAAAATCGGAATCGGCTATATCTTTAACAGTTTTTGAGCTAGAGCCACCAAACTTATTAGGAAGATAGATAGTGACAGTTAAAAACATTTGATTCAAAGATTTGGATGCCACGCCTACCTCTGCTGCCTACCTTTTAAATTTGGGAGTTAAGTTATCTTTCACAGTTTTTAGCCAAAGTCACCAAATTTGGTAACATGATAGCTGGCGATGTTTACCACATGGCCCACTCCCTTCGCCCCTGCATTCCCCCTTATCAACCGTTCTTTTACTGGTATCAAAGTATTCCGCAGTCGGTTGCGTCCGACTGCAACGTTTTTACTTGTTTTTTATTGGTATGATACACATTTAAAGTTTTAACAAATTTTTATTAATACGTCATTGGTTTCATTCGAACAGTTGCCACCGTATAACGTTTTTCTCATATAAATTTAGGCCATACAAATTATAAACAATTCGTTTACGTTTACGTTACAACCCTGAAAAAACACACAATGAAGTGCACAGTGGGCGATTGCAGCCAAGGATATAAAAAAAAGTGTAAATAATTTGTAATTGAATTAGGACATGGAATGCTAAATTTAGAGACTGGTTGCTATAGTTGAATTAAATAACAATAGCTGTGATTTTAATGAGATAATTCATGAACTAAGTACTATTTAAACTAATATCAGATATATAAACTTGTCCCACTGTCACACGCTTTGCATATTTTTAAATGCCGTTGTTGAGTATATCACGGTGTTTTGAATTGTACTGGTTTTTATTCTTCTGAGTCAGGGTTTTTATACCCTGGCTCATGCGCAGAATCAACCCTTAACTCTAGCTTATCTATCGCTGAGTTTGTAAGTCGCAGCGTTGGTCTTAACATATTCTTATCCTATCGCTGAGTAAGGTTCAGCGTTCATCTACCTATTTTTAGAGTACAAACATGTACCTAATTTATCAGTGAGCCTAGCTGCTATCTGCTAGTGCGCACAACAGATGTTTGCACTCCAATTACATACATGTATATTTTTAAGATATGTATTGTGTTCATATGTTGTATGTTGTAATTGTGTTCATTCTTGAACATTCTGCCGGGGGCCAGAGAATGTGACAGCCAGCAATTGCTGCCTTTGGTTTCTCCTTTTCATTACATAAATAAAAATTAAAACAAATACTAATATTGTTAATGCTAGTGAAATGTGTCCACTCATTGTGTGAAATACCAGATCCTCAATGTGTACTTTTTGACGGTATAGATTATTTATGTTTTGCTGCAGCCGTTGTAGTTCCACTGAGTTGTTTACTACAATGTGGTGAAGTGGTGTCGGGACCCATGTGTCGTTGTGGCTTAGCACTTTAAGGAAGAGTGGCGAGTACCTTCCTGTATCAGTTGACGTTACTTCCTGCGGTGTTATTATAGTGATTTTACCTATCCTGGCTGAACATCCAGCATACAGTTCGATTATGCCTTGGCTCGGCAATAGGGTCATCTCCTGGTAGTTTCCGCATATTATGTGAGCTGACGTCTTCTCAAATACTTTAAACAGCCACCGGTTTTTTCCATTTAGCTTTTTCAGGAAGGTGTCCTCCTCGTACTCGACCATGTTGCACGGTTGCTTGTTGCTCGGTTTGATGGGTGATACTTCACAGTTCTGGTCGTCTGCATCTCTCCAGGCCCAACTTTCCTCACATAGCCAAGTGTCTTCGTCTTCATGGCGGCAACGACTTACTTCAGTCTCTGTCATTGAGTGGTATGCATTTATCTCGTTGTTGAAGATAAGGAACTCCGTTTTGACTTTCGGAATCACCCTTCTCCCATTGAGTTCAAGCGGTATTGGGATTGTATTGAAGAGGCTGGCGTGTTGATTAATATATATGGGCAGCCTTGCATCGATGATAAGCATGTTGTCCTTAAATATGGTTTGCGCCTTCATCAGTTTGTAAACCAGTTGTAACCTTTTTGGCGACTTTCCGCCGGGAAGCAGTTGGTTCCTTTGTAGCTTTTTTTCGATTTCATTCAGCTCGGCCAACATTTTGTTCGGTTCAACCAGCGAAGGATGAACTCTTCCTTGGTTGATGTCGGTTATCAGGGCAATGACTGCTGATTGGATGTCTTCAGTTTCATCAATCCAGTTCCTTACTTGTGTGATTAGCATAAAAAACTTTATTGACTCCTTGTAGATGAAGAAGTTTTCTTTAAATTTGTTGGCCATTTTGTTTATCTCCTTTGTGACCTCTTCAAAGTTTTTATTTACTTCTTCTGTTGTCGAGCGCATCAAGTTTGAAGTTGCGTTGATTATTGAAGTCTGATTGCTGACATATTCATTTAGGCGTTTTTCATTTTTAATAATTGTTCCATATTTTCTTTAATTCGATTGGCTGTGCCAATGTCGAAAAACATTATAAACCTTTTTTGCCTTTCCGATGTTTGAGATATGATTTTATTTTTCTCCTTTATGTTGTTTATTTTTAACTTTACTGTACGACTTACTGTTGTACAGTATTCATTAAATTCACCCAACTTTTCGCAAATTGTGTCAGTTTGTGTCATGACCTCATCGGCTTGTTTTAGAACTTCAAAATAGGCTCTCATGTTGTAGTAAAATAACAATTGCCAGCTTGACGATACGACTTCCACCTTTCCAAGATTGTCCATGAGCATCGCTGTTTGCTGATCCATGTTCTGGATTCTCAGCCTGCTTGTATTTGCGGCAGGTATCGTAGAAGTACTTGCTATCTGTAGAATCATTAGCAGGCTGAAAATCGTTGCTTTTACCGGCGTTATTTTGGCTGCTCTTGTCTTGATCCGCTCTCTGGAGTTGTCGGCTTGCTCCTCTTTGTCCTGAGTTGGTAGTAGACAGATCTTATTTATTGATCTTTTTACTTCACCCGTGTTGGTTTTTACTGTCACTACTCGAACTTTGTCATCTTGTCCTTTAGTAGTTTTAGTTATTTTTCCCATGGGCCATCTACCCGGGTGCGTGTTTTCTTGTTTTAAGAAAACAAGTTGGCCTTCCTTGGGGTTTGACTTTCCTTGTCGCCATTTTGTTCGCTGTTGCAGTGACGCCAAGTATTCTTCCTTCCATTTCCTCCAGAATTCTCCTCTGATGCGCTGCATGTGTCTCCATCTGTCTAAAGACCCAATTTTCCGACTGTCATCAAAGTGCTCTGGAGCTCCAATGAGTGGTCTTCCGACAATAAAATGACCTGGAGTCAAAATGTCATCTCCATCTGTGTCACTATTCAAGGTGACTAAGGGGCGTGAGTTTAACACTGCTTCAATTTGGCAGAGCAGTGTTGTAAACTCCTCAAACGTGAAGCTGTTATCGCCGATGACTCGCTTGAGATGGTGTTTTACCGACTTTACTCCAGCTTCCCATATTCCTCCCATGTGGGGGCTTGCCGGCGGGATAAAGTGCCACTTGATGCCTTCTTTTTCAAGCACCGGTGCAAGACTGCTATTGCCTTTTATAGCGGCGACCAGATCCTTGTCAAGTATTCTAGCAGCACCCACGAAGTTTGTGCCGTTGTCTGAATACAGATGTTCACTTTTGCCGCGTCTGGCAAAAAATCGGCGCAGGGCCTCTAAAAACTTTTCTGATGATAAGTCGCTGACGGCTTCCAGATGTATTGCTTTTGTGGCCATGCATACAAATAGGCATATGTACCCTTTATATGATTTTTGACCTCTTCCTTTTGAACAGCGAATTTGGAAAGGTCCCGCGTAGTCGATTCCAGTGTTTTGAAACGGGTAATCACCTGTTACTCGATATACAGGTAAATTTCCCATCAGTTGACTGGCCATTTCTTGTTTATACCTAATGCAGGTGACACATTGGCGTACATATTTTTTTAAAGAGTTCCGAAGACCAAAGATCCAGAATTCTCGTTGAACTATGTTTCTCATCAGCTTCAGTCCGCCATGTAAGGTTTCCTTATGAGCGTTGTGTATGATTAGATAAGCCAAGTTTGATTTGCCAACTATAATTGGGTGCTTCACGTCATATGGCACCATTGCATTTTGAAGACGGCCTCCCACGCGTAACACTCCATCTCCATCCAGAAAAGGGTTGAGCGGCTGCAATTTACTCTTTGCTTCTAGAGTTTTTCCAGCTTTCAGCAAAATAATTTCTTGCCCAAAATCAAGCTGTTGTTGTAATTTTACAACAGCTGTTTTGGCTTCCTTTAATTCGTCGACGGTGATGTAGGTCGACTGCTGCTGCTTCCCTCGTAGTTTTGCTATAAAGCGTAATACATAGGCCATTACGCTCTTTAGCTTGTTCAGTGATGAAAATTTTGATAATAGTGGGATGAGGCAGTTTTCTTTTTTTGTTAGAGTTGCCACTATAAACGACTCAGGTTCTTCAAATTGTGGCCACTGATTTGACGGTCTTGTCAGCCACTTGGGTCCTTTCCACCATATGTCGCATGCTTGTAATTGCTTTGGTGAAATTCCTCTTGAGGCGACATCTGCTGGGTTGTCTGCTGATTTTACATATCTCCATTCAACATGAGGCAATTTTTTGTTTATTTCGTCTACTCTCGTTTTGACGAATTTATCTTTGCTGCGCTTGTTCTGTATCCAAGCAAGCGTAATCTGTGAATCACTCCATGCTTGCGTTTTTGTGTAATTTCCCACTATTGCTTGGACTTTAGCTAATAGTTTGGCTAATAAGTGAGCTGCGCATAGCTCTAGTTTAGGGATTGTTTTCTTGTTTTTTATTGGATTCACCTTGCTTTTTGCTGTCAGCAAAGTGATTTTATTTCCAACTTTGGTATACACCACTGCTGCATACGCTTTTTCTGATGCATCGCAAAATCCATGGAGCTCCGTAGCATCAGTGCTCGATTTTCCAGACCAGCGTGGTATTATAATTTTTGCTAAATCTGGCAATGCGCTCGCATATTCTTGCCAATAACTGGCAAGATTGGGCTCCAGCTCTGCGTCCCACGTAAGCGGTAATTTCCATAGCTCCTGAATGAAGCATTTTCCCTGCAGTGTAACTGGTGTAAGCCATCCCAGTGGATCGAAGATTCTTGCCAATTGAGATAAAATTAGACGCTTTGTAATGCGCACTAATTTTGGACAGTCGACAAAAAATGTAAATACATCCCTTTTGGGATTCCATTGCAGACCTAGGGTTTTTACCGCCTCGTCATTGTTTATTATTAATTTCCCTGTTGAATCACCTCCTTGAATTCCAGCGATGATTCTGTCATCATTTGATACCCATTTTCTCAAATGCATGCCAGCCTTTTCCATGACGCTTCTAATTTCCGTTTGTGTTTTGATGCAGTCGTCAATTGAGTCGCCACCAGTGATAAGATCATCCATGTAAAAATCTTCCTTTATTGCCGTCATCAATTTGTTGTTGCCTTGGCAGTGCTGACTTGCTAGTTCCTGTAGACAGCGGACTGCTAAAAATGGCGCAGCTGAAGTCCCGTACGTAACCGTAGTCAGCTTGAATTCCTTAATTGGCAACTTTGGGTCGTCTCTCCAGAGGATGTATTGATATTCCTGATCGTCTTTAGCGACTTTAATTTGACGGTACATCTTTTCAATGTCGGCTGTCATTACGAACTTCCATAGTCGCCACTTGATTAGTATGTCAAAAATGTCCTTTTGAATTTTTGGGCCAATTAACATCACGTCGTTTAGACTTAATCCGTTGGACGTTTTTGCCGATGCGTCAAACACTACTCTTAGTTTAGTAGTAAGACTGTTTGGTCTGATCACTGCTTGGTGTGGCATATAATATTTGCCCTCGCCGATCGTGTTCACCGGTTCCATGTGACCTAGCTTCAAGTATTCGCTCATAAAGTTGCTGTATTCCTTGAATATTTGCGGGTGCTTCTTGAACTTGACTTCCATTTGCAGTAGTCTTGCCATTGCCTGTTTCCGAGAGTTTCCTAACTCAAAGTTTTTTCGGAATGGTATTGAGACTACCAGCCGTCCATTTTCATCCTGCGTAGTTTTTTCTTGGAACACCTTTTCACAAACAGTTTTATCTTCCGAGTCGCTGGAGTCACTTTCAAGCTCCCAGAAGCGCTCCAGGTCGTCCAGGCAGATCGTTGTTGTTGCGCTGATCACTTTATTGCTGGGCGATCTAGCTATGTTGCCGGAAACAATCCATCCAAGTTCGGTTTCTTGACCCAGAGTTTTGTTGATTTTCTTTACTTGTCCCAACATAATTAAAGGGAGTAAGTCAACGCCGATTATGACATCAATTCGGCTGGGCTCATTGAAGTGTGGGTCTGCTAGCTCGCATCCCATCCAATCTTTACTGACATCCATGTCAATCTTCTTGCTCGGTAGAGCTCTTTGTAGTTTTGGCATCACAAGTGCCTGTGTTGTTGTAATGAACTTGCTTTTAAATCTGGGTTTGATCATTAAGCAAACGCTGTTTTTTAATATTTCCACGTTTTGTGAAACTCCTTGAATTTCAACATTTCTTTTTGTTCGTCGAAGTTTCAGATGTTGTGCAGCTTCTTCCGAGATGAGCGTTTTTTCCGAGCCTCCATCGATCATGGCTCTTAGCTGCTCATAATTTCCAGACTTGTTTTGGATTCTAATGAGCGCAGTTGCCAGCAACGTATCTTGCCCTTTATTCTCTTTGAGGCAATTGCTGCTGATGGTCTCTTTTTTATTTGCATCCTCATGAAGCAAATTGTTGTGAGCTTTTGAACATCGATTGCATGTCCAATCCTTTTTGCAATCTTTGATGCTATGTGTGCCCAAGCATTTGAAGCATAGCGAGCTTTTGGTCACAAATTCCTTGCGCTTTTTGATGGGCTCGGTTCTAAACTTCTGGCATCTCGTTATTTCATGGCCATCCAGTTGGCAATAACGGCATCTTTTATTGCTCGTTTTTTTGGCATCTGACTGAATGGCATGTTTTTGTACTGAGTCTATTGAGTTGTATAGTTGTTCAATAAACTCCAGCACATCGGACAACGAATGAATTTCCCTGGCCTTCTTTACATGTTGCTCGTAAAGTTGTAGGACTTCTGTAGAAAATCGTCGCAGCAGAATTTGAGCGAATAAAACATCAGCATCATTAGAAATTTGACCTTTTTCTCTAATGATGTAGATGCACTCAGTCGCTGTGTCCAAGAACTTGCGGATACTGCCTTCATCATTGTTCTTCAGCAGTTCCAAGTCCAGCAGCTGGTTTACGCAGATAGCAAATATTTTGCGCGTATTCTCGTAGCGCTTGCATATTAGCTCCCACGCTGCGTTGTAGCTAGCTGCTGATCCTATTAGTAAATGGCCGACGACCATTTTAGCTTCTCCTTTGAGGCAAGATTTCAGGTAGTTCAGCTTTCTTGTGTCGCTGATATCCTTCCTGTTGTGAATAACCTCGGAGAACAGCTCGAAGAATGTTGGCCACTCTTTGGGACTTCCATTGAAGTGAGGAAGATCCACTTTTGGTAGCTCTGGGACTTCGTCTTTAGTTCGGTGCGTGTCACTTATTTTTCTGTTCAATTTCTTTGAAAGAACGTCTACACTGCACTCTAGATCATCGATCTCGTCGACGTCAAATGCAAACTTTTCGTAACGTTCCTCTAATTCGGTAAGCGTTGATTGTACCTTGTTCCAAAGGAAGTTAAGTTTGTGTTTAAAATCATTTATATCTTCCTGGTTGCTGGATTCTAGGCAGGCATTCACTTTATTAATGTGCTGCCTTACCTTCTGTGCTCTTTTGTCCACAAGATCTACCAATATGTCCATTGGGCTTGGGCTCCGTTGAGAAAACATTTCAACTTTCTCGTGAACATGTTTTCCTTTGGACGTCCCAGGTAGCATTTTCACATCAGTTTCTATAACTGACGTTTGTTGGCCGCTCGTCTTGGCTTGGTCGGCAACTTCGACCTTCATCAGAGACTCTTTATAGGTCCTGATGTTTGCCATTGTAACATCATATATTTTTCCAGAAAAATATTGATGATCGACGACTCCAATTTTTATCAGCATTCCATGATTGGCAGTGAATTCTGCTGCCAAATTATCAATAGCTGATTCTGCTTCCTTTTTTTCAATTGTTCGCTGGACTGCCTCATAAATCTCCGATTGCTTCTTCAACAGTTGCAGAGTTTGTGCTGACAGCATCTTGTATGTTTCTTTTTTTTTTATTTTATTTGGCTTAACCCGTTGGAGGTGTTTTTGTCTTGATCGCCTGGTTGATCGTACTGTGCCTCTACTCACAGCTTGAGTTGGTTAGCCAAAGAAAAATTTTTATAAAGCACTGTATTTTAACACTTTCTGTTGTAAATGCCACAGAAACGCACAAAAGACGCACAGGTTCTCGAAGGACCAAAATGTTGAGTATATCACGGTGTTTTGAATTGTACTGGTTTTTATTCTTCTGAGTCAGGGTTTTTATACCCTGGCTCATGCGCAGAATCAACCCTTAACTCTAGCTTATCTATCGCTGAGTTTGTAAGTCTCAGCGTTGGTCTTAACATATTCTTATCCTATCGCTGAGTAAGGTTCAGCGTTCATCTACCTATTTTTAGAGTACAAACATGTACCTAATTTATCAGTGAGCCTAGCTGCTATCTGCTAGTGCGCACAACAGATGTTTGCACTCCTATTACATATATGTATATTTTTAAGATATGTATTGTGCTCATATGTTGTATGTTGTAATTGTGTTCATTCTTGAACAGCCGTTGCTTTTAAATTTTCAACTATTAGAATCACGCGAACAATTCCGTCATTATTGTGTTCTATATGTGAAATATTATTCAAGTAACGGTAAAAATCAGTTGCCAGCCAATGCAGAATGCAGAATTAAACAAGTAAAAACGTTGCAGTCGGACGCAACCGACTGCGGAATACTTTGATACTAGTAAAAGAACGGATGGTAAGGAGTCTGCTTGCAAAGGAGTGGGCCGGGTGGCAAACATCGCCAGCTATCATGTTACCAAATTTGGTGACTTTAGCTCAAAAACTGTGGAAGATAACTGAACTTCCAATTTTAAAGGGTGGGCGGCAGAGGTGGGTGTGGCATCCAAATTTTTGAATCAAATGTTTTTAACTGTCATCATTTATCGTCCTAATAAGTTTGGTGGCTCTAGCTCAAAAACTGTTAAAGATATAGCCGATTCCGATTTTATAAGGCGGGTGGCTTTGGTGGGCGTGGCATCCAAAATTTTGATGCAGATCTTTGGTAGATGTTTCTTTCTATATTTCTACCGAATTTGGGGGGGGCTCTAGCTCAAAAACTGTAAGAGATATCGAAATTTCCGATTTTAAATGGTGGGCGGAAGAGGTGGGCGTGGCATCCCAATTTTTGATGCACATCTTTTGTAGATGTCACCATATATCTTACTACCAAATTTTGTGACTCTAGTTCAAAAAATGTGGAAGATGCACGCATAACCGTTTCTACAACGCCGGGGGGTGGGGTGGCAAAAGGTGTGGGCGTGGCATCCCAATTCTTTTTGCAGTTTGTTGGAAAACTTCACTACCTATCTTGACACAAATTTTGGTGGCTCTAGCTGAAAAAATGTGAAAACTATTGGAGTTTCCAATTTCAAGTCGAAGGGAGGATGGGGAGGAATCAGGGGGCGTGGCATCCAAAATTTTGATGCATATTTTTGGGGAACGTCAATATCTATCTTGACACAATTTGGTGGTTCTAGCCCAAAAAATGTGAAAACTATAGGCGTTTTCAATTTCAAGTAGCAGGCAGGATGGGGGCGGAAGGTGTGGGCGTGGCATCCAAAATTTTGATGCTGTTTTTTCAGGGACGTGACTTTCTATCTGCGTCCGAAATTTGGTAATTCTAGTTGTAAGAATGTGAGAAATATTTGGTTTTATCGGTTTTATGTTATCGATTTCATCGTTTTCCCAGCCTCCTAGTAGGCGTGGCAGCCCAATCATAATTGCAAAGTTTCAAGTCTCTATCGGTTTGACACCCTGGTTCTTTTAGCTTAATACTTTTCGTAATTCTTACGAAATTGTGAAATTGACCACGCAGCACCATCTAGTGTCTATTATGATGAACGGAGATAAGTTTTTGCTTTCATATTTTCTTAAAGTTTTGTGTGCATTCGTTAATATGTGTTAAAGAAATCGGTTATCTTTTTGTGCTGCTTTTTCTTTTCCAATAACTGGAAAATCTCTGCCTTTTCTTTAAGCTGTGAAGAATGAATTTTTTTAACACGCTTTTATTAGCTTCACTTGTATGTATGTTTGTAACAACACGGACACACAAAATGTGATTTGTTAAATGTATGTTGTGAGAATGCTGGCAAACTTCATCAAAGCGTCATTCGCTCAGTTTTTTTGGAATTAGAAAAAAAAGGAGAAAATAAGGCTTTATATGGAAAATTATAGAACCAAGGAGTCAAAGAAGGCCAAAGAAGCTCGTTTGCAGCAAGTGCGTCAATGCACAGCTGGATCCCGAGCTTTAGAATCTAAACTGGCCAAAGAAGCTCGGTTGCAACAAATGCGTCAGCATGCAGCTGAGATCCGAGCCTCGGAATCTGAACAAACTAGAGAGGATCGTTTGCAGCAAATGTAGCAAAGAAACGCTGAGTCCCAAAAAATAAATAGAGCCAGTCAGACGGGCTTTAGACAAACGATGATCACATTTTGTGATAAGATTTGTGAAATTTGCAGTAAACGGTGCTATCAACATCAAATAAGTGGATTGTAGATACTGAAATGGCACCGTACTTGCCTGATGAGTTAAAGCTAAAGAATAAAGTTGTTTGCAATCGTTGCAAGGCCCATTTGACTTCAAATTTTGCACCTTTTAAGTCGTATTGGAATAATCTGGATCCAGGATCTATTCCAGGGGTGATTCCAGAGTTATCACAAGCCGAACAGAGGCTGATTTCACGCATTACACCATTTGTTAAAATTATAAAACTTAGTGGTGTATTTGAGCAATATAGTTTTAAGGGCCAAGCAATGTTGTTTGCTCAGGATGTATTCGAAGTTACTGAAAATCTTACGAAGATGTTACCAAGATCCACAAGTAGTGCTGGAATAGTTGCCATTACTGAGCGTCTTGAAAACATTAACTTTAACCGACAGTTTTCAGTATCCACGAAAAAATTATATGATGCGCTAAATTGGTTAGTTGCAACAATCCACTTTATAAAGACGTCACTATCAATCAAAACGTCGTAATGAGCGATGATGACATCATACAAAAAGAAGAAGCACCACTAGAAGTTGCTAAGGAGACTAGTGAAGAACCTGACGAGGGAACTTGTGCTTACATCAGCATCAGCGAGAATTGTACGCGCATTAATGCATCAAGGTAACGAAAGCGTATTTGAATCAGGATATGCAGGCGTACAATGCCGTGCGATGGCATTGTCCAATATAATAAGAGCTAGCACGACGCCCGGTAGCAGAGAGCTACGTGTTGGTTAATGATTAGTTAGGGGTTTCACGGCTTTGACTGGAATATTTCAATTATATATATATAAAAAAATTATTGAAAAAAATCTGTTTATTCACTGGCTAAACCCATGTAACCCCTTAAAAGGAACGATCATCCAAATTTTTGATGCAAAACTTAAGGGCTGTTTACTCTTGACTTAACTTAACTTAACTTAACGTAAAAGTCAGCTGACTCAATCTACCTTACGGCTCTCAATGTTAGCGTTTACTCAAAACTTAACGTAACTTAACTTAACGTAACTTAATTCTGAACCTGCAGGTTGCAGATTTTTAAGTTAAGTTCTTAAGTTTAGCAGTGTTGATTAACGTGAAAATCAAACTGCTGATCAAAAACTGTGATGGAAAACGTTAAACGCTCTTTACTAAACGTTAACAAAGTCAAATATTTAAATGAATGAGCATAAGCTAATCATTTTAGTTGAAAACCATAGTTTATTATATGATAAAAAGTCAAAAGACTTTAAAAATTTAATTAAAAAAAGGAGAAGTTTGGGCTGCAATTGCCAAAGGACTTGGTTGCAATGGTTAGTATATTTATACAAATAGATTAATTTGTTTTTGCATTAATATGTTTGTTTGTTAAAGTTGATATCTGTGAAAGGCGTTGGATTACCCTGAGAGAGCGATTTGCGAAGGAGTTGAGGATGGTGGACCCCTCAGGTAGTGGAGTTGGGATGTCGACGGAATGGCTGCATTTCGAAAGTTTGCAGTATTTAAAAAACCATTTGCAGAGACGCCGGTAATTACTTATTTACAATTTGTAAGTGTTTTTTTTACAGTAAAAATGCTTTTATTGTTTAGGCAAAGGTCAAATTGCGCGTCAGAGGAGTCGCTGCCATCATTATTTGAAAGCGAGGACGTGTTATCCTCAACTCTAAGTTTTGATGAAATTATTAGTATTGAATCTCCACCACCACCTCAATGTGCACCTCAACCTAAACCTGCTGAATTGCCACATCCGTCGAAGAAACGGAAGGCAAACACCACCGCGGATGACAATTTGTCACAGGCTACAGCAGCATTTAAGGAATATTGCGAGTCGATGAAGCAGAGAGAAGATGAGGAGGTGGCAGCCAACATGGGCAATATAGTTAAGAAATCTTTGTCGGCAATGTCTCCGAAAAAAAAATTAATATAGCGTCAAAAATTATGCAATTATTAGCCGATAATCAATAAATTGAAACAAAATATAATTATTTGTAATTAATTTTATTTTAATTAACTCATAAAGTAAAACATTTTATTTTGGTTGGAACGAAACTGCTCCTTCATTCATGAAATAGCTACGCAATTTGTTTCGAAGTGACATGGCATAGTTGGAGCTTCTGCGGCTATGAGACATATACTCCCGAACGCTATTGTAGGGCTGCACTTCAGTTCGCCAGCCACCCAATATAATGCTGTTGTCAGACGCATCTTGGTCAACAAACGTAGGAGGGCAACACCAACGATCCAAATCGTTCAACATAATAAAAATATGTAATGCGATGCACGTCAGAATAATATTTTCACTATTTTCTGGCATGAACTCCAACGTTGTATTCAAAATGTGCCAACGAGTTGTCAGCATCCCAAAACTGTTCTCTATAGTTCGACGTGCCCTTGAAATTCTATAGTTGAAAACATTGTCTTCAAGCGACAATGGTATCCCTGAGCGTGCTGGTGAAATTGGTTTCATCAAATTTTTCCTCAACGGGAAAGCAGCATCGCCAACAAAAACAAGTAAAAACGTTGCAGTCGGACGCAACCGACTGCGGAATACTTTGATACCAGTAAAAGAACGGATGGTAAGGCCGGGTGGCAATCATCGCCAGCTATCATGTTACCAAATTTTATGACTTTACCTCAAAAACTGTGGAAGATAACTTAACTTCCAAGTTTAAATGGTGGGCGGCAGAGGTAGGCGTGGCAACCAAATTTTTGTTCAAATCTTTTTAATTGTCACCATTTATCTTCCTACAAAGTTTAAAGGCTCTAGCTCAAAACTGTTAAAGATATAGCCGATTCCAATTTTATAAGGCGGGTGGCTTGGGTGGGCGTGGCATCCAAATTTTGATGCAGATCTTTGGTAGATGCTGCCATCTATCTTTCTACCGAATTTAGGGGCTCTAGCTTAAAAACTGTAAGAGATGTCGAAATTTCCGATTTTAAATGGTGGGCGGCAGAGGTGGGCGTGGCATCCAAATTTTTGATGCAGATCTGTTGTAGATGTCACCATATATCTTCCTATCAAATTTGGTGACTCTAGTTCAAAAAATGTGGAAGATACACGAATAACCGTTTTAACAACGGCGGGTGGTGGGGGGCGGAAGGTGTGGGCGTTGCATCCAAATTTTTGATGCAGTTTGTTGGAAAACTTCACTACCTACCTTGACACAAAATTTGGTGGCTCTAGCCCAAAACATGTCAAAACTATAGGCGTTTCCAATTTTAAGGAGAAAAGGGGGATGGGGGCGGAATCAGGGGGCGTGGCATCCAAAATTTTGATGCATATTTTTGGGGAACGTCAATATCCATCTTGACACCAAATTTTGTGGCTCTAGCCCAAAAAATGTGAAAACTATAGGCGTTTCCAATTTCAAAGAGCAGGCAGGATGGGGGCGGAAGGAGTGGGCGTGGCATCCAAAATTTTGATGCAGTTTTTTCAGGGACATGACTAGCTATCTGCGTGCAAAATTTTGGTAATTCTAGCTGTAAGAATGTGAGAAATATTTGGTTTTATCGGTTTTAAGTTATCGAATTTATCGATTTCCCAGCCTCCTAGTGGGCGTGGCAACCCAATCTTGACACTTTATCTGTCTCGCCTATGGAAAAACATAATTGCAAAGTTTCAAGTCTCTAGCTTTACGGGTGTCGAAAAAAGTTGCATTCATACGGACAGACGGACACCATGACGGACATTGCACAAAACCAATATACTATGAGACCTTCGGTATCAAAGTATAAAAATGCGGGAATGGTTCGCTATCGCTAAAATTTGGTAGAGGTTTGCTTGGCGGCAATGGTAATCTTCCGTCCAAAAGTTTTGTGCCAAAACCAGATAATCGGAAAACACCTGCTAAACATGATAACATTATAATAAATAAATTTTACACAAGAAATGAACGTGAATTATATACCTGCATCATTTTCACTGCCATAGCTTCCCACACTAGTAGCAATGAAAGTGTATCGAGCATCGCAGACCGCCATTAAAACAATGCAAAACGATTTCTTGTAGTTGAAATACATACTACCACTATTCTTTGGGCACTTTATTGCGATGTGCTTTCCATCCACTGCACCAACGCAATTCGGCAAGTTCCAAAAATTTTCAAAATCAGCCGCAATGTCTTTATATTGCGACTCGGTTGAAGGTGTCAGATATATGCCTGAAAAAACATATTGGTAAACAAAATATTTTAAGTAATAGATAAAGTACATGCATAATTGAACAACTACCTGAAAGAACATCCCATAAAGCATCGCAAGTTTCAAAAATAATCTTGTAATTGTATGTATATGAAAAAAAAACGTATTTCCAGTCGCTCTTCTGTACTGATGCGCTATCGCGGCTTCTTGAGTTTCTCACGCAACAAACTCAATAATAAGTTGAAAAGTTTTTTCGGCATTCGGGTATGAATAAAAAACTGTTCTTCATCAAAATCTCTCATAGCTGAGAAAGTCTTGGTGAAGTACCCACTCGTGTGCCAGTTCCGATTTATTGGACGTACTTTCCAACGCCGCTTCCTTTTTTTCTCCTTTTCCTGCTGTTTGTACAAAGCTCCGATGTTTAAGTACATACCAAATGCTACTGCAACTTTATCCATCATTAACTTTTTGTAAAATTAGCCAACGAGCGCTAAAACAATTGAATCCAGATGTTCTCTATTTGTGATAACAGCTGTTTATTTTTCTTTGTTTAACAACACTGCTAACATAATTCTACAGCACTGACACACTGATTTCTTAAGTTACGTTAAGTCACTAACCAAATAATGTTATAGATGGGACATTTCTAGTACTGTTTTGGTTTCCACTACACTGTGAACGAGAGTGACCCATGATTGTTAACATTATGTTATGCTCGCTCAAAATGTTAACACATAGCAGAGAGACCCAAGTCTGTTTCAGTTTGTATTCACTTTCAGCGGCTTTTAGGGGAAAGGGGGAAGTGGCGGTAAAAATACTTTTGTATTTGTATACGTGTGCATTTGCTTCATATTTTGCTGGGCAAGCTTTGCCGAGGTTTTTGTTTCAATCCGCTTGTTGCTGCCTAGCAAGGAAGGGTAGTTTGACTTTACTTTAAATTTCGTTTAATAACTAGATAAAAGCAATATGATATGTATAATATATGTTTACTAATATTTTGGAGATTAGGTAGTGCATTATTAAATCATCTTACACGTTGAAAATAACATAATAAATACGAAATAAAATAAACTTGTTTTGTATTTGAATACTTAAAATAAATTTGATATAATAATATAACAATAATGTAATAATTGAATATTCAAACAAAGGGTAGTTTTTACGTTGTGCTGTTTTTGCGTCTCAGCCACCAGATGTGTATACACTCGAATGATAGATATACATACATACATAAATGATCATTCTTGTGTACACACACATCACGCTGCCGCTTGTTGTGAAATTAGATGAGGGCTTATAACTTTTCTATTGATGGAACGGGTATATTGGCCTGTGCTAATGTATGTAACAGGCAGAAGGAAATTATTTACGGCCCCATTATATATATATTTTCTTGTTCAGCATCAATGTGCGTGTCGATTTGCCAATATATGAACGAATAATGTTTAGGGCATAGGGTATCTCCTAGTCAGTCTTAATAAATATGCTGGGCATTCATACTTTGGTGGGCTAGCAATGTTTGAGATTTTGCACTTTTGTCTTTTTCGATGCCCTGCATACGCATGTGTGTGTGCATGAATGTATATGCAGAATGAACCTAAGTACATATTTTTAGTTGTGTGGTATAATCTATACAAAAAATAATTGTAAAATAAATTGATGTACTTAAATAAAAATAGTCGGCCAAATATTTTTAAATTTTTTAAATATAAAAAGAATATTTGCAATCCCAAAAGCCCGCCCTTGACCTGTTAGAAATTAAATCATAGATGTTGAGGCATGTCAATAAATTCCAAAACAAATGGTTCGCATACATATAAACATTCTGCATATACATTCCTGCACACACACATGCGTATGCAGGGCATTGAAAAAACAAATTTGTAAAATCTCAAACATTACTAGTCCACCAAAGTATGAAGCAAATGCACATGTATACAAATACTAATGTATTTTAACCGTTGCTTGCTTTCCGCCGCCGCTTCCCCCTTTCCCCTAAAAGCCGCTGAAAGTGAATACAAACTGAAACAGACTTGGGTCTCTCTGCTATGTGTTAACATTTTGAGCGAGCATAACATAATGTTAACAATCATGGGTCACTCTAGTTCACAGTGTAGTTGAAACCAAAACAGTACTAGAAATGTCCCATCTATAACATTATTTGGTTAGTGGTTAAGTCAAGAGTAAACGCATACATTCCTTAAGTTAAGTTACGTTACGTTACGTTACGTTAAGTTAAGTTAGGTTAAGTCAAGAGTAAACAGCCATTTAGAGATCTTTTACCAGCTGCCTTCTATCAAATTTAGTGTCTCTAGCTTAAAAACTCTAAAAGATACGTGCATTCCTATTTCTAAAGGGGGTACTTTCAGAGTAAATAATTCTGTTATCTTCATACTTTTTGTAATTCCTACGCAATTACGATATTTGCATACATACAGATTGTAAATGACCACGCAGAGCCATCTATATAGTCTAGTATAATAAACGGAGATAAGTTTTTACTTATCGATTGATTGGCAATAGATCACACTAGGTGGCGCTTTGAGTTTATTGTAGTCTAATGAATCTTCATTTATTGACTGTGAGAAGTCATTTTCAACTTAAGAAGGCGGGGGAGGCTGGGGGTGGAGTGGGTGTGCGCGGCCTACAAATTTTCGAAGAATTTGGAAGATGTCACTAGGTAAATTAAAACCAATTTTGGCGACTCTAGCACAAAAGCTGTATACATATATACATTTTTTTTTTTTTATTTTTTTTTTTTTTTTTTTTTTTTTTTTTTTTTTTTTTTTTTTTATTTTTTTTTTTTTTTTTAATTTTAATTTTGAGTTTTTTTTTTTTTTTTTTTTTTTTTTTTTTTTTTTTTTATATTTTTTTTTTTATTTTTTTTTTTTTTTTTTTATTTTAAATTTTTTTTTTTTTTTTTTTTTTTTTATATTTTTTTTTTTAGTTTTTATTTTTTTTTTTTTTTGTTTTTTTTTTTTTTTGTTTGGGGGGGGTTTAAAAAAGGGAAAGTAGGGAGGGGGGGGGGGTTTGGGTGGGGGGGGGGGGGGGGTGTTGGGGGGGAGGTAAATCTTCTTTTTTGGGGTGGGTTGTGGGTTTTTTTTTTTTTTTTTTTTTTTTTTTTTTTTTTTTTTTTTTTTTTTTTTTTTTTTTTTTTTTATTTTTGTTTGGGGGGGGTGTGGGGGTGGGTTGGGTTGGTTGTGGAGGGATTTGAGTATTGGGTAGGGGGTGGTATTTTGATTTTTTTTTTTTTTTTTTTTTTTGTTTTTTTTGTTTGTAATTATATTTTTTTTTTTATTTTTATTTTTGTATTTTTGGTGGTTTTGGGGTAAATTTTGGTGGGGGGGGGGGGGGGGGGGGGTGGGGGGTTTTTGGTTTTTTTTTTTTTATTTTTTTTTTTTTGTTTTTTTTGTGGTGTTTGTTGTTGTTTTTTTTTTTATTTTTTTTTTTTGTTTTGGGTTGGGGGGGGGGGGGTTTTTGTTCCCCCCCCCAAAAAAAATTTTTTTTTTTTTTTTTTTTTTTTTTTTTTGGTGGGTGGGGGGGTGGGGGGGGGGGTGGGGTTGGGGGGTTGGCGGGTTTGCCCGCTTTTTTTTTTTTTTTTTTTTTTTTTGGGGGTTTTTTTGGTTTAAAGGGGTAAGAGGAAGGGGGGAAATGTGAGGAAAAAAATGTTTTGGGGAGGGGTTGGGAGGGGGGGGAAAAGGGGGAAAAGGGGGAAAAAAAAACAAGGGGGGGGGGGGGGGGGGATTTTTTTTTTATAATTTTATTTTAATTAATTTTATTAAATAAATTAAATAATTTATATTTTACCAAATTTTTTTTTTTTTTTTTTTTTTTTTTTATTAAAAAAGGTGCTCCATATATATATATATATTTATTACTTTGATACCGAAGGTCTCATAGTAAATTTGTGTTTTGCAATGTCCGTCATGGTGTCTGTCTGTTCGTCCGTATGAACGCAACTTTTTTCGACACCCGTAAAGCTAGAGACTTGAAACTTTGCAATTCTGTTTGTTTATAGGCGAGACAGATAAAGTGTCAAGATTGTGCTGCCACGCCTACTTGGAGGCTGGGAAATCGATAAATTCGATAAATGAAAACCGATAAGACCAAATATTTCTCACATTCTTACAGATAGAATTACCAAAATGTTGCACGCAGATAGCTAGGCATGTCCCTGAAAAAACTGCATCAAAATTTTGGATGCCATCATCCCGCATCATCCCTGCTCCTTAAAATTGGAAACGCCTATAGTTTTCACATTTTTTGGGCCAGAGCCACCAAATTTAGTGTTAAAACGGTTATGCGTGTATCTTCCACATTTTTTGAACTAGAGTCACCAAAATTTGGTAGGAAGATATATGGTGACATCTACAAAAGATCTGCATCAAAAATTTGGATGCCACGCCCACCCAAGCCACCCGCCTTACAAAATTAGAATCGGCTATATCTTTAACAGTTTTTGAGCTAGAGCCACCAAACTTGGTAGGAAGATGAATGGTCACAATAGAAGAGATTTGATTTAAAAGTTTGGATGCCAGGCCTACCTCAGCCGCCCACCTTATAAATTTGGGAGTTAAGTTATCTTCCACAGTTTTTGAGCTAAAGTCACCAAATTTGATAACATGATAGCTGGCGATGATTACCACTCGCCCCACTAATTTGCAAGCAGACTCCTTACCATCCGTTATTTTACTGGTATCAAAGTATTCCGCAGTCGGTTGCGTCCGACTGCAACGTTTTTACATGTTTTTTTTTTTTTTTGTCAGAATCAAATCTTTTGGATCTGTCACCATCTGTCAAAAACTGTTAAGGTTATAGCCGATTCCGATTTTACAAGGTGGGCGTGGCATACAAATTTATGATGCAGATTTTGGTAGATGTCATCATCTATCTTCCCTCCAAATTTGGGGACTTTAACTTAAAAATGTGGAAGATATACGCATTCTCCTTTTGAAAAGGCAGCTGTTAAAGTGTGGGATGTATGCGTGTTTTATCGACTTAGACATCGAGCTTTATTGACTTGTTATCGATTTCCCAGCCTCCTAGTGGGCGTAGCATATTTACCCTGTGTCTGACGCAGACATGGATATATATGTATATTTGCAAATTTTCAAGTCTCTAGCTTTAAGGGTGTCGGAGAAACGCGCGTTCATCCGGACGGACAGACACCATGACGAACTTTGCGCAAAACCAATATACTCTTTACCTTCGGTATCAGAGTATAAAAACCAATACACACGCATACAAATTTTTATGTTATTACTATCGTTACTTGCTTCACTCAAGAATATTACAGCAGGCGGGCTACTGAAAGAAAGTATTCTTGGTATTATCTTCCTCCGTCAGTTCATAAAATTTTAATTCACGTTTCCGATGTTAATTATAATGCCCTACTAGTTTCAATTGGAGAGCTCTCAAAAGAAGCTGCTGAGTCAAGGAATAATGACGTTAAGATGTATCGACTCCATCATACACGAATGAACTCTCGTGTCGCTACAAATCCGGACTTGTTTAACCGATTACTTTTGAGCTCAGATCCTTTTATCACCTTTGATTTTACTAAAATCAGTTTTTGATTTACTTGAATAATATTCAACACATTTTTTTTTCCAGTTAACTACTTTAACTATTTTTAATAAATTAAAATTCGCTATCATTATTAACATAACATTACAGTTTAATTCTCCTAAATTTTGTTACTTTAATAAATTAGTCAAAAGTAAAACAAAAGATTTTGGGTTTTTAACAAAGTATTTTCCGTTGAGCGGGAGGCGACGTGAAAGGTGGGAGAGGGGTTTGGAGCGTTTTATTTATATTTATATTTATATTTTTGCTTATAACTTATTATAATTTTAAAAAGATTAGCAAAAAATTTCACTTGGATATAGGCAGTGGAAGTATTTTTGGCCGCTGATTCCATTAAAGGCCGACCACTGTGCATTACTGAAATCTTTTGAGGGACGCCTAAATCGATGCTATCGATTCCTCCAGTGAGCGGAGCACCCAATTTTGATAATTTTTCTGACCTGGCCATAGACAAATATACTTGCAAAGTTTTATTTCTCTTTTAGGGTGCCGAAATAAGTTAAGTTCATCCAGACGTACAGACAACATGCTGGACATTGCTCAAAACCATAAGATATTAGAGTATAACAAAATGATTGATTAAACATTGGATTGCTTATTTAAGTTCATATTTTATTGTCAAAAGTAGATTTTCGAAAGTAATTAGATAAAGGTTATATGTTGTGTGTGCACAGGTGTTTAATTTTGTTGGGGTGTTATGGAAAAGACATTTTTCCTCCATTCTTGATTTTCGTCAATATTATCCATTCCATTCAATACTCATCACCTTCATCGACTTCAGCAGTTGAATCTATTCCCACTTCTTCATAATCCTTTTCGAGTGCAGCTAAATCCTCTCTGGCTTCAGAGAACTCACCTTCTTCCATGCCTTCTCCAACGTACCAGTGGACAAAAGCACGTTTTGCATACATTAGATCAAACTTATGATCCAAACGCGCCCAGGCTTCTGCTATGGCCGTGGTATTCGATAACATGCATACCGCTCGTTGAACTTTAGCCAAATCGCCTCCTGGTACCACGGTTGGTGGTTGGTAATTTATACCTACTTTAAAGCCAGTCGGACACCAGTCCACGAATTGAATTGATCGCTTTGTTTTAATTGTTGCAATCGCTGCGTTTACATCTTTGGGTACAACATCCCCTCGATAGAGCATACAGCATGCCATATATTTTCCGTGTCTTGGGTCACACTTGACCATCTGGTTTGCGGGTTCAAAGCATGCATTTGTTATTTCACCTACAGTTAATTGTTCATGACAAGCTTTTTCAACGGAAATTACTGGAGCATAAGTTGCAAGAGGAAAATGAATGCGTGGGTAGGGAACCAAATTGGTTTGAAATTCAGTTAAATCAACATTAAGCGCTCCGTCGAAGCGTAACGATGCTGTTATTGAGGAAACTATTTGCCCAATTAAACGATTTAAATTAATGTAGGTGGGACGCTCTATGTCTAAATTACGGCGGCATATATCGTAAATGGCTTCATTGTCAACCATAAATGCGCAATCAGAATGTTCCAGGGTGGTATGAGTGGTCAATATGGAATTGTATGGCTCGACAACTGCTGTTGAAACCTTTAAAAATGAAATTTAATATATATTATTATGCATTTATGTATATACTTTAGACTTTGGCTTGTTTACAGTACAGTGCTTGTTTGTACGTATGTGTGTGTGTGTAGGCGTTTACAGACGCCTGCACATACGACTGTGGTCATAAGATATTTTAATTTTTTTATATCTTTGGCGTTTTTCCTTTTTATTTTTTTTTTTTTTACCGATTTCGATTAAATTTTCAAAAACAAATTTCAAACCAAATGCGGAGAATGATCGAACATAAAAAAAATAGCTGTGCATGCAAAAAATATGTGGTTGCCGTGCTTGTCTTTCGCTTATGGTGAATTCCTGTATACATATACGAAATTGGTTTCCTATGCCTAGGTAGGGTTACCAACTCTCCGGGTTTCACCCGGAGACTCCGGGTTTGGAGGATGATCTGCGGGTCTCCGGATAAAACGTGAATTTCTCCGGGCTTGAAGCCAAACAAGACAAAACGCGCTCAATGTCTGTCAATTTTTTTGTTTGTGAATTTTTCAAATTTCCCGCCACAACTTTGGGAGCGCTGCTCGCTCGGGCAATAAGTTAAGCTTAGTCATAGACTTATTCAAATAAGACATATGTATGATATATGTTGTAAATATACTTATATATTATATAGAGGTTACATGTCTACTGTGTAAAAGAATGATAGAGACCAGATTGCGACATCCGAGTGTGTTCCCGTTATAATACGTCATGGTTTCATTCAAAGGGTTGCCACCGTATAACGTTTTTTTCATA
Organism: Scaptomyza hsui; assembly: GCA_018152825.1. Classification (NCBI taxonomy): domain Eukaryota; kingdom Metazoa; phylum Arthropoda; class Insecta; order Diptera; family Drosophilidae; genus Scaptomyza; species Scaptomyza hsui. The sequence continues at coordinate 813,392 of JAECXO010000183.1, read as the reverse complement.
TAAATTTAGGCCATACTAAGCAAAACCAGTAACGTTGTTTGGCAACCCTGAAAAAACACACAATAAAGTGCACAGTGGGCGGTTGCAGCCAAAGACAGAAAAAAAGTGTAAGTAATTTGTAATTCAATTAGGACATGGAATGTTTTATTTAGGTATTGGTTGCTATAGTTGAAATAAATAACAATAGCTATGACTTTTATGAGATAATTCATGAACTAAGTACTATTAAAAAATAATATCAAATTTGAAACCTTGTACCAATGTCGCACGGTTTGAACATTTTTTAAATGCCGTTGCTTTTAAATTTTTAGCCAATAGAATCAACAGTGTGATTCGGTGATCACAGCTGATATTCGCGTATACGACATTCAAGTGTTACAAATATGTGGCGTCTACAATAGTGCAATGCAAGTATAAAACCGATTCCTCTCCGTTGTTCTTCAAGTATAATTACACCTCTACCATAGTTTTCACTCAATGTATTGCACAAAATTTTGTAAGTATTATCCTTTTTTATTTCTCATACTTGTTATTATTGCGAAATTAATTGTGTTGAAGATGGAATATTCATATGTCGAATGTGTTTATTTTTATTGGTTAGGTTCGTTGAACATACAAAAATGTCGAAAATGGCCATTGTGGACGGAGGACCTCCGAAGAAAAAGAAATATTTCTGTAAATTTTTAGATGAATGGCTGAAAGTTGAAGCTTATAAAGAGTGGTTGGAAAAAAAAAACACTGACACGGCGGAGTGCAGAAAGTGTAATGTCAGATTCACAGTTAAACATGATGCTGAAAAAGCTGTTAAAGCCCATCTGAAAAGTGTTTCTCACGTCAAAACTTCGCAAACGATTCAGACTAATCAACTTATGACAGCTTTTATGCCTATCAAAGGTAAACAATTTATTTATTGCTTTATTTATATACATCGGGGGTGTGCCAGAAATCTCTGGAGATTTTGGCTCTAGCTGGTTTTCAGATCTTTAAAAAAATACCGTCGGTGTGCCAGAAGTTAGGGAGATTTCATTTTTCGGTAAAATGTTTCGGAGCTAGTACGTAAAGCGAAAATGGCCAAAAAGAGATGATACTTTTCAAAAACGAAAATTGCCTAAAATATATTTGCTTTTTTTGTCATTGTTTTCAAGGTTGGCCTCATGGCATTAGTGTTATATGTAACCCCCCCCCTCCGGGTTAGACTTTGGACAGAGTTGGTAACCCTATGCCTAGGAGCAAATGCAACAACAAAGCAGGGCTGGGAGCAATAACACACCGATTCCACAAGGCTGAATTTCCAGTAGCATACTTACATCAGGCTCTAGTTGAATCGGGGTGTTAGAAACTTTAAGAATTAGAGACTTTAAGTCCCAGGCAGTACAAGTTTGTTTCAAATGATCGATAACTTTTTATGTTTCCGTTTGGTAAATGTGAAACGTGTTTTTGTAACAGAATACAAAATATTGAAAATCTGTGCACACATTATACACAAAGAATAGCTGTACGTGTTAAGTAGAAAATTCTTAACTAGAGCCTTCTTACTGTTTTCATATAATAGGTTCAGGGGTTAAAAACATACGTACTTGTGGAGCAGGATAAATCGAAAACTCGAGCTTTGACTTTTTTCCGTAATCAACTGATAGACGCTCCATAAGCAGCGAGGTGAATCCAGAGCCAGTTCCTCCTCCAAATGAATGAAAAACCAAAAATCCCTGAAGGCCAGTGCATTGATCTGCCAGTTTACGGATACGATCTAGAACTAAATCCACAATTTCCTTGCCAATTGTATAGTGGCCTCGGGCGTAGTTATTGGCAGCATCTTCTTTTCCAGAAATTAACTGCTCTGGATGGAACAGTTGTCGATAAGTTCCAGTACGCACCTCATCAACAACAGTTGGTTCCAAGTCAACAAAAACGGCACGTGGTACATGCTTTCCGGCGCAAGTTTCACTAAAGAAGGTATTGAACGAGTCATCGCCGCCACCAATTATTTTGTCAGAGGGCATATGACCATCTGGCTGAATTCCATGCTCTAGGCAGTACAATTCCCAACAAGCGTTACCAATCTGAACGCCTGCTTGACCTATGTGAACTGAAATGCACTCCCTCTACAATAAAATTTAATGTAAATTACGAATTGTTAACATGAATGTCATAAATGTATTTATTATATGTTTGTGAATGTGTATTTAATGTTCTCGTACCGGGTACCAGCCCCAAATCGGCCAGATGCTAAGTAGGCAGTAGCTGGTTCTTGCTAGATTTTTGAATTCTAAGTAATTCAGATGTCACCTTGTTTACATAGTATTTCTACAATACACAAAGACTTCTGTCTGTTACATACATTCGCAAAAACCCTTCTTTTTTTTTTTTTAATATTTGACTCAAATTGGTAGAACTGTCGTATTAAGTTTTCAATTCATCGTGTTCATGCTGAAAGTCAGTTTCCAAATAATATTAAAAATGCAGCAGCCGTCGCTTACTTAATTGAAGGCTAGAAAGTTACAAAAAATTTGAGAAAAACGCTCTTAAAAGCGAAACGTTTGTTTCAACCAATGAACCTTTCTTTACCTTGGAATGTGACCTTTTAGTTTCCAAATTATCAAGAACATTGGAAGATTTCAAGAAAATTGTTAAGCTGAGATGTGTTGCTCTTGCGAGTAAAAAAATTTGGAACTTGTGAAACAACCAAATGGTATATGCTCATCTCATTCGAAGGGTATTAGAGATTGCAGTATGAAATTTTCACCAAACTAGCATATATATATATAAAGGTAAATATTTTTGCGTCATTAACTAAAAGACCGTATTTTTAAATTATGCCATTCTAAGTAAGTAAGCGATGAGCTAGAATATTTGCCAATAAAAGAAGATATTAAAAGAATAAACTATTAAAAAATTTACTTACCATATTTTAAGTAGTAAAATTATGGGAGTGGACAATCCTTTATAAAGTATTGATCCTTGTGTATGAAGAACAATTTAACTAGATGAGCTAATATCCAAACTTCTGCCCGTAATGAAACACAGCTGAAATCCAACTAACCGAAGCTTTGGGCTTTCAAGTTTTTTTATAGGCGACAAAATTCTTTAACGGGCAGATTTTCAAACGAGGGAAGCTCGGAGACTTTCTGCTAAAAAAAAAAAGTATAGTATGTATTTTACAGAGTTTTGACTTTGTCACTATCACTTAAACGCTCCAAACTAACTTAAAATGCGGTTGCGGAGAGCAACTTTAATGAGAGCCAAAACTTGTTGCTGAGGTCAAGATGTATTTAACAAGGTGGTCCCATTTGTGATAGGTCGGTACCAATGAATGAGAAAGAGAGCGCATCAATAACTCAAAGCAATAGTATCGATATCTATGTGAATAAAAACAGCTAATCTGTGCACATTGTAACATCACTAAGGCCCAATTTCTCAATGTCCAGTTAAACTTGGAATAAGTTAACTTCAGAATAACTTTTATGCCCGAGCTATACTGATTCGGTTTTCTCAAAGCCAAAGTAACCTATCTTCGGTATATCACTATCACCAAATGGTGCTGCCAACCTTAACGGGGATTCAGCTGTTGTTTTGGTTTTGTTTTTGCCTGTGACTCCTAAACTGCTACATGTTGCACATAAAAATGTATATTTAATAACTTTCTATGAGCCCTTTTGTAAACGGCAACGAGGGAAAAACTTTTAAGTTGTTGAGGAGCATGTGTTTGTGGACCTAGAAGACTCAAAAACGCATTTTGAAAATTTGCTTCATAATACAAAAATAAGCAATGCAAGTGTCAGCTTGGGTCAGCTGTTCGCCTTACGATGATTGAATTGATAATTATATATCGTAACTTAGCATCGGTATAAGTAGTAACCGGACCTCCATGCATCGGATAAGTGAGTGCTAACCGAACATTGAGAAACTCAAATTCGACTAAACTTAGAATAAGTTGACTAACCGGACATTGAGAAATTGGGCCTTAATCGATATTGTAAAATTGCCATTAAATATATTTTATAAAACAATAAATAGAAAAAATTTTAAATTTGCGCTATAACATTATTTTAATAAGTTTAGCATTTCCCATAAGTGTTTTTCACAGATTCTAGAATGACAATTAAACTTAAATTGTAGCGCATCCTCCCACACTTTTCTTGTACTTGGGTCTTTTGGAACGCGAACGACTTTTAAATTGGTTGCAGTAGTCGAAACGCGACAAATAGCACAATAAGGCATTTTTAATTTTTAATTTCAAGTCTTAGCACAATATTTAAAATAACCGCAAAATGTGTATAATGCAAGTAACAATAACGATAACAATAAAAATAACAATCTTGCGATACATCGTTATTGCAGTCATTGAATGCGGTGGTACGCCAGCGATCTTATGCATACATATGTATGTATGTATATCAGTGCACTGCGGTACGGCTGGTGTCAAGGCATACCAAGTTTTAGTCCTGTGATGCATCACTAGTAGCTAGCTAAATCGCAACCCAGTTGCGACGAACTGAATGAGGTCGGTCGAAATAATGCAAAGCCGAAATGTATTGCATTACCTATGATCTTTTTATACTTTGATACCGAAGGTCTCATAGTATATTGGTTTTGTGCAATGTCCGTCATGGTGTCTGTCCGTATGAACGCAACTTTTTTCGACACCCGTAAAGCTAGAGACTTGAAACTTTGCAATTATGTTTGTCTATAGGCGAGACAGTTAAAGTGTCAAGATCGGGGTGCCACGCCCACTAGGAGGCTGGGAAATCGATAAATTCGATAACAGAAAACCGATAAAACCAAATATTTCTCACATTCTTACAGCTAGAGTTACCAAATTGCACGCAGATAGCTAGTCATGTCCCTGAAAAAACTGCATCAAAATTTTGGATGCCACGCCCACTCCTTCCGCTCCCATCATCCCTGCTCCTTGAAATTGGAAACGCCTATAGTTCTCACATTTTTTGGGCTAGAGCCAAAGCCAAGATAGATGTTGACGTTCCCCAAAAAAGTGCATCAAAATTTTGGATGTCTCGCCCCCTGATTCCGCCCCCATCCCCCCTTCACCAAGAAATTTGAAACGCCTATAGTTTTCACATTTTTTGGGCTAGAGAAACTAAATTTTGTGTGAAGATAGATGTTGACGTTCCCCAAAAAAAGCATAAAAATTTTGGATGTCACGCCCCCTGATTCCGCCCCCATCGCCCTTCGCCAAGAAATTTGAAACGCCTATAGTTTTCACATTTTTTGGGCTAGAGCCACCAAATTTTGTGTGAAGATAGATGTTGACGTTCCCCAAAAAAGTGCATCAAAATGTTGGATGTCACGCCCCCTGATTCCGCCCCCATCCCCCCTTCACCAAGAAATTTGAAACGACTATAGTTTTCACATTTTTTGGGCTAGAGCCACCAAATTTTGTGTGAAGATAGATATTGACGTTCCCCAAAAATATGCACCACAAATTAGGATGCCACGCCCACCTAAGCCACCCGCCTTATAAAATCGGAATCGGCTATATCTTTAACAGTTTTTGAGCTAGAGCCACCAAACTTGGTAGGCAGATAGATAGTGACAGTTCAAAATATTTGATTCAAAAATTTAGATGCCACGCCCACCTAAGCTACCCGCCTTATAAAATCGGAATCGGCTATATCTTTACCAGCTTTTGAGCTAAAGCCACCAAACTTGGTAGGCAGATAGATAGTGACAGTTAAAAACGTTTGATTCAAAAATTTAGATGCCACGCCTACCTCTGCCGCCCACCTTTTAAATTTGGGAGTTAAGTTATCTTCCACAGTTTTTGAGCTAATGTCACGAAATTTGGTTACATGATAGCTGGCGATGTTTACCACATGGGCCACTCCCTTCGCCCCTGCATTCCCCCTTATCAACCGTTCTTTTACTGGTATCAAAGAATTCCGCAGTCGGTTGCGTCCGACTGCAACGTTTTTACTTGTTTTCCATCGCATTTTTAATTGCCAAAATAAAAACGACTGCTCGCACGAACGCAACGAGCTGTTCTCAAAAGACGATTTTCGTCTTTCGTTTTTTGCATGTTTCGTTTGGTGTATGGCCCGCGTGCGTTTATTTGTCTATGCCTATTCCTTTTGTGTGTATACCCAGTAGTATTTTAAGCGAGATCTCCCTACAGGAGGAATAAGTGATTACTCGCCTATGTTTTTTTCGGAGCAATAAGGGATATTTGTAAATATTTTTCTCCTTCATTCCTCCGAAGCGAGCAATAAGAGAGATTTGTTAAAAAATATCTACGTAATTTCTTTCTTAAGAAAATAAATATTGACAAATCTCCTTTATGGCTCGCTTCGGAGGTATAAGAGAGATTAGAATTTTGGATGTCACGCCCCCTGATTCCGCCCCCATCGCCCTTCGCCAAGAAATTTGAAACGCCTATAGTTTTCACATTTTTTGGGCTAGAGCCACCAAATTTTGTGTGAAGATAGATGTTGACGTTCCCCAAAAAAGTGCATCAAAATGTTGGATGTCACGCCCCCTGATTCCGCCCCCATCCCCCCTTCACCAAGAAATTTGAAACGCCTATAGTTTTCACATTTTTTGGGCTAGAGCCACCAAATTTTGTGTGAAGATAGATATTGACGTTCCCCAAAAATATGCACCACAAATTAGGATGCCACGCCCACCTAAGCCACCCGCCTTATAAAATCGGAATCGGCTATATCTTTAACAGTTTTTGAGCTAGAGCCACCAAACTTGGTAGGCAGATAGATAGTGACAGTTCAAAATATTTGATTCAAAAATTTAGATGCCACGCCCACCTAAGCTACCCGCCTTATAAAATCGGAATCGGCTATATCTTTACCAGCTTTTGAGCTAAAGCCACCAAACTTGGTAGGCAGATAGATAGTGACAGTTAAAAACGTTTGATTCAAAAATTTAGATGCCACGCCTACCTCTGCCGCCCACCTTTTAAATTTGGGAGTTAAGTTATCTTCCACAGTTTTTGAGCTAATGTCACGAAATTTGGTTACATGATAGCTGGCGATGTTTACCACATGGGCCACTCCCTTCGCCCCTGCATTCCCCCTTATCAACCGTTCTTTTACTGGTATCAAAGAATTCCGCAGTCGGTTGCGTCCGACTGCAACGTTTTTACTTGTTTTCCATCGCATTTTTAATTGCCAAAATAAAAACGACTGCTCGCACGAACGCAACGAGCTGTTCTCAAAAGACGATTTTCGTCTTTCGTTTTTTGCATGTTTCGTTTGGTGTATGGCCCGCGTGCGTTTATTTGTCTATGCCTATTCCTTTTGTGTGTATACCCAGTAGTATTTTAAGCGAGATCTCCCTACAGGAGGAATAAGTGATTACTCGCCTATGTTTTTTTTCGGAGCAATAAGGGATATTTGTAAATATTTTTCTCCTTCATTCCTCCGAAGCGAGCAATAAGAGAGATTTGTTAAAAAATATCTACGTAATTTCTTTCTTAAGAAAATAAATATTGACAAATCTCCTTTATGGCTCGCTTCGGAGGTATAAGAGAGATTAGAATTTTTTTTTGTAACTGTTGAATGCCGTTATTTCTCTTTGTTTGCTTCTTCGTTTGGCTGCTCATGCTTCTTGAGCTTCACTAAAATTGTCAATTGAAGTGTGGTTCGTGAAAAGAGTGCATCATTAAAACTTAAAAGTAATATGTGTGATAATTTTTATTCAAAAAGGCATTTCAAACGCCTTGTAAAAAGAAAATTAGATTCCTATACAGTTTCAACACATCAAAATGATGCAAATGAACAGCAAACTAATAGCACAAACAATTTATTAGTTTGCGAAGAAAGAGCGGCAGAAACTGAAAGTGTTGTGAAAATGAAAAAACAAACAGTTGCTGAAAAATTAGCAGTATGGACATTAAAAAAAACGTTTCGCGAAACACGTGCGACGAACTTCTGGCAATATTGGGTGACGAAATTCAAGATGTTCCTAAAACAAGAAAAACTCTTTTGCAACAATATCAACCTATGGATATAAGTGTTGTGGAAATGCCACCCGGTGAATATTTTCACTATGGATTAGGAAAAGCATTGGAAATTGAGTTGAAACATATCGATTAAAAATTAATTGGGATGGCACAAAGGGCAAAGTTGCAGTGAAAAACTATGTTTTATTTAAAAAAATTTTGTTCGGTAACTTATAAAATTGACTTTTTTTCTTTATCTATGTGTATATTTTTCCTTTTTTAGATGCAATTAAAGATGATGGAATGACGTTCGAATATTTCGAAAGTAATATTAAAAAAGCCTTTGCTAAAAATAAAGCGGCTTTCTATCGCAAAACTTATAAATTAAAAAAGAATTGAATAAAATAACATTTAATTATTTAAATATTTTTATTATTTTCTTTTCTCGCGTAGAATAGGAGATCTCTCCTATTGCTCTAAAGGGAGGTTAAAAGGAGATCTCTCCTATTGCTCTAAAGGGAGGTTAAAAGGAGATCTCTCCTATTGCTCTAAAGGGAGATTAGAAAGAGATCTCTCCTATTGCTCTACAGGGAGGTTAAAAGGAGATCTCTTCTATTGCTCTACAGGGAGATTAAAAGGAGATCTCTCCTATTGCTCCTTTGGGAGATTATAGGGACTACTAACTTCCAATGACACGCAATGTAAAAAGCTATTAGTCGATTTAACGTGTATTTACACACGAGTATAGGGAGTAATAGGGAGTTCTCCATACCTCGCACAGGAGGCCTCCTGGAGTGCTCAGGGATTGCTCCGAAACACTACTGCATGTGTGTGCTGACTTTCGTAATATCAAAAATATCGATACAAATGATGTAGAAAACGAGGATGAAATATGACATTTTCTTCATCAATTGTTATAATAAGTTAAATAATTTAATCTTATTAATGAAGTTAAAAATATTGTTATTTTTTTAGTTTTATTTTGAATTTATAAATGTTACAATTAAAATTTGAATAAAAACAAGTGAAAACGTTGCAGTCGGACGCAACCGACTGCGAAATACTTTGATACCAGTAAAAGAACAGATGGTAAGAAGTCTGCTTGCAAGGGAGTGGGCCGGGTGGTAAACATCGCCAGCTATCATGTTAAAAAATTTGGTGACTTAAGCTCAAAAACTGTGGAAGATAACTGAACTTCCAAATTTAAATGGTGGGCGGCAGAGGTGGGTGTGGCATCCAAATTTTTGAAACAAATGTTTTTAGCTGCCACCATCTATATTCATACCAAGTTCGGTGGCTATAGCTCAAAAACTCTTAAAGATATAGCCGATTCCGATTTTATAAGGCGGGTGGCTTAGGTGGGCGTGGCATCCAAAATTTTGATGTAGATCTTTGGTAGATGTTGCCATCTATCTTTCTACCGAATTTAGGGGCTCTAGCTTAAAAACTGCAAGAGATATCGAAATTTCCGATTTTACATGGTGGTCGGCAGGGGTGGGCGTGGCAATTTTTGATGCAGATCTTTTGTAGATGTCACCATATATCTTCCTATCAAATTTGGTGACTCTAGTTCAAAAAATGTGGAAGATACACGCATAACCGTTTTAACAACGGCGGGGGGTGGGGGCGGAAGGTGTGGGCGTGGCATCCAAATTTTGTATGCAGTTTGTTGGAAAACTTCACTACCTATCTTGACACAAAATTTGGTGGCTCTAGCTCAAAACATGTGAAAACTATAGGCGTTTCCAATTTCAAGGAGAAGTGGGGGATGGGGGCGGAATCAGGAGGCGTGGCATCTAAAATTTTGATGCACATTTTTGGGGAACGTCAATATCTATCTTGACACAATTTGGTGGCTCTAGCCCAAAAAATGTAAAAACTTTAGGCGTTTCCAATTTCATGGAGCAGGGATGATGCGGGCGGAAGGAGTGGGCGTGGCATCCAAAATTTTGATGCAGTTTTTTCAGGGACATGACTAGCTATCTGCGTGCAAAATTTGGTAACTCTAGCTGTAAGAATGTGAGAAAGATTTGGTTTTATCGGTTTTAAGTTATCGAATTTATCCAGCCTCCTAGTGGGCGTGGTAACCCAATCTTAACACTTTATCTGTCTCGCCTATAAACAAAGTTTCAAGTCTCTAGCTTTACGGGTGTCGAAATAAGTTGCATTTATACAGACGGACAGACAGACACCATGACGGACATTGCACAAAACCAATAAACTATGAGACCTTCGGTATCAAAGTATAAAAATACTACATTACTAGAGCGTATATTTAGTTTCTTTTGTAATCATTTATTTATTCAATTACATTGCAGGAAAGTAAGCCACTTTATATAGTGGGAAATATCGTTGCAGGTATATTGTCTTGTAATGTAAGCACATTACCATCCCATAAGCGATTTTTAAATTGTATGCTGCGTTTTATACAGGCTGCAAAATTTCTGCATTACAATATTTTAAAAGGCTACGCTTTGGTAATGGAGACCCGAATGAAACTTCGGCGCGTCATTACTTTCTGCATTACGAAATTCAATAAATTCATGCACCGTGCCCACAAAGCGGCCATAGTGTTAAGAAAGTAATGGAGCTTGTATTAGGTTTTTGAATCCATACGGGCGAGAAGTATTCCATTCGTAATCGATCTAATAATGAGCCACTGGGTGGCTACTGAAAATGCATAAGGTCGTTAAGCAAATAAACGAAAAGCACAAAAAACAATCCTATGGTGCATCACTGGTAGCTAGTGATTCAGCTAGCGACCAGTAATGCAACATGTCGCTAGGCAAATAAAACGAAAAACACAAAAAAAAACAATCAAAGCGACAAAGCAACAGAACAAGACAAAGCGTGTATGACAAAGTTAACTGTTAATTAACTGGTTATAGCCAGAATTTTGTCAATTTTTTTCTTCAAATTTGCACTGTCGCGAGCTCATTTTTCGGTGCAGTCATTAGTGAAAAGCTATCAAGCGACTGCGGGTCAACACATTATAATTCTACAAATCCTCAATTCTATCAATAATCAATTACTTTAATTTTAAGTAAATAATTGAATATTGCTTTAATGAACGTAGAATAAAGTTAAAATCAAACGAATCAAAAAAATATAATCATAATAATGAAGGTCACAAATAAATTTGTTTGTAAAAGAAATCTGGATCCAATAAGCACGAAAAAAAAAAAAAAAAATTTTGCAATGATAAAAGATAAGAAAAATTCAGTAGCATAACAATTACAAATAATACATTATTGAAATGCGCACTTTGCAAAAATAATGAAGACTTGAAAGGTAAGTTTCAATACGAATATAATTTAAACAATTTTTTTCACTTATGTGTTTAATATTTATAGATTTTTTAAAAAATGAATTTGCTCCGGGAGAAGTCGGAAACAGACGAGCTGGGAAATCTCTTTCCAATTACAAACAAAGAAGAATTACTTAAATTGTGTCTATTGAGCTTGGCAAGAGGAATATATATGTAAGTAAAGACGATTTATGTTATTCTATAATGCTTTTTTTAAAATAAAATTATACTTATTCATGGCAAGGATACTTGGTCCTTCTGGGCCAAAATCAAATTTAAAATATATTTTAATAGATGAACTTTCAATGGAGTACAACGTAGATGGTGTTTTGGGGAAAGACTCATTGAAAAATATAAGTTATTTCTTTACATCGTTAATAGGTAAAAAAAAAACAGTAAAAAGACAAACAATTCAAATTAAATTTAATCTCTTTTTTACATTACAGACGCAATTTTTAAGGCGATGCAACTTAAAAAAAAACCGAATAATTAAGAAAAATAATATTTAGCCTTAAATGCAGTTTTTTTTTTTAATAATAATTTAAAAATAAATTAATTTTGTTAATATTTTAATTACAAATGTGTCTTCGTTTATATTTTGTACTAGCGTAAATATAAGCAACTTGTACTAGCGAAATAGTTAGTTTGGGCGTCCTAAAGATATTCCTAGGCCTTTCGTACAAGAGAAATAGATAGCGATGACCATACTGCGAATGGTCTATAGCGAAAGCCTAACGAAATAGTTAGCTTGGGCATCCTAACGCTATTCCTAGGCCTTTGGCCCCAGGGAAATCGTTAGCTATTGGGTTTGCACCGCCGTACCGCTCGGTACGCTCTGCGGACATTCTCTAGTTAAATTCGTTAGGTAAATACATTGCATGTGGTGCGAATGTGCACCAGTACTCATCACTGAGTTCTAGGCATATCGCTAGTCTGGCACCGGGCCCGCGTACTGCAGGGTGGTGTCCAAACTCACACAATGAAAGCGTTGCGCAAGTGTGCGAATCAGCGGAACACGAAGGCAACGTGACGTTTTACTAGCGAATGACTGCGAGTTTGACTTTTGAGCTTCAGCCGAACACATGAGTCGTGAGAGCAAATGCAGCCGAACACGCGCATCGTACGAGAACAAGCTGCCGAGCGCATGATACAATTATACTAGGTAGTGTAACGCAAGGCGTATTTAACACGTTAAATACGCCTTGGTGTAACGCAGTCGCTCGCTCTCGTTTTTTGTTTGCCTTATTCTTCAGTCTCGAGCCGAGCGTTGTAAGCGAAGCATCTCCACGCACGAATTTTTCTGCTGTGTATGTATGTGATTTTGCTCGAGACTTCGATATGCCTCCATATTGCATTTTATGCAAAATGTGATTATGATTTATTTCATTTGTAACTTTTATTTAATCATTCTGGTCTTAGTTGCAACAAAGAACTTACATATACATATTCATGCACGTACAAATTTCTGTGTAACGACACAAGCGTATACACAAATTCATTACTCTTTTGCTCTCGCTCTTATGTACTCATTTTTATAAGGCAAAGCTCACGACTGAATTACACTACCTAGTATAATTGTATCATGGCCGAGCGTTCTATTTATAGAATACACATATTCTCTCTCTCTATATATGTGTCGGCAGCAGATTCATTGGCTACTGATCTTGTATTAAATGATGGTGGTAATTCGGCAGCTGAAAGAAAGAGATTGTCCATTTATGATCAAATGTTTTCATAATAAAGTTACTTAATTAAATTTTCAAAGCTTCTTTTATTTTATTTAATTATTTTTTTGATATTTTAACTCTAGCTCATATCTTAAAATACGTTCTTTTTGTTCCAGCTCCATTTTTCTGAGTTTGAACTCATTCTCCACGCGTTTTTCTTCGATCTCCCAACGTTTCTCTTCCATTCGCACACGTCTCTCTTCAAAAGCCATTTTCCTCCCCTCCAATATTTTTCACCAATTAAATTTCTCCTTCTCGAATTCGAACATACCCTTTCGCATCTCTGTTTTTTCTGAGTCTAAGACCATCAGCTTTGATATAGCCGTATTCTCAGTATTTTTTTTTATTTTTTTTGAGAAGGAAGTGCTCGCGTTCGCGTCGGATGAGTCAGCCGTGAATTCGAAAGCCACATCCTCCCTAATACTCGGTGTGTCCAAAGCCGAAGAAGAGTCCTCCTCAGGAGCCATTGTTTCCCGGACAATCGTCTCGATTTCCTTGTTGCCCGAAAATATGTCGCTTAGTTGAGCGTAGTGTGGGCATATTTTCAACATCTTTTCTATAAATGTTCAATTTGATGTGAATCTGTAGTAGAATACAATACGCATAACCATAAAGCTTACCTTCCACAGTTTTTTCCACGTCGCCCTCTTCTAAACCAGCACCAGTCGAACTTCTGAAAGCCTCCGACTTTTGCAACAGATTTTTTAAATGGCGGACCTTAAATCGTACAGTGCTCCAGGTTGCAACAATTTTGGTTTCCTCCAGCAACCTCTTGTAGTATATTTGCGCTGTTGGTTTCTGTAAAATCGGTTAATTTTATTACGTATGTAGGTACAGCACAAATTAAATTTCTTGCTTCTAAGTTCCTGTGCACTTGAATGTATGTCAGAATATCCACAATCTCCTTTTCGCTCCACCTCTTCACTTCGATTTCTCTTTTACGTTTGTTTGTGATCTTTTGTTCCACTGTAATTAGGTAAAAACTGGTTTATTCACGAAATATTGCAAAAATAACCCTCACTTACTTTTAGCAGCTGAGCACAATGACAGATGTTTGTTTTGATTTGGCACATGTAGCACTAAATTACACCAAAAAATACCAGGCGACTTTTGCAGCACTGGTCGAGTTTTTATTGTTGCTCAACACTTATGTGTATCAAACTTGCAACGATTTTTGTAGTCAAGGGTCGGGGTCTAGCAAAAAGTGCAAACTGGACTCAGTACAAATTGTTGTTGGAGAGGCTTGCACTTTTGCACTTTTGCAATGATACAATACATCGTGAACTCCCCAATTGACATACGTTTGCTTGTGTGTCTGTTTGTGCTCAGTTTAAAGGGGACCTAGCCAAAAATCAGCAAAAACAACAAAAGAACATATGTACACATATACGCATATATATGTATGTGTAGGTATGTGTCAGCATCCCAGCCAACCATCGGAGTCCGCAAGGTGCTCCATTAGGACTCCCCGTACGGTGCGGTAAGCCTCCTAGGGAGGCTCCGAAAAGTGTCCCAAAGGAGCATATTTGCGGGAGAAAAGTGCATTTTAAAATACATGAAAAAAGTGTGTCTTGGGGACTCCTTAAGTGAGTGATTTCGGAGTCCCAAAATGCTCCCTCAGATAACCCGCAAAGACTCCGTGCGGACTCCTCTTTTCGCCTAGGTTTATTTGGAAAGGGACTCCTTAAATCATCCAAAGATAACCTAGATGGAGTGTTTTGGGATTGGTTTCGGGCTCCGATAACAGCCCGAAAAGGAGTCCCTACGGTTTCCTAAATTTTTTTAAAAATTATATGTTTTTCTTTTTATATTGTATTATTATTTTAATTATTATTATTATTTAAAAATTAAGAAAATTATTTGTATAATATTAAGAACAAAAATTCAAATTTTGAAACCATTTTGCAGTAGTTAAATCTTTCATTGACTGCTTCCATTCCACAGTATTCTCTAAAATTTCTTTGAATATTTCTGTGAAGAGGACGATTAAGTTTTTTTTAAATTCTTTTTGACCATTACTTATCTTACCATTCTGTTCATATCGGTCTGAGTTGTGATTCGGTTCCAGGGTGGTGTATTTTACGTTATTAATAGGCATGTTTTCATGGTTATCTTAAAAACAAACTATTTTAGTTATTAACTATTTTGATTTGAAAAAATGTTACTCTAACCATTGAATTCAGATGTATTGCGTGATGAGTTTGACGTCATTTTGTCTACGTCATTTGCATTAACAAACAATTTAAAGTTTTATTAATTACCCTTAACCGCTTCGAATAACACGTCCAACACAAATAGGCGAACATTTGCACTGGTAAGCTGACGTGAACAACTGAGCAAATCAAATACTGTTCGATTCCAAGAAATGCAAATGCAAAGAAAAAAGAGTCCCTTTTCACTCCTAATTCGGAGCGCTCCGCATATGGCTGGCTGGGATTTGTTTTCATATTTGTCGGGCTGAGGCTTCGAAGCGATTTTTGATATTTTTACATGCTTTTATTTAACTTGACTTGTCTGTTTGTATGTGTGTTTGTTTGTTTGTTTGTACCGGATTCTTGTAATCAAAATTTCACCAAGTTCCCGACTAGCTAGAGCTCTGTAATTTTCACCACAGATGTGTTTCAGATGACAATACATGTTTATAAAGTTTTCGACACGATAAAATATTTAATACCATGTAAAAACCACGAAAAATAGCTAATCCTTTTGATTAACTTACTAATTTACTCCCAAAATTTACAAGCTCATGTGGCATGGAGGGAAGACTGCCGCTTCACAAGCAGAAGGTCGTGGGTTCGAACCCCGACCGAGACATTATTTTTTTTATGTTTATTTTTTTTTTTTTATTAATTAAACTTTTATTAACTATTCCTATAAAAGATTTTCGAATCATATTTTGGTGATGGTTTTTTTCTCTTTGTTTTATTGCGTAACCTGCTGGGCTCCATTAAAAGTTGTAATTATTTTTTTTTGGCTTAAAATTCACAACTGGTTCTAGCCTTCTGAGCATTGGACTAATGTTGGCTTAAAATTCGCAACTGGTTTTAACTTTGTCAGCATGGTATGAATCCTTCTCAACTAGACAAATTTAGACTTCGTTCAGTAAGTCACTTGAATGCGGAAATTTTTTTTGTTGTTTCCTCGACTGACACACTAACAATAGTTCTTAGAAGAAAACGCAAATATTTTTTTTTTTACTTATAAGGGCATTTTTGTTATTTTGAACAATTTTTAACTTCTATATTTTCGGCAGCCGCAAAGCTGCCCAAGAATCGGCAAGTTTAGGCTTGCCTCCTATTTTTATTACAAGAACTGCCAATAGGCATTACACAAGTAACGGAAAACGATATAATGAAAATTAAAAATAAAGAGACTGCGACACAGCGAAAGCGACGTCTGGAGAAAAAGAAGGAAAAACGAAATGAAAAGATAGCTACTGAAAGTCCTGCAGCCAAACGTAAAAGATTAAATCAGGTAGGATTACAAAAAGCTAAGAAACGATTAAGTGAAACAGATGAGCAACATGTCGCTCGCATCGGTAAAGTAAGAGCGCAAGTGTCACAACCTAGAGCCTCAGAATCAGATGAGCAACATGCCGCTCGCATAGAAAAACTAAAAGCGCAAGTGTCACAAGCTGGAGCATCAGAAACAGATGAGCAACATGCCGCTCGCATCGAAAAACGAAAAGCACAAGTACCACAAGCTAGAGCCTCAGAATCAGATGAGCAACATGCCTCTCGCATCGAACTAGTAAGAGCGCAAGTCTCACACGCTAGAGCCTCAGAAACAGATGAGCAACATGCAGCTCGCATCGAAAAACTAAAAGCACAAGTATCACAAGCTAGAGCCTCAGAATCAGATGAGCAACATGCCGCTCGCATCGAACAAGATCGCTTACATCATGCAGAAGCTAGAGCCGCTCGTATTGCAACTGAAGAAGAATTTAAAAAATCAATCAATAAATTCAGTGATCAAATATGCGAAATTTGCGTACAGCGTTTCTATTTGCACCAAGTGTCTTACACTCCTCGCCACTTGAATAGGACACCCTGTATGCTCTCTTTAAAAATGCTCATAACTCGAAAACGAAATGGTAAAATATCGGTACTTTTTCCATATTATCTTTTTGTAAGCATTCTTCGCTCTTTCTGGTATATTCCAAGTCTTGGAATAGAACCGTTAAAAAGTTGTTTACACTTTATGTTAGCATTCGCAAAAATTCAATGGAAATTTTGAGCTACTTGAATAGAACATGCTGTGACGAACCTTCGGTTTGTCCCGAATGTAAGCTGGGCTAACTCTAGCGGTGCTGAGGGTACGTGCCAACAAATTTGTATTTGTGGCGCTGCGATAATTAGAACACTTGGTGGATTTGATTTGTATAAAATGTATTTGAACTTTGCGTACGATTTATCTGTTGTTACAGTTGTATTTTCTTACAACTAGTTTGGCTGCGTGCTGGACTAGCCTCCCGGTACTATTACCCTTGCCTTTGGCACAACCTACAATGCGCTCTCCTGCCAGTCAACGATCGAAATTAGTCTCGCCTACAGGACTAGGTTTGTTGCGTACTACGCCAGCTACGCCAGGTTTCGCTATTGGCTTTCTTGACTCCGCAAGAAGCTACCATTAGCACTCCTACTCGCTGGTGTACGTGCGCTTCACCTTGCCTTACGCCAGGCACACTAACTCGACACGCGGATGGTCAGGCTTCGCCTTGCAAATCGTAGCCACAGAGCAAGTCTTTCGTAGCGTTTGACCTCAGTCAGCCACGAAACCGTACTTAGTCTATTTACAACTTGGTACCTTAGTGTATTTTATAATAATTCACCAACACTTAGGACTACTTTTGGCTCCTCGCGTTGAGCATAAGTCCTTGAAATGTCCTTGTAGTCCTTTTTCCACTTCACGGACGCACGTTATATATCCTTCCGCACTTGTCTTCGACGCGTTTTACGTTACTCGTACCGGCCGTATTTCGGTTTTCGCGTGATCACTCTGAGTTCTACTGTCCCTCGCCGTCGGTCGACCGCTCCTTTTATACGCGCTGCTGCCTCGCTGGATCGGGGCCTGTCCGCGCCAATGTCAAAGGAAGGGCAAAGGTGGCGTGATGGTCATTTTGGCCCTTGGCAACAACGGTGCCTGGCCGTAGCGACTCACGCCCGCCGTTGGTATGACAGTGATCACTATAAACGGTGATCGCACTGCTCACACACCAACGGCACTCTATCCTCCACATTAACGGTACGTGTCCAGCCATCCTAGCTGCGAGACACGTACCTAAGCGCTGACATCGGGCGTCAGAGCGAGACAGCATGCGAATTCGCCGCGACTCGGGTCCGGCCGCGGCCTGTCTCGCTGTATGTGTTTTTCGGCCGCCGGCTTTGTTTTATTTTGTATATGTATTTATAAATATATATATGTATGTATACCACATATATATATTTATTTCATACAATACTAAAACAACCCAGCCGAATTATACTCCTCTTGTGAGAAGCATTCCCAGCTCCTCACACTCCCGTCTTTCCTCGGAAGTGGATTCTTCCACTGCATTATCAAATTTTGAACATGCGCGCCATCCGTAGCGCCGATTTGAACTCAACGGCCGTTGACTGAACCTATAGCCGTCGGTTTAGGGCTGTGTCTCGTTTCCCTCATAGCAACCAGCTTTGTACTGCGTGCTTTGTCGTTGACATCGTATGCCATGCCAAGGAGCTTAATGTCGTACATGATCGGCGATATTTATTCGATAGCGACGATCATGCCGGCTATCGACAACCACTCCTCACTGCCGCCACATGACGCACCAAATTTGTTGCTGGAAAATATAAGCAAAAAAAGTAAGTAAAAAAAACCCACCACGGTTGCCATCTTAGTTTTGCCGTTACTAATCCATCCTCTCTTTTAACTAGGATGGTCACCGCGGTGCCCGCTGGCTTTATTTTCCCCCTTGGCCCCAGGTACGTATCGTTCTTCAATAATTACCAGCGTCGGCCGGTGTTACATTTCTTCTTCTTCTTTTTTTCTCTTTCCAGGTTTCTGAATGAATGCATACAATTTTTTTTTTATTTTTTTTTTATTATTATTATTTTTTTTGTGTGCGCGTTACAAGTACGCGCGTTCCTGCGGACGACCCCCTTATTCGGTAACGTCGGCCGTGCTCCCATACCAGGCGGCACGAACGCCTGGTCGGCCCCTGATCCATCGCTGCTGCAACCTCGGGTGGCCACTGGTCCGGTCTCAACTCTCGCCACGTGGGGCGACCGCTCGGCGCCGACTGCTGGCGTTGAAGTGACGGGCGGGCCGACCGTGTGGGACCCGGGCACGAAGCCTGCCGGCCCAACGATGGCCTCACCCGGATGGGTGACCAGCGTGGGGGCGGAGGCGGTGACTCACCACGCGGAGGCGAGCCCGGCACGCGCTGTTCGGCTGCCGCTGTAGCCTCACTGGCCGGCTGGGGCCACACCCACGGTGCCTTCTCCAGGGTGTCCGGCGATGGTTCCCGCGGCGCTGGTGGAAACCTTCTTGTTGGTGTTGATGACGGGGTCCGTGGCGGCGGTGTTACTTCCCGCAGCACAAACCCTTGCGCGGGTGGTGCTACCTGCTCGCGCCACCGGTAGACCACCGTCACCTCATGACACCAGCCCGCTCCGTCATATCGCGACTGTCGCGTCGCCGTTGCCGTCATGCCTTCGTCCTGCGTGGCCTCGGGCTCCCTCTCTACCTCCGATCTCGCTTCCCTCGTCGCGTCGTCCTCCGCATCCAATCCGTCGACGGCTTCGCCCTTGCGCACCTCCGCGTCGTCGTCCGCGTTAAACACGCCGACGTTTTCGCCCTCGCGCCTCTCCGCGTCGTCGTCCGCGTTAAACACGCCGACGTTTTCTTCTGTGCCCTCCTCCTCGGCCGAGGTTGCGCCGTCGTCCGCCGACGACACATACGCGGCGACGTACGCATCGGAGTCGCAGCTGCCGCAAGCCGCCTCCGACCCCGAGGAAATCTCGACGACCGACTCCTCCTCCCCTCGGACCATCGGTGTGGGCGAAGGTGGCCTCGCCAGTCGGGATTCTGGTGGCGACGTCGGTGGGGCTGCTGGATGCCCCCAATCCTCCAGCTCGGACTCCGTGTCCGGCTCGGGCTCCGTAGAGGACTCCTCCCTCGACCGCCTTCGTCTACCCCAGCCCTCCTCCTTTACCTTCTGGTAGTGCTGCTCGGCTCTCCGCTGCCCGCTCCTGGCGCACCCGTTCCTCATCGCTTGTATCCCGCATCGGCGACGCCATCAGCACGAGCACGTCAGGCGACGGCTCTCGCTGACGGCGTGCCACTCGCCTACGCGGGTGGATTTTTTTTTATAATTCGCCGCGTTTGTTTTTTTTTGGTTGTTGTTTTTTTTTTTTGCATATATGTACCAGTCATGGCACATGTATTACCCTCCTTTTTTTTTTTGGTTTTTTTTTAAAAAAAAACAAAGCCGCTTTATCTGACTCCAAACTAATCCTGATTTTCTTATTATTCCACAGGTATAACCTCAGGTGCGTAAATGAAGTATACTACCTTTACCCTTTTAATAACCAATTTTTTTGCTTTCAGATCTCTCCGTTTTTTTTTGTATTTTTACGTTTTGTAGGCAGGGAAATCGTAGGGTCCCCCCTTTAAAATTTTCCCCAAAAATTAACTTATTGTGCCCCTTTTAGAACATTATATTTTTTTCGTTTTATCTCCTTAAATAATTTCACCTGGTCCCTTTGCAGAAAAAAAATTATGACTTCTGCTGTTGCTGTTTTGTGCAACCCAAAGCGGATTCATGCGACATGCGTTCCCCCCTGTCCGCTTCCTCACTATGCGGCTTCAAGTCGCAAATGTGAGCTGTCCGTTCCCTTTTCTCAGTTTTGCTTTTTAGCTTTGCTATCACTGGTGATACGAAATTTGTTATCGTATGTGGGCCAGAGAATTTCGGGGCCAGCTTTGCAGCGGAACCCTCAGCTGCATTTGACAAATGGTGTTGCTTCGCCCACACCTTGTCGCCCACTGCAGGCTTCCATGCCCGTCTCCTCAAATTGTAATGCCGTGCCTGGTCTTGGGCCGCCTTTTCAAGACTACGTCTTACTACCTCAAATACCTCTCAAATACCTTAGCGTGCTCCGGTTCCAACTGTGACCCCGTCGAACAGTGCTTGGCAATCGCGGCTCGCGTCCCTGCGTAATAAACGCCGCACTGTACCCGGTAGATGCTGACACGCTCGAATTGACGGCCAAAGACAGCTCTGGTAGCAACTCGTCCCAGCACCGCTGATTTTCCTTGGCATATTGCGCCACCATTGTTTTTACGGTCCGATTTGTCCTTTCCGTTGGGTTTTCTTGTGGGGTGTATGGTGCTGTTAACTGGTGCCGCACCCCACATTCTTCCAGGCAACTCTTCAAAGCCTTACTCGTAAACTGCGCTCCGTTGTCCGTTATAAGCACTTTCGGCACTCCAAACCTGGCCAATATCCGTTCGCGGAATCCTTTCTGTAACGACGCGGTTGTAGCTCTTCTCAAAGGGACCAACTCTGTCCACTTTGAGAACCTGTCCACAAACACCAAGAGCATCGTATTTCCATGTTTGGACCGGGGTAGGGGCCCAACAAAATCCGCACATACTGTGCTCCATGGCTCTTCCGGTATCTGCGTTAGCTTTTTCCCAGCTGCCGCCATCTGACTCGGCTTGTACAGTTGGCAGATTTCGCAGCGATGTACGTACGCGCGTGCGTCTCTGTACAAGCCGGGCCAGTAATAGCGAGTTGTCAATCGCGCTATCATCTTCCTGCTACCGAGGTGTCCGGCCGTTGCTGCGTCGTGATTCTCTCGCAACACCTGGTTCCTCTTGCTGCTCGGTACGCAGAGTTTCCACGATGACACTTCCTCGTTGCCTGCGCGATGTGGTATGTGCCGGTAAAGGTTTCCGCTCTCCTCTACATATTCCGGGTATTTTCTGGGGTTTCTCCTTATGTCTTCTCGCATCTTTTGGATCCATTTGCATCCTGCGTTGGATTCCTCCATGCCGTCGATTGTTGTGACCACTCTACCACATGTCTCTTGTAGTGGCTGTCGGGACAATGCATCGGCTACGACATTGAGATTACCCTTTCAGTATCTTATCTCAAAATCGTATTGTTGTAGTTCTAACGCCCACCGCGCTATCCAACCCGATGGACTCTCAATCGATTTGAGCCACTTCAGAGCCATGTGATCGGTGATCACGACGAAATGGTATCCCTCCAAGTACGGCCGCAGTTTTCGAATACCCCATACTATGGCCAAGCACTCTTTTTCGGTAGCCGAATAGTTCCTTTCGGCTCCGTTGAGTGTTCTGCTGGCATACGATATTACTCGTTCACCTTCGTCCGCAGGTTGAGTCAATATCGCACCCAGGCCATAGTTACTTGCATACGTCTGCAAGCAAAAGGTTTTCGAAAAATCGGGACATGCCAATACCGGTGACTGTGTCAGTCGGCTTTTGATAGTCTCAAATGCTTTTTGCCGTTCTTCTGACCATTCCCATTTGGCTCCTTTTTTCAGCACGTCGTTTAGGGGGTGTACAGTCGTCGCGAAGTCTGGTACAAAACGCCTGTACCATGATGCGACTCCCAAATATTGCCTCAACTCCTTCACGTTTCCGGGCGGCTTTAGTTCTGCGATTGCAGCAACCTTTTCCGGATCTGTGCAGATGCCCTTGTCGGTCACCCTGTGGCCTAAGTACTTCAACTCCTTTTTGAAAATGTCGTCGTAATCCACACACAACCGCCATTGGCCCGTTTTCTTCTTCACCATAACTATGGGCGCGCTGTGTGGACTATTCGATGGTTCGATACAGCCTTTTGCAAGCAGTTCGTCAACTTGTTGATTGATCTCGGCCTGTATTTTCGAATTTTTGGGGAAGTATCGCTGCTTAATTGGTCTATCGTCGGTCATCACGATTCGATGTTCTGTTATTTGTGATGGCCCTTTTAGTTGGCCGAAAGCTGCAATTTCGCGACGTAGGAATTCGGTTATCTCTGGGTCTTCGTGTTGGATCTTGTCTTTAATCTCGGTATCCTGACAGGTGGCCTCTGTGTGCGTTTTGGCTGTGGTCTGGACAACTGCCACCGACAGCCTCTCCTCCAGATCCTCACGCTCGTAACGTTGTGCTGGGATGGTGACCACCATTCCCGCACATTTCAGCACAATTCCCATACCTGTCAGGAAATCCCATCCTAACACGAGATCGTCGATAACGCCTGGCAAGATAAGCAATTTGACTTCGAGCTTGCGATTCCCTAAGCTGATGCTTGTTTCCAGTTCTTCCGAGACGCTACTGTTCCGTCCGTCCGCCAATCGGACCTGTCTGTTCGTGGCGCTTCTATGGCATATCCCACTGAGCCTACAAGCCAGTTTTTCGCTGATAAAACTACTTGTAGCCCCAGTGTCGATGGTTGCCTTATACTGACATTCGCCGATCCGAACAGTAGCTGTCAGTTGCGCCCCCTCGTTCTGCAGACTTCCGATTAATGGTGAGGGGTGTTCCTCGGCGACTCCCGTTCGCCCCTCGCTAGCGGACGCCGCTGATCGTTTCCCGACTTGCAATATGTCGAGGTTCGTTGCCCGATTCGGCCGCAAATCTAACAATAATCAAGCATTGGGTTTCGGCAATCTACCGCCCAATGTCCGCTCTGTCCACACACGCGACACGCCCTTCCTGGGTTCTGTATGTGTGTCTGACTATTGTTTTGCTGCAATCTCGGTGCTGGTCTCGGTCTTTCTGGCTCCGGCCCCCGTTCCCTGGTGTTTTGCTCCTCCATCGCCATAAACCACGTTCGGTTGTTGCGATTGGCCTGCTGGTCGCGATTATTTTGTTGTTCTCCGCGACCCTGTTGTTGTTGGTGGTAGCGTTCCTGTTGGGGTTGGAGTTGCTGCTGTTCTAACCGCAGTCGCGCTCTATCCTTCTCCAATTCCTCAAACGCCTCTGCCAAATGCATCAGTTCTCCAAGGTTTGAGAATTGGTACGGTCGCGCGTACGCGCGCAGGTCGGGGAGGCTGTTGGTATAAATTTTATGCAACTCTTTATCCGTTGCTAACCGCAGCGGTCGCATTAGAGTCTGCATTTCGACCACATAAATTTTAAATGGTTCGTCCAACTTCTGTCGCCTTCTGCGAACCTCGTCTTCCAAAATCTCAAAGTAGTCCCTTGGTAGGAAATACTCCTGGAAGCTCTGTACAAATCCCACCCAACTCGACCAGTGTTGGTTGTTGGCAATGTACCATTTTAGGGCCATCCCTTTAAGCAACTCTGGCATGGCTCTTGGGATCAGGTTCAAGTTCAGCCCATACGTATCTGCTGACCATTCCACTTGTTCTAAGAATTCTAAGGGTTTTGACAACCCGTCAAATCTGAAACCCCATTCGCCAACCTGTTTTGCCACCCTCGGGTATTCCATGCCAGTGCTTATGCGTTCGTGTCTTCGCTCGAAACTAGGTTCATGTTGCGGTTGCTGGACCGAATCCCACGGTGATCGGTGGGTCTCCTGGGAGTCTCTTGCTCGAGCCGCTGCGCTGGTCGAAGGTATGCTCAGCCGCGCTACGTTGATAGCGCCAAGCTCCTTCTCTTCCTCCTCCTCTTCGATCGCCGACTCGAGTTCTTTGCTTGGCGACTGTCGACCGAATCGCTTTGCCAATTCGCTGATACGGAGGCCGTGCATTAGAGAACTCTCATTCTTACTCACCCAATCTCCAAACTGTTTCCGCATCATGTCGGTTGTCCCAGCCATTTCCAGACCAAATTCCGTGCCAT
Organism: Scaptomyza hsui; assembly: GCA_018152825.1. Lineage (NCBI taxonomy): Eukaryota > Metazoa > Arthropoda > Insecta > Diptera > Drosophilidae > Scaptomyza > Scaptomyza hsui. Next base: position 788,644 of record JAECXO010000183.1, on the reverse strand, counting down.
ATTTTATTAATTGTTCCTTTTTTAAATTGTACATGCACGAACGCACCATTTTGTTTATATTTTATGTAACTTTAAAACACCTTGTACACTAGTATCGCAGAATCCACAGTTGGGCGCCAGTTGTAACGAACCTTCGGTTTGTCCCGAATGTAAGCTGGGCTAACTCTTGCGGTGCTGAGGGTACGTGCCAACAAATTTGTATTTGTGGCGCTGCGATAATTAGATTTGATGGTGGATTTGATTTGTATAAAATGTATTTGAACTTTGCGTACGATTTATCTGTTGTTACAGTTGTATTTTCTTACAACTAGTTTGGCTGCGTGCTGGACTAGCCTCCCGGTACTATTACCCTTGCCTTTGGCACAACCTACAATGCGCTCTCCTGCCAGTCAACGATCGAAATTAGTCTCGCCTACAGGACTAGGTTTGTTGCGTACTACGCCAGCTACGCCAGGTTTCGCTATTGGCTTTCTTGACTCCGCAAGAAGCTACCATTAGCACTCCTACTCGCTGGTGTACGTGCGCTTCACCTTGCCTTACGCCAGGCACACTAACTCGACACGCGGATGGTCAGGCTTCGCCTTGCAAATCGTAGCCACAGAGCAAGTCTTTCGTAGCGTTTGACCTCAGTCAGCCACGAAACCGTACTTAGTCTATTTACAACTTGGTACCTTAGTGTATTTTATAATAATTCACCAACACTTAGGACTACTTTTGGCTCCTCGCGTTGAGCATAAGTCCATGAAATGTCCTTGTAGTCCTTTTTCCACTTCACGGACGCACGTTATATATCCTTCCGCACTTGTCTTCGACGCGTTTTACGTTACTCGTACCGGCCGTATTTCGGTTTTCGCGTGATCACTCTGAGTTCTACTGTCCCTCGCCGTCGGTCGACCGCTCCTTTTATACGCGCTGCTGCCTCGCTGGATCGGGGCCTGTCCGCGCCAATGTCAAAGGAAGGGCAAAGGTGGCGTGATGGTCATTTTGGCCCTTGGCAACAACGGTGCCTGGCCGTAGCGACTCACGCCCGCCGTTGGTATGACAGTGATCACTATAAACGGTGATCGCACTGCTCACACACCAACGGCACTCTATCCTCCACATTAACGGTACGTGTCCAGCCATCCTAGCTGCGAGACACGTACCTAAGCGCTGACATCGGGCGTCAGAGCGAGACAGCATGCGAATTCGCCGCGACTCGGGTCCGGCCGCGGCCTGTCTCGCTGTATGTGTTTTTCGGCCGCCGGCTTTGTTTTATTTTGTATATGTATTTATAAATATATATATGTATGTATACCACATATATATATTTATTTCATACAATACTAAAACAACCCAGCCGAATTATACTCCTCTTGTGAGAAGCATTCCCAGCTCCTCACAATGCATTTTATTTGGTCGGTATGTTGGCACGTGCACACAAATTTTGGTTTACTTAAACTTTTTTGCTTTAATTGAAGTGTATAAAAAATTGAAAAAAATTTTAATGGGGCGTGGCACTTCATTATCTGAGTCGGAGAAAGGAAAAATCCAAGCATACAAGGATTCTGGCCTTTCTGTTGTCAAAATAGCAAAAAAAAATCGACAGGAGCCGTCACGTCATAACAAATTTTTTTAAATAACGAGGCTAATTATGGTAAAAACATGAAGGGCCGCACCCACAGTGTGCTTACTATCGCGGACAAGCGACTTATATTAACAGAAGCTTCCAATTCGCACGACTCTTTGGCCAAGATAAGGGAAAAATGCAACGTTAAAGCAAGTTTGACAACCATGCGACGTGTTATTAATAATGCTTCACACCTGAAGAGACTAAAGATCAAGATGAAGCCACGTCTTGCAACGCCTTGAGTACGCTCGCGCACATGTGACCTGGACTTCGGAGTGGCAGCGTGTTGTCTTTTCGGACGAAAAAATTAATTTGGAGGGCCCCGATGACTACAGCTACTATTTTCGTGATCTTCGAAAAGAGCCATACCATCTTGATAAGTTGCACAGCTGTGCTGGAGGTATTATGGTGTGGGGGGCCATTTCCTATTATGGCACCTGTGTGCTTAAATTTGTTCCAACCACCATGAATGCGTTGTGCTATAATAGTATATTGAAAGAGGCCTTCCAAACTCTTTTTGCCAATCTAAAATGGATTTATCAACATGATAATGCCCCTATACATACGGCCCGGATCGTTAAATCGTATATTGCAAGCCAAAAGGTGGAGTTATTAAACTGGCCACCCTATTCACCCGACTTGATCATTGAGAATGTGTGGGGATGGCTGACACGTCAAGTATATGGATCAAGTCAGCAATATTCGAGCGTTCCCGAACTAATTGCAGCTATCAAATTAGCATGGGGCTCAATTTCCTTGAATTATTTGGGAAAATTGTATGCATCCCTTCCAAACCGAATGTGTGAGGTTTTGGAGAAAAAAGGTGGCTCAACACACTATTAAACAAATTTTTTTTTTGTATAAAAACATGTTAATAATTTGTATTTTAAGTAATATTGTTATATGAAAAGGATTGAAAAATTCTTAAATGGTTTTTAGTTAAAGTGTCCTATTCAAGTGGTGCAAAATTAATACTCCACAATTTGTTACTTTTTGGTTAACAATGTTTTTTGTATACTTACAACTTTTGAATAATTTTGTAATTTTCGTCAAATTACTACATTTAAATAAACTTTATAAGAAAACAAAAATTATTTTCCTAGATGGCTTGGCTTAGCAGCAATAAGCTATAGAAAATCGACTTTAGAGCTGTCCTATTCAAGTGGCGAGGAGTGTATGTAACAGTGACTGACAACATGAAAGAATACTGGCCAGATGAATTGGCTGAAAAAGAAAAATTGCTACTATGCAACCGATGCAAAACATCTGTGACAAATAATCGGAAAACTAAGGCCCCATCAAAAGCTTACTGGAATAATCTTGATCCAGGGATAATTCCAGATGAATTGAAAGATTTGACACAGATTGAATCCCGGCTATTGGCAAGAATCATTCCATATACCAAAATTATAAAATTCCATGGTCGCTTTGGTCAATATGGTTGTCGAGGATTATCAGTTCTATTTGCATTGGACATATTTGAAATAACAGAAAAATTGCCAAATATGCTTTCACGCTCTGTTGACAACACTGATATGATAGTAGTAATAGAAGAATTGCAAAATTTGAACATTGTAAGAGAACTAACAGTTATTTGAGAAAAATTATTTAATGCATTAAGATGGCTTATTGCAAACAATCCTTTATACAATGACGTAGCCATCGACTATAATGTTAATATAGATGAACAACAAATGAGTCAAGTTATTGAGCGAACAGCACCTGCTGAAAATGTGATTGAAAATGAACAAAGCGCATATATGCCAATCAACAATATATCCAGAATTGTGCGCGCCACTTGGCATCAAGGCAATCCTATATTTAATTATGCTGGTATTCAATGTTGTGCAATGGTGTTAGCCAACATTGTTCGTGCAGCCATACTTCCTCCAGAAAGATGGACAACAAATATCTTTGATAGAAATATGCTCGAGGAAGATGGTATATATGAAACAGTTCGAATATTCACTGAACACCCCGAATATTGGCGTTTTAGTGGATATCCAATACCTGAAAGTAAATACTTATTAGTAAGAAATTTTAATGTCATCAAGAGAGATTTTATAATGTATGATAATGCATTTTCCATTGAATACAAAGATGATCCAACTTTCTTTGGGAGCTTAAAAGATAGCAATAATACAATCACATTGAAAAGTGCTCTCAAAGATTTATTTACGAATCACCAAACTGGTATTCTGATTGCTCAAAAATATTACTTTACCGATTCTCATGGTTGTGGCGAAAATGGTGCCCCTGCAAGAAAAACTGAAGGCAGAGCTTGTTTAATTGAATGCGATACTATTGATGAGCTAGTTCGCCTCTGCAAAAGAGCAACAACGTCAAATAATGTGCAATTTACAATTGACTATATTGAAGTACATGTCAAAGATAATATAATAAACAATCCACCTATGCTAGAAGAAGAGACAGAAAATGTGACAATGGAACAACCAAGTGAATTACTATTCATCCCAGTTCAAGCTTCTTTAATGGCACCTATTGATTCTAAGCAGCCTGATGTTGAGGAAGAATTGAATGTGTCAGAAAATGTTAATGAAATAACACGAAAGACAAAAGATAATATTGTTAATACGACACATGAACTTAAAGCCGAAGAATTCGCTTGGTATCAGCTATTTCCATATGGAGTTAATGGATTCAAAGAACAAAGAGAAGTGCCAATTACACTACTTGATTATATTCAAACCAGAATACTTGGAAAGGATACAAGATTTCAAGGTAATGATTACCTATTTTATGGATTATCATTGGTTGAATATCATAGAATACAGTCGACAATTAATGCGTGTGGTAAAACTGTGAAAGGACAAGATGGTCATGTAGAAGATTTACATCTATACATGCGAAATGTAAGAGGATCTGCTGCATATTGGCGCACAGCCTTAAATGAATTAATTGCTCAAATTAGATGCCTCGGTCCACCAACATACTTTGTGACCTTGAGGTGTAATGACTTGCACTGGACAGATATGCGAAAAGCATTGTTAATAGCAAACGGTCATCCAGATGTTGATCCGACTTCACTCAATGTGTTAAAGATGCAGCGCGTAGTTGAACGCTTTCCAGTCATTGTCAGCCGTCATTTTATGCTTCGTTTCAATGCCTTTATGAAATTGATTCAATACAATAATGATATATTTAGAGTCAAGGTTGTAGATTACTGGTGGCGTATTGAATTCCAAAATCGGGGGAGTCCACATATACATATGGTTGTCTGGATTAAAAATCATCCATCATTCGATACATCTGAAGGAATAGCGCTGTTAGATCAAGTTTGCTCATGTCAATTGCCTGATGATAATGATGAATTAACAGAATTGGTTAAAATATATCAAAGACACCAGCATACCGAAACATGTACGAAAAATCAAAGTACAATGACTTGTCGTTTCGGCTTTCCAAGAGCTCCATGCGCTGAAACTCATATGGTCGCTCATCCGTCGGATGAGTTCATTCGAAATAATGGTAGAATATGCTTGCTAAAACGACGAAGCGAAGAGAAATGGATTAATAATTATAATCCTACAATGCTCCCAATATGGAAGGGTAATATGGACATTCAAGCATGTGGTTCAAATGAAGCGATAGCGTATTACGTCGCCAAATATATGTCAAAATCTGAACCAACAGATTTAGACTCAGGTATTGCACAAGCTATTCGCCAAATTCGAAGTGAAGAGATAACAAACTTCCATCGAAGACTCTTCCGAATATGCATGAGAATTATGAAAGAGCGTTAAGTATCAGCTTGCGAAGCTGCTTTTCAAGAAAGTGCATATTTCTAAACACACGAAAGCGTGAACTAAGATACAGAGTATTAAAATTTGATGATGCAGGTCAAAACACTGGATTCTGTAAGAATATATTTGATAGATATGAAAGACGTCCAACGGTAAATACTGAAAAATACAATTTTGACAATATGAGCTTGATCGAATTTGCCATGTTATTCGAACCTGACTATCAAAAGAAACAAAATTGTATTGAGGATTATGAAGAGGAAAATACGCGCGCAAGAAAAAGACAAACAAACACTCTCACAGATGGCACTAAAATAGCTATAAGAAGCTTTCCAGCTGTAGTAAGAACACCGCATTTTATTGTTGCAAATGATCCAGAAAATTATTACTACAGTCTCCTTCTACAATACTTGCCATATAGAGAAGAAAGTCAATTATTATTGAAAAACAGAGCAAGTGGTGAATTGTATAATAACGCGAGAGAAGCATTCTTAGAAAGAGAAGAACGACTTTTGGAGACAAGTATTCATATGGAACAATTTATGAATCGTGATCGAGCATTACAAAACGCATTTTGTCAAGACCATGCATTCGAAATTCTCGATCAGCCAGAAATGGTTCCAGAAGCTGATGAAGAAGTAGAAGAGCAACATCAACAAATGACTGATGAGCAATTTCAGTCAGCTCAAAAAGCTACTAAAGGTGGCCAGCGTGAAATAATTAGACGCATTGCTAGAAGCATTGATGCTCAATTCAATGAAAGTGAAGAACGTTTAATAGCCTATTTCCATTGCTCCGTTTCCGTAAATTTTAACAGTAACTAACGAAAGCTGTTTCCATTGCTCTGTTAACTGAACCTCCGTAAATAAATCAGCTGTTCGGTTTGTTTTGCTTTGTATTTTTTGCAAAAAAGTGAGAAAAAATAACCGAAATTGTACATTGCAAATAAGTAACAGCGTGTTGCCAACTTTTATGGCTTATTTTTAATGCCTACAAGCATTTTTGCTTGCATTGCACAAGCAGTACAAGTCCATTTTCCTATATACGTGGGAGTTATTCTGATCTGCCCTAAGTGCAACAAAATTATCCGCCCACAGTTTTAAAAGCAATCCTTTGAACCTTGGCACCCAGTTCAATTGTTTACTACAATAATTCATCAAAAAACAAAATTTTTAATTCAATATTGTTAAATATTGCGCCTACTTATTCACAATTTCTGCTATTCATTTTGCGACTGTTACATTAAAAGAGCCCATTAACAGCGATGTTTTATCGAACAAGTGATCAAGTGAACCAGTTCCTCTTCAGTTATTCTTCAGTTAATATTTACGGTCAGTTTTACTTCAGTTAATTCCTTATGGGAGAATACATGCAAACTGAACCTCAGTTACTGTTAACTAACATAACTGAGAATAACTGAGCAGTGGAAATACGCTATAAGACTATTCATCACCGGAAACGCTGGCACGGGAAAGACTTTCCTCTTCAAATTATTCAAATTATTGACAAACAGAATTAATCGATTCTATGGAAAGAATGTAGTAAAAGTTTGTGCATTAACTGGTGTTGCAGCAAGATTAGTCGGCGGATCGACTTTACACAGCACACTTAAATTACCAGTTCAGAGAGATGGCCGATTAGGAAACATGCCAATGCTTACTGGCAACTATCTTAGACTCATGCGATTAGACTGGAATGACATTGACTTTATATTTATCGATGAGATATCAATGGTCCCGCATGAAATGCTTTGCATGATTGCTTCACGACTGAAAGAGCTAAAGAACTCTGATGAAATATTCGGTGGGATCAACTTAGTTGTATTTGGTGATTTAATGCAGTTATCATCTGTCAGGGGTAATCAAGTGTTTGAACAACCACAGAGAATGGTAGGAATACATTTGCGGCAAGATTTATTTAGTCTTGCAGAGTTAACAGAAAATATGCGTCAACAGGGAAGCACAGCATTTATTGATATGCCTTGAGAATTGGAGAGCTAAAATCTGAACACCTTGCTGTGCTATTAAAAAAACGTATCAAAGAATTTAAAGACGAATTCAGTATTGAGAAAGCTTTAAGAATTTATCCTACAAACAATCAAGTCAATATACACAATAATGCAGTACTTGGGCATTTTAGAACAAAAGGAGTAGAAACGTTTAAGATCGTTGCTCAAGATCAGTTAGTTGATGCAACACGAATATTAAATGTTAGTCTTGACACAACAATACCAGTAGACATAAATAAAACTGGTGGTATGCCAAAAGAAATTGTAATATTTGTTGGAGCCAAGATTATGTTGCGATCAAACATCGATGTGTCAAAAGGTTTAGTTAATGGCGCAATTGGATTTATACCGGAAATCATGTGGCCAAATTTCTGTCGAGGCCAAGCATACGATAAAGATATTCAGCCAAGATCCATTCAGTTCCCGGCAAAATATAGTTATGGAACTGCTGAAAGAAGAATGTTGCCATTTGTTCTCTCATGGGCATCTACAGTGCATAAAATGCAAGGCAGTACATGTGATCATGCTGTCAGAAATCTGGGATCAAAATTATTTCAAAAAGGACAAGTAAAAACGTTGCAGTCGGACGCAACCGACTGCGGAATACTTTGATACCAGTAAAAGAACGGATGGTAAGGAGTCTGCTTGCAAATTAGTGGGGCGGGTGGTAATCATCGCCAGCTATCATGTTATCAAATTTGGTGACTTTAGCTCAAAAACTGTGGAAGATAACTTAACTCCCAAATTTATAAGGTGGGCGGCTGAGGTAGGCCTGGCATCCAAACTTTTTAATCAAATCTCTTTAATTGTCACCATTTATCTTCCTACCAAGTTTGGTGGCTTTAGCTCAAAAACTGTTAAAGATATAACCGATTCTAATTTTGTAAGGCGGGTGGCCTGGGTGGGCGTGGCATCCAAAATTTTGATGCAGATCTTTGGTAGATGTTGCCTTCTATCTTTCTACTGAATTTACAGGCTCTAGCTCAAAAACTGTAAGAGATATCGAAATTTCCGATTTTAAATAGTAGGCGGCAGATGTGGGCGTGGCATCCAAATTTTTGATGCAGATCTTTCGTAGATGTCACCATATATCTTCCTACCAAATTTGGTGACTCTAGTTCAAAAAATGTGGAAGATGCACGCATAACCGTTTTAACAACGGCGGGGGGTGGAAGGCGCAAGGTGTGGGCGTGGCATCCAAAATTTTGATGTAGTTTTTTCAGGGACATGCCTAGCTATCTGCGTGCAAAATTTTGGTAATTCTATCTGTAAGAATGTGACAAATATTTGGTTTTATCGGTTTTCAGTTATCGAATTTATCGATTTCCTAGCCTCCTAGTAGGCGTGGCACCCCAATCTTGACACCTTATCTGTCGCGCCTATAGACAAACGTAATTGCAAAGTTTCAAGTCTCTAGCTTTACGGGTGTCGAAAACAGTTGCGTTCATACGGACAGACGGACGGACACCATGACGGACATTGCACAAAACCAATATACTATGAGACCTTCGGTATCAACCGTCAACGAGAATGAAATATACAAATTGGAATTCAGAGCTGCCAACTTAAATTCACTCTCCCATGAAAAAAAAGCGCTTAGGGTCGGGCAAAGTAACGAGAGCAGGCAGTTCCCTTCAACGTAGAACAGCTGCTTTTGTTTTGATTCTGGCTGCTATGCTGACTTTTCGTGTCGTCCCGCCATTTCTGATTTGTTTTTACTATTGTTTTTATTTGATTATTGATAGTTGTTCGTAAATTTCGCTTTGAACTGTATGAGCGCTGACTTGCATACATACAAACACATCTCATAGTATGTATGCATTTGAGCACACAGCGTTTGCTTTGAATTTTTCTGTTTTGCTTAGTCTTGCGAGCTGGGTCTGTTTCTTTATGCGAAAAAAGGGTATAGTGGTTGTGTACAAAAGTATGTAACAGGCGGAAGTAAGCATCTCCGACCCCATAAACATATATATTCTTGATCCGCCCGTCCATTTGAAGGAACACATCGATCTTGGAGACTAGTACTTAATACAAAATATTGAAAATCTGTGACAACTTATCATTCATAGAAATCGGTTGAGAAACAACATAGATATCGAAGACTGAAGTTAAGTCACATAATACGCAAAAAATTACTATACGCATTAAGTATAAGTTCAGGGTATATGGTAGTCGGGAAATAGAGCTGCGTAGTGGCTTACGAATAGAGCCCTGCATTTATGCACTTACAAGACATTAAGACTGTCTTGCGCGCTAACAAAACAAACGACACAAAGACTGGCGAGCAAAACAAAGACATGGCAACTCGTTCGTTAAACGTGCGAAAACATACGCATAACAAACGAACGAAGCCGGATACCTTTTCCTACATGCTTGCTTATGACTCTAAAGACATTTGCTGAAAGTAGCGTTGCTGCAATACATATGCACAAGATCACTAATACATGTGCAAAACAGCAAAGTTGGGAGGAAAAGAAAAGAAGAAGAATTTGTATATGTATACAGTGGCTCAACATTTACAGTTATTTTGCGTGATTGTCTCTCATTCTACGACCTTCGCTGCACAATTTTTTGTTGCGCAGCCGGCGTAGAATGTCTCCCATGTTTGTTTGATTCTTGCTGTGCATGCTACTTCCAAGTCATGGTTCTTGCTGTGCATGCCACTTCCAAGTCATGGTCCTTGTTTTGTTTGCTTAGCAACACACAGACACAGATTTTACACGTCTTATATTTGCATTTTTTAAAAAGTACCGAAACCAAATGAATTTGTGCTGGGCTCTACTTACGAACCATGCCGGGTTCATTCCGCTACTTTTTAAACTGGCGACAGACTGACGCACAAGCTGAGGGCATGATCGCGAGCGAATACATACATAAATGCATCGAAAATAGGCAAAACACAACTAAACGCACAAATTGCACAAAGAATAAATACCATGTGTCCCAATATTGAGTTATAGTCCATGAAATCCAACTATTTATTCTCAAGATATAGACAATTTATTGTATGTGTGTTTGTTTTTAAAGCTATATAGCTTGCGTTTAGTTATTTATTAACGAAAAGTTAATTTTAGTCTATACTACCCTCCTGCGTTACGCAGCAGCAAGCGGATTGAAGCAATAGGCAAAACGCAACAAGACAAGCGAATACACATGTGCTGGTTTTGTGGTTGAGACACACAAACTGCGCAAACCTTAAATACCCTTTATTGAAATATTCACTGTTAGTCAATATAATTACTAACACATAAATGTAGTACTACGACAACTAATATTAAGTATTTGTTTACAAAATATCTTTTAATTTGTGTTAATTTTAGTTTTGAATGAAGTCATGAAAAATGCCCTTCTATATTTCCAAAATACTAGTAAGCATAAGATATGGAAATCATATCAAAGTTTTTTGCATAGATCTATTGAAGAACGCAAAGTCCATATGAAGTCTAAAACTGCCGAACTCAATTTCTGTGACAACAACAAGAAAAATGAAAAAGGGCAACAACTAATCTTTGTCTCGCGCCTCGCACACTTTGCGATCACAACAAAATGCAAAACAATAATGGCCGACTTGGTTTGTTTTTCCGCGTTATCCAGTACCGCAAGCACCAGCTGATTTTCAACGAGTAGGCAAAACAAGTTGGCAAGGCAGATAACAAAATTACTCGCCATGTGCCTTCGCAACACAAAATGTTACTCTCTCAAAGCTGGCAGCTCTGAATTTCATTCTCGTTGGCTACCGTCAGTATGTTAAAGTATGCACATAAATTCAAAGAGAGTATTTAGAAGTGCATTTGTGTTAATGAACTACGAATACCCTTTTTAAGCATGCGTGCATCGTTTTTGTGTGATTTTACATCTGATCTGCAAAATTTATTTCCCAATTTCATTTCTTTAATTAATATTCTTGGCAATACCTGCAGGAAAGTTTCCTATTTTTAATAAAATTTATTTTTATATTTTAATGCGTATTTACGATATACATACATGAGTTATTTGCTTATGAAAATTATAATATATTGCAAGTTATGAAATCGAACAGCTAAAGTGCCCTGAATTATTTTAATAGCTGAGAAACGTGTGAGTAAGAGTGCAATGCAAAAAGCATCATAATCACAACAAACAACAAAATCACACAAATGCACTTCTAATTACTCTTTTTGAATTTATGTGCATACTTTAACATACTGGCGGTAGCTGCGTTGACAAAGTTACTTACAAGTGTCATAGAATAACAAATTCAGAAAGAGAATGCATGGTCAGAAATTGTAAAACTGAGATTTGGCTGGCTTGGAATTTTGTGCTTATCTAGAATTTTGTAGGCAGATACTGATTAGCGAATAATTTAATTCTAAATATTTGCTTTTGACATCTAAATTGTACAATGTTTGTGAGATTATGTAAGTTGTAATGTTCGACATTACATAATTATGTATATATGTAATTGCATAAATATTATTTAGGCTATATAAAAATAAGCATGTTAGAATAAAATATGGGTTATGTTATTGCGTTTATTTGTAATTGCCGAAACTAATGTAGTTGAGACAGGTCAATGAATTTCATGATAAGTGCTCCGCGCATACATTTTAATGTGGCTATTCATGCCCAGCAAACCATATTCTGAGCGCTCATAACAATGAGCTCATATATGAACTCATTTATGAGTTCTTTTAGCGCTCATAATAATGAGCTTATATATATGTTAAATTTATGCCGAAAAAAACTCAAACGAACAAAATTTTCCTAATTCGAATTGTATAAGTTGATGCGGAGTTTGTGAAAAAAATGCAACCAAGATATGCGACAGTGCTCTTCAGTTGCAAATAAGTAGTCAACGTGTGATTTTTAATTTAAAAATTAATTGCAAAACTTAAAGCAAATAAATAAAAACAAATCAAAATAACAATTAAGAAGTAAGTTAAAATGAAAAGATCAAGCAGAAAAGAAAGTAAAATGATTATTGAGCACTTCCCTGCGGTACGGCTGGTGTCAAGGCATATCAAGTTTCAGTCCTGTGATGCATCACTAGTAGCTAGCTAAATCGCTGGGTACTGAAATGCAAACCAGTAATGCACCAAGTCGCTAGGCAAATAAAACGAAAAACACAAATAAAATCGTATGGTGCATCACTGGTAGCTAGCGATTCAGCTAGCGACCAGTAATGCACCAAGTCGCTAGGCAAATATAACGAAAAACACAAAATAACAATCAAAGCTACAAAGCAACGGAACAAGACAAAGCGTGTATGACAAAGTTAACTGTTAATTAACTGGTTATAACCAGAATTTTGTAAATTTTTGTCTTCAAATTTGCATTGTCGCGAGCGCATTTTTCGGTGCAGTCATTAGTGAAAAGCTATCAAGCGACTGCGGGTCAACACATTATAATTCTACAAATCCTCAATTCTATCAATAATCAATTATTGTAATTGTAAGTACATAATTCAATATTGTTTTAATAAAAGTAGAATAAAGTTAAAATCAAAGGAAACAACAAATTATAATAATAATAATCCAATATTTTGATGCATGTTTTTGGGGAATGTCAATATCTATCTTGACACAAAATCTGATGGCTCTAGCTCAAAAAATGTAAAAACTATAGATGTTTCCAATTTCAAGGAGCAGGGATGATGGGGGCGGAAGGAGTGGGCGTGGCATCCAAAATTTTGATGTAGTTTTTTCAGGGACATGACTAGCTATCTGCTTGCAAAATTTGGTAACTCTAGCTATAAGAATGTGAGAAATATTTGGTTTTATCGGTTTTCAGTTCTCGAATTTATCGATTTTCCAGCCTCCTAGTAGGCGTGGCACCCCAATCTTGACACTTTATCTGTCGCGCCTATAGACAAACATAATTGCAAAGTTTCAAGTCTCTAGCTTTACGGGTGTCGAAAAAAGTTGCATTCATACAGACGGACAGACGGACTGACAGACAACATGACGGACATTGCACAAAACCAATATACTATGAAACCTTCTATCAAAGTATAAAAACATGTTTAATATTTGGGTATTGCATGGATGATGGTAAAACATCGATTACAAATGTATGCAAGAAAGCGTATAAAAGCATGTCTTCAACATTTTTTTTTTTGATTTTACTTGTTCTTCTTTAAGGTGCTGCTTATCAATGTGTGTGTTTGTGTACATGTTAACTTGAACAGCACCATTAAAATGTATGCACGGAGCACTTGTCATGAAATTCATTGACCTGTCTCAACTTCATTAGTTTCGGCAATTACAAATAAACGCAATAACATAACCCATATTTTATTATATCATGCTCATTTTTATATAGCCTTAATAATATTTATGCAATTACATATATACATAATTATGTAAAGTCGAACATTACAACTTACATAATCTCACAAATATTGTACATTTTAGATGTCAAAAGCAAATATTTAGAATTAAATTATTCGCTAATCAGTATCAGCCTACAAAAACCTAGATAAGCACAAAATTCCAAGCCAGCCAAATCTCAGTTATACAATTTCTGATCATGCATACTCTCTCTGAATTTGTTATTCTATGACACTTTGTCAACGCAGCTACCGTCAACGAGAATGAAATATACAAATTGGAATTCAGAGCTGCCAACTTAAATTCACTCTCCCATGAAAAAAACAAGTAAAAACGTTGCAGTCGGACGCAACCGACTGCGGAATCCTTTGATACCAGTAAAAGAACGGTTGATAAGGGAGAATGCAGGGGCGAAGGGAGTGGGCCATGTGGTAAACATCGCCAGCTATCATGTTACCAAATTTGGTGACTTTAGCTCAAAAACTGTGGAAGATAACTTAACTCCGAAATTTAAAAGGTGGGCGGCAGAGGTAGGCGTGGCATCCAAATTTTTGAATCAAATGTTTTTAACTGTCACTATCTATCTGCCTACCAAGTTTGGTGGCTCTAGCTCAAAAACTCTTAGAGATATAGCCGATTCCGATTTTATAAGGCGGGTGGCTTAGGTGGGCGTGGCATTCAAAATTTTGATGCAGATCTTTGGTAGATGCTGCCTTCTATCTTTCTACCCAATTTACGAGCTCTAGCTTAAAAACTATAAGAGATATCGAAATTTCCGATTTTAAATTGTGGGCGGCAGAGGTGGGCGTGGCATCCAAATTTTTCATGCAGATCTTTTGTAGATGTCACCATATATCTTCCTACCAAATTTGGTGACTCTAGTTCAAAATATGTGGAAGATACACGCATAACCGTTTTAACATCGGCGGAGGGTGGGGGGCGGAAGGTGTGGGCGTGGCATGCAAAATTTTGATGCATTTTTATGGGGAACGTCAATATCTATCTTCACAAAAATTTGGTGGCTCTAGCCCAAAAAATGTGAAAACTATAGGCGTTTCCAATTTCATGGAGAAGAGGGGATGGGGGCGGAATTAGGGGCGTGGCATCCAAAATTTTGATGCATTTTTTGGGGAACTTCAATATCTATCTTGATACAAAATTTGATGGCTCTAGCCCAAAAAATTTGAAAACTATAGGCGTTTCCAATTTCATGGAGAAGGGGGGATGGGGGCGGAATCAGGGGGCGTGACATCCAAAATTTTGATGCATTTTTTTGGGGAACGTCAATGTCTATCTTGACACAAAATTTGGTGGCTCTAGCCCAAAAAATGTAAAAACTATAGGCGTTTCCAATTTCATGGAGAAGGGGAGGATGGGTTCGGAATCAGGGGGCGGGGCATCCAAGTTTTTATGGGGAACGTCAGTACCTATCTTGACACAAAATTTGGTGGCTCTAGCCCAAAAAATGTGAAAACTATAGGCGTTTCCAATTTTATGGAGAAGGGGGGATGGGGGCGGAATTAGGGGCGTGGCATCCAAAATTTGATGCATTTTTTTGGGGAACGTCAATATCTATCGTGACACAAAATTTGGTGGCTCTAGCCCAAAAAATGTGAAAACTATAGGCGTTTCCAATTTCATGGAGAAGGGGGGATGGGGGCGGAATCAGGGGGCGTGACATCCAAAATTTTGATGCATTTTTTTGGGGAACGTCAATATCTATCTTGACACAAAAATAGGTGGCTCTAGCCCAAAAAATGTGAAAACTATAGGCGTTTCCAATTTCATGGAGAAGGGGGGATGGGGGCGGAATCAGGGGGCGTGGCATCCAAAATTTTGATGCATTTTTTTTGGGAACTTCAATATCTATCTTGACACAGAATTTGGTGGCTCTAGCCCAAAAAATGTAAAAACTATAGATGTTTCCAATTTCAAGGAGCAGGGATGATGGGGGCGGAAGGAGTGGGCGTGGCATCCAAAATTTTGATGTAGTTTTTTCAGGGACATGACTAGCTATCTGCTTGCAAAATTTGGTAACTCTAGCTATAAGAATGTGAGAAATATTTGGTTTTATCGGTTTTCAGTTCTCGAATTTATCGATTTTCCAGCCTCCTAGTAGGCGTGGCACCCCAATCTTGACACTTTATCTGTCGCGCCTATAGACAAACATAATTGCAAAGTTTCAAGTCTCTAGCTTTACGGGTGTCGAAAAAAGTTGCATTCATACAGACGGACAGACGGACTGACGAAGACAACATGACGGACATTGCACAAAACCAATATACTATGAAACCTTCTATCAAAGTATAAAAACATGTTTAATATTTGGGTATTGCATGGATGATGGTAAAACATCGATTACAAATGTATGCAAGAAAGCGTATAAAAGCATGTCTTCAACATTTTTTTTTTTGATTTTACTTGTTCTTCTTTAAGGTGCTGCTTATCAATGTGTGTGTTTGTGTACATGTTAACTTGAACAGCACCATTAAAATGTATGCACGGAGCACTTGTCATGAAATTCATTGACCTGTCTCAACTTCATTAGTTTCGGCAATTACAAATAAACGCAATAACATAACCCATATTTTATTATATCATGCTCATTTTTATATAGCCTTAATAATATTTATGCAATTACATATATACATAATTATGTAAAGTCGAACATTACAACTTACATAATCTCACAAATATTGTACATTTTAGATGTCAAAAGCAAATATTTAGAATTAAATTATTCGCTAATCAGTATCAGCCTACAAAAACCTAGATAAGCACAAAATTCCAAGCCAGCCAAATCTCAGTTATACAATTTCTGATCATGCATACTCTCTCTGAATTTGTTATTCTATGACACTTTGTCAACGCAGCTACCGTCAACGAGAATGAAATATACAAATTGGAATTCAGAGCTGCCAACTTAAATTCACTCTCCCATGAAAAAAACAAGTAAAAACGTTGCAGTCGGACGCAACCGACTGCGGAATCCTTTGATACCAGTAAAAGAACGGTTGATAAGGGAGAATGCAGGGGCGAAGGGAGTAGGCCATGTGGTAAACATCGCCAGCTATCATGTTACCAAATTTGGTGACTTTAGCTCAAAAACTGTGGAAGATAACTTAACTCCGAAATTTAAAAGGTGGGCGGCAGAGGTAGGCGTGGCATCCAAATTTTTGAATCAAATGTTTTTAACTGTCACTATCTATCTGCCTACCAAGTTTGGTGGCTCTAGCTCAAAAACTCTTAGAGATATAGCCGATTCCGATTTTATAAGGCGGGTGGCTTAGGTGGGCGTG
The DNA here is from genome assembly GCA_018152825.1 of Scaptomyza hsui. Lineage (NCBI taxonomy): Eukaryota > Metazoa > Arthropoda > Insecta > Diptera > Drosophilidae > Scaptomyza > Scaptomyza hsui. The sequence continues at coordinate 771,656 of JAECXO010000183.1, read as the reverse complement.
GCATTCAAAATTTTGATGCAGATCTTTGGTAGATGCTGCCTTCTATCTTTCTACCCAATTTACGAGCTCTAGCTTAAAAACTATAAGAGATATCGAAATTTCCGATTTTAAATTGTGGGCGGCAGAGGTGGGCGTGGCATCCAAATTTTTCATGCAGATCTTTTGTAGATGTCACCATATATCTTCCTACCAAATTTGGTGACTCTAGTTCAAAATATGTGGAAGATACACGCATAACCGTTTTAACATCGGCGGAGGGTGGGGGGCGGAAGGTGTGGGCGTGGCATGCAAAATTTTGATGCATTTTTATGGGGAACGTCAATATCTATCTTCACAAAAATTTGGTGGCTCTAGCCCAAAAAATGTGAAAACTATAGGCGTTTCCAATTTCATGGAGAAGAGGGATGGGGGCGGAATTAGGGGCGTGGCATCCAAAATTTTGATGCATTTTTGGGGAACTTCAATATCTATCTTGATACAAAATTTGATGGCTCTCCAAAAAATTTGAAAACTATAGGCGTTTCCAATTTCATGGAGAAGGGGGATGGGGGCGGAATCAGGGGGCGTGACATCCAAAATTTTGATGCATTTTTTTGGGGAACGTCAATGTCTATCTTGACACAAAATTTGGTGGCTCTAGCCCAAAAAATGTAAAAACTATAGGCTTTCCAATTTCATGGAGAAGGGAGGATGGGTTCGGAATCAGGGGCGGGGCATCCAAGTTTTTATGGGGAACGTCAGTACCTATCTTGACACAAAATTTGGTGGCTCTAGCCCAAAAAATGTGAAAACTATAGGCGTTTCCAATTTTATGGAGAAGGGGGGATGGGGGCGGAATTAGGGGCGTGGCATCCAAAATTTGATGCATTTTTTTGGGGAACGTCAATATCTATCGTGACACAAAATTTGGTGGCTCTAGCCCAAAAAATGTGAAAACTATAGGCGTTTCCAATTTCATGGAGAAGGGGGGATGGGGGCGGAATCAGGGGGCGTGACATCCAAAATTTTGATGCATTTTTTTGGGGAACGTCAATATCTATCTTGACACAAAAATAGGTGGCTCTAGCCCAAAAAATGTGAAAACTATAGGCGTTTCCAATTTCATGGAGAAGGGGGGATGGGGGCGGAATCAGGGGGCGTGGCATCCAAAATTTTGATGCATTTTTTTGGGAACTTCAATATCTATCTTGACACAGAATTTGGTGGCTCTAGCCCAAAAAATGTAAAAACTATAGATGTTTCCAATTTCAAGGAGCAGGGATGATGGGGGCGGAAGGAGTGGGCGTGGCATCCAAAATTTTGATGTAGTTTTTTCAGGGACATGACTAGCTATCTGCTTGCAAAATTTGGTAACTCTAGCTATAAGAATGTGAGAAATATTTGGTTTTATCGGTTTTCAGTTCTCGAATTTATCGATTTTCCAGCCTCCTAGTAGGCGTGGCACGCCAATCTTGACACTTTATCTGTCGCGCCTATAGACAAACATAATTGCAAAGTTTCAAGTCTCTAGCTTTACGGGTGTCGAAAAAAGTTGCATTCATACAGACGGACAGACGGACAGACGGACTGACAGACAACATGACGGACATTGCACAAAACCAATATACTATGAAACCTTCTATCAAAGTATAAAAACATGTTTAATATTTGGGTATTGCATGGATGATGGTAAAACATCGATTACAAATGTATGCAAGAAAGCGTATAAAAGCATGTCTTCAACATTTTTTTTTTTGATTTTACTTGTTCTTCTTTAAGGTGCTGCTTATCAATGTGTGTGTTTGTGTACATGTTAACTTGAACAGCACCATTAAAATGTATGCACGGAGCACTTGTCATGAAATTCATTGACCTGTCTCAACTTCATTAGTTTCGGCAATTACAAATAAACGCAATAACATAACCCATATTTTATTATATCATGCTCATTTTTATATAGCCTTAATAATATTTATGCAATTACATATATACATAATTATGTAAAGTCGAACATTACAACTTACATAATCTCACAAATATTGTACATTTTAGATGTCAAAAGCAAATATTTAGAATTAAATTATTCGCTAATCAGTATCAGCCTACAAAAACCTAGATAAGCACAAAATTCCAAGCCAGCCAAATCTCAGTTATACAATTTCTGATCATGCATACTCTCTCTGAATTTGTTATTCTATGACACTTTGTCAACGCAGCTACCGTCAACGAGAATGAAATATACAAATTGGAATTCAGAGCTGCCAACTTAAATTCACTCTCCCATGAAAAAAACAGGTAAAAACGTTGCAGTCGGACGCAACCGACTGCGGAATCCTTTGATACCAGTAAAAGAACGGTTGATAAGGGAGAATGCAGGGGCGAAGGGAGTGGGCCATGTGGTAAACATCGCCAGCTATCATGTTACCAAATTTGGTGACTTTAGCTCAAAAACTGTGGAAGATAACTTAACTCCGAAATTTAAAAGGTGGGCGGCAGAGGTAGGCGTGGCATCCAAATTTTTGAATCAAATGTTTTTAACTGTCACTATCTATCTGCCTACCAAGTTTGGTGGCTCTAGCTCAAAAACTCTTAGAGATATAGCCGATTCCGATTTTATAAGGCGGGTGGCTTAGGTGGGCGTGGCATTCAAAATTTTGATGCAGATCTTTGGTAGATGCTGCCTTCTATCTTTCTACCCAATTTACGAGCTCTAGCTTAAAAACTATAAGAGATATCGAAATTTCCGATTTTAAATTGTGGGCGGCAGAGGTGGGCGTGGCATCCAAATTTTTCATGCAGATCTTTTGTAGATGTCACCATATATCTTCCTACCAAATTTGGTGACTCTAGTTCAAAATATGTGGAAGATACACGCATAACCGTTTTAACATCGGCGGAGGGTGGGGGGCGGAAGGTGTGGGCGTGGCATGCAAAATTTTGATGCATTTTTATGGGGAACGTCAATATCTATCTTCACAAAAATTTGGTGGCTCTAGCCCAAAAAATGTGAAAACTATAGGCGTTTCCAATTTCATGGAGAAGAGGGGATGGGGGCGGAATTAGGGGCGTGGCATCCAAAATTTTGATGCATTTTTTGGGGAACTTCAATATCTATCTTGATACAAAATTTGATGGCTCTAGCCCAAAAAATTTGAAAACTATAGGCGTTTCCAATTTCATGGAGAAGGGGGATGGGGGCGGAATCAGGGGGCGTGACATCCAAAATTTTGATGCATTTTTTTGGGGAACGTCAATGTCTATCTTGACACAAAATTTGGTGGCTCTAGCCCAAAAAATGTAAAAACTATAGGCGTTTCCAATTTCATGGAGAAGGGGAGGATGGGTTCGGAATCAGGGGGCGGGGCATCCAAGTTTTTATGGGGAACGTCAGTACCTATCTTGACACAAAATTTGGTGGCTCTAGCCCAAAAAATGTGAAAACTATAGGCGTTTCCAATTTCATGGAGAAGGGGGGATGGGGGCGGAATCAGGGGGCGTGGCATCCAAAATTTTGATGCATTTTTTTTTGGGAACTTCAATATCTATCTTGACACAGAATTTGGTGGCTCTAGCCCAAAAAATGTAAAAACTATAGATGTTTCCAATTTCAAGGAGCAGGGATGATGGGGGCGGAAGGAGTGGGCGTGGCATCCAAAATTTTGATGTAGTTTTTTCAGGGACATGACTAGCTATCTGCTTGCAAAATTTGGTAACTCTAGCTATAAGAATGTGAGAAATATTTGGTTTTATCGGTTTTCAGTTATCGAATTTATCGATTTCCCAGCCTCCTAGTAGGCGTGGCAACCCAATCTTGACACTTTATCTGTACCGTCTATAGATAAACATAATTGCAAAGTTTCAAGTCTCTAGCTTTACGGGTGTCGAAAAAAGTTGCGTTCATACGGACGGACGGACAGACGGACAGACAGACACCATGACGGACATTGCACAAAACCAATATACTATGAGACCTTCGGTATCAAAGTATAAAAAGCGCTTAGGGTCGGGCAAAGTAACGAGAGCAGGCAGTTCCCTTCAACGTAGAACAGCTGCTTTTGTTTTGATTCTGGCTGCTATGCTGACTTTCCGTGTCGTCCCGCCATTTCTGATTTGTTTTTACCATTGTTTTTATTTGATTAGTTGTTGGTAAATTTCGCTTTGAACTGTATGAGCGCTGACATGCATACATACAAACACATCTCATAGTATGTATGCATTTGAGCACACAGCGTTTGCTTTGAATTTTTTGTTTTGCTTAGTCTTGCGAGCTGGGTCTGTTTCTTTATGCGAAAAAAGGGTACAGTGGTTGTGTGCAAAAGTATGTAACAGGCGGAAGAAAGCATCTCCGACCCCATAAACATATATATTCTTGACATAATACAATTCTAGTACATAATACAAAATATTGAAAATCTGTGTCAACTTATCATTCATCGAAATCGGTTGAGAAACAGCATAGATATCGAAGACTGAAGTTAAGTCACATAATACGCAAAAAATTACTATACGCATTAAGTATAAGTTCAGGGTATATGGTAGTCGGGAAATAGAGCTGCGTAGTGGCTTACGAATAGAGCCCTTCATTTATGCACTTACAAGACATCAAGACTGTCTTGCGCGCTAACAAAACAAACGACACAAAGACTGGAGAGCTAAACAAAGACATGGCAACTCGTTCGTTAAACGTGCGAAAACATACGCATAACAAACGAACGAAACCGGGTGCCTTTTCCTACATGCTTGCTTATGACTCTAAAGACATTTGCTGAAAGTAGCATTGCTGCAATACATATGCACAAGATCACTAATACATGTGCAAAACAGCAAAGTTCGGAGGAAAAGAAAAGAAGAAGAATTTGTATATGTATACAGTGGCTCAGCATTTACAGTTATTTTGCGTGATTGTCTCTCATTCTACGACCTTCGCTGCACAATTTTTTGTTGCGCAGCCGGCGTAGAATGTCTCCCATGTTTGTTTGATTCTTGCTGTGCATGCTACTTCCAAGTCATGGTTCTTGCTGTGCATGCCACTTCCAAGTCATGGTCCTTTTTTTGTTTGCTTAGCAAAACACAGACACAGATTTTACACGTCTTATATGCATTTGTGCAGGGCTCTACTTACGAACCATGCCGGGTTCATACCGCTACTTTTTAAACTGGCGACAGACTGACGCACAAGCTGAGGGCATGATCGCGAGCGAATACATACATAAATGCATCGAAAATAGGCAAAACACAACTAAACGCACAAATTGCACAAAGAAAAAATACCCTGTGTCCCAATATTGAGTTATAGTCCATGAAATCACTTATATATATTCTCCAACTATTTATTCTCAAGATATAGACAATTTATTATATGTGTGTTTGTTTTTAAAGCTATATAGCTTGCGTTTAGTTATTTATTAACGAAAAGTTAATTTTAGTCTATACTACCCTCCTGCGTTACGCAGCAGCAAGCGAATTGAAGCAATAGGCAAAACGCAACAAGACAAGCGAATACACATGTGCTGGTTTTGTGGTTGAGACACACAAACTGCGCAAACCTTAAATACCCTTTATTGAAATATTCACTGTTAGTCAATATAATTACTTACACATAAATGTAGTACTACGACAACTAATATTAAGTATTTGTTTACAAAATATCTTTTAATTTGTGTTAATTTTAGTTTTGAATGAAGTCATGAAAAATGCCCTTCTATATTTCCAAAATACAAGTAAGCATAAGATATGGAAATCATATCAAAGTTTTTTGCATATATCTATTCAAAAACGGAAAGTCCATATGAAGTCTAAAACTGCCGAACTCAATTTCTGTGACAACAACAAGAGAAATGAAAAAGGGCAACAACTAATCTTTGTCTCGCGCCTCGCACTCTTTGCGATCACAACAAAATGCAAAACAATAATGGCCGACTTGGTTTGTTTTTCCGCGTTATCCAGTACCGCAAGCACCAGCTGATTTTCAACGAGTAGGCAAAACAAGTTGGCAAGGCAGATAACAAAATTACTCGCCATGTGCCTTCGCAACACGAAATGTTACTCTCTCAAAGCTGGCAGCTCTGAATTTCATTCTCGTTGGCTACCGTCAGTATGTTAAAGTATGCACATAAATTCAAAGAGAGTATTTAGAAGTGCATTTGTGTTAATGAACTACGAATACCCTTTTTAAGCATGCGTGCATCGTTTTTGTGTGATTTTACATCTGATCTGCAAAATTTATTTCCCAATTCCATTTCTTTAATTAATATTCTTGGCAATACCTGCAGGAAAGTTTCCTATTTTTAATAAAATTTATTTTTATATTTTAATGCGTATTTACGATATACATACATGAGTTATTTGCTTATGAAAATTATAATATATTGCAAGCTATGAAATCGAACAGCTAAAGTGCCCTGAATTATTTTAATAGCTGAGAAACGTGTGAGTAAGAGTGCAATGCAAAAAGAATCATAATCACAACAAACAACAAAATCACACAAATGCACTTCTCTTTTTGAATTTATGTGCATACTTTAACATACTGACGGTAGCTGCGTTGACAAAGTTACTTACAAGTGTCATAGAATAACAAATTCAGAAAGAGAATGCATGATCAGAAATTGTAAAACTGAGATTTGGCTGGCTTGGAATTATGTGCTTATCTAGGTTTTTGTAGGCAGATACTGATTAGCGAATAATTTAATTCTAAATATTTGCTTTTGACATCTAAAATGTACAATGTTTGTGAGATTATGTAAGTTGTAATGTTCGACTTTACATAATTATGTATATATGTAATTGAATAAATATTATTTAGGGTTATGGGTTATGTTATTGCGTTTATTTGTAATTGCCGAAACTAATGAAGTTGAGAAGTAAAATCAAAAAAAAAATTTTGAAGACATGCTTTTATACGCTTTCTTGCATACATTTGTAATCGATGTTTTACCATCATCCATGCAATACCCAAATATTAAACATGTCTTTATACTTTGATAGCGAAGGTCTCATAGTATATTGGTTTTGTGCAATGTCCGTCATGGTGTCTGTCAGTCCGTCTGTCCGTCTGTATGAATGCAACTTTTTTCGACACCCGTAAAGCTAGAGACTTGAAACCTTGCAATTATGTTTATTTATAGACGGTACAGATAAAGTGTTAAGATTGTGTTGCCACGCTTACTAGGAGGCTGGGAAACCGATAAATTCGATAACTGAAAACCGATAAAACCAAATATATCTCACATTCTTACAGCTAGAGTTACCAAATTTTGCACGCAGATAGCTAGTCATGTCCCTGAAAAAACAGCATCAAAATTTTGGATGCCACGCCCACTCCTTCCGCCCGCATCATCCCTGCTCCTTGAAATTGGAAACGCCTATAGTTTTTACATTTTTTGAGCTAGAGCCATCAAATTTTGTGTCAAGATAGATTTTGACGTTCCCCAAAAACATGCATCAAAATATTGGATTATTATTATTATAATTTGATGTTTCCTTTGATTTTAACTTTATTCTACTTTTATTAAAACAATATTGAATTATGTACTTACAATTACAATAATTGATTATTAATTGAATTGAGGATTTATAGAATTATATGTTGAACCGCACTTGCTTGATAACTTTTCACTAATGACTACACCGAAAAATGCGCTCGCGACAATGCAAATTTGAAGACAAAAATTGACAAAATTCTGGTTATAACCAGTTAATTAACAGTTAACTTTGTCATACACGCTTTGTCTTGTTCCGTTGCTTTGTCGCTTTGATTGTTATTTTGTGTTTTTCGTTATATTTGCCTAGCGACTTGGTGCATTACTGGTCGCTAGCTGAATCGCTAGCTACCAGTGATGCACCATAGGATTGTTTTTTGTGCTTTTCTTATGCATTTTCAGTACCTAGCGATTTAGCTAGCTACTAGTGATGCATCACAGGACTGAAACTTGATATGCCTTGACACCAGCCGTACCGCAGGGAAGTGCTCAATAATCATTTTACTTTCTTTTCTGCTTGATCTTTTCATTTTAACTTACTTCTTAATTGTTATTTTGATTTGTTTTTATTTATTTGCTTTAAGTTTTGCAATTAATTTTTAAAATAAAAATCACACGTTGACTACTTATTTGCAACTGAAGAGCACTGTCGCATATCTTGGTTGCATTTTTTTCACAAACTCCGCATCAACTTATACAATTCGAATTAGGAAAAAATTTTTCGTTTGAGTTTTTTTTCGGCGCGTGTCGTGTAACGCTCAGAAAATACGCATAAATTTAACATATATATAAGCTCATTATTATGAGCGCTAAAAGAACTCATAAATGAGTTCATATATGAGCTCATTGTTATGAGCGCTCAGACTATGGTTTGCTGGGCATGAATAGCCACATTAAAATGTATGCGCGGAGCACTTGTCATGAAATTCATTGACCTGTCTCAACTTCATTAGTTTCGGCAATTACAAATAAACGCAATAACATAACCCATATTTTATTATAACATGCTTATTTTTATATAGCCTAAATAATATTTATGCAATTACATATATACATAATTATGTAATGTCGAACATTACAACTTACATAATCTCACAAACATTGTACAATTTAGATGTCAAAAGCAAATATTTAGAATTAAATTATTCGCTAATCAGTATCTGCCTACAAAAACCTAGTTAAGCACAAAATTCCAAGCCAGGCAAATCTCAGTTATACAATTTCTGATCATGCATACTCTCTCTGAATTTGCTATTCTATGACACTTTTACTACGTTTATTCTTGCTGTTTCATGATTTTTTAAAATCACGCTTTTTAAAATACGCCTGTTTATGCTATTTTATAAAAATCATGATTTTTCTGAAGGGTGGAGCCACCTATGAAAATTTTAAAATGAGTTGGCAGCTTCATATGAAAAAGGTGGCAGCACATCAGCACAAAGAGCTGATAAACCGAAAGCCAAAACGTTAAACGATTTAAATCTTCAAAATGTTAAATGAAAATGCAATTTTTTTTTAATTCAATGGCAAACGCGAACATCAGAGATGGTTCGTTGTCTTTTAAAGTCAAGAATGGAGCAAATGAAGGCTACAAGACAGGAATGGTATTTGTTACAGGCCAAACGCAAGCAAATTTTAATGGAATATTTTGCAAGTCAGCTTGCTGCCTTGACGATATTAAGACCGCGATTGCGAACTGTTCACAGCCGTCCTAGAAGCGATTCTTACTGGATGCTGATGCAAGCTCCAGAAAATAAGCACCTGTTTTTTGAAAATTTTAGAATGTGCAAAAAATCATTTTATGAACTTTGTGTCCTTTTGTCTCCACATATGCCGAAACAAGTGCATTTGATAACAGTTCCGGTTGCATTTGAAAAGTAGGTGGCCATCGGCATCGATAAACTAGCTTCCTGCGCAGAGTACAAAGTCATAGGAGATGTATTTGGCGTGCACAAGAGCACAGTTGACAAATATTTTCACTTAACGGTGCACGCAATTGTGAAATTGGCGAAAATTTTTATATATTTTTCTAAGTTGGAGGAGTGTGTAAGGATATCGGATGGGTTTGGAAAAACATCACACATTCCCAATATCATTGGCGCAATTGACGGTAATTACAACTTAATATTGAATTTATGCCGTGAAGAGTACCTAATTAAAATCTAATGTTTTTCAGGAACACATATACCAGTGAAAGCACCCAAGCAGGGATATTTGGATTATGTCAACAGAAAGGGATGGACTTCAATGGTTTTGCAAGCTGTCGTTGACCATAATTATTTGTAAGAGAACTCAATGTTGTTGGTAGATTTTGTAACTAATAAGATTGCTTTTAATACACAGATTTCGAAATATCAGTATAAAGTTCCCAGGAAGTGTTCACAACGCGACTGTTTTTAAAGAGTCTGGCGTTTTTCAGAAGCAAGACCGCATCTTCACAGGGATAAAAAAAAAATTGTTGGTGGCTTAGAAATGCCATACATGCTGGTGGGTGACCCAGCATACCCATTGTTGCCTTGGCTCCTTAAGCCTTAAGATGTTAATGTAGAGTCTGTACCATACGTGGCCCTAGCCTGTGCAACTTTACACAATTTTGTGGAGTTGAGAAAAGAAAAATTCAGGCCGAGCCCTGATCTGGTTTTGTTAAGCGAAATAACCAGGCTGTGTTGTCGGTGGAATACGACTCAAACTACTTAAGGCAGCATATAAAAGAATACTTGATGAACAACTATCCATTAAGACAAAGTCACGCAAGATAAAGAATGCAATAAAAAGAATTTATACAATTTTTTTTTCTATTATAATTTATTTATTATTTAAAAGATTTTTCATGAATTTTTGAGATTCCGCGCGGTCATCTCTTAATATTTTTTGCATATTTTCCGCAAACTTCTCATCTGACTTGTCCATAGCCTCTATAAACTGTGCGTTTTGGCGGTCCAGCCTGTCAAAACCATCATTGAAGTTCTTGGACATATCCTCCAACACACGCAAAACATTTTTTTTATCTTTAATAAAATAATTATTAATAAATTGCAATGATGACTTTAAAGCTGTTATTACTTACATGGAGTTTGGCGACGCCCGACAATAGACGTCTCGGGAATAGCATTCTCATCGCTCTCTCCCGTCGGCAATTCGGACAACTCAACCTCAATGTTCTCCGGCTCAATAACATATTCGATGCAGTCGTCCAAGGTGTCGACCCCAACAGCCGCCGCAACTGGTCGCGCTCCATATAGCTCGTTAAGTTCGTTAAAAAAGGCACAGGTGCTTCTTCCTGCGCCGCTTACTCCATAATTTCGCTTCGCTTCCATGAAATTTTTTTTTAACGTCCGCAACTTCGTTTTCACTTGCTCACATGATTTGTTAATGCATTTACTTTTCATGCGCTCGGCAATGCTCTTGTAAATTATGTTATTCCTTTTTGTTTTTCAGTCTAACTGGCTAAGCACATTATCTTCTTTAACAATACTTATCAGCTCGTTCGTCTCCTCAGGCGTCCAGTGGCTTCTAATATTTTCCATTTTAACGTCTTTTACTTTCGCAGCAATTTAATTAGTGCGGAAAAGCTGATTTCACACAGTAGCGTTGCCAGACTGTTTACACGAAAAATCATGATTTTTCCAAAAAATCATAGTCAAAATACGTGTGTAGAAAAAATCACGATTTTGTGTTTATGCTAGTATTTTTTTAAAAAACCATGATCTGAATTCATGCTTTTTTGCAAGCATAAACGTAGTATTTGTCAACGCAGCTACCGTCAACGAGAATGAAATATACAAATTGGAATTCAGAGCTGCCAACTTAAATTCACTTTCCCATGAAAAAACAAGTAAGAAGGCTCTAGTCGAGATTTCCCGACTAGGAGATACCCCGAACCCTGTACATAACGCGTACAGTCATTGTCTGTATGCATCTGTGACTAAACTTCAATCTTCGATATCTCTGGTGTTTTATAACCGAAATTTTCAGAAAAGTTATATCGTTTACCCATTAATTCAACCCCCATTTTTACATTTTCCAAATTCGATACATTTTTGTAATCGATTACATGTGTATATCGGAAACGGAAATAGTTATCGAAAATCAGAAACAAACTTGTACTGCCTAGGACTTAGATGAGCTTATGTGCAAAATCTGAAGTCTCTAGGTCTTATAGTCTCTGAGATTGACGCGTTCATACATACAGACGGACAGACGGGCATGGCTATATCGACTCGGCTGTTGATGCTGATCAAGAATATATATACTTTAAAGGGTCGGAGATGCTTCCTTCTGCCTGTTACATACTTTTGCACAAAACCATTATACCCCTTTTACCCATTTCATGGGTTCGGGGTATAAAAAAGCGCTTAGGGTCGGGCAAAGTAACGAGAGCAGGCAGTTCCCTTCAACGTAGAACAGCTGCTTTTGTTTTGATTCTGGCTGCTATGCTGACTTTCCGTGTCGTCCCGCCATTTCTGATTTGTTTTTACTATTGTTTTTATTTGATTATTGATAGTTGTTGGTAAATTTCGCTTTGAACTGTATGAGCGCTGACATGCGTACATACAAACACATCTCATAGTATGTATGCATTTGAGCACACAGCGTTTGTTTTGAATTTTTATACTTTGATACCGAAGGTCTCATAGAGTCTACAGATAAAGTGTTATATGGTGTTCACACTACGGTTGCGTTTTGCGTTTTGCGTTAAATGCCAACAAGCAGCTTCTTTCCCAATACAAATAGCATAGGGGCCTAGTGGTGACAAAAAGTTGAGTTTAGTTTGGATGCAGTTGCGTGTATTCGGTTTACGTAACTAATATATTCGATTGACTCAAAAGGAACTGCCCATTTTCGTATATCGTTCTCAACTATCACCACTAATTCAAAAACGGTTTGCCGGCAAACAATGAAAAAAAATAAACAGCAATTAATTATTAACATGTCGCAACAAAATGGTAAGCAATTGTGTTTTTTTTTAATATAATATGTATGTTTAAAACATTTTAACTTAATTACAGGCTATGATAAGAGATTTTTGTGGTCGACTGCCGCCACGAAAGCGCTAATAGAGCTTTGGGAAGACAACATTGATGGGGTTCGGGGAGCCCGGAAAAACTCCCACATTTATAAGGAAATGGCGGAACAATTGAATGATTATGGACCACCGCACATGGAAATTAAAAACAAGGTGGAAAACCTTATGAAAAGATACAGGCAAGTTTAATAAAAATTACAGCTTTTTGGTAAACTTATGTTAATTACTTATTTACATAAATGTATTTATAGGGCTGAATGTGGGAGTATTTTGAGAGCGTGGCCAGTGCACTGAACATGTCGGATACTGTGGGCTACCATCACATAGCCGACAGCCTAGGTAATATATTGAACTAAAACTATTGCATATATTTAATATAATACAATTCTTACAGACTTCTCGCGGTTAATTGAAGAGGAGCCTTGCAGCAGCGAAAACTCGATGACAGAGCCGTCATGTTCAGGGGCAAAGCGACGGCAGGTCGACAACTCCGCAAAATTAGTTGCCATTGAGGAGCTCAAATTGGCGGTTATGGAGCGAATGGCGGAAGATTCAGCCAAGTTTCAAAAATAAGTTTTAAATATTCTTAGAGCCCGTCATGCGGAGTAATTTATATTAAAATTAAAAATAATGCCTTAAATTTGAATTGTTTATTTAATTTTCATTATTATTTAAAAACTCTATAGCTAAAGCTTGACGAACTGCTTCGGCACTAGCATTCATATTGCCCACAAGTGTCCAAATGCTACGACGGCGTCCTGGGTCACCCAGCAAATCAAATGTTGCTGCAGACGTTCCCGCCATATTCATGCATTTTGCCAACATTGCATTATTCTGCTCCATTGCACATAAAAATTCCAAAAGATTGCTTGAATTAATTTTATAATATTTTAATAATATTTTTTCGTATCAGCGAAATCAAAACAAAGCAGCTGCTGCTCACTTCACGTATAACGCATAACGCACTTTTGTGCCAGTGTGAACACCAATTCTGCGTTATTGCGTCGATGACGATATCGATAGCAAACTCGCTGTAGTATATAAGCCACATCAAGATCGGGTTGCCACGCCCACTAGGAGGCTCGGAAATCGATAAATTCGATAACTAAAAACCGATAAAACCATATATTTCTCACATTCCTGAAGCTAGAGTTACCAAATTTTGCACGCAGATAGCTAGTCATGTCCCGGAAAAAACTGCATCAAAATTTTGGATGCCACGCCCACTTCTTCCGCCCCCATGATCCCTGCTCCTTGTAATTGGAAACGACTATAGTTTTCACATTTTTTGGGCTAGAGCCACCAAATTTTGTGTCAAGATAGATATTGACGTTCCCCAAAAAAAATGCATCAAAATTTTGGATGCCACACCCCCTGATTCCGCCCCCATCCCCCTTCTACTTGAAATTGGAAACGCCTATAGTTTTCACATTTTTCGAGCTAGAGTCACTAAATTTGGTAGGAAGATATATGGTGACATCTACAAAAGGTCTGCATCAAAAATTAGGATGCCACGCCCACCTCTGCCGCCCACTATTTAAAATCGGAAATTTCGATATCTCTTATAGTTTTTAAGCTAGAGCCCGTAAATTAGATAGAAAGATAGAAGGCAACATCTACCAAAGATGTGCATCAAAAATTTGAATTCCACGCCCACCTAAGCCACCCGCCTTATAAAACCGGAATCTGCTATATTATTATTGGACGTAGATGTACTAAAAAAAGACAGTACATTCAAGTGGCCCAACGATACCAAGCACAGGCTTGTTAACGCGCGAACCCAAGCAAAAAGCAACCAACCTCCCGCACACCGCATAGCGTACGGTTACGTAGATCGCGAAAACGTAGACAAATGACATAAGACCAACTTTTTAAGAGAACTACTAGAAGTGGCACCGTTTATTAAGTGGGAAAATTCGTTATAGTTTGAACATAAAATCCGAAAAGGGTTATGAATAGCATAGTTAGATTGACAAGCTTGAAGAGCAATGGGTAGAAAGTTCCTTGTCCTTCTGATCGGAGCAGCAAAACTAATTTGGCTGATTAATCGGAGGAATCAATTTCACCATTTATTAGTTTATGTAAAAATACTACACCTAGCATTGTTCTGCGATCAGAAAAAGAAGGAAGATTTATTAGTAAAAGTCTACTGTGGTAGGAAGGTAGGTTAATGTTAGTATCCCAGTTAAATCTCCTAAGGGCAAAGAGCAAGAATTGTTTTTGCACTGATATCTTTAACAGTTTTTGAGCTAGGGCCACCAAACTTGGTAGGCAGATAGATAGTGACAGTTAAAAACATTTAATTCAAATATTTAGATGCCACGCCTACCTCTGCCGCCCACCTTTTAAATTTGGGAGTTAAGTTTTCTTCCACAGTTTTTGAGCTAAAGTCACAAAATTTGGTAACATGATAGCTGGCGATGTTTACCACATGGCCAACTCCCTTCGCCCCTGCATTCCCCCTTATCAACCGTTCTTTTACTGGTATCAAAGTATTCCGCAGTCGGTTGCGTCCGACTGCAACGCTTTTACTTGTTGTGTTTTGCTTAGTCTTGCGAGCTGGGTCTGTTTCTTTATGCGAAAAAAGGGTATAGTGGTTGTGTACAAAAGTATGTAGCAGGCGGAATTAAGCATCTCCGACCCCATAATCATATATATTCTTGATCCGCCCGTCCATTTGAATGAAAAAATCGATCTTGGAGACTAGTACTTAATACAAAATATTGAAAATCTGTGACAAGTTATCATTCATAGAAATCGGTTGAGAAACAGCATAGATATCGAAGACTGAAGTTAAGTCACATAATACGCAAAAAATTACTATACGCATTAAGTATAAGTTCAGGGTACATGGTAGTTGGGAAATAGAGCTGCGTAGTGGCTTACGAATAGAGCCCTGCATTTATGCACTTACAAGACATTAAGACTGTCTTGCGCGCTAACAAAACAAACGACACAAAGACTGGCGAGCAAAACAAAGACATGGCAACTCGTTCGATAAACGTGCGAAAACATACGCATAACAAACGAACGAAACCGGATGCCTTTTCCTACATGCTTGCTTATGACTCTAAAGCAGTGTTGTCCAAAATTAAAAAAAGCAGCCACGCGTGGTTGACAAGAAAAATTCTGCCGGCGTTGCTGCCGACACATATATAGAGAGAGAGAATATGTGTATTCTATAAATATAACGCTCGGCAGCTTGTTCTCGTACGATGCGCGTGTTCGGCTGCATTTGCTCTCACGACTCATGTGTTCGGCTGAAGTCAAACGCGCAGTCATTCGCTATGCTGCATTCGTGTTTCGCTGCTACGCACACAAGCGCAACGCTTTCACTGTGTGGGTTTGGACACCACTGCTCTAAAGACATTTGCTGAAAGTAGCGTTGCTGCAATACATATGCACAAGATCACTAATACATGTGCAAAACAGCAAAGTTCGGAGGAAAAGAAAAGAAGAAGAATTTGTATATGTATACAGTGGCTCAGCATTTACAGTTATTTTGCGTGATTGTCTCCCATGTTTGTTTGATTCTTGCTGTGCATGCTACTTCCAAGTCATGGTTCTTGCTGTGCATGCCACTTCCAAGTCATGGTCCTTGTTTTGTTTGCTTAGCAACACACAGACACAGATTTTACACGTCTTATATTTGCATTTTTTAAAAAGTAACGAAACCAAATGCATTTGTGCTGGGCTCTACTTACGAACCATGCCGGGTTCATTCCGCTACTTTTTAAACTGGCGACAGACTGACGCACAAGCTGAGGGCATGATCGCGAGCGAATACATACATAAATGCATCGAAAATAGGCAAAACACAACTAAACGCACAAATTGCACAAAGAAAAAATACCCTGTGTCCCAATATTGAGTTATAGTCCATGAAATCACATATATATATTCTCCAACTATTTATTCTCAAGATATAGACAATTTATTATATGTGTGTTTGTTTTTAAAGCTATATAGCTTGCGTTTAGTTATTTATTAACGAAAAGTTAATTTTAGTCTATACTACCCTCCTGCGTTACGCAGCAGCAAGCGAATTGAAGCAATAGGCAAAACGCAACAAGACAAGCGAATACACATGTGCTGGTTTTGTGGTTGAGACACACAAACTGCGCAAACCTTAAATACCCTTTATTGAAATATTCACTGTTAGTCAATATAATTACTTACACATAAATGTAGTACTACGACAACTAATATTAAGTATTTGTTTACAAAATATCTTTTAATTTGTGTTAATTTTAGTTTTGAATGAAGTCATGAAAAATGCCCTTCTATATTTCCAAAATACTAGTAAGCATAAGATATGGAAATCATATCAAAGTTTTTTGCATAGATCTATTGAAGAACGCAAAGTCCATATGAAGTCTAAAACTGCCGAACTCAATTTCTGTGACAACAACAAGAAAAATGAAAAAGGGCAACAACTAATCTTTGTCTCGCGCCTCGCACACTTTGCGATCACAACAAAATGCAAAACAATAATGGCCGACTTGGTTTGTTTTTCCGCGTTATCCAGTACCGCAAGCACCAGCTGATT
This sequence comes from Scaptomyza hsui, assembly GCA_018152825.1. Taxonomy (NCBI): domain Eukaryota; kingdom Metazoa; phylum Arthropoda; class Insecta; order Diptera; family Drosophilidae; genus Scaptomyza; species Scaptomyza hsui. The sequence continues at coordinate 754,621 of JAECXO010000183.1, read as the reverse complement.
TTCAACGAGTAGGCAAAACAAGTTGGCAAGGCAGATAACAAAATTACTCGCCATGTGCCTTCGCAACACAAAATGTTACTCTCTCAAAGCTGGCAGCTCTGAATTTCATTCTCGTTGGCTACCGTCAGTATGTTAAAGTATGCACATAAATTCAAAGAGAGTATTTAGAAGTGCATTTGTGTTAATGAACTACGAATACCCTTTTTAAGCATGCGTGCATCGTTTTTGTGTGATTTTACATCTGATCTGCAAAATTTATTTCCCAATTCCATTTCTTTAATTAATATTCTTGGCAATACCTGCAGGAAAGTTTCCTATTTTTAATAAAATTTATTTTTATATTTTAATGCGTATTTACGATATACATACATGAGTTATTTGCTTATGAAAATTATAATATATTGCAAGCTATGAAATCGAACAGCTAAAGTGCCCTGAATTATTTTAATAGCTGAGAAACGTGTGAGTAAGAGTGCAATGCAAAAAGAATCATAATCACAACAAACAACAAAATCACACAAATGCACTTCTAATTACTCTTTTGAATTTATGTGCATACTTTAACATACTGACGGTAGCTGCGTTGACAAAGTTACTTACAAGTGTCATAGAATAACAAATTCAGAAAGAGAATGCATGATCAGAAATTGTAAAACTGAGATTTGGCTGGCTTGGAATTATGTGCTTATCTAGGTTTTTGTAGGCAGATACTGATTAGCGAATAATTTAATTCTAAATATTTGCTTTTGACATCTAAAATGTACAATGTTTGTGAGATTATGTAAGTTGTAATGTTCGACTTTACATAATTATGTATATATGTAATTGAATAAATATTATTTAGGGTTATGGGTTATGTTATTGTGTTTATTTGTAATTGCCGAAACTAATGAAGTTGAGAAGTAAAATCAAAAAAAAATTTTGAAGAAATGCTTTTATACGCTTTCTTGCATACATTTGTAATCGATGTTTTACCATCATCCATGCAATACCCAAATATTAAACATGTCTTTATACTTTGATAGCGAAGGTCTCATAGTATATTGGTTTTGTGCAATGTCCGTCATGGTGTCTGTCAGTCCGTCTGTCCGTCTGTATGAATGCAACTTTTTTCGACAACCGTAAAGCTAGAGACTTGAAACTTTGCAATTATGTTTATCTATAGACGGTACAGATAAAGTGTTAAGATTGTGTTGCCACGCTTACTAGGAGGCTGGGAAACCGATAAATTCGATAACTGAAAACCGATAAAACCAAATATATCTCACATTCTTACAGCTAGAGTTACCAAATTTTGCACGCAGATAGCTAGTCATGTCCCTAAAAAAACAGCATCAAAATTTTGGATGCCACGCCCACTCCTTCCGCCCGCATCATCCCTGCTCCTTGAAATTGGAAACGCCTATAGTTTTTACATTTTTTCAGCTAGAGCCATCAAATTTTGTGTCAAGATAGATATTGCCGTTCCCCAAAAACATGCATCAAAATATTGGATTATTATTATTATAATTTGATGTTTCCTTTGATTTTAACTTTATTCTACTTTTATTAAAACAATATTGAATTATGTACTTACAATTACAATATTGATTATTAATTGAATTGAGGATTTATAGAATTATATGTTGAACCGCACTTGCTTGATAACTTTTCACTAATGACTACACCGAAAAATGCGCTCGCGACAATGCAAATTTGAAGACAAAAATTGACAAAATTCTGGTTATAACCAGTTAATTAACAGTTAACTTTGTCATACACGCTTTGTCTTGTTCCGTTGCTTTGTCGCTTTGATTGTTATTTTGTGTTTTTCGTTATATTTGCCTAGCGACTTGGTGCATTACTGGTCGCTAGCTGAATCGCTAGCTACCAGTGATGCACCATAGGATTGTTTTTTGTGCTTTTCTTATTCATTTTGAGTACCTAGCGATTTAGCTAGCTACTAGTGATGCATCACAGGACTGAAACTTGATATGCCTTGACACCAGCCGTACCGCAGGGAAGTGCTCAATAATCATTTTACTTTCTTTTCTGCTTGATCTTTTCATTTTAACTTACTTCTTAATTGTTATTTTGATTTGTTTTTATTTATTTGCTTTAAGTTTTGCAATTAATTTTTAAATTAAAAATCACACGTTGACTACTTATTTGCAACTGAAGAGCACTGTCGCATATCTTGGTTGCATTTTTTTCACAAGCTCCGCATCAACTTATACAATTCGAATTAGGAAAAAATTTTTCGTTTGAGTTTTTTTTCGGCGCGTGTCGTGTAACGCTCAGAAAATACGCATAAATTTAACATATATATAAGCTCATTATTATGAGCGCTAAAAGAACTCATAAATGAGTTCATATATGAGCTCATTGTTATGAGCGCTCAGACTATGGTTTGCTGGGCATGAATAGCCACATTAAAATGTATGCGCGGAGCACTTGTCATGAAATTCATTGACCTGTCTCAACTTCATTAGTTTCGGCAATTACAAATAAACGCAATAACATAACCCATATTTTATTATAACATGCTTATTTTTATATAGCCTAAATAATATTTATGCAATTACATATATACATAATTATGTAATGTCGAACATTACAACTTACATAATCTCACAAACATTGTACAATTTAGATGTCAAAAGCAAATATTTAGAATTAAATTATTCGCTAATCAGTATCTGCCTACAAAAACCTAGATAAGCACAAAATTCCAAGCCAGCCAAATCTCAGTTTTACAATTTCTGATCATGCATTCTCTTTCTGAATTTGTTATTCTATGACACTTGTAAGTAACTTTGTCAACGCAGCTACCGTCAGTATGTTAAAGTATGCACATAAATTCAAAAAGAGTAATTAGAAGTGCATTTGTGTGATTTTGTTGTTTGTTGTGATTATGATTCTTTTTGCATTGCACTCTTACTCACACGTTTCTCAGCTATTAAAATAATTCAGGGCACTTTAGCTGTTCGATTTCATAGCTTGCAATATATTATAATTTTCATAAGCAAATAACTCATGTATGTATATCGTAAATACGCATTAAAATATAAAAATAAATTTTATTAAAAATAGGAAACTTTCCTGCAGGTATTGCCAAGAATATTAATTAAAGAAATGGAATTGGGAAATAAATTTTGCAGATCAGATGTAAAATCACACAAAAACGATGCACGCATGCTTAAAAAGGGTATTCGTAGTTCATTAACACAAATGCACTTCTAAATACTCTCTTTGAATTTATGTGCATACTTTAACATACTGACGGTAGCCAACGAGAATGAAATTCAGAGCTGCCAGCTTTGAGAGAGTAACATTTCGTGTTGGGAAGGCACATGGCGAGTAATTTTGTTATCTGCCTTGCCAACTTGTTTTGCCTACTCGTTGAAAATCAGCTGGTGCTTGCGGTACTGGATAACGCGGAAAAACAAACCAAGTCGGCCATTATTGTTTTGCATTTTGTTGTGATCGCAAAGTGTGCGAGGCGCGAGACAAAGATTAGTTGTTGCCCTTTTTCATTTCTCTTGTTGTTGTCACAGAAATTGAGTTCGGCAGTTTTAGACTTCATATGGACTTTCCGTTTTTGAATAGATATATGCAAAAAACTTTGATATGATTTCCATATCTTATGCTTACTTGTATTTTGGAAATATAGAAGGGCATTTTTCATGACTTTATTCAAAACTAAAATTAACACAAATTAAAAGATATTTTGTAAACAAATACTTAATATTAGTTGTCGTAGTACCACATTTATGTGTAAGTAATTATATTGACTAACAGTGAATATTTCAATAAAGGGTATTTAAGGTTTGCGCAGTTTGTGTGTCTCAACCACAAAACCAGCACATGTGTATTCGCTTGTCTTGTTGCGTTTTGCCTATTGCTTCAATCCGCTTGCTGCTGCGTAACGCAGGAGGGTAGTATAGACTAAAATTAACTTTTCGTTAATAAATAACTAAACGCAAGCTATATAGCTTTAAAAACAAACACACATATAATAAATTGTCTATATCTTGAGAATAAATAGTTGGAGAATATATATAAGTGATTTCATGGACTATAACTCAATATTGGGACACAGGGTATTTTTTCTTTGTGCAATTTGTGCGTTTAGTTGTGTTTTGCCTATTTTCGATGCATTTATGTATGTATTCGCTCGCGATCATGCCCTCAGCTTGTGCGTCAGTCTGTCGCCAGTTTAAAAAGTAGCGGTATGAACCCGGCATGGTTCGTAAGTAGAGCCCTGCACAAATGCATATAAGACGTGTAAAATCTGTGTCTGTGTTTTGCTAAGCAAACAAAAAAAGGACCATGACTTGGAAGTGGCATGCACAGCAAGAACCATGACTTGGAAGTAGCATGCACAGCAAGAATCAAACAAACATGGGAGACATTCTACGCCGGCTGCGCAACAAAAAATTGTGCAGCGAAGGTCGTAGAATGAGAGACAATCACGCAAAATAACTGTAAATGCTGAGCCACGGTATACATATACAAATTCTTCTTCTTTTCTTTTCCTCCGAACTTTGCTGTTTTGCACATGTATTAGTGATCTTGTGCATATGTATTGCAGCAACGCTACTTTCAGCAAATGTCTTTAGAGTCATAAGCAAGCATGTAGGAAAAGGCACCCGGTTTCGTTCGTTTGTTATGCGTATGTTTTCGCACGTTTAACGAACGAGTTGCCATGTCTTTGTTTAGCTCTCCAGTCTTTGTGTCGTTTGTTTTGTTAGCGCGCAAGACAGTCTTGATGTCTTGTAAGTGCATAAATGAAGGGCTCTATTCGTAAGCCACTACGCAGCTCTATTTCCCGACTACCATATACCCTGAACTTATACTTAATGCGTATAGTAATTTTTTGCGTATTATGTGACTTAACTTCAGTCTTCGATATCTATGCTGTTTCTCAACCGATTTCGATGAATGATAAGTTGACACAGATTTTCAATATTTTGTATTATGTACTAGAATTGTATTATGTCAAGAATATATATGTTTATGGGGTCGGAGATGCTTTCTTCCGCCTGTTACATACTTTTGCACACAACCACTGTACCCTTTTTTCGCATAAAGAAACAGACCCAGCTCGCAAGACTAAGCAAAACAAAAAATTCAAAGCAAACGCTGTGTGCTCAAATGCATACATACTATGAGATGTGTTTGTATGTATGCATGTCAGCGCTCATACAGTTCAAAGCGAAATTTACCAACAACTAATCAAATAAAAACAATGGTAAAAACAAATCAGAAATGGCGGGACGACACGGAAAGTCAGCATAGCAGCCAGAATCAAAACAAAAGCAGCTGTTCTACGTTGAAGGGAACTGCCTGCTCTCGTTACTTTGCCCGACCCTAAGCGCTTTTTTTTTCATGGGAGAGTGAATTTAAGTTGGCAGCTCTGAATTCCAATTTGTATATTTCATTCTCGTTGACGGTAGCTGCGTTGACAAAGTGTCATAGAATAACAAATTCAGAGAGAGTATGCATGATCAGAAATTGTATAACTGAGATTTGGCTGGCTTGGAATTTTGTGCTTATCTAGGTTTTTGTAGGCTGATACTGATTAGCGAATAATTTAATTCTAAATATTTGCTTTTGACATCTAAAATGTACAATGTTTGTGAGATTATGTAAGTTGTAATGTTCGACTTTACATAATTATGTATATATGTAATTGAATAAATATTATTTAGGGTTATGGGTTATGTTATTGTGTTTATTTGTAATTGCCGAAACTAATGAAGTTGAGAAGTAAAATCAAAAAAAAAATTTTGAAGACATGCTTTTATACGCTTTCTTGCATACATTTGTAATCGATGTTTTACCATCATCCATGCAATACCCAAATATTAAACATGTCTTTATACTTTGATAGCGAAGGTCTCATAGTATATTGGTTTTGTGCAATGTCCGTCATGGTGTCTGTCAGTCCGTCTGTCCGTCTGTATGAATGCAACTTTTTTCGACACCCGTAAAGCTAGAGACTTGAAACTTTGCAATTATGTTTGTCTATAGGCGCGACAGATAAAGTGTCAAGATTGGGGTGCCACGCCTACTAGGAGGCTGGAAAATCGATAAATTCGAGAACTGAAAACCGATAAAACCAAATATTTCTCACATTCTTACAGGTAGAGTTACCAAATTTTGCACGCAGATAACTAGTCACGTCCTTGAAAAAACTGCATCATCCTTGAAATTGGAAACGCCTATAGTTTTTACATTTTTTGGGCTAGAGCCATCAAATTTTGTGTCAAGATAGATATTGACATTCCCCAAAAACATGCACCAAAATTTTGGATTATTATTATTATAATTTGTTGTTTCCTTTGATTTTAACTTTATTCTACTTTTATTAAAACAATATTGAATTATGTACTTACAATTACAATAATTGATTATTGATTGAATTGAGGATTTATAGAATTATATGTTGACCCGCACTTGCTTGATAACTTTTCACTAATGACTGCACCGAAAAATGCGCTCGCGACAATGCAAATTTGAAGACAAAAATTTACAAAATTCTGGTTATAACCAGTTAATTAACAGTTAACTTTGTCATACACGCTTTGTCTTGTTCCGTTGCTTTGTAGCTTTGATTGTTATTTTGTGTTTTTCGTTATATTTGCCTAGCGACTTGGTGCATTACTGGTCGCTAGCTGAATCGCTAGCTACCAGTGATGCACCATACGATTTTATTTGTGTTTTTCGTTTTACTTGCCTAGCGACTTGGTGCATTACTGGTCGCTAGCTGAATCGCTAGCTACCAGTGATGCACCATAGGATTGTTTTTTGTGCTTTTCGTTTATGTGCTTTTAACGATCTTATGCATTTTCAGTACCTAGCGATTTAGCTAGCTACTAGTGATGCATCACAGGACTGAAACTTGGTATGCCATGACACCAGCCGTACCGCAGGGAAATGCTTACACATACCTACGTATACATATATATGCGTGTAGGTGTACATATGTTCTCTTGTTTTTTTTGCTGATTTTGGGCTAGGTCCCCTTCAAACTGAGCACAAACAGACATACAAGCAAACGGAAGAATGATAGAGACCAGGTTGCGACATACGAAGGGTGTTCCCGTTATAATACGTCATTGGTTTCATTTGAAGAGTTGCCACCTTATAACGTTTTTCTTACAAAAATTTAATCCATACAAATTATAAGCAAAACGAGTGAATTTGTGTTGTTTTGTAACCCTGAAAAAATCACTAAATGAAGTGCACAGTGGGCGGTTGCAGTCAAAGACAGAAAACAAAGTGCAAATAATTTGTAAATTAATTAGGACATGGAATGTTTTATTTAGGTTTTGGTTGCTATATTTGATATATATTTTATATATATTAATTGCCATCGCAAGCAGACGTGTTTTCTTTCTGCTCCGGTTTCAAATTGATAATCACAAGAGTAAAGTGCCTAAAAAACCAAAAAATTTATATTATAATTTACGCGAGAGGACGCTTTGTGCAATAAAATGCACATCAAAAAGTTATTTTGGTGAACACAATTTAACTATCTACAAATAAACAAAACTAAAATAACAGACAAAAATCAGTAGCTTAACCCCGCTCAAGACAATGAGCCAGCACGACGTTCGCTCTCAGCGACAGCGCGAGCAAGACGAGCGACGGCTCTCTTTGCAACGGAACAACGCGTACTTTGCCTATGTCGCCGAAGAAACCGAGCGCGAGCGAGCAAAAGAACTCTTGCTCTCAGCGCACGACAGTGCACGTTCGTGCTCCCCTTCTCCGTCCCTACTCTCGACGAAATCCGACTGCGCGCGGTCACCTACACCTAACACGACCAACGAACTCTTGAACGTAGCACGCGACAGAGTTCGATCATGCTCCCTGTCTCTTCTGTCCACGACGGCTGAAACAGCTACTGCAACAACAATTGCACCGGCGGCCCTCTCTCAAAACACAAAGACTGACGCGCCGTCAGCAAAACATTCCGCAGCCAACGCAAATGTAAAGCCGGCCATACAGACAGGTATGGATCGCTACATACAGATAAAGCGTAAGTTGAGCCCCCAAAAATCTACAATTAAATCGAAAATCTCTCGTGGCAACTCATGCGAAAGTCCAAACACCACCAATAGATTTCAAATCTTAGCAGATAATGCTGTCGACCTGCCGCCAGAATCAGTTGGAGGTGACCAAAAAAAGCCAAAGCCACCACCAATATTCATTCGAGAGAAAAGCTCAAGTATTTTTGTAAACAAAGTTGTAGAGCTAATTGGTCATGATAATTTCCACATCATTCCCCTAAAGAGGGGTAACATCCAGGAGATCAAAGTGCAGACAAAGACCGAAGACAACTTTAGAGTGTTGTCAAAATACTTAAAGGAAAGCAAAAAAAACTTTTACACGTACCAACTAAAAAGCTGCAAGGGCCAGCAAGTTGTACTTAAAGGTATAGAGTCGGATGTCACGCCAAATGAAATCCAAGAGGCGCTAAATGAGAAAGGATTCCGTGTTAAAAAAGTTCTTAACATCCTTAACAAGAACAGACAGCCGCAACCACTTTTCAAAGTTGAGCTTGAGCCTGAGACGCAGACAACTAAAAAATATGAGGCGCACCCCATCTACAAGCTTCAGTTTCTCTTGCACTGTAGAATCACCGTTGAAGAGCCACATAAACGCAACGGCCCGGTACAATGCATGAACTGCCAAGAATACGGCCACATAAGGACTTACTGCACACTGCGCCAGGTATGTGTAGATTGTGGCGATCTTCATGAGTCGTCGCGCTGCCCAGCAAGCAAAGGAGACCCAGCAAAAAAACAGTGCGGCAACTGTGGCGGCAATCACACAGCTAACTATAGAGGCTGCCCAATTTACAAAGAACTTAAGTCTTGCATCCACCAGCGCGTGAAAACAGCACGCACGCAAAGCGCACAGCCTAACTACATCCCATCGAAAAGCAGCCCAGACGTCTTCTTCTCGACTGCAGCCAGGTCCTCCATTAGTCCCGTATCCGTATCGAAAAACGCGACTTATGCAAGCGCCTTAAGATCTGGTCTGGTGCCTCCTGCCTCTACTGCACCGTACACACAAGCAATGCATGTGGATCAAAATACGGCACAAGACAACAAGCCACAAGAGCAGCCACAAAGCAACTTCGAAGCACTGATATGTACGCTGCAGCAGAGCTTGACAGAGTTTATGTCATTTATGCGCACAACTATGCAAGATTTAATGCGAAATCAAAGTCTTTTGGTACAAATGCTTGTATCAAAACAGTCAAAATAATCAATGGCTTCGCTACGTATATCTACGTGGAATGCTAACGGCGTTTCACAGCATAAACTTGAGTTAGCTCAATTCCTACTCGACAAGCACATCGACGTTATGCTACTATCCGAAACACACCTTACTAACAAATATAATTTTACAATAAGCGGATACACATTCTACGGAACCAATCATCCCGATGGTAAGGCACACGGCGGGACTGGTATTTTGATTAGAAGCCGGCTGAAGCACCACTACCACAAAGTGTTCGCCAGAAACTACCTACAGGCCACATCTTTAAAAGTACATCTTGATAGTGGTAACCAAATTGCACTAGCTGCCGTCTACTGCCCCCATCGATTCACCATATCTGAAGACCAATTTATGGAATTTTTCAACTCATTGGGAGAACACTTTATAGCAGCAGGAGACTATAACGCCAAGCACACACACTGGGGATCTCGCCTTGTGAATCCAAAGGGAAAGCAGCTGTACAATGCACTTGTAAAAGTAAACAACAGGCTCGGCCACGTTTCTCCTGGCACACCAACTTACTGGCCCACAGACCCCAAGAAACTACCCGACTTGATTGATTTTGCAGTTACCAAAAATATTCCCCGCAGTCTGATAAGCGCCGAAAGCCTCTCGGATCTTTCATCCGACCACTCGCCTGTTCTTATACAATTACTACGCCACCCAGAGTTTGTAAATCGCCCCGGTAAGTTGACCACACAAAAAACTAACTGGCTCAAATACAAAAAATATATAAGTTCACACATTGAACTTGATCCGCATCTGAATATGGAAGCTGACATCGATTCTATGGCAAACAAACTTGAGTCAGTCTTCGTCGAAGCAGCTCGCATCTCAACACCAACACCAGTAAATGCAGTACACGCCCAAATGACAACAAACCCCCAAATTGAACAGCTCGTTCATGAAAAGCGGCGCCTCAGGCGACATTGGCAATCCCACAGATCGCCGTCAGCAAAGCAAAATCTAAGAAGAGCCACACGTAAACTCACCAAAGCGCTAAAGCGAGAAGAAGAATATGCCCAACGCCGATACATTGAGCAACTATCAACATCTGGCACTAAAAACTCTTTGTGGAAAGCTCACCCAACTCTAAGTCCACCGACAGAAACAGTGATGCCTTTAAGAAACAATGCAGGCGGCTGGGCCCGGAGCGATGAAGACAGAGCTAAATGTTTTCCAACCTAATCCTGCTACAAACGCGTTCGCACTCCCGACCGTTATAAACGACTCTCGCAAGAATTATCAACCAGCATCTAAACCCAAAAAAATCCCCGGGCTGGGACTTAATATCCCCAAAGATGATCATTGAGCTTCCCTATTGTGCAGTCTGCATCATTGCACAGTTATTCAACGCAATCACACAACTCGGCCACTTTCCAAAGAGATGGAAAAAGTCTATCATCATAATGATTCCAAAGCTTGGTAAAGATAGAACAGTTCCCTCGTCGTATAGACCTATAAGCCTTTTATCGTGTCTATCAAAACTCTTCGAAAAATGTTTGCTGACTCGGATTAATCAATTCCTGAATCTTAATAACATAATCCCATCACATCAATTCGGTTTTCGTGAAAAACACGGAACTATTGAGCAGGTCAACCGCATAACATCAGAAATACGAAGCGCGTACGAAAATCGAGAGTACTGCACTGCAATATTTTTGGATGTGTCTCAGGCGTTCGACAGAGTCTGGTTGGAAGGTCTGTTGTACAAGATCAAAACAACGCTCCCAGTCAACACACATAAACTGTTAAAGTCGTACCTCTACGACAGGAAGTTTGCAGTAAGATGCAACTCTGCAATATCCGACGAACACCGTATTGAAGCTGGCGTTCCTCAGGGCAGCGTACTTGGGCCGACACTTTACGTACTCTACACAGCAGACATCCCAACATGCAGAGGCCTAACAACATCAAGCTTTGCTGACAATACAGCTATTCTTAGCCGCTCCAGATGCCCACTGCAAGCAACAACACAACTTGCTCGTCACATCGTTAACGTAGAAAACTGGCTATCCGACTGGCGAATTAAGGTAAACGAACAAAAATGTAAACATGTAACTTTCACTCTAAACAGGCAAGACTGTCCACCACTCACGCTTAACAACACTCCACTCCCGAAAGCAAACGAAGTAACGTACCTGGGAGTACACTTGGACAGAAGACTTACATGGCGCAGGCACATTGAAGCTAAGAGAACACAGCTTAAACTCAAAGCCAATAGCCTCCATTGGCTTATCAACGCTCGCTCTCCGCTAAGTCTGGACTACAAGGTTCTGCTCTACAACTCCGTTTTGAAACCAATCTGGACCTATGGCTGCCAGCTATGGGGTAACGCGTGCAGCAGTAACATTGACATCGTGCAAAGAGCCCAGTCGAAGATCCTAAGAACTATCACCGGGGCACCGTGGTACGTTCGCAACGAAAACATACAAAAGGACTTAAACGTACCACCGGTCAGGGAAGTCATAGCGGAACACAAGGAAAGGTACTTGAGCAAGCTCTCATCGCACCCAAACAATCTCGCGAGAGGCCTCACAAACACGTGCAGCCGATCCCGCCTCCGTCGTAATGATCTTCCTACCCAGCGATGAGTTGAGGAACGCGTTTCCACCCTACCAGTTCAAAAAGTAACTGTTAGTAATTAATGCTTGTAAGATTTGTAAACTTTTTGTCAGTTCCTTGTTTTTATACATTAAGGGAAATAACCAAAAATAAATAGCAAAGTTATAAAGAAAAAAAATATTTGATATAAATAACAATAGCTAAGACTTTTATGAGATAATTTATGAACTAAGTACTATTAAAAAATAATATCAAATTTGAAACCTTTTCCCAATGTCACACGGCTTGCACATTTTTTTAATGCCGTTGCTATTAAATTTTTAGCCAATAGAATCAGGCGAACAGCAAATAGCAAAGTTATAAAGAAAAAAAATATTTGATATAAATAACAATAGCTAAGACTTTTATGAGATAATTTATGAACTAAGTACTATTAAAAAATAATATCAAATTTGAAACCTTTTCCCAATGTCACACGGCTTGCACATTTTTTTAATGCCGTTGCTTTTAAATTTTTAGCCAATAGAATCAGGCGAACAGTGATTTCAGTGGCCGCCTTCCACCTTTTTGAGCTCGGTAAGTCGCAATCTGGTCTCTCTCATTCTTGAAGCAAACGTATGTCAATGTATATACATATATGTGTATGCATAAGATCGCTGGCGTACCAGCGCATTCTTTAAATGGGTTCATTGTCGCAGCGAAAGCTAGCGACAGAATACATTGCAATTTTCTAGCGCCACGCTACGCCGGCAAATCGAGCGGCGCAAGATGTATTTAATAAGGTGGTCCCAAATTTGACAGCTCGCTCAAATGTCGGTACAAGCGATCCCAGTCGCTAGTGATGTAAGTGTCCATCGATGAAAATCACCGTACACAAATATCGCCTACAATGCTACAATGTGCACTAATAAGCTGTTTTTATTCACATAGAAATCGATACAGTTGCTTTGAGATATCGATGAGCTCTCTTTTTCATTCACTGGTACCGAGCTGTCACTAATGGGACCACCTTGTTAAATACATCTTGGAGCGGCGCATTGCGTTCGGCTGTCCGTCCTCTCTCAACTCGCAACGCTGCTCGGGTTCTCTGAGAGCGAAATGAGAGAATTTCAATTTTGCGTGTATTTTGTTGGTGTGACCTACCATCGACACTCAATCGTTATCAGTACCAAGTTTGATAAAGCGAAGTGACGCATCTCTATGTATCAATTATCGCTGATTTTACACACATTTCCTCACATTTCTGCAGCTAGAGTTACCAAATTTGACACAAAGATAGCTAGTCCCGTCTCTCAAATAACTATATGTATGTATGTTTGTATGTATGTATGTATGTATGTTTTTTTTTTTTTTTTTTTTTTTTTTTTTGAATTTATTTATTACTTATCTTATATATTTATTTATTTATATGTATATATAGAGGTAACATATAAATTATAAGTTATAATTAAAATTATATGCTAGCGTGTTTTTTTTTTCCTGAAGGCTATGGCAACGTAGGCCTTCAGCTCGTGCTAGTCTAGGTTAAGAATATTTACATATTTACAGATTTTTATAGTTAGGGTTTTGTTTGTGTGTTTAAATATTGTGTGTGTATGTTATGTGATTGTTTTATATGTTGAAGTAAAGGTTAGTTTTTTTTTTTTGAAGTGTTTGGGGGTGTGGGGCTTGAGAGGCATTGTAGTGGGTTGGTGTTTTGGAATATTGCATGTCATTGTGTTTTGAGAGAGTTGCAGGTGGAAAGTATGTGTTCTATTGAGATGTGTTGGTTGCAGTATGGGCATGTCCTGGGGGTGTTGTCAATGTAGGATTTGTGGGTGATTTTTGTGTGTCCGAGTCTGAGTCTCGTTATTTTGATTTGTTCTTCGCGTGTTAGGGAAAGATGATTTTTTGAAGAGGTGGTAGCTGTCGTATTTGTTGTGATTTATGTTTTGGCCGTAGTCTGCTTTTGCAACCATAATTGATTTGGCGATTCCTAACAGAGTGGATGAATTGCAGCTGAATTTTGTGCTTGAGAGGCATTTTACTATGTTGGTTGATTGTTTGAGATTGTGTGTGAGTTGTTCTGTGTGGGGACAGTTTTTTCTATTTTTTAGTTTTAGTATGAGGTTGAAATCGTCCGCCTATGCACTTAGGTTGATGTTTGGGTTTTGGGTGAGCATTTCGGTGAGTTTGTTGTAAGCTACTACAAATAAGACTACCGAGAGCGGTGATCCCTGGGGGATGCCGTTAGGGATTGGGTGGAAAGAGGAGAAGGCTGTGTTGATGCGTTTTGTTGTTTTTCGGTTGGTCATGACGTTTTTGACGTAGTTGAGTATTTTTGGTCCAGTTTTCCATTCTGTAAGTTGGTCGAGGATTGTGTGGATTCCTATTCTGTCGAAGGCTCTCGCAAAGTCGAAGGATATTATTGATGTGTGGTTTGTTTTGGAGATGCTTCTAGCTAGTAGATGGTCAACTAGGAGTAGACTGTCTATAGCTTATTTCCCCTTCTTAAAACCAGTTTGACTGTTATGGATGAGTTTGTCATTGGAAACAAACCACCACAGTCGCTTTGCTATTTTTTTGTCTAGGATTTTTGATAGGTATGGATTGAGGGATATGGGTCGGTAGGAGTTTAGTGAGGTTTTGTCAGAGTTGGGTTTCGGTATTGGGATTATTATACTGTTCTTGTAGGCTTGGGGAATGTAGTTGGTAAATATGGCGTTCTCTAGGTCTATAATTCTGTTTTTTGTTTTTTTGTCTAGATTTTTAATCATAGCGTAATTAATTCTGTCCAGTCCAGGCTTTTTTCTTTTTTTTTAACTTTGCTATTTATTTTTGGCTGTATCCCTTAACATAAAACTAGGAAATGTCAAAAAGTTTACAAATCTTACTAACATTACTTATCTACCAGTTACTTTTTGGACTGATAGCTTGGAGTCGCGGTCCTCAACTCATCGCTGGGTAGGAAGGTCAATCTCTCGCGAGATTGTTTGGGTGCGATGTGAGCTTCCTCAAGTACCTTTCCTTGTGTTCCGCTATGACTTCCCTGACCGGTGGTACGTTTAAGTCCTTTTGTATGTTTTCGTTGCGAACATACCACGGTGCCCCGGTGATAGTTCTCAGGATCTTTGACTGGGCTCTTTGGACGATGTCGATGTTACTGCTGCACGCGTTACCCCATAGCTGGCAGCCATAGGTCCAGATTGGTTTCAAAACGGAGTTGTAGAGCAGAACCTTGTAATCCAGCCTTAGCGGAGAGCGAGCGTTGATAAGCCAATGGAGGCTATTGGCTTTGAGTTTAAGCTGTGTTCTCTTAGCTTCAATGTGCCTGCGCCACGTAAGTCTTCTGTCCAAGTGTACTCCCAAGTACGTTACTTCGTTTGCTTGCTGGAGTGGGGTGTTGTTAAGCGTAAGTGGTGGACAGTCTTGCCTGTTTAGAGTGAAAATTACATGTTTACATTTTTGTTTGTTAACCTTAATTCGCCAGTCGGATAGCCAGTTTTTATACTTTGATACTGAAAGTATCATAGTATATTGGTTTTGTGCAATGTCCGTCATGGTGTCTGTCTGTCCGTCTGTCCGTCCGTATGAACGCAACTTTTTTCGACACCCGTAAAGCTAGAGACTTGAAACTTTGCAATTATGTTTATCCATAGAAGGTACATATAAAGTGTTAAGATCGGGGTGCCACGCCCACTAGGAGACTGGGAAATCGATAAATTCGATAACTAAAAACCGATAAAACCAAATATTTCTCTTATTCTTACAGATAGAATTACCAAATTTTGCACGAAGATAGCTAGTCACGTCCCTGAAAAATCTGCATCAAAATTTTGCTTGCCACGCCCACTCCTTCCGCCCCCATCCTGCCTGCTCCTTGAAATTGGAAACGCCTATAGTTTTCACATTTTTTGGGCTAGAGCCACAAAATGTTGTGTCAAGATTGATATTGACATTCCCCAAAAAAATGAATCAAAATTTTGGATGCCACGCCCCCTTATTCCGCCCCATGCCCCCCTTTTCCTTGAAATTGGAAACGCCTATAGTTTTTACATTTTTTTGGCTAGAGCCACCAAATTTTGTGTCAAGATAGATATTGACATTCCCCAAAAAAATGCATCAAAATTTTGGATACCATGCCCCCAGATTCCGCCCCCATCCAAATTGGAAACGCCTATAGTTTTCACATATATTGGGCCAGAGCCTCCAAATTTAGTGTCAATATAGGTAGTGTAGTTTTCCAAAAGATCTGCATCAAAAATTTGGATGCCACGCCTACCTCTGCCGCCCACCTTTTAAATTTGGGAGTTAAGTTATCTTCCACAGTTTTTGAGCTAAAGTCATCAAATTTGGTAACATGATAGCTAGCGATGTTTACCACTCGGCCCACTCCTTTTCAAGCAGACTCCTTATCATCCGTTCTTTTACTGGTATCAAAGTATTCCGGAATCGGTTGCGTCCGACTGCAACGTTTTTACTTGTTTACGTTAACGATGTGACGAGCAAGTTGTGTTGTTGCTTGCAGTGGGCATCTTAAGCGACTAAGAATAGCTGTATCGTCAGCAAAGGTTAATGTTGTTAGGCCTCTGCATGTTGGGATGTCTGATGTGTAGAGAACGTATAGTGTCGGCCCAAGTACGCTGCCCTGAGGAACGCCAGCTTCAATACGGTGTTCGTCGGATATTGCAGAATTACATCTCACTGCAAACTTCCTGTCGTAGAGGTACGACTGTAACAGTTTATGTGTGTTGACTGGGAGCGTTGTTTTGATCTTATACATCAGGCCTTCCAACCAGACTCTGTCAAATGCCTGAGACACATCCAAAAATATTGCAGTACAGTATTCTCGATTTTCGAACGCGCTTCGTATTTCTGATGTTATGCGGTTAACCTGGTCAATAGTTCCGTGTTTTTGACGAAAGCCGAAGTGATGTGATGGGATTATGTTATGGAGATTCAGGAATTGATTAATCCGAGTCAGCAAACATTTTTCGAAGAGTTTTGATAGACACGATAAAAGGCTTATAGGTCTATACGACGAGGGAACTGTTCTATCTTTACCAAGCTTTGGAATCATTATGATGATAGACTTTTTCCATCTCTTTGGAAAGTGGCCGAGTTGTGTGATTGCGTTGAATAACTTTGCAATGATGCAGACTGCACAATAGGGAAGCTCAATGATCATCTTTGGGGATATTAAGTCCCAGCCCGGGGATTTTTTTGGGTTTAGATGCTGGTTGATAATTCTTGCGACTTCATTCGGGCGGAATACTATTGGCTCATGTTGAAGGGGAGAGTCGTTTATAACGGTCGGGAGTGCGAACGCGTTTGTAGCAGGATTAGGTTGGAAAACATTTTGCAGATGTTCCGCAAATGTGTTGGCTCTGTCTTCATCGCTCCGGGCCCAGCCGCCTGCATGGTTTCTTAAAGGCATCACTGTTTCTGTCGGCGGACTTAGAGTTGGATGAGCTTTCCACAAAGAGTTTTTAGTGCCAGATGTTGATAGTTGCTCAATGTATCGGCGTTGGGCATATTCTTCTTCTCGCTTTAGCGCTTTGGTGAGTTTACGTGTGGCTCTTCTTAGATTTTGCTTTGCTGACGGCGATCTGTGGGATTGCCAATGTCGCCTGAGGCGCCGCTTTTCATGAACGAGCTGTTCAATTTGGGGGTTTGTTGTCATTTGGGCGTGTACTGCATTTACTGGTGTTGGTGTTGAGATGCGAGCTGCTTCGACGAAGACTGGCTCAAGTTTGTTTGCCATAGAATCGATGTCAGCTTCCATATTCAGATGCGGATCCAGTTAAATGTGTGAACTTATATATTTTTTGTATTTGAGCCAGTTAGTTTTTTGTGTGGTCAACTTACCGGGGCGATTTACAAACTCTGGGTGGCGTAGTAATTGTATAAGAACAGGCGAGTGGTCGGATGAAAGATCCGAGAGGCTTTCGGCGCTTATCAGGCTGCGGGGAATATTTTTGGTAACTGCAAAATCAATCAAGTCGGGTAGTTTCTTGGGGTCTGTGGGCCAGTAAGTTGGTGTGCCAGGAGAGACATGGCCGAGCCTGTTGTTTACTTTTACAAGTGCGTTGTACAGCTGCTTTCCCTTTGGATTCACAAGGCGAGATCCCCAGTGTGTGTGCTTGGCATTGTAGTCTCCTGCTGCTATAAAGTGTTCTCCTAATGAATTGAAAAATTCCATAAATTGGTCTTCAGATATTGTTAATCGAGGGGGGCAGTAGACGGCGGCTAGTGCAATTTGGTTACCACTATCAACATGTATTTTTAAAGATGTGGCCTGTAGGTAGTTTCTGGCGAACACTTTGTGGTAGTGGTGCTTCAGCCGGCTTCTAATCAGAATACCAGTCCCGCCGTGTGCCTTACCATCGGGATGATTGGTTCCGTAGAATGTGTATCCGCTTATTGTAAAATTATCTTTGTTTGTAAAGTGTGTTTCGGAGAGTAGCATAACGTCGATGTGCTTGTCGAGTAGGAATTGAGCTAACTCAAGTTTATGCTGTGAAACGCCGTTAGCATTCCACGTAGATATACGTAGCGAAGCCATTGATTATTTTGACTGTTGTGATACAAGCATTTGTACCAAAATACTTTGATTTCGCATTAAAACTTGCATGGTTGTGCGCATAAATGAATAAACCCTGTCAAGCTCTGCTGCAGCGTACATATCATTGCTTGAAAGTTGTTTTGTTGTTGCTCTTTTGGCTTGTTGTCTTGTGCAGTATTTTGATCCGCATGCTTTGCTTGTGCGTACGGTGCATTTAAGGCAGAAGGCTCTAGTCCTGATCTTAAGGCGCTTGCATAAGTCGCGTTTTTGGATAAGGGTACGGGACCAAGGGAGGACCTGGCTGCAGTCGAGAAGAAGACATCTGGGCTGCTTTTCGATGGGATGTAGTTAGGCTGTGCGCTTTGCGTGCGTGCTGTTTTCACGCGCTGGTGGATGCGAGACTTAAGTTCTTTGTAAATTGGGCAGCCTCTATAGTTAGCTGTGTGATTGCCGCCACAGTTGCCGCACTGTTTTTTTGCTGGGTCTCCTTTGCTTGCTGGGCAGCGCGACGACTCATGAAGATCGCCGCAAACTACACATACCGGGCGCAGTGTGCAGTAAGTCCTTATGTGGCCGTATTCTTGGCAGTTCATGCATTGTACCGGGCCGTTGCGTTTATGTGGCTCCAGTCCAGGTGTGTTGCTTTTTAGTGTGTTAAGTGCTGCTGTAAATTCGATGTTGGTTATTGGTTTTTCTATTTCTAATGCTCTTTTTTATGGGGGTGTAAGTGTGGTTGTGTATGTTGTTGAGCGTTGTACGTTTTAAATTGGTGAATTTCGTGGTGAAGTTATGGTCGGATGCTGCTTCTGAAAATTTTTTGAAAAAAAGTTCTGCAATTTCTTTTTTGTTGGTGGAGTGTGTAAATGTTGGGGTTGAGGATGCAGTGGATTTGTTTTTGAGGGTTAGGCCCGCAAAATCTTCTTATATTGCTCCAAATTCTTTTGGGTGGGGTGTCGGGGGTTATTGCTCGGTAAATTGTTTAGTACAATTTTGTTTTTGACTTTTTCAGGGGTAGTCTAAAAAGTGCGTTAGCTTTTTTAAATTGTATGATGTTTTCTGTTGTTATTTCTCTTTTTAGTCTGTGCCATCTTCTTTTCTTTTCGTCTCTTAGTATTTGTAGCTCTTTATTCCACCAGGGGACGTTGTGGGGGCGGCTCATAGAGTGTGTTTGGGGGAGTGTTCTGTGTGCGCTGGAAATGATTATTTTGTGTATTGTAGCTGCTTCTTTGCTTATGTTTGTGATGGTTGGTATCTGTAGTTGGTATCTTCTGTTAATTTTGAGAATTGTTCCCAGTTTTCTTTGTCGGTGATAAAGTTAGGTTTGGCTGTTATGTGTTTGTTGTCTTACAAGCGAAGAGGGATATTAACATCGGGAAGTGGTCGCTGCCATAGAGATCATCTTCTGTTTGCCATGTGCTGTCAATTTTAAGTATATGGCTGCTAAAGGTTAGTTCGATGTTCGTTAGTGTGTTGTGGGTGCTGAGATGTGTTGGTGATCCGTCGTTTATTAGAATGTATGCAATGCATTTTTCTATTAGTTTCCCTCTAGAGTTGCTTGTATTTGACCCCCAGTTCCTGTGCCAGCTGTTGAAGTCGCCTGTGACCAGCGTCAGTATGTGTGACGTTTCTATTACGGCTTGGAGGTTGTGGAGTGAATATCTTTGATTTGGTGCAATGTATGCTGATATCAGCCTAAATTTTTGTTTGGAAGTGCATTCTACGCAAATTCCGTCAAAATCATTGTTAAGTATTATTTCTTGTGTTTTTAGGGATTTATGGACTAGTAATGCTACGCCTCCATAGGAGGGAGCGGTGTTTTTTGTTAACAGTTGCTAGTTGGTAGGTATGGGTGTGGGTAGGATGTTTACTTTGTGGGTTTTTTGTAGGGATAAGATGTGAGGTGTGTGTTTGGTTATCAGTATTTGGAGTTCGCTGCAGCTGTTGAGATATCCGTTGATGTTCCATTGGATAATTCTAATGTTCATTTAGATGGTTGTTTTTGTTTTTGATTTTTTGGGATGTAGAAAGTTTGTATGTGTGGTTTATTATAACTACAGCGTGTGTGAGCCACCAAAGGGTTGCCTATTCGGGCTCTAAGTGTTGGGGGGTGGTCGGCGTCCCTCCGCTCACAACATATTTGACACGTTTGTCTTCGCCAATGTCGCGTGCGGGTGGACGCCGTCCACTTCTGGTGCTTGTAAATTTTAAATACTGTCGCTTTCGCTGTTGTTTTAGGTCTGATTCTTATTTAAGGTTTTTGATTTTAATATGTTGTGTTTTAAGGGCTTAAGGTTAGTTGCTAGGGTGTTGTTTTTTTCTTTGGGGAAAATTCGTTGTTTTAAGTCTTGAGATCGTTCGCATGTTAGATCTTTTGTGTTGACGGGGTCGTCTAGACCCATATCTTCAAGGTGGCGGTTTGAGGGTGTGCGTTTTGGTGGTGTTGTTACCAATGCAATTTATGCAACTTTTTTTATGGGTGCAGATCTCGTTTTCCTCTGTGTGTGTTTTTCCGGAGCAGTTGTGCATATTTCTTCAGGGCTTTTGCATGTCGGTGTTAGGTGGCCAGAACGAAGGCATTTTTTGCATCTCAGGGGCATTGGGATGTAATGTATTTAATTGCCCTCTTTGCTAATGAGCACAGCCTCCGTTTTTTGGGGTGCTATCTGCAGTCCTACTGAAGAGAGCCACTGTGTAGCTTTCGCGATGGCTAGGTTGCACTTTCCCTCCACTGCGTTGAGCTCCTTGGCGACGACCACTATCGCCACGTCGTCCGCAAAGACTACAAGGTGAACATCGTCAGGCATTGATAGACGAAAAACTCCGTCATACATGACGTTCCATAGTAGAGGTCCCAGTACCGACCCTTGTGGCACGCCTCCAGATACCTGGTGCTCCTCTGTCGCCTCGCTGGTATCATACCTTAGGATTCTATCCTTGAAGTAGCTTCTGGTTATCCTCAGTAGGCACTCCGGAACGTTGAGCGCCTCGAGAGCCTCCAGGATGCAGCCCAACTTAGCCGTATTGACGGCATTTTTGACATCCAGCGTTGTCACTTGTAAGGACGTTTCTTGGCCGAGGTCGGCGTCTCAGTCGCGCCCAGAGTCTCTTACACATATTTTGTAAAATGCTGGGACCCTGGAGTGAGCCGCACCGGAGTCGGACACCAAGACGTAGACATAAAGGGGTTGGGGTAGATCGGCCGCCCGGCTCGACACCTTCGGGGTAGGTTAAGGGCAGAGCTGCGGGTCCAGGGTGATAGCCCGGAAGACTCGTCGGCCCTTTCCCTCAGATTGCTCTTCGGCGTCGATTCCGGCGTCAAGCCAGAGGTTTCGGGACACGAAGGGGTGAGAGGCAAAGCGTGCAGCGGGTTAGCCCAGGGTAAAACCCGGAAGCCCTTCCAGCAGCCCACCTGGCCCCACCCACCTCGCTCGTGCTCACCGGCGGCGTCGTTAGACGCGTGTAGATGGCCCAGGTGAAGATCTGCGGAGCACAGGGTAATACCCGGAATGCGTCTGCAAACTACTTCCCCCAAGCCCGCTACAGCTGCAACGCGCGGGTATTACCCGGTTGTCGCTACACACGGATCTAGACCAAGGAGCAGGCATCGCAGAATCTAGGGTATGACCCGGAAGATTCGCTATCCAGCCCCTCATGTCCGACCCGTGTGGGCCGTACGGTGAGGCGACCCGAAGCCCGAGGCTTCGACTACCCGCTGAAAAGAAAGGTGGGCGAAGGGGAGTGCGGGACAACACAAAGAAAACACACACTTGAACATTTATTTATTTTTATTCTAAAGATCATTTGTCTCTTTTTATTTTAATCATCTTAGGGAGGGGGAAAAAGGTACGAGGTACCGCTACATTGTTGTTTTGGCCATGGGCCAACTTACCCCTCACCGTACGTGTGTGTGTGTGGGTGTGTATGAGTGTGTGTGTACCGCCTGTGCCTCTGTGTCTGCGTGCCGGTGGTGTGGGTACGTTGAGTGTATGCAGGTGTATGTGGTGTGTGTAGGCGCTGGCGTGGTAGGTACGTGTGTGAGTGTAGCGGGGTGTGTGTGTGTGTGTATGCCGGTGTGTGCGTACCGCGCTTTGCGTTTGTGCGGGGTGTGTGCCACGCGTGTGTGTGTATGTGGCGTACGCTCTTACACTGCCACTTGCACTTTCACTTGCACTTTTCTGCTGCCGCTGTTGCCGCTCCGGGGATTTGAGGTTGCCGCTCCTGTAGTTGTAGGGGACACAGCTGTTGTAGCTTGCCGTGGTTGTTGTTGTTGCTGCTATCAGATGCAGTCGCTGTGGCTGTTGTTGTGGCCGGGGCTACTTTGACCGTGGCTGTGGTTGTTGTTGTTGCCGTGGCTGTTTGTTGTTGCTGCTACAAACTGCAATCGCTGTTGTTGTTGTTGTGGCCAGGGCTGCTTTGACCGTGGCTGTGGTTGTTGTTGTTGCCGTGGCTGTTGTTGTTGCTGCTATAAGCTGCAGTCGCTGTTGTTGTTGTTGTGGCCAGGGCTGCTTTGACCGTGGCTGTGGTTGTTGTTGTTGCCGTGGCTGTTGTTGTTGCTGCTATAAGCTGCAGTCGCTGTTGTTGTTGTTGTGGCCAGGGCTGCGGTGACCGTTGCTGTGGTTGTTGCTGTTGCCGTGGCTGCTGCGCTTCGCTGCTGTTGTTGCTGCCGCTGGGGCTGCCGTGGTCGTTGCTGTTGTTGTTGTATTGTTGCTGCTTCCGTTGTTGTTGTTGTTGTTGTCACCGGGGCGCATTTAACTCCGATACGTTTTGTCTCGCGGCGCGTCGAAAAACTTCTTCCTCGTCTTCTCAATTTTGCAAAATCATCCAGTGCGTCGGTTGGCTCACTTTGCGCAACGATCGAGCTTTTTGTCGTGGAGGCGCTCTCGCAACTGCGCAACACTACTGAGCGCGCCTCACGACGTAAAGCTAGCAGCTTTTGTGAGGTAGCAGAATGCTACCTCGCACCCTCCTCTTACTTCGGGGGGCGGTGACGGACGGTGACCTTGCCGCCCTGAGATACCTTCACCTGGAACCCCTGGTTGTCCAACTCCATCATGTACTTCCGCCCTCGGTCATGGCATATCCGGACGGCCACTTCCACGCTTTCAATGACCGCCTCAGGGAGCATTCCGCCGGTCCCTACGACCCGCCATGACTCCGGAGCCCTCTCCCAATCATTGGCGTAAAACGGCAGGTCGTCCAGACTCCCGACGTGAACGCCTGTAAGGGCTTCGTCTACGAGGTCGTCCGGCCAGTCGAAGTCCATGGCGATGTCCAGCTCCGCGTTTCTTGTCGGCAATTCTACTCCGAGGGCGGAGTCTGGTATCTCGTCCTCCGGGATGAAGACGTCCGTACTGCGGCTGTCCTCCGACATATACCCTTCCGGATCCACGTATTTTCTGCAGTGACCCTCCAGGCTCCAGAACAGGATCTTTCACTCCGCTTCCGACATCCCTTCTCTGAAAAATATCGTCGGCTCTATGAAGATTTATCTTTGGTTTTGTGTGTGGGATGGGAGGTGATTAGTCGGGAGTGAGGGGAACCGAAGGGAGGTTAGTCCATTTTTTTTGTCGGGGGCTCCTCGTCGTCGTCCCCGTTAAAAGGCTTAAGGTCGGCGAGATTGGCAACGCGTCGTCGTCTCGTCTCCTCGTGTTGGACCCTTACGACATTTGGGGAGACGAACTTCACAACTCGGTATGGGCCGTCAAATTTTGGCGCCAGCTTTGCTGCAAATCCTTCTGCCGCGTTGGATAGCACGTGGTGCTTTGCTAACACCCTTGCTCCCAGAGTAGGCCGCCAATCCGGTCGGCGCAGGTTGTATTCCCTGGACTGCTCCTGGGATGCCCTCTGCGTATTCCCCTTCACGACCTCGAATATCGCTTGTAGTTCGGTGGCCCGCGTCTCGGGACCCACGACTGGTCTTCCGCTTCCCGGGGTCACTTCGTCGTACAAAGCGTTGGGCAGTCTGGGCTCTCGTCCTTGCACCAGGTAGGCTGGGCTGAATTTGGTGGTGTCGGAGATACTGGTGTTTATGGCCAGCATAATTTCTGGCAGCAATTCATCCCACGTGCGTTGATGCCCTTCCACGTGCTGTGCCAGCATCGTCTTGATGGTCCGGTTGGCTCTCTCCGTGGGGTTTTGTTGGGGACTATAGGGGGCGGTGTGCTGCAACTCCATCCCAAGCTGCTGGCAAAAGCGGGTGAAGGACCGACTAGTGAACTGGGTTCCGTTGTCACACACGAAACATTTCGGGGTCCCGAACCGACAGAGAATCCTTTCCCTGAATGCCTTTTCCAAATGAGCCGTTGTGGCCTTCCGCAGCGGGACCAACTCTACCCACTTTGAAAAATGCTCGAAAAACACCAGAAGCATCGTGTTTCCGTGCTTGGATCTGGGAAGAGGTCCGACGAAGTCTGCGCATACCGTTGCGAAGGGTTCCGACACCTGCCTGGTCAACATCCTCCCAGCTGGTCTGAGCTGGCTCACCTTAAACAGCTGGCACTTGCTGCATTGTCTTACATACTTGTTTACATCCCTGAATAGTCCAGGCAAGTAGTATCTCTGCATCACGCGTCCAATGGTCTTTCGGACCCCCTGGTGTCCGGCGGTGGGGTGGTTGTGACACTCGCTTTGAACACGTTGTCGTTGGCCAGACGGGACGCAGAGCTTCCAAGGGACGTACTCTTCTTCTATGGGGCGGTGTCCAAGGTGTCGGTATAGCTGCCCATTCTCCAGCATGTAATCCGGGTACTGGTCAGGGTGATCCCGGATGCGTCTGACCATCTTCTGGACCCACGGACATTCGGCCTCCACTTGCGTTAATTGCAACACCTCATCGAGTGGTTGCCGGGATAACGCGTCAGCTACCACATTCAGCTTCCCCCGACGATAGTGGACGTCGAACTGGTACTGCTGAAGTTCCAAGGCCCACCTCGCAATTCGGCCGGTCGGATTATCTATACTATTTAACCAGTTGAGGGCGAGATGATCGGTCACCACGTCGAAACGGTAACCCTCGAGGAAGCATCGCAACTTCCGAATGGCCCACAAAATAGCCAAGCACTCCTTTTCAGTTGCCGAGAAATTCTCCTCGGGCTTGGTTAGCCTCCGACTGACGTATGCGATTACCCGCTCGGCTCCTTCCAGCTCCTGTGTCAGGACTGCTCCGATCCCGAAGTCGCTAGCGTCTGTCTGTAGCGCGAACTTGACTGTGAAGTCCGGGCATGCGAGGACAGGTGCTTCAGTCAGTCGGCGCTTCAATTCCTCGAAAGCGTGCTGCTGCGGCGCGGCCCACTCCCAGCGTTTGTTCTTCCTCATCCTGTGGGACTGACTCCGAACCCGCTGGACTTGCGATGCCAGTTTTATTCCGCGCTCGCTGCCCCGGTTCTTGCTCTCGCCGTCTCTTGGGAGTCACTGTAGTCCTCGCACCACCGCTACCCTGCTGTCGGACCTTGTCGGCTGCACTAGGAGGTAGTTTTGTAACCGGCGACGTCTGTGTGGTCGTATTCGCGCTAACAATGGAAGCTGACTTGCTTCTGCCAGCAGAAGCTTCGTACAGCTTAAAAGCCTTCGCTGCTAAGTCTCTCACCAGTTGGTTAACGTGCCGCTGCCCGATCAAAAGTGCATTTAGGCTGTTCAGAGTGGAACCCAGCTGCTCGAAGACATCTTTGCCTTCTGGCTCCTTCCCATGGGGTCAAGCGACCGCCGCAGGTGCAGGCATGGCAAATGGAGGTGCCAAACTTTGAGCCGGGTGTGATGCAATCCCCTGGGGGGCGATCTCGGCAATGCCAAGCGGCGCACAATACCCACCACTGCTATCCATCCGCTCCACTCACTCGCAGAACTTCAGGCAGTACCTCGTTGACCAAAAGTTTCCCTAAGGTGTTAAACCGGTGGAGGTTATACCGCCCCGACTCGGTCACCAGAGCCCCAAAATGCACCGCCGCAACGGAGGGGGTTGGTAATAGCCGGTACCGTGGCTTTTTGCTTGCGCGCTGCTTTCTTGTGGGCCACTGAAGGTCTCTGCTATGAGTCTCCTCGTAAACCTCTGCAGTTTTTCTGGCTAGTTCGGCTATGTGGGCAACTCCAGCTAGCACCAGACACGCATCGTCCGAGACAGTTCGGAAGCCGCTACACACCCTGATCGCCCCTAGGCGGTGGGTAGCCGTTAGACCACGGGAGTAGCTGTCGTAGCGGAGGCCAGGGTGCCAAATAGGCGCAGCGTACAGCATCACCGCCCTAGTCACGCTGGAAATTAGAGCTATCCTATACTGCTTCGGACCTCTCGTATTTGGCATAATACGCGATAGAGCACGATTTGTTAGAGAAGCTTTCGAGCTGGCGTACTTCAAGTGCTCCTTAAAGGAAAGTCTGGTGTCCAGCATCACTCCCAGGTACTTAATTGCTCTCTTTGCTGTGATTAACGTGTTTGCCACTGTAATGGTTGCCGTCTCCACTGCTTTTCGGCTGCTTATGAGTACAGCCTCGGCTTTGTGGGTCGCAATCTGGAATCCAACCGAGGATAACCACTGGATGACCAGTTCTATCGATTGGTTGCATCTAGCCTCCGCAGCCTTGAGCTCCTTAGCTACCACCACCAACGCCACGTCGTCTCCACTTCGCCGTGTTGAACGCGTTTTTAACGTCTAGCGATCAGGCAATACTTTTTGGCGCTTCTTTTCCACCTACTGCCGGCTATCGCTTCGGAGGCAATCTCCACCACCTTGCCGATTGCGTCAAGCGTTGACCTCGATTTACGGAAGCCGAACTGCTGGTCCGAAAGCCCTCTTGTAGCGCATATGGCGCGCTCAAGTCGTATGAAGATAATGTGCTCTAGTATCCTTCCGACCGTATCAATTAGGCAAATGGGACTGTAGGCAGCTGGATCCTCAAGTGGCTTCCCAGGCTTTGATAGCAGTACCAGGCGCTGGAGTTTCCACCTATTAGGGAAGAATCCGTTGCGTAGACAGTTGTTGTACATCTCGGGGCAGATCGCAAGTTCTAACTTGAGAGCTCTATTAGGAATTCCGTCTGGCTCGGGCGCCTTGCTAGGCTGCTTGGCGGATCTCTTCCAAGGTGACCTCTTCGATGTCGGCAGGCATGCTAGACGCTGGCGCGGGATCGAGCTCATCAGCCATGCTGGGAAATAGGTGCATCACGATATCTCTGAGCGCCCCCTTATAGGAAGGCTGGCAGCGGGAAAAAGCGTTGAAGCGTTTGACAACGATTTTGTGGGCGTCGCCCCAAGGATTGTTCTCAGCCGTGTCACAAAGTTCAAGGAACATCTGCGCTTACTAACCTTAATAAGTTTCTGCAGCTGCCTCCTGCATGCGAGAAACTCTGCTTGTCTGGCTTGGTACACAGGGGAACCGCATTAGCGCTGGTAGTGGCGTCTAGCGTAGTTGCAGACGTTTCGAGCCTCTGCTATCTCCTCGTTCCTTGAAAATGGTGCCTCTGGTACCTCTTGCTCCTGGCCATGCTGGCATCGCAATCGCGGCTTATCAGCATCAAGGATTGGTCCATCACAGCCTCGGTGTTGTCTGCGCTATCCGGGATCCCTGCGGATGCAAGCTGTGTACCAAAGATACGCGTGTCGAGCGTCTCGGCACGGTATTTTTGCCTGGGTTGGGTTGGAGCATGATGACGATTACTTCGTGCTCCGACGGTGAACCATATGGCGGCATGGTCGCTCCCATTGTAAGGGTCGTCGATGCTCCAGCTGGAAAAGCTAACCAGCGAACGTGATGTCAACGACTGATCCTAGCGCTGCTCTGCTGAAAGTGTGCTGATTCCCCTGGTTAAGAAAGGCAACGTCCGGTAGCGTGAAGGCCTCAAGTAGGGCTCGGCCCCTAGCGTTCGTAGACGAGCTACCCCACTCTTCGGCCCATGCGTTAAAGTCACCAGCGATGATGAGTGGGTGCCGGCCTCTAGCATCTGCCACCAGAGAGTCCAGGGTGTTGTTAAACTCGAAGAGCTGTAGGCTAGGGGCCAGATAGACGGAGTAGATCCACATTTCGCCCGCCATGAGCGAACCACTGCGCTCTTGCCCAACACCAACTCCATTTCAACCTTGAGCTACTTGGTGCATTCCAGGCCGACTTCCTTTAGCTCCAAAAGCAAGTCGCCTTTTGCAGTGCGACGAGCTTTGGAGACCTTATCGCGGACTCCGTTGAGCTTGCCATCATCTCTACGCGTAACAAGCGATAAGACTTCGCTGTATGACAGCTCGCTTGTACTTATGACTAGCGCATCTGATCTGGGTTTTTTGGGCTGCCTACCGGGCGGGTTGCCAGGCTTTCTAGGCGGCTTAATCGCTTTCCTCCGTTGCACCGTTTGCCACGTGGTGCATGGGGCCGATTCCAAAGACGCCGGATCCGGAAGGCTAGTTTTACTTCTCTTGGATGGAGAAGGTCGCTGGCTAGCCTCGCGTTCTCGCAGTCTCTTGGGCGTTATGATCGTCCTTGCAACACCGCTACCCTGCTGACGAACCTTATTAGATACGCTGGGTAGCATTTTTGCAACCGGCGTAGTCTGTGTGGCCGTATCTGTCTTTATACTAGTTTTGAAAGCTGGCTTGCTTCCGCTAGCAATTGCTTCGTAGAACTTAACAGCGTTCGCTGCTAAGTCACTCACAAGTTGATTAACATGTCGCTGCCCGAATAGGAGAGCATTGAGACTGCTAAAGGTGACACCCAGCTCCTCGAACGCATCCATCTCTACTGGTTCCTGAGGTGAAGCGGCTGCCACATGTGCAGGCGAGGCGCCTAAAGGTGCCAAGCTTTGTACGGGGGGAGGCGCAACCCCCTTAAGGGGGGGAAGGGGTGGTGGGAGGGGGAAATCTCGGCAATGCCGAGCTGCGCACAATTTCATTTAGTGCTACCACTTGTCTCTAAATCGCGTTGAACTTCAAGCAGTCCCTCGGTGACCTATGGTTTCTCTAAGGTGTTTGAACCTGTGGGGGTTATACGGCCCCAAAGCCGTCACCAGAGCCCCACGGAGCACCGCCGCGACGGAGGGGGTTGGTAATAGCCGGTTCCGTGGCCTTTTGCTTGCTGCTGCTTGAAATTTCCTACTGCAGAAAATACACCAAAATGACGCGCCTGAATGTTATGCAACGAAATTTAATCTTGCACCCAGTGCGCGAAACAATAACTGCAGGGACACCTCTTGATGGCGCCACCTGTAATCAACTGCAGAAACTAACTGGCGCTGTTCGCTCAGCTGGAACTGCTATACAAAGCGCACAGCCCTGGTACCTGTGCAATCAGCTGGCAATGTGGTATTTCTAATTACACAAATAGCACACCACGGTGGATATGTGTGCAATATGTGTAATATTTGCGTGTAATAAAGCCGCGCACACCAGCTAGATTGACCAAAAATGCGCAAGGTAAACGGGAAAGCTCCAAATAAGAACGCGCGATACAAGCCAAGGAACTCGTTTGGAATCGGCGATGAAGACAACAAGTGAGTGGCACCGCCTCTTACCGCCCCAGCACAGGTATGGCACTGCGAAAACACTACAAGGACGGAGCGACAGGAAAACGCGACCGCACTTGCAAAGTTCACACACTATCTCCTGTATGCATGTATGTTTGTATGTACATATGTAAGTATGCATGTATGTATGTATGTATGTGTGTATGTATGTATGTATGTATGTATGTATGTATGTATGTGTGTATGTATGTATGTATGTGTATTAATATTATTATTATAATTAACACTGTGCAACATTTTTTATGTCATGGTAACCGAACTGTCAATTGATATTTTTTTCTTTTTGATAGATAAAGAAAAACTAAGAAATTCGGCATCATTACTTTAGGCAAATTGGCTCGGAAAAAGGAGTTTTATTTTTTTGAAGTTTTTCGTTAATTTTGACTTTGAGCATTTTTGAGATATTTTTTCAAAGCTTATATCTCGACAACGGTAAGAAATATTTTGATAGTGTCTTTGGCAAAGTTCTATATAACAAGTAGACAAATAAAAATGCAGAACAAGTCAACCCAAAAATTTCATCTAGGGTCCAAAAATCTCAAAAACGCCCAAAAATATGAAATTGTTTGACCTTTTAAGCATTTAGCTCAGTACATCTCTTCCAAATGTGGATATATGCACGACTTTATGTGTTTATCATATTAGTGGCATCCTTACAAATTTTTAGGTATAATATATGTCATATATTTTAAGAGCTTTTGTACTTATTTTAAATGAAAATATGAACATATAAGCGAGCGACAACTTTTAATTCTGCCACCAATGAATCCAGTGCCTTTATGCAGGCGTAACATCTGGTTGTCCATTTGGGTCTTTCATCCAAATCATGGGTTTCGCAAATTGAAATTGTGCTCCCTTTCCCTTCATCCAATCCATGAGAATGGTGTTGTAATTTCTGCACACATTTTTTGGAGTAAAATCTTCACTTCCAATAGCGGGCTCATCGAAATAGTTAGTGTATGCTATATTAAACGCATCAGTAACTAATTTTTTTCGATCTTGTCCATCTGATTTTGGAACAATGCGACCACACACGAAACAAAAATTGTCTAGTTTTTTTGCATATGTTTTGCATTTTAGAACTTGGAATAAAAAAACACCGGCGATCAAAGCAAACTAATGCACTTTACGAAAGCTGAACATAGATTAAAAACTAGATTGCATTAAGCTTCGCATACAAAAATATGTGTTACTATTTTGGACAACTGATAAGCATCAGCTCATTTGCTTCCATTTTTAGCCTATCGGGTATATCGGTGTTGTGCAAATGTAAAAACATATTAACATATCATTAATAGCAATGTCGATGAAGCCATGCCTAAAACAAAGATTATATTGAAGATTGATATTGACTTAAGCTGTCGGAAGTAAGATAGGTCTAGTGCCTAGGGTATTTTCTAGTCGAGCTGTCCTAACTATGGCCAACTTTATTGTTTTTATACTCTGATACTGAAAATAAAGGGCATATTGTTTTAATGAAAAAAAAAAAAAATAGACATACAAGTCGTCGTTTCATCACATTACCATTTAAAATAAGTACAAAATCTTTTAAAATATATAACATATATTATACCTAAAAATTTGTAAGGATGCCACCAATATGAATAACACATAAAGTCGTGCATATATCCACATTTGGAAGAGATGTACTGAGCTAAATTCTTAAAAGGTCAAAAATTTTCATATTTTTGGGCGTTTTTGCGATTTTTGGACCCTAGATGAAATTTTTGGGTTGACTTGTTCTGCATTTTTATTTGTCTACTTGTTATATAGAACTTTGCCAAAGACACTATCAAAATATTTCTTACCGTTGTCGAGATATAAGCTTTGAAAAAATATCTCAAAAATGCTCAAAGTCAAAATTAGCGAATAACTTCAAAAAAATAATATTTTCCGAGCCAATTTGCCTAAAGTAATGATGCAGAATTTCTTAGTTTTTCTTTATCTATCAGAAAAAAATATCAAGTGACAGTTCGGTTTTTATGTGTTGCACAGTGTAATTAAGTAATTAATTATTAAATATAATAAAGAAATTTTTGAACAAGATATATTTATTATAATTTGTTTAATTTGGGGTTGGGAAAAATATGTTGGCGATTATGTAAATTTTCTATGTTATTTGTACTTATCTGTTGTGTTGCCTAAAACTTCTAATGTGGATGTCGCCAGGTATACGTATCCGACTCGTAAGAACAATTAATCATCGATAAAATAATTAAGTATACGAGTGAATTGAGTTTTTGGTATTTTAAATTGACTTTGGAAATTTATTAAACTTAAGCTTAACCCTACTAAGTTAGAACTTTGAACAGTGGCTTAAGCCACGCGTTTGATTTTGGCTTCCGTAGGCTAGCAGGCTTGGCTTATGGTGAAGTTCAAGCGACGGCAGCTGTGATGAGCATTTACGGGATTTTTCGACCTTTGGCATAAATAGTTGTGTTTAGTGTTTATTTGTTAATAAAAAGTTGTCAAGCCAGGTTAGAATAACCGGCAAGTTCTCCTCACTCCACCGTGCCTCTTCTTTTATGATGCGAAGAGACTTTTCAATAATGTGCTGTGCGCTCCCAAATTCTCCATGGTGCTTTTCATATAGCTGCTTGACCATTTCGAAGCCTTTTTGAGTCAAAAAAAATCCTGTGGCCGAGCTTATTAAATGATCCCACAAATTTGTATTATTTTGAAGCCTGAAATAAAACATATACTTTACTTGCAAAAGTGTTCTATAATTTTTTTTCATGCACATCGTTTTTTATTCTGAATAGCTTTGATCAAACTACTGTTTTAATGAACGAACTATATCCCTAATCGCTGTATCGCAAATGGTTCTTTCGTTTGATTTGGTTCTTTTGTCACTGACTCCAGAACATTTTGGATAGGATTATTCTGCAACGAAAATCACAGTTACAATAACCCAGCCACTTTTAAAGAGACCGACGTTGCTTACCCAGTGCACTAATAGCCTATTTCCATTGCTCCGCTTCCGTAAATTTTAACAGTAACTGACGAAAGCTGTTTCCATAGCTCTGTTAACTGAACCTCCGTAAATAAATCAGCTGTTCGGTTTGTTTTGCTTTGAATTTTTTGCAAAAAAGTGAGAAAAACTAACCGAAATTGTACATTGCAAATAAGTAACAGCGTGTTGCTTACTTTTATGGCTTATTTTTAGTGCCTACCAGCATTTTTGCTTACATTGCACAAGCAGTACAAGTCCATTTTCCTATATACGTGGGAGTTATTCTGATCTGCCCTAAGTGCAACAAAATTATCCGCCCACAGTTTTAAAAGCAATCCTTTGAACCTTGGCACCCAGTTCGATTGTTTCCTACAATAATTCATCAAAAAACAAAATTTTTAATTCAATTCAAAAAAAAAGCAGTGGAAATACGCTATTATTCTTCAGTTAATATATACGTTCAGTTTTACTTCAGTTAATTCCTTATAGGAGAATACATGCAAACTGAACCTCAGTTACTGTTAACTAACATAACTGAGAATAACTGAGCAGTGGAAATACGCTATAAGGGTAACATGTCCGAAATTTTGGAATAAATTAATTTTTTTTGCTGATATGCATTTTTTTGTTATATAGATATATAAAACTAAGTCGTGTTTGTTACAACACTTATAACTCGAGATCTGCTGGACCAATTTTCATGGTGTTTGATTCGTTGTATTTGTCGCCGCCCCGAATATCAGAAAACGTCTTAAAAACAATGAAAGCTCGCGACATGGCGGTTTTTGGTATCCAAACATCCAATATCAATCTATATATATAAAACAAAGTCGTGTTTGTTACAACACTTATAACTCTAGATCTGCTGGACCAATTTTCATGGTTTTTGATTCGTTGGATTTGTCTCCGCCCCGAATAGCAGAATACATATTAAAAACAATGAAAACTCGCGACATGGCGGTTTTTGGTATCCAAACATCCAATATCAATCTATATATATAAAACAAAGTCGTGTTTGCTACAACACTTATAACTCTAGATCTGCTGGACCAATTTTCATGGTTTCATGGTTTTTGATTCGTTGGATTTGTCTCCGCCCGAATAGCAGAACACATCTTAAAAACAATGAAAACTCGATATGTGTAATGAATTCTTAATCATTTCAATCAATGCTCATTTATTTTATGTCAAACATTTGTTGTCCAATCCTGTCAAATACTGTAACAACTATTCATGTGTGCGTTCAGAAATTTATTTTGTGTAAAAAGTTCAGGCACTGTTATTATACTTGGTTGATTTATGTGGGTTTGTGCAAGTGAATATTCAGTATTACTATTAATAACAATGCCGCGTCCTAGAAGATCTAATATTTTTCAGCGGAGCGCTAATGCAATTAGGCAACGGAATATCGCGAGTCAATTATCTGATGAAGAACGAGAAATTGCACGAGAAGAGCGCCGCGTTAGTATGGAGCAAAGAAGGGCCCTAATTCGTGCATCTCTTACACAAGAGCAAAGAGAGGCAGCCCGTGAAACTGCTAGGTTAGAAACGAGAAATCGTCGAGCTTATCGTACAGATGAACAGAGGAATAATCTTCAAAGTGCAAGAAGAAATGGTTCAAGTATTGATTTGAATCGAGCAGCGTTTCTATATGATTGCACCATCTACTACAGCTTGCATTGTTAGTTTGCATTGGTCCAATGGACGTTGTTTGCCAGCATTGTGGCGCATTGAAGTTTGCTGGTGAAACGCCTGGTTTGTGCTGCTATAGTGGTAAAGTGTAATTGCCATTATCCCTGCTTTATGGCGAAACACTAGAATCGACATTTTCTAGCGAACACTCAAAAATACAATGTCTGTTTCCAAATGACTTGATTTGGGGTGGAAATTATCGAAGATTACGGATATAATCCGACATTTAAGATTCAAGGCTAGATTTGCCATCGCAAATCTGGCAAATATACTTGATGGGAAATATGGAAGAACAACTTGACCGGCGTCAAGGTATCAACACAGCTAAGAAAAGAGCAGTTCTCCAAGATCTGCAGCAAATGCTACATGAACATCATGCATTGGTCAGGCTGTTCAAAACTGCTTTAGAGCGCATGATAAAAGACCAGCTGGAACACATGAACGCACATTTAATGCTCCAACAATCGATGAAGTGGCAATCCTGATTGTTGGTGAAAACTAGAAAACACGTGATATTGTACTTACACGACGCAATACTGGGCAACTACAAAGAATATAGGAAACACACCGTTCATATGACGCGTTACAATACCCACTGATGTTTGGCAAGGAGACGATGGATATCACTTTAATATCAAAATGATTAATTCATTGAATGGTGAGGAAACTACCAAGAAGGTTAGTTTGATGAATTATTACGCATATCGTTTGATGATTCGTGAAAATTCTGATAATTATTTGTTGCGATTTCGTCGACTGCTTCAACAATATTGCGTTGACATGTACGTAAAAATCGAAACGGAGCGCTTGACTTTCATTCGGTTGAATCAAGCTAAATTGCGTTCGGAAGAGTATATTCATTTACGCGATGCAATTAGCACAGAAGGAGATTCAGAAAATGTTGGTCGATTGACTATTTTACCGGCGACATACACAGGTAGCCCGCGTCATATGCATGAATATGCGCAAGATGCAATGACATATGTTCGTCATTATGGTCGGCTAGATCTATTTATTACATTTACATGTAATCCGAAATGGATGGAAATTATTCAATTGCTGCTTCCCGGACAAACATCAAGGGATCGTCACGACATCACCGCACGTGCAAAAAATTCGGTCAGTAATGAATTACATTGTTAAGCAACACGTCTTTGGGATTACTCGATGCTGGATGTATTCAGTCGAATGGCAAAAACGAGGCCTACCGCAAGCTTACATTCTAATTTGGTTAGTCGAAAGAATTCGGCCAGATCAAATAGATGGCATCATATGTGCGGAGATTCCTGCTCCTGAAACCGATCCAGACCTACATGATGTTGTAATCACGAATAGGATTCATGGACCGTGTGGCACTATCAACTGCCAATCACCGTGCATGGTCGACGGCAAGTTTTCCAAACGGTATCCACGAAAACTGACGGCAGAAACCATTACAGGCAACTATGGTTATCCATTGTATCGGCGTCGATCGCCCGATGATAATAGTAGAACTATCACAGCTAAAGTGAAAGGAAACGATTTCGTTGTTGATAACAGTTGAATTGTTCCCTATTCGCCACTTCTCCAAAAAATTCAAGGCACATTATAATGTTGAGTATTGCAATTCGGTCAAGTCAATTAAATACATTTGCAAATAAGTCACGAAAGGGAGCGACATGGCGGTTTTTGGTATCCAAACATCCAATATCAACGATGAAATCATGCGCTATCAAGTTGGTAGATATGTGAACTGCAATGAAGCAATTTGGCGTATATTCTCATTCACTATTCACGAACGTCATCCCACTGTTGTACATTTGGGGGTGCATCTAGAGAACGGTCAGAGAGTATATTTTACACCGTCCAATGCTGCTCAACGTGCCGAAAGACCTCCAGCGACAACACTGACCAGTTTCTTTGCGATTTTTCAAAGCGATCCGTTCGCACGAACGTTTCTTTACTCGGAAATGCCACATTATTACACTTGGAACGCTACATCGAAGAAATTTCAACGTCGGAAGCAAGGCGATGCAGTTCCTGGTCATCCAGATATGCGTTCTACTGATGCTCTTGGTCGTATTTACACAGTTCATGCGAAGAATGACGATTGTTTCTATTTGAGGTTGTTGCTGGTATATGTTCGAGGGCCAACATCATTTGAATCACTACGATTTGTTAATGGTATAGTGTGCCCCACATTTCGTGCAGCATGTCAAGAGCTGAGTTTGCTTAAAAACGATACTCATTGGGATACGACAATCGCAGAAGCAATTATTTCTGTATCTCCAAGTCAGATTTGCTATCATATTCAACGAAGCTTAATAGTGCTACGTTCGGCCTCTATGGATGAACAAATTGCAGTTGCTGATGAGCTGATGGTAGCGGAATCTAACGTTTATGCTATGACAGCTGCACGGCCCGCTGATGCTGCCCATCGACCTCCATCTCTTTCCATCAAAAACAGTGCGCACTGCCGTCTTGATGACTTGGAGCACACCTTGGTTGACATGAATGCCATATTGACGCGACTAAAACAAAAAATTGATAGCCACACGGATAACGCAAATCAAAAACTTAAGGAATCTTGGGATGCACCAAACAAGGCAAGTGTCTGTTTTTATCATACCAAATTTGGTGCCAGCGCCATAAAAAGTTCACAGCCGTGCTGGTTTGTGTCAAAACAGGGTAACTAAGGCAGCTGTCGTCTGTTCTGAGCAGATGATAGCGCAAACCTGGTCGCTCGCTTTACTACTGAGTACCGTCTCCTTATTTTTGATCGTACTACTAACATTAAGTTTCTTATTGATTCCGGATCAGTCATATCACTCATCCCGATCTCAATATTAAAAAGGGAACGACAAAAGAGCGACCTTAAACTTTACGCAGCCAACCAGTCAATAATCGACACTTATGGCACGTTAAATGTAAAAATTGATCTCAATCTGCAACGCAAGTTCAACTGGTCATTTCGCTCATCGTCGCTAACATCCAATCAGCAATCATCGGAGCTGATTTTCTCACGAACCATGGCTTACGCTTGATCCCAAAAGTAAGAAACTCATGGATCCAAAATCCGAGATGTCAACAACTGGGAAACTATCTCAAGTTAAACTATACAACGTCTCGACAATCAACTCACGTGAACTGCACGGAATCACTCGTCCATATGCTGACCTACTCAATCGCTTTATTGAAATAACACGACCCAACACATCTCTAGCAACACGCATCGATAATAATGTATCGCACTACATAGAGACAAATGGAGCTCCAGTTTTTGACAAACCCAAACGGCTTACTGGTGAGAAACTGAAGGCTGCACATCGCGATTTGGATTTACTGCTTCAACATGGAGTAATCCGCCCACCCAGTAGCCAATGGGCCAGTCCAATTAACTTGGCACCTAAAAAAAACGGATGGCGCACCACAGGTGATTACAGAAAGCTTAACTCTCGCACCACTCCAGACCGCTATCCTGTCCCACACTGTGACGACATTCTTCAGCGCCTGCACGGCTCAAAAGTTTTTTCTACGATTGACCTTGAGCGCGCATATCATCAAATTTCAGTTGCTACTTGCGACATCGCAAAAACAGCTGTAACAACGCCATTCGGGTTATTTGAATTCATTGGCATGCCACCTGGTCTCCGAAATGAAGCGCAAACATTTCAACGGCACATGGATAACCTGCTGCGTAGTTTTTCCTTTGTCAGGAGCATCTCCAGCACCTTACCAAAGGCTTCGAGATTCTCCGTACAAGCAACTTGACCATCAACCCGCAAAAATGCCAATTTGGGCAAAGTGAGGCTACCTTCATATAAAAACTGACGCCTCAGA
Source organism: Scaptomyza hsui (assembly GCA_018152825.1). Lineage (NCBI taxonomy): Eukaryota > Metazoa > Arthropoda > Insecta > Diptera > Drosophilidae > Scaptomyza > Scaptomyza hsui. Next base: position 716,276 of record JAECXO010000183.1, on the reverse strand, counting down.
TACTGCAATTGGTGCTTCGCTCGAGCAGTTTGAAGGCAATGTTTGGCGCCCTGTCTCCATTTTCTCTCGAAAGCTGAGCCCAGCAGAAAAAAATTACAGCACGTACGATCGCGAGCTTTTAGCTATATTCTCTGCAGTGATTTTTTTAAGCACATTCTTGAAGGACGACCCTTTATTATACAGACAAACCATAAGCCATTATTGTTTGCATTTGAACAAATGGCTTCCAAGGCATCAGCACGTCAATTGCGCCAACTGGACCTAATTTCCCAGTTTTCAACAGAAATTGTACATGTTTCTGGAAAAGACAACACTGTTGCGGATGCACTTTCTCGCATTAATTCAATTAATATGCCAAGCACCTTAACAAAGTGATGAGGAAATCATACAGAAACTGTTTGCATTGATCAGCTGGACTTACTATGCGACACTTCAACTGGACGCGAGCGACCATACTTGCCAAAAATTATAAGACATCAAGCTTTCGATTCAGTGCACGGCCTGGCACACCCAAGTGGCCGCACAACCGCGAAATTGCTTCGGCAACGCTTCGTCTGGTCAGGTATAAAGAGAGATGCAACTCTCTGGGCACGTCAATGTGTCGCATGCCAATGCTCTAAAATTTATCGGCACACACGCAGTGCTCTCGAAAGAATAGAGGTGCCGGACAACTGCTTTGAACATATCCATTTGGATCTAATAGAGCTTCCCTGCATCAATAGTTTCCGGCCGGTTTAGTAGATGGCCACTCGCTGTTCCGTTGCGGAACATGACAGCTGAAACCATTGCAATGGCACTCTACTAGCAGTGGGTTTGCTTATTTGGATAACAAGGTTTACATTATAAATGTAAATGGCGAGCACAAGGCAATCTCAATTGACCTACTTAAACCCGCTTTCCTTGTTAATCTCGATAAGCAGAATAAAGAAAAAATATACAAGTAGAGCAGTTAATTTAGATATGATTTAAAATGATAAGCAAAATAAATGAAATTTATAATAACGAACCAAATTTTAGAGTAAATGCATTACGAATATTGCAAAAACATCGCGAATTCATCAAAATAGTTGAATTCGAGAATGAATATATAGAAACTTTTCAAAGAATCGCAAGCCCATTAATCAATTGTTCTAAAACTAAAAAGGGCATGGTATTGAGTACATTACCTTACGTAATGATCAAAATAATCAGTGAAGCACATGCAATACTAGGTACCCAAACCATATTGATGCTGCGCTTACACCGCTAAAAACTCCAGTATCCATCAAACAATGGAATGGAATGCATTAGCGAGAAAAAAAAATGATTATAAAGACAAGTTCGAGAAATCATACAAATGTATAAATTCTGACAAAACATTAAGATCAGATACGTTGATACATCACGCGCAAATACAAACAGCTCAATACAATACATAGTAATAACAATAAACCAAGTCAATGCTAATTGACACAGGAGCATAAAAATCAATGTCAGAAAATTATAAAATCTTTAAAAATAAGATTACATAATATTGGTATTAGACGGAGTATTGTAATAACAATCCCGGAAAATCCAAATCTGCTAGCTGAATTAAACAAGAGCCAGTTACAAGATTAAGATGAGTCTAAACCAATAATCAATTCAGATAGTGATAGTGATATTGAAACGCTCCAGGAAAATACAGAAATTACAATGACTAACCAAGTAGCCTTAGATAGGGAATATGTGAAGCAGGTTTCCTCTTCAGTCCCTGAATTTGATGGTAAAAAACTATCAATAAACAGATTCCTAACTGCTTTGCGCATTGTGGAAAGAACCAAAGGCAACCAAGAAGATATAGCAGTTGAGGTTACTATATCAAAAATAACCGGCACAATTTTGTACAAAGTACAAGATGAAACTACTATATCCGGAATCATTAACAAGCTGAAAAGTAACGTAAAAGGAGAATCTTCTAAATTGGCAAATACTAAACAAAAGGGCAAAACAGCATCACAATATACAATGGAAATGGACAATTTGCGAAAGCAATTGTAAGCATCATATATTGATGATGGCTTAGACCCAGAAAATGCAGAAAAATTCTCCACAAAAGAATCAATAACTGCAATGAATGAAAAGCTGAAAATGATATTGGAAGCAGGTAACTTCGTTACTTTCAATGATGTAATGGGTAATTACACCCATTGCAGCACAGAAATGACTGGAAGTTCTAGTACAATATTATTCCAGCGAGGCCGCAACAATAGAGGAGGTAGTTACCCACCGCAAAGAGGTAGAGGCAATGGCCGCGGTAACTACAATTCCTATAACAATAATAATAATTACAGCAATAACAGAAACAACAATAGAAGTGAACGAAGTTATAGCCGAGGAAGGAATAATTCCAACCGAGGCAACAACCAAAATAGAAACAATTATAACAATAACAATAATGTTTGAGTTGCCCAAAATTCTTCGGGAAACTCACAGACACCGCCAGATAATCAAGGTTAAATAATAAAATATATACTGTTAACTTAAGTCTCAACAATTTCGTACCACTCAAAAATGTTGCAACAAATAAAATGATAACATTTTTGATTGATACAGGTGCAGATATTTCAATTATAAAAGAAAATTCTGATGTCTTTCATGACATCCAAATGAATAGAATTATAGACATTCGAGGCATAGGAGAAGGAGTAATAAACTCCAAAGGACTAGCCTCAATTGAACTCCAAACAGACAAATACATTATTCCATACAAATTTAATCTACTTCATCCAGATTTCGCAATCCCTTGCGATGGAATAATAGGATTAGATTTTATAAACAAATTTAATTGCCAATTAGATTACAATAGTTCCGAGGATTGGCTAATAATTAGACCGCTAAACCTAACGTATCCTATCAATGTTCCAATAAAATTTAGTTCATGTACTAATTCAACACTTCTACCAGCAAGATCCCAAGTGATACGCAAAATAGAGTTGTCTTCAGCAGAAAAAAACATTTTAATTCCCAATCAGGAAATTAAACCGGGTGTTTATGTTGCAAACACGATTGCAACAGCCCAGAATGCTTTCGTCCGATCCTTAAATACAACAGATACATGCCAAATAGTAGGCATTAATAATTTAAAATTTGAATCACTTTCGAACTACAAGGTAGCTCAAAATCTCAAAGACAGTTGAAAAGAGTCTGTTATTAATAAATTAAAGAAAAATTTTCCAACTCTGTTTAAGAAACAACTTTAAGAAATATGCACCCCATCACCAGTAGTGATGTGTTCGGACTTGAAACCGAACCAATCACAACAAACAATTTCTATAAGCAAAAGTTGAGACTTAAGGATGATGAACCAGTATATGTAAAAAATTATCAATGTCCGCATAGCCAAATAGAAGAAATCCAGCATCAAGTTGGAAAGTTAATTGAACAAAATATTGTTGAACCGTCTATTTAACCCTTTAATAGCTAATTTTTATTAGTCCCAAGGAACACCCTTCCGGGCTCTACAGAGAAAAAATGGCGATTAGTAATTGACTATCGCCAAATAAATAAAAAATTGCTGTCCGATAAATTTCCACTCCCCAGAATTGACGATATTCTTGATCAATTGGGTCGAGTCAAATATTTTTCATGCCTTGATCTAATGTCAGGCTTCCACCAAATTGAACTTGAGGAAAACTCAAGAAATATAACGTATTTTTCAACAAGCAATGGTTCATATCGCTTCACGCGATTTCCATTTGGTTTAGAAATAGCGCCTAATTCATTTCAGAGAATGATGACAAAAGCATTCTCAGGCCTTGAGCCTACACAAGCTTTCCTTTACATGGATGATTTAATCGTTATTGGTTGTTCTGAACAACATATGGTTAAAAATTTAACAGATGTTTTCAAACTTTGTAGAAAACACAATCTGAAATAACATCCAGAAAAATGTTCATTTTTTATGCACGAGGTGACGCTTTTAGGTCACAGATGCACAGATAAAGGAATCTTACCAGATGACAAAAAATTTGTCGTCATCAATAATTATCCTGTCCCTACGGACGCAGACAGTGCTAGAAGATTCGTTGAATTTTGCAATTATTATAGACGTTTTATAAAAAACTTCGCCGAATATTCACGGCACATAACAAGATTATGTAAAAAGAATGTCCCATTTGAATGGACAACAGAGTGTGAAAAAGCATTCCAGTACCTAAAAAATAAACTTGTTCAACCAAATTTATTACAGTACCCAGATTTTAGCAAAGAATTTTGAATAATCACAGATGCAAGCAAGCAAGCATGTGGAGCAGTTTTAACTCAAAACTATAATGGACTCCAACTCCCAGTTGCAGATGCATCAAGAGCATTCACTAAAGATTAAAGCAATAAGAGTACTACAGAACAAGAACTAGTAGCAATACATTGGGCAATAACACATTTTCGACAATATATATATGGTAAACATTTAACAGTTAGAACGGATCACAGACCTTTAACATATTTATTTTCTATGGTAAACCCAAGTTCAAAATTAACACGCATGCGACTCGAGTTAGAAGAAAATGATTTTACAGTAGAGTATCTGAGAGGGAAAGACAATTTCGTGGCAGACGCCTTGTCAAGGATAACAATATCCGACCTAATTGACATGAATAGACCTAATAGTCCTGAAAGTCACTACCAGGCAACAAAGTAGACAAAACAATTCCTGCGCAGGAAATAAACAAGAACTATTGCCAAAGCAAAGTCTTGAAAAAGCATCTAGGCCCAACGTATACGAAGTCATCACAAATGACGAGGTACGAATAGTAGTGACCTTGCGAATAACAGATTCCACATGTTTATTGAAACATGGAAAAACAGTTGTAGCAAGAATTAATGTTAGCGATTTGTACTCCAATGGAATTCTCGACTTAGGTCAGTTTTTCCAAAGGCTTGAATGGCAAGCCGGTGTATCTAAAATCAGACATTTAAAAGTGGCACAGAGCGAAAAGATCTTTGAGTCAATTTCAATAGATACTTTCAAACAATTGGGCAATGAAAATTTAAAATCATTAAGAGTAGCGCTACTCAAGCCGGTGACCCAAATAAATAATGAAAAAGAACAAGTAAGAAGGCTCTAGTCGAGATTTCCCGACTAGGAGATACCCCGAACCCCATACTTAACGCGTACAGTCATTGTCTGTATGCATCTGTGACTAAACTTCAATCTTCGATATCTCTGGTGTTTCTCAACCGATTTCGGTTTCTGAAATTTTCAGAAAAGTAATATCGTTACCCCCATTATTTCAACAACCATTTTTACATTTTCCAAACTCGAGATTTTTTTGTAATCGATCACATGTGTTTGTCGGAAACCAGAATAGTTATCGATAATTTGAAACAAACTTGTTCTGCTTATGGTATAGAAGAACTTATATTCAAAATCTGAAGTCTCTAGCTCTTGTAGTCTCTGAGATCGACGCGTTCATACAGACGGACGGACAGACGGACATGGCTATATCGACTCGGCTGTGTTGCTGATCAAGAATATATATGCTTTATGGGGTCGGAGATGCTTCCTTCTGCCTGTTACATACTTTTGCACAAAACCATTATACCCCTATTACCCATTTTATGGGTTCGGAGTATAAAAAGAAGCAATATTGTCTACATTCCATGACGATAAATAAATAAAACGCTAGCAAAAGTAAAGTGACAATATTATTGGCAAAACATGACTAATCATATAAAAGAGTACATAAATAAATTTCCAAAATGGCTGACTTCGAAAACGACGAAACATACCAGATCACCTATGATACTAACCGAAACACCACAATATGCTTTTGACAGAGTGATAGTAGACACAATTGGTCCACTACCACGTTCGGAAAATGGAAATGAATACGCAATCACTTGAATATGTGATTTGACAAAGTATTTAGTAGCAATTCCAGTTGCAAACAAAAGTACGGTCAAATGAAGACGTTCATTACGGACATGGGAACAGAATACAAAAATTCCGTTATAACTGACTTGTGAAAATATTTAAAAATAGACAACATAACGTCTACAGCACACCACCACCAGACATTAGGTACCGTTGAAAGAAGTCATAGGACATTCAATGAGTACATTCGTTCAGCTTAGCTTTGTCTTTCTTTGGTTGACGGTTGTGTTTCTGTGCGCGCCTATAAATTGATAACTTTGTGAGTGTTTAAACTGTGTTTTTAATTGGTATTATTGTGTTAAACAATTGTAACAGTGATCGTGAATGTAATTTGTATGTATTTACGCGTGGAAATTGTGATTTTGCTTTATTAAATTGTTTTAATTTGCAGTCAGTGCCTAAACACACGTACATACATACATACATATATTTTGCTTTCGCTTGTTGTGTGCCTACTTACATAGAATATCTATTTACGCGCTCTTGCTCTCACGCTCTTATACCACGCACTTTCGGTTTTATTGGCCTACGCTCTGACGTTCTCTAACGTAAGCGCTCTCTCTCTCTCTCTTGTGTCAGTAACATTACGCTCATTGCACGTGTACCCTACTTTTTTTTGCTCAAGGATATTATTTTGCACATTATTAAGCTTTTCTAATTATTTTACATATTTCTTTTAACACGTTTGTCTGCTGCAGTAAAAGCTGTAAAATTTCTGGTGGATCCACCCAAGATTTCATTTTATGTAGGGCGAGTGATAACATGATTCACATGAAATGTGCTAGTTTCAATGCCAAAATCAGGGACAGCTTAGCAGCTGATTCTGGTCTTAAGTGGTATTGCCACACCTGCAATGAGATAGAGAAGGAACAGTCAAAGTTCATGAGGCTGACCTTCAATTACTTCAAAGCTGTCCGAAATAATTTCGATACGCTTCGTGGCAGTATTAAAGAGTTTGAAGACCACATTAATACTGCTAAAACGTTAAATGACTCGCCGAATCGCAAACCGATAGTCAGCCTACTGATTCTACGTTAGGTGCAACTCTTAAGCCCATTAGCGTTGTACCTCAGAGTAAATTTGTTTTTGTTTCTAGGCTCGCTTCCGATAATTCTGCGGAAGATGTAAGCGAGTATATAAAGGTAAAATTGATTACCCGCGAATTGTTGACGATTAATTTAAGTTCAAGCTCGCCCGAGATATATCGTCCTTTAAGCTGAGTGTTCCGCCGGAACTTTTCTCAACGATTTGTTTTGAAAAGTTTTGGCCGCCACACATCATAGTGAAGGAGTATGTTAGTAGGCGAAATAATAATAATAATAATATTAGGATCAGTACTGCTCCGCCTGTTGCATCTACTTTAGTAGCAAAAAACTTACACAGTTTATTACCTCCCTCTTACTGGGTTATCAGAATGTAAGAGCACTTTGTAGTAAACTTAGTAGTTTGTACCTTAATAGTCATTCTTTTCCCTTTCATGTCGTTGCCTTCACCGAAACGTGGTTAAGACAAGACATACTTAATTCGGACATATTATCACACAGATTCTGCATCTATAGAAAGGACCGTACTCTGCGACAAGGAGGCGGGGTGCTTTTTGCTGTTGATGAGGACTTGCCCTCTGAGACAGTAATTTTAGGTGGTTCTATGAATATAGAGTTTGTTGCTGTAAAGTTAAATATTAATGGTGTTGGTATTTACGTTTCTTGTTCCTATATTCCACCTTTATCTGACAACTCTGTCTACAATGAACATTTGTCAGCAATCCTTTCCATTTATTCAATGCATTCTGATAGTGATATTCTTGTATTTCTTGACGATTTTAATATTACTGTTGCTACTTGGATTTCAAGTCCGGACTCAAGCGTGTTGCAGACTGATTTTCTGGTTGGTTTATTTGAAATGTCATTGGGTCAGATCAATGGCATTCCAAATTCTCTTGATAGAATGCTTGATTTGGTATTTGTTTCGGATCCATCTACTCTGTCTGTGTCAAGATCCCTTCCCATATCTACTCCCGAAGACTTATACAACCCGACGTTGGAGGTGTTGATCACTTTGCCTGCGTGTGCCTTACGCCAGTGTAGTGAACCATTAAGACGGGTACGTCAATTTCGAAAAACCGATTTTGTAAAACTTACCCGGCTCTTAGCACTGGTTGACTGGTCGTCTTTCTATGGTTCTGAGGACTTGGATACGGTAATCAGTATTTTTTTATAGAACCTTAGACAATTTATTCGACATGTGTGTCCCATTTGGTAGGCCAAGTAGGAAAAACAAACCAGCGTGGCTTACACGAGAGTTGACTGCCCTCAAAAATCGAAAATCTAAGCTTTATAAAATTGTCATTGTCATTCTTTGGTGACGGTTGTGTTTCTGTGTGCGCCTATAAATTGCTAACTTTGTGAGTGTTTAAACTATGTTATTTATTGGTATTATTGTGTTAAACAATTGTAACAGTGATCGTGAATGTAATTTGTATGTATTTACGCGTGGATATTGTGATTTTGCTTTATTAAATTGTTTTAATTTGCATTCAGTGCCTAAACACACGTACATACATACATACATATATTTTGCTTTCGCATGTTCTGTGCCTACTAACATAAAATATCTATTTACGCGCTCTTGCTCTCACGCTCTTATACCAAGCACTTGCGGTTTTTATTAGCCTACGCTCTGACGTTCTCTAACGTAAGCGCTTTTTCTGTCTTGTCTCCGTTATATTACGCTCATTGCACGTGTACCCTACTTTTTCTTGCTCAAGGATATTATTTTGCACATTATTAAGCTTTTCTAATTATTTAACATATTTCTTTTAACATGTTTGTCTGCTGCAGTAAAAGCTGTAAAATTTCTGGTGGATCCACCCAAGATTTCATTTTATGTAGGGCGAGTGATAAAATGATTCACATGAAATGTGCTAGTTTCAATGCCAAAATCAGGGACAGCTTAGCAGCTGATTCTGGTCTTAAGTGGTATTGCCACACCTGCAATGAGATAGAGAAGGAACAGTCAAAGTTCATGAGGCTGACCTTCAATTACTTCAAAGCTGTCCGAAATAATTTCGATACGCTTCGTGGCAGTATTAAAGAGTTGGAAGACCACATTAATACTGCTAAAACGTTAAATGACTCGCCGAAGCGCAAAAAGACTTCGGGCTCTTGTCCGCTTACAGTCCCGCTGGTGTTGCCCCCCAATCCTCTTCTGCCGGCTACTGCCTCTACCCCTGCTGCCACATCCAAGCCTCCCCTAGCGGCTATTGTTAGTACCCCTACACCTGCTGCCAGCCCGTTAATGGTATTTAACTCACCGGCAACTAACCCGTTGTTACCTAAAACTAATGTTCTTCCCATAGATCCCTGTGGTTCAAACGATAGTCAGCCTACTGATTCTACGTTAGGTGCAACTCTTAAGCCCATTAGCGTTGTACCTCAGAGTAAATTTGTTTTTGTTTCTAGGCTCGCTTCCGATAATTCTGCGGAAGATGTAAGCGCGTATATAAAGGTAAAATTGATTAAATTCAAGCTCGCCTGCGATTTATCGTCCTTTAAGCTGAGTGTTCCGCCGGAACTTTTCTCAACGATTTGTTCTGAAAAGTTTTGGCCGCCACACATCATAGTGAAGGAGTATGTTAGTAGGCGAAGTAATAATAATAACAATGTTAGGATCAGTAGTGCTCCGCCTGTTGCATCCACTTTAGTAGCAAAAAACTAACACAGTTGATTACCTCTTACTGGGTTATCAGAATGTAAGAGGATTTTGTAGTAAACTTAGTAGTTTGTACCTTAATAGTCATTCTTTTCCCTTTCATGTCGTTGCCTTCACCGAAACGTGGTTAAGACAAGACATACTTAATTCTGAAGTATTATCTAACAGATTCTATAGAAAGGACCGCCCTCTGCGCCGTGGTGGTGGGGTGCTTATTGGTGTTGATGTGGACTTTTCCTCTGAGACAGTTATATTAAGTGGATCTATAGATATTGAGTTTGTTGCTGTAAAGTTAAATATTAACGGTGTTTGTATTTATATTTCTTGTTCCTATATACCACCTTTATCTGACAGCTTTGTTTATAATGAACATATGTCAGCAATACTTTCCATATCTTCTATGCTTTCTGATCATGATATTTTTGTAGTTCTTGGCGATTTTAATATTGCTGATGCTACTTTGATTTCAAATCCGGACTCAAGCGTGCTGACCCCCATGGTGCAGACTGATTTTCTGGTTGGTTTATTTGAAATGTCATTGGGTCAGATCAATGGCATTCCAAATTCTCTTGATAGAATGCTTGATTTGGTATTTGTTTCGGATCCATCTACTCTGTCTGTGTCAAGATCCCTTCCCATATCTACTCCCGAAGACTTATACAACCCGACGTTGGAGGTGTTGATCACTTTGCCTGCGTGTGCCTTACGCCAGTGTAGTGAACCATTAAGACGGGTACGTCAATTTCGAAAAACCGATTTTGTAAAACTTACCCGGCTCTTAGCACTGGTTGACTGGTCGTCTTTCTATGGTTCTGAGGACTTGGATACGGTAATCAGTATTTTTTATAGAACCTTAGACAATTTATTCGACATGTGTGTCCCATTTGGTAGGCCAAGTAGGATAAACAAACCAGCGTGGCTTACACGAGAGTTGACTGCCCCTAAAAATCGAAAATCTAAGCTTTATAAGAGTTTCAGAAAATCTGGCTCTTCTGTTCATTACTCATCATACTTGTTTGCGCGTTCCAGTTTTTCAGTCATGAATAATTCATGTTATAAAAATTACCTAAGTCGGTGCAGACTACAGTTTCAGCAAGATCCTAAGAGGTTCTATGACTTCGTTAATGCGAAGCGAAAGTCATCAACACTTCCATCTAATTTATCTTTTGAAAACAAGTCGGCCAATTCGGATCAGGCCATTGCCGATTTATTTGCCGAATTTTTTCAAACAACATACAGTTCAATTGATAATCAGGTTGATCTGCCTTACCCGTATCAGGTTGATGCCTCTAAACTGACTGGGACGTATGGTTACAGTATTTCGTGTATTGTTTTAACACAACACCATCAGTAACTCATAATTATTGTCCATATGAACTAGTATTTGGAAGGCAAAATAACTTACCAATACAATTTAACAGTGTAAATATCATAGAACCTATATATAATATAGAAGATTATTCTAAAGAAGTTAAGTTTAGACTAGAAAACGCGTATAAAAGAGCGCGAATACTTTTAGAAAAACAAAAAATTAAACAAAAAGAAATAAATGATAAGAAAGTATTAGATATTAAAATAGAAATAGGAGACCACGTTTACTTAAAAAATGAACCAGGTCATATATTAGAACCTTTTTATATAGGACCTTTTGAGGTCATTAGTATAGAAAACAATAATAATATAATTATAAAGAATAAGAAAAACAGGGAACAAAAAGTTCATAAAGATACGCTAAAAAAGATTAATAAATAATAAAAAGAGAATATATATATATATATATATATACATATATATTTCAAAATCCAAAAAAAATAACATTTTTTTTTAATACAACATAGTATATAATGATATAAAAATTAAAAATAATAGTAATACTAATTTTTATATTAAATAACTACAAAATATTACGTTATTTTTTTAAAAAGGGAGGTGTAGTATGTTGTATGTCAAACAAGCATATGCTCACAGTATTGTAGTGTTTACAATTTATCAAGTGGACATATGCCCGACTTAAAGAAAGAGTATCATACTCAAAACATAGCGGCACTTTGTTGCTTTGTTTATACAATCATAAATATACATAAGTGCAGAAATACGATCAGCCACTTATGCGGACTGACCGCAGCATGGGATCGCTAACGTAAACACTTTTCAAGTATGTACCATCTGTACATATATATATCTATACATAGCCACATACGTACGCACATACTGCAACTCTCTCTCTGCCGACGTTCTTAGCGCCAGAGCTCCCTTAGAATATTCTATGTAATAAGCATTCGATTAAAACTGAATAAAGGAGAGCGAGCACTCTCAAATAAACCTTAAAGCAGTGTTGTTAAAACATATTAGAACAGAATTGATATTATCGCATTGATTACCTATCGATATTTTGAAACCTCTCCAGCGGGCAATCGGAGAAAGTGTCGAGAATGGATGTAAAATCGGACTGAAAACGGACCCGTTTATGATAAGAGAATGGTTCGAAAATGGGCTCGAGAACGTATTAAAAAAGATTATATTTGCGATAGTAAAAATTCCCTTTTTATTTAATGTAATTTTATGTAATTTAATTATAATAACATTTTTTTTCTTAGTATTTCACAATTTTGTCACCCGGTCATCTAACATCCTCCGGGGAAAATTGTTTCGTGGACGCATCTGTTACAAAGTATAAGAATCGTATTATTTTTTGAATACAATATAAATGTACAATGCACTTACTTCGAACGGTCAGTGTCACTCTCAAACCCCTAATGCTGTTTTTAAAGTCAGTGTCGCGCCAAAGGGTGCTGGCTCGCCTGGTTGTCATTCACCTAATCAAAGGCAAAATAAATAGCACATTTAGTTATAAATGAAATATATACTTACAAAATTTTTGAAGACTTCCTCATCTGAGTTTTTTTTTGGAATTAATACTCTCACTGAAGCCGTTGCTCCAAAAATCTTCCCGTTTCATATTCATGGTTCTTTTTAAATAACATTAGGCAATTTGTATTGACATATATTTAAAAATTAGTTTGTTGTTTGTACTTACCTATTTATATGATGACTTGTTGATGGTCACAGAACTATTGGATTCATTTGAGTAACTCCGATAAGAAAAGTGTCATCATCGATAACATTTAATACGAGAAACGTATGAGAAAACGGATGTTCGCTAAAAACGGAGGTGTTTGCCCGCTGGGTCAGTGGGCAGGAATTTCGTTATCGGGAGCATCACAACAACATCTACAATAAACACAACTTCTGAAGTCATAAATCAAACGAAAATGAACACTTTTATTGCTTGTGCGTTGCGACGAAAAATCTGTGTGGTTGTTGTTGGTTGTGATGAACAAAAAAAATTATACACTGAAAGAAATTATTGAGTGAATTTTTTTCGCAATTCTTAGTATTACTTTAAAAAAAATTGCAAGTCCTACGCTTAACATGTAGTAAAAATCAATACACACCAAAACCAATTTTACTTTTTCGCATAGTGTACAAAAGTCATATATCAAACGAAAATGAACACTTAAAACGGTACTTTTCGAAACTCGAGCATTTGCTGTGTGTTCGTTGTTTAGTTTTATTTTGTTGTTGTTGTGGCGCCGGAGCACTGAGAGCAGCAAAAGCAAAGGGCTGCCCACCGAGGCTTTGAAAGATCGATATGTAGACGAGAGTCAAGGAACGGTCACAAGAAATTGATCATTTACCATTGACAAAAGCAGACGCTTAACTGTAACTAGTATTAAATTTGAATAAAAGTATTGAATTGAATCATTTAAATCGCCGTAATAATAACAGTTATGGGTAAAATTAATATCCCTATGAAAGGATCATTCAACAAATTTTTCAAGGACACCAAAAAGCTTATTATGATCACAAAAAGTCAATTGCGTAATAAGCTTTTATTTTGAAATTTTAGTGAAAAAAGTTAAGGATAATAGTTATTTTTTGTTTTTATTATAAAAGTTTTCTCTTATTCTTACAGATAGAATTACCAAATTTTGCACGAAGATAGCTAGTCACGTCCCTGAAAAAACTGCATCAAAATTTTGGATGCCACGCCCTCTCCTTCCGCCCCCATCCTGCCTGCTCCTTAAAATTGGAAACGCCAATAGTTTTCACATTTTTTGGGCTAGAGCCACCAAATTTTGTGTCAAGATAGATATTGACATTCCCCAAAAAAATGCATCAAAATTTTGGATGCCACGCCCACTGATTCCGCCCCCATGCCCCCCTTCTCCTTGAAATTGGAAACGCCTATAGTTTTTACATTTTTTGGGCTAGAGCCACCAAATTTTGTGACACTCCCCAAAAAAATTCATCAAAATTTTGGATGCCACGCCCCCTAGTGTCAATATAGGTAGTGAAGTTTTCCAAAAAACTGTATCAAAAATTTGGATGCCACGCCCACACCTTCCGCCCCCCACCCCAGCCGTTGTTAAAACGGTTAAGCGTGTATCTTCTATATTTTTTGAAATTTGGTAGGAAGATATATGGTGACATCTAAAAAATATCTGCATCAAAAATTTGGATGCCACGACTACCTCTGCCGCCCACCTTTTAAATTTGGGAGTTAAGTTATCTTCCACAGTTTTTGAGCTAAAGTCATCAAATTTGGTAACATGATAGCTGGCGATGTTTACCACTCGGCCCACTCCTTTTCAAGCAGACTCCTTACCATCCGTTCTTTTACTGGTATCAAAGTATTCCGCAGTCGGTTGCGTCCGACTGCAACGTTATTACTTGATTGTTTTTGCTTCAGAGTGTAAACGAATAATGATTTCATACACAAGTTTCGGCCTACTGTGATTTTTAAAGTGTATTAAAAAGATTTATATTTTTTTTTCAAATAAAGAAACAGTTCAAAACCTACCGTTTGTGTAAATACGTTTGACAATTTAATTCAAATCAAGCCTGTCAACGCTTCAGAGTCGAAACGAATATTGAATCCATACACAAACTTAAAACCCCAGGACCGAATTTTTGACGCTAACGTCACCGCCGTCTATGATTTACGGAACTAAACAATAAATGACACAATTATAAACAATAAATTACAATTATTTTTTTCACGGTATCCAAACGAAATAATTGAAATAAAACATATCCTATCTTGTAAGTTGGATCAAACTGCACACGGTGTGAAAATTTGATTCAAATCGGCTAAGTAGCTTAGTCAGTCAAAAACTTTTATAAAAATATAAGTCTTCTGGAAAAATAAAAGTCTCAAGAATTTGTTATAAAAGTCTTTTGCTTAAAATACCGCATTCCTTTAGGCCCCAGATAGCAGCAGGTGATTTTTGCAATAAGAAACACCCCCCGACCCGCCCCCCCACCCATCGCTCTCTATTAATTTCGTGACTTTATATATTGTAGTTCTAGATATACACAGCAAAGACTATTATAATGAATTTATGAGACTTTTATTATACTTTGATACCGAAGGTCTCCTTCCGCCCCCATCATCCCTGCTCCTTAAAATTGGAAACGCCCATAGTTTTCACATTTTTTGGGCTAGAGCCACCAAATTTTGTGTCAAGATAGATATTAACGTTCCCCAAAAAAATGCATCAAAATTTTGGATGCCACGCCCCCTGATTCCGCCCCATCCCCCCCTTCTCCGTGAAATTGGAAACGCCCATAGTTTTCACATTTTTTGGGCAAGAGCCAGCAAATTTGGTGTCAAGATAGATATTGACGTTCCCCAAAAAAATTCATCAAAATTTTGGATGCCACGCCCCCTGATTCCGCCCCCATCCCCCCTTCTACTTGAAATTGGAAACGCCTATAGTTTTCACATTTTTCGAGCTAGTGTTACCGAATTTGGTAGGAAGATATATGGTGACATCTACAAAAGATCTGCATTAAAAATTAGGATGCCACGCCCACCTCTGCCGCCCACCATTTAAAATCGGAAATTTCGATATCTTTTATAGTTTTTAAGCTAGAGACCGTAAATTGGGTAGAAAGATAGAAGGCAGCATCTACCAAAGACCTGCATAAAAATTTTGGATGCCACGCCCACCTAAGCCACCCGCCTTATAAAATCGGAATCGGCTATATCTTTAACAGTTTTTGAGCTAGAGCCACCAAACTTGGTAGGCAGATAGATAGTGACAGCTAAAAACATTTGATTCAAAAATTTGGATGCCACGCCTACCTCTGCCGCCCACCTTTTAAATTTGGGAGTTAAGTTATCTTCCACAGTTTTTGAGCTAAAGTCACCAAATTTGGTTACATGATAGCTGGCGATGTTTACCACCCGGCCCACTCCCTTCGCCCCTGCATTCCCCCTTATCAACCGTTCTTTTACTGGTATCAAAGTATTCCGCAGTCGGTTGCGTCCGACTGCAACGTTTTTACTTGTTTTTGAGAAGATTTTTTTAAATAAAAGTTTTTAAGTGATTTTAAATTTTATTTTTAATACAGAAAAAGTCTTTGAAAGACTTTTAAAATACGCGTCTTTGACAATCGTTATTAAAGACTTAAAAAACTAAAGATTAAAAATAATCATTATTTTAAATTTTTATAATATAAATAAATATAAATTTTATAATAAAAATCAAAAATAATCATTAACTTTAGACGTAAATAAAAAAATCTAAAAAAAATTTTAAAAACAATTTTTATTTATAAAAGTTATAACCTTTACGGTCCCTGATTTAAATACATAAATGAATTTTACCTGACTTATTTGTTCATACATATAAAATTTTCAAACTTCGGAGCAAGGGTGCGGCCATTAAAAATATTATTCGGTCAGCCACAAATTTTTGTGGGTTTGTGTTGAGCCTAAATGGAAAATATATTCTGCCCGGCGGTTTGATTTTTATATTTAAGGGCCACCCTAATACACACGCTAGAGATTAATGCGCAAAAAAAACAAGTAAGAAGGCTCTAGTCGAGATTTTCCGTCTAGGAAACCCTATACCTATACTTAACGCGTACAGTCATTGTCTGTATGCATCTGTGACTAAACTTCAATCTTCGATATCTCTGGTGTTTCTCAACCGATTTCGGTTTCTGAAATTTTCAGAAAAGTAAAATCGTTACCCTTTATTTCTACCCCCATTTTTACATTTTCCGAATTCGAGATTTTTTTGTAATCGATCACATGA
The DNA here is from genome assembly GCA_018152825.1 of Scaptomyza hsui. NCBI lineage: Eukaryota > Metazoa > Arthropoda > Insecta > Diptera > Drosophilidae > Scaptomyza > Scaptomyza hsui. The sequence continues at coordinate 699,560 of JAECXO010000183.1, read as the reverse complement.
GTTTGTCGGAAACCAGAAGAGTTATCGATAATTTGAAACAAACTTGTCTGCTTTTGGTATAGGAAAACTTATATACAGACGGACAGACGGACATGGCTAAAACGACTCGGCTGTTGATGCTGATCAAGAATATATATACTTTATGGGGTCGGAGATGCTTCCTTCTGCCTGTTACATATTTTTGCACAAAACCATTCTACCCCTTTTATCCATTTTATGGGCTCGGGATATAAATATATTAAAGGATCAATTTTTTTCATGGACCCTTACATAAAAATAGAAACGGTTCGGTTCACGGTTCCGATACGTTATTTGGGTTCGATTCCACATAGGGAGTATAAAAGTGCATTGGGCTGTGTTATGCACGTACATTCCGACTCAACATACTTTGAAAAGAAAAGTACATAGTGTTGTAATGTGCTGACCCGGCAAACGTGTTTTAGCCATGTATATTATTTCTAGGAAACTATTTTCCAGCTAGTTGTCGGCGAGTATGGAGGAGAAGCCTGCCAAAGCAAATGACAAAAACTACTCTCGTTATTATGTTTCCCCTCGTATATGCTTCGCAATTGTGCTATGTTAGTTTAATAGAACATCGCCGCCTCTGGTTTCCAGTCTTATTAAATTTATTTGTCTATGCATTAGTGTATGTAAAATAACCTTACTATTCTAGGGTTAAAATTTTAATGCGTGTATCTTTTACATTTTTAGAGCTACAGTCAGCAAATTTGGTAGGAAGATAGATGGTCACATTTGTAAAAGATCTGCATCAAAAATTTGGATGCCACGCTAGCCCAACACACCCAACTTATAAAATCGGAATCGGCTTTATCTTTAACTGTTTTTCAGCTAGAGCCATTAATCTTGGTAGGAAGATAAATGCTGACATTTAAAAAGATTTGATTTAAAAATTTGGATGCCACACCCAACTCTGCCGCCCACCTTTTTAATTTTGAGTTGTTAGCTGTCTTCCACAGTTTTTGAGCTAAAGCTATAAAATTTGGCGATGTTTACCACCTGGCCCACCCCTTCCGCCTATGCATTCCCCCTTTGCAATAAGACTCCTTACCATCCGTTATTTTACTGCGTGAAGTAGTCCCCTGGCCTCCCCCACAGTAGCTGTTTGTAGATTTAGTTTGTAGTAACGTAAGTCGAGAATTTGTAGATTTAATTTGTAGTTATATAAGGGAAGAGTTTTATTTTGGTTTTTATTATATTTCGTTAGTTTTATTATTATTTACTGGACCGCAAGGAGCGAGGAGTTTTAAGTTGTTTATTTTGATTTTGTTTATTTTGATTTTTATTATATTATTATTTATGATTCACGATTGAATGTATAAATGTTTTTCACCGGCAAGGAGAGCCGCTAGTTTTAAGATAAAAGAAAGTATTATGTACAGATTTAGTTTAGAAGATTAATTTTAATAAGATGTTTGAATGGACCGCCAAAAAAAACCGCAGAGTCGCAAGGGTGCAGCGCGCCAGCTGTGAGCCTCTGGAAAAGATGAAGCTCGCGACGAAGCTGGAGCGTGGGTGACTCGGGAGTTGAAAACGATCGGTGCCAGAGAAAAATAAGGAAAGCATAGATCGAGTTTAACACGTGCCCGGACGGATAATATACCAGCAAGGAAAGAAAAGGTAGTAAGTAAGGAAGGGAGTTATTTTATAATAGTTAGAGAAAGGGAAAGAAGAATAGAAACAATAAATTGATCGCAGCCGAATTTGCGTTCAAGCGAGATGCACGCGTGCCCGCTGTGCCAATTGATAGAGTATTAGTGTTGTTACCTGTTCCTTTCTTCCCACTCGATTCGGCTACCAGATCTCTCTAATAAGTGTGGAGTCTTTGCCGCCCCGCTGTTAGCATACGGTCCCGACCGCGTGACTCGTGCGGTAGTTGTGGTTCGCCCTTCGACTTTTTAGCGTAGACTCATTAACTATTCCACTCTTCTCTAAGCTTTGATAAACCCTGTTTTACAATCTCAGCGATTACAAATTTTCTTGTAAGTTGAGCCTGGCCAGTTTGAGATCTGTACCCAGGCAAATCACTCCTTTACAACTGGTATCAAAGTATTCCGCAGTCGGTTGCGTCCGACTGCAACGTTTTCACTTGCTTTTTTTGTTCTGTAAGTTGTGAAGTAGCATTTTGCTACTTCACAAATGCTGCCTGATGCAGCACTCCATCGCGCCGTGGCATGGTCACCCACTTACGCAAAAGTGAGTAAGGGAGCCAACTTCACGCGAGACAAAATGATGACTGCGCAGCCCTGGGCCGGTGAATTGGCACTTTTGAAAATGATTGGACAAAGGAAGAAGGGAGTTGAGTTTTGACACGATGTAGAACACGACTCGAGTGAGGGAAAAAACGGAGCAACGCGATCAACACAACAACAACAACAACCTAACACCAAAAACAACGACGACAGCCTCGGCAATCGGAGCAGCGAACAGCAACAACGTACCCAGCAGCATTTGCCACCGCGTCGCTAGCACCGGCCGCGGGAGTACCAGCTGCGGCGGCAACAACAACAACAACAACGTACACAGCAGCATTTGGCACCGCGTCAATAGTATCGGCCGCGGCAGTACCAGCTACGGCGGCAACAACAACAATAACAACGCCTACCGCAGTGTTTGCCACCGCAGCGCTAACGCTAGCCCCAGCAGTGCCCACAGCAACAACAAAGCCTACAGCAGCCTTTGCCACCGTTAGCTTTGGCCACAGCCGCGCGGACAACCACAACAACAACATCAACGTATCCAGTAGCACTTGCCAACAACAACATCAACGGCTACAATAGCGTTCGCCACGGCAGCTTTGGCCACAGCAGTGAGAACAACAGCCACAGCAACAACATCCACATCTGCAGCAGCGTTAACCAGCAAAACGAGAAAGGCAACGAGCGCATCGAGGGAACAGGAGTGGCAACGGGACGGACAAGTGCAAGTGCAACAGTGCAAGTGATCGATCGCGGCAATTTGGGGCAAGCGAACGCGTCCCACCCACACGCATCATCCACCCAACGACTACGCGCACATACACCCGCAAACCGCACATACACCCCCGCGCTACACACCCGCATCGCACACGCACACCCAGCGGTTACACACGCACGCCAGCTACCAAAACACACACAACGGTTGCACCCACGACGGGCATACACACGGGGACATCACCGGCACGCAGACGCAGGCACACCCACGCACACACACACACACACACACACACATACACACACACACACGCACACACACACACACGCATACACCCAGTACAGCGGGGAAAGTTGGCCCATGGCCAAGTGTAGAGCGACACTAGGCCACCTACACGCGTCAAATGGCGCGGCCGGTGAGCAACGCGAGGTGGGCGGGACTGGGTGGTCAGCTGGCAAGGTTTCCGGGTTTTACCCTAGCCAAGCCAGATGAGTACCTGGTTCCCGCCGCTTCGTATCCCGAAGCCTCTGGCTTTACGCCTGTTCGACACCGAAGGGGTGGTCCGGGGACAGGAATTGAGTCGCCTTCCGGGTCTGCACCCTAGACTCTCAGTCCCTTCCCTTAGCCCACGCTAACGGTGCCGACCCGCGCGAACGTACTGCCCCTACGCCACTTCATGTCTGTGCATTGGTGTTCGGCCCCGGAGCGGCTTACTCCAGTGTCCCAGCACATTACAAATAATCTGTAAAACAGACCCCGGACGCGACTGAGACGCCGACCCCGGCCGAGAAAACGTCCTTAGAAAGTTAAAGAAGATTGCCCATCAAGCAATTGGAAGATTTTTTTGATCAGAAACCCATTACGAGTCTAATTCGAGTCATTTTGATGCTTTAAAAACGAATAATCGTTTGTGCGATTAAAGCGCGTCTCGAAAACGACTCGCATGTCTGCCTTAAATATGATGAATCGCGCAAAATTTCAATCAATCAAAATTTGAGCATGCCTGCGATTGAAATATGCTTACTTTGTCGCGACGTCAGCATGCACGTTTATTTTGAACAGCTTGGCGAATCAAAAGCGACTCGCTTGCATGTTCAAAATATGATTCCATGCACGAAATGTAAGGAAACCAAAAATTCAGCATGCAGGTGATTGAAATATGCTTTGTGTCATATATTGAACTTATAGGCAATTATACCATGCTAGTCAATGACGCCTAATGGTCGTGCTGCCTAAGACGCCGCACAAAACGAACGTTCAAACCGTCGTTTGGTAAAAAAAAGGAGAGTAAAAATCGCGTATTTTATAATAAGCATTTACATTTACATTAACATTAACTTTAGTGTAAATATTAACATTTACATTAACATTAACACAATTATAATACATAAAGGTTACTGTTAACAAAATTGTAATAAATATCAACAATTAGACTTAAAATAAAAAATAATGTTAATCTGATAATAAAAATAATAAAAAATAAACAAACAATTTCTTTATTTCGCTTTAGCTTCGAAATGAGAGTCGAAAATTATTTGAAATATGACTAGTTTCTGACTCGAAGAAGACTAGCTTTTGATTCGAAATACGAATCGAAAATGAGTCGAAACTGCAGTCACAAGCGACCCCTCAAGAAGTGTCGCGTTCGGGAACCGTTTTCTCCCGACGGGAGTATCATTTTCGATTAGAAAATGAGCCCATATATGCTTAATTTAATCACATTGTCGACTCGAAAAAGACTCGCATGTGATTCAAAATGCTTGCTGGGGGTGGTCTTATTTAAAGTTCGCAGCTGTTTGTATGTCTGCATGTGTTCTTTATACTTTGATATTAAAAGTATCATAGTATATTGGTTTTGTGCAATGTCCGTCATGGTGTCCGTCCGTCCGTCTGTCCGTCCGTATGAAAGAAAGTTTTTTCGACACCCGTAAAGCTAGAGACTTGAAACTTTGCAATTATGTTTGTCTACATACCGGTCAGATAAAGTGTCAAGATTGTGCCACGCCTACTAGGAGGCTGGGAAATCTATAAAATCGACCACTTGAAACCGATAAAACCATATATATATCTCACATTCCAGCAGCTAGAAATAGCAAATTTTGCTAGTCATGTCTCTCAAAAAACTGGATCAAAATTTTGGATGCCACGCCCACTCATTCCGCCCTCATCCTCACTGCTCCATGAAAATTGAAAAATTTGGTGTCTATATAGGTAATGAAGTTTTCCAAAAAACTTCATCAAAAATTTGGATGCTTCGCCCACCCAAGCCACTCGCCTTATAAAATCGGAATCGGCTATATCTTTAAGAGCTTTTGAGCTAGAGACACCAAACTTGGTAGAAAAATAAATGGTGACATTTAAAAAGGTTTGATTCAAAAATTTGGATGCCACACCCACCTCTGCCGAACACCTTTTAAATTTTGAACTGTTCAGTGATTTTCCACAGTTTTTGAGCTAAAGTCGATAAATTTGGTAACATAATAGCGAACGATGTTTACCACCTGGCCCACCCCTTCCGTCCCTGCATTCCCCCTTTTCAATAAAACTCCTTACCATCCGTTCTTTAACTGGTATCAAAGTATTCCGCAGTCGGTTGCGTCCGACAGCAACGTTTTCACTTGTTTGTCTCTTCTTTAATCAGAGTCAAATGTAAATTTGATTGGAGATAAAATTACACTTAAATAAAATGCAGTTTTTTTCTTTGGACTGAACCCTTAAATAAAAATGGAACCGGTTTGGTTCACTGCTCCGATACGTTGCGTGGGTTCTGTTCAGGGCTCGGTTTCACACAGCAAAGAGAGAGAAATTTGTTGGATGATACTTTCATAGGGGTTTTACTATTACCCATTGCTGTTATTTAAGGTCTCTGGCATAAACCCTTTTCCACAGGGTTCGGTTCCGGACCGGTTTTGCAGGTCTGGTTTAAAGTCCTAATTCAATAATAATAATCATTAATATTAGACAAAATTTGGTTTAATTTAAGAATGTTTATAAGAATCGCGATTAATTTGAGAAAACGACGGATTTAAGTTCAACTACGATTGTTTCAAGTAGCGAACAGGATTGATTTAAGCAATATTCGGGACTGTTTTTAGTAAGAATCTGGTTTCATTTGAAAAAATTCGGGATTGATTTAAGACAAAATAATGATTGATTCAAGAAAAAATTGGACTGGTTTAAGCAAAAGTCAGAATTTAAATAAGTAATATTGAGATGGATTTTACAAAATGTCTGTATTAAATTAAGTGAAACAAGAAAAACGTTGCAGTCGGACGCAACCGACTGCGGAATACTTTGATACCACTAAAAGAACGGATAGTTAGGAGTCTGCTTGCAAGGGAGTGGGCCGGGTGGTAAACATCGCCAGCTATCATGTTACCAAATTTGGTGACTTTAGCTCAAAAACTGTGGAAGATAACTAAACTTCCAAATGTAAAAGGTGGGCGGCAGAGGTGGGCGTGGCTAAAAAAATGTTTGAATCAAATGTTTTTAACGGTCACCAGTTATCTTCCTAACAATTTTGGTGGCTCTAGCTCAAAAACTGTTAAAGAATGAGCCGATTCCAATTTTATAAGGCGAGTGGCTTGGGTGGGCGTGGCATCAAAAATTTTGATGCAGATCTTTGGTAGATGTTGCCTTTTATCTTTCTACCGAATTTGGTCTCTAGCTCAAAATATGTGAGAACTATAGTCGTTTCCAATTTCGAGGAGAAGCGGGGATGGGGGCGGAATCAGGGGGCGTGGCATCCAACATTTTGATGAAGTTTTTTGAGGGACGTGACTAGCTATCTGCGTGCAAAATTTGGTAACTCTAGCTGTAAGAACGTGAGAAATATTTGGTTTTATCGGAATTCAGTTATCGAATTTATCGATTTCCCAGCCTCCTAGTAGGCGTGGCACACTGATCTTAACACTTTATCTGTCGCGCCTATAGACAAACATAATAGCAAAGTTTCAAGTCTGTAGCTCTACGGTGGTCGAAAAAAGTTGCGTTCATTCAGACGGACGGACGGGCGGACATTGCACAAAACCAATATACTATGAGACCTTCGGTATCAAAGTATAAAAAGTTTAATAGAGGGCATATTTGCCTGAAATCGAAAGGTCGCAAATTTTTGGCAAAATGCTCATACCAAAAACGCAAGTGATTTCTGATTTTCATAATATTAACTCTAACAATAAAAAGTTATTTATACTTACTTTGTTCGAATTGGTACCCATTTCTCCGATAAGAAATTAAATAATGTATAATAGCCACTGGAACTCGAAGTTAATGACGTTAAAACTAAGAATTTATCGTTTTCAGTGAAATTTGAGTAGTCTTCTAATATAGAAACTTCTAACAGAAGGTTGATCTTCTCAGTTTGTGTTGGACAGCCAGCTAGCTTTTTTAACAAAAAAGTTCGTTCACTTCTTTTTTGTGTTTTTGGAAAATTCATCACTCGCTCTAGTCCAAATTGCCACTCATCGGCTGAGCCCCATTTGAAAATGGGACAAAAATAATGATTTGGAACCCTATAACAAAAACCGTAAAAATAAAAAATATATATAACTAAAAAAAAAATATACAAACGGAATTTTGAGATATGGGGTTGTTGAGTGTTGCCAGACGTTGTATGCGTGCTTTGCTTCTTGAATACAAGGACGATAGCCTGCGTGGCACAAAAATCGTTTAGACAACGAACGTAGTTCCGTTTTCCAGTTGTCTTCAAATTCATTCTCTACACCCAGCTCTTCATATAATGGCGTAAGCAAAATTAAAACATAAGCCTGGAAATGCGAAACAAATTTACATTTTTCGACGTTTTTCTTTTTATTAAGGTTACTTGCCTCGAATTTTTTGTGGACCTCTGATAAATCAATGTGCCGTCCAATTTGATCAATGAAAGTAAAGACCGGATTCCATACAACATGATTGCGCTCAAATTTCATAAACAATGTCATATTAAAGGCAACAGCAAAACTTAATTCACCAGCGTAAGCGAGATTCCAAGCGTCATGTAGTAATTTAGCCCTGGAAGTGTTGTAAACATGTAAGCTTGCTCTGTAGCCATGTATGGCTTACAATACCTTAGCTTATAAAGGGCCATCTATCGGTTTCTATTTGAAGCACGGGTTAATTTGAGTCTGGCAACACTTGTGTCAATTTTCTTCTTCTTAAAATTCAGTATATTATCTCCGCTGAACGAAATGAATCGGTTTTCGTTTGAGCAACATTGGATTACATTGGAATTTTATTTCCAAAATAAAGACAATTGAGTAGAAATTGCACGAAAATGCCAATCTTTCCGGACGAAGCTCATTTTTATCTTGGTGGCTACGTCAATAAGCTGCCGTATCTGGAGCTCGTAAAACCTACACGAGGTCTTAGACAAGATAATGCATCCATTGCGAGTGACTGTTTGGTGCGGATTGTGGAGCGGAGGCACCATTGGCCCATATTTTTTAAGACGAGGGCGGAGCAACCGGTACGGTCAATGGAGACACCTATCGCATCATGATAACCGATTTTTTTGTGCCCGCTCTTGATGGTATTGATGTGGACAATGTTTGGTTTCAGCAGGATGGTGCAACTTGACACACATCTCATGCCACAATCGACTTATTGCGCGAAACGTTCGATGGCCGTTTAATTAGCGGAATGGTGATGTCAATTGGCCGCCAAGAAGCTGCGACTTGACACCGTTGGACTATTTTGGGTGGGGCGCAGTTAAAGACAAGTGTTATATACACCATCCAGATATCATTAACCATTTGAAAGCCAACATTAGTGTTGCCATTGACGAGATACGGCCCAATACACTCGAAAAGTGCTCGAAAATTGGTCCGACCGATGGGCTACTGTGAGGCCAGCCGCGGCAGCAATTTGAATGAAATAATAATAATTTATAAGCGGAACAATTGTACTTCAAAGCAAAAAAATAAATTTGCAAAATCTCAAACCGTTTTCGTTTTATTATTATATAAAATTTTCGTGTCACAAATTTCGTTGCTAAACTCCTCCGAAATTGCTCGATCGATTTTAGTGAAATTTTGTGTGCTTATCGGTTAGGTCGGCGCATCGGCCAACATCTATTTTGCATCCCAATTCAAATTGTCCTTCACGTACCTCCTGAGCACTTATGTCCTTTTTTTTCAAACTTTTGTACATTAAAACTAATCAATCTGAACGAAACTTGGACAAAACATAAGGGCGTGTAAAATAATTATGCCTACCAAATCTGGACACGATCCGACTACTCCTTCGGGTACCTCCCATACACCTTTGTCATTTTTTCAAACTTTTGTGCTGGAGTTAATAAAATTTCTTTAAGCAAGCGACGCCGTCAGACTCATCGAGCATCGACTAGGCAATGTAATATTTCATTTTTCGATATTCAAAATATTAAAAAAAGTACCATGCCACGTCTACGTGGACGAAGACGAAATATTGGTCGACAGACTCGGAATTTACAGTTCATCCAGAACAATCGGTTAAATAGATTGGCAGAAGATCAATTGACAGACAATGAGAGTTCAAGAAATCAGATGGCAATCTTACGTGCTAATGAAAGTCAACAGCAACGCATCGAACTACTTCGAGCTAATGCATTGAGGCAAAGATTGGCCCGACAACAAGTCACAAATACAAAAAAGTTGTATTGCCACCATTGAATTCAAAAAAGAAAATGTCTGTCTGTGAGCTTATCGGTTAGGTTCGCATCGTCGGTTGGTGAGGACTCGGAACGTGCACTCGCCAATCGCGTGGATGTACGTTGCGACTATCATAATCTCAATTCACATTTTGCCAGGCGTATCGGCAGCGAGCTGGACGCTCTGTTAAATGAGCACAATGAATTATTGAAATTATTCAAATCACACATGCACAAACTACAAAGTGACAATCACGCTATTGTCATCAATCGTGATAGAATAACAGCTGGAGAGCATATACGTAGATTCAATGCACCTGTTGTTGACGACGTTGCTGAAATCATGGTTGGCGACCGTACAGCTACGCGACAAATCGTGATTCGAAGAAGAAATAATGATCTTCAGCTTATTAGTGATACCCATCGTTCATATGATGCTCTCCAATATCCAATATCTGGAAGGGACAAGACGGATATTGTGTAAACATTAAAAAACGAGATCCCGTAACAGGAGCTGAAACAAATAAGAACGTTAGCTCGAAGGATTTATATTCGTATAGTTTGATGTTTAGCAGCGGCCGAGACAACATCATTTTACGATGTCGTGAGCTTTGCCAACAATTTATGGTCGACATGTATGTGAAGATAGAGAGTGAACGACTACGATTCTTGCGATATAATCAACAGAAGCTGCGTGCGGAAGAATACATTCACTTGCGAGATGCTATTGCGAACAATGCTGACACTGCCGACATTGGTAATTCAGTTATCTTACCATCATCGTTCGTAGGTAGTCCACGAAACATGCAAGAATACATACAGGATGCTATGACTTTCGTGCGTGAATATGGACGACCGTGTCTTTTCATTACTTTTTCATTTAATCCGAAGTGGCAGGAAATTACATCGTTGCTATTACCAGGACAAAATGCAATACATCGTCATGACATAACAGCACAACAATGTAAGTCTTTAATCAGCTTTTTTTTTTTTACAAAATTGCATGAATTTGGCCCCACACGCTGTTGGATGTATTCAGTTGAGTGCCAAAAGCGTGAATTACCTCATGCTCGCATTTTAATTTGGTTCGTCGACAAAATACGTGCTGAAGACATCGATAGTTCGATTTCTGCAGAGATTCCAAATCCGTCCACTGATCAATTACTATTTGATACTGTTACTACAAACATGATTCATGGTCCGTGCGGAAATCTGAATCGTTCATCACCTTGCACGGAAAATGTACAAAGCGTTTTCATAAAGATTTCGCAAACGATACGGTCACACATGTTGACGGATATCCATATATGCTCATATTATTGTTGAGTCATGCAGTTCAGTAAAGAGTATAAAATATATTTGCAAGTATGTGAATAAATGAATTGATATGGCTGTATTTTGAATTGAAAATACTAATGTAAATGCTCCTCCGGTGAATCAAAATGGCAGTTATACATTTAGCTGTACATCTTGAAAACGGCCAGCGCGTATATTTCACGGACGGTACAGCGCTTGATCGTACAATAAATCCACCAAAAACTACGCTCACCGAATTTCTTGAACTGTGCAATCGTGCAGATGCTTTTGGTGCCTTCGCACAAATACTGCTCTATTCTGAAGTTCCACGATATTTTACATGGGCTCAATCGAAAAAATGTATGCCCCGCAAGCAAGGGACACCAGTTGATGCGTGCCCCGGTTTATTCAAATCAAATAGTTTGGGTCGTGAATATACAGTCAATCCAAGGCAGACTGAGTGCTTTTATCTGCGACTCTTGTTGGTGAATGTCACCGGACCATTGTCATTTCAAGATATACGCAAGGTAGATGGACAACAGTATCCAACGTATAAAGATGCAGGCCTTGCACTAGGCTTCCTAGAAGACGACAATCATTGCGACAGTATGCTTGCTGAAGCAGCATTAAGTTGCACAGGAACACAAATTCGTCTACTATTTGCTATAGTACTGACCACATGTTTCCCGGCCCGAGCACAAATGTTGTTGGACAATCACAAAGATTCAATGACTGTTGATACTGTATCGACATCGTACAAAGTGAAACGATCAAACGATATCGTTCAGTGATGCAATGTACAATGGAGGATTGACTGCTATCGAGGATCATTGCATTGTTATTGCGAATTTACCAATTAGTAATTTCGGTCTGAGCTCACCGAATCGCAGTGCATCTGATTTACTGTAGAAATGGCAGGCATTGTTAGTTGCAATGTTCCACTACTAAATGATAAACAAAAAGTTATTTACGACCGCATAATGCGGGCAGTTTCGGCAGGACAAGGAGGATTCTTTTTTTTTTGGATGCACCAGGTGGAACTGGCAAAACGTTTCTTATTTTGCTACTTCTTGCCGAGATACGATAAAAAAATGGCATCGCATTGGCCGTTGCATCTTCTGGCATTGCAGCAACTTTATTATTGTAGATGGAGGCAGAACAGCTCATTCAGCATTTAAGCTGCCTTTAAACATTCAAAAGTATCCAGATGCAGCGTGCAACATAAAAAAACAGTCGTCTATGGCCACAGTGCTGAAATAATGTAAAATTATTAACTGGGATGAATGCACTATATCACACAAACATTCGCTCGTGGCATTGGATAGGACATTAAAGGATTTAAAAACCAACGATAACCTGTTTGGCGGCACTTTGTTACTCCATTCAGGTGATTTTAGACAAACACTTCCCGTTATTCCACGTTCGACGTACAATGATGAAATAATCGCTTGCTTAAAATCATCGCGACTGTGGCGTAATGTTGAAAAAGTACAGCTGACGGTCAACATGCGCGTTTAAATGGTCTAGGATCCATCTGCCGAAACTTTCTCTAAACAACTGTTTGTCGATGGGAAAGTTGCTGTACATGCAAATACTGGATGCAAAAAACTACAGACGGACTTCTGCACAATCATCGACTCGCAAATTACAGTCATTTACAAATTAATGAGAATCATTATTGAAACCATCATTTTGAATGGAAAGGTTCAAGGCGAAAATATGTTGCTGCCACGAATCCCTATGACTAATACAGATGTGTCAATTGAATTCAAACGCAATTAATTCCCAATTAGATTGGCATTCGCTTTGACGATCAATAAGTCACAAGGCCAAACATTGTCTGTATGTGGCTTAGATTTGGAAACACCATGCTTTTTTCCACGGACAACTTTATGTGGCATGTTCTAGCGTGGGAAAACCATCCAGTTTGTTTGTGTTGGCTAAATACGGACTAACCAAGAATATTGTAGACTCTATTGCGCTGAGAGATTAATCTTTATTGTTAAGGAATCTTATAATTGATAAGTAAATCCCCGCATACTTTTAGTAGATAACTATTTGTTACACCCCGAACCCATGAAATGGGTAAAAGGGGTATAATGTTTTTGTGCAAAAGTATGTAACAGGCAGAAGGAAGCATCTCCAACCCTATAAAGTATATAAATGCTTGATCAGCATCAACAGCCGAGTCGATATAGCCATGTCCGTCTGTCCGGAAGCAATTACTTGCTTCCTTTTTCTCATCCTTTATATTGTTATAGTTGTTAATCAAGAGTGTAAGTACTTTTGCCATGTGGTTTTCGGATGAGTATCGTCTCATCGCAGTTTAGATTCAGGAGGGACTCTATAATAAAACCTTGGTGTAGCAATCGTTCTTCAGCAGCAAGTAAGTAGTAAGTAGTAACATTGATTAGTGCTTACCCCTGATTAATGAAAAGTGTAAAACAAGCTAGAAAAAGACTTAAGAGGACTGCTGAACATCGATCCATGATTAGCGTATGCTGATAGGACTCGACCGTAGTAAATTTAATTTTTTAAATAATTCCTTGCAGTAAGGGATAGCTTAAAGCCAAATATCAAAAACGTATTATCTATTCGTTTGAAGATCTGAAATTAAAGATTTTCTTTGTTTTAGTTACTAACTGGTCTAGGAAGCTCTTTGTGTTCGATTAAATATTTTTATACCCCGAACCCATGAAATGGGTAAAAGGGGTATAATGTTTTTGTGCAAAAGTATGTAACAGGCAGAAGGAAGCATCTCCGACCCTATAAAGTATATATATTCTTGATCAGCATCAACAGCCGAGTCGATATAGCCATGTCCGTCTGTCCGTCCGTCTGTATGTATGAACGCGTAGATCTCAAAGACTACAAGAGCTAGAGACTTCAGATTTTGAACATAAGCTCATCTAAGTCCTAGGCAGTACAAGTTTGTTTCCGATTTCCGATAACTATTTCCATTTTTGATATACACATGTGAGCGATTTCCAAAATTTCTCGAATTTGGAAAATGTAAAAATGGGGGTTGAAATAATGAGTAACTATATAACTTTTCTGAAAATTTCATCGAAATCGGTTAAGAAACACCAGAGATATCGAAGATTGAAGTTTAGTCACAGATGCATACAGACAATGACTGTACGCGTTATGTACATGGTTCGGGGTATCTCCTAGTCGGGAAATCTCGACTAGAGCCTTCTTACTTGTTGTATCTATAAAAGCAGTTAATGAAAGTTGAGTGATATTTTGTATACATCTGAGGAAATCGAGTTTTGAACAATCAAAAGCTTCGACCAAGATTACAGGTAGATTATTTTATTCAGCATGTTAACGACTTGAGTAAATTAAGACAAGTTTCATAAGTAATGTTTTCTGGGGTGATCGTTATTTGAGATCTAGCTGCAGAGGTATTGTACTGGAATACAACATAAATGCAGTTGTGATTTGTTGTCCGTAGAAGTCCAAGCAGGTATAGAAGGAAAGAAATGTTCGCTTATCAAGTAAACAGTTTAAGTTCCAATAGCCCATATATATAATTTAAAAGCATCGAAAATGGTAGAAAAGCGTGAAACTATTTATCGTTTATTATGTCTCCCTAAAAAAACCATCAGAAAACAAGTAAAAACGTTGCAGTCGGACGCAACCGACTGCGGAATACTTTGATACCAGTAAAAGAACGGTTGATAAGAGGGAATGCAGGGGCGAAGGGAGTGGGCCATGTGGTAAACATCGCCAGCTATCATGTAACCAAATTTCGTGACTTTAGCTCAAAAACTGTGGAAGATAACTTAACTCCCAAATTTAAAAGGTGGGCGGCAGAGGTAGGCGTGGCATCCAAATTTTTGAATCAAACGTTTTTAACTGTCACTATCTATCTGCCTACCAAGTTTGGTGGCTCTAGCTCAAAAACTGTTAAAGATATAGCAGATTCCAATTTTATAAGGCGGGTGACTTAGGTGGACGTGGCATTCAAAATTTTTATGCAGATCTTTGGTAGATGCTGCCTTCTATCTTTCTACCCAATTTACGGACTCTAGCTTAAAAACTATAAGAGATATCGAAATTTCCGATTTTAAATAGTGGGCGGCAGAGGTGGGCGTGGCATCCTAATTTTTGATGCAGACCTTCCTACCAAATTTGGTGACTCTAGCTCGAAAACTGTAAAAACTATAGGCGTTTCAAATTTCAAGTAGAAGGGGGGATGGGGGCGGAATCAGGGGGCGTGGAATCCAAAATTTTGATGCATTTTTTTGGGGATCAATATCTATCTTCACACAAAATTAGGTGGCTCTAGCCCAAAAAATATGAAAGCTATAGGCGTTTCTAATTTCTTGGTGAAGGGGGAATGGGGGCGAAATCAGGGGGCGGTGCATCCAAGTTTTGATGGGGAACGTCAGTACCTATCTAGACACAAAATTTGGTGGCTCTAGCCCCAAAAATGTGAAAACTATAGGCGTTTCCAATATCATGGAGAAGGGGGATGGGGGCGGAATTAGGGGCGTGGCATCCAAAATTTTGATGCATTTTTTTGGGAAACGTCAATATCTATCTTGACACAAAATTTGATGGCTCTAGCCCAAAAAATGTAAAAGCTATAGGCGTTTCCAATTTCAAGGAGCAGGGATGATGTGGGCGGAAGGAGTAGGCGTGGCATCCAAAATTTTGATGCAGTTTTTTCAGGGACATGACTAGCTATCTGCGTGCAAAATTTGGTAACTCTAGCTGTAAGAATGTGAGAAATATTTGGTTTTATCGGTTTTCAGTTATCGAATTTATCGATTTCCCAGCCTCCTAGTAGGCGTGGCAACCCAATCTTGACACTTTATCTGTACCGTCTATAGATAAACATAATTGCAAAGTTTCAAGTCTCTAGCTTTACGGGTGTCGAAAAAAGTTGCATTCATACAGACGGACAGACAGACACCATGACGGACATTGCACAAAACCAATATACTATGAGACCTTCGGTATCAAAGTATAACAATGGATGTAAACAACATTAAATTTAAATATATATATATATAAAAAATAATGATACGACCTTTTGCTGCCGCGTGAAAAAATGCAAGGCTAGAGTTTATTTGTCGGCAGACCAAACTCAAGTTTTTTCAAAACCAGAAACAATGATTCACAACCATGGTCCTCAGTAAAGTAAGTAATTTAAAAATGTGTACCAAAAATATCAGAAATTTTTTATTTAACTGTAAAATACAAGTAAAAAAGCAATGTAAAAAAATACACCAAATGTTTAAGTATATTTACAATGTTCTTAAAATAAGATATTCATTTGAATGATATAAGGTTTATAAATCTTTATTTTTTTTTATACATTTTAAGTCATACTACAGGGGAGTCAGAAATTGAATTGGCTTACGACTCCTACAAACGTACGCTACAGCGCAAAAGACAACCGTTTCTGCCAAAATCACCCACCACTGCAGAGGAGGTAGAAAGAGCGTATGCCAGTGATGAAATAATGAAACATTTTGGTATGACGAAGGCAGACCCGCCAAAACCCTTTTTAAAAAAGTGCATATTTCGCCTGCATTTGCATACCTAATTTTCGCATCTAATAAAGTTATTACATTAATGGAAGCAAATATTGCAATTGTTGATCGTCAATATTTAATAGATGCCACCTTTAAGGTCTGTCCTTTTGGATCGTTCAGGCAACTTTTAATTATTTATATTAAACACAAGAAAACGGTGGGTAAATGTTTATATTTAGAATTTACATATATAGACGGATTCAGTTAGCATCATATTTTTGCTTAATGCAGATAACGTCTTTCATTTTTGTTTTGATGGCAAGAAAAACGGAAGTCTGCTACCAACATTTGCTGACATATGTATATTGACGCTAATATGTATATACAATTTGGCTGGTGCGTCATTCACATCAGACAATGAACCGGCCCTTCGAAACGCACTTCGAAATATGCACCCCTTTACCAGTTTGTATGGATGTTGGTTCCACTTTTGTCAGGCTTGCAAAAGATATGCAAATAAACAGCCGGATTTGAGAGTGCAGTTCAAGAAAATAAGAGTGAATACACTCTATTTATGAAATTTCTACACATTCCTCTTCTTCCCGCCGACATAATAGTAGATGCGTTTAATCTTTTAAAAATTCAGGCATTGAATGTGGACCAAAAACTCTTTGCTGAGTTCGTGAAGTATTTTCAAAATCAGTGGCTCCAAAATGTAGGTGTCTAATCACATTAATAGCTTTCCGTTTTTCCAATTCAACATAGTTCTAATTTATTTAATTTTGAAATTTTTTGTAAATTAAAAGGAAGGACCAGAAAACATTTTTTTTGTTTGAAAACGACATAAGATCGCCGAGAAAAAAACGACATAATCTCGCGCGAGAATTGTGACGTTTTAAAACGACATAAGATCGCCGAGAAAAAAACGACAAAAGATCGCCGAAAAATTGTACTGGCGAGATTGTGGCGGCGATATTATGTCGTTACCCCCAAGAATATATATACTTTATAGGGTCGGAGATGCTTCCTTCTGCCTGTTACATACTTTTGCACAAAAACATTATACCCCTTTACCCATTTCATGGGTTCGGGGTATAAAAAGACAAGTCGGCACTGATAATGAGGTGTGTGTGTGTGTGTGTGCCGGTGACCGAAAAATAATAAGATAAGAAAACAACAACAACAACAAACGGTCAAACTCGCATACTGGTAACAAAACTTTTTATTGCTTGGTTGTTTACTCAAACCCATACATAGTGTCAAAAAAATAATCACCACAAAACTATTACACTAAATTACAAACAACAACAATAAAACAAGTGTAAGCACAAAACAAAACTAAAAATTTGAATTTGCAATTTATATCTTATAATAATAAAACCTTTCTCAAAAAAAAAAACCCCATCATCGAGTGAGTCGTAACAAAACAAAAGGCCCGCCGAGCTGTAAGTGAACAAAGCTTGTTAGCCAGTGTAAAAAATTGGTTACACCAGGTCAACGCTTACCAGTAACTCGTGTAGTCCTTTTGCAAATCTATTGCCATTTCGTTTTACATGCTATTCTAATTGGAGTGCGAATATCGTACGCACTATGCCAATGTCGTAAATAAAAACGCGAAAAAAATGAAGTTTTATTTTTTGTAGAAAAAACCATATATATTTTTTCTTTTCAGCAATAATAAAAGATGTAATTATCAATATGCGAGTGAAACTCAAAAGCAATTTAATTGTAATATAACTGATTAAAAATCAAATTAAAACCATCATGCATACATACACCACTTCACCAAAATATAAAAAAAAAAACAAAAAAATATTATTTTTTAACTAGGCTTAAAAGACAATAATGACATTTAGTTTAAAATAATAAAACAAAAACAAAAAAATTTAAATACACTGAAAGAAAAATTTATTAATTTAGATTAAATTCTTTTATTAATGCAAGAAACAAATGCAACGAATATTAAAAGCACAAATGAAGTTAATAAATAAGCCTATTGGTGACTGCCAATAAATTTCTTAAAAATTTAGTTATAGTTTTAGATAAGTATTAAATTAATACACAAAAACATAAATACAAAACAAAAATAAATTATAAGCAAATAAAGTGCTAGCTAAAACCAAATACAATTGTTACGTATATTTAGTAAAACACCTGTGAGCCTTGAAATGAAGTATGGAAATTTTTATTAACATTTAAATTGCAATTATAAATATGGATTATTATGTTTTTTTCGGATGACATGGGAGCATAATGACTTGATCAATAATTAGTTAAATTTGGGGTATTTTAGCAAAAATTATTAAAGACTATAGTTGGGAGGGTAGCGATAGAGGGAATGGCAAACTACACCTAAGCCCTCCTCTGGCTTAACTACAATTACTTGCTTCCTTTTTCTCATCCTTTATATTGTTATAGTTGTTTATGAAGAGTGTAAGTACTTTTGCCATGTGGTTTTCGGATGAGTATCGTCTCATCGCAGTTTAGATTCAGGAGGGACTCTATAATAAAACCTTGGTGTAGCAATCAAATCCACAAATCTCCCACTAGAGCTAGGAATCAATGGGTCCCGCTCCGCTGTCTGTTTTATGATCGACCAGTCTGAAGTTGCTTGACAACCGAGAATACCAAAATACCCTGTCATTGTCAATGCAAGCGAAAGGCGTTCCCAACGCTACACGGAATGCAATAAATTTAAGTAAATTGATTTGTGGCCAAGCGTGGTGATAAACCAGCATAACTATAAGTGTTTAACGCTTTAAGTATCGGACACTTTATTAATTTTAGCTTATTTTATTGGAATAATATAAAATTCTAAATCTTTTTAATATATAAAAATCTCGTGTCACAAATTTCGTTGCTAAACTCCTCCGAAATGGTTCGATCGATTTTCGTGACATTTTGTGTGCTTATCGATTAGGTCGGCGCATCGGCCAACATCTATTTTGCATCCCAATTCAAATTGTCCTTCAGGTACCTCCTGAGCACCTATGTCCTTTTTTTTCAAACTTTTGTACATTAAAACTAATCAATCTGAACGAAACTTGGACAAAACATAAGGGAGTGTAAAATAATTATGCCTACCAAATCTGGACCTGATCCGACCACTCCTTCGGTTTCCTCCCATACACCTTTGTCCGTTTTTCAAACTTTTGTGCTGGAGTTAATAAAATTTCTTTAAGCAAGCGACGCCGTCCGACTCATCGAGTATCGACTAGGCAATGTAATATTTCATTTTTCGATATTCAAAATATTAAAAAAAAAAGTACCGTACATAAAACAATGCCACGTCTACGTGGACGAAGACGAAATATTGGTCGACAGACTCGGAATTTACAGTTCATCCAGAACAATCGGTTAAATAGATTGGCAGAAGATCAATTGACGGACAATGAAAGTTCAAGAAATCAGATGGCTACGTGCTAGTGAAAGTCAACAGCAACGCATCGAACGCCCTTGAGCTAATGCATTGAGGCAATGATTGGCCCGACAACGAGTCACCGACACATTAAGAACACGTAAGCAACAGCGCTTGCGAGTGTAAATCGCATTGGTACGTGCATCACTTCTTTGCCTTGCGTTCGAATATAAATCGGACATCGACTTTTCGTCACTTTCACAAATTGTAATCGATGCTACAAACAATGCCAACATCGTCATGCACTCAAATAAAAAGGTTAATCGGCCGGTTTCTGCTGCTCTTCTGGAAAAGTTGTATTGCCACTATTGAATTCAAAAAAGAAAATGTCTGTCTGTGAGCTTATCAGTAAGGTGCGCATCCTCTGGTGGCGAGGAATCCGAACGTGCACTCGCCAATCGCGTGGATGTACGTTGCGACTATGATAATCTCAATACACATTTTGCCAGGCGTATCGTCAGCGAACTGGACGCTCTGTTAAATGAGCACAATGAATAATTGAAATTATTTAAATCACACATGCACAAACTACAAAGTGACAATCACGCTATTGTCATCAATCCTGATAAAACAACAGCTGGAGAGCATATACGTAGATTCAATGCACCTGTTGTTGACTACGTTGCTGAAATCATGGTTGGCGACCGTACAGCTACGCGACAAATCGTGATTCGAAGAAAAATAATGATCTTCAGCTTATTAGTGATACCCATCGTTCATATGATGCTCTCCAATATCCACTAATTTTCTGGAAGGGACAAGACGGATATTGTGTAAACATTAAAAAACGAGATCCCGTAACAGGAGCTGAAACAAATAAGAACGTTAGCTCGAAGGATTTATATTCGTATAGTTTGATGTTTAGCAGCGGCCGAGACAACATCATTTTACGATGTCGTGAGCTTTGCCAACAATTTATGGTCGACATGTATGTGAAGATAGAGAGTGAACGACTACGATTCTTGCGATATAATCAACAGAAGCTGCGTGCGGAAGAATACATTCACTTGCGAGATGCTATTGCGAACAATGCTGACACTGCCGACATTGGTAATTCAGTTATCTTACCGTCATCGTTCGTAGGTAGTCCACGAAACATGCAAGAATACATACAGGATGCTATGACTTTCGTGAGTGAATATGGACGACCGTGTCTTTTCATTACTTTTTCATTTAATCCGAAGTGGCAGGAAATTACATCGTTGCTATTACCAGGACAAAATGCAATACATCGTCATGACATAACAGCACAACAATGTAAGTCTTTAATCAGCTTTTTTTTTTACAAAATTGCATGAATTTGGCCCCACACGCTGTTGGATGTATTCAGTTGAGTGCCAAAAGCGTGGATTACCTCATGCTCGCATTTTAATTTGGTTCGTCGACAAAATACGTGCTGAAGACATCGATTATTTCGATTTCTGCAGAGATTCCAAATCCGTCCACTGATCAATTACTATTTGATATTGTTACTACTTTTACTAAATCTGAATCGTTCATCACCTTGCATGGTAGACGGAAAATGTACAAAGTGTTTTCATAAAGATTTCGCAAACGATACGGTCACACATGTTGACGGATATCCATATATGCTCATATTATTGTTGAGTCATGCAGTTCGGTAAAGAGTATAAAATATATTTGCAAGCATGTGAATAAAGGAAGTGATATGGCTGTATTTTGAATTGAAAATACTAATGTAAATGCTCCTCCGGTGAATCAAAATGGCAGTTATACATTTAGCTGTCCATCTTGAAAACGGCCAGCGCGTATATTTCACGGACGGTACAGCGCTTGATCGTGCAATAAATCCACCAAAAACTACGCTCACCGAATTTCTTGAACTGTGCAATCGTGCAGATGCTTTTGGTGCCTTCGCACAAATACTGCTCTATTCTGAAGTTCCACGATATTTTACATGGGCTCAATCGAAAAAATGTATGCCCCGCAAGCAAGGGACACCAGTTGATGCGTGCCCCGGTTTATTCAAATCAAATAGTTTGGGTCGTGAATATACAGTCAATCCAAGGCAGACTGAGTGCTTTTATCTGCGACTCTTGTTGGTGAATGTCACCGGACCATTGTCATTTCAAGATATACGCAAGGTAGATGGACAACAGTATCCAACGTATAAAGATGCAGGCCTTGCACTAGGCTTCCTAGAAGACGACAATCATTGCGACAGTATGCTTGCTGAAGCAGCATTAAGTTGCACAGGAACACAAATTCGTCTACTATTTGCTATAGTACTGACCACATGTTTCCCGGCCCGAGCACAAATGTTGTTGGACAATCACAAAGATTCAATGACTGTTGATACTGTATCGACATCGTACAAAGTGAAACGATCAAACGATATCGTTCAGTGATGCAATGTACAATGGAGGATTGATTGCTATCGAGGATCATTGCATTGTTATTGCGAATTTACCAATTAGTAATTTCGGTCTGAGCTCACCGAATCGAAGTGCATCTGATTTACTGTAGAAATGGCAGGCATTGTTAGTTGCAATGTTCCACTACTAAATGATAAACAAAAAGTTATTTACGACCGCATAATGCGGGCAGTTTCGGCAGGACAAGGAGGATTCTTTTTTTTTTGGATGCACCAGGTGGAACTGGCAAAACGTTTCTTATTTTGCTACTTCTTGCCGAGATACGATCAAAAAATGGCATCGCATTGGCCGTTGCATCTTCTGGCATTGCAGCAACTTTATTATTGTAGATGGAGGCAGAACAGCTCATTCAGCATTTAAGCTGCCTTTAAACATTCAAAAGTATCCAGATGCAGCGTGCAACATAAAAAAACAGTCGTCTATGGCCACAGTGCTGAAATAATGTAAAATTATTAACTGGGATGAATGCACTATATCACACAAACATTCGCTCGTGGCATTGGATAGGACATTAAAGGATTTAAAAACCAACGATAAACTGTTAAGCGGCACTTTGTTACTCCATTCAAGTGAATTTAGACAAACACTTCCCGTTATTCCACGTTCGACGTACGCTGATGAAATAATCGCTTGCTTAAAATCATCGCGACTGTGGCGTAATGTTGAAAAAGTACATTTTTCGGTAAAATTGTTTCGGAGTAATTACGTACAACGAAAATGGCCAAAAAGAGAAGCTACCTTTCAAAAATGAAAATTGCCTAAAATGTATTTGCCATTTTTGTCATTGAAGGTGTTCAACAGTTCGTTTTATCGTTTCATGTTTCATGTTTCAAGCGTCCGGCAACAATAACATAGAGCCCATTTACACGCTGAAGTTTTTTCGTGAATTTTCTCTCTGAATCTTTTGTTTGTCGGCAAGGGGAGTAGAGGGGTAAAATTTAAAGCAAAAATTCACTACTTGTTAAGTCGTTAATTTTTCTTCTAATTTTGCTTTGCCTTATTCCGATAGAATGTAAACACAGAGTTGCACAGACAGAAACACAGTGTTTCATGTGAAAAATCAAGCTATCGATATTCACTTATCACACTATAAAACATTGGCGTTAACGTGAGTTAGCATATTTAAAGTAAAAAAATGTTTTGGTCGTGTGAATTAATTGAGCTGCTCTTAACGCAATACCAGCAGCACGAAACTTTGTATAATATTCGTAGTGAATTAAACAAAGACCGAGTGAAGCACAATGGCAGTTTTGTTTCAATTTATGAAGTTTTAAAAGAAAATGAGCCCAAAATTACAATTGAGGCTATAAAGTCAAAAATACATGTTTTGCGTGTGCAATTCAACAAGGAATCCCGAAAAATTGCGGTAAGCAAAAAAAGTGGAGCTGGCCGAGCTGATGTGTATACGCCAAAAATGTGGTATTTTAATTTAATGGAGTTTTTGGGTGCCCATACCAAAATGCGGGAGTCATCTTCAAGCCTTTCCGATGTATGTAGAATTAGATTTTGTGAGTTTGACATCAGCATAATTATTAAATGTTTTCAGGACAAAGTGGACTTAGATAATGATGATCAGATGGAGTTCGCCTGTCCCACAGACTCTGTCAGCAGTCCATCACCATCACCAGTACCTTCACCTTTACCAGAACTGTCATCCAGAAGGGTTTGATTTTTTAAATTGCTTGCCTAAACTTGTTTAACTCAACTTGTTTAATTAATATAGAAACGCCCTCGAAATTTAAATGAAGATATTAAATGAGTGAAGACTTTGATTGCGAACCGAATGGGCCAGAAAACAGAGTATGATTCCCTTGGATCGATGGTTGCCTCGCAATTGAAAAAAATAAAAAACGACAATCTTCGCCAGGACACCTGCTGGAAAATCCAATCAGTGATGCGGGAAGCGTTAGTTGCTGATAGGGATTTAAGCGAGCAAAGTTCATCGCTTCAAAACAGTTTAAACTGGACATTAAATGATTAAGCCTAATATAAATGTTTTAAAGTTTTATTAAAAATCACCAAACATACGTACATACAAACATTCATATAAACATACAATTACAATTTTACAATCTATTTTCTAGCCAATCAACTTGGCCTTCATTGTTGAAGTACTCTTCAAATCCCTCTCGAACTTTTTCAGCAATACCCCTGGCATTTCGGGCAATGGTAGCTGACGGTTGTGCTTCGTCATCTTGAGCTCCTTCTTCCAGTGGCATTTGTGTATATGCTGAGTTCTTTGACGCAAGTAAATTATGCAAAACGCAACATGCCTTAGTAATTATTTCCACGTTTTCAACCGACATGTTGATACGTTGCTGGAAAACTCGGAATCGGTTGGCCAGTATACCAAATGATGCTCTACAACATGCCGCGCACGAGAAAGGCGAAGATTAAAAATTTGCTTTTCCTTCATATTGCTCCGACTCGAATACGGCTTCATTACATGCTTTCCAAGTGGGAAAACGTCATCAGCAACAATCACATATGGAAGTCGCCGTCCATTGCCAATAATTTAGTCTGCTGGAAAAACATTGCCGGCGTTGTCCAAAATGGGCCTCAAATCGCTTTGTAAAAGGACTCCAGAGTCATGAGTCCGCCCATTGTAGCCCACGTTGATGTAAATAAATTTACAATCTGCGTCCACCAGTGCAAGCAGAACAATGCTGTGCGTTCCCTTATAATTGAAATAAAATGACCCGTCAGCTCGCTTGGCTTGGAACACGATGTGCTTTCCATCCAGCGCACCTAAGCAGAGGGGAAATCGCCACTTTATTGCAAACTTCTCAGCAATATTTTCCCAATCTTGGGGAGTACTTGGGAACTGAAATAAATACATAAGTTTTTATTATAAACTATAAAAATTAAAAGGTTATTTATATTATACAAACCTTTAAGTATGTGCCTCTGAAATGCTTCCAAATTGAAGAGCACTCTTAAGCACTGCACGGCATAGAAATGAATCCGAAAGTCGTGCTTGAAAGCTCGCACTTTTGTAGGATTTGCCAGTTGCAAGGAACCGCAAAGTGGCAGCCAGTTTTTCATCGGTGGCAATTGCTTTTCGCATGATTGTGTCTTGCTTCACTATTTCTCTTTCGATGGCCATCAAAATAAACTTAAATGTTTCTATATCCATATGGATGTAAGAAAAAAATGATGATAAATCTGTAGAAAGCTCCTTCATTAAAAACGAAAATGAGCCGTGGTTTGGTCTATTTTGCCGCCATGGCTTCACCCACTCCGTGCGTTTTCTGAACTTTGCCGTAGCTGCCGCAGTTTTGCAACAATCCAGCAATTTTAAAACAATTTCCACATCTTCTTCACAATCAAAATCGGTTTCATCAACCGCCATAGCTGTTGCACTAATATTTATTTTTTCAGTATATTTGGGGTATTTTTTTGCAAAGAAGTATGAAAACAACTGATTAATCGCCGCAGCAATTAAAAGTAATTATACTTTGATACCGAAGGTCTCATAGTATATTGGTTTTGTGCAATGTCCGTCATGGTGTCCGCTGTCCGTCTGTCGTGTCCGTCTGTCCGTCTGTCCGTCTGTATGAACGCAACTTTTTCGACACCCGTAAAGCTAGAGACTTGAAACTTTGCAATTATGTTTTTTATAGGCGCGACAGATAAAGTGTCAAGATTGGGGGCCACGAATACTAGGAGGCTGGGAAATCGATAAATTCGATAACTGAAAACCGATAAAACCAAATATTTCTCACATTCTTACAGCTAGAGTTACCAAACTTTGCACGCAGATAGCTTATCATGTCCCTGAAAAACTGCATCAACATTTTGGATGCCACGCCCACTCCTTCCGCCCCCATCATCCCTGCTCCTTGAAACTGGAAACGACTATAGTTTTTACATTTTTGGGCTAGAGACACCAAATTTTGTGTCAAGATAGATATTGACGTTCCACAAAAAATGCATCAAAATTTTGGATGCCACGCCCACCTAAGCCACCCGCCTTATAAAATCGGAATCGGCTATATCTTTAACAGTTTTTGAGCTAGAGCCACCAAACTTGGTAGGAAGATTGATAGTGACAGTTAAAAACATTTGATTCAAAAATTTGGATGCCACGCCCACCTCTGCCACCCGCCTTATAAAATCGGAATCGGCTATATCTATAACAGTTTTTGAGCTAGAGCCACCAAACTTATTAGGAAGATAGATAGTGACAGTTAAAAACATTTGATTCAAAAATTTGGATGCCACGCCTACCTCTGCCGCCCACCTTTTAAATTTGGGAGTTAAGTTATCTTCCACAGTTTTTGAGCTAAAGTCACCAAATTTGGTAACATGATAGCTGGCGATGTTTACCACATGGCTCACTCCCATCGCCCCTGCATTCCCCCTTATCAACCGTTCTTTTACTGGTATCAAAGTATTCCGCAGTCGGTTGCGTCCGACTGCAATGTTTTTACTTGTTTATATTGGTTTTGTTTGATAAAATAAACTAGTAATTATCTAATTAATATGAAACGCATTGAGACGCAAAATGCCGTTCATGACCTATGCGTTTCATCCATGAAACATGAAACGATGAAACGGAACTGTTGAACACCGCTATTGTCTTCAAGGTTGGCCTCATGGCATTAGTGTTATATTTAATAAATGGTAAAATTAAAATATGTTAGGTCTTAACTCTTGTAGTTTTAATACAAAACAAATATTTAATATTTTGCCCGCCATGTAACTCATGTTGCTTGACAGCCCTGCTATTATAGCTTGCTTGAACAGCTGTTCTACGTACTACGTAAATGTCGAATCTGGTTTTGTTTACATTTTAAAAGTGCAAAAGGTGAAAGGTGTTTTTCCCTATGGACCAATCTTAAGTGGCAAAACTTCCTGTTCGCATACTCCTCCTAGACGGCTTGCCCGATTTCAATGAAATTTTCAAGAGTGATTGGGGTCTGTTTGGAGGGTGCACATAAGAAAATGAATGTGTGTATCATTGCACGTTTTGCAAATACGACCCTTTTTATGAAAAACAAAAAGTTGCATTCTTTGGCGTTAGCGCAACTTGGCATAACTGCGCCCAATCGTTCAGCGCTTGATATGCTTGACCGTGAGCTTCAACGTGAACAACAATACGATTGCAATGAATTGCGTGCTTTCATACAAGCTAACATTACCAAATTGAATATTCAGCAGAAAAATGCTAATGATAAGAATATACGAGCCGTTGACAATAACGCCGGTCGATTCTACTTTCAGGATGAGCCCGGTGGTACAGGGAAAACGTTTCTGATCTATTTGATTCTTGCTACTATGTATACGGTCACAGCAGAAAATTGCGTTGGCAATTGCTTCGTCAGGCATCGCTGCTACTCTACTTTATGGCGGCCGAACAGCACATTCTGCGTTGAAATTACCGTTGAACATCCAAGTCGTTGAAACACCAACGTGCAACATATCGAGGAATTCAGCAATGGCAAAAGTTTTGCGAGGAGCTGGAATAGTTCTATGGGATGAGTGCACAATTGCTAACAAAAAGTCATTAGAAGCATTCAATAGAACAATGCAAGATTTTCGCCAAAAGTAACAACTTTTTGGCGGAGAATTTATACTATTTTCCGGCGATTTTCGGCAAACTTTGCCAGTCATTCCTCGATCAACTCCTGCCGACGAAATAAACGCATGTTTAAAATCGTCAGTTTTGTGGAGACATGTTCAAAAGCTGACTCTTACTATCAACATGCGAGTCCAATTGCAAAATGATCGATCCGCAGCGGCGTTTTCGAAGCAGTTGTTGGACTTTGGCGAAGGCAAAATACCAATCGATGATAACGGTTTGAGCACATTGCCGAACAACTTTTGTACACTTTTACAATCGAAAGAAGAATTGAGTGAAAGTGTATTTCCGAATATTGTTCAACACTATCAACGCCACGATTACTTAAGTGAACGCGCAATATTGGCACCGAAAAATGTACACGTCAAAGAAATCAATTTTGCCATTCAAGAAAAACTGCCAGGAGAAGCTACAACATATACATCAATTGATGACGTTTTGAATCAAGATTAAGTAGTCAATTATCCAACTGAATTCTTGAATTCTTTGGATCCCCCGGTCTGCCACCGCATCGTTCGGTCATGAAAGTCGGTTCACCCATTATACTTCTACGAAATCTGAAGCCACCGACTTTGTGTAATGGCACAAGACATTCAGTCGAAAAATTGTGGCCAAATTTGATTGAAGCAACCATACTAAATGGCAAGGCAGCAGGTGAAGTTGTACTCTTACCACGCATTCCAATAATTCCAACGGACATGCCGTTTGAATCTAAGCGCTTGCAGCTCCCAGTACGTCTTGCCTTTGCGATGACCATCAACAAATCGCAAGGGCAAACGTTTCGAGTGTGCGGCGTCAATTTGGAAGAGCCGTGCTTCTCCCACGGCCAATTGTTCGTCGCATGCTCGAGAGTGGGAACTCCAAGGTGCTTATTCATTTACGCGCCAGGTGGAAAACCCAAAAATGTTCTGTACCAAAATGTTCTATAAATAAGTAACAGTTTTACAACAATAAATAAAACACAAAGTAAAAACCCTTAAGAGTTTTAATCGATTAAGGTGTAGCAAAAGGCACCGGGTCACAGCTAGTAATAAAATAAATGTAAAACAAATAATAAAATGCAATTTTAATTTAACCTACATTTTGACTGCTCAATGACTTTCCATAAATTAAATTCTTCTTCACCGCCACCTCACCAGCGATAAAAAAAGGTTTGCTGCAATAACTTAGTTAAATTTACAACAAATGTATTTGCAATATGCCACTCAGCTTAAAATTACCTTTCGAAAAAATAACACTTAGACATTTAATATTGCTTAAACTAACCAAATCTCTGGCCAAATTTCTTGAGGTTTCAAAATCATCTCAAACTGGGCTCTGGCACACCTAAAACCAGCTCGAGGTTGATTTTAGGTTTGAATTGGGTTGGTTTTGATTTGGCAGCAAGAAATGTGGACGTCAATGGCTGTGTAGTGGCTTAGATTTAGAAACACCATGCATTTTTCCACGGACAACTTTATGTGGCATGTTCTAGCAAGGGAAAACCATCCAGTTTGTTTGTGTTGGCTAAACACGAACTAACCAAGAATATTGTACACTCTTTTGCGCTGAGAGATTAATCCTTATTATTTCTTTAGTTTGAATATATGACAATGGTTCGAGTTTTGTTACGTTGTTGCTGACATAAATGTTTTGTGTAAAATCTAGTCTTGAATTTGATATTGATATTTCGTTAATTTGTAGTTCACAATTATAGATTTTTATCATATTGTTACCTTTAATCTAAATTTTATTATTCATACAATTTTGGTTTACAGTAGTTTCTTTTAGATTCCATGTTAAGAATATGTTTGCTTCTATATAATTAGTTTGAAAGTTTTTAATTGTTTTTGTGTATTTACATTCTGCTTTGATTTGTTTTACAATGCCTACTATGTGTGATATAATGTGTGATATAATATAAATTTCTTTTGTATCAGTTTTTAACCAAGTCGATGTTTTAATATTAAGAATTTTTTCTGGTGTAACGTGCAATAAGTAATCATGCTTTAGTAATTTAGGGTTAAATATGCTTAATCTAGTTAGTTGGATTCCCATCTCTATGTCTTCTATATATTCGGTGAAATGTACTAAATTGAAAATTAGCATATCAAATTTCTTGTGCTTTTCCTCTTTTGTTTTAAATGTATTCATTGTTTCAATTGCTTTATTAACTGTTTCGATTATTTGGTTTAATTCATTTACTTGAACGCTGTTTTCGGCTAAACTACTAATTTTTTGTTCTAGTTCGTCTTTGTCGTCTGTATCTAATGTTCCAAATAAGTATTTATACGTATTTCCTACTAAATTTATTAATCCTCTCTTTTGACGTTTGACGATCGTTATTCCGTTCATTTCTCTATTCAATTTTTCGATTAGGTAATTTATTTTGCTTGAATTTTCATACTCTTTAGCTTGTATTAATAGATTATTATAAACTCTTTCTATTTTCGTTAAATTTACAGTTAAATAATGATATTCGAATTTGGTCGGTATGTCCATTGTTCCTGATTTAAATATTAGATAGCCGTTGTTTGCTTTAATTGGATTGATTTCGATACTTTGGCCATTTATTGTTACCGTTAGAAATGTTAGCAATACTTGTATTATTTTTATTGATTGATGTTTACTGGCCATTCCTTTCGTTAGTTGGTTCTCCGAAAATAACATATTTACTTGTATTAGTTTTCTATTTCTTTTTGAACTTCGATTTATAGTGGGTTACTTTTCTACCTCTATATGTTTCTTCAAAATGTTTCTCGTCTAATTGTCTTAATTGACCTGTCTTTTTGAATGGGTTAGTTATTTTTGACTTAACTAATGGTGCAGATCTATACTTTGTATCTATTTCAAATTCTTCTCTTGATTCATTTAATTTCTCAATTTGTTTCTTTTTGTTATCTTGTGTGTCATACTTTGGTGCTCCTGCGTACATAAATATATCTGCGGATGTTCTGTTCGTTGTTTTATGTTTAGTTTTATGATTATATGTGTATAATATAATTTCGAATCTTGTTTGTTTGTTTTCTATGTTAGAGTCACTGCTTTTAATTCGTAATTTTTCATTGATTGTTTTATGAAACCTCTCTATGTCTGCTATACCATTTTTACTTGTTATATTTATTTTTACGTTTTCTGCTGTTAACCATTGTTGTATTGCAGCACATATAAATGCTGAATCTTTATCTGCTTTAATTTCTGCTGGTTTTCCCATTAAATCAAAAACTTTTAATATTGCTCTTTTTGTTTCTAAGCAATCTCGGCTGTTAACTTCAATTAATGTTGCGAATTTTGAATATACGTCTATGCATGATAGAAATTGCTTATGGTCAACTAAATAAAAATCCATTACATATTTTTCCCTAATGTAGTTTGTCTCTGGGGTTAATTCGTATACTAATTTGGTACTTCTGTGCTCTGTTTTTGAAATGTTGCAAATGTGACATTCATTTATTATATTTTTTATAAGATTTTGGTAATCTGGATAATACAATTTTTCTTTAAACCACTGTATTGTCTTTTCTATCCCTGGATGTAATAATTCATTATGTCCTTTTAGTATTTGTTCCTTAAATTCTGCGTACGTTTGCAAGTCTGTAAGTTTTAATGAGCTTTTCATTAATTTTATTTTACTTTCTGGATTTATTATTTCTACATATGCGTTTTGAAAAATTGGAAAATCGGAATCGATGTGGAAGTATATAACACTATTTTTCGAACATAAATATTCTTTAATTATTTCTTTAGCTTTAGCATTAGTCATTTCTGTATATGTTATCTTTATGTTTTTCTTATGAAAGTAATTGGTGACTTGTGTCTTTTTGTCATTTCCTTTGATTAGTTCAATTTGTCTGTTATAATAGTTTAATGGTCTTTCCGTTATTTGAATGTAGCTTTGATTATCTTCATGGGCACTATGTATTGTTGCACATGTTGCTTGACTCATTTCTTCTCCTAATAGATTTTCATGTATTTGTACACGTGACAGTGCATCTGCGACATGATTTGCTTTACCTGGTAAATATTTATTTATATTATCAAATTCATTTAATTTGATCTTCCATCGTTGGAGTTTCATATTTGGTTCTTTTATATTATTTAACAATACTAATGGTTTGTGATCGCTTAATATTTCGAATTTTCTGCCATATAGATAGCTTCTATAAGTTTTTGTTGCCCAAACTACTGCTAGTAATTCTTTTTCTATAGCTGAATAATTTATTTCATGTTTGTTTAGCGCTCTGCCGGCAAAACAGACAGGCTTGTGATTTTGGGTTAATACCGCTCCTAAAGCTACGTTACTTGCATCCGTTGTGAGACAAAATGGTTTGTCATAATCTGGATGGGTAAGAATTGGATCAGAAGTTATCAGTAGTTTTAATTTCTCGAATGCTGATATATATGAAGTATCCTTTATATCTACTTTTGTTCCTTTCTTTAACTTGAGTGTCATGGGTTTAACGATGTTTGCGAAATTTGGAATGCATTTTTTATAAAATCCACACAAACCTAAAAATTTCTTTATTTCTTTTGGAGTCTTTGGAATTGGATATTTCATTACTGCTTCAATTTTATTTGGATTTGGTTTTAATCCTTCTGTTGTCACTATGTGTCCTTAAAGTTCTGTTTCCTTTTTAGAAATTCACACTTGTCTAATTGCAATTTTAAATTGGCTTCCCTTAGTTTGGCAAATACCTTATTTAGTGACAACATGTGTTCTTCCAATGAAGTGGAGTATACTATTATGTCATCTAAGTAGACTAAACAATCTTTGTAGATTAAATCTTCCAATAAATTGTTCATGCAACGTTGAAAAGTTGCTGGTGCATTTTTTAGACCAAACGGCATACGTGTATATTCGTAGTGGCCATGTTTAGTGGAAAATGCTGTCTTAGGTATTGATTTCGGATCCATCTGGATCTGGTGGTAGCCTTTTGCTAAATCAAGAGTTGTGAAATATTGGCATCGGCCAAGTTTGTCTAGAATTTCATCCATTATTGGAATTGGAAATTTGTCATCAATAGTGATTTCGTTCAGAAATCTGTAGTCTATTACTACTCTATATTTTTGTTTTCCTGGTGCGTCCAACTTCTTTGGAATTACTAATACAGGTGAATTGTATGGAGACTGAGATTTTCTTATTATCCCTTGCTCTAACATTTCTTTTACTTGTCTATCTATTTCATCGTGTTGAATTTGTGAGTATTTGTAAGGTCTTTTATAAATTGAATCCTCATGTTTTGTTACTATCGAGTGCTTTACAGTACTAGTGAAGGTCAAATAGTCGCCTTCATGGTACTGAATGTCTCGATATTTATGTAGAATCTTTGAAACACACATTTTTTCTTCATCGTTAAGATGATCTAGTCGAAATTCGTTGGACTCTCTTAATTCTTCGTTTGTTGCGAAATTGAATTCTAAGCCTTCCGACGAAGGTGGATCTAGACACTCTGGTGCTGATACTTCCTCCACATTTATTTTGGGGTCGTACTTGAATAGAAATGTGTATTCTCCTAAGGTTACGGAGCCTTCTTCGTAATTTATTTTTGCCTTACAAGCTTCTAAATGTTTCCTTCCTAATAATAAATCATATCGATTTGAAAACTCATGTATAAAGAACACTTGTTTGGATGGACACAATTTACATGCTCCCATTGTTATGCTTGCTGTTAATTTAATATTACCGTTAATGGTATGAACGTTAAGTGCAGTGTTTTTAATAGGAATATTTAGATCATTTTTATTCATTATATTTATTGTTGACCCTGTGTCTATTACACATTTAAGCGGGTTGTCATTCATAATAACAATTATGAATGGGTTATTGTTTCTTCCTGGTCCGGAGCAATTGCTTGAAAATTTTCGGATGTGTCCATTTTTGACACACGGCTGTTACTTTCTCATTGCCTCTTTTGAGGTTGGTTATTATAAGGGGATGCTTGCGTATTAGAATTTCTATTATGCGAATAATTCATGGGATTCTGTTGTCTACCTTGTTGCAATTTTTGCTGAAATTCATAATATGTCTGCACATATTCTTGTTGATTCCTACGCGGGTTAGTTGTATTGTAATTTGTTTGATAGTTATGATTATAGTGTGCTTGGTTAGTGGGGTTAAAAGTTGAACTTTGGTTAAAATTTTCTTGATACTTTTTTTTCAGAATTGTTTTTATTTGAATTGTTGTATTTATTATCTTTGTGTTTTTCAACAACACTATTTTCAAACAAACCCTCTTTTTGAGCTGCTATTTTAAGCAAGTGGCTAGATGTAATATCATACCTAGCTAACAACATGAAAATTCTATCAGGAATTTTTCTTTTAATTACATCTTTTACTGTATTATTCATGGCATTTGTATAAACAATTGTATTGTTTGGATTATTCTCTAATGTTAACTTATTAGTTATTACATAGGATTTATACTCTAATTCCTCAATGAACTGGAGTCTGGGTAGTATATTCCTCGATGAGTGATCGTTTTCTCACTATAACTTGTTTCTCCTATAACTTGTAGTTCTATCGCACCATATATTATGCTTTGTTGCCTTTGGTTGGTAGTAAAAATTCCGTCCTCCTGATGAAGGCACTTAGTTCTTGTTTGTTTTCTGAGAACTGGGGCACTTGTCGGACTTGTGACAATGCCTGATTTAGTTCGGCATCACTTAAAACGACTGCCATTTTTATTTATTTATTTATTGGAGATTCTTTCGAATAATGTTTTTAATGTTGTTGTTGGTTTTGCACGTTTTTTAATATATGTATGTTTTCGTTGGTTCTCTTCTTAAATTATTTAAACACCATTAACTGTGTTTGATGCACGAAAGTTCTTTTTCGGATTAGTTTTTTATAAAGTATTTTTAACTAATCCTACCGGCTGCGCCAATTGTGAGTTTATAGTGGATTAAAAATAAAAAGTCGAAGACTTAAGTTTTATTTTTAATTAGTTCTTTATTGAATAAGTTTTAATATTTAACTCTCAATTTCCACTTATAGATAAGAACGTCTAGCTTCTCGAAACTTCACTCAACTCTAAGCCCTGACTTCTGATTTGCCCATTCGGCGATCTCACGCTTATGGCGTGATTTTACAAATATGTTTATGTCTATTTCGTTTCCTGTGTTTGGGATTTAGGGTGTAATATGATACTTAAATGTTAGGGTGCGTGCTATGTGTGACATATATGAGGTATTAATATGTGTGCATATTGAATATCTTACTATATAAGTATATGTTAGTGCGCTATTACATGCAAGGTATACTTAACAAGGTACTCGCGCTAGCTCTCTAGTTCTCTTTTCACTTCTTAAATGTTCAGTCTGTTAGCAGCAGTTCTGAGCGACGCATCTCCACGGACGATTTTTTCGTGTTCTATTTCTTAGTTTTGTTTCAAACTTTTTTTGTTTTTGCAATGCAATGCAATATTAGGCAACACAAATTTGTTAAAAATTGTATTATAAAAGAAAAAAAATATAAACATAATTTACAATTTATAATTTCTTCTGTTATATTTATTAAATCTTTCTGGTCTTAGTTGCAGCAAAAAACTCACATATGTATATACATATGCATGCACGTACAAATATCTTTATTTTGACACAAGCGAGCAAATTCATTATTCTCTCGCTCTCTCTCTCTCGCTCTTCTGTCATTTTGAAACATAAGTAAGAAGTTGTGAGCGAGCAAGTGCGGCTACCTCGTTAAGTATACCTTGAGTACATGTACTTTGTAGGTCAGTGTACATGCATGTGTCAGAGCACGATACAATTAACAGGGTAGTGTCATCAGAGAGAGCGGTCTCTTTTCCGGATACCAATCGACAGTCGCAAAGTGCTTGTCGTTCGGGTAAGACTTTGATGTGGTCGAATTTTTTTCTGTTTCTTATTTTGATTGATGCTTGTTTTTATATACAGTGCACTCGCGATACCGTGAACACTCCATTAGGTGAACACCGCTAAATGTAAACAGATTTTATTTTGCATTGACTAATCTAAATTGTGAACAAAGTGAGAAAACCGTAAAATGTGAACAGTAAATAATTCAACGTGCTTATGTTGGCAATGCGTAAAAACGTTTAGATTTTACTTTTTCTAGTTTCGGGAGTCCCCTATTTAGACGTGCATGCGTGCTTGGTACACAAATTGCCTATGTGTGCGTATTCTTGCTGCATGAACGGTTGTTCAATAAGATGAAGCCAACATGCGTTCAAAAAAGCTAATTTTTTACAGCTTAAAGAAAAGGCAGAGATTTTAAATAATCTGCGAATGGGAGCAAGTTTGACGAGTGCACATTATCAAATATTCAAGATTGGAAAGAAGATCATTATATATTATATATACATAGATGTCACAACTGAGATCGACGAAATTTAATGGGAAGAATCAACTGAGAACTATGACTCTATTATTGAGGATTGGCACAAGTGAGGCAATCGTAATCTTTAATAAAGCATTGGAATGGGCTGAAGATGAATATGTCAGTCAAGGGGACTTAATGATCCCATTGTTACTCTCAATTCTATTATACATCATAGCTACATATCTAACTGTAAGCTATAATTGCCTGCGAGCAATTCTACTCTTATTCTTATGTTTGACTTTACATGCATATTCGGCTACCGTACAGTAGCGCGTTTGTTAGACTAAGTAAGTCAGTCATGAAATGCACGCCACATGAAGTGGACGTTTAATAAACAATTATAACAAATATTTACATATTACTAAACATAAAAAATATGGAGCCCATGTACTTAAATTTTAAAAACAATCATTACCTCTTTCAATCACAAAATTTTTTTTTTAATAAATCCTTTTGTCTTTCGCTTGCTTATAAACATCTGTTTTTATTTTAAAACGTGTTATTAGTCTAGAATGATGGTAATATGGACTCTTTATACTTTGATACCGAAGGTCTCATAGTATATTGGGTTTGTGCAATGTCCGTCATGGTGTCTGTCTGTCCGTCTGTATGAATGCAACTTTTTTCGACACCCGTAAAGCTAGAGACTTGAAACTTTGCAATTATGTTTATCAATAGACGGTACAGATAAAGTGTTAAGATTGGGTTGCCACGCCTACTAGGAGGCTGGGAAATCGATAAATTCGATAACTGAAAACCGATAAAACCAAATATTTCTCACATTCTTACAGCTAGAGTTACCAAATTTTGCACGCAGATAGCTAATCATGTCCCTGAAATAACTGCATCAAAGTTTTGGATGCCACGCTCACTTCTTCCGCCCCCATCCTGCCTGCTCCTTGAAATTGGAAACGCCTATAGTTTTCACATTTTTTGGGCTAGAGCCAGCAAATTTTGTGTCAAGATAGGTACTGACGTTCCCCATCAAAACTTGGATGCCCTGATTCCACCCCCATCCCCCTTCTCCAAAAAATTGGAAACGACTATAGTTTTCACATATTTCGAGCTAGAGTCACCGAATTTGGTTGGAGGATATATGGTGACATCTACAAAAGATCTGCATCAAAAATTAGGATGCCACGCCCACCTCTGCCGCCCACCATTTAAAATCGGAAATTTCGATATCTCTTACAGTTTTTAAGCTAGAGCCCGTAAATTCGGTAGAAAGATAGAAGGCAACATATACCAAAGATCTGCATACAAATTTTGGATGCCACGCCCACCTAAGCCACCCGCCTTATAAAATTGGAATCGGCTATATCTTTAACAGTTTTTGAGCTAGAGCCACCAAACTTGGTAGGAAGATAGATAGTGACAGTTAAAAACATTTGATTCGAAAATTTGGATGCCACGCCCACCTCTGCCGCCCACCTTTTACATTTTGAAGTTAAGTTATCTTTCACAGCTTTTGAGCAGAAGTCACCAAATTTGGTAACATGATAGCTGGCGATGTTTACCACATGGCCCACTCCCTTCGCCCCTGCATTCCCCCTTATCAACCGTTCATTTACTGGTATCAAAGTATTCGGCAGTCGGTTGCGTCCGACTGCAACGTTTTTACTTGTTTTTCACTGAATTTTGGTATTGGGAAACGTGAACAACTCGCAAACGCGAACACTCATGGTATTAATTAGTTCACGGTATCGCGAGAGCACTGTATTTTTGTATTTGTATTTTTAACGTTATTAAAAAGTATTAAATTTGTTTAATCAACAGCGTTTTATTCAAACTCTTAATTTTATTGTTCATTTTACAACGCAACATAATTGCGTCGGCCGCATACAAACAAAAAACTTTTTACCTAACTCACTAGCACTTACAAAACAATTCCCAAACAGAGGCAAGAGAGTAAAATGATGAGAGCAACGTGGCGGTTTTTGTTGCACTCACTCGTTCATATACATTGGTATCTGCTGTCTCGGATGACACTATCCTGTTAATTGTATCATGTTTCAGAGCGCTAATGTTTTGTAGGCAAGTGTATGGCAAATGGAGAGACTGTTACTGAGTGAGGTATGATCGAATTCCGCGAAATAAGAGAGAGGAGATACAGGAATCCGTTAGGCACATTGAGTGTAAAGAAGGAATGCGCGACGATTGTGCGCTGTGTTTTTCGGAGAGTTGAGTTAAGTTCAGAAAGTTCCATTGAGACGAGCAGAACTTTCTGTGCTTAGAGAAAATAAATAAGTATCAATTATGAATCCGCCACCGAACTTGTGGTTTATATCATTTTATTCTATATGTATTTATCAAAATGCATCTAAAAGTATATTCGGTTTGGTCAATGTTAATTTATATCGCGAGGAACCAGTGTTTGTTTACGTCGCCGTGAAGCTGCCAGACTTGGCTGTGGCTTGGTCGACACATCTGCTCCCCCACCTAGTGTCGTCGTCAGTTGGCGAGGGTAACGGAATCTCATCCCTAGTTTTAGAAGTTGTGGCTGGCTCATGCGGAGACGGCTGCGGTTCCTGACTATCATTCTGCTTGTCGAGATGTGCGATGCCCTCTTTCCAGCATGCCGTTCGCTTAGGGGTGGTATGCTGTAGTCCGAATTCGTTGGTAAGGTGCTGGAGATGCTCCTGATGCGAAGCGTAGTGCACGATAATATCGTCTATGTAGCAACCGACAAGGAAAAACCACGCAGCAGGTTATCCATGTGCCGGTGGAATGTTTGTGCTGCATTTCGGAGACCAGGTGGCATGCCAATGAATTCAAATAACCCGAATGGCGTTGTAACAGCTGTTTTTGCGATGTCGCAAGTAGCAACTGAAATTTGATGATATGCGCGCTCAAGGTCACTTGTAGAAAAAACTTTTGAGCCGTGAAGGCGCTGAAGAATGTCGTCACAGTGTGGGACAGGATAGCGGTCTGGAGTGGTGCGAGAGTGAAGTTTTCTGTAATCCATTATTTTTCTTAGGTTCAAAGTGAATTGGACTGGCCCATTGCAATGCCAATGCATTGGCTACTGGATGGGCGGATTACTCCATGTTGAAGCAGTAAATCCAAATCGCGACGTGCAGCCTTCAGTTTCTCACCAGTAAGCCGTCTTGGCTTGTAAAAAACTGGAGCCCCAGTTGTCTCTATGTAGTGCGATACATCATTATCGATGCGTGTTGCTAGAGATGTGTTGGGTCGTGTTATTTCAATAAAGCGATTGAGGAGGTCAGCATATGGACGAGTGATTCCGTGCAGTTCACGTGAGTTGATTGTCGAGACGTTGTATAGTTTAACTTAAGATAGTTTTCCAGTTGCTGACATCTCGGATTTTGGATCCATGAGTTTCTTACTTTTGAGATTAAGCAGTAAGCCATGGTGCGTGAGAAAATCAGCTCCGATGATTGCTGATTGGATGTTAGCGACGACAAATGACCAGTTGAACTTGCGTTGCAGATTGAGATCAATTGTTACATTAAACTTGCCTTAAGTGTGGATTATTGACTTGTTTGCTGCGTAAAGTTTAAGGTCGCTCTTTTGTCGTTTGCTTTTTAAAATTGAGATTGAAATGAGTGATATGACTGATCCGGAATCAATAAGGAACTTAATGTTAGTAGTACGATCCAAAATATGGAGACGGTACTCAGTAGAAAGGTGAGCGAGCGGGCTTGCGCTGTCATCTGCCCCCAGAACAGACGACAGCTGCCTTAGTTTCCCTTTTTTGACTTGAAATATATCTTTCCAGCAGGGCGGCAGCTTGATAGCACCAACCGACTCGACCGCTGGCCGTAAGGCTGCATTTGGTGTTGTTGCGAAGAGCTGGAACTTGACAACCCGATTGGCACATCGTCGTTGTAGTTGCGTTGCAATTCACATGAGTCTGGTGAACAAGCTGCGTTTGCGGAGTTGTTGAGAGTGTTCATTTTGCTTTGCGGGGTCACTAATGTAGAACTTGTGGTTTATATCACTTTATTCTATATGTGATTATCGAAATGCATCTTAAAAGTATATTCGCTCTCGGCGGTAGAAGCGGGAATTTTATGTGCGTCGATTGGTCAATGCTGTCAACTCATATATGTATCGATACATCGTTAATATATATCGCGAGGAACAAGTGCTTGTTTATGTCGCCGTGGAGCTGCCAGACTTGGCTGTGGCTGGGTCGCCTCACATATTTATATACATTCATATATATATATATTTTTTTTTTAAACTTTGCTGTTTATTTTTTGGTCTATCCCTTATGAAAAAAAAACAAGTAAATGACAAAAATTACCACAGTACCCCGGTGATAGTTCTCAGGAACTTCGTCTGGGATCTTTGGACGATGTCGATGTTACTGCTGCACGCGTTACCCCATAGCTGGCAGCCATAGGTTCAGATTGGTTTCAGAACGGAGTTGTAGAGCAGAACCTTGTAGTCCAGACTTAGCGGAGAGCGAGCGTTGATAAGCCAATGGAGGCTATTGGCTTCGAGTTTAAGCTGTGTTCTCTTAGCTTCAATGTGCCTGCGCCATGTAAGACTTCTGTCCAAGTGTACTCCCAGGAACGTTACTTCGTTTGCTTTCGGGAGTGGAGTGGTGCTTGGCGTGAGTGTATTGCATTTACTGGTGTTGGTTTTGAAATGCGAGCTGCTTCGATGAAGACTGACTCAAGTTTGTTTGCCATAGATTCGATGTCAGCTTCCACATTCAGATGCGGATTTAGTTCAATGTGTGATTTTATATATTTTTTGTATTTGAGCTAGTTAGTTGTTTGTGAGGTCAACTTACTGGGGCGATTTACAAACTCTGGGTGTCGTAGTAATTGTATAAGAACAGGCGAGTGGTCGGATCAAATATCCGAGAGGCTTTTGGCGCTTATCAGGCTTCGGGGAATGTTTTTGGTAACTGCAAAATCAATCAAGTCGGGTAGTTTCTTGGGGTCTGTGGGCCAGTAAGTTGGTGTGCCAGGAGAGACGTGGCCGAGCCTGTTGTTTACTTTTACAAGTGCATTGTACAGCTGCTTTCCCTTTGGATTCACAAGGCGAGATCCCCAGTGTGTGTGCTTGGCATTGTAGTCTCCTGCTGCTATTCCATAAATTGGTTCTCAGATATGGTGAATCTAGGGGGGGTAGTAGACGGCAGCTAGTGCAATTTGGTTACCAGTATCAAGGTGTATTTTTAAAGATGAAGCCTGTAGATAGCTTATTGTAAAATTATCTTTGTTTGTAAGGTGTGTTTCGGAGAGTAGCATAACGTCCATGTGCTTGTCGAGTAGGAATTGAGCTTACGCAAGTTTATGCTGTAAAACGCCATTAGCATTCCACGTAGATATACCTAGCGAAGCCATTGATTATTTTGACTGTTGTAATACAAGCACTTGTACCAAAATACTTTGATTTCGCATTAAAACTTGCATAGTTGTGCGCATAAATGTCATAACTCTGTCAAGCTCTGCTGCAGCGTAAATATCATTGCTTCGAAGTTGCTTTGTTGCTGCTCTTGTGGCTTGTTGTCTTGTGCCGAATGTAGATCCGCATGTTTTGCTTGTGCGTACGGTGCATTTAAGGCAGAAGGCTCTAGTCCTGATCTTAAGGCGTTTGCATAAGTCGCGTTTTTCGATACGAATACGGGACCAATGGAGGACCTGGCTGCAGTCGAGAAGAAGACATCTGGTTTGCTTTTCGATGGAATGTAGTTAGGCTGTGCGTTTTGCGTGCGTGCTGTGTTCACGCTGTGATGGATGCGAAACTTAAGTTCTTTGTAAATTGGGCAGCCTCTGTAGTTAGCTGTGTGATTGCCGCCACAGTTGCCGCACTGTTTTTTTGCTGGGTCCCTTTGCTTGCTGGGCAGCGCGACGACTCATGAAGATGGCCGCAAACTACACATACCGGGCGCAGTTTGCAGTAGGACCTTGTGTGGCCGTATTCTTGGCAGTTCATGCATTGTACCGGGCCGTTGCGTTTGTGTGGCTCTTCTACGGTGATTCTGCGGTGCAGTAGAAACTGAAGCTTGCAGATGGGGTGCACCTCATAGTTTTTACTTATTTGCGACTCAGGCTCAAGTTCAACTTTGAAGAGTGGTTGCGGCTGTCTGTTCTTGTTTAGAATATTAAAAACTTTTTAACACATAATCCTTTCTAATTTAGCTCCTCATGGATTTCATTTGGCGTGACATCAGACTCTATGCCTTTCAGTACAACTTGCATGCCCTTGCTGCTTTTTAGTTGGTACGTGTAAAAGTTTTTTTTTGCTTTCATTTAAGTACTTTGACAAGACTTCAAAGTTGTCTTCGGTTTTTGTCTGAACTTTAATCTCCTGGATGTTACCCCTCATGAGGGGAATGATATGGAAATTGTCCTGACCGATGAGCTCAACAACTTTGTTAACAAAGGCGCTGGAGCTTTTCTCACGTACAAATATAGGGGGTGGCTTTAGCTTTTTCTTGTCGCCAACAACAGATTCTTAGGGCAGATCATCAGCGTTATCGGCTAGTATTTCAAATCTGTTGATGTTTTTAGAAAATTCGCCGGAGTTGCCACGAGTTATTTTAGCTTTGTTTGTGGAGTGTTGGGGGCTTAGTTTTCGCTTAATGAGAATGTAGCGATCCATGCCTGTCTGCATGGCCGGCTCTGCATTTGCTTTGGCTGCGGAGTTTTTTGCTGACGGCGCAGCAGTCGTTGCATTTGCAGAGCGGGCATTCGGCACCGGTGCAATTGTTGTTGCAGTAGCTGTTTTGGCGGCCGTCGTAGACAAAACAGACGGAGAGCGTGATTGAACTCTGTCGTACGAAAGTTCGTTTGTCGCGTTTGGAGTGGTCGGCCGCGCGCGGTCGGATTTCGTCGATGCTAGGGACGTAGTACATATTGTTGCTTCGATGTGTTGAGAGCCGACGCTCGTCTTGTTCGCGCTGTCGCTGAGAGCGAGCGCATTTGTGGCTCATTGCGCGGTTTAACTATGTTTGAGGCTTTGATTTTTTTTGTTTGTGTTTATTTGGTAGTCTGTAATTAGTTTGTGTTTACTTCAAATAGTTTTTTTAGACGTGCATTTTCACTGCACAAAGCGTCTTGCCGCGTGAATTATTTTGTTCAGTATTAACAGCACTTTTCTCTTGTGTATTACAAATTTAAGTCTGGAGCACAAGGAGAACACGTCTTCTTCCGATCCACAAACTTCATAAATATGCATCCACTTAGTGTTTGGAATTTTAACTATTCATAATTTGACTTTAAAA
Organism: Scaptomyza hsui; assembly: GCA_018152825.1. Lineage (NCBI taxonomy): Eukaryota > Metazoa > Arthropoda > Insecta > Diptera > Drosophilidae > Scaptomyza > Scaptomyza hsui. The sequence continues at coordinate 656,273 of JAECXO010000183.1, read as the reverse complement.
ACGTCAAATGTCATTCGGAAAGCGACTTATATTTAGTAAAAACTTTGGCATTTTCGATACACAGAGACGACCATACTTGGAATCTCTATAAAGCCAGCCTCGCATCCTATAAGAAGGCACTCAGATAAGCTAAGCGCCTCTCTTGGAAGAATTTCTCCTCCTCAATCGAGAACACTGCAAATGCCGCAAGGCTCAGAAAAGTTCTCTCCAGCACTCCATTGACAGTGGGTTTCCTCAAAAAACCAGATGACTCGTGGACAACGACCAGTCTGGAGTCCCTGGAACTCCTGACAGAAACCCACTTTCCCGGCTGTTCAGTCGAGGTATCGCTTCCTACTATCATCAGAGAAAATCAAGAGCATGAAACCACTGACTTTCTCTCCAAAAACAGCATCTCATGGGCCATACAAAGTTTCTCGCCCTTAAAATACCTGGACCAGATGGCATTATCCCAGCCCAGCTGCAGCATGCTGGGGCCACTGCCATCAACTGGCTCCAAAGAATCTTTGCAGATATCATGACGACAAGCTCGATTCCCAAGTCATTTCTCGAATCCAAAGTCGTCTTCGTTCCCAAGGCGGGTAAAGCCTCTCACACGATCCAAAGGACTATCGGAGCTGGGGGTCGGGCACCGCATTGTGGATCTGATCGACCAACTGCTTAAGCGCAGAATCGTCAGGCCCACCTTGGGGTCTTCGACCATCTTAACCTTCTACCAATAGACCAAATGTGGAAATTGATAGCCACTCTCTCTGCCCTACGCATGAGAGAAACAAATCAGTGGTCCGAACAGATTTATGGACACTCCAATATTCTTGTGGGAAACTCACTCATCCCTCCAAACACGGACTACTGCTGTCCTCAGGAATTCCCTAAAACCCCGTTTCAAGTAATAATCCCCCCAAGGGACGATTGGTGCTTAGGCACGCCAGGGCCGACAAACTCTGTAAAAATTTTCACCGATGGCTCAAAGCTTTCATTAGTAAATCCTTCAGCCTTCCTGATCATTGCAGTGTTTTCCAAGCTGAAATCACTGCAATACAAGAGGCACTCCTCTGCCTCTCCGAACTTGAGTGCTCTGCAGATAAAATCTGCATATTCTCTGATAGCCAGGCGGCTATAAAATCTCTAGAATCGATATCATCCAATTCGATATCTGTCACAAACTGCCGCAAATCTCTGCAAGAGATGGCAGAGCAGTTCGAGTTTTACCTGATTTGGGTGCCCGGCCATAAGGGCATCGAGGGCAACTGTAAGGCAGACGAGCTGGCAAGGCATGGCGCTACTATGCCTCTCCTCACATATAAGGAGGGCTTGGGTATTCTTATGGCCAGCTGTAAGCTCAGAGTTCGATCACACTTCGAACTCGAAGCTAACAACAGGTGGCAGATAACCACCTCTACGGGCAGGATTGCTAGGAAAACCTGGCCAACGCGCTGTAAGAAGCGCTCTTCTGTCCTAATCCATCCAAACAGATTAGGCTGTGCAGCCGTAATTAGGGCCATTACGGGACACTGGCTAGTGGGAACTCATGCAGCGAGACTTCTAGCACCTTTTAACGATTTCTGCAGAAGTTGTCGTGACGAGGAAGAAGAGGAAACGGTTTCCCACCTTTTCTGCGACTGTCCGGCACTCTGTAAGACCAGAAATCGCCATTTCGGCTATTTTTTCCTGTCGGACCTCTCTCAATTAGCGGATATTAACCTGAAAAATATCTTATCTTTCATTAGAGCCTCAGGCTGGGACCACGCCCTCGACAACAGTGTTTTACACTCTGCGTCTGTGTAGACGGTAGGACAAAGTCCAAGACGCGGCACCACAATGGGCCAATATCTGGCCTATGTAAGCGGGGGGTTGCTTAACAAATCCCTTACTACCGCCCTCACCTAACCTAACCTAACCTTGACATTTACGAAATGGGTCGCTATTCGCTTGAAGAAAGTTGGGAAATATTAAAAACATATTTCCAAAGTGGTGAGTCCTCGACTCAAACTGTGAAAAATTTGAAAAAAAAACATTTAATTAAAAAATGTTCCGAAAACTCAATTTGTGGATCAATTCGTGAAGCGAGTTCTTGAAACTGGAATGTTGGTGGATAAAGCAACCCGAGTACGTACTCGTCTGGTGTGTTCGACCGAAAACATTGCTGCGGTTGCTTAAAATGTGCGTGAAAAACCATCGACGTCAACTCGCAACCGATCTCAACAATTAGACATTTCGCGCACATCTTTGATGCGAATTTTGCATAAAGACCTTGCCATGAAGCCATACAAAGTTCAATTGGTGCAGCAGCTAAAGCCAATTGGCCATCAGAATCGTCTACAGTTCGCAAATTGAGCGGAAGATCGTTTAGTCGAAGATGGTGAATTTTTCCGAAAAATCATCTTTTCGGATGAAGCACATTTCCACCTCGGTGATTATGTTAATAAACAAAATTATCGCATCTGGGGCACAGAAAATCCGATAATCGCCGTCGAGAAGCCAATGCACCCACAACGTACCACTGTTTGGTGCGGATTTTGGTCTCGAGGCATCATTGTTCCTTTTTTTTTTTAAAATGAAGAAGGAGCCACCGTGACCGTAATGGCGAGCGCTACTGCGCAATGTTAAGTGATTGGTTCTTCGAGGAAATTGAAGCGGAAGACTTGGACGATATTTGGTTTCAACAAGACGGCGCTACGTGCCACACAGCGCATGCCACAATCGATCTTCTGCGCCCTATCTTCGAAAATCGAATAATCAGCAAATATGGAGATGTGAATTGGCCGCCAAGAAGCTGTGATCTGACACCGTTAGACTACTATCTTTGGGGAGCGGTCAAGGACAAATGTTATGCAAACAATTCTGAAACAATTGATGAGATGTAAAACGAGATTCGAGTTGCTTTTGCTGACATACGTGCCGAAACAATTGAAAATGTTCTCAAAAATTTGGTGGATCGAATGGGCTACTGCCAAGTCAGCCTAGGTGGTCATTTGACCGAAATTGTTTTTCATAAATAAAAGACATGAACCAACCTTCCCAATAAATGTTAAACCGTTGAAAAATATCGAGCCTTTCTTTTAAAAAGCAAAATTAAATTCCAATTTTTAAATGGACCACCCGTTATATTGATATTGAGGAACGTCTACGGTTTCTCGGGCACCAAGATCTGATTATTGATTCTTGTTGAACTCGACAAAATAAAACGAAAATATTAAATAAAATTGATCGATAACTCTCCTGGCTATCGAAATATAGTTAATAAAAAATCGAAAAACTAAATATTTTTTGTGAAATTTAATAGATAAAAAAAAAACGAATATAACAAACACAATTTATCGATATTTATCAAGCTATCGATAAAAGTTTTAAAAAAAATTAAGCGAAATTAAGCGCTGGAGTCAGATTCAACTTTCATTGGCTGCCCACAACATTGTGGTTGAGTCGATTTACGCGACGGAATCAAACCTATTTCCCCTAAAAACGATATAGCCTTTTCCTCAGTTCCAACTTATTCATTTAAAGAACTAATAATATTAAAATTATTTAATTTTGGATAAAAATGTGGATGTTGTTCTGTCATTTTGTGTCTCGTTATAGATTTTTTCTTGGAATGCAAGAAAAAAATGTTTGTGCTGTGAAAAATATGTCGTGCAAAAGAACTTGATGTGGGAAAATAAATTGTTTGCCAGCGACATTTTAAATGATTTGTATTACTTATAATTTTCTTTATTTTTTTTGTCTCAATTCTATTGAGATTCGTTGTTAATTTTTCGATTTTGAAGTATTGATATCTCGATAACTAAGCGGTATATCGATAAATTTTATTTAATATTTTCGTCTTATTATTTAGAAATCTCCCAGCGGGCAAACACCTCCGTTTTTAGCGAGCGTCCGTTTTCTCGTACGTTTCTCGTATTAAATGTTATCAATGATGATATCGCAAGTACTCAAATGAATACAACAGTTCTGTGACCGTCAACAAGTAATCATATAAATAACAAACAACAAACTAGTTTTTAAATATATGTTAAAATAAATTGTTTTTATTTTATTTAAAAAGAACCATGGATATGAAACGGGAAGATTTTTGGAGCAACGGCTACGCTCAATGCGTCGAAAACTTGGCACACCGAGTAGACCGCGCAGCAAAGCGACATCATTCTTTTGCTCGATTTGCTGTAAGCAACGTGTATGTAAGCATGCGTGCAACAAAGCTAAGAAATGCCCTAGCAATTATTGCGATGGCGCAAAATGTTGCTAGAGATACTTTGTGTTTAGGGCACACATCCAGCTATTTATAAAAAATAGTTATACAACAAGTAAGAAGGCTCTAGTCGAGATTTCCTGACTAGAAGATACCCCGAACCCCATACTTAACAAGTACAGTCATTGTTTGTATGCATCTGTGACCTTAATTTCAATCTTTGATATTTTTAGTGTTTCTCAACCGATTTCGATGAAATTTTCAGAAAAGTTCTATCGTTACCCATTAACTCAATCCACGTTTTTACATTTGCAAAATTCGAGATTTGTTGGTTGTCGATTTAATGACTATATCGGAAACCAGAATAGTTATCGATAATTTGAAACAAATTTGTTTCGCTCATGGTATAGGAGAACTTTTATTCAAAATCTGAAGTCTCTAGCTCTTGTAGTCTCTGAGATCGACGCGTTACCCATTTTATGGGTTAGGGGTATAAAAAAAATTCACGCATTTAAATAGTTTTTTTTTTTGCCTTGAAGTTAAAGAAGCTTGTTGGTCCTATTTTAAAGTTCGCAGCTGCCGTCAACAAGTAATCATATAAATAACAAACAACAAACTAGTTTTTAAATATATGTTAAAATAAATTGTTTTTATTTTATTTAAAAAGAACCATGGATATGAAACGGGAAGATTTTTGGAGCAACGGCTACGCTCAATGCGTCGAAAACTTGGCACACCGAGTAGACCGCGCAGCAAAGCGACATCATTCTTTTGCTCGATTTGCTGTAAGCAACGTGTATGTAAGCATGCGTGCAACAAAGCTAAGAAATGCCCTAGCAATTATTGCGATGGCGCAAAATGTTGCTAGAGATACTTTGTGTTTAGGGCACACATCCAGCTATTTATAAAAAATAGTTATACAACAAGTAAGAAGGCTCTAGTCGAGATTTCCCGACTAGGAGATACCCCGAACCCCATACTTAACAAGTACAGTCATTGTTTGTATGCATCTGTGACCTTAATTTCAATCTTTGATATTTTTAGTGTTTCTCAACCGATTTCGATGAAATTTTCAGAAAAGTTCTATTGTTACCCATTAACTCAATCCACATTTTTACATTTGCAAAATTCGAGATTTGTTGGTTGTCGATTTAATGACTATATCGGAAACCAGAATAGTTATCGATAATTTGAAACAAATTTGTTTCGCTCATGGTATAGGAGAACTTTTATTCAAAATCTGAAGTCTCTAGCTCTTGTAGTCTCTGAGATCGACGCGTTACCCATTTTATGGGTTAGGGGTATAAAAAAAATTCACGCATTAAAATAGTTTTTTTTTTTGCCTTGAGTTAAAGAAGCTTGTTGGTCCTATTTTAAAGTTCGCAGCTGTATATCGTGACCGAACTTGGTCAGTCTAGCTGAAAACCTTTTCAAGATAACTGAATTTCTGATTTTAAAAAGTTGGCGTGGCATCCACATTTTTCATCCTACCAAATTTGGTGACTCTAGTTAAAAAAAAGTAAGAAGGCTCTAGTCCATATTTCCCGACTAGGAGATACCCCGAACCCTATTTCGATATTTTTATGTTTTACATATTTCATGGGTATAAAAATGTGGAAGATTCATACGGGCGGCAGGTGTGGGCGTGGCAACCAAATTTTTGATGCAGTTTATTGAGGGAAGTCACAAGCTATCTTTCCGCCAAATTTGGTGACCATGCTGTTAAAATGTTTGACATATAAGTGTTTTATCGGGGTTTATCGACTTTTGACTTAGACATGAAACAATATATACAATTTTGCAAAGTTTCCTGTCTCAAGCTTTAAGGATGTCGGAGAAACGCGCGTTTATCCAGACAGACAGACTTCGGTATCAGGGAATAAAAATAATGTTGTCTCAAATATCATCAAATGTTTGATGATTATACTTTGACACCGAAGATCTCATAGTATATTGGTTTTGTGCAATGTCCGTCATGGTGTCTGTCCGTCCGTCCGTCTGTCCGTCTGTATGAACGCAACTTTTTTCTACACCCGTAAAGCTTGAAACTTTGCAATTATGTTTGTCTATAACGTGACGGATAAAGTGTGAAGATTGGGGTGCCCCGCCTACTAGGAGGCTGGAAAATCGATAAATTCGATTTGGGAGTTCAGTTATCTTCCACAGTTTTTGAGCTAAAGTCACAAAATTTGGTAACATGTTAGCTGGCGATGTTTACCACAGGGCCCACTCCCCTCGTTTTTACGTCTGAAAAATGGCACACATTGAGAGTATGTATCTCCTAGTCGAGTTTTGGTACTTGTTTCTGAACAATGCCAAACGTTTTTTCTTTTGCATTACCTTGTGTATGTTGGAACTACAGTTCGACCAGTACCAGTTTGCAAAAATGTTGACAGCATTTGCCAGTTTTTTTCGTCGTAATTAACTGGAAATGGACATATTTCTTCGTGATTTATAATGATGAACTTATCGCTTCCTGGCATGTTTTGAATACTGATTTGTTGAGTTTTTTCCATCCACACAAATGGACTGTAAGTTGAAAAGTTTAATGCATCTTCTCGATTAATTGTGATGGGAATCCACCACAGCATTTTGTCCTGATCTGGTACGTCATGAGGTCTTTCCCTAAGGTAAACTTTTTGTTGCAATAGAGCGGTTTTTTTATTATAGTCCCTGGTCACATGAAGTGCTGGTAAGCGGTTATACGCAAGCCATGGACTCACAATGTCTGCCACCTTGTATTGGCTTTTAAGGTTTCCATCTTTAACAGCCTCTGAGGTCAAAGCATCCCAAAGATCATCGGCAATAAATGTCTGATACATGTGATCTTTAATACAGTTCGTCAACCCACTTTTAAAAGATTCTCTTCCCAAAGTGAAATTAAGCATGCGTATAATAAGCTCTGTTTTGTGAGAAATAGTCTCTTGTTTCATTCCAGTAATCCTTGAATGAGGATATCTTTTGCTGAATTCATAGTATACTGAATAGAGGGAAGTCATTGGATACTTTCCATTGAACTCTTCTCCACCATTTATCTGTAATAATGTTTAGTTATTTTAGAAACAAAAATATGTATATGGGTTTGGTATACCTGGATTACAATTTCAGATGCTATAAAACTTGCTAGGGCTTTGTTGATATGTGCATCATTCCACCACTCAGGCGTCACCCAAGATCCAATCCATTGGTATATAATTTCCTGTGCTATATCATAATACCGGTTATGTAAAACATCGCTCTCCCTGTAGATTTAATAGTTGTTAATTTAAAAGTTTTTTAAGGTGTGGCTATAAGTATCTTACTTAAAAAGCAAAAGACCCCAGTTATCTGCTGGGCGCACAATAGGTAAGTCAGGTATAGCAACAACGTCAACTTTAGATAAAGGTATAGGTATATCAAAATATTCTTGGACTAGTTTGTAAATCAGTTGACATTTTTCGTAAATTCCCTGAAAAAATGTTTCTTCAATTATTAAGTGTAAATTATAATTATATAAATTTTAACAAATAAAAAAAAAAAGACTTCAAACATTAAACTATATACTGAGAATAAGACTTATATGGTTTTCTTATGGATGCAATCGTCAGATATTAAAACGGGACACAACGGCAAGCAACAGCTTTCAAATAAAACAAGTAAGAAGGCTCTAGTCGAGATTTCCCAACTAGGATATACCCCGAACCCTGTACATAACGCGTACAGTCATTGTCTGTATGCATCTGTGACTAAATTTCAATCTTCCATATCTCTGGTGTTTCTAAACCGATTTCGATGAAATTTTCAGAAAAGTTATATCGTTACCCATTATTTTAACCCCCATTTTTACATTTTCCAAATTCGAGAAATTTTTGTAATCGATTGCATGTGTATATCGGAATCAGAAATAGTTATCGAGAATCGGAAGAAACTTGTACTGCCTAGGACTTAGATGAGCTTATGTGCAAAATCTGAAGTCTCTAGGTCTTATATTCTCTGAGATCGACGCGTTCATACATACAGACAGACGGACAGACGGACATGGCTATATCGACTCGGCTGTTGATGCTGATCAAGAATATATATACTTTATAGAGTCGGAGATGCTTCCTTCTGCCTGTTACATACTTTTGCACAAAACCATTATACCCCTTTCACCCATTTCATGGGTTCGGGGTATAAAAATAATTATCGAAATCGGTTCACCCAGTAAAAATCTCTGAGGTAACAAACATAAGAAAAAACAAGTAAGAAGGCTCTAGTCGAGATTTACCGAAAAGGAGATACAAAGAACCCCATACTTAACGTGTTCAGTCATATTCTGTATGCATCTGTGACTAAACTTCTATCATCGATATCTCTGGTGTTTCTCAGCCGACTTCGATGAAAATTTCACAGATTTTCATTATTTTGAATCAAGTTTCTAAAACATTTTCCAATTTCATAACTATGTTGCTATCAATTACATCTGTAAATCGAAAACTGCAAAAGTTATCGATGATTTAAAGCAAACTTGTTCTACATAGGGCTTAGGTGAGCTTATGTTCCAAATCTGGAGTCTCTAGCTCTTATAGTCTCTCTCAATAAACAACAATGGTATACAAAAAAATGCAAGTAAGAAGGCTCTAGTCGAGATATCCCGACTATGAGATACCCCGAACCCAATATTTAACGCGTACAGTCATTGTCTGTATGCATATGTGACCTAAACTTCAATCTTCGATATCTCTGGTGTTTCTCAACCGATTTGGACGAAATTTTCAGAAAAGTTCTACCGTAACCATAATTTCAGCCCCCATTTTTTATATTTTCTAAATTTGAGATTTTTTTGTAATCGATTACATGTGTATATCGGAAACCAGAATAGTTATCGATAATTTTAAACAAATTTATATTCAAAATCTGAAGTCTCTAGCTCTTGTAGTCTCTGAGATCGACGCGTTCATACAGGCAGACAAACAAACAGACAGACAGACAAACGGACGGACAGACGGACATGGCTATATCGACTCGGCTTTTGATGCTGATCAAGAGAAAAAAAAACTAGCCCAGTCGCTAACGGTGGGCTCAGGCAGATGGCGACCGCCTGTTCTATTTAGGCTCACCCGGATACTGCGGATCTCTGCCCATGTGGACCTTACTTTCTCCGCCACTCGTGGGATCTACAACATGAAAAGACAAATAAAGAACAACAAAACATTAAAGTACAGCAGGATGTCCCTACTGCCACTGTCGCCAGACAGTTTGGGAATCGTCTCCGACAGAACGTCGCCCCGCGACTGGATGTCGCCCCGTGACAGGGTGTCGCGCCGGTCACAAGAACCGTTAGCATGGCCGGACCATCCTGACCGACGCTGAATGCGGTTAGGCGGCAAGGTGGGCATGAGCACCCACAACAACAGAAGAGGGCGTTACCACACCGTGGAGCGCCGGGAAGCCTTGATAACCCAAACCGGGTCAGAACAAAATGGTCGCAGAGGACCAATAATATTGCTTGGTTTAGAACCAAACTCTCTTGTTCAAATATACACTTCTTCTTCTGGGCTGTCTGACTTTGGAATCAGTAACCACCTTATTTGAAGACAATAAGTAGCGCACCATTGTTTTATAATAAATTGAATAGTTATTATAAAAAATCAAACTATTACCATCTAAACTTTAATAGGCATGTATTTTAAATTAATTTATAAGAATAAATGTTTAAAATGTTTTAAATGTTTTCTTTTTGATGTGATTTGTTTAGTATTTTAAGTTTTAAATTGTAATTATAGTTTCTTAAAGTTAAGTTTAACTGTTTTTAATAAAAACCTGATTGTGACTAGTGCATTAATTATAAAGTGTAAAACTTGTAGCACAAGGAATATTTAAATAAAAATTAGAATTAAAAAATGGTACCTCCGGTACCTTCAGCAGGAACTTGCCCCTGCTGAGGCTCTGAAGAAGGCAACAGGAAGCAGGGAGACTGCGCACCAGGCACGGGGACCAACCCTCAACCCTGACGCCTCCTGCTGACACTCCCAATAGGGTGTGTCAGGAGGAGCGTCCGAGTACATCGAAGGCAGCGGCGACAGTAGCAGCAAGGAAACCATGGTGTCGAGGCTACAGGCGTGGAAGGGAGTTCCACTGGACTGACATTCCATCACCACCCAATATAACCATCTTCTGTCCCAGGAGCGCGGATCGGTCCACCGATTTCTTGATGATTCTGCTGGGGAATCAGAATAAGATCGAGAAGGAAACATGGAAGGTTATCTCAAGGAGATCGGAGGGTGGAGGTGCGCTGATGGTTATCGGAATAGATGAAGCCTTCAAGGAAGAGATCGTGACGTGAGGGCACCAAGTATCATTCCCCTACGGGGCCATTCTCTTTAACGCACAGTGGTTGCGTTCATAGGCCAAAAATCAAAAAATCGATCACGAAATATTTGGACACAATGTATACAAATTGTCTCTAAAATGTTCAAACTTCTTGATGGCAAACCGGTTTTGTCTGGAATTCTAACGGGACTTTCTAAAAATAGCATACAAAGAGCGAACACGTGTTAATTTTTGCAGCACTGCTGCGCTTAGTAATAATTTTTACAAAACAAAATTGCAGTTCAATGGGTCAAACTTTTGCTATAGTGCTCAGAACCTAATTATTTAAAATGCATTTTGAAGTTGAAGGTATTTACTTTAAAAATATATATTGATACTTAAATAAATTGTCAAATTTTTCTTGTGAAATTAACATAATCAGTTTAATATTTTTTGTGTATTTTCTGAACGCCATTTTCATGTTTAGTTGGAGTTTTAGGTTTGTTACCACCCGAATCCACCATTGTGAGTGTTATCAATGTGTTTATCAATGTTTTAAGATAATATAAATGTTAAGTGTAGCTGCCGAAAGTTGCCGATTTGTGTGTATTCATTCATAAACCAAAGCCGTCTTACTATTTTTCAAGGCCAAACTTGCACAGTCATTGTCTGTATGCTTCTGTGATTAAACTTCAATCTTCGCTATCTCTGGTGTTTCTTAACCGATTTCGATGAAATTTTCACAGATTTTATTTGTTTTGTATCAAGTTTCCAAAAAGTGTTTCACATATTCGATATTCGATATTTTTATGTTATCGATCACATGTGTATATCGGAAACGGAAATGGTTATCAAATATCGGAAACAAACTTGAACTGGCTAGGACTAAGATAAGCTTATTTTAAAAATCGACGCGAAAAATAAAAATTTTGGTCAATAGTTTCTATGGGAGCTATAGGATATAGTCGTCCGATGTGGCCCATTTTTTTTTTTTTAACAATATTTATACTTTGATACCGAAGGTCTCATAGTATATTGGTTTTGTGCAATGTCCGTCATGGTGTCCGTCTGTCCGTCCGTCCGTCTGTATGAACGCAACTTTTTTCGACACCCGTAAAGCTAGAGACTTGAAACCTTGCAATTATGTTTGTCTATAGGCGCGACAGATAAAGTGTCAAGATTGGGGTGCCACGCCTACTAGGAGGCTGGGAAATCGATAAATTCGATAACTGAAAACCGATAAGACAAAATATATCTCACATTCTTACAGCTAGAGTTACCAAATTTTGCACGCAGATAGCTATTCATGTCCTTGAAAAAAATGCATCCAAATTTTGGATGCCACGCCCACTCCTTCCGCCCCCATCATCCCTGCTCCTTGAAACTGGAAACGCCTATAGTTTTTACATTTTTTGGGCTAGGGACACCAAATTTTGTGTCAAGATAGATATTGACGTTCCACACAAAAATGCATCAAAATTTTGGATGCCACGCCCACCTAAGCCACCCGCCTTTTAAAATCGGAATCGGCTATATCCTTAACAGTTTTTGAGCTAGAGCCACCAAACTTGGTAGGAAGATTGATAGTGACAGTTAAAAACATTTGATTCAAAATTTTGGATGCCACGCCCACCAAAGCCACCCGCCTTATAAAATCGGAATCGGCTATATCTTTAACAGTTTTTGAGCTATTGCCACCAAACTTATTAGGAAGATAGATAGTGACAGTTAAAACAAGTAAAAACGATGCAGTCGGACGCAACCGACTGCGGAATACTTTGATACCAGTAAAAGAAAGGTTGATAAGGGAGAATGCAGGGGCGAAGGGAGTGGGCCATGTGGTAAACATCGCCAGCTATCATGTTACCAATTTTGGTGACTTTAGCTCAAAAACTGTGGAAGATAACTTAACTCCCAAATTTAAAAGGTGGGCGGCAGAGGTAGGCGTGGCATCCAAATTTTTGAATCAAATGTTTTTAACTATCACCATCTATATTCATAAAAAGTTTGGTGGCTCAAGCTCAAAAACTGTTAGAGATATAGCCGATTCCAATTTTATAAGGCGGGTGGCTTGGGTGGGCGTGGCATCCAAAATTTTGATGCAGATCTTTGGTATATGTTGCCTTCTATCTTTCTACCGAATTTACGGGCTCTAGATTAAAAACTGTAAGAGATATCGAAATTTCCGATTTTAAATGGTGGGCGGCAGAGGTGGGCGTGGCATCCTCATTTTTGATGCAGACCTTTTGTAGATGTCACCATATATCCTCCAACCAAATTCGGTGACTCTAGCTCGAAATATGTGAAAACTATAGTCGTTTCCAATTTTTTGGAGAAGGGGGATGGGGGCGGAATCAGGGGGCGGGGCATCCAAGTTTTGATGGGGAACGTCAGTACCTATCTTGACACAAAATTTGGTGGCTCTAGCCCAAAAAATGTCAAAGCTATAGACGTTTCCAATTTCATGGAGAAGGGGGATGGGGCGGAATTAGGGGCGTGTCATCCAAAATTTTGATGCTTTTTTTTGGGAAACGTCAATATCTATCTTGAACCAAAATTTGATGGCTCTAGCCCAAAAAATGTGAAAACTATAGGCGTTTCCAATTTCATGGAGAAGGGGGGATGGGGGCGGAATGAGGGGGCGTGGCATCCAAAATTTTGATTCATTTTTTTGGGGAACGTCAATATCTATCTTGACACAAAATTTGGTGGCTCTAGCCCAAAAAATGTGAAAACTATAGGCGTTTCCAATTTCATGGAGAAGGGGGTTGGGGCGGAATTAGGGGCGTGGCATCCAAAATTTTGATGCATTTTTTTCGGAAACGTCAATATCTATCTTGACACAAAATTTGATGGCTCTAGCCCAAAAAATGTGAAAACTATAGGCGTTTCCAATTTCATGGAGAAGGGGGGATGGGGGCGGAATCAGGGGGCGTGGCATCCAACAGTTTTTGAGCTTAAGTCATTAAATTTGGTAACATGATAGCTGGCGATGTTTACCACATGGCCCTCTCCCTTCGCCCCTGCATTCCCCCTTATCAACCGTTCTTTTACTGGTATCAAAGTATTCCGCAGTCGGTTGCGTCCGACTGCAACGTTTTTACTTGTTGTAAAATATTTTTCTAGATTTTTGGTAAAAATTGCATATCGATATCTCAATGAGAAGTATTTGGCGGATATGACGCTCGGTCCTGAGATGCTCGAAGAACTGATAGCTGAGTGGCCACAAATGTAGCTGACGTGACGATGACGGGCAGCGGCGGTGCAACTCCTTGACTACATCGCCAGGAAACGGAGCGGCGGCCGTATAATGGTGACGCCACATGTCACCACAACCGGGGTAGCCCATATAAACCTCCATCGGGCCGAGGCCGCCTTAGCCAGGATGCTTATCAACCAACATCTTGGGCTAGCCCTTGTACAGGAGCCATCGGTGAAAGATGGCATCAAAGGAATGTACACCTCCAATTCGAAGGTAATCTGGGATCAAAGAATTCCTATACCTAGAGCATGTATTATGGTTAGGAAAGGTTATCATTTAACTACTCTTTCAGAATTCCTCACTAGGGACTGCGTGCCTATTGCCGTAAAGGCCAATGGAAGCGTCCCCCTATGAAAGTGGCATTTTGGGTGATTTTTTATTATATATATGGTAATTTAGAAATTGGAACTGTCGGATACACACCGATATTCGTAACAAGAGTTAAAGAATAGGTATTGGACATAACCCTATTTTGTCGGTCTCATAGGCCACATCTCAGGTAATGGCATTTCTATGCAGAAGAATCAATGTCTGATCACAGGATCATTCAATTTAAACTTCAGGTTAATACGGATAGTAGCATAACAGCTCGTAACGCCAGGAAGACAGACCTTTGAAAATGTAGGTCGACGCTAGAGCTTAACCTAACCACTGAAAGAACTGGATTACCCAGACATACCGGTTAGCTGGATAGAAATGTACGCAGTCTCAATAGAAGCATTAAGAATGCATTTGAAGAAAGCTACCCATTAGGGAAAACGCGCAAAGAAAAAGATGCCCATGGTGGAATGACAGTCGGGAGAGACTACGTTTAAAAACCCCTCGCCTCTTCAATAAAGCTAAGAGAGACAGGTTATGGGATAAATACAGTGAAAGCCTCACCTCGTATAGCACGGAGATTAGAAAGACCAACCGTACGAACTAGAAGGACTTCTGCGAAAGCATAGCAAGTACGACAGAAGGTGCCCGGCTCCATAAAGCTTGGAGCACCCGAGGCAAACCTAGAATTGAAGTGTAGGGACAACACCTTTACGACCAGATATATGCAAAAACTTCAGTTTGCGACGCATTTCCCAGGGATTTCACCCTGCCATTCATGCGAAACTCCAGAGACAGAGGATCAACACAAACCGACTGCTCTCGACTGGGCATGTGCTGCAAGCTACCCAGCATACATATAGAGCAGGCAGTTCTACGGATACGGCACTTTATGAACTGCACCGCACTTTGCGTTCGGCAGTAATAAACAAAACAGTAACAGTTTGCGCATTTTTAAATATTGAGGGCGCCTTTGACAACACGTCAGGCGATGCTGTCGGTATGTTATCGGGTGAACTTCCCCTACTGACCCAACCAAGAGACGAAATGAAAGCTGAACATATGTAACAAAAAGGAGTGGGCATCTCTTGAAGAGGTCCACCAAATGATATCACACACCACTAAATGGTACACCGATTAATTCTTAACCAACCAAAGCTCTGGTCTCGGAGTGGCAGGCCCTCGGCTAACATATCACGAGCCGCTAGGTAAGCACACCAGCACTTTTTAAGCTGAGGTATGTGCAATAGGAAGGTGTCTGGACTTAAATCTAAAGCGAAACTATCGGAACAGGGATATAGCTATTCTATCCGATAGTCAAGCAGCAATTAAGTCACTCAGTAGGACTGAAATCAGGTCAAAAGTAGTTCGCGAGGTACGAACCAAGCTAGACAGTCTGGGATCACACAATAGAGGCAGACATGCAAGCAAGAATGGGGTGGCAACACCCCTCATAGGGCCCGAGCCGTACTGTGGAGTAGGAAGAAGCACAATACGACAGTGACTTAGAAATTAAGAAAGACTCCTGCGGGAAATGAGCTAGGCAAGGACTCCAGGACTCAGGCAAGCCAAGTGTCTCTTAGGTAGCTACAATCTAAAACGATTTAAGCAGGTTATAACCTTGGGGAAAAACAGACTTAGGATACTCACCGGTCTTTTGACAGCTCATTGTAGACTGTGGGGTCACCTAGCCAAACTAGGAATAGCCAGTTGCGGCGCATGCAGATTCTGTGACATGTAGGGGAAATCCTCCTTGCACATTATAGCAGAATGCATGGCCGTAGCGAGAAAATTAAGTAGGGAAAACACGTCATCCAATTAAGTCACCTGGAGACCATCGATCTAGCAAAAATACTAGCTTTCATGCAGGAACTGGATTTGGTGGAAGAGCTATAAGCCAAGAAGGGGGCACAATAGATCTCTCAGGTCGCAGTGCAGTCACCCCCCAACATAATAATAATGGTAGTAGAAACTTTATTGCTACTAATAAATTTCAGTTAACAGCTCTGATTTTCCTACAATTCTTATTTTAATTTTTCCGGTGTTATGCAAAATCAGTCAATCTGATTATCACATTTATGACATTAACAGTAAAACTGCATTATGGAAAGTAAGTTGAGACGTTGCAATAATTGTACTGACATGTTTTGTTACATATGCGATGAGTTCGTAATGAAAGATCAACGGAAACAGATTATTAACACGGTAAATCGCATGTATTCTGCTTACTTTTGTTTTGAAATCTGATATCAAGATAAAGTGTGTGTTTCACACATTGTCTGTAAGATTTTCATTCAACATTTACGGCAGTGGAAAAATGAATGCGCAAGTCTATGAAGATTGGAATACCAATTATTTGGCAAGAACAAAAAAATCGTCATGACGATAGTTTTTTTTTTATATAAAGACAGTTAAGGGCATGAACAAAAACAACCTCAGCAAATGAAAGTACTTCACTATCTCTTCAGGTGTAAGACATATTACTCATTCAGACACCGTTCCAATACCAGCTTTTTATCGAAATGTTCAGGAATTTGAGGAGGATGAAATGGAAATTTCTGAGGAAGAAGAAGATGATGATTCTGACTATTGTGGAGAAATATCGAGTCCCATACCTTTTTCCCATGGTGAGCTTAGTGAACTCATTAGAGATTTAGATCATTCAAAACTGCGTGCTGTTATGCTGTCATCAAGATTAAGAGAAAAATAGCAGATTGCCGATCGACTTACGATATACATATATAAGAGTATACTTCATTTTCTCTCAAACCAACTTATGCTATGCTACTATGTTAACTTCTTATACATCTACTCCAACATTCCGGCCCCGTTGACGAGCTCCGGTCTTCAACAACTATCATTAATCGGGATTGGCGCCAGCTTATGCACTGGTCCTTTAATCACGCCGGCCGGCGTTCTTACTTCGGCCACCCGCACCTTGGCGTCCTATCCAGCTATTGCGCGTGTTACGCGCCCGGTTATTCATCGTTGCGGGGAGGCGTTGTCCTCGTGCAACAGGACGACCACCCCTTCGACCAGATTGGCCTCGCCTCTGCTCCACTGGGCCCCCACCAACAGCTGTCGCCAACGCGTCAAATAAGCGGGAGCGAGCTTGTTGTTGGGCTCTTCAGGCGTTGATCCTTGCGGCAGCCCCAGCGAAGGCTGGCCGATGAGCAAATGCCCTGGCATTATGGCCTCCCCGTCGTTCGGGTCACTGGTGTCTACCACGAGGGGCCAGGAGTTGAGCAATGCTCCGACATCCACCAGATGCGTGCTCAACTCGTCCGGAGTAAGGTTGGCGTCACCTGCCTTTCGCACCAGCCTGTGTTTGGCAGCCCTTATTGCTGTTTCCCACAGCCCGCCGAAGTGCGGTGCCCTCGGAGGGATAAACTTCCGTCGCACAGCTCTCTCCGCTGCGCACTCCTGAAGCTTCTCCTTGCTGTGGAGAAACGCCGCTTGAAACTCCCTCAGCACGCTGCTCGCTACCACGAAGTTCGTCGCGTTTTCGCTGTAGATCGTCTCCGGCAGCCCTCGTCGTCCAACGAACCCTTTGAAAACATTCAAAAATGCGTCAGTAGACAGATCCGAGACAAGTTCTAAATGGACTGCCTTTGAGGCGAAACAAACAAAAACGGCAACGTACATTTTAACGGGTGGTCTACCTCTAATTCTGTAGCTCACATAGAAAGGCCCACAGAAATGTACGCCAGGTACTCTGAATGGCCGACCCTCACGAAGGCGGTCTGATGGCAAATTTCCCATTATTTGCCCCAACAACTTTGGCTTATAGCGAGAGCAGTGCACGCAACTTCTAACAAGTGCAGTACACAAGCATCGGGCATTGACCACCAAAACTTGCTGCCTCAACAATCCCTCAAGAACCTTTGCATCTGCATGATAGTGCCTAAGGTGCAAATGCCTGATAAAATGGCGGACAAATTCAGAACTCTAAGGTAGCAACAGAGGGAACTTAGCATCCTATGAAATAGGGCCGTGTAGCAGACGCCCCCCTACTCGAATCAACTCAAATTTAATGCAATTTTCCCCAACTTCGTGGATAAATGGATTCAATGACTGCAGCATTGGAACTAATACTGCCGATTTTTTCAACAATTTATATTCATTGGTGTATGTTATGCTTTGTACGACTGTGATCAGCTTAGCGAAAGCAATTTTTCTTTCTGAAACAGATACAATAAGCGCATCACCTCTAAGCTGCTTGAAACAAAATCGAAGTACGTAGGCCATTATACGGACCGGCTTAGAAAATCTTGATTGACGGCTTATCAGTTGCACAATGCAATTAGATTCAGCGTCAGATACCTCTAGTGCACACACAACAGCACTTTTTTTGTCTTCAGAAGTTTTAACCTCTGACGCTATCTCGAACTGATGGAGTTGAGGCCATCGATCCTTTTCTGCCATTAAAAAAAACTTGGTCCATTGAACAACAAGGAACTCACAATTTCGTTAATGTTGGTTCCAATTGAAACCAAGTCTGCTGGATTGGCATCCGTTGGAACGTGACGCTACACGACTCCAGTTGATAATTCTTGGACTCCTGCGACTCGATTCGCGACAAATGTACCGAACGTACCCAAATCACGCTCCAACCAATATAACGTGACTTGCGAATCTGACCAGAAATTCGAGCTTTCTATTGTGCATTTTTCTGGTACTAAAGAACTAGTGAGATGGTTCTGAGGTGGGCAAGCTGAAGCCACCGGACGGGTCGCAGGTTGCGGATAGCGCAAGGCCTCCGGTGGAGGTTAGCTGCGAATAGCGACTTGTCGTGAATAAGCAGTCCCGGACAACAGCGGGTACCACGCCGTATGTGGGACCGACAAGGCGCTTGTCTGACCGTTTTCTAAACATAGTCTTACACACACCCAAATCCCTACACGCTTTCCTACCCACATCCCATCCCCAACATCTCACAAGGGCAGTGGTGACTTCCTGAGGCAAGGGTGTCATGTCACCTCCCTAAGCCGGGGTGTAATGCGTTCCGTGGCCATTGGTTGGTTTGCAGTCAGGGGTAACCGACTGTATTTGGACGGAGCCTCACCGATACCTGGCCGCCTCGGTGAGTATACCTGGCCCCAGCGTGTTAATGGGGGATATGACACGCTGGTACTACTCTCCCCTACACTCGTGGGATTTATTTATGGAGAATAATATAAAAAAAATATAACTTGCGGGACTTAACCGCAACACAGTTAGCAGAGCGGATAGAGGAGGCGGCTCTGGACGATGGTGGTAAGCTGTCGCCGCGCAGGGGCTTGGCCCCTCACCAGAAGAGTGCTGCGAAGCTGAAGGGCACGACCCCGAAGCAGAGCGCATCGAAAGGTGTAGAGACTTTCAAGTCTCAAGTGGCCGGCAGTGAGGCCACTTAACGGACGGACAGCAGGGGGGGGGTCCGCAGTGCCTGGCACTGCTCCAGCGGCTGTCCCGCTGGCGATCGCTGCCAGCAAGAGAGACGCCGCAACACCCTCTTCCGGAAGGTCGAGGCAGCAGCCAAGGAAGCAGCCTTTTCCGGCGGCAGGTCAACCCGGGGGACCCGGAGACCCACTGAGGCTGGGCCTTAGTGGAGCCGCCCGTAAGTGGTACCTCCGGTACCTTGAGCGTGACTTGATGCCGGAAGAGGCTCACAGGAGAGCCCTGGAGCACCGTGCCGTGAATGCGTCTCCTGTGGAGAGAGTCGACGGCCAGGCCGTTGTGGGGAGGAAAAGGCAGTTGCATCACACGTCGCCGTCTGACCTCCCCACGACCGACTCGAAGAGGAAGAAGAACACTCCAGCTCTGGAGGGCTCGAGGACCTCACTTGGCGCGAAGCTTCCGAAGGCGGCCACGTATGCCAGTGTAGCCAAGGGTACAAACTTGGCTGTTCTGGCACGTGATTACCCGAGGAGGCTTCTGTCGAAGGAAAAGCTGTCGGCAGTGGAGCAGGCCCTTGTCGAGGAGATGAGGAAGGGTTGGACGTCAGCTCTCAACTTCAATGGCATCCAGTTCCGGGATGGTCTAGTTCTGGTTGACTGTATGGACAGTGATGCCAAGAAGTGGCTAGAGTTGACGGTGCCCACCATCAGCACCACGGTGGACGTGCAGCTCCGCACCTGCCTGCAGAAGTACCTGCCAGTGACCAACATCGTCACACTCTACGGTGAGACGTTGGAGAGGTCTCTTGGTCTGCCTAACGAGCAGAACAAGGGCCTTCTCACCGAATCATGGCGCGTGATCCGACACCTGAAGTCGAGTGGCGGTAAGGTGCTGACGATAGGCGTGGATGAGAAGGCGCTCACTCTCCTCAAAAATAGGAGTATGCTGGTGAGTTACCGCTTCGGCCGCCTGCACAAGAAGCAGGAGCCTGCGGATGTGGGGGCGTCCACGGAGGCGAACGCCGATGATGTGCCGGGCACGTCATCAGCAGCCAAAGTGGCGCCTTCTTGCCCCCTCATGGATGAGGCAGCAGAGGCTGAGGCTGTAGCGGCAGCAGAAGCCGAGTTGGACTCGTCTTCTCTTCAGGGGCTGGACCTGACGCGCCTGCACATTGGCAGCGAGGAGGAGCAAACCAGCAACGAGGAGCCATCCGATGATGAGCAGACACCCACTGGGATGCAGTCAGAGGCCTATCTGACACTCTCGGAGGGGGAAGAAGAGCTCTTAGGATGGTGGTCACCAGCGTGGCACAGAGCAATCTGCATCACGCGAGGGCAGCTTCGGCTGTCATCGGCAGGTTGGTCTCCAGGTCTGACCTGGGGCTGGTGCTCATCCAGGAGCCTTGGGTCGTCAGAGGCAGGATCTACGGCCTAAATCAAGTGAGTATGCAAACAATTGCAGACGTAATGGAGGCATCACCGAGAGCTTGTATCTTGGTGCGGAAGAACATTAACTTTCTCTGTCTCTCTAAATTTCTCTATAGAGATCTAGTAGCGGTGATGATCACTGGCGAGTTCTGGAGTATTGTGGTGGCGTCAGCGTACTTCCCGGGAGATGTGGCGGATGCCCCCCCCACCAGAGGTCCAGGATCTGGTCCAACACTGTAGCAGCAAAAAACTACCCTTGCTGCTAAGATGCGATGCCAACTCTCACAGTGTTGCATGGGGAAGCACGGACAACAACAGCAGAGGTGATTATCTAGTATCTAGGGATCTCACTTACTTACTTATTACTACAACTAGGGCCGAAGTGCTCGATATCACTTTCGGCAATGAGGGGGGATCCCGGTTGGTTCGAAACTGGAAGGTCTCCTCAGAACCGTCAATGTCGGATCACTGAATCATTCTTTTCGACATTCATAGCAACCTCAGTTTCGGCCGGGTTATCAGGAATCCAACACGGACTGACTGGTCACTCTATCAGTCCTGTCTAGGATTAAATCTGAGCAGACTGAACCAGAGTAAAAGAATATCCTCTCCTGAGGATCTTGAACAACTCTCAGAAGAAGTAGGCGAGACTATCTTGGATGCATATCATGCAAGCTGTCCTGTCAAACAAATAGACTTCAGCAGGGACAATCCTTGGTGGAACAAGAAGCTAGGGCTGCTTCGTGCTGAAGTTAGGAAGCTGTTTAACACAGCTAAAAAGAGTAGCACTAAATGGGAATTATATACCAAAAAGCTGACAGAGTATAACAAGGAAATCCGCTATAGTAAGCGTGCTCACTTTCGAAAATTCTGTTCCAACATAGAGCAAGCCGCACCAGCGGCCAGAGTGTTTAGGTCGATCTCAAAAAGCAAAGTACCCTCTGAACTTTGCCTGAAGAGATCGGATGGTTCATTCACAGAGGATGAGAAGGAGAAGGCGGAACTCCTCCTGCAAACTCACTTCCCTCTATGCAGAACCATCTCAAGCGTAGACTGCAGTTACGAAAGGATCCCCAACAGGAGACCTGACTGGGGCCTGGCTTCAGCGATCGTAACTGAGCAAACGATTAGTTGGGCAATAAGTACACT
This sequence comes from Scaptomyza hsui, assembly GCA_018152825.1. Classification (NCBI taxonomy): domain Eukaryota; kingdom Metazoa; phylum Arthropoda; class Insecta; order Diptera; family Drosophilidae; genus Scaptomyza; species Scaptomyza hsui. The sequence continues at coordinate 634,279 of JAECXO010000183.1, read as the reverse complement.
CAGCCCCTACAAGGCTCAAGGGATGAATGGCATCATTCCCATCTATCTTCAGAAGGGTGTTGAACAGCTAATGTTGTTCCTTTTAAGTATTTTCCGGGGGAGCCTAGCTATGGGCTACATTCCTTGGGCATGGAGAACGGCTAGGGTGATCTTTATCCCGAAGGTGGGGAAGAAAGACCCATTTCATCCCAAATCCTTTAGGCCGATCAGCCTAACCTCCTTCCTGCTGAAAACCCTCGAAAAGATTGTGGATAATCATTTTAGATACTCGCACTTGGTGCAAAGTCCTTTGCATGCGCATCAGCATGCTTATAGAGAATGTAAGTCAACTGAATCGGCTCTCCTGAGCCTGGTTGACAGTGTCCAGAGCTCGGTAAAGGCCAAAGAGGTAGCTCTTTGTGCCTTTATGGACATAGAGGGTGCTTTTGATAACAAAGCTCATGATGTTGTGGTTAGAGCACTCTGCAGAAGAGGAGTTGAGGCAGGACTCACGTTCTGGTTGGGTAAACTCCTTGACAGTAGAATAGCAGTAGTCACTGTCAACTGTGTGACAGTTAGAGCTCAAACCACCAGAGGCTGCCCGCAGGTGTCTTATCACCACTACTCTGGAGCCTCGTGGTGGATGAGCTGCTAGATAAACTTACAGGAAATGGGTTCGATTGTCAAGGCTATGCTGATGACATCACTCTTATCTGCAAAGGTAACTTTGAGAGCACAGTGTGCGATAGGATTACACTGGGCCTAAAACTCAGCTTAGACTGGTGCAGAGATGTGGGGCTGAATATTAATCCAGCGAAAACCACAATTGTCGCCTTCACCAATCGTTATAAGCTGAAGTCCATTCGGCCCATAACCATTGGGGGTACTGTAATACTGATCTCCACTGAAGTCAAATATCTGGGAGTCATCCTAGACAAGCGACTACTGTGGAGACAACGTGTAGAACATGCCGTTCGCAAGGCCACAATGGCCCTAATGAGCTGTAGATCTCTTGCAGGGAAAAATTGGGGAGTGTCTCTAAAGATTCTACTGTGGATGTACGTTGCTATGGTGAGGCCCATAGTCAGCTACGGGGCGGCAGTTTGGGCTAAGCGCGCTGACCTTGATGTCACGAGAAGGCAACTCGGCAAACTCCAGAGACTTGCCTGCACGTGCATCTCGGTCGCTATGCGCACTTGTCCATCCACAGCTCTGGATGTGCTGCTCGGACTTCCACCACTGCACTTGTATATCAAGCACAGTGCGCGCAGATCTACTATGAGGATAACAGGGGCAAGACCAGCTGCCTCGGCTGCGACTGCAACTGACCTGTTGCTGGAACATCCACAGGATGTTCAGATGGCCCAGTTCAGTTTTGATAAACTCTTCAAAACGGAACTCAGCAACAAGTCGGAGTGGACCAACATGTCTACCACCTATGATGTGAAACCACATGCTATTAGATGGTACACTGACGGATCACTGACAGAGGACGGTGCGGGTGCGGGTGTCTGCGGACCTCGACTCAAATATCACGAGCCTCTAGGGAAATTCGCCAGCATTTTTCAATCTGAAGCGCACGCGATTGAGAGATGTTCCTCTTTCAACATCGAGAGGGGTTACAATCGTAGAGACATAGCCATTTTCTCAGATAGTCAGGCAGCAATCAAAGCACTCAGTGCACACAAGATTGTTTCCAGACTAGCATGGCAATGTATAGGAACACTCAATTGGCTGGGGATTAATAATAAAGTAACCATCTACTGGGTACCAGGGCATGCGGGGATCCCCCGCAACGAAGTGGCCGACATTATGGCTAAAAAGGGGGCTAGCACGCCTTTCCATGTTCCAGAACCTTTCTGTGGGCTGGGCCCAGGGGTCATCAGTGAGAGCAGTCATGCGGATCTCATGACTGCCTTCGAGGACTTCTGGCGATCGACGCAAGGGGCAAGGCAGAGTAAACGTCTGCTAGGTAGCTACAACAGCAAGAGGTTCAAGGACTGTTTGAAGTTGAGCAAAGGATCTCTCAGAATAGTCACGGGTTTCTTGACCGGGCATTGTAGACTGCGCAAGCATCTGCGAAATCTTAAGCTAGGGGAGTAGAGTCTATGCAGACTCTGCTTAGAGGAAGACGAGACTCCTGAACACCTACTTGAGGAATGCCTAGCTATTAGTCGGTTGAGGCTGCTCCACTTGGGGGGTCTTAAACTTACCACGCAGGAAATGAGGGCTCTTCGACCGGGCGACATCATCGCATTTTTGCGTTCGATTAAACTGATCGAGGAGCTTTAGCTCAGTTACTAGGACGAGGGCACAATAGACCCTAGTGGTCGCAGTGCACCACCCTCTGACTAACTATTATTATTATTGTGAATTTGGTGATTGTGCTTGACACTTGTTGCCAAAGTTTGGCCAGCAATAGTGCTGCACAATGCTCTAACCGTGGTACTGTTTTCACATTCAGCGGAGCTACCCTAGACTTTGCCGTGAGCAAAGATACGAGAACGTCATCGTTGTTGCATGTTCGTACGTATATGCAACAGCCATAGGCGTGAGTGGACGCGTCAGCAATGCCGTGAATTTGAACCCTTTGGTACAAAGTCAAACACACGTAACGGGGAATTGAAATTATGAGCAAATCCCGCAAGGTAGTGGTAAACTGATTCCATGCAGTGTTGAAACTCATAAGAAAAGCCTCATCCCAATCTACCTTTAGCCTCCATGAGTCCTGTAACAACATTTTTGCCTTAGTGACAATTGGACACAATAGGCCAAGAGGGTCAAACAACCGAGGGGCTTTTGACAAAATGTTACGTTTTGTTGGTTTCAGGGAGGCAAAACTATCTACGTCAAGAAGGTATTTAAACACAACCAATTGAGGTGCCCAACGCATTCCAAGCGTCTTAACTGACCTTTGCTCATCAATTTTAATACTGATTTCCTCTCTTTCACCAGACCGAGTGTGGCAATTGGAAGCCCAATTGGCCAATTTAAATCCTCCTGCGTGAAATATATCACGAACCTGGCTACAAATGGTGTCCAGTTCTTTTAAACTGTCTGCACCTGCCAGCATATCGTCAACATAGAAACAGTTACGAATCACTTCCGCACCAATAGGATGTGATTGTGCGTATATATTTGCCAATTCAAATAAACAACGTACAGCCAGAAAGGGTGCTGACGCTGTAACATATGGAACAGTATTCAATCTGTATGCCTGTATGCTTTGTGAAGTGTTTTCTCTCCACAAGACAAGTTGGAAGTCTCTGTCTTCCTCAGAAACATTTATCTGTCTACAAATTTTTGAAATGTCGGCAGTTGCGGCATATTTGTTTAACCGAAAGTTGACCAATATTGAATACAACTCCCTCTGAATAGTTGGCCTCATTTAGCGAAACTGCTGTTGATTTTTTGCTGGAAGCATCAAAAACAACACGAAGTTTGGTTGAGGTACTCTCAGGTCTCAGAACACATTGTAAGGAATGTAGTAATGCTGTTCTAGAGGAGCAGACTTCAGAATGGACATATGTCCCAAATCCAAATACTCTTTCATGAAGTCATGATACATATTTTTAAGTGTGTCATCCCTTGACAGTTTGCGCTCAATTTGCAAAAAACGCCTTTCAGCAGTTTGAAAGGACAGGCCATTAACTTTATAATCGGTCTTAAAAGGAAGTTTTACTTGAAAGCGAACGGAAGATAGCCGTTGTACAGTTTTTTAAAGTAAAACTCACAGGCCTATTGTTCAGCTGTTTGGCGAATAGCCTTCGACTCAATCGGACATTGATCCAATTCCCAAAAACAATTTACTAAGGAGTCGAGAGAGCAACTATACACTTGAGCTACCGAACTATCACTAAACTGTTTCCGAGGCGCCTGTCCAGTACATTTGCCCGCAACAATCCAGCCGAGCAATGTTTTTTGCATAATAGGCAGCTCGGAATGTAATTTTATTTGCCCAACGCACAATAACCCATAAAACAGCTCAGCTCCCAATAAAACATCCACCTTAACTGTATTATAGAACTCAGGGTCTGCCAACTTAAAATTCTTTGGGATTTTACAGTTCTATGTGAAAAGAGACTGTCCAGGCTGAGATGTAGAAGTTTACTTCAATACCCGACACTCAGCGGAAAAGGTGTGGGAATTCAAACGAGATTGAATTGATGCACAAACCTTATATTTGCTATCCGTTGTTGCACCACCTACCATCGCGATACCAAGGGAAGTTGGCTCACGTTTAAGCCGAAGCCTCTGTGCCATGCTCTCAGACATAAATTTATTTGTGAGCCACTATCGAGCAAAGCTCTTGCTGGATGCAACTGTCCGAATCTGTCTTTTATATTTACGATAGCGGTAGCAAGAACGACTTGATCCGCATTAAGCACGTGACCTACGTATGCCTCCGAAGTTGAGGCTTTAAGTGCCACTGCTTCACCTTGTACTGGTGCTTTACACCTATGAAGCAGAGAATGGTGAGGCTTAGAACACTTCGACACTTCGACGCCTTGCAATTCGAAACTATATGCCCCACGGTCAAGCGATTGAGACTCATTTTTTGAGTTTTAACGTACTCAAAACGTTGCATAACTGAAATGGCACTGAATGACGGACAAGAATATATATTGTGGTCTGCAGACTTGCAATAAGTACATGCAGACGACGACATATGCATTAGCACAGGCAAAAGAAGATTTGTGTTGAGGTTTTCTCACCTCAGTACGCAACCTTGATTTGTCACGAGTTGACTCTTCTGCTGCCAAATACTGGTACCTCCTATTCAGCTGCTTAGCACAATCTTCCCAAGATGGCAGCTTATCGTAATCAAGCTGCTCCTCAAAACGAGATTTGGTCAAATGGTCTACCTTTGCCATGACCATATGAATAATCATTGCATTCGCAATGTCTCTTTCGTCACCCAAAGATGACAGCGATGCATATATCGCAGACACTGTATCTTTCATCGACCTTAAGCTCGATGCAGATGGCTTGGTCATGCTTGGCAAATCGAATAACTGAGCGACAGTATCCAAAAATATTAGACATTTATTGTCATTAAACGAGCTCAGACTAGCTAGGGCCTTAGGGTAGTTACAATCTGTCAGTTGATATGGATTAACTACAAGCATCGTCATCAACAAGACTTTGGAAAAGGCACATAAAATTTTTATACTCCGAATGCTTGCCACTAAATATCGGCAAAAGCATTTTCGGCAGCTGAGATCGCTGGCTCGAATTCATTGAGCAGTCATGTTGCATATGTGTGTCGGATCTTGGTTTAACTGCATTCATAAACAATGCTTTCGTCACGACACACAAATCCTCTAACGGTCCTCTACTCTCATTGGTTGGACTCAAAATGTCCAACTCTGCCTGTAGATTCATAGCCTTTTCAATATACCCATCTAAAGTTCTAGGCGACAAGCTAATTCTGTTTTGTCAGATGAAATTTGTTTAAGCTTAAAGGCTGTTTGCATGCGCGCAATGTCAGCACTGACCCTGTCAAATTTTTGCATACATAATGCCAGCTTGGATAGCTTAGCTACTGGCTTTTCGGACTCAGACATAATTAAGCTGATAAAAAAAACCACTTTTAAACACGCACACAAAAGTTCAACTGTAAGCTACCCTCGCACACGCACCGCAACTATGTAACGAAACGCTAAGCTTGCTTGCTAAACACACACACGCAATATGTGAACAAACAAACGATAAAAGGTCCAAGCGACCGAAAATAAGCAAGTCAAACGTTTGCTGCAGCCACTTTGTGGGCAACAGCTGTTGAGTGCGGGGTGCGGGGGCTTAAAAGAGCAAGAGAGAGAGAGAGAGAGAATTTGGCGCGAGCGCAAGCGCAAAAATGAATGTATTACAGACGATCAAGCCAAGCTTGACACGCATGCAAAACGGGGATGAAACAGAACAAGCGAGAAAATTTGGCGCACGCACACACAAACTAATGTCAAACAAACGATCAAGCCAAGTATTGAACCGATGCAAGCACAGAGCGAAGAAAGGTTAACGAACGCACGAACAATCAGATGTTCATGCCCAAAAACTTTAACAAGCGTTGTGTGCATGTGCAAGTGCAAGCATATGTCTGTATGTATGTACGTATATTTGTACGTAGCGGTTACGTTGAGAGATAGCGAAAACCGAAAAGAAACTGCGACACTTTGCAATTGCACAAACACACGAACAATAGAAAATACAATAAATAGACCACCGTTTGAACTTTAATTTTGTAACATATAGTATGTTGCTTTTTTATTTACTTATAATCAAATATATGTTGCCGTTCTGTTTATTTAAAGTTAAGAAATAGTTAGTACACGAATATACGTATGTATGTATGTATGTTAGAATAATTTTATCGCAATTATTTATGTACGTATATGTTACTTTTACTGTATTATGCACATAGATTTGTGCTTTTGGCCAATAAATTTAATAAATATGGTGCCAGAAATTGAGCTATTTTCTATGTATATGAACGTATGTACATACACACGCACATATTGTACATCACAAATTGTTTGATATTTTTTGTCGACTGCAGCGGCACAACGAAATTTATTGTTTATGCTCAATTTTTGGCACAGAATACCTAAAGACTTTCTAGCGAATCTATAGAAAGTGATCTCCTGTTGTCGTTGTTCATTAGCACTTCAATTTGGCAGCGTCCAAGATGGCGAAAGTCCAAAAAGGCAAGTCCAGCAAAACCCAAATCAGCGAAATTTGTGTATTTATATCACACGCAAACCCTAAGCCACCACCGCGAAAACAAACAAAGTATAAAAAAATACCGATGTCCCTGCTCGGGCGCCAATGAAAAATCTAATAATTTTTGGCTTACAACTTTATACAAATGAGACGCGGTTTTTCAATATTCCAAACGAGCGATTTAATGCGGTGGCTTTCAGCTATAAACGACAAATATCGCATATTCATGCATATGACGCGGGCTACCTGTGTATGTCACCGGTAAAATAGTCAATCGACCAACATTTTCTGAATCTCCTTCTGTGCTAATTGCATCGCGTAAATGAATATACTCTTCCGAACGCAATTTAGCTTGATTCAACCGAATGAAAGTCAGGCGCTCCGTTTCTATTTTAACGTACATGTCAACGCAATACTGTTGAAGCATTCGACGAAATCGCAAAAAAAATTATCAGAATTTTCACGAATCATCAAACGATATGCGTAATAATTCATCGAACTAACCTTCTTGGTAGTTTCCTCACCATTCAATGGATTAATCATTTTGATATTAAAGTGATATTCATCGTCTCCTTGCCAAAACATCAGCGGGTATTGTAACGCGTCATATGAACGGTGTGTTTCATATATTCTTTGTAGTTGCCCAGTATTGCGTCGTGTAAGTACAATATCACGTGTTTCCAAGTTTTAACCAACAATCAGGATTGCCACTTCAACGATTGTTGGAGCATTAAATGTGCGTTCATGTGTTCCAGCTGGTCTTTTATCTGCTCTGATCACAACTTTATAGCCATCACTTGGCATGCGCTCTTAAGCAGTTTTGAACAGCCTGACCAATGCATGATGTTCATGAAGCATTTGCTGCAGATCTTGGAGAATTGCTCTTTTCTTAGCTGTGTTGATCCCTTGACGCCGGTCAAGTTGTTCTTCCATATTGCCCATCAAGTATATTTGCCAGAACTTATGCTGTGCATCTTCAATGGGTTGCAATGATCCAATGCGATGGCAAATCTAGCCTTGAATCTAAAATGTCGGATTATATCCGTGTTCTTCGATAATATCCGCCCCAAATGAAGTCATTTGGAAACAGACATTGTATTTTTGAGTGTTCGCTAGAAAATGCCGTGATTCTAGTGTTTCGCCATAAAGCAGGGAACACAATGGCTCTGGTGGCGGGACCAATAATGGCAATTTCACTTTACCACTAAGGCAGCACAAACCAGGCGTTTCACCAGCAAACTTCAATGCGCCACAATGCTGGCAAACAACGTCCATTGGACAAATGCAAGCTAAACGATGCAAGCTGTAGTCGATGGTGCAATCATATACGTGGGTGTGCCAGAAATCTCTAAAAAAAAAAACCGTTGGTGTGCCAGAAGAAATTGCCTAAAATGTATTTTCTATTTGTGTCATTGTTTTCAAGGTTGGCCTCATGGCATTAGTGTTATATTTAATAAATGATAAAATACAAATATGTTAGGTCTTATCTCTTGTAGTTTTTATACAAAATACATATTTAATATTGTGCCCACCAAGTAACTCATATTGCTTGACAGCCCTGCCGTGATAGCTTGCTTGAACAGCTGTTCTACTTATTTCGTGAACGGCAAATCTGTTTTGTTTATATTTTAAAAGTGCAAAATTAAAATTAAAATTAAATAAAAATGCCTCTTGGAAGTTTTCTTTTGCTTGACATGCAGAGAAAAGAACAGTTGGCCAAAGAAAAGATTGAGCGCCGGCTACTTAGAAGCGCATCGGATCCACTATCGGCTTGTGACAGCACGTATGTTATTTTTTAGCTCACAATAGAATTTATGCAAGTGTTTCATTGATTTCAACTTTACAGATTTCGATATAATTATCGCGTTGATAAGGAGACTTTTATGATGATATTCCACCTAATTAAGGATGACATGCCATCTTCATCAATTCTGCGACTGGCAATAGTGCTACGCTATTTGGGTGTTGGTAGTTTTGAGGGGAGTGATTGGGAAGGACAAGGATTTGGCTGTTTCTCGATCAATAGTTTGTAAAACGTTATGGATTGTGCTTCCAATCCTTGAAAGAAGGCTTTGTCCTCGTTTCATAAAACTAGATCAGACGGCGGCAAAGATTTCGTTATCAAAATCTATTTTTTTTTTTTTTTTAAAGTTTAGCATACCGGGCGTGATTGTATGCATTGACGGCACTCACATTCGAATTATGAAGCCAAAAGATTTTGCACATCAGTTCATGAACCGAAAGGGATATTTTAGTATTAATGCAATGATTGTAGGTAGTGCGATAAGTAGCTAGCGCGTCCTATTTAGTCCTATTCTCCAGATAATGTGTGTGAGTAGCAGTCTTGTTTAATTGTTTTATATGTATGCTTATTTTCTATTGCCTTTTCATAAAATGCTTGCTTATATAGATATGTGACTACGATCTACGTGTTCTTTATGTGGATGCCTCAATGCCTGGATCAACACATGACTCCTTTGCATGGAATATGAGTACTGCAAGAGACTACTTCCAAAGGAAATATGCTATTGGTTGTCAAAACAGTTGGCTATTGGCATGCTTCATGCTTACTCCGTATAGGAGTCCAGCTGCCGGATCAGGGCAACATAACTTTAACATGCGTCATGCGTCAGCTCGAAATGTAGTAGAGCGAACAATTGGTGTCATAAAAAGTCGCTTTAGATCTCTTCAAGACTGCCTGCAATATCACCCAGCTAAGGTCGCCAAATTTATAAATGTCTGTTGCGTCCTTCATAACTTGTGTCGCGAAAGTCGAGATAGAGAATTTGATTTTGAGTTGCCAATTGATGACAACAACAACACAAGTGAAGAGGATACAAATGATGGTATGCTACAATTAAATGATATGGCAAGAGTTCGAAACTCGATTGCCAACAGCCTGCAAAGGCGCTAATAATAATTTTGTTTTGATTGGTACATTAGTGATAACAATTATTTTGTAATATATATAATAAAAGAAAACTAATGATTATTTCTTATTTTTTTTTGATATATTTTCAACTATTTTTTGCAGTTGCAGCAATCTCGCACATCTCCCTAATGGCATCCAAGCCCGCCTTTGAAGTATGACGCAGAGCCTGCAAATCTGCCGATATTTGTCGGAGAGTCGCACTCTACTAGCGCCAACGCCTGCGACGCATTGCTGCCGCTTGCCGCACCACCGGCATCTGTTTTGGCTGGGGTCCTTACAGGCACACTTGTTGCCTCTTCCGGTTCTTCAACGATTATTTCCTCCAATCTCATCCTCTTTAAGGTACTTTCTGTAACCCCCCCCAAAAAAAAAACTATAAATTATTAATTTTTTAAACAATTTAATAAAAGTTATTTGTATTCATTACCATTTTCATCGGCATCAATTACTTCAAAAATCTTGTATTGGAGTAAGGCCACATTCCGAGACTCCTGCCACTCCATACACCGCATGCTCCAGCTGGAGTACAGCAGCAAGGGCGTGCACCGTTGCGGATAGCTCCTGCTGCCCGCTGCTCCATTCTGTTGTTGCACAACTTTTTTTTAATAGATTGTTTCCAATCTTTCCACACCTGAAACAAATTACTTAATTAATGGTTACATGTGAATGTGACAATACTTACTCTTGTCCACTCGTCCACTGACTTGCACGGGGGTCCGTTGGCGTTGAGCTCGTTGTCGAACTCAATTCAAGCAGCCGATACGGCCACTCTATCTCCACGGCTGAACCCCTGAGCAATGTCTGGATACATCTCCATAAATTTAACGAATATTTCGTCCTGCTGTGGTGAACGGTGTTTTCCCCTATGGACCAATAATAAAATAATTGCAATACAAATAATTAAATGCAATTTTAATTTAACTTACATATTGGCGGCACAATGACTTTTCATAAATTAAATTCTTCTTCTTCTTACTGTAGACATTTACACACCTAACCATTGCAACCTCATAAAAAAAGGCTTGCTGCAATAACTTTGTTAAATTAACAACAAACTGTACACTGCTCAACCATGCAATTTTGTTACCTTACAGTAAGATTTTTTTATGTTTATTTGTCACAACAAAGTGTCTTTGAAATTTATCTATTAAAGACTCTGAGTAATAGTTATTGTTAACAAAAAAAAAGGTGGCAGCTCCTTTGTTAGGGACGGCTTTGCACGTTTACACAGAACGGCAAATAGTCTTAGAGATTTGTTAAAGATTTATTAATATCGAAAATCATGAATAAAAAAATGTATTAAATTCAAATGTATGTGCAATATGCAACTAAGCTTTAAATTACATTTCGAAAAAGTAACAGTTGTTATTCATTAGACATTTAATATTGCTTAAACTAACCAAATCTCGGTGCAAATTTTTTGAGGTTTCAAAATCATCTCGAAATCGGCTCTGGCACACCTAAAACCAGCTCGAGGTTGGTTTTAGGTTGGAATCGGGTTGGTTTTGATGGCTGGCACACCCATGATAGAAACGCTGCTCTATTCAAATCAATACTTGAACGATTTCTTCTTGCACTTTGAAGATTATTCCTCTGTTCATCTGTATGATAAGCTAGACGATTTCTCGTTTCTAACCTAGCCGTTTCAAGGGCTGCCTCTCTTTGCTCTTATGTTTGAGAAGCACGAATTAAGGCCCATACTCGTTCTTCATCAGATAATTGACTCGCGATATTCCGTTGCCTAATTGCATTACTGAATATTCACTCGCACAAAACCACATAAAACAACCAAATATAATAACAGTGCCTGAACTTTTTACACAAAATAAATTTCTGAACGCACACATGAATAGTTGTTACAGTATTTGACAGGATGACAGGACAGAATGAGCATTGATTGAAATGATGTTTTTAAGATGTATTCTGCTATTCGGGGCGGAGACAAATCCAACGAATCAAAAACCATGAAAATTGGTCCAGCAGATCTCGAGTTATAAGTGTTGTAACAAACACGACTTTGTTTTATATATATATATATATATATATATAAATAATGCATAGCATATTTTGAAAAACATGTGTTTTACCTGTAGTTTATATGCTTGGTCTGGAAAACTCCAAATATTTATAGCAAGTGCTGGCAACAAATTGGTATTCCCCTTTAATTTGATATCATGTCCTTCCAATTTCATTAGTTTCGATGTCACAAATCCAAATGTAAATGAAGACATTGGTGGTGTTTTTTTGAAATAGTCTATAACATGATCTTTTAAAGTCATACTGAAATAGAAGAAATTAAAATTAATAATACTAGCTTCAAATGTGTAAAATCTATTTGTTGGATAAGGTGTGGGTTGAGCTCAAACTTTGGAAGTCGAAAAATTTAAGTTTAAATTGTGGGACTTGAATCAGAATAATTTACTTGAGTACATTCCATGTTAAGTCATCAAAATCTTTGGAAGTACGGAACACGACACAAAAAAATATATATATTATCGGTGTGTAGGACAAAACAAAAGCGCCATGGGAGTTCAATTAATTAATTAATTAATTAAATTTGGTCTTTCTTCATTTAGAAAACTGCTTGCGTCAGCAATAAAAGAAAAACATTAAAAAAGTAAACTTCAAATCTCGATAAAGCTGGTGTTTTTCGATTTCGATGAAATTTTCAAATTAACATAATTTTGTCTAAAGTTCTTAGAGCACAAATTCAATATTTATTTGAGTCGATTTCATTTGTACATTCAAAGCTAGAAAATATGTCGATAATTTTAAACAAACTTGTACTGCCTGTAGATAAGGAGATCTTATATTCCAAGACTGGATTCTCTTGCTCTTATTATTATTATTATTATGTTGGGGGGCAACTGCACTGCAACCTGAGAGATCTATTGTGCCCCCTTCTTGGCTTATGGCTCTTTCATCAGATCCAGTTCCTGTATGAAAGCTAGAATTTTTGCTAGATCGATGGTCTCCAAGTCATTAAGTTCCCAGAAAACTACTAATTTTTCTCGCTACGGCCATGCATTTTGCTATAATGTGCAAGGAGGATTTCCCTTTCATATCACAGAACCTACATGCGCCGCAACTGGCTACTCCTAGTTTGGCTAGGTGACCCCTTAGTCTACAATGTCCTGTCAAAAGACCGGTGAGTATCCTAAGTCTATTTATCCCCATAGTTATAGCTTGCTTAAATCGTTTTAGATTGTAGCTACCTAAGAGACACTTGGCTTGCCTAAGTCCTGGAGTCCTTGCCCAGCTCATTTCCCGCAGGAGTCTCTCTTCATTTCTTCCTACTCCACAGTACGGCTCGGGCCCTATGAGGGGCGTTACCGCGTCGTGCGGTATTTCGTAGATGCAAGTTTTAAAATGCCGAAAGAAAAAGAATCTTTGCGTGACTTTATAGTTCGAGTAACGCATCAGATTCCGGGTGTCTTTCGGTCAGACCATTCTGTGTTATTCTGGTTTTACTGCAATTGCTCTGTAACGGCGACAAAAATATTTAATGTGAAGCAATATCTTGAAACGGCGAAAAATAGGGAGGCTGCAGAGAAGCGAAAAACAGCACAAACCCAAACTCTTCTTACACAACACAAGAAAAAACACTTTTGCTATGGATCTCTGAGCAACATTTCTCAGTATTATCGAGCGAATCAGATGAACGGTCGAAAAGCTATTTATTCAACGTTGCAACTGTTGATGCTGCCAATGCCACCACTGTGGCCGCATTTGTTAACGACAGTTTGTCGTTACTGTGGCCAAACGGTGAGCTAAACTCTTGTTGAAAATGCAATACTTCAATTAATATTTTTCTTAAATTCAATGCAGGTATTCAGGATAACAAGGTCTTGCTAGTTGTTACGGATGCGGCATCATATATGCTGGCTGCTGTTAGTGCTCTCCAAGTTTTGCACCCTAAGATGATGCATTTGACTTGCCCTTCGCATGGATTACACAGACTCGCAGAGTTTGTACGGGCTCTGTTTTCCATGGTTAACAGTTTGATTTTAAATACGAAATCTGAATTTATAAAGGTAAATTCTTGTGGAAATATTTTGAATGTTAACATTTAACTAATTCTTATTTTTGAAATTCTCCATCGCGACGCAATGAATTTCAGCGCATTCTTCCAGGTGTACCTATGCCGCCAAGACCATGCATAACGCGTTGGAGTACGTGGTTAAAGGCTGCTTTTTATTATTGCGATTATTATTATTTTAATGAGGTAAAAAGAGTAGTAGAATAATTTAATAGCGAAGATGCTGAAGCTATTCGAAAACCGCAGGAGTTGTTCAGTTCAAACCGCTTGATTGCAGCTCTCGCTTATATAAAACGCAATTTTTCCAGCCCTACAAGTGCAACTGTAAAATTTGAAGCCCGACGAATAGAAATTCAAGAATCTATCCGCATTGTGGAAGAACTCCGTTCCTGTCAAGGGATGTCCACTCCTTCTTATTACATAGGTGGATTTTAAACTTTCGCTCGAACATGTGTTCAGCTTTCATTTAGTCCCTTGGTTGAGTCAGTAGGGGGAGTTCACCCGCTAACATATCTGCATCAAGTTTGCTAAGAATGTGTACTCTGCCAACTCCTTCAACCGACAATCTTAGTAGGGTTGCTTTCTGTTCTAGCTTAATTGTACGATGGAGTGGTGTGATCTCCAACAGGACGTCTAGAGCCGATGTGGGACAGGTCCTCATCGCTCCCGTGATTTATAAACAGGCCATTTTTTGCAATTTATATAATTGCTTCCGCACAGTGATTTGCTGTGCCTTATCCCATGCAATTTTATTTGACTTGCTTGCTTGTTTCTATTAGACTCCCTGCGAGCCTAATATCCCGCATTCTCTGCAACTTTCGTCTTCGGGTGAACGAAACGATGATGGTTTTGTAGAATTTAGGTTAAGACCAACCTCCACCAGTCATTCGTGATCCTAAGTCCCAGTTTGACAATGTCACAGAGAGTTTCTTCATACCTGCCCCGAGCTATTATCACAATGTCATCAGCATAGCCCTGACATTGGATACCCCTGCTGGCAAGTCTATTAAATAGCTCATTTACAAAAATACTCCATAAGAGTGGTGAAAGAACCACCCCTTGCTTACAACCTCTTGTGGCTGTAACTGTTACGGTACTATCTTGTAAAGATGCCGTCGCCTGCCTGGATGAAATCCATCTACATGACAGCATCGCCTGACGTGTTGTCAAAGGCGGCCTCAATATCTAAAAATGCGCAAACAGTTACTTCTTTGTTTATTTCTGCAGACCGCAAAGTGCGGTGCAGTTCATAAAGTGCCGTATCCGTGAACGGCCTGCTTCATATGCATGATGGGTAGCTTGCAGCGTACCTGTGTTAGTAGAGTACTCCTAATGTTGAAGTCCACTAGCTTCTCCAACGTTTTCAACAAAAACGAGGTTAAGCTAATGGGTCTGAAGGACTTTTTTTTATTATTTATTTATTTATTCATGTACGATTCTTAGTGCTATATTATCTCTACTATAAATTTATGCACCAAACACTATTGGTTAACATTATTGAAATCAAACTTAGGTTATACATTTAATTCTTAAGTCATAATTTTACAATTATATAATTATTTTTAACCGTCTTCAAAAAAGAAGGAGGTTATCAATTCGTTTTTTTTGCTTTTTGGCGTTATAAACCGATTTTGATGATTCTTTTTGTATTTGAAAGCTGGTGCTTCCAGTATGGTCCCATTTTTGTTTGGTCCAGTTCTGGAAATAACTTTAATGGTAAAACCGCCTAACTCAAAAATTTGCATATGTATCTTTCACTGTTTTTGAGCTAGAGTCACCAGATTTGTTGAGAAGTAAGGTGATGACGTCCCCTAAAGATCTGCATCAGAAGTTTGGATGCCACGCCCACCATTGCCACCCGCCTTTTTAAATAGGAAACGGCTATATCTTTAACAGTTCTTGAGCTAGAGTCAGCAAATTTGACAGGAAGAAAGACGGTGACATCTACCAAAGATCTGCATAAAAAATTTGGATGCCACACCCACCTCTGCCGCCCACCTTATAAAAACGAGATTTTAGTAATATTTTACAGTCTTTGAGCTGGTGTCACAAAATTTGGTGGGAAGACAGCTGACGACATCATCCCAGATTTGTTTGAAAATTAGGTGATGACTTCCCCTAAAGATCTGCATAGAAAATTTGTATGCCAGCCCACCTCTGCCGCCCACCTTTTAAAACGAGAATCTAGTAATATTTTACAGTCTTTGAGCTAGAGTCACAAAATTTGGTAGGAAGACAGCTGACGACATCATTCCAGATTTGTTGGAAAGTTAGGTAATGACGCTCCTTAGGGACCTGCATAGAAATTTTGAAAGCCACACCCACCTCTACCGCCCACCTTTTAAAAACGAGAATTTAGTAATATTTTACAGTTTTTGAGCTTGAGTCACCAAATATTTTAGGTTTTTTATGTTGGACCTTCATTGTCAGAAGACAGATTTCGTAATCTCATTATTTCAGTCAACGATCTTTTGTCGTGTGGTCTATTTAATAATTTGTTAGTGCCACATTTAACTTTAATTCATGGAAGATTATCGAGACATTTTACTACCCAAACTAAACCAGCTTTATGTGGTGTCAGTGGTAACTGTTCAGCTATTTCCACAACATCCTTTGCAAATAAAACGACAGTTCACTTACACAAAATTTGACTAAAACGCCTATTAATTTTAACAATCTTTAAAAATTGTGTAATGCGACTTAAAAACCGTTCTTCAACACTTGTCAAATTGGCTTATTTAGGCGATACTACCGAAAGCATCAATTTATTCCAGTATGCAGTGAAGGTTGTACCTAAAGCAATCAGTTCTTTAGGTAATAGCATACTGTACAAATTTGCTAGTAATTTTTGTCGCTATTGTGGATAAATCCTTAAAATCATTTACAAAAAGAGTTCTATTGCAAACGGCACATGGTACATCAGCAAAAATATTAATTGCTACTTCAAAAGATTGTTCATTTATAATATCCCTACAAACGTGACTGCTTTGTAGCTTTCTACCTAGTCGAAGTGAACGAGCTTCCGGTGTTTCGTTTGTTAAGCGATTGTGAGGTAGGCCCCGAATAGGCCTCCCCCAAAGAGCGCCGTCGATTAAGTATAGTTAGGATTTATTAGAAATATATGTAAAGACGCACGAAGCTCGAGGATTGTTGTTATTGGTATTTTTAGAGATTAGTTTTATATTGTATAAGATAGCATTAACTAGCATCAACGTATTAAGATTTGAAGCAGGGTTTTGAACGTAACCGCCCAAAGCGCAGGGAAGCAAGGTGCAACGCGCCAGCTGTGATCTTCAAATCCACCACAGTCGCGGATAAACGTGGGGAATAGCAGAAATGCAGCTCGTGCCGAGGCTGGAGCGCGACCGACTGGGGAGTTACGAAAGGTCGGTGTAAGCGGACGGACACGCGCGGGGATCGAGAGTGAAGAAAACGAGCGAAAGGTGATGGAGGCGCACGTGCGCCGGACACGTGTCAGAGGTGCCGCGTTGATTAAAAGTTAAAGTAGGATTTCTTGGAATAAGTATTTTGGGTTTTAATAAATCGATCGCAGGAAAAGATCCGCGATCTAGTGAAAGAGTAGCTTCTTGTGTTTTTAATTGTACGTGCACGTGTACCTGCGGAAGAGAATCCCAGCGTACATAGTGTACTATCATATTTTTCGTGAAGCGGAACAATCCTTCGCACTCCCTAAATCCTTGTCTTAGCCCTAGCAGTAGACACGCGCTCTTAACATTTGTAAGCCACGTATTTTTCAGTATCTAACTATATACAAGTATTCTTGTGAGTTAGACCTGGCCGGACTGAGACTTGTACCCCGGCCAATTACTTCTTTACAAGTGGCGCCCGAGCAGGGACCGTAAAGCGTGAAGGTGTGGTTTAACCTGGGATTAAAGCCCCCAGAAACACTACCAACAAGTGTAAAAAGATAAGTGTTAATGAAAGTGAAGTGCGTGTATACCCGGTGATACCCTGTTTTACTGAGCGCATATACAACAGCGGTCAGCGAAAACGGTTTTTGAGCGTGGTTATTAGTGCAATCGTCGCGGCACAACGAAAGTGAACGGAAAGAGTGTGCACCGATAACCGACGGAATCTGTGTAGAGAGCGCAGGCCGTTCGAGTCTGTAGCGGCGCGGCAAAAGAGACGGTGAAAAGGTACACACCGATTAGCCTAACGGTTCGCGTTCGAGTCTGCGCGGTTTGCAAACGTTTGCGGCGCAACGAAAGAGACGGTGAAAAAGTACGCACCGATTGCCTAACGGACTCGCTCAAGTTCTTGTGCACTAGCGAACATTTACTGGCGCAACGAGAGTGTAGGCAAAGCGCACGAGCCGATCGCATAACGCTGCTACCAGCGTGCCGGGTCGTTGTCACAGGCGGTGGCAAATCCTCGTAGTCGCGTGGCACAGTGGGATGAGGACCGCAAAGGTGACATTTTCTTTTTTGGCAGTTTCCCACCATATTTTTGTGGTAAAAAAATGTTAAGTAGTCGCACAATGGGCCTCGGCTAAGTGAAAGTGTGAAATCAAAATTTTATTTTTGTCGTCGGGTTTTTTTTTTGTGAACGGGACGCCGCGTGTAGTAGAAGTGCGCACAGTGGAACAAAGTATAAGACAGTGGAACAACAACAAAAATTGTCGATAAATATTGCGATAAATAATGCGGAGTCGCCGCACAGTGTGCCGTGAACATTCGACTGTGTAAAGTTTTTTTTTTGCTTAGATATTTTTTTTTTTTTGAGAAAAGTAAATTACAACGGAACACGACGAGTAGAGAAAAATTCGTACAGTGGGACAAAGCAGAGTGAAGTGGATAAAAAAAAAATGTATTATAAAATTTATTTTAATTGGGAAAGAAATGTAATAACAAGGACGGATAAATAAAAATAAAAATGGTTTTTTGGTACCGTGGGCCGCAAGCCACTCGAAGTTCATTTTTTTTTTGCCGAATTATTATTTTTTGTGAATAAAATACAATAAACATTTAATGCCAATGGAGAAACCAGCGATGCGCGAATCCGGTATCCAAGTAAGTTTACCTCTAGGACCCGTGGATGATATCCCGGTGAGACAGCCGAATTACCGTCCTGATTTCGGTGATAGTGGTAGTGCCCACCGAAGCGGTATTGTCGTCCCAGAGCTAGTCCACAAGTGGGGTATTAGATTCGATGGGTGCACCGACCCACTCGCGTTCTTAGTGGCGATTGAGGACTAGGCAGTATCGTATGGAATAGGTTTAGATCGGCTGCCTCGGGCATTGAGCGAAGCTCTAACCGGGAAGGCAGCACGATGGTTGTTGGTTAGTAGGCTAAAGGATGTGACATGGGCGGTCTTTAGGGCCGAATTTTTAGAATTCTTCTTACCCCCACATTATTTTGAACGGTTAGAGGACGGGATCCTGGCCCGACGGCAACATGTCGACGAAGATTTGAATGATAATTTGCTCGAGCTTAGGGGTATGATGCACCATGCGGGGTACAGGTTAGAACAGGAGCTACATAGGGTATATGAAAATTTGGAGCCGGAATACCGTTTGTACATTCGCAGGAAAGACTTCTCCTCTCTGGCAGAGCTAACACAGATGGCAGCCGAGTACGAGAATGTAAGAAAACAAAGCCGCGAATGTACAGTCCGTGGTCGGACAGAGGCCAACAGGTATAACGACTAGTAAGGCGGCGAGGCAGTTCCCGTCAAACATTTCAACCCTTTCCGGACTCAGCCACAGCCAGTACCAAGCATCAACGTTTCGGGTACGCCACCGTTCGCCCAGACAGGGGTGATTTCAAATGACATGATCAGCCAAGAGCGGCCTAGGGCTCCGGACGGGAACAGGGTTTGCTACAATTTTTCGCAGGAGGGGTACTTTGCCAAAGAGT
Organism: Scaptomyza hsui; assembly: GCA_018152825.1. Taxonomy (NCBI): domain Eukaryota; kingdom Metazoa; phylum Arthropoda; class Insecta; order Diptera; family Drosophilidae; genus Scaptomyza; species Scaptomyza hsui. The sequence goes on along the minus strand of JAECXO010000183.1, from coordinate 614,732 downwards.
GACTCAATCCGCGAGTGCAGCTTTGTAGCCAGTGCGGTAACGAGTGTTGTCAGAAGTCGAGGGCGGGAAACGGTCAGTGGCACTATCTGTCCCACTAACCAGTCCCGAAATTAGAAGATCCCCTTAGAGTTAAAGACTGGCGGCTAGTCGCTACAGTGAGAGTCGGGGACCAGGTAGCGACAGCGACGGTAGACACTGGGTCGACTAGGAGCTTCGTTAGCGAGGAATTCTCCCGCACAGTAACCAACGGATGTGAGACGTTGCCGGTCAATGCGAAAATTCGCTTAGCCGATGGTTCGACCTTGGTCTAGGGGGGCAAAGGTCACGATGGATATGCTCGTGATGCCTTCAATGTTAGACAACATAACACTAGGAATAGATTTCTTGTGCCGGGTGGGGACGACCATACAATGCGGGGAAGCTATGTTAACACTCGAAACTGCGGTGAGGAAAAACAGAGAAGTCGACCAGGTTCACATGGAACGTGAGCCAGTTGCAGAAAAATTTCACAGCTTCAAGGAACAGATGCAGAAGGAGGATGTCCTGGGGGCACCTCATCGGATATCGCCGTGGGAGTAATACTCGAAGTTGTAGAGGCACCAGAGATAATGGTAGACCGGATACACGCGGAACGTGAGCCAGCTGCGGAAAGATCGGAGGACAGCGGGAAACAGAGCCAGAAAGAGGATGTCCTGGGGCACCTCAGCCGGATATCGCCGTAGGAACGATCCAGGGAACAAGCATGGACGCGTCGCCGGGCATCAAGGAACTGCTGTTAGGCGAGGTAGGAGGGTGCGTTATACCCGGCCCCGCAAAAACACAAATGAAGGGTGTCGCCACGAAGGAACAGGAGTGGCCAGCGGATGTGGAACCCGGTGTCCAGAAAATTTTAAAGATGGAACCGGCTCTCGTGTACTGGATCAGCATAAGGGATAATAAGCCGATCAAACGAACAGACTACAAACTCAGGCGAAGTGAGTGGCGGCCTGGAATTTCTTTGGTTGAGAACACCTAACACTCTGGTTTTTAATTCCCCTATCCAATTATTGAGAAATAATAATCGTTTTTGAATTTACAGAATGCGTTTAGATGAGCGTGCCAATAATGACCAGCAATGACAAAGAGAACTCTGAAGCGTGCGTGAAAAAAAACGGGGAGGACAGCAGCGAGTTTGAGTCACCCACGACCACCACGCCCTTAAGTGGAGGAGCCCTCATCGCCAACCAGACACCCCAAGAGGAAGTACCCGTCGAGGAAGTTCTGGAGGGTATAGCGCCTGCCGAGGTGATACCCGCACAGGAAACGGGCGGAGACGGTGTGGAAGCGGAGGCAGAATCCGTCGAAAAAATCACGCCGAGGTATTACCCGAAGCAGTGATGGACGAGGAGGAGCCAGCCAACCCGCAGCAGCCACCGCCGAAAAAGCAGGCTATACCACCGAGGGTGTGAGCTGTGCGATCAGCGTGACGGCATACGTCATAAGGAGAGTAACCATCACGCTCCCGAAAAAAAATTAGGCCTCCCCCACAAAGCGCCGTCGATAAAGTATAGTTAGGATTTATTAGAAATATTTGTAAAGACGCCAGAAGCGCGAGGATTGTTGTTATTGGTATTTTTAGAGATTAGTTTTATATTGTATAAGATAGCAATTAACTAGCATCTAACGTGTTAAGATTTGAAGCAGGGTTTTGAACGTAACCGCCCAAAGCGCAGGGAAGCAAGGTGCAGCGCGCCAGCTGTGATCTTCAAATCCACCACAGTCGCGGATAAACGTGGGGAATAGCAGAAATGCAGCTCGTGCCGAGGCTGGAGCGCGACCGACTAGGGAGTTACGAAAGGTCGGTGTAAGCGGACGGACACGCGCGGGGATCGAGAGTGAAGAAAACGAGCGAAAGGTGATGGAGGCGCACGTGCGCCGGACACGTGTCAGAGGTGCCGCGTTGATTAAAAGTTAAAGTAGGATTTCTTGGAATTAGTATTTTGGGTTTTAATAAATCGATCTCAGGAAAAGATCCGCGATCTAGTGAAAGAGTAGCTTCTTGTGTTTTTAATTGTACGTGCACGTGTACTTGCGGAAGAGAATCCCAGCGTACGCAGTGTAAAATCATATACAATCCGCCGCACAGTGTGCCGTGAACATTCGACTGTGTAAAGTTTTTTTTTTGCTTAGATATTTTTTTTTTTTTTTTGAGAAAAGTAAATTACAACGGAACACGACGAGTAGAGAAAAATTCGTACAGTGGGACAAAGCAGAGTGAAGTGGATAAAAAAAAAATGTATTATAAAATTTATTTTAATTGGGAAAGAAATGTAATAACAAGGACGGATAAATAAAAATAAAAATGGTTTTTGGTACCGTGGGCCGCAAGCCACTCGAAGTTCATTTTTTTTTTGCCGAATTATTATTTTTTTGTGAATAAAATACAATAAACATTTAATGCCAATGGAGAAACCAGCGATGCGCGAATCCGGTATCCAAGTAAGTTTACCTCTAGGACCCGTGGATGATATCCCGGTGAGACAGCCGAATTACCGTCCTGATTTCGGTGATAGTGGTAGTGCCCACCGAAGCGGTATTGTCGTCCCAGAGCTAGTCCACAAGTGGGGTATTAGATTCGATGGGTGCACCGACCCACTCGCGTTCTTAGTGGCGATTGAGGACTAGGCAGTATCGTATGGAATAGGTTTAGATCGGCTGCCTCGGGCATTGAGCGAAGCTCTAACCGGGAAGGCAGCACGATGGTTGTTGGTTAGTAGGCTAAAGGATGTGACATGGGCGGTCTTTAGGGCCGAATTTTTAGAATTCTTCTTACCCCCACATTATTTTGAACGGTTAGAGGACGGGATCCTGGCCCGACGGCAACATGTCGACGAAGATTTGAATGATAATTTGCTCGAGCTTAGGGGTATGATGCACCATGCGGGGTACAGGTTAGAACAGGAGCTACATAGGGTATATGAAAATTTGGAGCCGGAATACCGTTTGTACATTCGCAGGAAAGACTTCTCCTCTCTGGCAGAGCTAACACAGATGGCAGCCGAGTACGAGAATGTAAGAAAACAAAGCCGCGAATGTACAGTCCGTGGTCGGACAGAGGCCAACAGGTATAACGACGAGTAAGGCGGCGAGGCAGTTCCCGTCAAACATTTCAACCCTTTCCGGACTCAGCCACAGCCAGTACCAAGCATCAACGTTTCGGGTACGCCACCGTTCGCCCAGACAGGGGTGATTTCAAATGACATGATCAGCCAAGAGCGGCCTAGGGCTCCGGACGGGAACAGGGTTTGCTACAATTTTTCGCAGGAGGGGTACTTTGCCAAAGAGTGACTCAATCCGCGAGTGCAGCTTTGTAGCCAGTGCGGTAACGAGTGTTGTCAGAAGTCGAGGGCGGGAAACGGTCAGTGGCACTATCTGTCCCACTAACCAGTCCCGAAATTAGAAGATCCCCTTAGAGTTAAAGACTGGCGGCTAGTCGCTACAGTAAGAGTCGGGGACCAGGTAGCGACAGCGACGGTAGACACTGGGGCGACTAGGAGCTTCGTTAGCGAGGAATTTTCCCGCACAGTAGCCAACGGATGTGAGACGTTGTCGGTCAATGCGAAAATTCGCTTAGCCGATGGTTCGACCTTGGTCTAGGGGGGGCAAAGGTCACGATGGATATGCTCGTGATGCCTTCAATGTTAGACAACATAACACTAGGAATAGATTTCTTGTGCCGGGTGGGGACGACCATACAATGCGGGGAAGCTATGTTAACACTCGAAACTGCGGTGAGGAAAAACAGAGAAGTCGACCAGGTTCACATGGAACGTGAGCCAGTTGCAGAAAAATTTCACAGCTTCAAGGAACAGATGCAGAAGGAGGATGTCCTGGGGGCACCTCATCGGATATCGCCGTGGGAGTAATACTCGAAGTTGTAGAGGCACCAGAGATAATGGTAGACCGGATACACGCGGAACGTGAGCCAGCTGCGGAAAGATCGGAGGACAGCGGGAAACAGAGCCAGAAAGAGGATGTCCTGGGGCACCTCAGCCGGATATCGCCGTAGGAACGATCCAGGGAACAAGCATGGACGCGTCGCCGGGCATCAAGGAACTGCTGTTAGGCGAGGTAGGAGGGTGCGTTATACCCGGCCCCGCAAAAACACAAATGAAGGGTGTCACCACGAAGGAACAGGAGTGGCCAGCGGATGTGGAACCCGGTGTCCAGAAAATTTTAAAGATGGAACCGGCTCTCGTGTACTGGATCAGCATAAGGGATAATAAGCCGATCAAACGAACAGACTACAAACTCAGGCGAAGTGAGTGGCGGCCTGGAATTTCTTTGGTTGAGAACACCTAACACTCTGGTTTTTAATTCCCCTATCCAATTATTGAGAAATAATAATCGTTTTTGAATTTACAGAATGCGTTTAGATGAGCGTGCCAATAATGACCAGCAATGACAAAGAGGACTCTGAAGCGTGCGTGAAAAAAAAAACGGGGAGGACAGCAGCGAGTTTGAGTCACCCACGACCACCACGCCCTTAAGTGGAGGAGCCCTCATCGCCAACCAGACACCCCATGAGGAAGTACCCGTCGAGGAAGTTCTGGAGGGTATAGCGCCTGCCGAGGTGATACCCGCACAGGAAACGGGCGGAGACGGTGTGGAAGCGGAGGCAGAATCCGTCGAAAAAATCACGCCGAGGTATTACCCGAAGCAGTGATGGACGAGGAGGAGCCAGCTGTGCGATCAGCGTGACGGCATACGTCATAAGGAGAGTAACCATCACGCTCCCAAAGAAAATTAAGCCTCCCCCACAAAGCGCCGTCGATAAAGTATAGTCAGGATTTATTAGAAATATTTGTAAAGACGCCAGAAGCGCGAGGATTGTTGTTATTGGTATTTTTAGAGATTAGTTTTATATTGTATAAGATAGCAATTAACTAGCATCTAACGTATTAAGATTTGAAGCAGGGGTTTGAACGTTACCGCCCAAAGCGCAAAGTTAAAGTAGGATTTCTTGGAATTAGTATTTTGGGTTTTAATAAATCGATCTTAGGAAAAGATCCGCGATCTAGTGAAAGAGTAGCTTCTTGTGTTTTTAATTGTACGTGCACGTGTACTTGCGGAAGAGAATCCCAGCGTACGCAGTGTACAATCATAAATTTCTTAAATCATCGAAATAGCCAGAAATCCCGACCGTGTGGCTAGAGGCGTGAAGCGGTACAACCCTTCGCACTCCTTAATCCCTTGTCGTGGCCCTAACAGTAGACACGCGCTCTTAACATTTGAAAGCCACGTGTTTTACAGTCTCTAACTAAACACAAGTATTCTTGTGAGCTTGACCTGGCCGGACTGAGTCTTATACCCCGGCCAATTACTACTTTACACTATCGTTAATTTATCCGATTCGATGGGCATGCTGCCCCTCCTTCTCATTAGATAGATGATTATAGAATAGGCTGACACTGTGCCTCATTCAATAGGCGATTATAATTAAGCATAGACGGAGACTACTCCTTTCATGTAAAGTCGCTTTTCCGAAAGTCTTCGCAAGTCTCTTTTGAAATTTTTTTAAAATAGATTTCCTCTATTGGGTAATATTTTTCTCCCTTCCTTTGTTTGTTTCCCTTAAACGACGCTGTCTGATATTAGCAGCACGTTTAGTAGGTCTATTCATATGTAGAAAAATGATTAACTGTACCTACAAAATAACTAAAAATTAACAAAGAAACAACAAGAAAACAACCAACTTAAAAATAACTAAAATGCAATTAAATGTTAAAAAAATAATTAGTGGAGTTCACGGTGTATTGTATAGTTGCAAAAGTGCAAAAGTGCAAGCCTCTCCAACAACAATTTGTACTGAGTCAAGTTTGCACTTTTTGCTAGACCACGACCCTTGACTACAAAAATCGTTGCAAGTTTGCTACACATTAGTGATAAACAACAATAAAAACGTGACAAGTGTTGCAAAAGTCGCCTGGTATTTTTTGGTGTAACTTAGTGCTTTATGTGCTAAAACAAACTTCTGTTATTCTGCCCAACTGCATAGATGCATAAATGTAATAAGACTTTAAACCAGAGGCGGCGATGTTCTGTTAAACTAACATAGCACAATTGCGAAGCACATACGAGGGGAAACAGAATATTGCGAGTAGTTTTTGTCATTTACTTTGGCAGGCATCTCCTCCATACTCGCCGACAACTAGCTGGAGCATAGAGCAGAGCCGGTAAAATTAAGTCGGCCAGTATTGTATTGCATTATGTTTTTATGTCGGACAAAGATTAGTTGTTGGCGCACTTCATTTCTCTTGTTGTTGTTACAGAACTCGAGATTGGCAATAATAGACTTTTGCTTCAATCTGGTTGCTGCTGCCTTAGTTGGTGGGTATTTCATATTAACTTTGCGATTTTGATTAGATAAATGCAAGAGCCTTAGATACGATTTCCATATCATATGCTTATTAGTATTTTGGAAATATGGAAGGGCATTTTACGTGACTTAATTTAAAACTTAAATCAACACTAATTAAAAGGTATTTTGTAATAAAATACTGAAAAATCGAAATTATAATACTACACTTATGTGTTAGTAATTATATTGGCTAGGAGTGAATATGTATTTCGATAAAGGGTATTTAAGGTCTGCGCAGTTTGTGCGTCTCAGCCACAGCACCAGCAAATATGTATACGCTTGTCTTGTTGCGTTTTCCCTATTGCTTCAATCCGCTTGCTGCTGCGTAAAACACGAGGGTAGTATAGACTTAAGTTCACTTTTCGTAATTAAATTACAAAACGCAGGAGTTATACCTTTAATAACAAGCACATATATAGTAAATTGTCTTTATCATGAAAATATATATTTGTGAAATTATGAACTATAACTGAATATTGGGACACAGGGTATTTTTTCTTTGTGCAATTTGGGCGTCTTGTTGTGTTTTGCCTATTTTCGATGCATGCATGTATGTATTGGTTCGGGATCATACCCTCAGCTTGTGCATCAGTCTGTAGCCAATTTAAAAAGTAGAGGAACGAAACTGGCATGGTCTTTGAGCTAGTTCGCGACTAGAATATACCCTAAACTCATACTTAGTACGGACAGTCATTGTTTGTTTGTTTGAGTCGACATTCGCCTCCAACTCCGACGGGTCTCTGCATACGCTCAAGGACCGACAAGATCAAATACGGAGCTTGTGGGACAAGGTCGAGCAAGAATTCGAGCGCTGTTCGAGAGCGCTTTCTAAATCTGCTGGACACAGCGGTGAATCCGATACCAAAATCCTTCACGCAAAATATGACCACTGCTATGCGTCTTATGAACGATGCGCATCCAAGCTTAGCGAACAGATTGAGAACGCTACGGTTCCAATTCAAGTCCGAATGTTGCCCATCAGCCAAGAGGCTGCCGCTTACCGCCTGTTGACACCGTAGTCTTTTCCGGAGACTATTTGAAATGGCCTACGTTCCGAAACATTTTCACAGCGGTGTACATCAACAATCCGAGTCTTACCCCAGTCGAAAAGCTGTTCCATTTCAATGCAAAGACGAGTGGCGATGCAAAGGCTATCGTCTCAAAGTCCCCTCTCACACATGATGGCTTTGCATCAGCATGGCAACCACTTGTCAACAGATTCGAAAACAAAAGACTGTTAGTGAACAGTCAACTATCCAACATCTCCATTGACAATTGGGATTGTCTCCTCGTGTTCATGTGTTCATCAAAGCTTCCCAAACTTACATTATCACTGTGGGAACAGTCTCTGCAAAGCAAAGTAGATATTCCGACTTGGGGTGAGTTAAATAATTTTCTGTTAGAGCGGTACGGAACTTTAGAGGCAATCGAAGATGTAAGGCCCCATGTAGTTCCACAGCCGGCGGCTAAGGCGACTAGGAAAGAACCCCCTACAAAAAGAGTAAACTCCTTTGAAGCCAAGGTCACTGCCAAGATTCAAACTTCCTAACTTTGCGCTAAGGAGAATCATCCAATCCGTATATGTCCGAAATTTGTACATATGTCTGTGCAGGAGCGATCCAACACCATATGCAGCACAAGATGTGTTTAAATTTCTTCGCCAGAGGTCACCACCTCAAGGATTGCATTAGTGCGCATAATTGCCATACCTGCAAGGGGCGTCATAATACTCTCCTTCATCTTCCGACGAATTCCGAAGCAGGTGATCCTGGAATAGTTTTGGACACGTCCGTCAATTTACAGTCCACTTCTCTCCCACAAACGACGGTCCAAAATTATTTCTCGGCAAGCACACATAGCGTTCTTCTCGGCACGGCCATAATCCAGGTATGTTGCTTGGGAACAAAATATAATGCACGGGCATTGGTTGACTCTGGGTCAGAAGCAACCTTCATTTTGGAACTGCTGTTTAAACTGATACGACACCAGTATCAGTCGGTTGATGCTCAAGTTTCGGGGCTCAATGGAGCCATTGCAGCCCAACCTCAACGTTTATGCCATTTTCATATTGCCTCTCCAATTAAGCCAAGAATCCAGATTGAAACTTCGGCTTTCATACTTCCAAAGTAGGCAAGAAATCTGCCATCCTACACAATACCACAAAGTTCTTTGGAAGGTCTTCCCGATCTACAACTGGCAGATCCTGCTTTTTATAAGAGTTCCCAGATAGATGTATTACTGGGAGCTGATATTCTTCCCACTAATACTGCTAAAGGGTTCCTATACCAGGAAACGATTTTTGGCTGCACCATCACGGGTCCCATTTCCAACACCTGCGCCAAAGTCATTTCGTCCTTTTCCACTAGAGTTTCGCTCAGCCAAGAAGTAAGGCTAAAGAAACTTCGCACCAAATTTTGGGAGGTGGAGGATATCCCGGTTAAACTGGTTAAAGAGTCTGACACAGCTTGTGAGAAGTTGTTTCAGCAGACAACCACTAGAGACGAAAGTGGAAGATATGTTGTCACCCTCCCTTTTAATAATCCTGAATCCATTAACTTGGGTCATTTAAGATCTATTGCAGTGGCTCAGCTCCTACGCAATGAGAACCGTTTAAATAAGGACGCATTCCTTAAAGAACAGTACGATAAGGTCCTTCAGGAGCATTCGGACCTTGGTCATATGAGACAAGTCCCTGCTACAAACGGCTCAGGCAGTTTTTATCTCCCGCATCATGCTGTATAAGACAGACAGCACCACTACAAAGCTTTGCGCAGTTTTCAACGCCTCCAGTCCCTCCTCAAACGGCAAAAGTCTTAACGACGTCCTACATCCGGGACCCGTTCTCCAATCGGACCTGACCATGCAGATCCTAAAATGGCGATTCTTTGAGTATGTGTTTAACGCAGACATTACCAAAACGAATCCTTTTCCGAACAAAGGACAATGAGCTCCGAGATTTCAAACTGAACACAAACAAAGCGATCAGAGTACTGCAGCAACCAGCCAAAGATGAGCAGTGTCGCTACCCCCTAGCAAGTGACATTATGTCCAACTACATGTATGTTGACGATGTGTTAGCAGGAGCTCACACTAAGAGTTGTGCAGTGCAATGCATATTCGAGCTCCGCATTGCACTTGAATCCGCAGGGTTTCCACAAAGAAAGTTTACTTCCAATAAAAAGGACTTGCTCAAAGTCGTTCCAAAACAGCACCGCCTAAGATCCGACTTCCACGAGATAGAGGAAGCCAGTGCTGCAAAAACTCTCGGAATCCGATGGAAAGCAGATTCCGATGAGTTCTTCTTTACACCTTCCCATGTTCAAACAAAATCGCTTGTATCTAAACGAGAAGTTCACTCGCAGATTGCGAAGCTTTTCGATCCCACCGGGTGGCTAGCGCCAGTCATTGTCCGAGCAAAGATCTTTATGCAAGAGACTTGGCTCAGAGAACTAGGGTGGGATGATCCGCTACCCGATGACCTCACTTTGATGTGGCAAGAATTCCTCGACCACTTTGCGAGCCTCGGGGAGGTGCGCATTCCACGATGGGTAGAAACCCGGCCCAAACTGCGATTGCAAATCCGTGGGTTCTGTGATGCGTCTCAGCGCGCATACGGCGCAGCGCTTTATGTCCGCACAGAATTTCGCGACAGAATCTCTGTCCACCTCCTTACCGCAAAAACTAGAGTCGCTCCTACGAAAACGGTGTCCATCCCACGACTCGAATTGTGCGGAGCCGTTTTGCTAGCCCAATTTTCAGCAGCAGCTACCCTTTAAAGAGTGTGAGTGTTACTACTGGACTGACTCGACAATAGTTTTAGCATGGCTAAATAAGCCTCCATGTGCGTGGTCAACGTTTGTGGCGAATAGGGTAAATAGAATTACTCAAACCACAGACTCCAAACAAATCCAAGCCATCCAACCTCGCAAGCAGAGGAGTGTCAGCAGTCGAACTACTAGGCAGTTTACTGTGGTGGCACGGGCCAGAATGGTTGCAGGTCTCACAGCGCCAGTAGCCAGCTTCCACTGAGCTCCTGCTCGACACGGAGCTGGAACAACGTCCTATCAAGGTCAATGTGGCGACCGCCAATCACGCAATTAACTTTCTCGAACGATTTTCAAAGTTCGAAAGGGCTATACTTGTGTTTGCATACGTACTACGTTTAGTAACGCGCTGCAAGGGAAGCTCAGATCCATGTTCAGCAGACTTGCATCATAAGGAGCTCTCCAGAAGCTCAAGAGAAACTGGTCATCCTCGCGCAACGAAATAAGTACCCGGAAGAATATAAGGGGTTGCTTCAAGGGAAATCAGTCCCACGTTCAAGCAGTCTCCTTAATCTTAACCCATTCCTAGACAAACACGGAGTTATTCGGGCATGTGGTCGCATCCAATCCTGCGAGACCCTCAGCTATGATGAGCGTCATCCAAGTATGCTGCCCTACTCATGTTTCTATTCTCGCCTTGTAGTAAGCTTCACGCATCAAATCTCGCTGCATGGGGACAATCAACTGATGATGCGCCTCATCCGAGCAAAGTACTGGATCCCGCAGTTCCTTTTTGCGCCCCTTCACACACACTGGTGTCGACTTTGCCGGCCCCTTTGATATTAAGAACTATACAGACCGAACGTGTTTGATAACCAAGGGGAACGTGTGCGTCTTTGTGTGTTTCAGCACCAAAGCAGTCCATTTGGAAGCAACCTCAGACCTCACGACCAAAAAGTTCTTAACGGCATTTGCTAGATTCATAGCAAGGCGTGGGTGTCCAGCGACAATGCACTCCGATAATGAGACAACATTTGTCGGAGCTGCCAAGGTCCTGTCGCGTGAGTTTTTGAAGGCAACAAGAAACCTTGTGCTTTCTAAATACAGCCATCACCACTTAGTCTTGCACTTCAATCCTCCAAGTACCTCACACATGGGTAGCTTATGGGAAGCAGGGGTGAAGAGTTTTTAAAATCTCTTTTATAAATCCACAGCTGCGTTCAAGCATACCTTCGAGGAGTTGTCAACTCTACTTTCCAAAGTAGAGGCATGCTTGAATTCCCGTCCAATTTCGCCAATGTCCGAAGACCCGACCGACCTGCTAGCGTTGAGTCCGGGTCACTTCCTGATCGGGGGCCCACTCCTATCCAACACTGAGCCAGAAGTTGGTGCAGACTGTTTTAAATCTCTGGCAGCGTCTTAAGTCACTACATAAACATTTTTGTCTCCGGTGGAAAGAGGAATACCTCAAGGAACTCCACAAAAGGAATAAATGGCAGTTGCCATCACGAGACCTCCATCCAAATGATTTGGTTATTATCAAAGAAAATAATCTTCCAACCAACGAATGGCGCCTTGGGCGGATCCAGAAAACGTATTCTGGCGCCGATCTCAAAGTCCGAGTAGTCGACGTCTTGACTGCCCGAGGTGTCGCAAGACTGACATTGCTTCCTATAGAGACTGGCAACCAGTCTAAAAAGATCAATTAATTCGACCTTTTTCTAATCTCCGCCTCGTTCCCCCTTTTTCATTCATTACGCAGCAGTATGGCACCCCCTAAAGCACCTCTTTAAGCACAGGAAGGAAAAGGCCCAAAAGAAACGGCATCATTTCGCTGCCGCGTGTGCCGCGGTGTTCACGCGTTGCGGAAGTGCCAGCGTTTCATGCGTTTGGCAGCGGAAAAGCGTTTGCGGGCCGTACTCATAAACAAGTACTGCCCTAAGTGCCTCGCGCACCAACATTCACGCCGTGAGGACCGGTGTCATGTATGCCAGGGGGACCAACACAATCTGTTGCACATTTCCGAGGCGCAAAAACCTTCGCCGGCACCCACCCGAGTGACACCACCCAAGCGCCAGATCTCTCCTCAACCTACAGCACGGGCGATAAGCCCTATCTCGCCTAAGCGCCAACGGATAACAGTGCTGCCTACAGTGGTTCTGCGGTTTGATACGGGGTCCAAAACCTTCGACACTCGTGCAGTGGTCGACCCGTGCTGTCCTCTCAGCCGTATCGACACTTCCCTGGCAATGGCTTTCGGGCTTTCCGTCACCCGTGTTGGCAATGAAATTGCATGCACGGCCGTTATCAGATCACGTTCCTCCGGCTTTGTGAAGGAAGTCATTCTGCAGGTGATGACGACCAGGTTTCGCAGCCCGTGGTGAAACATCTGCGTGCTAACACGCCCAAAATCGCCCTAGCGGACGACCACTGGTTCCGCACGGGCATGACTAACTTGGTGTTGGGAGCTGACCTCTACCCCGAGGTCATCCTGCCGGAAGTGATTCCAAGCCAAGGAGGACCGTTGGCCCAAAACACCGTCTTCGGTTGGATGTTGTCCGGCTCATGCGCCCACCAATAATACTGGTTCCGTGGCAAAATTTTCTCTTTTTTTTCTTTTGCATGATGCTGCAAGGGGGGGCGGTTTGTTCATGCCTAAACGTAGGCAGCGAACAAAAAGCTGCCGTCTCCCATCCTCTCATATACAGAATGCAAATTTCCACCACTCCCAAGCAACATTTAGCATTTAGGGTTAGTTGCAATAGTTTTAAACAACATGTTTTAATATCAAAATACAAGTGAAACAGAAAGGACGCACCCACGCACGAGTTTTCTTTTCTACACACAATATATATTTATCTATACGACGGAATCAACTACCAGAGGAAGACCAGCCTACCCCCGAAACAGAGATTGTTCCCTACTTTACCGACTGTATGATGATAGTCATAACGCATTAAGATCGGAATACACATGCTGACGCGCTTGCTGCAAACGAGCTTCTCTGACCTTCTTTAACTCTTTGGCGTACATACATAGAACGTGCGCAGTTAATGTAAAAAGCTTAAACTGCATTTCCTGTGTTGAAATCGATTATCCACCCCCCTTTTGAAACCATCCAAAAAAACTGAGCGAATGACGCTTTAAATTAAGTGTGCCAGCTTTCTCACAGCATACTTTTAACAAATCACAATTTTGTATGGCCGTGTTACAAACATACAAACATACATACAAGTGAAGTTTATAAAAGCGTGTTAAAAACAATAACATAGCTGTTACCCGGTGCACTACGCTACACCTAACTTTTAAGGGTTTTTACGTTGTGTTTTATTTATTGTTGTAGAACTGTTACTTATTTATAGAACATTTTGGTATACAACATTTTTGGTTTTTCCACCTGGAGTGTTCCCACTCTCGAGCATGCGACGAACAGTTGGCCGTGGGAGAAGCACTCGAAAAGTTTGCCCTTGCGATTTGTTGATGGTCATCGCAAAGGCAAGACGTACTGGGAACTGCAAGCGCTTAGATTCAAACGGCATGTCCGTTGGAATCATTGGAATGCGTGGTAAGAGTACAACTTCACCTGCTGCCTTGCCATTTAGTATGGTTGCTTCAATCAAATTTGGCCACAATTTTTTGACAGAAAGTCCTGTGCCATTACACAAAGTTGGTGGCATCGGAATTCAGTTGGATAATTGAATACTTCATCTTGATTCAAAACGCTATTAATCGATGTATATGTTGTAGCTTCTCCTGGCAGTTTTTCTTGAATAGCAAAATTGATTTCGTTGACGTGTACATTTTTCGGTGCCAATATTGCGCGTTCACTTAAGTAATCGTGGCTTTGATAGTGTTGAACAATATTCGGAAATACACTTTCAATCGGCAATGTGATCAAACCGGTAATCATCGATTGGTATTTTGCCTTCGCCAATGTCCAACAACTGCTTCGAAAACGACGCTGCGGATCGATCATTTTGCAATTGGACTCGCATGTTGATAGTAAGAGTCAGCCTTTGAACATGTCTCCACAAAACTGATGATTTTAAGCATGCGTTTATTTCGTCGGCAGGAGTTGATCGAGGAATGACTGGCAAAGTTTGCCGAAAATCGCCGGATAATTATATTAATGCTCCGCCAAATAGCTGTTGCTTTTGGCGTAAATCTTGCATTGTACTATTGAATGCTTCTAATGACTTTTTGTTAGCAATTGTGCACTCATCCCATAGAACTATTCCAGCTCCTCGCAAAACTTTTGCCATTGCTGAATTCCTCGATATGTTGCACGTTGGTGTTTCAACGACTTGGATGTTTAACGGTAATTTCAACGCAGAATGTGCTGTTCAAAGAGATCAGAAACGTTTTCCCTGTACCACCGGGCGCATCCAGAAAGTAGAATCCACCGGCGTTATTGTCAACCGCTCGTATAATCTTATTATAAGCAATTTTCTGCCGAATATTCAATTTGGTAATGTTAGCTTGTATGAAAGCACGCAATTCATTGCAATCGTATTGTTGTTCACGTTGAAGCTCACGGTCAAGCATATCAAGCGCTGATCGATTGGGCGCAGCTATGCCAAGTTGCGCTAATGCCTTATTCGCAATTGTAAGGCACAGATCTTCGACCAATATAAAAGCATCATTATACATTTCTAATGTATATAGTAAGTCTGCGTCCGATGCTCGATTACGCGCCAAAATCGATAAGTCCTCGGTCATGTAGTCTTTGTACTTATTCCACAGTTCTTGCGGATTTGACGGAAGGCATGTAGATATTATTATGGCGAATAGTACGCCTATTTGTTTTGGATGAGATGTGAGTGATGCGTCATGAAGTGCGGTGTCCCAATGCATATCATCTTCCAACAAAAGCAATCGCTGACATGCTTCACGATTCGTCGCACACAACTGACCGTCAACAGTTTTCAAATCATCAAATGATCTTGGTCATAAAAGTGATGGTGTAAATGCGTCCTATGGCGTCGGCTTAACGGACATTTGGATAACCGTCAACACGCTCCCCTTGCTTTCGTCGTTGAAATGTTTTCGATGATGGATTCCAAGTGAAATATTGTGGTATTTCGGAATATAGCAATGTTTTTGCAAATTCATCGTTTTCACACAACTCGAAAAAGGCAGTTAGTGTTGTCCCCTGTGGTCATGCTGCTCTCTGTTGTACATTGTCTGCAGTGAAATAAACGCGTTGACCATTTTCGAGATGAACTGCCAAATGAACAACAACGAGATGCCGGTCGTGTATTGGGAACGATAAAATGCGCCATACCGCTTCGTTGCTGCTTATATAACGGCCCATTTGGTATTACTAAATTTCATCGATTCTCTGATTATCAGAAACTCCGAAAACTGCCATATCACTGCCCTTATTTACGTATTTGCAGATGTATTTGATCGATTTGACAGAGTTGCAATATTCTACGTTGATGTGCGCTTCGAAAATTTTTGACAACAATGGTGAATACGGCACGACCCAACGATTATCAACATCAACTTCTTGATTCCGAACTTTTATGACCGTTGAATTACCGCCACCTTCAGCGGATCGACGCCGATATAATGGATATCCGTCATTTCCAGTGATTGTATCATCAACTAAAGCTCTTGGATAGCGCTTTGAACACTTATTGTCAATCATGCATGGTGACGTTGGATTAATAGCGCCGCAAGGGCCGTGGATATTATTTTTTGTTACAACGCCGAACAATTGTGGGTCGATTGCTTCATCTGGAATTTCTGCTGAGATGACTTTATCAATCTGATCTGGTCGTATTTTGCGAACTAACCAAATCAAGATGTGTGCATGCGGTAATCCCCTTTTTTGCCATTCGATCGAGTATATCCTGCATCGAACTTCTCCAAAAACACGAAGTTTCACAATTAAATCCAACAATGCTTTTTGATTTTCCCTGAATACGCGTGCTGTTATGCCGTGACGATTAGTTGTTGATTGACCGGGGAACAAATGGTCTTTGATGTCGTTCCACTGAGGATTGCACATGAAAGTTATGAACAGATCCGGTCTGCCGTAATGGCGCACATACGACTTCGCATCTTGCGCATACTCGGGCACATGGCGCGGACTGCCGATGTATGTGGCTGGATATTGTCAGACGTCCACTGTTATTCACATTTGCATCATTCATTACGGCATCTCTCAAATGGATGTACTCTTCAGATCGCAATTTCGCTTGGTTGAATCGAATAAAGTTGACACGTTCGGTCTTGATCTTCGCATACATGTCAACCAAATACTGACGGAATAGCTTGAGACATTTCAAAATATAGTTGTCTTCTTGCGGTCGAATCATTATTCTGTACGAATATAAGTTCATCGCACTGAGTTTTTTCCGTGTTTCTTGGCCTCTAAATGAACAAAATATTGAATCGAAAGTAACATTTCTTCTCAGAAAATGTACTTTTTAAATTTGATGATTATTTACCAGTAGTTGGATTTATCAATCGCATATTGATGTGATAGCCGTCATCACCTCTCCAGAATAATATCGGATGCTGTATTGCATTATAACTACGGTGTAGCTCGGAAACACGCTGAAGTTGTTCGTTTCTACGGTTCAGTACAATATATCGCGATTCAAACTTTTCGCCAACAATGGCAATTGCCACCTCATCGATTGTTGGTGCGTTGAATCGTCTGGCATGCTCGATTCGATGGTTATCAGACGGCATGCGGTCCAATGCGATTTTGAACAATCGAATCAATTCATTGTGTTCATGGAGAAATCTTTGCAAATTCAGTACGATTTCTCGCCTTGTGCCGGTCCCAATTTTACACCGTTGATTCAGTTGGTCAGTTTCATTACCGATAAAATATATTTGCAAAAATTTATAGTCAGCATCGGCAAATGGTAAGAGCGAGCCTGCTTGATAGTATATTTGTCCCTGAATCTGTAATGTTTGTGCAATAAAATTGGATGAAGGATTGGAATATTTAAAAATGTCAAATGTTTCCCTGGAAATTCCATGCGAAGTAATCACCGTGAACGTCGGCATAAATTGATCTCTAATGATCTATGTGTCACCAAAAGAAGTCATTTAAAAGCATGAATTGTATGCTTAAATGTTCTGCAAGAAATGCTTAGACGTCGGCGATTCTCCAGTGAGCAAGGAATGTAATGGTTCTGGTGGCGGTTCCAATGCAGGCAGTTTCACTTTGCCATTGGAGCAGCACATGCCAGCTGATTCTCCTCAAAACTTCGCTGCATTGCAATGCGCACAAATAATATCCATTGCTCCAATGGCACCATGCAGGCTGTAGTCGCATCGAGTTCGGTACGAATAATGATTTCATGAAATTTTCTACAGCCCCAGTACAAAAATATGCAGAATGAAATGTCAAAACCATCTTTCTGAAAAATTTTTTCATTGTTTTTGTTTTTCAGAAAAAGGGTCGTATTTGCAAAACGTGCAATGATACACACATTAAATTTCTTATGTGAACCCTCCAAACAGACCCCAATCACCCCTGAAAATATCATTGAAATCGGGCAAGCCGTCTAGGAGAAGTATGCGAACACGAAGTTTTGCCACATAATTTTATATATATAGATTCTCGTGTCACAAGTTTCGTTGCTAAACTGCTCCAAAATGGTTCGATCGATTTTCGTGAAATTTTGTGTGTTTATCGGTTAGGTCTGCGCATCGGCCAACATATATTTTGCATCCCAATTCAAATTTTCCTTCAGGTACCTCCTGAGCACCCATGTCCTTTTTTTCAAACTTTTGTGCTGGAGTTAATAAAATTTCCTTAAGCAAGCGACGCCGTCAGACTCATTGAGCATCGACTAGGCACTGTAATATTTGGTTTTTCGAAATTAAAAATATTAAAAAAAAAAAAAAGAGTACCGTACATAAAACAATACCACGTCTACGTGGACGAAGACGAAATATTGGTCGACAGACTCGGAATTTACAGTTCATCCAGAACAATCGGTTATATAGATTGGCAGAAAATCAATTGACAGACAATGAAAGTTCAAGAAATCAGACGGCAATCTTACGTGCTAATGAAAGTCAACAGCAAAGCATCGAACGCCTTCGAGATAATTCATTGAGACAAAGATTGGCCCGACAACGAGTCACCGACACATTTAGAACACGTAAGCAACAGCAAGGTTAATTATCGGTTTAGATCCAGATTCTAGCATGTTCCTGAAGTCAATTCGCACATTTAATTCATGTTTCCAAATGACATTATTTAGATCAACAGAAATAGTTAACAATATTGGCAATCGGTCAACAATTTAATTATTATTATTATTATTGGACGTAGATGTACTAAAAAACGACAGTACATTCAAGTGGCCCAACGATACCAATCACCGGCTTGTTAACGCGCGGACCCAAGCAAAAAACATCCAACCTCCAGCCCAACCGACCGAGGGGCTCACCGCATAGCGTACGGCTATGTAGATAGCGAAAACATAGACAAATGACATAAGACCAACTTTTTAAGAGAACTAATAGAAGTGACACCGTTTATTAAGTGGGAAAATTCGTTATAGCTTGAACATAAAATCTGAAAAGGGTTATGAATAGCATAGTTAGAGTGACAAGCTTGAAGAGCAATGGGTAGAAAATTCCGGAACAGCAAAACTAATTTGGCTGATTAATTCGGAGGAATCAATTTCGCCATTTATAAGTTTATGTAAAAATACTACACCTAGCATTGTTCTGCGATCAGAAAGAGAAGGAAGATTTATTAGTAACAGTCTACTGTGGTAGGAAGGTAGGTTAATGTTAGTATCCCAGTTAAATCTCCTAAGGGCAAAGAGCCAGAATTGTTTTTGCACTGATTATATTCAATCCTGGTGAATCCTGTATTTGGGATACCAGATACAAGATCCATATTAAAGAACAGGACGTACCAGAGACGTGTAAAGTGTTTTGGTTATGTAGGGATCGTCAAATTCTTTCGACCAGCGCTTAATGAACCCCAAGGTACTAGAGGCTCGATTTGAAACTGAAGAGATATGCTTGTGAAATTTAAGTTTCGGATCAAAAATGATACCTAAATCATCAACCCATTCAATGCGATCAAGTGGGCTTCCATCAAGAAAATATATATTTGAAAAAGGAAGGCGTCTATAAAAAGACATGACTTTACATTTATTGCAATTAAGATTTGGTAAGTTAACACGACACCACTTTTGAATATTATCTAAATCAGTTTGTAGTTTTTGAGCAGACAACAGAGCAGTACCCGACAAGAATAATTTTACATCGTCAGCATACATCAGCACTCGAAAGTGGTCAATTACAGATGGAAGATCATTGATGAAAAGTGTAAATAATAAAGGTCCAAGGTGACTTCCTTGCGGAACACCGGAAGTGACATGAACCACCTTAGAGACAGCGTCATTAAAACTGACTCTCTGTGTTCTATGAATTAAATATTCCCTTATCCACCGAATAAGATTGCTTGGAAAACCTAAAAGTTGAAGTTTATTAAGTAAAAAGTAGTGATTAACCGAGTCAAATGCCTTGCTGAAATCAGTGTAAATAACATCCGTTTGCATTTTATTTTGAAAACCATTAACAACTAGTGAAGTAAATTCTAACAGGTTAGTGGTAGTAGATCTTTGTTTCATGAATCCATGCTGGCACGGTGAAATTAAAGATCTTCAAAAATGTTGTAATTGAGAAGTTATTAATTTCTCAAACATTTTTGGTATAGCAGACAGTTTGGATATACCCCTATAATTTTGAACATTAGACTTGTCTCTTTTTTTATGGAGCGGAATAATAAATGATTCTTTCCAGATATTAGGAAATGAACATTTCTCAATAGACAAACTCAACAATTTATGCAAAGGCTTTAAGAGACCATCAGCACAGTACTTAAGCACACAGCTTGGTACGCCGTCAGGTTCCGGGGAAAATACAGGCTTAATACCCTGTAGATCACGTAGTAATGAACACTCCGTGATACTTGGTTCAAAAATGAAATTAGAGGCATCAACCTGATACGGGTAAGGCAGATCAACCTGATTATCAATTGAACTGTATGTTGTTTCAAAAAATTCGGCAAATAAATCGGCAATGGCCTGTTCCGAATTGGCCGACTTGTTTTCAAAAGATAAATTAGATGGAAGTGTTGATGACTTTCGCTTCGCATTAACGAAGTCATAGAACCTCTTAGGATCTTGCTGAAACTGTAGTCTGCACCGACTTAGGTAATTTTTATAACATGAATTATTCATGACTGAAAAACTGGAACGCGCAATCAAGTATGATGAGTAATGAACAGAAGAGCCAGATTTTCTGAAACTCTTATAAAGCTTAGATTTTCGATTTTTAAGGGCAGTCAACTCATGTGTAAATCACGCAGGTTTGTTTTTCCTACTTGGCCTACCAAAAGGGACACACATGTCGAATAAATTGTCTAAGGTTCTATAAAAATATACTGATTGCCGTATCCAAGTCCTCAGATCCATAAAAGGACGATCAGTCAACCAGTGCTAAGAGCCGGGTAAGTTTTACAAAATAGGTTTTCCGAAATTGACGTACTCTTCTGAATGGTTCTCTACACTGGCGTACGGCACATGCAGGCAAAGTGATCAACACCTCCAATGTCGGGTGGTATGAGTCTTCATTAGTTGATATCGGAAAGGATCTTGACACAGATAGAGTGGATGTATCCGAAACAAATACCAAATCCAGCATTTTACAAAGAGAATTTGGAATCCCATTGATTTCACCCAATGACACTTCAAATAAATTATCCAGAAAATCAGTGAGTTTGGACTCGAAATCCAAGTAGCATCAGCAATATTAAAATCGCCAAGAACTACAAGAATATCACGATTAGAAAGCATAGAATAAATGGAAAGTATTGCTGACAAATGTTCATTGTAGACAGAGTTGTCAGATAAAGGTGGTATATAGGAACACGAAACGTAAATACCAACACCATTAATATTTAACTTTACAGCAACAAACTCTATATCCATAGAACCACCCAAAAATTACTGTCTCAGAGGGAAAGTCCACATCAACAGCAATAAGCACCCCGCCACCTCGGCGCAGAGTACGGTCCTTTCTATAGATGCAGAATCAATTTTACCTTTTATATAGGCGCTTACATCTTCCGCAGAATTATCGGAAGCGAGCCTAGAAACAAAAACAAATTTACTCTGAGGTACAACCCTAATGGGCTTAAGAGTTGCACCTAACGTAGAATCAGTAGGCTGACTATCATTTGAACCATAGGGATCTACGGGAAGAACATTAGTTTTAGGTAGCTCCGGGTTAGTTGCCAGTGAGTTAAATACCATAAACGGGCGTGCAGCAGGTGTAGGGGAACTAACAATAGCCGCTAGGGGAGGCTTGGATGTGGCAGCAGGGGTAGAGACAGTAGCCGGCAGAAGAGGCTTGGGGGGCAACACCAGCGGGACTGTAAGCGGACAAGAGCCCGAAGTCTTTTTGCGCTTCGGCGAGTCATTTAACGTTTTAGCAGTATTAATGTGTCTTCCAACTCTTTAATACTACCACGAAGCGTATCGAAATTATTTCGGACAGCTTTGAAATAATTGAAGGTCAGCCTCATGAACTTTGACTGTTCCTTCTCTATCTCATTGCAGGTGTGGCAACACAACTTAAGACCAGAATCAGCTGCTAAGCTGTCCCTAATTTTGGCATTGAAACTTGCATATTTCATGTGAATCATGTTATCACACGCCCTACATAAAATAAAATCTTGGGTGGATCCACCAGAAATTTTACAGCTTTTACTGCAGCAGACAAGCATGTTAAAAGAAATATGTAAAATAATTAGCAGACAAGCATGTTAAAAGAAATATGTAAAATAATTAGAAAAGTGTAATAATGTGCAAAATAATATGCACGTGCAATGAGCGTAATATAACGGACAAAAGACGGAGAGCGCTTACGTTAGAGAGCGTCAGAGCGTAGGCTAATAAAACCGCAAGTGCGTGGTATAAGAGCATGAGAGCAAGAGCGCGTTATTAGATATCTTATGTTAGTAGGCACAGAACAAGCGAAAGCAAAATATATGTATGTATGTATGTATGTACGTGTGTTTAGGCACTGACTGCAAATTAAAACAACTTAATAAAGCAAAATCACAATATCCACGCGTAAATACATACAAATTACATTCACGATCACTGTTACAATTGTTTAAAACAATAATACCAATAAATAACATAGTTTAAACACTCACAAAGTTATCAATTTATAGGCGCACACAGAAACACAACCGTCACCAAAGAAAGACAATGACAATTGACGTTTAAAATCAAAGGCCAAGTTTATCACAAAGTGGGCTCATTGCTGCCAATGCCAAACGAATCTCATAAATTTTTACAAATCTACTTTATGCGTGGCGAGGACTCCTAACGTACACTCGCCAATCTCGTGGATGTACGTTGAAACTATCATAATCTCAAATCACATTTTGCCAGGCGTATCGACAGCGAACTGGACGCTCTGTTAGAATGAACTATTGAAATTATTCAAATCACACATGCACAAACTACAAAGTGACAAACACGCTGTTGTCATCAATCCTGATACAACACCAGCTGGAGAGCATATACGTAGATTCAATGCACCTGTTGTTGACGACGTTGGTGGAATCATGGTTGGCGACCGTACAGCTACGCGAAAAATCGTGATTCGAAGAAGAAATAATGATCTTCAGTTTATTAGTGATACTCACCGTTCATATGACGCTCTCCAATTTGCACTTATTTTCTGGAAGGGACAAGACGGATATTGTGTACACATTAAACATCGAGATCCCTTAACATGAGCCGAAACAAATAAGAACGTTCGCTCGAAGGATTTTTTTTCGTATAGTTTGATGATTAGACGCGGCCGAAACAACATCATTTTACGATATCGTGAGCTTTGCCAACAATTTATGGTCGACATGTATGTGAAGATAGAGAGTGAACGACTACGATTTTTGCAATATAATCAACAGAATACATTCACTTGCGCGCTGCTATTGCGAACAGCGCTGACACTGCCGAAATTGGTAATTCTGTTATCTTACCATCACCGTACGTAGGTAGTCCACGAAACATGCAAGAATACATACAGGATGCTATGAATTTCGTGAGTGAATATAGACGACCGTGTCTTTTCTTTACTTTTACATGTACTCTGAAATGACAGGAAATTACATCGTTGCTATTACCAGGACAAAATGCAATACATCGTCATGACATAACATCACGTGTGTTCAAACAAAAATTAAAGTCTTTAATCAGCTTTATTACAAAATTGCATGTATTTGGCCCCACACGTTGTTGAATGTATTCAGTTGAGTTGCAAAAGCGTGGATTACCTCATGCTCGCATTTTAATTTGGTTCGTCGACAAAATACGTGCTGAAGACATCGATAGTTAAATTTCTGCAGAGATTCCAAATCCGTCCACTGATCAATTACTATCACGGGTGTGCCAGCCATCAAAACCAACCCGATTCCAACCTAAAACCAACCTCGAGCTGGCTTTAGGTGTGCCAGAGCCCAGTTCGAGATGGTTTATTTAAGCAATATTAAATGTCGAATGAATAACAACTGTTACTTTTTCGAAAGGTAACTTTAAGCTTAGTTGCATATTGCAAATACATTTGAATTTAATACATTTTTTAATTCATGATTTTCGATATTAATAAATCTTTAACAAATCTCTGAGACTATTTGCCGTTCTGTGTAAGCGTGCAAAACCGTCCCTCACAAAGGAGCTGCCACCTTGTTTGGTCAACAATAACTATTATTCGGAGTCTTTAATAGATAAATTTTAAAGACACTTTTTTGTGACAAAATTGCATGGTTGAGCAGTGTACAGTTTGTTGTAAATTTAACTAAGTTATTGCAGCAAACCTTTTTTTATGAGGTGGTAACGGTGGTGAGGTGGCGGTGTTTGTTAGGTGTGTAAATGTCTACAATAAGAAGAAGAATTTAATTTATGGAAAGTCATTGAGCAGCCAAAATGTAGGTTAAATTAAAATTGCATTTAATTACTTGTTGTACATTTATTTTATTATTGGTCCATAGGGGAAAACACCGTTCACCTTTTGCACTTTTAAAATGTAAACAAAATCAGATTCGCCATTTACGAAGCAAGCTGACATAGCAGGGCTGTCAAGCAACATGAGTTACTTGGCGGGCAAAATATTAAATATTTGTTTTGTATAAGAACTTCAAGAGATAAGACCTAACATATTTTTATTTAACCATTTATTAAATATAACACTAATGCCATGAGGCCAACCTTGAAAACAATGACAACAATAGCAAATACATTTTAGGCAATTTTCATTTTTGAAAGGTAGCAACTCTTTTTGCCATTTTCGTTTTACGTATTTGCTCCGAAACATTTAACCGAAAAATTAAATCTCCCTAACTTCTGGCACACCGACGGTTTTCTTTTAGAGATTTGAAAATCTGCTCGAGCCAAAATCTCCAGAGATTTCTGGCACACCCCCGAGTATATTGGTTTTGTGCAATGTCCGTCATGGTGTCTGTCCGTCTGTCCGTCCGTATAAACGCAACTTTTTAGACCCATCCCCCATTATTCTAGAAATTGGAAACGCCCATAGTTTCCACATTATTTGAGCAGGAGCCACCAAAGTATGTGTCAAGATAGATAGTGAAGCTTTCCAACAAACTTCAACAAAATTTTGGATGCCACGCCCACACCTTTCGCCCCCCACCACCCGCCGTTGTTAAAACGGCGTGTATCTTCCACATTTTTTGAACTAGAGTCACCAAATTTGGTAGGAAGATATATGGTGACATCTACAAAAGATCTGCATCAAAAATTTCGATGCCACACCCACCCAAGCCACCCGCCTTAAAATTGATTGAGCTTGAGCTACCAAACTTTTTATGAATATAGATGGTGACAGTTAAAAACATATGATTGAAAAATTTGGATGCCACGCCTACCTCTGCCGCCCACCTTTGAAATTTGGGAGTTAAGTTATCTTCCACAGTTTTTGAGCTAAAGTCACCAAATTTGGTAACATGATAGCTGGCGATGTTTACCACATGGCCCACTCCCTTCGCCCCTGCATTCCTCCTTATCAACCGTTCTTTTACTGGTATCAAAGTATTCCGCAGTCGGTTGCGTCCGACTGCAACGTTTTTACTTGTTCTAAAAGCTATTGACACAATGAACTATTAATACTCTTTCGGAATATGTGTGCATATTTTGTATGTAAATGAGCAACTGCATGGTAGTTGTGTTGCAAAATTGTTTGCTGGTGTCATATAGTTAATATCTCGAAAGAGTATGTATGACTAGAAGGTGCAAAAACAGAAATTGCCTGTGTTTTGTAGGAAGATAAAAATGAGCGCCAAATTTGAATTTAAAATATTGGCTGTCGGCATTTAATTTATATTTAATTATGAGTTTTAAGGGTCAAGAGTATATAATTATATATATATGTATATATATTAAAACACATTAATTATTATTTGTCATATTATGAACTATGGACAATGCATCTTAATGATTAAGATGAATTTTAAAAATAAATAAAAAATTATCATTTAATAACATTAATTTTATAGGTGTCCTTAACTTGTAATTAAATTGCTAAGAATCATACAAATTGAGACAGGTCAAGAATAGCCAAGACAATTGCTACGCATACATTCAAATGTGCTGCACTTGAACATACACATGCACACACACACACATTGATATGCGTTGCTAGAAAAGTAACAAAATCCCAAATCACTTGAGAGCCACCAAAAACTGAAAAAATATGCATGCGCACATACACACACACATGTATATGTGTATTTAGGTATACATTCGCCCTAATGATTTTTGCTTCATTTGAGCTCGGAGCCACCAAATACAGAAAACATGCACATGTGTTGTTGTTGTTCGCACTCTGCTGCTGCTATCCCCCTTCCACAATATACAGCCGCTCAGAGCAAACAGCATACAGAAACATACATACATATGTATATACACCTAACGGCGATCTTGTCGCTGACAGACGTATACACA
Source organism: Scaptomyza hsui (assembly GCA_018152825.1). Lineage (NCBI taxonomy): Eukaryota > Metazoa > Arthropoda > Insecta > Diptera > Drosophilidae > Scaptomyza > Scaptomyza hsui. Next base: position 588,534 of record JAECXO010000183.1, on the reverse strand, counting down.
GCAAATTGCTGGCACTCCGTCTGTACCGAGTCAAGCGCCGGCGCATGAATGACTTGCACTTTTTTAGCTTCGCAAATGGTCTGCAAAATTTGCGTTCGGCTCGCTGCTTTCAGCAGTCGAATGCTGGTTGCTCCTCCGCAACGCATTTTTTCGGCTGTAGGAAAACGCGATTTGACTCCTCTATGTATACCTGCTTAATGCTATTATGTTACCAAATTTGATAAATTTATCTCAAAAACTGTGGAAGACAACTAACAACTCAAAATTAAAAAGGTGGGCGGCAGAGTTGGGTGTGGCATCCAAATTTTTAAATCAAATCTTTTAAATGTCAGCATCGGTCTTCCTACCAAGTTTGTTGACTCTAGCTCAAAGTCTGTTAGGGATATACAGGGTGTGCCAGCAATCAAAACCAACCGACTTCCAACCCAAAACTAACCCCGAGTTGGTTTTAGATGTGCCAGAGCCCAGTTCGAGATGATTTTGAAATCTCAAGATGTCTAATCTCAATAAAATGTCTAATGAATAACAAGTGCTACTTTTTCGAAAGGTATTTTTAAGCTTAGTTGCATATTGCAAATACGTTTAAATTTAATACATATTTTAATTCATGATTTTTAATTTTAATAAATCTCTAACAAATCTCTAAAAATTATCTGCAAAATCGTCCCTAACAAAGGAGCTGCCACCTTGTTTGGTTAACAATAACTATTATTCGGAGTCTTTAATAGGTAAATTTTAAAGACACTTTTTTGTGACAAATAAACATTAAAAAAATCGTACTTTAAGGTAACAAAATTGCATGGTTGAGCAGTGGTACAGTTTGTTGTAAATTTAACTAAGTTATTGCAGCAAAAATTTGTTTATGAGGTGGCAACTTTTGCGGTGTTTGTTAAGTGTGTGAATGTCTACAGTAAGAAAAAGAATTTAATTTATGAAAAGTCATTGAGCGTCCAAAATGTAAGTTAAATTAAGATTGCATTTAATTATTGTTTTACATTTATTTTATTATGCGTCCACAGGGGAAAACACCGTTCACCTTTTGCACTTTTAAAATGTAAACAAAACCAGATTTGCCGTTTACGAAGTACGTAGAACAGGTGTTCAAGCAAGCTGTCATAGCAGGGCTGTCAAGCAACATGAGTTACTTGGAGGCCAAAATATTAAATATTAAAGCTTATCGGGATAGAAAATAATTGTTTTGATGCATTTCTCACGTATAGATTTTCTGCTATAAAAGAGCATCGTTAATAGAACATTTTCAGAATGCGCAAAGTAGGGATTGTACTGCACAACATTATTAACAATAGTTCTAAGATTTTCTGACAAATATTTGGTTGACTGTATAAAATTAAATAACAAAGAACTTCCGTACACAACTAATTGTAGTACTTTACATTGAAGTACATTGGTACGTAAACTTTTTAAACCCCGAAGAAGTAAGGACTTACAAGAAACCGTCGATAAACTTTAATTGCTCGGACTACGTCGATATGATAAATTTAGATGACGAAAGCATTTTATTTGAGCCGCCATTCACTGCCAATATTCTTTATGAGCATCTTTTAGAATATTTTGAGTTTAACGATCCACCAAGACCTGATCCGAGGATTCCCGCTCATAAAAAAGTTGAAGGCTATGTATTTTTGATCGTTTTTATAATTTGATACCGAACGTCTCATAGTATATTGGTTTTGTGCAATGTCTGTCATGGTGTCTGTCCGTCCGTCTTTCCGTTCGTCTGTATGAATGCAACTTTGTTCGACACCCGTAAAGCTAGAGACTTGAAACTTTGCAATTATGTTTATCTACAGACGGTACAGATAAAGTGTTAAGATTGGGTTGCCACGCTTACTACGAGGCTGGAAAATCGATAAATTCGATAGCTGATAACCGATAAAACCAAATATTTCTCACATTCTTACAGCTAGAGTTACCAAATTTTGCACGCAGATAGCTAGTCATGTCCCTGAAAAACTGCATCAAAATTTTGGATGCCACGCCCACTCCTTCCGCCCCCATCATCCCTGCTCCTTGAAATTGGAAACGCCTATAGTTTTCACATTTTTTGGGCTAGAGCCACCAAATTTTGTGTCAAGATAGATATTGACGTTCCCCAAAAAAGTGCATAAAAATTTTGGATGTCACGCCCCCTGATTCCGCCCCCATCCCCCTTCACCGTGAAATTGGAAACGCCTATAGTTTTCACATTTTTTGGGCTAGAGACACCAAATTTTGTGTCAAGATAGGTACTGACGTTCCCCATCAAAACTTGGATGCCCCGTCCCCTGATTCCGCCCCCATCCCCCTTCTCCAAAAAATTGGAAACGCCTATAGTTTTCACATTTTTTGGGCTAGAGCAACCAAATTTTGTGTGAAGATAGATATTGACGTTCCCCAAAAAATGCATCAAAATTTTGGATGCCACGCCCCCTGATTCCGCCCCCATCCCCCCTTCTTCTTGAAATTGGAAACGCCTATAGTTTTCACATTTTTCAAGCAAGTGTCACCAAATTTGGTAGGAAGATACATGGTGACATCTACAAAAGATTGCATCAAAAATTAGGATGCCACGCCCACCTCTGCCGCCCACCATTTAAAATCGGAAATTTCGATATCTCTGACAGTTTTTAAGCTAGCCCCCCTATTCGGTAGAAAGATAGAAGGCAAGATCTACCAAAGATCTGCATCAAAAATTTGGATGCCACGCCCACCCAAGCCATCCGCCTTATAAAATCGGAATCGGCTATATCTTTAACCGTTTTTGAGCTAGTGCCACCAAACTTGGTAGGAAGATAGATAGTGACAGTTAAAAACATTTGATTCAAAAATTTGGATGCCACTCCCACCTCTGCCGCCCACCTTTTACATTTTGAAGTTAAGTTATCTGAGCAAAAGTCACCAAATTTGGTAACATGATAGCTGGCGATGTTTACCACATGGCCCACTCCCTTCGCCCCTGCATTCCCCCTTATCAACCGTTCATTTACTGGTATCAAAGTATTCCGCAGTCGGTTGCGTCCGACTGCAACGTTTTTACTTGTTTTTCTTGTTGATAAATAGAGCAATAAAAAAATATTGTTACAAAAATTTAAGTTGTTCTTTTTCGAAAGTTTGAAGTGAAAAGGTAAGTTTCTTAGAATTTGCCGTAGATTGCGTTTTTGCTATACACCCGGCTGGTAAAAAATTTGACCCGCTCTAATATACATAATGATCACTTCTTAGAGTTCAGTGCATCTTTGATTTTGCCAGCGAAAATTTCACAGTAATGACGCCAGAATTAATGAAAAATAATAAAAAATAAATAAAAAATTTGCGGCAGCAGGTATTAAAAAATACAACACAAGTGAAGGATTGCACAAAAGTAACCGTAACAGCCAACACAATCAATACATTTTGCGTCTCAGTTTTTGTGTTTTCCTTTTCACCCATCCTTCTTTCGACGCATACGCGCCGACATATGCCATACGCACTTATGCAAAAAACTACCTACTCACTTTTCATGCTTATGTGCCGTAACACTCATGCACTATTGCGAGGCGAGCGATTATACTCAGTTGTCCGGTTGTAAATAACACCAGGATGTCAAAATCACCCTACATTTTCCCGGTGCACCTTGGTGTCGGTGGATTGTTGCAGTTCTCTGCCAAACATGTAATATTAATATCATATTTAGGTATCTTGAGTTTATCTTCTCAATAACGCAAAGTTCATATAAAGTTTAGGCTACCCTTCCGTCTTGGGCAGCAGCAAGCAGATTGAAGCAAAAGTCTAAAATTGCCAAACTCAAGTTATGTGACAACAACAAGAGAAATGAAGTGCGGCAACAACTAATCATATCTCCCGCATCGCACACTTTGCGATCACAACAAATAGCTAACAAAAATGTCCGCCTTCATTTACCTGTTACTTCTCTATGCACCAGCTGGTTGCCGACGAGAATGCTGGAGAAATAAACGAAGAATTTCCTTTTTATCCCTGTTGTCCGCTCCGACCACGCAAAATGTTATTAAACATATCAGTGCTTATTTCCAGTCTTATTACATTATTAGTGTATGAATAACTGTACGCGTTAACACTATGGTTTAGGGTATCTCTTAGTCTACTGTACTAAAGCCGTTTTACATGTTTTTCAATATCAAAATTCCCATTTCCGATCTTTAAACTATTTTTCTTTTCAGTAAAATGCCAAATCTTAAATTGAAATCACGTGGTTTGTTGTTTTGTCTTCTCATTTTTTTTTGTCATCAAAGAAGTCATGTAAGTACAATATAAGTTTTGTAACTATATGTGCCTTGTGTCAGTTTCTTTTGGGAGTAATAATAATTGATTTAAAGAGTGTAACGCACTTCAGTATCAAGGAGGTGACTCGAAACAATTTGAAAATTGTGAATGAAATGTATTAGGCTGGACAGATGGCGCTATTTCGAATGTTGCCAAACATTCTCATCAGTGACCATTCTGTTTAGAATTATTAAACTCAAACTGATCCTATATGAAACTATAGTCGGGGACAGGAGTTGAACCTGGGACCTCTCGTTAACGAGGCGGAAGTCTAAGCCACTGGGATATTCCCTGACGACATCCATCCCTGGCTAATCAGAGTTTTACATCAACGACTGCATTTGTAATTCTAACCATTTACTCTAAAGCTTTCATTTTTTATCAATTTATCTAAGCTTCTACCCATTGAACTAAGCTTAATCTAAGCTCACTCGAACTATGACAAGGCGGAACTGCTTTGTATACATAAGTTCTTATTGTTATTTTACTGATCAATTATTTTTCTTTGCGAAAATGTCAGAAATAGTTAAGGACGTGCCAATCCTTATTTTTATATTTGTTTTTTAGCGACGTTTCTAATTGTTGCAATTATTAATACAGGCTCGACGTCATGAATCAAAGGGGGTGATTCAAAACAGTCGCTATTTCATATACGATCAGTTTGAGTTTAATAATTCTAAACAAAAAGGTCACTGATGAGAATGTTTGGCAACATTCGAAATAGCGTTATCTGGCCAGCCTAATACATTTCATTCACAATTTTCAAATTGTTTCGAATCACCCCATTTGATTCATGACGTCGAGCCTGTATTAATAATTGCAACAATTAGAAACGTCGCTAAAAACTAAATATTTTACCGAAAAATGAAATCTCCCTAACTTCTGGCACACCGACGGTTTTTTTTTAGAGATTTGAAAACCAGCTCGACCCAAAATCTCCAGAGATTTCTGGCACACCCCCGTATTTGATATTGTTACTACAAACATGATTCATGGTCCGTGAGGAAATCTGAATCGTTCATCACCTTGCATGGTAGACGGAAAATGTACAAAGTGTTTTCCTAAATATTTCGCAAACGATACGGTCACACATGTTGAAGGATATCCAATATATCGTCGAAGAAGTACCCAAAATGGCGGACAATCGTTCGGTAAAACTATCAGTTACGCAGACATCGACATTGACAATCGTTGGGTGGTACCATATTCACCTCTGCTGAGCAAAACATTCAATGCTCATATTAATGGTGAGTCATGCAGTTCGGTGCAATCGTGCGGATGCTTTTGGTGCCTTCGCACAAGCACTGCTCTATTCTGAAGTTCCACGGTATTTTTCAAGCAAGCAAGCAAGGGACAGCAGTTGATGCGTGCCCTGGTTTATTCAAATCAAATAGTTTGGGTCGTGTATATACAGTCAATCCAAGGCAGACTGAGTGCTTTTATCTGCAACTGTTGCACTAGGCTTGCTAGAAAACGACAATCATTGGGACAGTATGCTTGCTGCAGCAGCATTAAGCTGCACAGGAACACAAATTCGTCTACTATTTGCTATAGTACTGACTACATGTTTCCCGGCCCGAGCACAAATGTTGTGGGATAATCACAAAGATTCAATGACTAATGATATACTGTATCGACACCGTACAAAGTGAAACGATCAAACGATATCGTTCAGTGATGCAATGTACAATGGAGGATTGATTGCTATGGAGGACCATACGATAGTGTAGAAATGGTAGGCATTGTTAGTTGCAATGTTCCACTACTAAATAATGAACAAAAATTATTTACGACCGCATTATGCTGGCAGTTTCGGCAGGACAGGGAGGATTTTTTTTTTTTTTTGATGCTCAAGGTGGAACTGGCAAAACATTTCTTATTTTGCTACTTCTTGCCGAGATACGATAAAAAAAATGGCATCGTATTTTATTAGATGGAGGCAGAACAGCTCATTCAGCATTTAAGATGCCATTAAACATTCAAAATAATCCAGATGCAGTGTGCAACATACAAAAAAAATTGTCTACGGCCACAGTGCTGAAATAATGTTGTTATTTTTTTGGATGAATGCACTATGGCACATAAATATTCGCTTAATGTATTGGATAGGACATTAAAGGATTTAATAAATAACAATAAACTGTTGGGTGGCACTTTGTTACTCCTTTCAAAATCAACGCTTGCATAAATTCATCACAACTGTGGCGTAATGTTGAAAAATTACAGCGGCGAACATGCGCGTTAATATGATTTAGGATCCATCCGACAAAACTGTTAAATATTGGCGATGGGAATGTTGCTGTACATGAAAATACTGGATGCATAAAACTACAGACGGACTTCTGTACAATCATCGACTCGCAAAATACTCTCTTCGATAACATATTTTCCGATGTACACACACAATATGAAAATCATAATTGGCTGGCAGAAAAAGGGATTTCGGCAGCAAAAAAATTTGGACGTCAATGGGATAAATTTAAAGATACAACAGTTGTTGCCTGGGGACTTGGTGTCATACAAATCTATCGATGCAGTTTGCGATACCAACGAAACTAAGAATTTTACTATTGAGTTTTTAAATTCATTGGATTTTCCAGGCATGCCACCACACCATTTACAATTGAAGTTTGGATCTCCGATCATTGTGTTTGTCCTGATTGTTGACACACCCACAGCCTAAACAAAAAGAGCTAGAAGGCTGCAATTTTCACAAAATATTCCATGCAGGTGGTAAGTGAGCACTAAGAAATGATTTTTATTTTGTACAACTCCTTCGAGGACCTCCCATACACCTAGGTCCGAAAACAAAACACATGACTCATTTCACTGCTGGCGCCTGATTGTCGCAAAAGCTCAGGGTTTAAACGTGTCGCACAAGCAAAGTCGTTAAAAAAAAGGTTCGTACACTTGCAAAAGAGAAACGTATTTCCGCTTCTTAATGAATAAGTGCATACACAAATGAAAATTTAAATTTCATAATTTTATTTACATGTATCACTAAACACTGCACAATATTTTTTTTTCAGATTTGTGTGCTTTTGACAATTGTTTTACGACCCAAGTAGCGTTTGTTTTTGTAAGTAATGATGTTGGGCCCGTACTGCTACTTTTTGTTGGTGTCATTGATTTGAAAAAACAACAACAACAAAATAAAACTTGGTCCGTCTAGAAAAATTTTGCACACCAGAATATGTTATGGGGGTAATTTTACCTACTTGCTAATTATCAAACTCAGACAAAACGTAACACATAAACACATACAAAGAAACACAAGAAATTTTACTTTTGATCTACCATTTGCCATTGTTTTGATATAATTTTAGGGCTGACTTTTGTAACTTTTGTTGGTGTTGCAAATGCTCATATGTAAGTACATTGTTGTTGTACATTATATATATTAACAAATGCAAGTGCAAATATAACTTCTTGCATACATTGATGACTTCTGAAGCAAGCTAAAATAAAGTCAAACAATTTTCACAAAATATATTACGTGCAAAAACAAACACACTAACAAATAGAACCGAAGAAAATTTAATTTTAAATATATGCAAAGTTGCTTACATATGTATGTACGTACATGTAATTGTATTTGTTTTTCTATATCGAGCCCTTTGCGCGAAAATAAATGCTGCTTATATACCTCAGACAAAACGTAACACACTAACATTATTGATTTACAATTTCGAACAAGCAAAGGGCGTTCACATAAGTTTGTATATAAATCGATGCATGCCTGCGTCGTACGTGTGAGTTCGACCCAAACCCACAGAGCCGCTTAAAACTTAACAGAGCGCGCGTCGCTTTGCGCCTTTGTTGTTGCCCATTTACGTTCACTCTCTTATTTATGCGCTCGCTCTGCATGTCAATCATAAAGTTTAATAACCCTACCTCCTGCGCACACACTAAATCAAAGCTAAGGTTTAGGCTATGCAATTCACTTATTTGCAGTCTCTTAGATATGTTTTGCTTTGATTCAATGCGTGCGAAGAAGGTACAGATACTAAGCTTTTTGTTTGACATGCAGAGCGCGCGCATACATAAGAGAGTGAGCCGAAATGGGCAACAGCAAAAGCGCATGATCGGAGCGAGATTTAAAAATAATTTGTCATCCCGCGCCGAACATTAAGAGCGATGCGCACGCGTGTTAACGTTTTAAGCCGCCTCATTGGGTTTTGAACCAACATCGCGACTCACACGAATGACGCAGACATGCATAGATTCGATAAATTCTACGAATGTATTCATGATGCAGGTGTCGGCATAGGTGACTGTATCCACAACACGAGAATGAGCGAATCTGAAAACAAGTAATACCGTATTTCCACCTCTCAGTTATTCTCAGTTATGTTAGTTAACAGTAACAGAGGTTCAGTTTGCATGTATTCTCCCATAAGGAATTAACTGAAGTAAAACTGACCGTAAATATTAACTGAAGAATAACTGAAGAGGAACTGGTTCATTTGAACACTTGTTCGATAAAACATAGCTGTTAATGGGCACTTTTAATGTAACAGTCGCAAAACAGATGATTGTGAATAGCAGAAATTGTGAATAAGTAGGCGCAATATTTAACAATATACAAAATTGAATTAAAAATTTTGTTTTTTGATGAATTATTGTAGGAAACAATTGAACTGGGTGCCAAGGTTCAAAGGATTGCTTTTAAAACTGTGGGCGGATAATTTTGTTGCACTTAGGGCAGATCAGAATAACTCCCACGTATATAGGAAAATGGACTTGTACTGCTTGTGCAATGCAAGCAAAAATGCTTGTAGGCATTAAAAATAAGCCATAAAAGTTGGCAACACGCTGTTACTTATTTGCAATGTACAATTTCGGTTAGTTTTTCTCACTTTTTTGCAAAAAATACAAAGCAAAACAAACCGAACAGCTGATTTATTTACGGAGGTTCAGTTAACAGAGCAATGGAAACAGCTTTCGTCAGTTACTGTTAAAATTGACGGAAACGGAGCAATGGAAATAGGCTATAAGAGAGCTTAAGTCGAGAAATCCCGACTAAAAGATACCCTGATCCCGTGTATTAAAATGACTTGCAGCAGTGCAGTTTTTCTTGACTTAACTTTAATATAAAATATCTCCGGTGTTTCTTAACCGATTTGGACCAAATTTTCACAGAAGTTATAAAGTTATCCATAGTTTCAACTTCCATTTTTATATTTTCTACATTCGAGATTTTTTTGTTATCGATTGCATGTGTATATCGGAAAACAGAATAGTTATCGATATTTTGAATTAAACTTGATCTGCCAATGGCTTAGGAGAAGTTATGTTCCCAATTTGAAATCTCTAGCTCTTATAGTGTTCGAGATAGACGCGTTCATACATACGGACGAACGGACGGACATACGGACATTTCTATATAGACTCGGCTGTTGATGCTGATCAAGAATATATATACTTTATGGGGTCGGAGATGCTTCCTTCTGCCTGTTACATACTTTTGCACAAAACTATTATACCCTTTTTACAAATTTCATGGGTTCGGGGTGTAAAAAGGATGTAAAACTTTACGTATCGATTGCTTGCAATCCAAAGTTTCCTTATATTTTGTAGCCACACTAAGATAACAGAGAGAAGAACAAAGAAAAAGAAAAGTAACGGTTAATGGTACTCACTGCAAGCAGCATACACAGCTGAGCGAATCTATGCATGTCTGCATACGTATGAGTCGCGCTCCCAAAAAGCGGCTTAGAACTTGATAAGCGCGCTTCGCTCTTATGACTGCCGTTAGATATCAAATAATTTGAATGCAATCATGCGTCTTTGTTGTTGCCCATTTACGCTGACTCTTTTGTTTACGCGAGCGCTCTGCATGTCAAACATAAATCTTAATATCCCTACCTCCTCCGCACTCACTAAGCTAAGCTAAGCATAAGTAAGAGGCTGCAGTTGAGGGAATGGCATTGCCTAATTTGCACCACCCTCACCTAGATCTTAAGTGAAAGCGTTGTATGTAAGACCCGTTTTACACAATGAACTTTTCTGATGATTTTTTTTTTTCATTCTGTTTTAAAACTTCTTCAGTTGCCTCTTTTTAAATGAAACTCAGATTGAAATTTATTGTCGACTAGCGGCCCGGTACGTGCTTCGCTACGTATAAAGTTAAATATTAAACAAGTAAAAACGTTGCAGTCGGACGCAACCGACTGCGGAATACTTTGATACTAGTAAAAGAACGGATGGTAAGGAGTCTGCTTGCAAGAGAGTGGGCCGGGTGGTAAACATCGCTAGCTATCATGTTACCAAATTTGGTGACTTTAGCTCAAAAACTGTGGAAGATAACTGAACTTCCAAATGTAAAAGGTGGGTGGGGGGTGGAGCGGTAGGTGTGGGCGTTGCATCCAAATTTTTGATGCAGTTTGTTGGAAAACTTCACTACCAATCTTGACCAAAATTTGGTGGCTCTAGCCCAAAATATGTGAAAACTATAGGCGTTTTCAATTTCAAGGAGAAGCGGGGATGGGGGCGGAATCAGGGGGCGTAGCATCCAAAATTTAAATGCATTTTTTGGGGAACTTCATTACCTATCTTGACACAAAATTTGGTGGCTGTAGCCCAAAAAATGTGAAAACTATAGGCGTTTTCAATTTCAAGGAGAAGCGGGGATGGGGGCGGAATCAGGGGGCGTAGCATCCAAAATTTAAATGCATTTTTTGGGGAACTTCATTACCTATCTTGACACAAAATTTGGTGGCTGTAGCCCAAAAAATGTGAAAACTATAGGCGTTTCCAATTGCAAGGAGCAGAGAGGATGGGGGCGGAAGGAGTGGGCGTGGCATCCAAAATTTTGATGAAGTTTTTTGAGGGACGTGACTAGCTATCTGTGATTGCAAAATTTGGTAACTCTAGCTGTAAGAATGTGAGAAATATTTGGTTTTTATCGGTTTTCAGTTATCGAATTTATCGATTTCCCAGCCTCCTAGTGGCGTGGACACTTTTTCTGTCGCGCCTATAGACAAACATAATTGCAAAGTTTCAAGTCTTTAGCTCTACGGGTGTCGAAAAAAGTTGCGTTCATACAGACGGACAGACAGACGGACACCATGACGGACAGTGCACAAAACCAATATACTATGAGACCTTCGGTATCAAAGTATAAAAAACATTAAAGTTCGAGCAACACAATCCAGGGGCTTCATTTTTAAACTTAAATGCCTTGCAATATTGACAAACAACGTTCATTGGTCCAATAGCAACGATATGCAGTGTACTGCAGTCAATTTCTTTGTTATAATTAAATGCAGCTCTTTAGGGGTTAAACGCAACACTTATATTTCTTAGTAATACCACATCATTTGCACTACGCGTTCGGCGACCTATATTTGCTCGTCTGGCTCGTGGCATTTTTCCTTCAAAAAAAATATAATAAATCCTATTAAAAACAAATATCTACATTAATATTTTTTTTTCAAATAAAGAAACAGTTGAAAACTTTCCGTTTGTTCCAATCAAATTTTATTAAAATTTAACTTTATACGTAGCTAGGCACGTACCGGGCCGCTAGTTTTATTCAAATAAAGCCTGTCAACGATATGTAACACAGACGGATCGCTGAAAAAAAATCTGAGAAAAGTCCACGCACACATATATTTGAACAAAAAATATAAACACAAAGCAATAATTTCCGCTGAAAATTTGCTTCAATCGAAAGTTTCGTTTCTATTTTTTTTTTTTTTTTTTTACGCTTCACAGTCAAAACGAATAATGATTTTATATACACACTTAAAATCCCAAACTGGGATGTTTAAAGTGTGCATGAAAAATATTTATTCAAATAATATTTTTAACAAAATGTGGTAAATGAAGAACCGCTCTACCGATTTTGTCCAAACTTCACACAAACTATCTACTAAATAGTCCGAACACAGCCTGAACATTTCGGTTGGATAGGTGAACCCGTGTTCTTGAGTTATAAAATTAGAACGAAAAGTGGCATGGATTTTTATATATATAGATAAACATACATCTTTGCCATCGATTGTTTTATTTGTTAGCATTTAATTGATTTGACAAAAGTAAAAAGTAAATAACAATTAATTATTAACAATTTATAAGCCACAAAAATGTATTTACTATTTTCGCTAATATTTGTTTGTGCGATATGTTGTCGATAACTTTATTAATCACGTGAAACACTGTGCAACTCTGTGTTTACATGCAATTGGAATAGAAGCCATAGCAAAATGAGAGATATAAATCATTGCTAAGAAAGTCATGTAGCATTGCTTGCAGTTTGTTAAGTTACAAGTCAGCACACATTTATATTATAAGACATCAAATAACTGCTCATGGCTACGTAAGAATGACACACAAATTATTAAAACATGTAAAACTATGTCAAGACCATACACAATACCCTATATTTATTGACACAATAAAACTGTAACCAATACCAAATTATGCTGAAGACACAGAATATCGCTGACTGCACAATGCACAATATGTGTCGCAATAGTAGCGGTCAGCCAACCCGGTAATTGCAAAATATGCTATTCTGCATTGCTTGCAACTGCTGAGTACACAATAACCTAATTTTAATTGACAACACACACCTGTAAGCTAAGCTATTTTTACCTATAAATAATGTTACTTTTTCGTTGATAAAATCAGTGTTCTTAGTAAAACCTACAAGAAACATTCATTATTTCTCCCTAGTCCACCTGGTAACAAGTGCCAGTTGCGACGCCATTCAGCAGTCAGTTTATGTACTGAATGCTTCCCAACTTCTTACACATACACACACATTTTGGTGACCCCGACAAAGGACTCCACCACAAGGATCCATTCTACAAAAAAAAAATAACATTATTCCTGACCACATCACGGTTGCGAATCGAAGCGTATCCAGCTCACCAGACCGAATAAAATACTTCCAGCGGGTCAGGAACAATCAAGAGTTAGAACACGACGTACATAATTGGTTCTGGTAACTCTTAACTTGTCAACAAGATGACAATAATGAGCACAGAAAAATCAATTATGTTGGAAGAGGTCCTAGCTGCGCAGGATGAGATAAGCCAGGAGATATTAAGGCTTATCAGAAACAGCAAAAAAGACCCAGCTGAACGTAAAGCAAAACCTGGCTACTATCAAGCCAGGGCCTCGTTACTAGAGGAAAAGTGGACCGTTTTTAAGGACAACCACGAGTTAATCAGGAACTCAACGGACCTAGAGGAGTCCCATAGATACTTCAAGCTCTTCGAAGAAGTCGCTGCCATGGTAGAGCAGAACAGAACTTACTTCTTGGAGCAGGCTGACATTGCTGATCAGTCTACCAGCAACATGACGGAACCAAAGACCGTCATAACTGCAGGATCAGTTAGTTAGTTAAATTAAGCACAAATGCTAATTTAATGGCATTGTGCCGTCGGCAAAAGGCGATGATTGCATTATTGAATCGAGCCGTTCAACACAAGCCCCTTAATGCAGAGATTGTAAAGTCATTTTGGGCGAAAACTCAACAGGTCCACTTCCAAATATACGAGGAGTTTGAGGACCCGAAGGAGATTGGCTACGACGCCACTGATTATTTCAAGGCAGAGGCTGATGTCCGGAATGCACTAACAAACAATTTAAGCAGTACGTGCGCCGAAAACATCAATCTGCCGCGTATCTCCATTCCACAATTTGATGGTGATACTATCAAATGGACACAATTTTTTGATATGTTTTCATGTATGATACATGAAGGTTAGGTTAGGTGAGGGCGGTAGTGAGGGATTTGTTAAGTAATCCCCCGCTCACATAGGCCAGATTTGGCCCATTGTGATGCCGCGTTTTGGACTTTGTCCTTACAGTCTACCCAGACGCAGAGTGTGTAGCACCGTAGTCGAGGGCGTGGTCCCAGCCCGAGGCTCTAATAAAAGATAAGATATTTTTCGGGTTAATATCCGCTAGTTGAGAGAGGTCCGATAAGAAAAAGGAACTGAGATGGCGATTTCTGGTCTTACAGAGCGCCGGACAGTCGCAGAAAAGGTGGGAAACTGTTTCCTCCTCTTCCTCGTCGCGGCAACTTCTACAGAAATCGTTAAAAGGGGCTAGAAGTCTCGCTGCATGAGTTCCCACTAGCCAGTGTCCAGTAGTGGCCCTAATTACGGCGGCACAGTCTACTCTGTTAAGATGAATTAGGACAGAAGATCGCTTCTTACAGCGCGTTGGCCAGGTTTGCCTTGCAATCCTGCCCGTGGAGGTGGTTATCTGCCACCTGTTGCTAGCTTCGAGTTCAAAGTGTGATCGAACTCTGAGCTTACAGCTGGCCATAGGAATACCCAAGCCCTCCGTATCTGTGAGGAGAGGCATAGTAGTGCCATGCCTTGCCAGCTCGTCTGCCTTAGGTAAGAGATTTTATAGCCGTCTGGCTATCAGAGAATATGCAGATTTTGTCTGCAGAGCACTCAAGTTCGGAGAGGCAGAGGAGTGCCTCCTGTATTGCAATGATTTCAGTTTGGAAAACGCTGCAGTGATCAGGAAGGCTGAAGGATTTACTAATGGATAGCTCTTCGCAAAAGACACCTCCCCCTACCCGGTCGTCTAGCTTTGAGCCATCGGTGAACATTTTTATAGAGTTTGTCGGCCCTGGCGTGCCTATGCACCAATCGTCCCTTGGAGGGATTATTACCTGGAATGGGGTTTTAGGGAATTCCTGAGGACAGCAGTAGTCCGTGTTTGGGGGATAAGGGAGTTTCCCACAAGAATTTTGGAGTGTCCATAAGTCTGTTCGGACCACTGGTTTGTTTCTCTCATGCGTGGGGCAGAGAGAGTTGCCACCAATTTCCCAATTTGGTCTATTGGTAGAAGGCTTAGAATGTTGTCAAGAGCCTCAGTTGGGGTCGTTCTGAGGGCTCCTGTTGTTGTCAGTCCTGCGGCCGCTGTACTTTGCCGAGCTTAAGAACTGCTGTTTTCTTTGACAAAGTTGGCCACCATACTGATACTCCGTATAGTAAGATGGGCCGAACAATGGCCGTGTACAGCCACAGCGTGATGTGGGGTGCCATTCCCCATTTCAGTCCAATGGACTTCCTGCAGGTGTATAGGGCGACCGATGCCTTCTTAACACGTTCTTCCGTGTTGAGGTTCCAGGTTAGTTTACTATCTATGGTGAGCCCTAGGTATTTGGCTGATTTACTAAAGGCAAGTTCCACCCCGTTTAGAATCGGAGGTCTGAGAGGAATCTTGTATTTCCTAGTGAAGAGGACTAGGTCAGTTTTAGCTGGGTTCAGCCCGAGTCCCTTTGATGTGGCCCAGGAGGACAGGGTTCTAAGTGCAGTGGACATACGTTCGCACAGTGTTTGAGGATATTTGCCAGAGAAGGCAATGGCAAGGTCGTCCGCGTAGGCGATCACCCTACAGCCCCCGCCCTCAATGGAGCGCAGCAGGCTGTTGACTGCCACATTCCAAAGAAGAGGGGAGAGAACACCTCCTTGCGAGGTGCCTCTGTTAACGGACCTGGAGATGGTTGAGGACCCCAAGGTGGCCCTGACGATCCTGCGCTTTAGCAGTTGGTCGATCAGATCCACAATGCGGTGCCCGACCCCCAGCTCCGATAGTGCCTCGGTGATCGCCTCCGGGACGACGTTGTTGTTGATACATGAAACAACAATGCAACCATACGGAAGATGTGGTATTTAAAAACCAGCGTAGTCGGAGAGGCGGAAAGACTTATCCGTCTCATCGATCTTAAGGAAGAGAACTATCTCTACGCATGGGAGATTTTAGTAGATGCCTACAACAATCCTAGAGATATCGCATCTAGGATATTAAATCGCCTTCTTATGCAACAAACCTGCAGCGACGATGTAAAGTCTTTAAAGGAGCTGCACATCACCACCATAGAGTCCTTAGCTTCACTGAATGGGATCCAATTATCATTGCCATCCTAAGAAATAAACTGGATAGCGCAAATAAAACACTCTATGAACAATCATTGGGTAATACTAAGGAAATCCAGCCACTGGACACCATGCTCCAGTTCTTAGAACAACGAGTTCGAGTCAACTGCTTTAAAAATTACCATATAACAAAGTCGTGCCCAAGCAACTTTAGCTGTTTTAAGTGCAAAAAAGCACCATACTCTAGTACATTTGGAGAATGCTATCGCATCAGCAGTAGCAGAGCCACACACACAAGTTGTGGCATCCGCAAACAATCAAAATTACAACCTACTCGCAACAGCAAAGGTAGCTGTACAAGCAAACAATGGACAGCAGGCAACATTCAAGGCATTCCTAGACTCTGGATCGCAGATCAACGTTATCTCTGAAAGACTAGTGACGATGTTGGCAGTAAAGCGTCATGACACAACACTCCGGATTGAAGGCATCGGAGGACAGCCAAGAGTCAGCAAAGCTCGGGTGAATGTCATATTTAAATCGCTACACAGCAATTTTACTAAGCGAGTGGAAGCATTTGTACTACCCCATATAATCTCGGATCAACCCGCCCAATCGATCAATACCGATTGAAGCATGCCGAGCAATCTACCTCTTGCGGACCCTAACTTCAATAAACCAGGCAAAATCGATATGTTGATTGGAGCAGAGCACTGGTTTTCAATATTGCTCCCACAACAGCATAGAATGTTCCATTATAATCCAATGATGCAACAAACTGAGTTTGGTTGGATCATTGCAGGAAAAATAAATGCTGCAAGTAAATCCTAAGCCATTTGCGCAGCAGCAAAAAACGAAGAAACAGATGATTTAATGGAACATCGAACACCCATTGAAGCGCATTGTGAGACTCACTTCTTAGAGCACTTACAAGTGGCGGTGGACGGCAGGTTCATCGTTAAACTCCCATTTGCTGAACACTGTTCAGCCCTGGGAGACTCCATGGAAATTGCAACCAAACGGTTCTTATCGTTAGAGCGCAGAGCCTCTGCAGGCAAGTGGAAGCAATACGCAGCTTTCATGGCGGAGTATGAAACAAGTCTCACTTCAACAGGTTCCTAAAAACCATTACGTAATTCCGCATCATTGCGTATTGAAGCCGGACAGCACTACAACAAAACTTCGAGTTGTTTTTGACGCATCATGTAAAACGTCGACTGGAAAATCGCTGAATGACATACTGCATGCAGGCCCCACGGTTCAAAGCGATCTAATGCAAAGAGAATGTATTTAAGTAGAGAGCTCGTCCCTCTCTTTTGAAAAAGTGTTTGCTGAGAAGGAAGGCGGCTAAGGTTATATGTAAGCAAGCGAATTGTGGCTGTGTAGCAGCGTGGCTGTGTATGCGGTCGAAGCGCGATGCAATACGCCGATATAATAGAAGAATAACGCTCTGCGTTAGCTAACTGGCAATTGCAGCGCACCACGCTAGCTTTGCCTGTGTAATATGGTCTAAGTATGTGTATATGTAATACATTTGTTTCATTTTTACCTTCGCTGGCTTCGCCGAGAATTTCGTAATTCTGTTCTGTCTCTATGCCCCTGAATATGCAAGTGTGTGTATGCATGCATAATATTCACTGACATTCCGCAACAATTCTTATTTTGCAGATGTGTTTCTAAGACGCAGATGTGTTTGTGTTATTGTTTTTATACTTTGATACTGAAAGTATCATAGTATATTGGTTTTGTGCAATGTCCGTCATGGTGTCTGTCTGTCCGACCGTATGAACGCAACTTTTTTCGACACCCGAAAAGCTAGAGACTTGAAACTTTGCAATTATGTTTGTCTATAGGCGCGACAGATATAGTTTTCACATATTTTGGGCCAGAGCCTCCAAATTTAGTGTCAAGATAGGTAGTGAAGTTTTCCAAAAAACAAGCCACCCGCCTTACAAAATTAGAATCGGCTATATCTTTAACAGTTTTTGAGCGAGAGCCACCAAACTTGGTAGGAAGATAGATGGTGACATTTAAAAAGATTTGATTACCAAATTTCGATGCCACACCCACCCTTGCCACCCACCTTCTAAATTTGGAAGTTAAGTTATCTTACTCAGTTTTTGAGCTACAGTCACCAAATTTGGTAACATGAAAGCTGGCGATGATTACCACCCGTCCCACTCCTTTGCAAGCAGACTCCTTACCATCCGTTTTTTTTTACTGGTATCAACGTCTTTACTGGTTTTTTATTGAATATATTTAAAATTAATTAAAAATATATATATATACTAGCTGTTACCCGGTGCACTTCGCTACACCTAAATCGATTAAAACTCTTAAGGGTTTTTACTTTGTGTTGTATTTATTGTTGTAAAACTGTAACTTATTTATAGAACATTTTGGTATACAACATTTTTGGTTTTTCCACCTGGCGCGTAAATGAATAAGCACCTTGGTGTTCCCACTCTCGAGTATGCGACGAACAAGTGGCCGTGGGAGAAGCACGGTTCTTCCAAATTGACGCCGCACACTCGAAACGTTTGCCCTTGCGATTTGTTGATGGTCATCGCAAAGGCAAGACGTACTGGGAACTGCAAGCGTTTAAATTCAAACGGCATGTCCGTTGGAACCATTGGAATGCGTGGTAAGAGTACAACTTCACCCGCTGCCTTGCCATCTATACATATAAAATTAAGTGGCAAAACTTCCTATTCGCATACTCCTCCTAGACGGCTTGCACGATTTCAATGAAATTTTCAGCGGTGATTGGGGTCTGTGTGGAGGGTGCACATAAGAAATTTAATGTGTGTATTATTGCACGTTTTGCAAATACGATTTCTCGCCTTGTGCCGGTCCCAATTGTACACCGTTGATTCAGTTGGTCAGTTTCATTACCGATAAAATATATTTGCAAAAATTTATAGTCAGCATCGGCAAATGGTAAGAGCGAGCCAGCTCGATGGTATATTTGTCCCTGAATCTTTAATGTTTGTGCAATAAAATTGGATGAAGGATTGGAATATTTAAAAATGTCAAATGTTTCCCTGGAAATTCCATGCGAAGTAATCACCGTGAACGTCGGCATAAATTGATCTCTAATGATCTATGTGTCACCAACAGAAGTCATTTAAAAGCATGAACTGTATGCTTGAATGTTCTGCAAGAAATGCTTAGACGTCGGCGATTCTCCAGTGAGCAAGGAATGTAATGGTTCTGGTGGCGGTTCCAATGCAGGCAGTTTCACTTTGCCATTGGAGCAGCACATGCCAGCTGTTTCTCCTCAAAACTTTGCTGCATTGCAATGCGTACAAATAATATCCATTGCTCCAATGGCACCATGCAGGCTGTAGTCGCAGTCAGGATCGTAGTGAATGCCAACATGTTCCATTTGAGCACTAAGACGACGGGGGGAGGTTGTGGTTTTTGCCTTCGCTAGCTTCGCAGGGATTTTCGTAATTTTGTTCTTCCTCTATGCCCTTGTATATGCAAGTGTCTATGTATTGATATACAAAAAGGAATACGCCGATTAACGAAATGAATAACGCTGTGCGTTTGCGTGTGGTGATTGCAGGGCGCTAGCCAGTGCATCTTTGCCTATGTGATTGTAGGACAGTGGGGCGACAGCGGAAAGCAAGTAGTGGTAAAAAATACATAAGTATTTGTATACGTGTCACTTGTTTCATTTTTGCCTGGACTAGCTTCGCCGAGATTTTCGTAACTTTGTTTCCACAATGGACTTGACTAGCTCGCTAGGAGATACCCTATACCCAAAATGCTATAAAAAAAAAATCACATGGCCAAATCGAGTCGCCTTTTGATGCTGATCAATAATATATATATATATAATTTGATCGGAAATACTTCTTTCTGCATGTTACATACATTCCCCAAAACCAATATACCCGTCTCGTCTGTACAATGCTGTGTGTATACACATCAAGAATGGGCAAATGCAAAAGAATGGGCAAATGCAAAAGAACGAAACAACAACACTTGCTGGTTGCTGAGTCGTGAAAACGGCACACAGTAAAAATACCCTAAGTATCTATATTTAAGTATAATCAATGAAACTCATATTATATATTTTTCATATAAATATTACTTATTTGAAGTATTTAAATTCGTTTCGTTTCTCATCAGCAACGGACGTGTTTTTTTTGTGCGCTTCGCCTGTTTTTATCTTTTTTGCGATTTATCCTTTTTTAAAACCCGTGCTTTGTGCAAATAAATAGTTTTTGTGGCTTTGTGTGTTATCCCGGTGTAAAACACAGAGTGGACACTAAGATTTATAAATTATTTGCATTCTTTGCAAAGTGATCAAAACAAAACCAAATTGCAGTCATAGCTTACCGCTCAATTTGTTTTGCTTTCACTCAATTTGTTTTTGTTTGTTGACGCTTCGTTGCTTTAAAGTTTCTGTGCTTGCTCTCATAGCACCATAAACCGTTCTTTTTTTTCGTTTGCTCTCACGCACTCTCTTTTTTTGTTCTGTTCGTCGCGTTTCAATTATACTCCGTTGTCGTTGCTCTCGGTAGTCGCACTCGCGCCGATATAATTGTTTTGTTTGTGACTATTTCTTGCTTGTGACCTTTTTTTTGTATTGCCTTTAGAGTGGATCATTCTTTTGTTAGTATTTGAAATACTTATACATTTTTATTTATTTTTTGCAGTAATATATTTTACTTATATCTTTTTTTAATATAACTAAATTTTCCCTATATATATATTTTTTTTTTAATCATGTCTTTCTGTTGTGCCAAACAGTGCAAAGTCCGTGGTGACAACCCAAATGCGGGTTTTGTCAATTGCTGGATGTGTGGTGCTTTCGCACATGAAAAATGTGCGAACGTTAATGCCAGGTCCAAAGACAATATGGAAACTTCTAATCTCGAGTGGCCGTGCTGGTCATGTCGAGAATTAAAAAAGTGTATGGCAATATTCATGAGGCAGACTCAAACAAGCTTCAAACAGATGTTTGCATTGTTGAAACAATTTTACGAACTGTTCTCCGCTATGGATTCCAATTTCAAGAACAATGTGATCTTGACGGAATCACCAAAGCGTAAGAAGCCGTTAGTTAGTCGGTCCCCTGGATCTGCCACTGCAGATAATCCGAAAAGAACTCCTAAAAATAACGTAAAATCTAAAAAAAACTTCAATCCCTCCTCCAGATACTGGCGAGATACCGGATGTTAATGCCATCTGTCCCATGGATGTAGCAACATCCGATCCTGGTCTTTCGGTTCAAAACGAGCCAGAAAATCCTATACCTCAGACTGCTGATTCTATGGTGGGCTCTGTCGTGGGTGTTTGTTCGTTGGTTCCTCCGGAGGTCAGTTGCGTTAAGGTAACTGACATACGAAATGAACCGAATGATCATATACCTCAGACTGTGGCTCCTAAAGTTGTTTCAGCTGAGAATATTATAAAAAAATTTGTAAGTGTTCCTCCAAAGAAACATGTATTTGTATCTAGGCTCCCCCCTGATTTAACATCAGAAGATGTAAAGGTCTATGTTCAGGCCAAATCTAAAGCCACAGTTTCGGTGGAAAAATTTAAATTTGCGTATGACCGTGATATCTCGTCCTTTAAAATCAGTGTTTCAAACCAAGATTTTGATGCTATCTGCTCAAAAGAATTTTGGCCGGAACACATAATAGTAAAAGAATATGCTGCAAACAAAAATAAAAAGAAAAAGTAAAAACGTTGCAGTCGGACGCAACCGACTGCGGAATTCTTTGATACCAGTAAAATAACGGTAGATAAGGGAGAATGCAGGGGCGAAGGGAGTGGGCCATGTGGTAAACATCGCCAGCTATCATGTTACCAAATTTGGTGACTTTAGCTCAAAAACTGTGGAAGATAACTTAACTCCCAAATTTAAAAGGTGGGCGGCAGAGTTAGGCGTGGCATCTAAATTTTTGAATCAAATGTTTTTAACTGTCACTATCTATCTGCCTACCAAGTTTGGTGGCTCTAGCTCAAAAACTGTTAAAGATTCCGATTTTATAAGGCAGGTGGCTTGGGTGGGCGTGGCATTCAAAATTTTGATGCACATCTTTGGTAGATGCTGCCTTCTATCTTTCTACCCAATTTACGGGCTCTAGCTTAAAAACTATAAGAGATATCGAAATTTCCGATTTTAAATGGTGGGCGGCAGAGGTGGGCGTGGCATCCTAATTTTTGATGCAGACCTTTTGTAGTTGTCACCATATATCTTCCTACCAAATTTGGTGACTCAAGCTCGAAAAATGTGAAAGCTATAGGCGTTTCCAATTTCAAGTAGAAGGGGGGATGGGGCGGAATCAGGGGGCGTGGCATCCAAAATTTTGATGCATTTTTTTGGGGAACGTCAATATCTATCTTCACAAAATTTGGTGGCTCTAGCCCAAAAATTGTGAAAACTATAGCCGTTTCCAATTTCTTGGTGAAGGGGGGTGAGCACTTACAAGTGGCGGTGGACGGCAGGTTCATCGTTAAACTCCCATTTGCTGAACACTGTTCAGCCCTGGGAGACTCCATGGAAATTGCAACCAAACGGTTCTTATCGTTAGAGCGCAGAGCCTCTGCAGGCAAGTGGAAGCAATACGCAGCTTTCATGGCGGAGTATGAAACAAGTCTCACTTCAACAGGTTCCTAAAAACCATTACGTAATTCCGCATCATTGCGTATTGAAGCCGGACAGCACTACAACAAAACTTAGAGTTGTTTTTGACGCATCATGTAAAACGTCGACTGGAAAATCGCTGAATGACATACTGCATGCAGGCCCCACGGTTCAAAGCGATCTAATGCAAAGAGAATGTATTTAAGTAGAGAGCTCGTCCCTCTCTTTTGAAAAAGTGTTTGCTGAGAAGGAAGGTGGCTAAGGTTATATGTAAGCAAGCGAATTGTGGCTGTGTAGCAGCGTGGCTGTGTATGCGGTCGAAGCGCGATGCAATACGCCGATATAATAGAAGAATAACGCTCTGCGTTAGCTAACTGGCAATTGCAGCGCACCACGCTAGCTTTGCCTGTGTAATATGGTCTAAGTATGTGTATATGTAATACATTTGTTTCATTTTTACCTTCGCTGGCTTCGCCGAGAATTTCGTAATTCTGTTCTGTCTCTATGCCCCTGAATATGCAAGTGTGTGTATGCATGCATAATATTCACTGACATTCCGCAACAATTCTTATTTTGCAGATGTGTTTCTAAGACGCAGATGTGTTTGTGTTATTGTTTTTATACTTTGATACTGAAAGTATCATAGTATATTGGTTTTGTGCAATGTCCGTCATGGTGTCTGTCTGTCCGACCGTATGAACGCAACTTTTTTCGACACCCGAAAAGCTAGAGACTTGAAACTTTGCAATTATGTTTGTCTATAGGCGCGACAGATATAGTTTTCACATATTTTGGGCCAGAGCCTCCAAATTTAGTGTCAAGATAGGTAGTGAAGTTTTCCAAAAAACAAGCCACCCGCCTTACAAAATTAGAATCGGCTATATCTTTAACAGTTTTTGAGCGAGAGCCACCAAACTTGGTAGGAAGATAGATGGTGACATTTAAAAAGATTTGATTAACAAATTTCGATGCCACACCCACCCTTGCCACCCACCTTCTAAATTTCTAAGTTCAGTTATCTTACTCAGTTTTTGAGCTACAGTCACCAAATTTGGTAACATGAAAGCTGGCGATGATTACCACCCGTCCCACTCTTTTGCAAGCAGACTCCTTACCATCCGTTTTTTTTACTGGTATCAACGTCTTTACTGGTTTTTTATTGAATATATTTAAAATTAATTAAAATATATATATATACTAGCTGTTACCCGGTGCACTTCGCTACACCTAAATCGATTAAAACTCTTAAGGGTTTTTACTTTGTGTTATATTTATTGTTGTAAAACTGTAACTTATTTATAGAACATTTTGGTATACAACATTTTTGGTTTTTCCACCTGGCGCGTAAATGAATAAGCACCTTGGTGTTCCCACTCTCGAGTATGCGACGAACAAGTGGCCGTGGGAGAAGCACGGTTCTTCCAAATTGACGCCGCACACTCGAAACGTTTGCCCATCTATATATATAAAATTAAGTGGCAAAACTTCCTATTCGCATACTCCTCCTAGACGGCTTTCCCGATTTCAATGAAATTTTCAGGGGTGATTGGGGTCTGTGTGGAGGGTGCACATAAGTAATTCAATGTGTGTATCATTGCACGCTTTGCAAATATGATTTCTCGCCTTGTGCCGGTCCCAATTGTACACCGTTGATTCAGTTGGTCAGTTTCATTACCGATAAAATATATTTGCAAAAATTTATAGTCAGCATCGGCAAATGGTAAGAGCGATCCTGCTCGATAGTATATTTGTCCCTGAATCTGTAATGTTTGTGCAATAAAATTGGATGAAGGATTGGAATATTTAAAAATGTCAAATGTTTCCCTGGAAATTCCATGTGAAGTAATCACCGTGAACGTCGGCATAAATTGATCTCTAATGATCTATGTGTCACCAACAGAAGTCATTTAAAAGCATGAACTGTATGCTTGAATGTTCTGCAAGAAATGCTTAGACGTCGGCGATTCTCCAGTGAGCAAGGAATGTAATGGTTCTGGTGGCGGTTCCAATGCAGGCAGTTTCACTTTGCCATTGGAGCAGCACATGCCAGCTGTTTCTCCTCAAAACTTTGCTGCATTGCAATGCGTACAAATAATATCCATTGCTCCAATGGCACCATGCAGGCTGTAGTCGCAGTCAGGATCGTAGTGAAAGCCAACATGTTCCATTTGAGCACTAAGACGACGGGGGGAGGTTGTGGTTTTTGCCTTCGCTAGCTTCGCAGGGATTTTCGTAATTTTGTTCTTCCTCTATGCCCTTGTATATGCAAGTGTCTATGTATTGATATACAAAAAGGAATACGCCGATTAACGAAATGAATAACGCTGTGCGTTTGCGTGTGGTGATTGCAGGGCGCTAGCCAGTGCATCTTTGCCTATGTGATTGTAGGACAGTGGGGCGACAGCGGAAAGCAAGTAGTGGTAAAAAATACATAAGTATTTGTATACGTGTCACTTGTTTCATTTTTGCCTGGACTAGCTTCGCCGAGATTTTCGTAACTTTGTTTCCACAATGGACTTGACTAGCTCGCTAGGAGATACCCTATACCCAAAATGCTATAAAAAAAAAATCACATGGCCAAATCGAGTCGCCTTTTGATGCTGATCAATAATATATATATATATATAATTTGATCGGAAATACTTCTTTCTGCATGTTACATACATTCCCCAAAACCAGTATACCCGTCTCGTCTGTACAATGCTGTGTGTATACACATCAAGAATGGGCAAATGCAAAAGAACGAAACAACAACACTTGCTGGTTGCTGAGTCGTGAAAACGGCACACAGTAAAAATACCCTAAGTATCTATATTTAAGTATAATCAATGAAACTCATATTATATATTTTTCATATAAATATTACTTATTTGAAGTATTTAAATTCGTTTCGCTTCTCATCAGCAACGGACGTGTTTTTTTTGTGCGCTTCGCCTGTTTTTATCTTTTTTGCGATTTATCCTTTTTTAAAACCCGTGCTTTGTGCAAATAAATAGTTTTTGTGGCTTTGTGTGTTATCCCGGTGTAAAACACAGAGTGGACACTAAGATTTATAAATTATTTGCATTCTTTGCAAAGTGATCAAAACAAAACCAAATTGCAGTCATAGCTTACCGCTCAATTTGTTTTGCTTTCACTCAATTTGTTTTTGTTTGTTGACGCTTCGTTGCTTTAAAGTTTCTGTGCTTGCTCTCATAGCACCATAAACCGTTCTTTTTTTTCGTTTGCTCTCACGCACTCTCTTTTTTTGTTCTGTTCGTCGCGTTTCAATTATACTCCGTTGTCGTTGCTCTCGGTAGTCGCACTCGCGCCGATATAATTGTTTTGTTTGTGACTATTTCTTGCTTGTGACCTTTTTTTTGTATTGCCTTTAGAGTGGATCATTCTTTTGTTAGTATTTGAAATACTTATACATTTTTATTTATTTTTTGCAGTAATATATTTTACTTATATCTTTTTTAATATAACTAAATTTTCCCTATATATATATTTTTTTTTAATCATGTCTTTCTGTTGTGCCAAACAGTGCAAAGTCCGTGGTGACAACCCAAATGCGGGTTTTGTCAATTGCTGGATGTGTGGTGCTTTCGCACATGAAAAATGTGCGAACGTTAATGCCAGGTCCAAAGACAATATGGAAACTTCTAATCTCGAGTGGCCGTGCTGGTCATGTCGAGAATTAAAAAAGTGTATGGCAATATTCATGAGGCAGACTCAAACAAGCTTCAAACAGATGTTTGCATTGTTGAAACAATTTTACGAACTGTTCTCCGCTATGGATTCCAATTTCAAGAACAATGTGATCTTGACGGAATCACCAAAGCGTAAGAAGCCGTTAGTTAGTCGGTCCCCTGGATCTGCCACTGCAGATAATCCGAAAAGAACTCCTAAAAATAACGTAAAATCTAAAAAAAACTTCAATCCCTCCTCCAGATACTGGCGAGATACCGGATGTTAATGCCATCTGTCCCATGGATGTAGCAACATCCGATCCTGGTCTTTCGGTTCAAAACGAGCCAGAAAATCCTATACCTCAGACTGCTGATTCTATGGTGGGCTCTGTCGTGGGTGTTTGTTCGTTGGTTCCTCCGGAGGTCAGTTGCGTTAAGGTAACTGACATACGAAATGAACCGAATGATCATATACCTCAGACTGTGGCTCCTAAAGTTGTTTCAGCTGAGAATATTATAAAAAAATTTGTAAGTGTTCCTCCAAAGAAACATGTATTTGTATCTAGGCTCCCCCCTGATTTAACATCAGAAGATGTAAAGGTCTATGTTCAGGCCAAATCTAAAGCCACAGTTTCGGTGGAAAAATTTAAATTTGCGTATGACCGTGATATCTCGTCCTTTAAAATCAGTGTTTCAAACCAAGATTTTGATGCTATCTGCTCAAAAGAATTTTGGCCGGAACACATAATAGTAAAAGAATATGCTGCAAACAAAAATAAAAAGAAAAAGTAAAAACGTTGCAGTCGGACGCAACCGACTGCGGAATTCTTTGATACCAGTAAAATAACGGTAGATAAGGGAGAATGCAGGGGCGAAGGGAGTGGGCCATGTGGTAAACATCGCCAGCTATCATGTTACCAAATTTGGTGACTTTAGCTCAAAAACTGTGGAAGATAACTTAACTCCCAAATTTAAAAGGTGGG
The DNA here is from genome assembly GCA_018152825.1 of Scaptomyza hsui. NCBI lineage: Eukaryota > Metazoa > Arthropoda > Insecta > Diptera > Drosophilidae > Scaptomyza > Scaptomyza hsui. Next base: position 561,137 of record JAECXO010000183.1, on the reverse strand, counting down.
CGGCAGAGTTAGGCGCGGCATCTAAATTTTTGAATCAAATGTTTTTAACTGTCACTATCTATCTGCCTACCAAGTTTGGTGGCTCTAGCTCAAAAACTGTTAAAGATTCCGATTTTATAAGGCAGGTGGCTTGGGTGGGCGTGGCATTCAAAATTTTGATGCACATCTTTGGTAGATGCTGCCTTCTATCTTTCTACCCAATTTACGGGCTCTAGCTTAAAAACTATAAGAGATATCGAAATTTCCGATTTTAAATGGTGGGCGGCAGAGGTGGGCGTGGCATCCTAATTTTTGATGCAGACCTTTTGTAGTTGTCACCATATATCTTCCTACCAAATTTGGTGACTCAAGCTCGAAAAATGTGAAAGCTATAGGCGTTTCCAATTTCAAGTAGAAGGGGGGATGGGGCGGAATCAGGGGGCGTGGCATCCAAAATTTTGATGCATTTTTTTGGGGAACGTCAATATCTATCTTCACAAAATTTGGTGGCTCTAGCCCAAAAAATGTGAAAACTATAGCCGTTTCCAATTTCTTGGTGAAGGGGGGATGGGGGCTGAATCAGGGGGCGTGGCATCCAAGATTTGATGGGGAACGTCAGTACCTATCTTGACACAAAATTTGGTGGCTCTAGCCCAAAAAATGTGAAAACTATAGGCGTTTCCAATTTCATGGAGAAGATGGGATGGGTTCGGAAACAGGTTGCGGGGCATCCAAAATTTTGATGCATTTTTTTGGGGAACTTCAATATCTATCTTGACACAAAATTTGGTGGCTCTAGCCCAAAAAATGTAAAAACTATAGGCGTTTTCAATTTCAAGGAGCAGGGATGATGGGGGCGGAAGGAGTGGGCGTGGCATCCAAAATTTTGATGCAGTTTTTTCAGGGATATGACTAGCTATTTGCGTGCAAAATTTGGTAACTCTAGCTGTAAGAATGTGAGAAATATTTGGTTTTTTCGGTTTTCAGTTATCGAATTTATCGATTTCCCAGCCTCCTAGTGGCGTGGCAACCCAATCTTGACACTTTATCTGTACCGTCTATAGATAAACATAATTGCAAAGTTTCAAGTCTCTAGCTTTACGGGTGTCGAAAAAAGTTGCGTTCATACGGACGGACGGACAGACGGACAGACAGACACCATGACGGACTTTGCACAAAACCAATATACTATGAGACCTTCGGTATCAAAGTATAAAAATCGGCCTCTGATTGTTTCCCCCTCCTTGGTGGTTGGGCCTATTACTTCTGATAGTTCAAAAAACTAACAATCTCCTTCTCACTGGGCTATCAGAATGTTAGAGGACTTTGTAGTAAACTTAGTACTTTGTATCTTGATAGTCAATCTTTCCCCTTTCATGTCGTTGCTTTCACGGAAACGTGGCTAAGACAAGACATACTTAATTTTGAAGTATTATCTAACAGATTCTGTATCTGTAGAAAGGACCACCCTCTGCGCCGTGGTGGTGGGGTGCTTATTGCTGTTGATTTGGACTTTTCCTCTGAGACAGTAATATTAAGTGGCTCTATAGATATTGAGTTTGTTGCTGTCAAGTAAAATATTAATGGTGTTGGTATTTATATTTCTTGTTCCTAATACCACCTTTATCTGACAGCTCTGTTTATAATGAACATATGTCAGCAATACTTTCCATGTATTCTATGCTTTCCGATCGTGATATTTTTGTAGTTCTTGGTGATTTTAATATTGCTGAAGCTACTTGGATTTCAAGCCCGGACTCATGCGTGTTGACCCCCACGGTGCAGACTGATTTTCTGGATGGTTTATTTGAAATGTCATTGGGTGAGATCAATGGCATTCCAAATTTTCTTGATAGAATGCTTGATTTGGTATTTGTTTCGGATCCATCTACTCTATCTGTGTCAAGATTCCTTCCCATATCCACTCCCGAAGACTTATACCACCCGACTTTGGAGGTGATGATCACTTTGCCTGCCTGTGCCGTACGCCAGTGTAGTGAACCATTAAAACGAGTACGTCAATTTCGGAAAACCGATTTTGTAAAACTTACCCGGCTCTTAGCACTGGTTGACTGGTCGCCCCTCTATGGTTCTGAGGACTTGGATACGGCAATCAGTATTTTTTATTGCATCTTAGAAAACTTATTCGACATGTGTGTCCCTTTTGGTAAGCCAAGTAGGAAAAACAAACCTGCGTGGTTTACACGAGAGTTGACAGCCCTTAAAAATCGAAAATCTAAGCTTTATAAGAGTTTCAGAAAATCTGGCTTTTCTGTTCATTACTCATTATACTTGGTTGCACGTTCCAGTTTTTCAGTCATGAATAACTCATGGTATAAAAAGTACCTAAGTCCGTGCAGACTACAGTTTCAGCAAGATCCTAAGCGGTTCTTTGACTTCGTTAATGCGAAGCGAAGGTTTTCAACACTTCCATCTAGTGTATCTTTTGAAAAAGAGTCGGCCAACTCAGATCAGGCCATTGCCGATTTATTTGCCGAATGTTTCCAAACAACATACAGTTCATTTGATAATCCGGTTGATCTGCCTTACCCGATTTATTTGCCGAATTTTTCCAAACAACGTACAGTTCATTTGATAATCCGGTTGATCAGCCTTACCCATATCAGGTTAACGGCTCCAACTGTATTTTTGAACCAAGAATCACGGAGTGTTCATTACTACGTGATCTACAGGGTATTAAGCCCGTATTTTCCCCGGGACCTGACGGTGTCCCAAGCTGTGTGCTTAAGTACTGCGCTGATGGTCTCTTAAAGCCTTTGCATAAATTGTTGAGTTTGTCTGTTGAGGAATAATCTTTTCCTAACATCCGGAAAGAATCATTTATTATTCCTCTCCATAAAAAAGGAGACAAGTCTAATGTTCAAAATTATCGGGGTATCTCCAAATTGTCTGCTATCCCAAAACTGTTTGAGAAATTGATAGCTTCTCAGCTACAACATTTTTGTCGATCTTTAATATCACCGTGCCAGCATGGATTCGTGAAAAAAAGATCTACAACAACAAACCTGTTAGAATTTACTTCACTAGTTGTTAATGGTTTTCAAAATAAAATGCAAACGGATGTGATTTACACTGATTTCAGTAGGGCATTTGACTCGGTTAATCACTACCTCTTACTTCATAAAATTGAGCTTTTAGGTTTTCCAAGCAATCTCGTTCTGTGGATAAAGGAATATTTAATTCATAGAACACAAAGAGTCAGTTTTAAAGGTTCTGTCTCTAAGGTGGTTCATGTCACTTCCGGTGTTCCGCAAGGAAGTCACCTTGGACCTTTATTATTTACACTTTTCATCAATGATCTCCCATCTGTAATTAACCATTCTCGAGTGCTGATGTATGCTGACGATGTAAAATTATGCATGTCAGGCACTGCTCTGTTGTCTGCTCAAAAATTACAAACAGATTTAGATAACTTTCAAAAGTGGTGTCGTGTTAACTTACTAAATCTTAATTGCAATAAATGTAAAGTCATGTCTTTTTTTAGAAGCCTTCCTTTTTCAAATATATATTTGCTTAGTGGTAGCCCACTCGATCGCAATGAATGGGTTGATGATTTAGGTATCATTTTTGACCCAAAACTTTAATTTCACAAGCATATCTCTTCAGTTGCAAATCGAGCCTCTAGTACCTTGGGGTTCATTAAGCGCTGGTCGAAAGAATTTGACGATCCCTATATAACCAAAACTCTTTACATATCTCTGGTACGTCCCATTCTTGAATATGGATCTTGTATCTGGTATCCCAAATACAGGATTCACCAGGATAGAATAGAATCAGTACAAAAACAATTTTTGCTCTTTGCCCTCAGGGGACTTAATTGGGACTCTAACATTAACTTACCTTCCTACCACAGTAGACTTTTACTAATAAATCTTCCTTCTCTTTCTGATCGCAGAACAATGCTAGGTGTAGTCTTTTTACACAAACTAATAATTGGTGAAATTAACTCCTCTGAATTAATCAGCCAAATTAGTTTTGCAGTTCCGATCAGGAGGACAAGACATTTTTTACCTATTGCTCTTCAAGCATGTTACTCTAATTACGCCAGTCATAATCCTTTCCGCATTTTATGTTCAAACTATAACGATTTATCCCATCTAATAAATAGTGCCACTTCTATTGGTTCTCTTAAAAAGCTAGTCTTATGTCATTTGTCTACATGTTCTTCGTATCCGTACCATATGCGGTGTGCCCCTTGGTCGGTTGGGCGGGAGGTTGGTTGCTTTTTGCTTGGGTCCGCGCGTTAACAAGCCGGTGCTTGATATCGTTGGGCCACTTGAATGTACTATCCGTTAGTACATCTACGTCCAATAATAATTTAATTTAAATAAAAAATACTTTTTTTTTATTCCGTATTCATATTCAACATATTCAACTAAATAAAGCAATACCTAATTGCCAAAAAGTTAGTAAACATGTATTAAAAACATTAAAAACATCATACGGCATTTATCTAGTTATTTAAGCCAAGTTCAAATGAAGTCAAACTACCCTTCCTTGCTAGGGTAGCAGCAAACGATTGAATCAAAAGACTAAAATTTGCTAAACTCAACTTCTACGACAACAACCAGAGAAATGCATTTTGGCAACATTTAATCTTTGTCTCGCACATCGCACACTTTCTATGCTCCGCCCCATTGTTTTGAATTCCTATTTTTATTACTCCTTTACACACCGTTCTTTGTTTACAAATTCAAAACAGCCGCTAAGCGCAAGCAGTCCACACCACACCGCACTTCAGCCGGCTACATTTTCAAGCAGTGTCAAAAAAGAGAGGGACGAGCTCTCTACTTAAATACATTCTCTTTGTCTAATGTCTATCCTGCTACGATTCAGAACACAAAGATATGTGCTTACGGCTGATATTGAAAAAATATATCGTCAATATGGATCAATCCGGAAAATTAGTTTCATCAACTTATTGTATGGAGAAACAACTCATCAGAAGAGATTAAGTACTACCGGTTAAAAACAGTCACATATGGCACGAAATCCGCACCATTTTTAGCAATAAAATGTTTGGATCATCTGTCAACTAAGAATATGGAAAGATTCCAGATGGGTGCTAAGGCACTAAAGCGTGACTTTTATGTAGATGATTGCCTAACTGGCACCGATTCAATTATAGAAGCGATACAAATTCAACAAGAGCTCAACAAAATCCTTCAGCCATCGGGATTTAAGCTGCGCAAATGGTGTTCAAACAATGAGCAAATATTGCAAGGAATTCCGAAAGAAGACATAGTAACCGATGTAAAGCTCGGAGAAACACTGAAACATTACAGTGTGAAAACATTGGGCCTTATTTTGATGCCCGAAAAGGATCAACTTGGTGGTCGCACTCACAGCAGTACAGCAACAAGGATTACAAAACGTGTAGTCTGCTCGGAGTTGGTACAAATCTACGACCCCCTAGGCTTGTTCGCTCCAGTCGTGGTAAAGGCTAAAATTTTTATGCAACGGCTCTGGGAATTGAAGCTTGATTGGGAAGATGAGTTACCTGCAAATCTTCAAAACGAATGGAAGGATTATCGAGAGGAGTTGCAGAGCCTTAATTCAATGCAAATTCCAAGGCACATTTATAATGGCAGGGCTCCAATCACAAACGAATTACACACCTTTGTAGATGCGTCAGTGCCAGGATACTTTTGGTCAGATTCTACTGTGGTTCTTTCATGGATCAATGCAGCTGCATCCACATATCATACATTTGTGGGAATCCGAATAGCGAAAATTCAGGCCTTGACAAGCCAAACTCAATGGCGCCATGTACGCAGCAGATGTACTCTCAAGAGGAATATCGGCACGAAAATTACCCAAGCACAATCTATGGCTCTATGGACCACTGTTTCTGCATGGCTCTCGAGACAAATGGTCAGCCGTACCCATTATCACCCCGAGCAATTTGGAAAGAAAAATCAAACATGTAAGTTTGGCAATATCTCCATCTACAATAGGTGAAGAATTAAACACTTGTAGACACAGCAATTCATTTCACAAGTTACAATGCATTGTGGCTTACATGTTGCGCTTCTGTTACAAAAAATACAGATCAGCAACTTTCACGCTGTGCATCAAGGAATTGGATCGCGCTCGCAACGTAATCTTGCGGACAATACAAAAAGTTGAATTTGCTGCTGACCTAAAATCGTTGCAGCGTCACAACATGGTGGACAAAAAGAGTTCCATTTCATCGCTGTCCCCATAACAAGGTTCAGACGGACTTGTGCGAGTTGGAGACAGATTGGATCAAGCCCCACTCCCTTACAATGCAAAGCACCAGATTTTGCTGCCCTACAACGATCCAATATTAAAAATTATATTGCGAGAACTGCATGAAGACAACATGCATTGCGGTGCCCAAGCCTTACGAGCAACTGCAAGACAGAAATATTGGATCATCAACGACAAAACAATGTCAAGGAACATCATTCACAATTGCGTGAATAGCAACAAGGCAAGGGTCAAGTTAAAGAACCAAATTATGGGCAATTTGCCAGCCGACCGAGTAACACCAACAGGCATACATAGCCGTATTCTGCAGCTTCTCTACAAAGGCGGTACACCTTGAGTTGGTCAACGATCTGACGGCAAACGCCTTTTTGGGAGCTTTGCGGCGCTTCTTAATAGTGAATTTTCAATGGCGCCGCTATAAAAGCCTTAGTGGTTAGCGGCGAAAGTCATTTACATTGGCAAAAAGTCTTTAGAATCAGCTGTTTTTAGTTTACTATTGTTGTGACTGCTTAAGAAAAAATTTGAAAAATGGAGCAAAATTTAAATTTATTGATGCTGGCCACGCAAATTGGTGATAGCATTAATAATACTTCAATAAATAATAATAATAATATATATTAAACAAGCAAAAACGAATAAGCGGCAGCAGCAATGGCTAAAAATGTGTTCGCATTTCGACTGTATTAGCACGCGAAGTGTCTGTATGCTCGAGCGCAATGGTTGTTATTGGAAGATGGATGTGAGACAGTAAAAAGTGGATTTGGTCAAGGAGAGCTTCAGGATGGAAAAAAGCCTATTTCAAAAGTTAATCGATGCCTTGCCTCAAATGGAAAGGAAGACTCCAATTTAAGAGCGTGCATCCCACTAGACAAGCGGGTTGCCGTAGCTTTGTACAGCCTGGGTTCATCCACCCAGTACAGAACAGTTGCCAGGTTGCTCGGCATATCGACTGGTAGCCTGTGCAATATTCAGAAGGAGTTCTGCAAACTGGTTTGGCAAAACATGGCATTTGAGTATCAGGGGCCAAATTAGTTGACCCAATAAAAAATTGAGGTTTCTTTATAAAAATGCTTTCAGACCAGCGCATTCTCTTTTGCCCGACATCCACTTGAACTTAAATTGATTAATTATAATAATAATAAAACTATTTAGTATTTTCAATAATTTTGTTCTTACTTGAACATTTGCTTTGATTTTGAATCAGCTGATTCCTGTTGCTGCCATCAGTAATTTGACCAAAAATATCGATTCATCGGTAAAAAAAAAGGTCGCCCAACGGAAATGACTAATGTCGCCAACGATAACCTCGTCGTTGCTAGTCCTGCTTCTAATGCTACCTTTGGTACTGACACAGTCAGTATCGGTGACAAGGTTCGACACGAAGCCAGGGGTATATTACGAAAAAGTAGTAACAACGATGAGAGCAATATCCGACTGGACCATGGTTGTATACTATGAATTGGACCCATTCTAGCGAGACATGAAGACATTCAATTCAGGCATAAATGAGTTCCAATACATATGCCCAGAACTTAACAACATACACACATGTGATGCTATATCACAGCACTATCAACACTTGTATAATGAACTGCAAATGGCAAACTTACTCATGGAACATACTCGCAAACGCCGCTCCCCATTTGATGCAGTGGGTAATATTGCGAACAGTCTATTTGGAGTATTAGACTCGGACTACGCCAATAAAATGACTAAGGTCATAAAGAAGGTACAAACCATCGAGGAATTCTTACTGACCCTGATGAAAATCAAACCTCAGTACTTGACTCAAATAATAACGTTGTCAAGAAAACAAGGTCTACATCGGACAAGCGGCTAAGACTACTTGAACAACAATTAGCTGCCATTAGCCAAAGCGGAGGAAAGTACACTGGCGCACGCCTAACAGAAAATTACTTGGCATTAACAACTCAATTAACATTGCTAGCAGCTATTCTTCAGCGCATGCAATCGGAAATAGTGGACGTACTAACAGGAGTTCGCCACCACACTATAAGCCCAACATTGATTTCCCCTAAACAACTAAGGGATCACTTGGATCAAATACGGGATCATTTGCCATCAGATCAAATGTGTGAGGTAGCATTCTGGCTACCCCACAAAAGGCTGAGTGGTACGACACCCGCTGCGTCGTACCGTAGCCAGCCACTTACGCGCAAAAGAGTGAGCGATCGGTCTGATCGTTACGCGCCCTAACGCAAAAGTGAGCAAGAGGGCACTTGACGTGACAGCCCACAAAACTTGACGCCGACTTCACGTGAGACAGAGGGATGAGCCAGCGATTTTGGATTTTCTGCAAGAAGCGTTCAGGAGTTGGATTTTGGCACGCAGCCAGGTACGACGCGACCTACCCAGTGCAACCAAAAGTGCAACAGCAGCAGCAGCTATTTGCAGCAACAACAACACCAACGGCCATAGCAGCGGCTGCGACAGCCACCGGCACGGCAACAACAACAACAGCCACAGCCATAGCAGCGGCCACAGCAGTTACCGGCCAACATCGACATTAACAACGAAGAGCAACGGCAGCAACAACAACAACACCAGAGCCCACAGCCACAGCTCCCCGCAGCGACAACAACAACAACAGAGGCAACAGCAGCGACAACAACAACAGCGGAGTCAACAACAGCGGAGTCAACAGCAGCAACAACAACAACAACTACAGCAACTGCAGCAACAACAACACCAGAGCCCACAGCCACAGCTCCCCGCAGCGACAACAACAACAACAGAGGCAACAGCAGCGACAACAACAACAGTGGAGTCAACAGCAGCAACAACAACAACAACAACAGAGCGCACCGCCACAGCACACCGCAGCGACAACGGCCACCGCAGCAGAGTCAGCAGGAGCAGCAACAACAACAGCTGAGCGAACAGCCACTGCACCCGGTCGCAACGCCAGGCAGCCATACACACACGCCCCGACGACCACATACTCGCATACACACGCTCACACACACACGGCACACACACCCGTACACACGCACACCCACACGCAGGCAGGCACACACACACACACACTTGGGCCACCGCAGCGGACACACACACGGGTACACACGCCACACACACACACACACACACCCACACGCATACGCCTGTTACAGCGGGGTAAGTTGGCCCATGGCCAACCACATGGCCCACATGGGGCTGGCGTGAGGATCAGACTAGCGAATCTCCCGAGTTTTACTCTAGATTCTGCGATGTCTGCTCCTTGGTGTGTGTAGCGACAACCGGGTAATACCCGTGCGTTGCAGGTTGTGGCGGGGATGCATTCCGAGTCTTACTCTGTGCGTCCCAGATCCTTGCCTAGGCCAACCGCACGCGTCCCAGACGCGGCCGGTAAGGTGAGAGCGAGTCGAACGGGGTAAGGTGACCACTTGGTAAGGCTTCCGGGTTTTACCCTCAGCTGAACCAGGTGAATGCTTGGCCCCGATCCTCGTCGCTACCCCAAAACCCAAGGTTTTACGCCTCGTCGATGCCGAGGGACGGTATGAGGGGAGGAGTTGAGGAGTCTTCCGGGTGATCACCCTAGACCACCAACCCCTTTCCTTAGCCCGCTCCGATGGTGTCGACCCGGCCGCCACCACCACCCCTCTGACCCCCCCTATATGTCTGCGTATTGGTGTTCGATACCGGAGCGGCTCACTCCAGGGTCCCCGTAACTTACAAATTATCTGTAAATAACCCCGGACGCGACTGAGACGCCGACCCCGGCCGAGAAAACGTCCTTACAGATGGCGCCCGAGAAGGGACTCTGGAAGACTCCGTTGAGAAGGAGCCCCTCCCCATTTTGTGGCCTAAAGAACCACTTGTACAACGGTTGTACGGAAAAGGGGGGTCCGGGATCGATACCATTGCGCAGTGTTTTGTCATTGTCCTTCCCATGTCCTTACGGTTTTTTTGTGGTGTTTACATGTAATTTCTAATCGGAATCCTAGCCCAAACCCTTTTTCACCCCCTTCCTTTGCCCCGAAGTCCATGGTTCGAGCGCGTCGCGGCAGCCGGCGGCAGAAGGCTGCGTCGCCGCGCTGCCGATGGGACCCTCGCTGCCGACGACGGCAGAGCGTCGCTGCTGGTGCTGGCAGAGCGGCCGTTTGTGTATATAAGGCCGGCTGCTGGCACCAGAAAGTTAGTCTACCTCCAGCCTCCGAGCTGAACACATCAGTCGGTGCCAACAAAATTTATAATTCAACGATCCTTTTGAAAAGGATAATCCAGCAACGATCCTATTAAAAGGACATACCAGCAATGATCCTATTAGAAGGATATACAAGCAACGATCCTCTTCGAGGATAACCCAGCGACATCCATGCAACGATCCTCTTCGAGGATAACCCAGCGACATCCAAGCAACGATCCTCTTCGAGGATAACCCAGCGACATCCGAGCAACGATCCTCTTCGAGGATAACCCAGCCGCGATACTCCGCGAAGGGGAATATCTCAAGGACCTGAAAACAACGGCGACCGAAGGACCATGGTAGCGGTGAGTTGGGTTTACTACCGCCGGAGGGACGAACTAGTGTCCTTGGCAAGCGAGTTTGGGCTCGACGTAGAAGGGACCGTCACCGAGCTACGGAGCCGAGTGGCCAGCTTCATCAGTCGAAGTGAGCACCCGGACACACTTCTAGCCCGCTTCGAGGAACTGGCAGCGAAGTATCGGGACCATTCACCGTCATCCAAGGATAACAAGGCACGGTCACGGACGCCGAGCCCAACCCAACCGAAGATGAGTACCCCACCTACGACAAGGCCGGTCATTACAGTGACGAACACAGACGGGGCCGTGCCTGGACCCGACCCGACCCGACTAGCCGGTAGGTCACCATCGCGCTTACGCAACCACTCCCCACTCAGGGGACCGGAGCCCTCACATGGCATGTTGGCCGAGAAGATGCAACGCTGGGGCCTAACCTTCGATGGATCAACCGATCCATTGAACTTTATAAAGAGGGTAGAGGAACGAGCCGCGGTCCACCAGATCGACATATACAGCCTGCCCCTGCTGATCTCGGAACTGCTCACAGGAGAGGCCGAAAGCTGGTACCGGATAAACAGGATGCATGGGGAGACATGGACGCGGTTCCGAAAGGAGTTCCTGAAGTTCTACCTGCCCCCACGGTACTACGAACGCCTAGAGGACGAAATCCGGAACCACATGCAGCGCGACGGCGAGCCATTCAAACGCTTCATGGTGCAGCTGCGGTTGAGGATGCAACAGGCAGGATACTCCAACGAGCGAGAGTTGGACCGCCTTTACGAGAATCTGCTGCCGGAATACCAGCTGTACATAAGGAGGCATGAGGTAACCTGCCTAAGCCAGCTGACGCAGCTGGCTACCCACTACGAGATGGTCAGGGAGAGGGAAACCCAGCAACAACAAACTCGAAGGAAGCCGACGACAGGCCCCCGACCCCCCGCGCCTAGCCCACAGGAAACCCCGTCTGCCCCAAGACACCACAACCCCTTCCGGGACCACACTCTTCGGGCAAAAGAGGCCCACCCACCACAGGCCGATGACACCCCGATCGACGTACGTACCGCATGCCGAAGATGCGGACAACCGGGACACCCCGCCCACAGTTGCCGGAATCGGCAACTGCTACACTGTTGGCAGTGTGGGCGGAGAGGTGTCCGAACAATTGAGTGCTGCACACGGACATCGGGAAACGAAGTGCCTCCCTCCTAGATTCCGGACCAGGGGGGAGCGGCGAACACCAAGCAACGGAAGCAAACGGAGCCATTCGGCTCGAAAATGCGAGGATAGTAGCCAGGGTTAGCATGGAAGGCAAACCCTTCCTGCCTACTATCGACACTGGAGCAACGCGCAGCTTTGTCAGCGAGAAGGTTGCCCAACACCTTTCGGCAGAGGGGCTCAGGAAAATCCAGGTAGGGGTAAGTTTGGCGGATGGATCGCGCACGACCGTCACCAGGGCATGCATCACGGAGGTCGAGCTCGGAGACAAGCGCATCCGCCTGCCACTGTTGGTGATGCCTACCGTCTTGGACGAGCTCATCTTGGGCATCGACTTCCTTTGCGCGATACAGGCCACTCTGGCATTCGGGTCATCTGAGCTACAGATGACGAAGGAGTTGTTCCTGAGCCCAGCCGGACGTCGGAAACGAAGGACTACTACAGAAGATTCAGCCTCACCCACAGAACTGGTACCGCCCCCGATAGCCAAGCCAAGGGAGGATGACGCAAGCACCGCCAAGGCGCCCGAAGTCTGCAACCGCGAGGTGGCCGCCGAGCGTTCGCAGGCGGTAGCAGTTGACCAGGTGCCCGTAGTCAAGGACACAACGGAGAGACCGACCGAAGCCGGCGAGGAGATTGACCCCAGAGTGCAAGCATTTTTGGAGCGAGAGCTGGCGCTGTTTGATGAGTTGAAGGGAGTCTCTCACATTGCGGAGCATGTGATTACCATGCGAGACGAGAGGCCCATCAAGCAGCGCTACTACCCGAAAAAACCCGCCATGCAGAAGGTCATCTATGACCAAGTAGATGAACTATTAAAGAACGGATGCATAGAACCCTCCAAGTCACCCCATAGCTCCCCCATCGTGCTGGTAGGGAAGAAGACGGGTGACATCAGGATGTGCATCGACTACCGGCAGTTGAATGCACGTTCCATCCCCGACGCCTACCCCTTGCCACGCATCTAACACATCTTGGAACGGCTGCGGAATGCGAAGTTCATCAGCACCTTGGATCGGAAAAGTGGATACTGGCAGATTCCGATGGCCCGAGATAGTCACCAATACACCGCCTTCACGGTACCGGGACGAGGACTGTTTCATTGGAAGGTCATGCCTTTCGGCCTCCACTCCACCCCAGCCACCTTCCAACGGGCTCTCGATGGAGTCATCGGACCGGACATGGAACCATTCGCTTTCGCCTACCTGGACGATATTATCATCACCGGGACCGACATTGATGACCATCTACAAAAGCTGCAGGAGGTCCTTCGACAGTTGCGGGAGGCGAACCTGCGGCTGAACAAAGCCAAGTGCAAGTTTTTCCAGCGCAGTATTTCTTACTTGGGTCACGTCGTCAGCGAGCAGGGCATTCATACTGATCCAGATAAGATCGCCGCCGTCCGAAAGCTAACACCCCCTACGAATATTCGGGAACTGCGACGATGCTTGGGCATAGCGTCGTGGTACCGGAGGTTCGTGCCCAACTTCGCCGGAATCGTGCAGCCAATGTCGCTCCTACTGAGGAAGAGCAAACGCTGGGAATGGGGAGAACCACAGCAGGCACCCTTCAACGAGCTCAAGCGGCGCCTTACGGAGGCACCTGTCCTAGCGTGTCCCGACTTCGAGGCCAAGTTCGTGCTACAGACCGACGCCAGCGACTTTGGTATAGGGGCTGTGCTAACACAGGAAATAGATGGAGCTGAACGAGTTATAGCGTACGTGAGCCGGAGACTGTCCAAGCCCGAGGATAACTACTCGGCGACAGAGAAGGAGTGCCTCGCGATCGTCTGGGCCATTCGCAAACTGAGATGCTTCCTCGAGGGCTACCGCTTCGTCGTAGTGACGGACCACTTGGCGCTCAAGTTGTTGAACAGCATAGACAACCCGACTGGCCGAATCGCGAGGTGGGCGTTGGAACTGCAGCAGTACCAGTTCGACATCCACTACCGACGGGGGAAGTTGAACGTGGTCGCCGAGGCGCTATCTCGGCAACCACTGGAGGAGGCGTTGCAGACAGTACAGTTCGACACAGTCGACTGCCCATGGCTACGCAAATTGGTCCAGCGGATCAGGGATCAACCAGACAAGTACCCGGACTATGCGCTGGAGAACGGGCAAGTATACCGGCACCTTGGTCATCGCCCCCTGGAAGACGAGTACATCCCATGGAAGCTCTGCGTGCCCACGGATCAACGGCCCCGCGTCCTAAGTGAATGTCATGACGGCCCTACAGTCGGCCACCTTGGGATACGGAAGACCATCGGACGAGTCATGCAGCGGTACTACTGGCCCGGCCTGTTCCGGGACCTCACCAAGTACGTCCGACAGTGCGCCAAGTGCCAGCGGTACAAGGTGAGCCAGCTCAAGCCAGCCGGGAGGATGCTGACAAGACAGGGGGAGGAACCCTTCGCAACGCTCTGCGCAGATTTTGTCGGACCCTTACCCAGGTCGAAACATGGTAACACCATGCTACTAGTGTTCTTCGACCACTTTTCTAAGTGGGTCTAATTAGTACCCCTGCGCAAAGAAACAACGGCCTACCTGGAAAAGGCGTTCAGAGAAAGGATCCTGTGCAGGTTCGGAACACCGCGATGTTTCGTGTGTGACAACGGAACCCAGTTCACGAGCCGGTCCTTTACCCGATTCTGCAAACAACTAGGGATGGAGTTGCAGCATACCGCCCCCTACAGCCCCCAGCAAAACCCCACGGAGAGAGCGAACCGGACGATCAAAACAATGCTGGCGCAGTATATAAACACAAGCATCTCGGACACGACCAAGTTTAGCCCGGCCTACCTGGCGCAAGGACGTGAGCCCCGGCTACCCAACGCCTTATACGACCAAGTCACCCCTGGGAGCGGTCGTCAGGAAGTAGATCCCGAGACACGGGCTACGGAGCTGAAAGACGTTTTCGATACCGTCAAAAGGAACACACAAAGGGCTTCTCAGGACCAGGCGAAGGAGTACAACTTTCGTCGCCGGGATTGGCGACCTACTTTGGGTACACGGGTCTTGGCCAAACACCACGTGTTATCTAACGCAGCGGAAGGGTTTGCCGCGAAGCTGGCACCAAAATTCGACGGGCAAAACCAGGTCGTAAAATTCGTCTCCCCAAATGTCGTAAGGATCCGACATGAGGAAACGAAAAGACGTCGCGTTGCCAATCTGGCGGACTTAAAGCCATTCCACGCAGACAATGGCGAGGAAGACCCGGAAACTACGCTCGACCTAACTCCCGTTCCTTTCCCAACCTCCTCACCCAGTGTGACCCGAGAAAACCCACTAATCGCAGATGAAGACGTAAATCTCAACCTTGTGGTATTTACAGAAGAGATGTCGGAAGCCGAGGGACACATCCTCTTTGGCTTGGAAGGGCATTGGCGAAGGTACACAGACCCGGTGGGCTACGTGTCGGAGGATAGTCGGAATACCGACATCTTTGTCCCCTCGGATGAGCTCCCCGACTCAGCCCTCGGTGTCACCCTGCCACCGCTTAACCTAGAAGGGGACCTCGGACTGGACTTCGGCTGGTTGGACGACAGCGCTATGGACGAGGCGTTGACGAGTACGCAGGATGATGTCGGGCTGGACGACCTTCTTCACTATTGATTGGGTGATGGCCCCGGAAGCATGGCGAGTTATTGGGACCGGAGGGTTACTGCCGCAGGAAGTCCTGGAAAGCGTCCAACACGCCGTCCGGCACAACACCCACCGAGTTGTGAAATACCTTATGGAGGTGGACAACCAGGGCTTCCAGGTGAAGGTGTCCGCGGCCGGTAAGGTCACCGTCCGTCATCGCCACCCGAAGTAAGGGGGGGGTGTGAGGTAGCATTCTGGCTACCCCACAAAAGGCTGAGTGGTACGACACCCGCTGCGTCGTACCGTGGCCAGCCACTTACGCGCAAAAGAGTGAGCGATCGGTCTGATCGTCGCACGCCCTCAAAGCGCAAAAGAGAGCGATCGGTCTGATCGTTACGCGCCCCTAACGCAAAAGTGAGCAAGAGGGCACTTGACGTGACAGCCCACAAAACTTGACGCCGACTTCACGTGAGACAAAGGGATGAGCCAGCGATTTTGGATTTTCTGCAAGAAGCGTTCAGGAGTTGGATTTTGGCACGCAGCCAGGTACGACGCGACCTACCCAGTGCAACCAAAAGTGCAACAGCACCCGAAGTGCAACAGCAGCAGCAGCTATTTGCAGCAACAACAACACTAACGGCCATAGCAGCGGCTGCGACAGCCACCGGCACGGCAACAACAACAACAGCCACAGCCATAGCAGCGGCCACAGCAGTTACCGGCCAACAACGACAACAACAACGAAGAGCAACGGCAGCAACAACAACAACACCAGAGCCCACAGCCACAGCTCCCCGCAGCGACAACAACAACAACAGAGGCAACAGCAGCGACAACAACAACAGTGGAGTCAACAGCAGCAACAACAACAACAACTACAGCAACGGCAGCAACAACAACACCAGAGCCCACAGCCACAGCTCCCCGCAGCGACAACAACAACAACAGAGGCAACAGCAGCGACAACAACAACAGTGGAGGCAGCCATACACACACGCCCCGACGACCACATACTCGCATACACACGCTCACACACACACGGCACACACACCCGTACACACGCACACCCACATGCAGGCAGGCACACACACACACACATTTGGGCCACCGCAGCGGACACACACACGGGTACACACGCCACACACACACACACACACACCCACACGCATACGCCTGTTACAGCGGGGTAAGTTGGCCCATGGCCAAGCGTAGAAAGTGAGCCCCCACACATTACCCCCCCCCCACAGTTATGAAGAAATAAAGGAAATAAGTATAATTTATTTGTGATTTGTGTTAAATTTATTGTGTAATCCCTGTTCTTCCTCCCCTTTCAGCGGGTGGTCGAAGCCTCTGGCTTCGGGTCACCTCACCACATGGCCCACATGGGGCTGGCGTGAGGATCAGATTAGCGAATCTCCCGAGTTTTACTCTAGATTCTGCGATGTCTGCTCCTTGGCCGGTTCCGTGTGTAGCGACAACCGGGTAATACCCGTGCGTTGCAGGTTGTGGCGGGCTGGGGTAAGGGAAGCTGGGATGCATTCCGAGTCTTACTCTGTGCGTCCCAGATCCTTGCCTAGGCCAACCGCACGCGTCCCAGACGCGGCCGGTGAGGTGAGAGCGAGTCGAACGGTGTAAGGTGACCACTTGGTGAGGCTTCCGGGTTTTACCCTCAGCTGAACCAGGTGAATGCTTGGCCCCGACCCTCGTCGCGACCCCAAAGCCCAAGGTTTTACGCCTCGTCGATGCCGAAGGACGGTATGAGGGGAGGAGTTGAGGAGTCTTCCGGGTGATCACCCTAGACCACCAACCCCTTTCCTTAGCCCGCTCCGAGGGTGTCGACCCGGCCGCCACCACCACCCCTCTGACCCCCCCTATATGTCTGCGTATTGGTGTTCGATACCGGAGCGGCTCACTCCAGGGTCCCAGTTACTTACAAATTATCTGTAAATAACCCCGGACGCAACTGAGACGCCTACCCCGGCCGAGAAAACGTCCTTACAAATGTTACCAGTGATTTCATCCAACGTAATTCAACTATACAGAATTATGCGAGCAGAAGGCACAGCCACCGACACTCATGTGATATTCAGAGTAATATTACCACTAGTGTCAACATCAATATTAGAACTGTTTAATACCCGTTTTACACGATGAAGTTTTTGCTACTGAAACATTCGCTTGTAGGCAAAGGGAGTAGAGGGGTAACAACTGCAAGCAATGCTACATGACTTTTGTAGGAATGATTTAATTTTCTCATTTTGCTTTGCCTTATTCCGACTGCATGTAAACACAGAGTTGCACAGTGTTTGATGTGAACAATAAAGTTATCGATACGAAATATCTCACAAGCAAATATTAGCGCAAATAGTAAATACATTGTTGTGGCCTATAAATTATTAATAAAAATGTTTTGGACCAAAGAACTTGTTGAATTCGGAGCGAAATGTATGTTTATCGACAATAAATTTAAATCAGAGTTGCATTTACAAAGAAAGAATAGAATGAAAAATCTGGCTGTGCTGCACGCAACGTAGACATTAGCATCAGTACTTTTGGTACCGTCATAAGTCAAGTGAGGAAAAGCTTTGACCGCTTTGGCGACATCAACATACCAAACACCACTAATGTACCGTCAACTAAAACCAACACATCGGAGTACAAGGTAAAAGAAGATATGGATCTGGACGACTTACAGCTAAAACTTGCAGCACTCAACAAAGAAGATTTGCCCAACCAAATAAGCTCGGTCCAACACCATCATATAGCCGCTTACGCTGCTTTATTGATATCGGTCATTATATTTTGCGCCTATGCAATGCAGAAGCAACGCCTATGGACCTTTCAACCCACAACCACAAGGAATGAGGCCACCGATACATCCGCTCCATCAGCATTCCCAAGACGATTTACACTGGATTTAGAGGATGGTTGAAAATCGTTTTAACGGTCGGGAGAATGTTAAGTCGTGTACAAGTCAGCACACATTTATACAATATTACAAGACATCAAATAACTGCACATGGCTATGTAAGAATAACACACAAACTATTAACACATGTAAAACTATGTCAAGACCATACACAATACCCTATATTTATTGACACAATAAAACTGTAACCAATACCAAATTATGCTGAACACACAGAATATCGCTGACTGCACAATGCACAATATGTGTCGCAATAATAGCGGTCAGCCAATCCGGTAATTGCTAAATATGCTATTCTGCATTGCTTGCAACTGCTGAGTATACAATAACCTAATTTTAATTGACAACACACACCTGTAAGCTAAGCTATTATTACCTATAAATATTGTTACTTTTTCGTTAATAAAATCAGTGTTCTTAGTAAAACCTACAAGAAACATTCATTATTTCTCCGTAGTCCACCTGGTATCAAGTGCCAGTTACAACGCCTTTTAGCAGTCAGTTTATGTACTGAATGCTTCCCAACTTCTTCTACATACACAAACACAGTTGTAACACCTCTACTCCCTTTGCTTACAAACGAATGATACATTGGAAAAAAGTTCATCGTGTAAAACGGGTCTAAGAGCTCGGTGCCTGTTGCTTAGAAGAACAACTGTAATGCTGTTTCCCACTTTAAGTATTTACATACAATGGTAAGGGAATTGGTTTTGCATTTTAGTTTATATTTAATGTGAACAAAGAAAGTTACTTTTTGGATCAGTGAGTTTTTTAATATTCTGGTTTTCGTATTATATACATATACTAGGTGAACCGGCAAACGTTGTTTTGCCATGCATATTATTTCTAGGAAACATATTTTCAGTTCAATAAAAATAAATATATTTAGGATATTCACAAGCTATGCTATGTGCGTAAAGTACTATGTATAATACACTGTAATTAGTGAGAGCACTTTTTACGTTTCTTTTGTCGTTATTGTCGTATGTGTGCCCAGTCAGCTGTTTGCCAGTTCGATGACAATACAATCGATAGTTAAAGTGAATTGAGCAACTATTTTGTATTAAGCTACTATAATACAAAAATGAATAAAACAAAACTAAACTGACTGAAAAACAATTTGATTTGTGTTTTTGATCAGAATGACAAGAGCAGGGTTTCCAAGAAAATTATTTGTGTGTAAAATTAATTAATTTAAAATTTACTGTCTTTTACAACCAGTAAATTGCTCAGTATGACCTAATTTCATTAGATCAATAATCTCGAAAACAGCTGTTTTCATACATAGTCTGGCAACCACTCAGTAATACATATAGTACAATTGTATCAAACATACCCAGAGGCATAATTGCATTGTTCAAAATGCTTCTGTGTGTTTGTTGTAAAGTTTCAAATAGCAACAGAGTACTTTACGCTCATAGCATAGCTTGAGAATACAATAATTGTTAACTATTTCCGTTGCTCCAAATGATGTCATTTGGAAACATGAATTGAATGTGCGAATTGACTTCAGGAACATGCTAGAATCTGAATTTGTACCGATAAGTAAACCGTGCAATGGCTCAGGTGGTGTTTCAATTTCGGTTATTTGTACTTTTCCTGATGAGCAACACATCCCAACTGGCTCATTATTATACCCCGAACCCATGAAATGGGTAAAAGGGGTATAATAGTATTGTGCAAAATTATGTAACTGGCAGATGGAACCATCTCCGACCTTATAAATTAAATCTCTAGAGATTTTGGCTCGAGCAGATTTTCAAATCTCTAAAAAAAACCGTAGGTGTGCCAGAAGTTAGAGAGATTTTATTTTTCGGTAAAATGTTTCGGAGCAAATACGTAAAACGAAAATGACCAAAAAGAGTTGCTACCTTTCAAAAATGACAATTGCCTAAAATGAATTTGCCATTTGTATACTTTGATACCCAAGGTCTCATAGTCAGGGGTGTGCCAGCCATCAAAACCAACTCGATTCCAACCCAAAACCAACCTCGAGCTGGTTTTAGGTGTGCCAGAGCCCAGTTCAAGATGATTTTGAAACCTCAAGAAATTTGGCCCGAGATTTGGTTAATTTAAGCAATGTTAAATGATTTGGTTAATTTAAGCAATGTTAAATGTCTAATGAATAACAGCTGTTACTTTTTCGAAATGTAATTTTCAGCTTAGTTGCATATTGCACATACATTTGAATTTAATACATGTTTTAATTCATGATTTTTGATATTAATAAATCTTTAACAAATCTCTAAAACTATTTGCCGTTCTGTGTAAGCGTGCAAAGCCGTCCCTAACAAAGGAGCTGCCACCTTGTTTGGTTAACAATAACTATTATTCGGAGTCTTTAATAGATAAATTTTAAAGACCCTTTTTTGTGACAAATAAACATAAAAAAATCGTACTTTAAGGTAACAAAATTGCATGGTTGAGCAGTGTACAGTTTGTTGTAAATTTAACTAAGTTATTGCAGCAAACCTTTTTTTTATGAGGTGGCAACGGTGGTGAGGTGGCGGTGTTTGTTAGGTGTGTAAATGTCTACAGTAAGAAGAAGAACTTAATTTATGGAAAGTCATTG
Organism: Scaptomyza hsui; assembly: GCA_018152825.1. NCBI lineage: Eukaryota > Metazoa > Arthropoda > Insecta > Diptera > Drosophilidae > Scaptomyza > Scaptomyza hsui. The sequence continues at coordinate 540,100 of JAECXO010000183.1, read as the reverse complement.
AGCAGCCAAAATGTAGGTTAAATTAAAATTGCATTTAATTACTTGTACATTTATTTTATTATTGGTCCATAGGGGAAAACACCGTTCACCTTTTGCACTTTTAAAATGTAAACAAAATCAGATTCGCCATTTACGAAGCAAGCTGACATAGCAGGGCTGTCAAGCAACATGAGTTACTTGGCGGGCAAAATATTAAATATTTGTTTTGTATAAGAACTTCAAGAGATAAGACCTAACATATTTTTATTTAACCATTTATTAAATATAACACTAATGCCATGAGGCCAACCTTGAAAACAATGACAACAATAGCAAATACATTTTAGGCAATTTTCATTTTTGAAAGGTAGCAACTCTTTTTTGCCATTTTCGTTTTACGTATTTGCTCCGAAACATTTAACCGAAAAATTAAATCTCCCTAACTTCTGGCACACCGACGGTTTTCTTTTTAGAGATTTGAAAATCTGCTCGAGCCAAAATCTCCAGAGATTTCTGGCACACCCCCGAGTATATTGGTTTTGTGCAATGTCCGTCATGGTGTCTGTCCGTCTGTCCGTCCGTATAAACGCAACTTTTTTAGACCCATCCCCCATTATTCTAGAAATTGGAAACGCCCATAGTTTCCACATTATTTGAGCAGGAGCCACCAAAGTATGTGTCAAGATAGATAGTGAAGCTTTCCAACAAACTTCAACAAAATTTTGGATGCCACGCCCACACCTTTCGCCCCCCACCACCCGCCGTTGTTAAAACGGCGTGTATCTTCCACATTTTTTGAACTAGAGTCACCAAATTTGGTAGGAAGATATATGGTGACATCTACAAAAGATCTGCATCAAAAATTTCGATGCCACACCCACGTCTGCCGCCCACCATTTAAATGGCGTTCCTCAGGGCCTCGTACTTGGGCCGACACTATACGTACTCTACACAGCAGACATCCTAACATGCAGAGGCCTAACAATATCAACCTTTGCTGACTATACAGCTATTCTAAGCCGCTCCAGATGCCCACTGCAAGCAATAACACAACTTGCTCGTCACATCGTTAACGTAGAAAACTGGCTATTTGACTGGCGAATTAAGGTAAACGAACAAAAATGTAAACATGTAACTTTCACCCTAAACAGGCAAGACTGTCCACAACTCACGCTTAACAACACTCCACTCCCGAAAGCACACGAAGTAACGTACCTGGGAGCACACTTGGACAGAAGACTTACATGGCGCACGCACATTGAAGCTAAGAGAACTATGGCTGCCAGCTATGGGGTAACGCGTGCAGCAGTAACATCGACATCGTCCAAAGAGCCCAGTCGAAGATCCTGAGAACTATCACCGGGGCACCGTGGTACGCTCGCAACGAAAACATACAAAGGGACTTAAACGTACCACTGGTCAGGGAAGTCATAGCGGAACACAAGGAAAGGTACTTGAGCAAGCTCTCATCGCACCCAAACAATCTCGCACCCTAACACGTGCAGCCGATCCCGGCTTCATCGTGATGATCTTCCTACCCAGCGATGAGCTGAGGAACGCGATTCCAATCTACCAGTTCAAAAAGAAACTGTTAGTAATTAATGTTTGTAAGATTTGTAAACTTTTTGTCAGTTCCTTGTTCTTATATATTAAGGGATATTATCAAAAATAAATAGCAAAGTTCAAAAAAAAAAACATGGAACAAAAAAAAAGGAACTCATGTTGCTTGACAACCCTGCTATGACAGCTTGCTTGAACAGCTGTTCTACGTTCTTCGTAAACGGCAAATCTGGTTTTGTTTACATTTCAAAAGTGCAAAAGGTGAACGGTGTTTTCCCCTGTGGACGCATAATAAAATAAATGTAAAGCAATAACTAAATGCAATCTTAATTTAACTTACATTTTGGACGCTCAATGACTTTCCATAAATAAAATTCTTCTTCTTACTGTAGACATTTACACACCTAACAAACACCGCCACTTCACCACCGTTGCCACCTCATAAAAAAAAAGGTTTGCTGCAATAACTTAGTTAAATTTACAACAAACTGTACACTGTACACTGTACCAGAGATATCGAAGATTGAAGTTTAGTCACAGATGCATACAGACAATGACTGTACGCGTTAAGTATAAGGTTCGTGGTATCTCCTAGTCGGGAAATCTCGACTAGAGCCTTCTTACTTATTAAATTGGAGTGCATGACAATGCGGGCATTCCTTTTCCAAAGTACCAATAACAACTTTAGAATGAGCATAATATTCAACATCACGCTCATACTGTAATGCTAGTCAAAGAAATAACTTTGATGTAACTGCTTGATGAACTTGGCGTTGTTGGTCAATTCCTCTACGTCTGTCGACTACGTATCTGCGCGTAAAGGCCTATTTACTCTTGACTTAACTTAACTTAACTTAACTTAACTTAACGTAACTTAACTTAACTTAACGTAACTTAACTTAACTTAACTTAAGGAATGTATGCGTTTACTCTTGACTTAACGTAACTTAAGAAATCAGTGTGTCAGTGCTGTAATTATGTTAGCAGTGTAGTCAAACAAAGAAAAATAAACAGCTCGTTAGCTCATTTTGAAAAAATTAATTATGGATAAAGTTGCAGTAGCATTTAGAGTTGAGGACAACACGTCCTCGCTTTCAAATAATGTTGGCAGCGACTCCTCTGATCGCCTTTCACAGATATAAACTTTAACAAACAATCATATCAATGCAAAAACCAATTCAACAATTTTTATCAATATACTAACCATTGCAAACAATTTCTTTGGCAATTGCAGCCCAAATTTCTCTTTGTTAATTTAAATTTTTTAAGTCTTTTGACTTGTTATCATTTTTAAAATTCATCTTAATCATTAAGATGCATTGTCCATAGTTCATAATATGTCAAATATAAATTAATATATTTTAATATATATATATATATATATATATATATATATATATATATGTATATAATTATGTACTCTTGACCCTTAAAATTCATAATTTAATACATAATAAATGCCGACAGCCAATATTTAAAATTAAAATTTGGCGCGCTTTTGTATCTGCCTACAAAACACAGGCAATTTCTGTTTTTGCACTTTCTGTGTGCATGTGTGCATTCTTTATATGTAAATGAGCAACTGCATGGTAGTTTTGTTCCAAATTGCATGCTGGTGTCATATAGCTAATATCTCGAAAGAGTATGTATGACCAGAAAGAGCAAAAACAGAAATTGCCTGTGTTTTGTAGGCAGATAAAAGTGCGCACCAACTTTAAATTTTAAATATTGGCTGTCGGCATTAATTATATATTTAATTATGAATTTTAAGGGTCAACTATGGACAATGCATCTTAATGATTAAGATGAATTTTGCAAATTAAAAAAAAAAATAATAAATTAATTACATTATTTTTATAGCTTCCTTACTTTTTATAAAATTGTTCAAAATCATATAAATTGATGCAGGTCAAGAATAGCCAAGGCAATTGTTACGCATACTTTCAAATGTGCTGCACATGAACATACACATGCACACACACATTGATATGCGTTGCTAGAAAAGTAACAAAATCCCAAATCACTTGAGAGCCACCAAAAACTGAAAAAATATGCATGCGCACATACACACACACATGTATATGTGTATTTAGGCATACATTCGCCCTAATGATTTTTGCTTCATTTGAGCTCGGAGCCACCAAATACAGAAAACATGCACATGTGTTGTTGTTGTTCGCACTCTGCTGCTGCTATCCCCCTTCCACAATATACAGCCGCTCAGAGCAAACAGCATACAGAAACATACATACATATGTATATACACCTAACGGCGATCTTGTCGCTGACATACAGACGTATACACAGCAAATTGCTGGCACTCCGTCTGTACCGAGACAAGCGCCGGCGCATGAATGACTTGCACTTTTTTAGCTACGCAAATGGTCTGCGAAATTTGCGTTCGGCTCGCTGCTTTCAGCAGGCGAATGATGGTTGCTCCTCCACATCGAATTTTTTCGGCAGTTGGGAAAACGCGATTTGACTCCTCTACGTATACCTACTTAATGCTATAAGTAACGAGTAGGTATAACGACAACGAGCGAATTGTTGTTGGTGGGATACATGTATATGCGATCGAAGCGCAAAGCAATATGCCGATAACAACGAAGAATAACGCTTTGCGTTTGCTAACTGGCAATTGCTGCGCGCCACGCTAGCTTTGCCTGCATAATATGATCTTTGTATGTGTATATGAAATAAATTTGTTTAATTTTTGCCTTCGCTAGCTTCGCCGAGATTTTCGTAATTTTGTTCTTTCTCTATGCCCTTGAATATGCAAGTGTCTATGTATTGAAATACAAAAAGGAATATGCCGATTAACGAAAAGAATAACGCTGTGCGTTTGCGTTCTTGCAATTTCTGCGCGCCAGCCAGTGCATATGGTTTTGCCTATGTGAGTGTAGGACAGGCGCGCCAGCGTAAAGCAAGTAGCGGTAAAAATGCATTAGTATTTGTATACGTGTCACTTGTTTCATTTTTTTTCTGGACTAGCTTCGCCGAGATTTTCGTAACTTTGTTTCCACAATTTACTTGACTAGCTCGCTAGGAGATACCCTATACCTTAAATGCTATAAAAAAAGAAAAACGACATGGCCAAATCGAGTCGAGCCTTATGATGCTGATCAATAATATATATATATAATTTGGTCGGAAATAATTCCTTTTGCATGTTACATACATTCCCCAAAACCAATATACCTGTCTCGTCTGTACAATGCTGTGTGTATACACATCGAGAATGGGCAATTTCAAAAGAACGAAACATCAACATTTGCTGGTAGCTGAGACGTAAAAACGGCACACAGTAAAAATACCCTTAGTGTCAATATTTAAGTATAGTCAATGAAATCTCCTAATATATATTTTTCATATAAAGTTAACTTATTTTAAGTATTTAAATAGAAAATACGTTTATTTTATTCCGTATTTATGTTCAACATATTCAGCTAAATAATGCAATACCTAGTTGCCAAAATGTTAATAAACATATCTGTGGTCACATGGAAGAGTAGCTTAAGTCGAAAATTTAAGTTTTGAGATATCGCCAATTTTGTGTATTTTTTATCTAATTGATTTTTGTGAAAAATTATATGCTGAAATGTTGCTAATAAGTTTATTAGAGAAGAAAGGTACAAGTTTTAAAAAATATTTGGGAAATAGAGAAGATTTGACACCTTTTATACATAAGGTACCGTTTATTTGTAAAGTCTCGACGCGTCGCTTTGAATTAACAGCTTATGTGTACATAAGCTGTTTTGCAATATTGTTTTTTTTTTTATTTCATCGAATTGCATTTCATCATAAGAACTATTATTATTATTATGTTGGGGGTAATAGCACAGTGACCTATGGATAGATCTATTGTGCCCCCTTCTTGGCTTATAGCTCTTCCATCAGATCCAGCTCTTGCATGAAAGCTAGTATTTTTGCTGGATCGATGGTCTCCACGTAACTAGGTTTAATGACGTGTTTTCCCAGGAAACTACTTCTTTTTCTCGCTATGGCCATGCAATCCGCCATTATGTGCAAGGAGGATTCTTCCTCCATGTCACAGAACCTGCATGCGCCGTTACTGGCTATTCCTAGTTTAGCTAGGTGACCCCTTAGTCTACAATGTCCTGTCAAAAGACCGGTGAGTATCCTAAGTCTATTTTTCCCCATGGTTATGACTTGCTTAAATAGTTTTAGATTGTAGCTACCTAAGCGTCACTTGGCTTGTCTGAGTCCTGGAGTCCTTGTCCAGCTCATTTCCCGCAGGTGTCTCTCTTCATTTCTAAGTTCCTGTCGTATTGTGCTTCTACCTTCTCCACAATACGGCTCGGGTCCTATGAGGGGTGTTGCCGCCCCCATTCTTGCTTGTTTGTCCGCCTCCTCGTTCCCTGCTATGTCAACGTGTCCAGGGACCCATCTTAGGGCTAGCCTTTTGTGTGATCCCAGACGGTCTAGCTTGGTTCGTACCTCCCGAACTACTTTTGACCTGATTTCAGTCCTACTAAGTGCCTTAATTGCTGCTTGACTATCGGAGAGGATAGCTATATCCCTGTTCCGATAGTTAGTCATAAGAACTAACACTCACTTAAAATTGCTTTATACTAGAATAATATTTCATTAAAAAAACTTATTTTAACATTAGTTGTTTGAAAATAATTAGTTTATTTTTTTGAATTTGAATATTTATGCAGCTTAAGTCTATATAAGTGGAATAGTTATATGATGAACGGAAGATCGAAATATGTAGAAAAAAAAACTATGTGCACTTAAGATGTTTTGACAAATGCATCTCTCTTTCAAAAAACTTAAGCTAAAAAGTAAACGCACATAATTTTGTGAAGAAACATTATTTTTCAAAACTGATTAAACAGATTTATGCGCTTTGACATCTATATACCTCCTATTGCAATAACTCAATTCGCGCTTAAGTCGACTTAAGCTACTCTTCCATGTGACCACAGATATATTTCAAACATCATGTTTAGGTATATTGCATTTATCTATACAATTACGCTAAGTTCAAATGAAGTCAAACTACCCTTCCTTGCTAGGGTAGCAGCAAGCGACTGAATCAAAAGACTAAAATTTGCGAAACTCAACTTCTACGACAACAACAAGAGAAATGCATTTAGGCAACAACTAATCTTTGTCTCGCACATCGCACACTTTCAAGGCCAAGTTTACTGTTTTGTCACTACTCTATGCTCCGCCCCTTTGTTGTGATCAGCTATTTTTATCAGTTCTCTATACACCGAGCTCTCTTTTAAAATGCAGAACAACCGCTAAACGTTAGCAGTAAACAACAAAGCTAATCGTCGGAACATTCCTTTTCAAGCAGTGTAAAAAAAGAGCGGGACGTTCGCTCTAGGTAATATGTTATCTTTGTTATAAATATCTCGCACGGCTCTCACTGATCGGTTGATGACTCAAATTGGCGTGTTTTTGGCATTGCTCTAATATATAAAATTCTCGTGTCACAATGTTTGTAATTTAACTCCTCCGATTTTCGTGAAATTTTATGTGCTTTCGATTATAAGTTGCTTTTATACTTTGATTCCGAAGGTCTCATAGTATATTGGTTTTGTGGAATGTCCGTCATGGTGTCTGTCCGTCCGTCCGTCAGTCCGTATGAACGCAAATTTTTTCTACACCCGTAAAGCTAGAGACTTGAAACTTTGCAATTATGTTTGTCTATAGGCGAGACAGATAAAGTGTTAAGATCGGGGTGCCAAGCCTACTAGGAGGCTGGGAAATCGATAACTGAAAACCGATAGGACCAAATATTTCTCACATTCCTGCAGCTAGAGCTACCAAATTTTGCACGAAGATAGTTAGACCCGTTTTACACGATGAACTTTTTTCATTGATTTGTTGAATGTAACATTCGTTTGTTGGCAAAGGCATAGACAAATTAACTAACAAGACTGGAAATAAGCACTGGTATGCTATTTAAATAACATTCTGCGTGGTAGGAGGGCTCCTTCGTTCAGTTGTTTCGTCGATTTCCCTCGCATACTCGGCGGCAACCAACTGGTGCGTAGAGAAGTACCAGTAAAATTAAAGCGGCCATTATTGTTTAGGTTTTTGTTTTGATTGCAAAGTGTGTGATGCGCGAGACAAAGATTACTTGTTGCCGTACGTATTTCTCTTGTTGTTGTTACAGAACTTGAGTTTTGCAATTTTAGAGTTTTGCTTCGATTTGCTTGCTGCTGCCTTAGATGGGAGGGTAGCTTACATTTCATTTTAACTTTGCGTTTTTGATTAGATAAATGCAAGAGCCTTTGATATGGTTTCCAAATATTATGCTTACTAGTATTTTGGATATATGGAAGGGCATTTTACAATACTGAATTCAAAACTAGTATTAATATTAATTAAAAGGTATTTTGTAATCAAATACTAAATATTAGTATTCATAATACTAAACTTATGTGTTGTAATTATATTGACTAGGAGTGAATATTTCGATAAAGGATACTTTAAGGTCTGCGCAGTTTGTGTGTCTCAACCACAGCACCAGCAAATATGTATACGCTTGTCTTGTTGTTTTTTGCCTATTGCGTCAATCCGCTTGCTGCTGCGTAACACAAGAGGGTAGTATAGACTTAAGTTCACTTTTCGTCATTAAATTACAAAGCGCAGAAATTATACCTTTAATAACAAGCACATATATAGTAAATTGTCGTTATCATAGAAATATATATTTGTGATGTTATGAACTATAACTGAATATTTGGACACAGGGTATTTTTTCTTTGTGCAATTTGTGCGTCTAGTTGTGTTTTGTCTATTTTCGATGCATGCATGTATTTATTCGTTCGCGATTATACCCTCAGCTTGTGCGTCAGTCTGTAGACAATTTAAAAAGTAGCGGAACGAAACCGGCATGGTCTTTGAGCTCTAGTTCGCTACTAGAATATACCCTACACTCATGCTTAGAACGGACAGTCATTGTTTGTCTATTCTGTAACTTAACTTCAGTCTTCGATATCTTCGATGAATGATAAGTTGCCGCAGATTTTCAATATTTTGTATTAAGTACTTGTCTGCAAGATAGATGTGTTCATTCAGATGGACAGACAAATCAAGAACATATATATTTTATGGGGTCAGAGCTGCTTACTTTCGCCTGTTATATATTCCCTTTTTTCGCATAAAGAAACAGACTCAGCTCGCGAAATGGCGGCAAGCCTCGAAGAATAAGCAAAGAAGCAAGAATCTAAACGAAACCAAATAAGTTTCGTTAAAGGGGGAGAAGCGTTTGCGTCTTGCGTTTTTATTTACAGGGCCTTAACATGAACAATTCTGGTTACCAATCTTGTTACATTAATTTGTCTTTGGGCAAAGGGCGTAGAGGGGTTACAACTGCAAGCAATGCTACATGACTTTTGTAGCAATGATTTATTTCTCTCATTTTGCTATAACTGCTATTCCGATTGCATGGAAACACAGAGTTGCACAGTGTTTCATGTGAATAATAAAGTTATCGACAACATATCGCACAAACATATATTAGCGAAAATAGTAAATACATTGTTGTAGCTTATAAATTGTTAATAATTAATTGTTATTTATTTTGTACTCTTATTAAATCAATTAGATGTTAACAAATAAAAAAAATCTATGGAAAAGATGTATGTTTATCGACAATAAATTTAAATCAGAGTTGCATTTACCATACAAAGAAAAAATTTAATGGAAAAAGATCATCATGTAAATGCGAGCAGATTAGCGAAGAAGTCTTAAAACAGAATGAAAAATAAAAAAAATCATCAAAAAAGTTCAATGTGCAAAACTGGTCTTAGTCACGGACCTAAAAAAACTGCATCAAAATTTTGGATGCCACGCCCACTCCTTCTGCCCATAGCCTCCCTGCTCTTTAAAATTGGAAACGCCTATACTTTTTAAATTTTTTGGTCTAGAGCCACCAAGTTTTATGTCAAGATAGGTAATGAAGTTTTCCAAAAAACTGCATCAAAAATTTGGATGCCACGTCCAAATAAGCTACCCGCCCTACATATAAAATCGGAATCAGCCATATCTTTAACAGCTTTTGAGCTATAGCCACAAAATTTGGTAACATAATAGCTGCCGATGTTTACCACCCGGCCCACCACTTTCACCCCTGTATTTCCCATTTGCAAGCAGACTGCTTTCAATCCGTTCTTTTACTAATATCAAAGTATTCCGCAGTCGGTTGTGTCCGACTGCAACGCTTACACTTGTTTTATTTTATAAATATAGGCTTGCATAGCTTACAAACTCTAAAACTACTTACTGTTTGTCAGTTCGAGCGAGTGCAGTATTAAAGATTGTTATAAAATGCTTCGGTCTAGTAATGGAAACTGTAAATGGAACCTTTTGAAAATAATAATTGATATTAATGGCCTGTAATACGTTACATCAAAGGTGGTTTTTATACTCTGATACCGAAGGTTAGGATTATATTGGTTTTTCGCAATGTTCGTCATGCTGTCAGTCCGTCTGTGTGAACGCATCCCTTTGAAGCTAGCGACTTGAAACTTTTCGACTATCTCTGTCAGATAAAATGTGAAGATTGTGATGCTACTCACACTGGGGGGTGAAAAAGCGAAAAAATCTAAAGCTGAAAATCGATTAAACCATATATTCCCCACGTTCTTAAAACAAGAGTCATCAAATTTCTCGAGAGCCACCCCTAATTGCTCCACCGCATTGTAAAATCGGGATCGCCTAGATTTCTGACAGTTATGAAGCTAGAGTCACTTCATTTCTTGAAAAGTTTTCCCCCAAAGATGTGCATCAAACTTTCCTTAAACGCAGCGACTACACCTGCCACCCCAGTACACCCTCTTTGCAAGCAGTCTCCTTAACAACCGGTTTTATACTGGTATCAGAGTATTTCGCAGTCTGTTTAGCCCGACTGAAACGTTTTTACTTGTTTTTTATTTTTTAATTTAATAAAGAACTTACTTTAAATCCAGGCTCATCAAAGCATGGAAACAGTCGTCGTGCATAATTTGGCCTTAAGTTAGTAGCAAAGTATATAAAGTTTGAATATGTTCCCTTAAAAAGTCCGATCGGGCTTTCCCAAATATGTCCATTAAAGGGAATTTGTAAAATACACTCAGTGTCTTGCTTTATTGTTTCCTTAAGGTGAATTATATAAATCGTTTTTTTTGGAGCCCGACTGCCGCGAAGAACCCTGGTGTCTGCCAATTCACTAAAAAGATATTGATCAAAGTATTAAAACAATTTTTTAAACCTAAATTTATTTGAATACCTGATGTTTCTATCAGCTTTTTCAAGAATAATTTTCCTGTCGTTTATATTCAAATCGTAATGAGCATGAATCGATATTTTTTTTGAATCGGAATTCCATCTTAAATTTATCTTTATTAGTCCACTGAATGTACTTTCTTCATAGTTAGGCTCGAAATGAATTTCATAACTTAGCGGTATGATATCTTTGGGTAAACGATCTTCTGTAATCATTGCAAATGAAGACGAAGAATCTATGCTGCGCTTCACGACTCCCTACAATAAAAAATTGGTTTTATTTATATATTTTGTAAACTAAGAAGACCGTAAATTTGTTTATTTTTATTAACTAAAGAGTGCGTTAGCGGGCTCGACGTCAGTATCAAGGGAGTGACTCGAAATAATTTGAAAATTGTGAACGAAATGTATTAGGCTGGACAGATAGCGCTATTTCGAATGTTGAAGCTTAGCGAAAATTGGTATAATTGAAAGCTTCAGAGTTAGTGGTTAGAATTACAAATGCAGTCGTTGATGTAAAACTCTGATTAGCCGAAAGGGATTTCGTCAGGGAAAAGCTCAGTGGCAAGGCTTCCGCCTCGTTAACGAGACGTCCCAGGTTCAACGACTGTCACAGACTATAGTTTCATATACGATCAGTTTGAGTTTAATAATTCTTAACAGAAAGGTCACTGATGACAATGTTTGGCAACATTCGAAATAGCGCCATCTGTCCAGCCTAATACATTTCATTCACAATTTTCAAATTGTTTCGAGTCACCTCCTTGATACTGAAGTGCGTTACACTCTTTAAATCAATTATTATTACTCCCAAAAGAAACTGACACAAGGCACATATAGTTACAAAACTTATATTGTACTTACATGACTTCTTTGATGACAAAAAAAAGAGAAGACAAAACAACAAACCACGTGATTTCAATTTAAGATTTGGCATTTTACTGAAAAGAAAAATAGTTTAAAGATCGGAAATGGGAATTTTGATATTGAAAAACATGTAAAACGGCTTTAGTACAGTAGACTAAGAGATACCCTAAACCATAGTGTTAACGCGTACAGTTATTCATACACTAATAATGTAATAAGACTGGAAATAAGCACTGATATGTTTAATAACATTTTGCGTGGTCGGAGCGGACAACAGGGATAAAAAGGAAATTCTTCGTTTATTTCTCCAGCATTCTCGTCGGCAACCAGCTGGTGCATAGAGAAGTAACAGTTAAATGAAGGCGGACATTTTTGTTAGCTATTTGTTGTGATCGCAAAGTGTGCGATGCGGGAGATATGATTAGTTGTTGCCGCACTTCATTTCTCTTGTTGTTGTCACATAACTTGAGTTTGGCAATTTTAGACTTTTGCTTCAATCTGCTTGCTGCTGCCCAAGACGGAAGGGTAGCCTAAACTTTATATGAACTTTGCGTTATTGAGAAGATAAACTCAAGATACCTAAATATGATATTAATATTACATGTTTGGCAGAGAACTGCAACAATCCACCGACACCAAGGTGCACCGGGAAAATGTAGGGTGATTTTGACATCCTGGTGTTATTTACAACCGGACAACTGAGTATAATCGCTCGCCTCGCAATAGTGCATGAGTGTTACGGCACATAAGCATGAAAAGTGAGTAGGTAGTTTTTTGCATAAGTGCGTATGGCATATGTCGGCGCGTATGCGTCGAAAGAAGGATGGGTGAAAAGGAAAACACAAAAACTGAGACGCAAAATGTATTGATTGTGTTGGCTGTTACGGTTACTTTTGTGCAATCCTTCACTTGTGTTGTATTTTTTAATACCTGCTGCCGCAAATTTTTTATTTATTTTTTATTATTTTTCATTAATTCTGGCGTCATTACTGTGAAATTTTCGCTGGCAAAATCAAAGATGCACTGAACTCTAAGAAGTGATCATTATGTATATTAGAGCGGGTCAAATTTTTTACCAGCCGGGTGTATAGCAAAAACGCAATCTACGGCAAATTCTAAGAAACTTACCTTTTCACTTCAAACTTTCGAAAAAGAACAACTTAAATTTTTGTAACAATATTTTTTTATTGCTCTATTTATCAACAAGAAAAACAAGTAAAAACGTTGCAGTCGGACGCAACCGACTGCGGAATACTTTGATACCAGTAAATGAACGGTTGATAAGGGGGAATGCAGGGGCGAAGGGAGTGGGCCATGTGGTAAACATCGCCAGCTATCATGTTACCAAATTTGGTGACTTTTGCTCAGATAACTTAACTTCAAAATGTAAAAGGTGGGCGGCAGAGGTGGGAGTGGCATCCAAATTTTTGAATCAAATGTTTTTAACTGTCACTATCTATCTTCCTACCAAGTTTGGTGGCACTAGCTCAAAAACGGTTAAAGATATAGCCGATTCCGATTTTATAAGGCGGATGGCTTGGGTGGGCGTGGCATCCAAATTTTTGATGCAGATCTTTGGTAGATGTTGCCTTCTATCTTTCTACCGAATAGGGGGGCTAGCTTAAAAACTGTCAGAGATATCGAAATTTCCGATTTTAAATGGTGGGCGGCAGAGGTGGGCGTGGCATCCTAATTTTTGATGCAATCTTTTGTAGATGTCACCATGTATCTTCCTACCAAATTTGGTGACACTTGCTTGAAAAATGTGAAAACTATAGGCGTTTCCAATTTCAAGAAGAAGGGGGATGGGGGCGGAATCAGGGGGCGTGGCATCCAAAATTTTGATGCATTTTTGGGAACGTCAATATCTATCTTCACACAAAATTTGGTTGCTCTAGCCCAAAAAATGTGAAAACTATAGGCGTTTCCAATTTTTTGGAGAAGGGGGATGGAGGCGGAATCAGGGGACGGGGCATCCAAGTTTTGATGGGGAACGTCAGTACCTATCTTGACACAAAATTTGGTGTCTCTAGCCCAAAAAATGTGAAAACTATAGGCGTTTCCAATTTCACGGTGAAGGGGGGATGGGGGCGGAATCAGGGGGCGTGACATCCAAAATTTTTATGCACTTTTTTGGGGAACGTCAATATCTATCTTGACACAAAATTTGGTGGCTCTAGCCCAAAAAATGTGAAAACTATAGGCGTTTCCAATTTCAAGGAGCAGGGATGATGGGGGCGGAAGGAGTGGGCGTGGCATCCAAAATTTTGATGCAGTTTTTTCAGGGACATGACTAGCTATCTGCGTGCAAAATTTGGTAACTCTAGCTGTAAGAATGTGAGAAATATTTGGTTTTATCGGTTATCAGCTATCGAATTTATCGATTTTCCAGCCTCGTAGTAAGCGTGGCAACCCAATCTTAACACTTTATCTGTACCGTCTGTAGATAAACATAATTGCAAAGTTTCAAGTCTCTAGCTTTACGGGTGTCGAACAAAGTTGCATTCATACAGACGAACGGAAAGACGGACGGACAGACACCATGACAGACATTGCACAAAACCAATATACTATGAGACGTTCGGTATCAAATTATAAAAACGATCAAAAATACATAGCCTTCAACTTTTTATGAGCGGGAATCCTCGGATCAGGTCTTGGTGGATCGTTAAACTCAAAATATTCTAAAAGATGCTCATAAAGAATATTGGCAGTGAATGGCGGCTCAAATAAAATGCTTTCGTCATCTAAATTTATCATATCGACGTAGTCCGAGCAATTAAAGTTTATCGACGGTTTCTTGTAAGTCCTTACTTCTTCGGGGTTTAAAAAGTTTACGTACCAATGTACTTCAATGTAAAGTACTACAATTAGTTGTGTACGGAAGTTCTTTGTTATTTAATTTTATACAGTCAACCAAATATTTGTCAGAAAATCTTAGAACTATTGTTAATAATGTTGTGCAGTACAATCCCTACTTTGCGCATTCTGAAAATGTTCTATTAACGATGCTCTTTTATAGCAGAAAATCTATACGTGAGAAATGCATCAAAACAATTATTTTCTATCCCGATAAGCTTTAATATTTAATATTTTGGCCTCCAAGTAACTCATGTTGCTTGACAGCCCTGCTATGACAGCTTGCTTGAACACCTGTTCTACGTACTTCGTAAACGGCAAATCTGGTTTTGTTTACATTTTAAAAGTGCAAAAGGTGAACGGTGTTTTCCCCTGTGGACGCATAATAAAATAAATGTAAAACAATAATTAAATGCAATCTTAATTTAACTTACATTTTGGACGCTCAATGACTTTTCATAAATTAAATTCTTTTTCTTACTGTAGACATTCACACACTTAACAAACACCGCAAAAGTTGCCACCTCATAAACAAATTTTTGCTGCAATAACTTAGTTAAATTTACAACAAACTGTACCACTGCTCAACCATGCAATTTTGTTACCTTAAAGTACGATTTTTTTAATGTTTATTTGTCACAAAAAGTGTCTTTAAAATTTACCTATTAAAGACTCCGAATAATAGTTATTGTTAACCAAACAAGGTGGCAGCTCCTTTGTTAGGGACGATTTTGCAGATAATTTTTAGAGATTTGTTAGAGATTTATTAAAATTAAAAATCATGAATTAAAATATGTATTAAATTTAAACGTATTTGCAATATGCAACTAAGCTTAAAAATACCTTTCGAAAAAGTAGCACTTGTTATTCATTAGACATTTTATTGAGATTAGACATCTTGAGATTTCAAAATCATCTCGAACTGGGCTCTGGCACATCTAAAACCAACTCGGGGTTAGTTTTGGGTTGGAAGTCGGTTGGTTTTGATTGCTGGCACACCCCTGTATATCCCTAACAGACTTTGAGCTAGAGTCAACAAACTTGGTAGGAAGACCGATGCTGACATTTAAAAAGATTTGATTTAAAAATTTGGATGCCACACCCAACTCTGCCGCCCACCTTTTTAATTTTGAGTTGTTAGTTGTCTTCCACAGTTTTTGAGATAAATTTATCAAATTTGGTAACATAATAGCATTAAGCAGGTATACATAGAGGAGTCAAATCGCGTTTTCCTACAGCCGAAAAAATGCGTTGCGGAGGAGCAACCAGCATTCGACTGCTGAAAGCAGCGAGCCGAACGCAAATTTTGCAGACCATTTGCGAAGCTAAAAAAGTGCAAGTCATTCATGCGCCGGCGCTTGACTCGGTACAGACGGAGTGCCAGCAATTTGCTGTGTATACGTCTGTCAGCGACAAGATCGCCGTTAGGTGTATATACATATGTATGTATGTTTCTGTATGCTGTTTGCTCTGAGCGGCTGTATATTGTGGAAGGGGGATAGCAGCAGCAGAGTGCGAACAACAACAACACATGTGCATGTTTTCTGTATTTGGTGGCTCCGAGCTCAAATGAAGCAAAAATCATTAGGGCGAATGTATACCTAAATGCACATATACATGTGTGTGTGTATGTGCGCATGCATATTTTTTCAGTTTTTGGTGGCTCTCAAGTGATTTGGGATTTTGTTACTTTTCTAGCAACGCATATCAATGTGTGTGTGTGTGCATGTGTATGTTCAAGTGCAGCACATTTGAATGTATGCGTAGCAATTGTCTTGGCTATTCTTGACCTGTCTCAATTTGTATGATTCTTAGCAATTTAATTACAAGTTAAGGACACCTATAAAATTAATGTTATTAAATGATAATTTTTTATTTATTTTTAAAATTCATCTTAATCATTAAGATGCATTGTCCATAGTTCATAATATGACAAATAATAATTAATGTGTTTTAATATATATACATATATATATAATTATATACTCTTGACCCTTAAAACTCATAATTAAATATAAATTAAATGCCGACAGCCAATATTTTAAATTCAAATTTGGCGCTCATTTTTATCTTCCTACAAAACACAGGCAATTTCTGTTTTTGCACCTTCTAGTCATACATACTCTTTCGAGATATTAACTATATGACACCAGCAAACAATTTTGCAACACAACTACCATGCAGTTGCTCATTTACATACAAAATATGCACACATATTCCGAAAGAGTATTAATAGTTCATTGTGTCAATAGCTTTTAGAACAAGTAAAAACGTTGCAGTCGGACGCAACCGACTGCGGAATACTTTGATACCAGTAAAAGAACGGTTGATAAGGAGGAATGCAGGGGCGAAGGGAGTGGGCCATGTGGTAAACATCGCCAGCTATCATGTTACCAAATTTGGTGACTTTAGCTCAAAAACTGTGGAAGATAACTTAACTCCCAAATTTCAAAGGTGGGCGGCAGAGGTAGGCGTGGCATCCAAATTTTTCAATCATATGTTTTTAACTGTCACCATCTATATTCATAAAAAGTTTGGTAGCTCAAGCTCAAAAACTGTTAGAGATATAGCCGATTCCGATTTTATAAGGCGGGTGGCTTAGGTGGGCGTGGCATTCAAAATTTTGATGCACATCTTTGGTAGATGCTGCCTTCTATCTTTCTACCCAATTTACGGGCTCTAGCTTAAAAACTATAAGAGATATCGAAATTTCCGATTTTAAATAGTGGGCGGCAGAGGTGGGCGTGGCATCCTAATTTTTGATGCAGACCTTTTGTAGTTGTCACCATATATCTTCCTAAAAAATTTGGTGACTCTAGCTCGAAAAATGTGAAAGCTATAGGCGTTTCCAATTTCAAGTAGAAGGGGGGATGGGGCGGAATCAGGGGGCGTGGATCCAAAATTTTGATGCATTTTTTTGGGGAACGTCAATATCTATCTTCACAAAATTTGGTGGCTCTAGCCCAAAAAATGTAAAAACTATAGGCGTTTCCAATTTCTTGGTGAAGGGGGGATGGGGGCGGAATCAGGGGGCGTGGCATCCAAGTTTTGATGGGGAACGTCAGTACCTTGACACAAAATTTGGTGGCTCTAGCCCAAAAAATGTGAAAACTATAGGCGTTTCCAATTTCAAGTAGAAGGGGGGATGGGGGCGGAATCAGGGGGCGTGGCATCCAAGTTTTGATGGGGAACGTCAGTACCTTGACACAAAATTTGGTGGCTCTAGCCCAAAAAATGTGAAGACTATAGGCGTTTCCAATTTCAAGTAGAAGGGGGGATGGGGGCGGAATCAGGGGGCGTGGCATCCAAAATTTTGATGCATTTGTTTGGGGAACGTCAATATCTATCTTCACACAAAATTTGATGGCTCTAGCCCAAAAAATGTGAAAACTATAGGCGTTTACATTTTCATTAAGAAGGGGGGATGAGGGCGCAATAAGGGGGCGTGGCATCCAAAATTTTGATGCATATTTTTGGGGAACGTCAATATCTATCTTGACACAAAATTTGATGGCTCTAGCCCAAAAAATGTGAAAACTATAGGCGTTTCCAATTTCATGGAGAAGGGGGGGATGGGTTCGGAATCAGGTTGCGGGGCATCCAAAATTTTGATGCATTTTTTTGGGGAACTTCAATATCTATCTTGACACAAAATTTGGTGGCTCTAGCCCAAAAAATGTAAAAACTATAGGCGTTTCCAATTTGAAGGAGCAGGGATGATGGGGGCGGAAGGAGTGGGCGTGGCATCTAAAATTTTGATGCAGTTTTTTCAGGGATATGACTAGCTATTTGCGTGCAAAATTTGGTAACTCTAGCTGTAAGAATGTGAGAAATATTTGGTTTTTTCGGTTTTCAGTTATCGAATTTATCGATTTCCCAGCCTCCTAGTAGGCGTGGCAACCCAATCTTGACACTTTATCTGTACCGACTATAGATAAACATAATTGCAAAGTTTCAAGTCTCTAGCTTTACGGGTGTCGAAAAAAGTTGCGTTCATACGGACGGACGGACAGACGGACAGACAGACACCATGACGGACATTGCACAAAACCAATATACTATGAGACCTTCGGTATCAAAGTATAAATACATGCACAAAAATGTTTAAATAATTTTTTTTAATGACTATTTGAACTGTTTGAAGTAACTTTTTGCATCAAAAAGTTTCAAAATAGACTGTTACAAGAATTGAAAACTTTCAATGGGTACTTAATGGGTTAAGAAAAGTATTATATAATTCAAACGGAAAATAAATGACATTTCCATTGATACCAAACTTTTTATAAAGTTAGTTTTAATTTTGAGTAGATTTTTCTTTAAAGATGTCAAAATTCTTATGCCTTATACCAATGTACTTTTTTGGGTCAGGGAAGCTTCCTTCTGCCTGTCAGACATGTTTGCATATTCTTACATACTACAAGAGCATTGCCAGGTAACTTGCCACCGAACTTGGTGACGCTGGCTTAAAAATTTTCAAGGGTATGTACGATTACGAATTTACAGGGCGGGAGCCTAGGGGTGGAAGGAGTAGGCGTGACCTTTAAATGTTTGTTATCAACTATCTTGCCACCGAATTTGATGTCAATGGCTCAAAGCTGTGGCAGGTACTGACAATCCCTGTTGTAAAAGGTGGTGGGATAGGGGCGTCCAGTGTGTGGCTTTCTTAATTTTAATGGAAATCTTTGGGTGACTTGGCCATCTATTTTTATCAGGGACCGTAAATAATGATTATTACTTTTTTTTTAATAAAAAAACCCGCACACTTGTAATGAACCTAGAAAAAAAACAAGTAAGAAGGCTCTAGTCGAGATTTCCCGACTAGGAGATACCCCGAACCCTATACTTAACGCGTACAGTCATTGTCTGTATGCATCTGTGACCTAAACTTCAATATTCGATATCTCTGGTGTTTCTCAACCGATTTCGATGAAATTTTCAGAAAAGTTATATCGTTACAGATTATTTCAATAGCCATGTTTACATTTTCCAAATTCGAGATTTTTTTGTAATCGATTCCATGTGTATATCGGAAACCAGAATAGTTATCAATAATTTGAAACAAACTTGTTCCGCTCATGGTATATGAGAACTTATATTCAAAATCTGAAGTCTCTAGCTCTTGTAGTCTCTGAGATCGACGCGTTCATACAGACGGACAGACGGACATGGCTATATCGACTCGGCTGTTGATGCTGATCAATAATATATATACTTTATGGGGTCGGAGATGCTTCCTTCTGCCTGTTACATACTTTTGCACTAAACCATTATACCCCTTTTACCCATTTTATGGGTTAGGGGTATAAAAAAATGATGAACACCCATATTTATATTCTTGTTAAATCTTCTCATTTCCGCCTTGATTTTTAAATTTCAGATTTTTTTGGTTTTTCTTTATTGATAATCATTATTTTTGAGTGATTTCATAAAACTCAGAGCATAATCATTATAGTTGATCAAAAAAATAAAAATCAAAAATAATCATTATTAATGATTTTTATTTTTATCGCTCAAAATAAAACTCAACATTGACGGACGGCTAATGTGTACGATTTTTCGCCAATA
The DNA here is from genome assembly GCA_018152825.1 of Scaptomyza hsui. NCBI lineage: Eukaryota > Metazoa > Arthropoda > Insecta > Diptera > Drosophilidae > Scaptomyza > Scaptomyza hsui. The sequence continues at coordinate 520,021 of JAECXO010000183.1, read as the reverse complement.
TTATGGTATAACCTTATTAAGGATCCAAAAATCTACCCATCGGTATTACCGATTACCGATAGCTTTTTCATTTTCCGATATAAACATGTGATCGATAACACTAAAAGTGTAAATATCGAAAATGTGAAAAATTATTTTGAAAATTAATACAAAATTATGCAAATCTGTGAAAATTTCATCGAAATCGGTTGAGAAACGTCAGAGTTATCGAATATCAAAGTTTTCTCACAGCTGTACACAATGTGATAATGATTTTTTATTTTTATCGCTTAAAATAAAACTCAACATTGACGGACGGCTAATGTGTACAATTTTTCGCCAATATTATGGTATAACCTTATTAAGGATCCAAAAATCTACCCATCGGTATAATTTTTATTTATACCCTGTTCCCAAAAAACGGCTAAAAAGGGTATAAGAAAAAGCGCAGAGTCTTCCGCTAGGGGGGCCTACAAAGTTTCGTAGTTCGAATACGTTTGACTACGCGCATGCACTGCTTTATCTATTTTTATACCCTGTAACCATAACATCGGTAAAAAAGGGAATAATGGTTTTGTGCAAAAGTATGTAACAGGCAGAAGGAAGCATCTCCGACCCTATAAAGTATATATATTCTTGATCAGCATCAACAGCCGAGTCGATAAAGCCATGTACGTCTGTCCGTCCGTCCGTCTGTATGTATGAACGCGTCGATCTCAGAGACTATAAGAGTTAGTCTTCAGATTTTGAACATAAGCTCATTTAAGTCCTAGGAAGTACAAGATTGTTTTCGATTTTCGAAAACTTTTTCCGTTTCGAATGTACGCATGTGATCAGTAGCATTAAAATTTTGAATATCGAAAAAGTTTTTTTTTTTTTTTAACTGTTACGGTACTTGACATTGAATTTTCTCTTTCTTAACGATATTTAGGATCCTGCTTTGTTTTGGGAAGGTCCAGCGGGTGGTATTTTTTGAGTCTTCTGATGAAAGAGCTGTTATCCAGCAGGCTAATAGCTAGAATGTTGACGTGTTGGTGCAGGCGTTTGACGTACCTGGTGCTGTTCTGAGTAATTACATCCGTTACCCACGGAATCTTGAGTACGCTGTGTATGGTGGCGTTGTCATGGTATATATGTGCATTACCGACTATACGCAGCGCTTTAGTTTGAAAGGTTTGAATGATCTGCCTGTTGCTTCGTTTGGCTGTTCCCCACAGCTGAATACCGTAGGTCCAAATGGGTTTAATGATTGCCCTATAAACGAGCAACTTTGACCGGGTGCTGAGTCTACTTTTGCGAACAATTGGCATATCGAAAATTTGAAATGTGTTTTGGAAACTTGATACAAAATAATGAAAATCTGTGAAACCATCGAAATCGGCTGAGACACACCAGAGATATCAAAGATCAAAGTTTAGTCGCAGATGCATACTGACAATGACCGTGCGCGTTAAGTATGGGGTTAGGGGTATCTCCTAGTCGGGAAATCTCGACTAGAGCCTTCTTACTTGTTGTACATGAGCTAGTTAGTTTTTTGTGAAGTCAAGTTACTGAAGCGGTTTAAGGTCTCTGGGTGTCGGATATATTAGAGCAGGCGAGTGCTCATACTGGTGACTGTAAAATCAATCAAATCAATTATTTTCTTGGGGTATGTGAGCCAATAAGTTGGTTTGCCAGGAAAGCACCACTACCTTAAGACGGCTTCTAATCAACATCCAGTCTCTCCGTGGAACTTATCTTCGGGATGGTTGGTTCCGTGTAATGAGTATCTTTTTATTGTTAAGCTATATTTGTTTGCAATTCATCGATGTGCTTGCCGAGTAGGAATTCTTCTTACTCAATCATTATATGTAGATATACGTAGCAAAGCCATTGATTATTTTGACTGTTGTGATCAGCGTTTGAAAATGCTACGCTACTCCGTAGTATTTCGTTTTGCTATCGCTATCGCTCTCACTTTGATTTCATCTGTAGCAGAGCCATAGCCTAACAACGAAAAAGTATTTGCTCTACTCTGCTTGTAGTTTTGTCGCTTCATTTGCTATAGCAATAACAATAGCGAAAAATGAAATGAAATGCTCTGATCTGCCGTAGCGGTAGCTGAGAGCAGAGCAAATGAAATTTTTTCACTTACTACGGCTCTTGTGCGCTTTTGTTTTTGTTTCTTGTTTTGCTACGATTCTGTGATCTTTATTTTATTTATTCATAAGTTAACAAATTGAAAAATGAAAAACATATTAGTATAGTATTAAGTAAATAGGAATTAGAAATTTATGTATTAATCCTCGTCTTCTAATAAATTTAAACTGTCGATCGCACTATCTAAGTGTGTCGGATTAAGCCTTACAAGAAGTATATTTTCCAACGTTTCGTGACTTAATCGATTTCAGTTATCCGACAACACCAGTTTTAAAGAAGAAAACGCCCTCTTTATTGTCACCTTCATGTATTAAGAAATTTAAGCACTTGTATATAAATATTTGGCTTAAATAGCTTTGCTGACTTGAGTTGGCGGTATAGCAAAACAACGGTGCATTACGAACCAGCGATGAAAAACAAAAAAACGATCACAGAATTCTACCAAAAACTTAGCTCCGCGCTAGGATATGGGTTTCTGCGAGGCCCGAAAATTCCGAAAGGATTCTCAAACTCTTGCAGATCAGTAACCCTGCGCTGAACGCTTGGAACAAAGGTTTGCAATCTTCTTTCAGCCCGAATTAGAGTAGTCACTTTTCTGCTCCCCTTTATTAGCAATGGTGACACCATTGCTGTGTGTCTTGAGCTAAAGCCAGGAAGTTCCAGGGTAAGCTCCACTACCACCAAGGCCCCTCCATTACTGGCATAAACGAAAGGGATGATTTGCGTTTAAATATTATCCTGTCCACCAATCCATGTGCATGTTATATACATATGTATTAAGCCAACTTTTATTTAATAAAATTAGGAATGAGGTTTAAGATATGACGCTTGCCACGGCTTCACTTCATCAACGATTAATAAACTAAAGATTGCATAATGCGCACTCTTTTTCTGGCCATAGGTTTATTGAAATGGTCTTTTGTCCCGATAAACCCAAGCCCAAACGGTGCAAAAACGTTTGGCGTACAAATTTGACTGTTTTATACATATGATGAGTAGGAGTGAGCTCGCTGAGGTACAAAAGTTCGAAAAAAAAACAATTACATAGGTGTTTCGGAGGTACTTGAAGGAGTGGTCGGATCGCTTCCAGATTTGGAATTGAGTATTTTTTTACACGCCCTTATGTCTTGACCATGTTGCGTACTGATTGATTAGTTTTAAGGCAAAGCTCCAGTGCAAAAGTTAAAAAAAAAGAGGACTTAGGTGTTCAGGAGGTACCTGATTGAGTGGTCATGAGGTATTTGGTAAAAATGTCAGCCTTCTAGCTCTTTTCGTTTAGTCTGTGGATAAGTTAACAATCACCCGTCACTCAGTCAGTCAGTGAGAACAAACTGTTATTTATATAAGATTTAGTTACATTGTTGTATATTATCACTGAGCATAGAATACATGGAGACCTTAAATCGATTGTAATCTTATTGCCGTCAAAATGTTAAACTTCCGATCCAGGAAGAAGAAGAGTCGAAAACTTAACAGACAGAGCTGGCCGCGCAAAAGCGCAACGTCATTATATTTCTTGCTCTGCTGTAAGCAACACAACCGACTTGGGCTGCAACTCAAGTCGCGTGTATGTATGCGTGCATATGTGAGCGAGCAGTTAGTCACACGGACACATGACATGTATGTGTTAGTGCATTCTTGGCCGCTCTTCAATGATGAGAGAGCGAGAAAGCAGCATTTGCAGATGCTTTTGTTTCAGTTGCTGCATAGACGAATAAATGTAAAAAGACTGGTAACCAGAGCCGGCGATGTTAACGCAACAGAGAGCCTCAGCACATTTTCGAAGCATACACAAGTAACGAGTAGCGGCAAGTTCCCCTAACATCGCACAGCTGCATTTGTTTTGATTTTTGCTTCTTTGTTTTCAACCTGCGTTTGGCGCCATATTTGTATTTTGCGTTTTGTTTATGCCCTGCTGATTATGATTTTTTTCGCAGGGCATGTGCACTAATATGCATTTACGCGTTGATTACGATTGAATTAATATTATGAAGCCAATTTTTATAGTATTATACATTAAGAAAACTAAGTTAAAAGCATATATTATTTATAATAATATTATTATTTGCTGGCTGCAAAAATGTATGGATAAGTGCTTGCCTGCTGTAGTTGTTCGACCCCGGGTTCAACACCGCGTTCGAGTTGATGTTTTTATATATGTTTATATTTTTTTTTTTTCTTTTTAGTTTTTTTATATTCATTTCTATAATAAGAACTCAACTTTTTTCGTAATCATTATAAAGTATTTAATAAATTCGCATTTGTTGCCCCCAACGCAACTTTTCACTACGCACTTGTAAACTACTCTTTTAACAATGTTTTCCATATTGAAATGGAACAAATAACATAAAATTAAGCAAAGAAAAGTATAAATAATATTTTAGGGCTTTTAGTTTTGAAAAAAACTGTTGTGTATCGCACTTTTGTTTAATCGCTTTAGATCTCAACTAGTCGCTTCAATCGTCAGCACAAAAGTATCAAAAACGCATTAAAAGCGCGCAATTTTTTGGTTTATTTTTCCTTTATCCACTTATTCTAACGCTCGTAAACTTTTGTTTTTTATTTGATTTCCTTTTGTGTTCCATTACATTGAACACAAAATAAGACCAACCTCAAGTCATCAACCTGCAAGAGCGGTCGTGGCGGAGTTAGCTAAATGCTTCTTTGTAAAATATTTTGTGATCCAAGTTCAACCCCCAGCCAAATTAATCAAACTCTTTATTTTTTGCTTTTTTATTTTAAATATATAGTACATTCGTGTTTTATATAAATATTATAATATTAAATACAATTATTTATTTTAAAATAAAAACGGCGGCTGACTTTCAAAGCGTAGTCTGGCCTGTCTTTGTGTGTGTGCATATTGTTGTGGACACCTAGGCAAAGAAAACGCACGAAACGTAGCCTAGGTCAGGCTCGTATTTGTGTGTATGCATGTGTAATACACATTGTGTATGTGAACAAGAAGAATAAGAAAACGCACCAAGGCAGCTAAAGTAGCAGTTGCTGACATTTAAAACTGCACAGATTAAAAATACCCTATGTCACAATAATAAGTTATTGTCTATAAAACCACAAATATAAGCTTAGTATAGAAAGATAAGTATTTGAAAGCATAGTACGTTTTTTAAATGTTATTCTAAATTTTACATTAAGATATTTAAATTACATTTAATTAGTTATAAGTGCCTTTCCTTATGGCCAAAACACATTTTAAAAATATCATAATTAAGTATATTGCGTTTATCTATTTAATAACGCAAAGTTTAAATAAAGTCAAACTACCCTTCCTTGCTAGGGTAGCAGCAACCAGATTCAAGCAAAAGTCTAAAATTGCAAAACTCAATTTCTGCGACAACAACAAGAGAAATGAAGTGCGGCAACAAACAATCTTTGTCCGGCACATCGCACACTTTGCAATCAAAACAAAATGATAACAATAATGGCCGACTTAATTCGGCGAGTATGGAGGGGAAACCTGCCAAAGCAAATGACAAAAATTACTCGCTATATTCTGTTTCCCCTTGTGTATGCTTCGCAATTGTGCTATGTTAGTTTAACAGAACATCGCCGGCTCTGGTTACCAGTCTTTTTACATTTATTCGTCTATGGTTGCTGTTCGTTTGCAGCAGCCCGGCTAGTGTTTTTAGGCTCGAGAGCGCTCCATCGGAATGCAAGTAACGGTAAAAATACATTTGAGTATACATGCACTTGCGCTGGCTTCATTTTTTGGTGGGCTAGCTTTGCCGAGATTTTTGTGATTTTGTTTCGTTTGCTCAGCCCAGCATATACATGTGTGTCTGTACATGTATGCAAAGGCAGCACATTTTTATGTATGCGTCGCAATTGTCTTTTTAGTTTTGAGCCGCCTCAACTTTTAGAATTTTCAGCAATTTTATAACAAGTTGAGGATACGAATAAAATGTATGTTATTATTTTTATATTTTTTTTATTTATTATTAAAATACGTTTAAATGGTTAAGCGGTGCATTATTGATAATTTGTCTAATAATTATTTATATTTTAATTATTTAATTATATATTTTCGACCCTTGGAGGTAAATACATATTTGATGTCGATTGCCAATGTTCAAATTCAAAATTTGCGCGCATTTGTATCTGCCTACAAAAACCTAAAAAAGACACTCTCTGTTCATACATACTTTTTCGAGATATTATATAACTATATGAAACTAGCAAACAATTTTGCGACACAACTACTTTACAGTTGAGCATTTACATACAAAAAATACACACACATTCCGAAAGAGTATTCAGAACTGTGCTTCTGTTGAGATCGTTGAAACTTGTGTGCGTTCACTTGGGTTTTTTATTGGCATGCGGCTGTCGCGAGCCAAGGTCTCTTCTTCCAGCTGCCGACATAATGAACCATTTATACTCTTTCTGAATCTTTTGTATGTACAAATAATTATTAAAATATAAATAATTATTAGATCACAACAGAAGCACACTTCTGAATACTTTTTCGGAATGTGTGTGCATCTTTTGTATGTAAATGCTCAACTATAAAGTAGTTGTGTTGCAAAATTGTTTGCTAGTGTCATATAGTTAATATCTCGAAAGAGTATGTATGAACAGAGAGTGTCTGTTTTAGGTTTTTGGAGGCAGATACAAATGCGCGCAAATTTTGAATTTGAACATTGGCAATTGACATAAAATATGTATTTACTTTCAAGGGTCGAAAATACATAATTATATAAATAAAATATAAATAATTATTAGACAAATGATTAATTATGCACCTCTTAACGATTTAAATATATTTTAATAATTAATAAAAAAGAATATATAAATATAATAACATAAATTTTATTCGTATCCTCAACTTGTTATAAAATTGCTGAAAATTCTAAAAGTTGAGGCAGGTCAAAACTAACAAGACAATTGCGACGCATACATAAAAATGTGCTGCCTTTGCATACATGTAAACACACACACACACATATATGCTGTGCTGAGCAAACGAAACAAAATCACAAGAATCTCGGCAAAGCTAGCGCACCAAAAAATTAAGCCAGCGCAAGTGCATGTATACTCAAATGTATTTTTACCGTTACTTGCATTCCGATGGAGCGCTCTCTTCCCTAAAAACACTAGCCGGGCTGCTGCAAACGAACAGCAACTGAAACAAAAGCATCTGCAAATGCTGCTTTCTCGCTCTCTCATCATTTAAGAGCCAAGAATGCACTAACACATACATGTCATGTGTCCGTGTGACTAACTGCTCGCTCACATATGCACGCATACATACACGCGACTTGAGCTGCAGCCCAAGTCGGTTGTGTTGCTTACAGCAGAGCAAGAAATAGAATGACGTTGCGCTTTTGCGCGGCCAGCTCTGTCTGTTAAGTTTTCGACTCTTCTTCTTCCTGGATCGGAAGTTTAACATTTTGACGGCAATAAGATTACAATCGATTTAAGGTCTCTATGTATTCAATGCTCAGTGCTGCAGCCCAAGTCGGTTGTGTTGCTTACAGCAGAGCAAGAAATATAATGACGTTGCGCTTTTGCGCGGTCAGCTCTGTCTGTTAAGTTTTCGACTCTTCTTTTTGCTGGATCGGAAGTTTAACATTTTGACGGCAATAAGATTACAATCGATTTAAGGTCTCTATGTATTCTATGCTCAGTGATATTATATCGTTAGCCGCACAAACTGTCACACGATCAAATGGCTTAAGCCATCGAAAGTTTATGATATATTCTTTCGGAGACGCAACTCCGAACCGTGAACCAGAAGAGTTCCGGGAACGAGTTTAGTTTTAGTTGGCGCTAAGAGAACACAAATCAGATCGTCGCTTTAGCTGATGTTACACATGTAACAGTGAACATTTAAATAAAACGAGAAATAAAATACATTCTGCAATAAAATATCAAGCGCATCGTTATAACAACTTCAGAAGTGGGATTCTTCAAACGTTAAACAGAGCAAGTGCAAACGTTGCAGTCAGCCGCAACCGACTGCAGAATACTTTGATACCAGTAAAAGAATGGATGGTAAGGATCGTTATTGCAAAGAGGGAATGCATGGGCAAAAGGGGTGAGCCAGGTGGTAAACATCGCCAGCTATTATGTTACCAAATTTGGTGACTTTAGCTTAAAATCTGTGGAAGATAACAGAAAAACTCCAAATTTAAAAGGTTGGCGGCAGAGGTGGGTGAGACATCCAAATTTTTGAACTAAATCTTTTTTACTGTCACCATTTATCTTCCGGTCGCTCTAGCTCAAAAACTGTTAAAGATATAGCCGATTCCGATTATATAAGGCGGGTAGCTTGGGTGAGCGTGGCATCCAAATTTTTGATGCAGAAATTTGGTAGATGTCTCCATCTATCTTCCTACCAAATTTGGTGACTCTCGCTTAAAAGCTATCTCGCTGAATTTTCGATTTTATAAGGTGGGCGGCAGAGGTGGGAGTGGCATCCAAATTTTGTATGCAGATCTTTTGTAGACGTCACCATCTATCTTTCAACCTAATTTGGTGACTCAAATTAAAAATATGTGGAAGATACACTTATTTAAGTTTTAAAAACGATGGTGGCTGGGGGCAGCAGGTGTGAGCGTGGCATCCAAATTTTTGATGCAGTTTTTTAGATAAGTACATTACCTATCTTGACACCAACATTTGGTGGCTCTAGCCAAAAAATGTGAAAACCATAGGCTTTTCCATTTTCAAGGAGCAGGGAGGCTGAGGATTGAAAGAGTAGGCGTGGCATCCAAAACTTTGATGCAGTTTTTTTGGTAATTCTAGCTGTATCGATTTTATATTGTTGTTTCTGTCTGGCTCGAGGTCCGAGAAATAAAAAAAGTGTGTTTCTTCTCTTCTTTTCTTTACCAATATATGTCAACAGCTCAACGGCTGTCGTCTTCAAGGCAAACAATATTGTAACATATAACAGTTTATAACATTAAACACAAATAATATACATTCATTTCACTTTTAGTTTCTCTTACAACTTACAATTTACAATTTATCGATTTCCCAGCCTCCTAGTAGGCGTGGCACCCCAATCTTGATACTTTATTTGACCCGGCTCTAGCTTTAAGGGTGTCGAAAAAAGTTGAGTTCATACGGAGGAACAGACGGACGGACATCATGACGAGCATTGAACAATACCAATGTACTATGATAGTTTCAGTATCAAAGTATACAGAGAAACTTTCAGTATCAAAGTATAAACAAGTAAGAAGGCTCTAGTCGAGATTTCCCGACTAGGAGATACTCCGAACCCTATACCAAACACGTACAGTCATTGTCTGTATGCATCTGTGAAAACACTTCAACCTTCGATATCTCTGGTGTTTCTCAACCGATTTCTATGAAATTTTTAGAAAAGTTTTCTCGTTACCCATTATATAACCCCATTTTTACATTTTCCAAATTCGATTCGAATTTGAAACAAACTTGTTCTGCTTATGGTATAGGAGAACTTATATTTAAAATCGGAAGTCTCTAGCTCTTGTAGTCTTTGAGATCGACGCGTTCATACAGACGGACGGACGGACAGACGGACATTGCTATATCGACTCGGCTGTTGATGCTTATCAAGAATATATATACTTTATTGGGTCGGAGATGTGTTCCTTCTGCCTGTTACATACTTTTGCACAAAAACATTATACCCCTTTTACCAATTTTATGGGTTCGGGGAATAAAAACGCAAAAGAACTCAAGCAAGTAAAAACAAAGAAACTTTCGATGCTTAGTTTAGTCAAGTTAAATCAAAGCAAGTAAAAAAAAATTTCATTAATTAAAATAAAAAAACATAAATACAAAAAGTATGTCTCGGTCGGGGTTCGAGCCCATGACCTTCTGCCTGTGAAGCGGCAGTCTTCCCTCCATGAAACAAGAGCTTGTGAATTTTGGCAGTCAAATTATTAAGTTAAGCAAAAGGGAAAACTGTGTTTTGTGGTTTTCCATGATATTACATATTTCTTTCGTGCCGAAACATGTACTGTCATCTGAAACACGTCTTTGGTGAAAATTTTAGAGCACTAGCTAGTCGGGAACTTGGTGAAAGTTTTATTACAAGAATCCAGTACAAACAGAAAGACAAGTCAAGGTAAGTAAAAGAATGTAAAAAAGCTCAAAAAAGCTTAAAAAAACCTCAAAAAAGCTTAAAAAAAACCTCAAAAATCACACAAACTTGAAGACCACGCCTACACCTGCTACCCCCAGCCCGTACCATTTTAAAACAAGAATGCCTGTTTCTTCCATACTTTTCAAGCTAAAGTTACCAAATTAGGTAAGAAGATAGACAGTGACATATACCAAAGAATTTGGATGCCACGCTCCCATGCTACGCCCCACAATCCTACGCTTTTTAGAAACGGGAATGCGAGTCTTTCAGAGTTTTTGAGCAAGAGTCATCAAATTTGGTATCACGATAGCTTATGGGATTCTCCAAACATCTAAACCAAAAATGTAGTTGCCACGCTAACCCCTGCTGGCACCAGACTCTTTCAAAACTTGGATTTCATCATCTATCAGATTCGATTTGAAGCACGGGTTAATTTAAGTCTGGCAACACTTATGTCATTCATCTTCTTCTTAAAATTCAGTATTTTATCTCCGCTGTTGGCATCATGGGCCCATATTTCTTTGAGGACGAGGGCGGAGAAACCGTTACTGTCAGTGGAGACACCTATCGCACAATGATAGCCGATATTTTTATGCCCGCTCTTGATGGTATTGATGTGGACAATGCTTGGTTTCAGCAGGATGGTGCAACTTGTCACACATTTCATGCTACAATCGACTTATTGCGCGAAACGTTCGATGGCCGTTTAATCAGCCGAAATGGTGAAGTCAATTGGCCGCCAAGAAGCTGCGACTTGACACCGTTGGACTATTTCGTGTTTGGCGCAGTTAAAGACAAGTTTTATATCCACCATCCAGATATAATTGACCATTTAAAGGCCAACATTCGTGATGTCATTGATGTGATACGGCCCCAAACACTCAAAAAAGTGTTTGAAAATTGGTCCGACCGAATGGGCTACTGTAAGGCCAGCCGCGGCAGCCATTTGAATAAAATAATAATAATTTTTAAGCGGAACAATTGTACTTCAAAACAAAAAACAAAAATTTTCAAAATCTCAAACCGTTTTCGTTTTATTGCATTTTTAAATCGAAACTTTTGAACTCTTAAATTTGATAGGAAGACAGCTGGTGTCAGATCCCAAAGATGTTCTTCTCAATTTGAATGCCACGCCCACCCATGCCGGCCGACTTGTGAAATCGAAACGACAAAACACGGGCTTGGATGTCAACCCAAACGGAGGGAGCAATCCCCTCTGCGTATCGCCAGCAGTCGAATCTCCGTACTGATTGGAGCAGGCCAGGACGGTTGCAATGCTTCTGCCAAAACAAGGTGGAGGAGCTTTTGGCCATCAAACAACAGTGCCCTGCTGAAACCGCAAAAACAGAGGTGCCAGCTTGCTAGCGGCCAAAACCTACAGCCAGTGATGTGTCGAGGCACCTAGTCGTCGCGCTCATCGACCGGAGCGACCCAAAAGGCCAAATGAAGCCGAAACAGTGAAAGAAGGTGGAAGTGCCACTGTTCGATGAGCTTTTGAGGCGTATGGGTGAACCGAACTCGCTTCCCATCAGTTTTTGTAAAGCCGGCTGGCTCGCTGGTATCATAATTCTCAGCTGAAAGGCTGACCACGTGGGTGTCCAGCTGAAGAACTTGTATTCCGTCCGTACCGAAGGCAAAAGTACTCATCTCTCGGGTTGTTTCGGCGGACCAGGCGCTGCAGCTCCTTGGGTGGAAAAATCCGGACGTGCCATCCTTTGATTCGAATTTGATCCACGTTGCGAAGCCCGATAAAAAGGGTCAGCAAATTGTTCTCCAAATCAACAAGAAGGCAGAGGACAAACTTTACCCTAGATTCGGGAAGATGACGTGGGGCGTGGGCAGCGTGTTCCTGCGTCGCAATAAATGCCACCCCGACGACAAATACGTTGATGGCGGGTGAAGTGGAGCAGGACCTCACGGAGATCATTCACGCCACCAAAAGCCTGGAGTTGGAGAATGACGAGGATGCGGAAAAACCATTGAAGAGGTCCCATTCGAAGAGGATACTAGTGATAGCCATGCAGCGGAGGGTCCTTAAGGCCAATTTACGTAAAAGCAAGTTGGCTTCGGCAGAGCTACTGCTCACCCTGGAGACAGGGTTAGTCCAGGAACCGTGGATAGTACAGGAAACTTGGATAGCATCGGAGACTAAACAGCCCGAGGTACAACATATACTACCCGATAACAGTAAATAGAGCAAGGACCGTGATCCTAGTAAGGAAGGTTATCTATGCTTACTTAATGTGTAATAACAGCTCTGACGACTTAACGGTGGTAGCGCTAGAGGGTGGAAGAGAAAAGCCAATCTTGATGGCGTCCTGCTACATGGCGCATAAAAACATCGCACCACTACAAGAGCTCGCGCGACTGGAGAGAGAGGCAGAACCAAAAAAGGAGAAACTTATAATCGTAACTGACGCTGACGAACATCAAACGGTATAGGGCAGCGGGGACATTAACGATAGAGATGAGTCACTGCTTGATTTCATACTACAAACAATTCCTTATGTATAAAATGTAAGGGAACAGCCGACCGAACCAAATAAACACGCATACACGAAAGGAAAATCGGTGTAAACTGTGCTACGCTCCCTTGTGACAACAATAGAGAAGGCAATATACCACAAAGTATGCGCCTCAGGCGCATTCTAAGACATCTCAAAGATTATTAAAGAATGTGTCCAAGGACAAGAATCTGTATTCTCTTGGGTACAGAACCCACTGCGCAGCAGGAGAGTACTGGCAGAATGGGGAACCACAACCGCAATCAGGGAAGCAATTCGGCTCCCCTCTTTGCAAAGAGATACAAGGTGCAGATCGCAAAACAATGCAGACCAAGTGCCAGCAGTTTGCTGTTTATACGTCGGTATGTCAGCGCAATGAGCGATATGTCTCTGTGCTTTTCGCTCTGAGCGGCTGCCTATTGTGGAAGGGGGATCGCAGCAGCAGAGAGCGAACAACAACAAAACATGAGCATATGAATGAATACCTACAGAGATATATATATGCATATGCGTTTGCTTGTCTTCAGTATTTGGTGGCTCCGATCTGATATATAGCAAAAATCATTAGGGCGAATATATAGCAACATACACATACATATATATGTATGTGTTCGTATGCATATGTTTTCAGTTTTTGGTGGCTCTGATGCGATTTCAGATTTTGTACTTTTCTAGCAACGCATTTGAATGTGTCAATGCATGTGTATGTTCATGTGCAGCACATTTAAATGTATGCGTATAAATTGCCTTGGCAATTCTTGACCTACCTTAACTTTAATGAATTTCAGCAATTTTATAACAAGTTAAGGGCACCTATAAAATTTATGTTGTTAATTGTTAATTTTTAATTTATTTTAAAAATTGATCTTAATCATTAATATGCATAGTGCATAGTTCATCATATGGCTAATAATAATTTATATATTCTATTAATCTAATTACGTACCCTTGACCCTTAAAATCATAAGTAAGGACATGCACACATGGCATGGCTTTCAAACTACTGCATACTATTAAGCCCACAAGCATTGCACTCAAGCCAAGATCGAGGTCACCCATGATTAAACTTCCCAAAGTGTTGATTTAAGAACCAAGTGTTCATTTTGGACCAATAATAAGAACTTTGGTTCTTCTTGTAAGAACGGTTTGTTCATATCGGCGGATAATAAGAACATTGGTTCATACTGTCAGAACAGTTTTTCTTGATACGAGAGAGATCCTTCTTGAAATGCACCAGAATAACAAAATTAGTTCATAAGAAATTAGAAAAACCCATTAAAAATTATTTTGTTCAAACTTGCCCAGCCGGGATTCGAGCCAGAGACCGCACACATGATAATGCGGCGGGTGCCTTAGCTGTTGAGCTACTTCCAAGCATATTACGACTGCAGTTATATTGCTGCTTATATATTGAGCTCTAAATGTTAATGATGATAAACCAATATAGCTGTACCCACAATGTGAATGGCAATGGCTTAACAGATAAGGCACCCGCCGCATCATCGATCCCGGAACGGGTAAGTTTATATAGAAAAATGTTTAATGGTTTTAATTTAATATCTTACATTTCTAGCTGATGCATGAGAAAAAAAACTCTTTAAACAAATTGATAGTTAATGTAAGACGACCGATACCGATACGCACTAATATAGTTAAGAACCAATGTTCTTACTTTTAAGCTCAAAATGTTCTTAATTTTTTAAGCACAAATGGTTTTTTAATTAAGAACTAATGGCATTATTTTAAGAACAATTTCAAGAACATTTCGTTCATAAAACATGAATGGAGGTCCGTTCTTAATTTAAGAAAATGGTTCTTTAAAGAAGAAAATCAGCTCGAAGGCAGCTATTCAGAACCGATGTTCTGTGATGTGTATATTAGATTTTGTAATATTTTCTTCATATTTCTTATCGACTTGAAATCCGAAAAGAAAAGGGAAAATGTTAAGCTTCCGATCCAGGAAGAAAAAGAGTCGAAAACTTAACAGACAGAGCTGGCAGCGCAGCAAAGTGACGTCATTCTATTGCTTGCGTTGCTGTAAGCAACAGAACGGATTTGTTCTGGAGCTGAAGTCGCGTGTATGTATGCGTGCGTATGTGAGCTAGCAGGCATTCACACGCACACATGGCATGTATGTGTTTGTGCATTCTTGGCCGCTCTTCAATGATGAGAGAGCGAGAAAGCTGCATTTGCAGATGCTTTTGTTTCAGTTGCTGTTCGTTTGCAGCAGCCCGGCTAGTGTTTTTAGGGTAGAGAGCGCGCCAGCGGAATGCAAGTAACGGTAAAAAATACATTTGTGTATACATACACTTGCGCTGGCTTCATATGTTGGTGGGCTAGCTTTGCCGAGATTTTTGTGATTTTGTTTCGTTTGCTCAGCCCAGCATGTACATGTGTGTGTGTACATGTATGCAAAGGCAGCACATTTTTATGTATGCGTCGCAATTGTCTTGTTAGTTTTGAGCCGCATCAACTTTTAGAATTTTCAGCAATTTTATAACAAGTTGAGGACACGAATAAAATGTATGTTATTAGCTGCGTGGCCAGCTCTGTCTGTTAAGTTTTCGACTCTTCTTCTTCCTGGATCGGAAGTTTAACATTTTGACGGCAATAAGATTACAGTCGTTTTAACGTCTCTATGTTATTCTATGCTCAGTGATAACAGGCATTGATCAACAATCAATTAAAAACTGTGCATCAATTTTGCAAGCCTTGTCTTCAGGATATAAAAATAACGTTGACAATTTCCAGAAATATGCCATGGATACTGCAAGAAAAAAACTGATGGAGAAGAATTACTAGATGACACAATTATAAACAATAAATTACAAATATTTTGTTCACGGTATCCAAGCGATAAATAATTGTGATAAAAACTATCCTATCTCTCGTGTTCGATCAATCTGCACACGGTGTGAAAATTTGATTAAAATCGGTTAAGTAGTTTAGGAGTTCATCGCGAACAAACAACGTGACACGTAATTTATATATATTAAGAAGAAGATTGTTTTGTTTTGTTTGTTGTAATTAATTAAAATAATTTTGATTTCATTCATTAATTTTACTTGTCAATGAATGATTGTGATATATCCGGGTAGCGGGGGAGAGTCTCAAAGTTACAAAAAAAAAAACAACCATGTTATTGTAAGTTATTGAAGTATTTTTGGCAGCCACCGCCATACAAGGCCAACCACTGACACTTACACGCAATCTTCCTTGCAACGCTTGAAGAAGCAAGCAGGCAAGAGCCTAGAATGCTTCAGACCTTTGCATTAAACACACACACTCCGCAGGACCAATTGAGGACCACACTAAGGAACCCAAGCGGTCAATGTGCGACATTCCCCCAGAGAGGGTCAGCCGGCTCAACCTAACCTAACCTAACGGTTTTTGAGCTAGAGTCACTAAATTTGATAGGAAGACAGGTGGTGGCAGATCCCAAAGATCTGTATCAAAAACTTGCATGCCACGCCCATTTCTGCCGCTCATCGTTTAAATTTAGGGCAGCGGGGACATTAACGATAGAGGTGAGTCACTGCTTGATTTCATACTACAAACAATTCCTTATGTATAAAATGTAAGGGAACAGCCGACCGAACCAAATAAACACGCATACACGAAAGGAAAATCGGTAGAAACTGTGCTACGCTCCCTTGTGACAACAATAGAGAAGACAATATTCCACAAAGAAGACATCTCAAAAATTATTAAAGAATGTGTCCAAGGACAAGAATCTGTATTCTCTTGGGTACAGAACCCACTGCGCAGCAGGAGAGTACAGGCAGAATGGGGAACCACAACCGCAATCAGGGAAGCAATTCGGCTCCCCTCTTTGCAAAGAGATACAAGGTGCATATCGCAAAACAATGCAGACCAAGTGCCAGCAATTTGCTGTTTATACGTCGGTATGTCAGCGCAATGAGCGATATGTCTCTGTGCTTTTCGCTCTGAGCGGCTGCCTATTGTGGAAGGGGGATCGCAGCAGCAGAGAGCGAACAACAACAAAACATGAGCATATGAATGAATACCTACGGAGATATATGTATGCATATGCGTTTGCTTGTCTTCAGTATTTGGTGGCTCCGATCTGATATATAGCAAAAATCATTAGGGCGAATATATAGCAACATACACATACATATATATGTATGTGTTCGTATGCATATGTTTTCAGTTTTTGGTGGCTCTGATGCGATTTCAGATTTTGTACTTTTCTAGCAACGCATTTGAATGTGTCAATGCATGTGTATGTTCATGTCCAGCACATTTAAATGTATGCGTATAAATTGCCTTGGCAATTCTTGACCTACCTTAACTTTAATGAATTTCAGCAATTTTATAACAAGTTAAGGGCACCTATAAAATTTATGTTGTTAATTGTTAATTTTTAATTTATTTTAAAAATTGATCTTAATCATTAATATGCATAGTGCATAGTTCATCATATGGCTAATAATAATTTATATATTCTATTAATCTAATTACGTACCCTTGACCCTTAAAATCATAAGTAAGGACATGCACACATGGCATGGCTTTAAAAAAAACTACTGCATACTATTAAGCCCACAAGCATTGCACTCAAGCCAAGATCGAGGTCACCCATGATTAAACTTCCCAAAGTGTTGATTTAAGAACCAAGTGTTCATTTTGGACCAATAATAAGAACTTTGGTTCTTCTTGTAAGAACGGTTTGTTCATATCGGCGGATAATAAGAACATTGGTTCATACTGTCAGAACAGTTTTTCTTGATACGAGAGAGATCCTTCTTGAAATGCACCAGAATAACAAAATTAGTTCATAAGAAATTAGAAAAACCCATTAAAAATTATTTTGTTCAAACTTGCCCAGCCGGGATTCGAGCCAGAGACCGCACACATGATAATGCGGCGGGTGCCTTAGCTGTTGAGCTACTTCCAAGCATATTACGACTGCAGTTATATTGCTGCTTATATATTGAGCTCTAAATGTTAATGATGATAAACCAATATAGCTGTACCCACAATGTGAATGGCAATGGCTTAACAGATATGGCACCCGCCGCATCATCGATCCCGGCACGGGTAAGTTTATATAGAAAAATGTTTAATGGTTTTAATTTAATATCTTACATTTCTAGCTGATGCATGAGAAAAAAAACTCTTTAAACAAATTGATAGTTAATGTAAGACGACCGAACTAATATAGTTAAGAACCAATGTTCTTACTTTTAAGCTCAACATGTTCTTAATTTTTTAAGCACAAATGGTTTTTATACTTTGATACCGAAGGTCTCAATGTCCATCATGGTGTCTGTCCGTCCGTCTGTATGAACGCTACTTTCAAAATTTTGGATGCAACGCCCCCAGATTCAGCCCCCATCCCCCCTTCTACTTGAAATTGGAAACGCCTATAGTTTTCACATTTTTTGAGCTAGAGTCACCAAATTTGGTAGGAAGATATATGGTGACATCTACAAAAGGTCTGAATCAAAAATTAGGATGCCACTCCCACCATTTAAAATCGGAAATTTGGATATCTCTTAAAGTTTTAAGGCTAGAGCCCGTAAATTGGGTAGAAAGATATAAGGCAACATCTACCAAAGATCTGCATCAAAATTTTGGATGCCACGCCCACCCAAGCCACCCGCCTTATAAAATCGGAATCGGCTATATCTTTAACCGTTTTTGAGCTAGAGCCACCAAACTTGGTAGAAAGATAGATGGTGACAGTTAAAAACATTTGATTGAAAAATTTGGAACCACGCCTACCTCTGCCGCCCACCTTTTAAATTTGGAAGTTAAGTTATCCGCCACAGTTTTTGAGCTAAAGTCACCAAATTTGGTAACATGATATCTGGCGATGTTTACCACATGGCCCACTCCCTTCGCCCCTGCATTCCCCCTTATCAACCGTTCTTTTACTGGTATCAAAGTATTCCGCAGTCGGTTGCGTCCGACTGCAACGTTTTTACTTGTTTAATTAAGAACTAATGGTATTATTTTAAGAACAATTTCAAGAACATTTCGTTCATAAAACATGAATGGAGGTCCGTTCTTAATTAAAGAAAATGGTTCTTTAAAGAAGAAAATCAGCTCGTAGGCAGCTATTCAGAACCGATGTTCTGTGATGTGTATATTAGATTTTGTAATATTTTCTTCATATTTCTTATCGACTTGAAATCCGAAAAGAAAAGGGAAAATGTTAAGCTTCCGATCCAGGAAGAAAAAGAGTCGAAAAGTTAACAGACAGAGCTGGCCACGCAGCAAAGTGACGTCATTCTATTGCTTGCTTTGCTGTAAGCAACAGAACGGATTTGTTCTGGAGCTGAAGTCGCTTGTATGTATGCGTGCGTATGTGAGCTAGCAGTCATTCACACGCACACATGGCATGTATGTGTTTGTGCATTCTTGGCCGCTCTTCAATGATGAGACAGCGAGAAAGCTGATGCACACACATTCGGAAAGAGTATTCAGAACTGTGTTTCTGCTGTGATCTAATAATTATTTATATTCAAATAATTATTTTTACATACAAAAGATTTAGAGAGAGTATAAATGGTTCATTATGTCGGAAGCTGAAGAATAACCCCGGCTCGCGACAACCGCATGTCAATAAAAAACCCAAGTGAACGCACACAAGTTTCAACGATATCAACAGAAGCACAGTTCTGAATACTCTTTCGGAATGTGTGTGCATCTTTTGTATGTAAATACTCAACTGTAAAGTAGTTGTGTCGCAAAATTGTTTGCTAGTGTCATATAGTTAATATCTTGAAAAAGTATGTATAAACAGAGAGTGTCTTTTTTGGGTTTTTGTAGGCAGATACAAATGCACGCAAATTTTGAATTTGAACATTGGCCTTCGACATCAAATATGTATTTACTTCCAAGGGTCGAAAATATATAATTAAATAATTAAAATATAAATAATTATTAGACAAATTATCAATAATGCACCGCTTAACGATTTAAATGTATTTTAATAATAAATTAAAAAAAATATAAAAATAATAACATACATTTTATTCGTATCCTCAACTTGTTATAAAATTGCTGAAAATTCTAAAAGTTGAGGCGGCTCAAAACTAACAAGACAATTGCGACGCATACATAAAAATGTGCTGCCTTTGCATACATGTACACACACAGATGTATATGCTGGGCTGAGCAAACGAAACAAAATCACAAAAATCTCGGCAAAGCTAGCCCACCAAAAAATGAAGCCAGCGCAAGTGTATGTATACACAAATGTATTTTTTTTCCGTAACTTGCATTCCGCTGGCGCGCTAGTTACCATAGACTCAATTCCCTCACCCGCTAAACCCCCACGCCACAACACAACATAAACCATCCCGGCACAACGAACCGGGAAGCCCAGCATAACTGGGTCATACGTTTTCTTCGTCGGCAACGCATCCGGCCAACTGCTGACACAGCAGTCAGCAGTATTCGTGTGGGCGATCAGCAACATTGTTGCAGCCATAATTCTAAGAACTAAAAAAATACTATGCACAAGCAGAGGGCTCATGCTCAGACGCTTGAAGTTACAATAAAGACTTCAATTCTGACTTTGAACGCAGCGAGGCGTCTTTATAATTTGATACCGAAGGTCTCATAGTATATTGGTTTTGTGCAATGTCCGTCATTGTGTCTGTCCGTCCGTCTGTCCGTCTGTATGAATGCAACTTTTTTCGACACCCGTGAAGCTAAAGACGTGAAACTTTGCAATTATGTTTATCAATAGACGGTACAGATAAAGTGTTAAGATTGGGTTGCCACGCTTACTAGGAGGCTGGGAAATCGATAAATTCGATAACTGAAAACCGATAAAACCAAATATTTCTCACGTTCTTACAGCTAGAGTTACCAAATTTTGCACGCAGGTAGCTAGTCATGTCCCTGAAAAAACTGCATCATTATTTTGGATGCCACGCCCACTCCTTCCGCCCCCATCATCCCTGCTCCTTGAAATTGGAAACGCCTATAGTTTTCAAATTTTTTGGCTAGAGCCACCAAATTTTGTGTCAAGATAGATATTGACGTTCCCCAACAAAATGCATCAAAATTTTGGATGCCACGCCCCCTGATTCCGAACCCATCCCCCCTTCTCCATGAAATTGGAAACGCCTATAGTTTTCACATTTTTTGGGCTAGAGCCACCAAATTTTGTGTCAAGATAGATATTGACGTTCCCCAAAAAATATCATCAATATTTTGGATGCCACGCCCCCTGATTCCGCCCCCATCCCCCCTTCTTCTTGAAATTGGAAACGCCTATAGTTTTCACATTTTTCAAGCAAGTGTCACCAAATTTGGTAGTAAGATATATGACATCTGCAAAAGATATGCATCAAAAATTAGGATGCCACGCCCACCTCTGCCGCCCACCATTTAAAATCGGAAATTTCGATATCTCTTACAGTTTTTAAGCTAGAGCCCGCAAATTCGGTAGAAAGATAGAAGGCAACATATACCAAAGATCTGCATCAAAATTTTGGATACCACGCCCACCCAAGCTTTATAAAATTGGAATCGGCTATATCTTTAACAGTTTTTGAGCTAGAGCCACCAAACTTGGTAGGAAGATAGATAGTGACAGTTAAAAACATTTGATTCGAAAATTTGGATGCCACGCCCACCTCTGCCGCACACCTTTTACATTTTGAAGTTAAGTTATCTGAGCAAAAGTCACCAAATTTGGTAACATGATAGCTGGTGATGTTTACCACATGGCCCACTCCCTTCGCCCCTCATTGCCCCTTATCAACCGTTCATTTACTGGTATCAAAGTATTCCGCAGTCGGTTGCGTCCGACTGCAACGTTTTTACTTGTTTTATTTTAACATCCTGATATATACATATATACAATTTGCCTCAATCACACATCAGAGCGATTCCATCAATATACAAATATACAGTTTGCCGCAGCCACGTCTCAGAGCGACTCCATCAGGATTCACCTGGCCTCCAACTGGAAAACTCCTCCCAATAGACCACGCACTGCTAACTGGCGCAGCCGGAAAAAAACATGAGTTTTTACTCATTTACCATTACTTACCTGTAAGTAGAAAATAAGTGAAAAAAAAAAAAAACGAAAGGGAAAACATAATCGAGTGTCATGTGTGAAATAGCCATAAAATAATAATACGGTGCAATAATGGTGCGAAACTTATGTACAAGAAAAAAAATAAAAATAGAGAATATATAAAATACGAATAAATTAAATTACACTATACCCACTTAACATAAATTAAATATACTTAGTAAAAACTACTGGCGCTCATATAAATCATGTATGACTGCCATTGTCCAAACACATAAACAAATAATATCGTAATTATTACCCTCTAGTTCGGCCGAGCAACACTGTATTAACGTTTCGTCGACGCTTTTGTGAATGTCGTTGACGCTCGGTTATACCCCTCACTATGCGTTCGAATGACGTATTTTGTTCAGGCATGTCCGCTCAAACCGTTAACGTTTCTCAATGCACGCTGGGTTGACCCAATAACTTGCAGGGAAGCGACAATAAATGAAACTCGTTTGTCCCTATGCCATGCATAGAGAGACGTAACTGCCGCTCGTTTGTCCCAATGGCATGCATAGAGCGACGTAACTGACGCTCGATTGTCCCAATCCCATGCATAGAGCGACGTAATTGTCGCTTGCTTGACCCAATCCCATGCATGGAGAGGCTTCTCTCTTGACGGCAATGCGTCCACATGCATAGTACAAATGTTTTACAATATAAACGTTTTTATTTCATTTATTTATATTACTTTTTTTTTAATATATTATTATATCACATTAATAACAATACTTGCAAATATGCCAGTAACGACATTTACTGCAACTCCGCCGCTTTCCGCTGAAGACATTTTTGTTTGAAAAAATTTGTTTTTTGTCCCGCAACGACGAGTCGCAGCTCCTTCTTCACATTGCCACTGGCGGAGTCCGGAATGTAGTCTGGAATAAAATAGAGGAAATATAATAATAATATTAATAAATAAACACTGTGTAAATATTGTTTTTAATTACCAGTCTGGATATTGTTTTCCAAATTACGTGCAATCTTTGTGCAGGTGCAGTTATTGCAAGGAGTATTTTTTTTGTACTGAAATAAACGGGAACAAATGTTAGAAAATATATAAAAGAATATTTTCATGGTTTTGTATTTACTTACGCAGTGGAGTAGAAGCAAAACGTTTTATTTTTGGTCCCGAAATTTTTTTTGCTTTATATGTAGACAATTAATTGTTAGAATGTCAAACGAGTGCTTAAATGTCAGCCGAAAATGAGGCAAAGGCAACAAAGAAAGAGAAAAGCATATCAACATGAAAAATGTTAGAGCGTCCGCCTCTCTCTATCTCTCTCTCTGTTCAGCGTTCGGCTTCAATCGTTTTCGGCTAGACGCATTGACGTTTTGGGTGAAAAGCAGTGTTGACGAAAAGACAATAACAGCCCCAGCCGAACTAGAGGGTACACACTTTAACATATATATGTAACCAACACAAACAACAAACACTGCCATATTATAGTACACTATACTACTCAATTGACACTTGCTTCAAATTTGTTTATTACACTAGTTGAACTATTAACTAAACATTTTGAAAGAAAAATTCATTTAATGTCAAAGAAAATGGCCGACAACATTAGAAGTAAAACGCGTTCCGTTTTGGGGGTACAGCCAACTCCTAGCAGGAAAACACGTTCGAACATCCGTTTAAACCCACTACCATCAATAAGGGAAGATCATATACCGTGCCCCCAACCTTTACAAGAACTTACAGTGGACTCGGGTCACGATTCCGCCCCTACACCCCCCACCCCCACTTTAAGCAACTTCAGCTCTTCCCTACTAACCACTTTTAAACCAAAAGATGTCATGGCATTTGTTGAGCACCTACCAACTTTCGGTGGAACACCTAGGCAGTTAAACAGATTTATAACAAGTGTCGAGGAAATCCTTATGCTCATTAGAGGAGCAGACCAGACACCATATGGCCTTCTCACTTTGAGAACTTGAGAACACTAATTTGGGATGACATAAAAAGAATCTCATACGTCTCTACTCTAGTAAGAAAAGCGAAGCTAGTTTACTTAGCGAACTCGGAACATTTTCCGACCAACAAAGAATGGGTCAGCTATTCTTCGGAATATCAAAAATAAAAAATCAATTGTATTCCGTTCTTAAAAACAACGAACAACATATCGCTGTTATAGAAGCCAAAAAGGTGGTATATAATGAAGTATGTTTGAATGCTTTTATCGTAGGTCTCAGGGAACCTCTTAAAACAATAATCAGATTGAAATCACCCACAAACATAGAGCAAGCCTACGAACAATGTCAGATAGAACAATCACTTTATCGCATTAACAGACCACAAACTAACCGTAACCAAGAACGAGGACGGGACAACCGCAACAACGGTAATAACCAAAATTACTACAATAACAAGAATGAACAAAATAATTACAAGTCATCTTACCAAAATTCAAACCAACCTAGGAACTCTAACCCGTACAATCGTACACAAGACTCTAGAGACAACAATAGGCAACCTAGTAGAAATAACCCTTTCAAGTCCCAAAATGGTAACCACCACAACATAGAAGAAAACCAATAATCACAGGACCAAAATTTTCAAGAAAATGCCTCGGGAACTCAACAGGATACATAAGCCCTGCGACTCATAATCCCTTACTCCCTTTTATTAAAATCCAATTTCCACACACACCACTCCTAAAATTTCTGGTAGATACAGGTTCGACAAACTCCTTCATAGACCCTAAATACGTTGAGTCCGATAATTGCACCGAACTTCAGACACCTATATCACTTCAAACGGCTTTGAATAATTTCACAATTCATCAAAAAATCGTACTCCCATTCCCATCAGAATTCCAAGCTATGGGCCAAATGACCCTATTACCTTTTAAGTTCCACTCTTATTTCGATGGATTAATAGGAATGGACTTACTGTCACATCTCGAGGCACAAATCGATACACCCAATTCACAATTAAAATTCTCAAATACAACCCTACAAATTTCCAAATATGACAATAGAACTTCAAATGTATTCAACATCTCTGCCCATACTAAGGCAATATTACCCTTACCAGTTAAAGCTAAACAGGGGGACTTTCTCTACAAAACTATTAACATTTCCAACAATTTAATAATACAAGGCGGAATTTATAAGTCACAAGACAACACAACAAATTTCGAAGTAATTTACTATAGCGACTCAGACAAATTATTATACCTCGAAAACCCAATCGAAGGTACACAATACTTTTCAATCAACAACGTAGAACTATTCAATATAACATCCACCCAAACAACCCAAGAATCCCCGGACTATTTACAAAACATTTACATAGAACACCTAAATTCCGAGGAAAATAAGGGATTAATCTCCCTAAGCAAAAAATACATTGACATTTTTTACAACGAGAAAGACAAACTTACCTTCACCAACAAAATTACTGACTCTCAAATCGTATAGATATCCATTTATACATAAGGAAGAAGTCCGAAAACAGATCGAATCTTTGCTAAGTCAGGACATTATAAGGTCTAGCTATTCTCCGTGGAGCGCACCCGTTTGGGTTGTCCCAAAAAAGGAAACTGCCACAGGGGAACAAAAATGGCGATTAGTCATAGACTATAGGAAACTAAACGAAAAAACGATTTCGGACAAATACCCCATACCCAATATATATGACATCTTAGATCGTATAGGCAAGGCAAAGTATTTCTCAACATTAGACTTAGCAAGCGGATTCCATCAAATAGAAATGAATCCAAACGACGCATCAAAAACAGCTTTTTCAGTAGAAGGGGGACACTATGAATTTGTTAGGATGCCATTCGGACTAAAGAATGCTCCCGCTACCTTCCAAAGGGTGATGGATAGTATTTTAGGCGATTTGGTCGGTTTAATTTGTTTAGTGTACCTCGATGATATAATAATCTTCTCCACCTCCCTGCAAGAACACCTAAAACATCTTCAAACCATGTTTCAAAGACTAAGGGACGAAAATTTTAAAGTCCAGCTAACCAAATCAAACTTCCTCAGAAAAGAAAGGGAATTTTTGAGGCACATTGTCACACAAGAAGGAGTTAAACCTAACCCAAGCAAAATTATTGCCATAAGAAACTTCCCATGCCCGAAAACCAAGAAAGCTATTAAATCATTCCTCGGTTTATTAGGTTACTACAGGGAATTTATCAAAGACTTTGCACGAGTCACGCAACCTATGACAAAACAACTAAGAGGAAACAATTCTGTCTCAGTAAACGACGAATTCCGCAGGACTTTCGAGTTTTGTAAGACACTACTATCAAACGACCCCATCCTCCGATACCCAGACTTTTCAAAACCGTTCATATGGACGACGGATGCAAGCAATTTTGCATTAAGAGCTGTTTTATCACAGGGTACATTACAGAATTACAAACCCGTTTGTTTTGCAAGCAGAACCTTAACAAACACCGACACAAATTACTCAACTATTGAGAAGGAAATGCTAGCAATAATTTGGGCAGTCCAAAATTTCAGACCATACCTTTTCGGAAAAAAATTTACCATCGTCACAGATCATAAGCCATTAACGTGGCTAATGAACTTTAAAAAACCAAATTCAAAAGTTATTCGTTATAGACTCCAACTTTTAGAATACGATTTCGACGTCATTTACAAAAAGGGCTCACAGAACGTTATAGCAGATGCCCTCAGTAGACCAGGAGGATCTCTCAATCACAATGAATTACTCACCACGACCGAATTTACTTGTCCCTTGTCCGATTAACCAGTAAACGAATTTAATATTCAATTAATTCTCAAAATTGACCCAAACCAACGATGCATTACTATAACCCCATTTAAACACAAGCTTAAAAGAGAACACTATAAACCTTCATTTGATTCCAAAGATATACTTGACATACTCAAACAAACACTGAAACCGAATAAAACGTGCGCTGTATTCGCATCCGACGATATCTTTCAAATAATTGATAAGGTATTCGAAACTTATTTTTTAAACAACGGCATATTCGAGCTTATAAGATGCTCATCTTTCCTCCCGGAAATTACTGACAATCGCGAAGTATTAAAGACAATAACCGACTATCATACGAAGAACAACCACCGAGGCATCGACGAAACACTTCTACACATTAAACGTTACCAATTTTCCCATACATGAAAGACAAGATAACACAAGTAATTAGAAACTGTGAAACTTGTTTAAAATAAAAATATGATAGACAACCTCAAAAAATTGCTATGCAAATACCAGAAATACCTACAAAACCACTTGACATAATCCATATCGATATTTACACGATCAATGGTAAATATAACTTAACAATAATAGACAAATTCTCTAAATTTGCAACCGCATATCCAATAGCAAATAGGAACTGTGTAAACGTCATTAAATCCCTAAAGAACTTCTTTAGCTTATTTGGAACACCCAAGAAATTAGCTTACGACCAAGGGGCCGAATTTTCCAGCGATATGTTTAAAAACTTTTGTTCACAATTTAATATAGAGTTACATGTTACATCCTTCTAACAGTTATCAAGTAACTCACCAGTAGAACGGTTACATTCTACGCTTACAGAGTTATATAGAAAAAAACAAAACCTGACAATCGAACATGACGAAATTATGTCAGAAACTTTAATAACTTATAATAATGCCATTCACTCTGCAACAAAACACACCGCATTCGAACTTTTTAATGGTAGAACACATATTTTCGAACAAACAATCAAACCTAACAGCGAACACGACTACCTAATCGAACTCAACAAATTTAGAGAGGAGCTATACCCAAAAATTAAAGAAAAACTTACCAATGACATAACACAGACAACAGATAAACTAAACGAGAAACGAGTGGCACCAACCACAGTAGAACCCAATACATTAGTTCTGAGAAATGAAAATAGGAGAAACAAAATAACACCGAGATTCTCACTACACAAAGTTTTGCGCGATCAGGGCCCAACCTTGATAACTGTAAGGAATCAGAAGCTACACAAATCCAAACTCAGGAAAATTATCATTAAAAATAAAGCAACACAACAACAATAATAATTGACCCAACCCCCTTTCTAAATTACCATTTCAGGTTCTCACTTGGGCTAACCCAGGCCATATTAATACAAAAACTAAATAATTCAATACCAATAGCTAAAATAGAACTAGGACAAGCTCTCTTGATCGATCGATACAAGATTATTAGGCATGTTATCGATTTACAGGAATTCAATAAATGCATTAACCAGTTCCACTTAACAATCGACACCTTCCGTTCAGATGATACCTTATCCGACTCTTATTCAATAATGAACGCAAAACTAAATCAAGCCCAAATAAAACTAAACGCCCTGACACCATTTAAAAGAAACAAGCGTGGTCTCTTTAACGGTTTAGGCAGCCTCGTAAAAACTATCACGGGTAACATGGACGATAGCGATGCAAAAAACCTAGATGCACAAATCAACAAACAAAAAGAAAACTCTAATATCCTCGGTAGCAATTTTCAGACACAAGACATATTCAATAATGAAGTCCTAATTCGGTTTGAAAATATAACAGACCACATAAACAATGAACAAACGTTGATAAGCAATTTTTTCGAAAACACACAAAACACAATTTATAAACAATTGAATTCGCAAGATGACATACTAAAGAAATTACAGTATATTAACAGAATTAATTACAACATCGAATTGCTACTTAATCATTCAAGCGACATCAATGAAAGCATGTTGTTAGCTAAACTAAATGTTATCCCTAAGTTTATACTCAATGAACAGGAAATAAGCAAAATCAAAATTATACTACAAAACCAAAATGTCAAACTAGAATCAGAACAACACATCTATAAGAATAAATACGATGCATTATAAAAATAACATTATATTCAACATCGAAATACCTATCTTTAAACAATCAACATACAACATGACTAGACTTGTTCCATTACCAATTAACGAAACATACTTCGTATTAGCTCGTAATTACTTAGCTTATAACAATAAAAGTAAGTTGTATCACCTAAAACAAATGTCCAAAAATAGACACAATGTTCTTCTGCGATAAGAACTATTTTTCCGAGACACCACAAAACAATTCTTGTATCAAAAATATACTAAATGGCAAAAACAGCTCCTGCAATATGCAGGATATGGGACCAGTCACCGACATATTCGAGGCGGAAAGAGGATTCATATTCATCTTCAACGCAAACCTACTGAAGGTAAAGCTAAATAACGATGACGACATAACAATTAACGGATCGGCGATATTAAGATACACAAATGAGACACTTCGATTAAATGGAATCACATACGACAACACGGTCGACACAACCATTGACCAACTGGATCTGGTATTACACCCACTGCAGAGTATATCAAAAAACACCACCGTTCAAGTTCTAAGCTTAAAGAAACTAAATCTTGAAGCGGTCGAAATATCAGGGAAAATACTGAACATCCACCACGAAACCAATCGCCACACCTGGACCACTTACACCGTCCTCATTTTTATAATACTCCTAGCCATCCTGGGTTGGCTACACCAACGCACAAGACACATCGTTCACATACAACCCGACTACCAACTGCCTATCTACACTCCAGCAATACCTTCACTATGGCCGTCGCTTCGAACTGGGAAGGGAGGAGTTACCATAGACTCAACCCCCTCACCCGCTAAACCCCCACGCCACAACACAACATAAACCATCCCGGCACAACGAACCGGGAAGCCCAGCATAACTGGGTCATACGTTTTCTTCGTCGGCAACGCATCCGGCCAACTGCTGACACAGCAGTCAGCAGTATTCGTGTGGGCGATCAGCAACATTGTTGCAGCCATAATTCTAAGAACTAAAAAAATACTATGCACAAGCAGAGGGCTCATGCTCAGACGCTTGAAGTTACAATAAAGACTTCAATTCTGACTTTGAACGCAGCGAGATGTCTTTTTATTTTAACATCCTGAAATATACAAATATACAATTTGCCTCAATCACACATCAGAGCGATTCCATCAATATACAAATATACAGTTTGCCGCAGCCACGTCTCAGAGCGACTCCATCAGGATTCACCTGGCCTCCAACTGGAAAACTCCTCCCAATAGACCACGCACTGCTAACTCGCTCTCTACCCTAAAAACACTAGCCGGGCTGCTGCAAACGAACAGCAACTGAAACAAAAGCATCTGCAAATGCAGCTTTCTCGCTCTCTCATCATTGAAGAGCGGCCAAGAATGCACAAACACATACATGTCATGTGTGCGTGTGAATGACTGCTAGCTCACATACGCACGCATACATACAAGCGACTTCAGCTCCAGAACAAATCCGTTCTGTTGCTTCCAGCAAAGCAAGCAATAGAATGACGTCACTTTGCTGCGTGGCCAGCTCTGTCTGTTAAGTTTTCGACTCTTCTTCTTCCTGGATCGGAAGTTTAACATTTTGACGGCAATAAGATTACAGTCGTTTTAACGTCTCTATGTTATTCTATGCTCAGTGATAACAGGCATTGATCAACAATCAATTAAAAACTGTGCATCACATTAGCAAGCCTTGTCTTCAGGATATAAAAATAACGTTGACAATTTCCAGAAATATGCCATGGATACTGCAAGACAAAAAACTGACAGGGAAGAATTACTAGATGACACAATTATAAACAATAAATTACAAATATTTTGTTCACGGTATCCAAGCGATAAATAATTGTGATAAAAACTATCCTATCTCTCGTGTTCGATCAAACTGCACACGGTGTGAAAATTTGATTAAAATCGGTTAAGTAGTTTAGGAGTTCATCGCGAACAAACAACGTGACACGTAATTTATATATATTAAGAAGGAGATTGTTTTGTTGTAATTAATTAAAATAATTTTGATTTCATTCATTAATTTTACTTGTCGCTCATCGTTTAAATTTGGAAAATCAGTTATCTTTCACAGTTTTTAAGCTAGATTCACCAAATTTGGAAACAAGAAAGCTGGCAATGTTAAAAACTCGTTCCATTTCTGCCGCCTCCGACTCCCCCTTTGCAAGCAAACTTCTGAACACTGTACTTCACGCGTACAGTCATTGTCTGGATGCATCTGTGATTAAATTTCGATCTTCGATATCTCAGGTGTTTTTTATACCCTGAACCCATAAAATGGGTAAAAAGGGTATAATGGTTTTGTGCAAAAGTATGTAACAGGCAGAAGGAAGCATCTCCGACCTCATAAAGTATATATAAATTAATAAAATATGACGGAGAAGATATTTGCGTTAGACTGAACCGCTTTTATTCCCATTATCAACTAAAAGCTAAGAACATAATTTCTTATAAGCAAAGCTAGCCCTATGCCCTAAATGTGCTGACTCCACTCCTCGTGCCTGGTGTCGGGTAGCTTAGCGGAGCATTGTTCCCAGCATAGTTGTTGTCATGCGCAACATTGTCGCTGACCGCGGCTGCGATGCCGTTGTGCAATATCCGCTGACTTGCTGACCTTGCACTTTCGGACTATTCTTGATCGGGCTGGGGCTGGTGTTGGCCGATCATGTTAACTCCTCCCATGCTTAAATGAAGGACGTCCTCGGACTTCTTGAAACCGTCGATGAGGACTTGGAGATTGTGTTGGCGTCGGATGCTCTGATGTTTCTGGTAGAGCTTGAAAGAAGTATAGCAAACGAATAAAAAAATGATCGTGGCTACTCCGGATATAATAGGTCGTTTTTGGAGACCCTCTTCTAGTTTGCCAATGTAACGGAGGTTCTCCGCATTTAACTTCTGCAGGTATGGCAAGCTCAGTATCTCCTGGTGACCCGTTGTGTTAAGGAGTGTTGATGCAGCTGGCGCTGGGGATTTCTTGACATAGTTCTTTAAGTTCCGATATACGGAGTCGTTAACCTTTACTTCATCGTCGAATGTAATAAGGAATGTTCCCGTTACCAGTTGCTCATTAATCGTTGCGGCTCCATCGTTGACGATTATAACGCCGTCATCGATGATCGTTAGGGGCTCAAGGTGGCTCGGACGAGTAGTGCAATGCGCAGTACCTCCCGCATGAAGTTGCTGTGCGCACGTTGTGTAGGGCAATTTCTTACAGAATGTTGTTGTAAGTGTGGCGCTGCAGTTTCCAATTGGTACTACCTTATTACCACAGTCGGCTATGATGTTATTTTCCGCGAAGTTAAGAATAGTACTATTATGTTGAACAGGGTGAAGAATTATTTTCTTACATGCTAAACTAGGTTTAGGGTATTTTATAATAAAATGTAGAAAGTTATTATTTAACAAAACTTTAATTTGGGCAACTTCCATTAAATCTGTAATTGTAATATTAGTAGAGTGTTCATTGATTAAATTTTGCAAATCGTTGGAGTCTAAGATAGCTGGGTTTATTATTCCAATTTTGGTTAGTGTGACCGACAACATTAAAGCTTCAAGCTCGGAAGTGATAATTCTATTTCTCGAAAGCAAGGTTTCGTACAAATGTTCCGTGTTAATTTGTTTAATTTTTGCATTTTTTATTAAAATATTTACCGCGTTAGTTAGTGAATTTATTTGCTCTTGGGCCTTTGTGTTAATAATTATCTGTCTGTTTTCTGACTCTATAAGTTCTTTTTGTGTGAATTTTAAGTCTTGGAAATCATCGAAATCTGGAGTGCCGGCTACGAATTTTAATGCTGTACCTAACAAGTTAATACTTCTAGCATGTCTATGGTGAACGTTTACCGTTGCTATGAGGGTCGTCATATGTCTTAAATCTGATTCTAATATCTATTTCATGTGTGATTGTGGGAAATGTTGTTTTAGTTGTTCTGTTTCCTTTACTATTGCTGCGTACATGGTTAGGTTAGTTGAGTGTTTTAAATATTGGAAGTCTTGCCAGATTGTCACGTCCCCATCCACGATTGGTATGTAGTCCGAGTTGGTGTAGTCAGTTATTTTTGCCATCGTTGATGTGGCGAGAAGTATTATTGTCCAAAACCTGGTGTGTCGATAGTTGTTGTAGTTACTTTATATTGTCTTTATGGACCACCCTCCCTTTTATTAAGACTGTGGTCCCCAAGTCTGCTTCTACCGTTTCTTCAGTGTACAGAGTTGTAAGCTTATTTCCTAGTCTCTTGTTTGATTTTACAAGGACCTTTTCTCCTACGTTAAAATTTCTGTTCCGTCGTGTCCTGTTTAATCTTTCTAACTGAATATTTTGAGCTTTCAAAACCTTGTCTCTGACTTCTAAATTTAGTTCCGTGGTCGCTGCATGAATTATGTCAATTGGTTTTTTATTAGTCACTGAATGAATAGTTCTATTGTATTCTATGGATGCGTGAAGTATAAATTCGACCGTGTCCCCAATACTCCTTTCGATCTTTAAACACCGTGCAATCTCTATCAGGGTACTATGGAGTCTTTCTACCTGTCCGTTCGAAGTGCTATGGAGTGGTGGTGCGTTAACAATTTGTACGTTAAACTGGTTGCTTAAAAGCGATCTAATTGTCTCGGACTTGATAGATGGTTCGTTGTCACAGTAAATCGTTTTAGTTCGTCGGTAAAAGTTCATGAGCTGTAGTATTGCTTTCTTTATGTCCGTTATTGTTCTAGAGGCAATTGGTTGAACAATCGAAAATTTTGAAAATTTGTCCAAGCAGGTAAGGAAGTATTTCTTGTCCGTTGAAAAAATGTCGATATGCAGTATTTCGCCTGTGTACGAAGGAATGGGCGTTTCGCCAAGAATCTATTTCTGGGGGTGGCGGTCATATTTTGCCTTATGACAAATTTTGCAGTTTGCAACGACTTCATTTGCCAAATTTGTCATTTTAGGGAAAAAGTAGTCCTGCAGAATTTGTTTAACATTTTCTTGGGCGGCTCTATGGGCCCTATTGTGTTCTGCTGTGGTAATTTCCCTTTGTTCATTTGTGTCTAAAATGTCCGTTACCATGAGGTTTGTATAACGAAAGGTTGTTGTCGGGAATGTTTCTATTAGCCTGTGCTGAATTAATGCTAGTATTGGTAGTTCGCATAATATTGCGTTGACTACATCTTTCTTTACCACATCACATATTCTCTGAATAAGCGTTTCTCTGTCTGAGAAATATAAGAGATGTCGAGTTTTTTTTACCAAACATAATGACCGTTCTAGCTGAAGCAGCTGTGCCTTCTTCTATTATTATTTGATTTTGAAAGCAGTTGACTGGTTTCTCCGTTTTTTCAATAGTGTAGCTAAGTGATAACTCGCTGTGTATCGTGGCGATATCGGACTGTGCATCTTCTTCTAACATGTGAATGTGATGCCGAGAGAGTGCGTCAGCGCCGTAATTCTCTTTGCCTGGCTTATAGAAAATCTGGGCATTGTGCTCGTCAATGAAAGCTTTCCAACGCTTAATTTTAGCGTTCGGATTTCAATCCGAGACGGCGAAAGTCAATGGTTGGTGATCCGTGAAAATATTTAAGTTTTTCACGCCGTATAGGTAATTTCTGAGATTTTTTAGAGCCCACACTATGGCAAGAAGCTCTCTCTCATTTGTCGCAAAGTTGAGTTCCCTATCCTTTAAGGTTCTTGATATCATGGTTATGGGTTTCCCGTCTTGTGATAAGACTGCCCCTAAACCAAAGGAGGATGCATCTGTTGTTAAATCGAAAGCCTTCTTGTAGTCTGGGTATAATAACATGACATTCTCGGACGTGAGAACCTCTTTAAGCTTTTCGAAGCGGTGGCGTTGACTCTCGTCAAGGCTGACTGGTATCTTTTTAGACAGTGCAGCACTTATTTTGCCGTTTTCGCCCTTTAGGATGTCATTTATAGGCTTTGCGATAGAAGCAAAGTCCTTAATAAAACATCTATAATAGCTCGCTAAACCCAAGAATGATCTTACGTTAAATAGTGTGGTCGGTTGTTCGTAACTGTGTATCGCGTTTACCTTCTTGGGGCATGTTCTTATGCCTCCGCGGGAGACTATGAAGCCCAAATATTCGACACTTTTTTTGACGAAATGAGATTTTTCGCGCGAAACTCTCATGTTGGCTTCGTACAACTTATCTAAGACCCAAGCTATATGTTTGACATGGTCTTCCATGTTCTCCGAAAAGATAATTACGTCGTCGACGTAAACATAGCATGATTTGCCTATTTGTTCCCTGAGCACATCGTCGATGGCTCTCTGGAAGATGCTGGGTGCGTTCTTCAGGCCGAAAGGAAGTCTGCAAAATTCATATTTTCCGCTTTCCACTGAAAATGCTGTTTTCTCTCTGTCTTTTTCAGCGAGTAATATCTGGTGAAAACCAGATTTTAAATCCAAGGTAGTAAAGTATTGTGCCTTACCTAGGTTTGACAAGATAAAGACGACGTTGGGAATGGGATATTTATCGTCAACTGTTTTTAAGTTGAGTTTCCTAAAATCTATAACCAAACGTTTTTTGGTATTTCCCTGTTCATCAGTCCCCTTTTAATCTACGACCCAAATAGGGTTGTTATAAGGTGAGCGAGACGGCCGGATAATGCCGTCGTTTAACAAAGCTTGGGTTTCTGAATTAACGAAATCAGAAACACCCATCGGGTACGGATATAGTCTTGAGTATACGGGGTCTTCGTTCTCTGTCCGGATGGTGGCGATGATATTAGTGTTATAAGGGAGAGCCTCGTTTGGCTCTGCGAATACGCCTGTCCGGTTCCCTAGCATGACTTGAAATTTTTCTTTTATAACGTTCGGTACTTCTATGTTCTCAACGTTTGTGAAATTTACGTCTGAGCATTTCAAAAATTTAATAAACTCAGAGCTGCTGTTAGTTATAAGTTTTTTATTCTTTAAGTCCAGTATACCGTCGGTTTTTTTCAGTAAGTCGAGTCCTATTATTCCGTCGAATGTTGTGAGATTTGGTAATAGGAAAAATGTGGCTTTTGTATTAAAAAGGTGCATGACGCATTTTTTGTTTATGGTATTATAACCATGAATTGACTTTACTTGGAATAATTTGTTCACGGGAGTTACATTCTTTAATTCTTTAAATGGTTTGATGTAATTATTAGAAGCCCCTGTGTCTATGAGAAGTTTAACTTTTCTCCCTGCGACATCCCTTTCTATGAACGGGAGCAGGGAGCTGTTCCTAAAAAATTGACCTGGTCGTATTGTATAAGGTCGTCGTTAATGTTTTCTACCTCATCCCCAGCTACTTCTGGGTATTCGCTTCCGTTATTGTCGTTTGGGGCGTTATCTGAAGCTATGTAATTGATTCTCTGCTGTTTTGGTCCTGTAAACCTAGCGCTGCTATCGCTTGGTCTTTTATTTGCTTGTCCCTGTGCGTTGTATGCGTCAGGTGGAGCGTACTGTTGTGTCTGGTAGTTCTGGACTTGTCTATAAGACTGGCCACCTTGTTGGTTCTGTGTGGTTTGTCTTGATCGTATAGATCTATCTACGTCCATTGGTTGACTTGATCCTGTTTAGGAGGTCCCTGTTCCTGTCTTTTATTAAAGTGTGGGTTTTTGCGTTCTTGGTTGTTTCTACCGTTCGGTACCATGTTTCTATCCCTGCTTTGCTGTTTTTGCTCGGATCTTTGATTTTTATCTTCAATGCTTCGGGCGAAATTACTAGCGAACACGTATCGCTCATAATTAGCCTCGACTTCCTGAGCCAATGCTAGGGCAGATGAAAGATCGGATGGTCTTGCGGAAAAAAGAACGTCACTTAATGCCTTTTTGGTTCCCGAAATAAATACACGAAGCGCGTCTGCTCTGTATTTTTCGTTCAATGAAGCAGCTACGGTTGTGTCGTACGTCATTATAGTCTTCTTTATTAGTAGAGTAAGTTTCTTCTCTACTTCGTCATAGTATTGTAGCAGAGTCAAGTTTCCTTGACGAAGTGTTGACATTTCCTGTTCTATTAAATACACTGGACGTCTGTCAGCGTATGTGAAATCTAAGCGGTTGATTATGGCTTTAAAGTTAAGGGGGGTGTCAAAGGAAGAGAGAACCATGTCGGCTGATCCCTTAATTTTGTTCCTCATTATCCCCAAAGCTTGATAGTGTTCGGAACTACCGTCTAACTTTTCGTACACCTTGTATGCAGTATGTGCTGCTTGGCCTTAAGTTTGTCGGTCAACATGCCCCAAAAGAAAAAAATTTCTTTTACGCTTGTTGTTGTTTTATTTTATTTTTTTCTACGATGTTATTTAATTATTTTATTTATTAAATATATATTTTTTTTTTAAAGAAATTGCAAAAAATAATCATGTAAAAATGGACACTCTACTCACATGATTTGCTTATGATATAAACGGTGCTGGTAGTTGTCTTTGCTGCTGTTGCTTGTGGTTTGTTGTGGTTTGTGGCCTCGATTGCTGATCGCTCTGCCGCTGTTCCCGGTCAGGAACTTTGCTGAATTTGGTTCGGCACCTTGCTGTTGCTGCTGGTTGGTGACTTCGTTGTTTTTGATTTATATTTCGTTTTCGTTTGAGTTTTCTCGCAAACCCAAGTGGGTTTTTTGGCACACCTTTTCAATTATTCTGTGGCACCTTGTTAATATTTAAAAAGTTTAAACTACCGAGGGTCTTACGGTTAGTTTTATCTTATTGATTTAGTTTTTTATATGCAATTTTTAAGTCAGTTTTTTGGACGCCCGAGGGTCTTACGGCGCGTGTGTTTGTTTTTTTTCTGTGCTCAGTTTTTATAAGTATTTAACGTCCGCGGGTCTTGTGGCACGTTTATTTTTAATATTTAAACCGAGATTTTTTGTTTTCATGAGTTTGAATTCTCTAAACTTTCACAATACCGAGGGTCTTACGGCACTTATATTAAGTTTATTCCACGTTTTTAATATTTAAACTGAGTTTTTTGTTTTTCGTGAGTTCGAATTCTATAAACTTTCACAATACCGAGGGTCTTACGGCACTTATATTAAGTTTATTTCACGTAGGGCGCCAATTAATAAAATATGACGGAGAAGATATTTGCGTTAGACTGAACCGCTTTTATTCCCATTATCAACTAAAAGCTAAGAACATAATTTCTTATAAGCAAAGCTAGCCCTATGCCCTAAATTTGCTGACTCCACTCCTCGTGCCTGGTGTCGGGTAGCTTAGCGGAGCATTGTTCCCAGCATAGTTGTTGTCATGCGCAACATTGTCGCTGACCGCGGCTGCGATGCCGTTGTGCAATATCCGCTGACTTGCTGACCTTGCACTTTCGGACTATTCTTGATCGGGCTGGGGCTGGTGTTGGCCGATCATGTTAACTTATATTCCTGATCAGCATCAACAGCCGAGTCGATATAGCCATGTCCGTCCGTTTGTAGGAACGCGTCGATCTCAAAGACTACAAGAGCTAGAGACTTCAGATTTTGAATATAAGCTCTCCAATACCATAAGCAGAACAAATTTGCTTCAAATTATCGATAACTATTCTGGTTTCCGATATACACATGGAATCGATTACAAAAAAATCTCGAATTTGGAAAATGTAAAAATGGGGGTTGAAATAATGGGTAACGATAAAACTCTTCTGAAAATTTCGTCCAATTCAGTTGAGAAACATCAGAGATATCGAAGATTGAAGATAAGTCACAGATACATACAGACATTGGCTGTACTCGTTATGTAAAGAGTTCGGGGTATCTCCTAGTCGGGAAATCTCGACTAGAGCCTTCTTCCTTGTTTGTAATTAAGTTACACATTTTCGACATTCGAGATTTTAATTTTTTTATAGTCTCTAAGACCGACCAGTTCGTACAGACATACGGACATGGCTACATCGACTCGTCTGTTGATTCTGATCGACAGTATATACACATATTCCCCGATTTACACGATACTCGTTTTAAAAGATTTCGCTTTTACACGATTCATAAACTAATAATATTCAGAAAAGTTCTAAAAATGTATTTTTGGTTACATAATCATATCCATAACACATTTGCTAAAATTATTTTTGAGTTTCTTTCATTTGATTGCAATAACAAGGGATTCCCCTTTCTGGGAAATATGTGTGTTTAAAAACCAACGCGCAGTGTAGGTTCTATTCGTTTAGCATAAGTTCACTACGACATCACGCCATTTTTTGGGCAAACTATACCTAGTTTAAAGTTTCTGGATATGTTTTACCCTTGTTCCATTTGAATATGTATATGACTTAATTGTGAAATTTTTTTCGTTTTACACGGTTTTATATAGGAAAAACAAAGACTTCATTTTACAGGGATTTGTCGGGAACCCATCTTCAGTGTAAATCGGGGGATAGGTGTGTTTCTAAATGCAGCTGAATCACTCTTAAGGTTTAACAATATCTGATAGATATCTGGTGATTTTGGCTTTGAGAAAATCAAATTACTTAAACGCCAGTAAAATCGAGCAAAGAATTTCTCTTGAGTTTAACTAACTGCAAGTAAAACTAGACATTGAGAAAATAGGCCTTAGACATTACGCTAGCCACAGGCACCCTTTACCTACGAATTGAAAATTAAGGGAACTGAATGACAATTCTTCCTTGACCATAGGTTAACCAAAAGAGTGTTGTCTCTC
This sequence comes from Scaptomyza hsui, assembly GCA_018152825.1. Lineage (NCBI taxonomy): Eukaryota > Metazoa > Arthropoda > Insecta > Diptera > Drosophilidae > Scaptomyza > Scaptomyza hsui. Next base: position 480,759 of record JAECXO010000183.1, on the reverse strand, counting down.
CAAACTCGTAAGCCTACATATTATTGAAACGTTTCTAAACTATTTTCTAAGAGCACTTTGAAAAACTTACCTCAGGGCATCTCTATGTCAGATACTTTTAATAAACCATTAACCGTGGGTTAAAATGTTCGCTGACTCGTGGACAGCCTCCAGTCTAGAGTCACTAAGTCTGCTGGTGGAAAGTCATATAATTGGTTGCTCAACCGATTTCTCGTGACCTACAACTACCGAAAAGTATCAGTATCGGGATTCCACTGCATTATATCATGGGATATACTATAGCTCTTATGCTTTCAAGCCCATCAGCAGCACGCCGCCATAAACAGGCTACAGATGATATTAGCTGGAATTTTGACTACGGTTTCGATGGCTGAGCTATAATAAGCTCAACATCTATTTTACTCCAGACATTAAACGGGCCTTTTGCATTTTTCTCAAACACAGCACTACGTTGTAGACTTGATGGAACAGCTGCTTTAAAACAAGATCGTTGTTAGCATAGGTACTTCACAAACTGGCGTTTTCTCTGCTGCTGAGTAATTGCTTATGTAGACGATGTAGTTATTGCCGTCTCCGGAAATAACCTCTGAGCTCTGTACATCCTTACAGAATTAAACGACTTAATGTCGAAATTCAATTATTAAAACTAAAGACATTACATTATTCGAATAAAATTTTCTAAAATTTTCACGAAGATATATTGAAAAATACAGCAATGCCACCAATTATTTGGACGTGTCTCGAAATAGTTGATTAGCAGTTGAAATCCGAAATTCAACAGTAAATATTTATTCGGTTGATAATTGTTTTCCCCACGAATCATTATGACGGTCTTGATATTTCAATAAACACTTTGAAGTGAAAAACACTATTTTTTGCAAATAAATCGGCTAATTTGTTATTTTAAAAAGCGTAATCTGGTAAATTATGAACAAAATCAATGTTCAAAATTTTAAAAGAATCGGTGCAGTAATTATATAGTTATAGCTCGGTCGACTTTAATTAGACAAAAAATTAACAAAATGAAAAGGAACAAGTAAGAAGACTCTAGTCGAGATTTCCCGACTAGGCGATACCCCGAACCCCATACTTAACGCGTACAGTCATTGTCTGTATGCATCTGTGACTAAATTTCAATCTTCGGTATCTCTGGCATTTCTCAACCGATTTCGATGAAATTTTCAGGACAGTTCTATCGTTCCCCATTATTTAAACCTCCATTTTAACATTTTCAAAATTGTAATCGATCACATGTGTATATCGGAAACAAGAATAGTTATCGATAATTTGAAACAAACTTGTTCTGCTTATGGTATAGGATAACTTGTATACAAAATCTGAAGTCTCTAGCTCTTTTAATCTCTGCGGCGCGTTCATACATTTTATGTTTAAAACCTTCAATGAAATTTTTACTGATTTTCATTATATAATTTTAAATTAAAAAACACATTTCGAATTTTTCGAATTCAAGATTTTATTGTTATAGGACACATGTCAATATCGGAAATGAAAAGAGTTATCGATAATCTTGTACTTCCTATGACAAAGATGAGCTTGTGTTCGAAATCTAAAGTCTCTATTTTTTATAGTCTCTGAGATCGACGCGTTCTTACAAACGAACATGGCTAAATCGACTCGGCTATTGATGATATTGGGGTCGGAGAATATTACATTAAAGTGGCGAAACGATACCAACCACCGGCTTGTTAGCGCGCGGACCCAAGCAGTTAATGAAACCACCTCCCGCCCGACTGACCGAGGCGCGCACCGCGTAGCGTGTGGTTACGTAGATCGCGAACATTTAGACAAATGACATAAGACTAGCATTTTCAGAGAGCCAATTGAAATGGCGCAATGTATTAACTTAGAACAAGTAAGATGGCTCTATTCGACATTTCCCGACACGGAGATACCCTGAACTTTAAACCTAATGCCCACAGTCATTGATTGTACGTATCTGAGACCTAAGTTCAATCTGCGATATTCCTGGAGTTTCTCAACCGATTTTGATTTAATTTTGACAGATTTATATTATTTTGTGTCAAGACTTTAAAACACATTTCACATTTTCCAAATTAAAGATTTCATTGTTATCGATTCCATGTGTATATCGGAAACAAAAAGAGTTATTGATAATCGGAATAAATAAATTTGTACTGCCTAGGACTTACATAGATGAGCTTTTGTTCAAAATCTATGGGTTTAGCTCTTATAGTTTTTTGATCAACGCGTTCATAAATACGGACAGACAGACGGCTTTTGATGCTGATCAAGAATATGTATATATCACTAATTTGCACAAAAGGATTATACCCTTTTTACCCATTTCATGAGTTAAGGGTAAAATAAGGGTGGGCTGTGCGGCAGGTGTGGGCGATCATTGAGGGAAACCACCTACCGTCTTCACACAAATGTGATGACCATATCTGTAAAAATGTGGAAAATGTGGGGTTTTTATTGATTTGCACCAAGAAGTGTATCGACATTCCCAACCCCCACACACACACACACACACACACACACACACCGGAGTACCTATTGAGGATAACCAGAAGCTATTTCAAGGATAGAATCCTAAGGTATGATACCAGCGAGGCGACAGAGGAGCACCAGGTATCGGGAGGCGTGCCACAAGGGTCGGTACTGGGACCTCTACTGTGGAACGTCATGTATGACGGCGTTTTTCGTCTATCAATGCCTGACGATGTTCACCTTGTGGGCTTTGCTGACGATGTGGCGATAGTGGTCGTCGCCATGGAGCTCAACGCAGTGGAGGGAAAGTGCAACCTAGCCATCGCGAAAGCTACACAGTGGCTCTCTTCAGATAGCACCCCAAAAAACGGAGGCTGTGCTCATTAGCAGCCGAAAAGCTGTGGAGACAGCTACCATCACCGTGGCAAATACTCTAGTCAGGTCAAAGAGGGCAATTAAATACCTGGGCGTGATGCTGGATACCAGGCTTTGCTTCAAGGAGCACTTGGAGTACGCTAGCACAAAGGCCGCCATAACAAATCGTGCAATCTCGCGGATCATGCCTAATACGCGAGGCCCAAAGCAATCCAAGAGACTCCTCTTATCCAGCGTCACAAGAGCGACGACGTTGTACGCGGCGCCGATATGGCAACCAGGTTGCCGCTTTGACAACTACACCCGCGGATTGAGAGCTACCCACCGCCTTGGAGCGATCAGAGTAAGCAGCGGTTTCAGAACCATCTCGGATGACGCATGTCTGGTTCTGGCTGGAGTAGCACCCATAGCCGAGCTGGCTAGAGAAATCGCGGAGATCTACGAGGGAACACACGGCCAGGAACTTTCCGCTCCCCAAAAGCAGGCAGTGCGCACTGCGGCCAAAACGCGCACCTCGGAAAACTGGCAGAGGCAATGGGATGCATCTAGCAAAGGGCGTTGGACACATCGCCTCATCCCGAGCATTTCAGCGTGGCAGAACAGGCGGCATGGGCAGCTGAATTATTACATCACCCAGCTTCTAAGTGGACATGGGTGCTTCCGAGCATACTTGCACCGATTTGGGCATGAGGGTCCCCGTTCTGCACCTTTTGTGGCGACAGTTTTGCTGAGGATGCCGAACACGTCTTGCTTCACTGCGGACGCTTTACCGGGCTTCGAGAGGATCTGGAGAGGGCTTTCGGCTGTAGCATCGAGGTGGATAGCCTCGTGAGTTTGATGCTGGCCAGCGGCGCTAATTGGGAAGCGTTCAGCGTGTTTGCGGTGGCAGTCATGACTGAGCTGCGCAAGGCTGAGCGCGAGCGTAGAGGAGTAGTGGAGTAGGTGAAGCATAGGCATTAGCGACGCATTACCTCACGGCCGTACCGCTAATGCCATGTTTCGCTTATATATATGGTATTACCTTAACTTTAGCCAATGTATATACACATACAGGGTAGGCCATTTAAAGTTGACCCATCTGGCAACGCTGTAACTTTTGACAGCGCTGACAGATCAGCTAATGTCATACCGCTTTAGAAGCGTCATTCGAAGACAATTTATACCATGGAACAGTACACTCCAAAAGAACGCGCTGAAGTTGTTCAGCTTTATATTCAAAATAACTTTTCAATTGTGTTAACTCAACGTGCGTTTCGCAAAAAAAAATAAAGTGAAAAGTGCTCCAGTTAAGAACACAATTAAGTCTTTATACGCAAAATTTGTGAACACCGGTAATGTCTGTAATGCCAGTCATGCACCCAGACAACGAACAAGACTGTCTGATGAAAATATCGAAGCTGTACGAGCCAGTATTGAGGAGACTCCAACGACATCGAGTTATCGCCGCTCTCAGGAATTAAACATCTCTCGCACCACTCTCCGACGCATAATTCATAACGATTTGAAGATGTTTCCATATAAAATTCAAATGGCACAAAAACTAAACCCAGCTGATTATCCGCGACGCCTTAATTTTGGCAAATGGGCCATCGAAATGGCTGAAAACGAACTTGACTTTTGGCGAAAACTCATCATGTCAGACGAGGCACATTTCTCGCTGAATGGAGGCGTAAACAAGCAAAATTGTCGATTTTATGCCACCGAAAATCCTCAATTAATTGAAGAACAGCCTCTTTACGACCAAAAATTAACAGTTTGGTGCGGTGTTTGCGCGAATATGATCATCGGACCGTATTTTTTCGAAGACGATAATGGAGCCACGACAACAGTCAATGGTGAGCGTTATCGAGCCATGATAACGGATTTTCTGATACCCATTATTCGCGAAAATGACATGGATAACTTCTGGTTTCAACAGGACGGGGCTACATGCCATACAGCTTCAACAACAATCAATTTATTGCGACCATTGTTCCCCGGGCGATTGATATCGAAAAATGGTGATTTTGACTGGCCACCGAGATCAGCAGATTTGACGCCACCAGACTTTTATTTGTGGGGCTACTTGAAGTCCAAAGTGTACGCTGACAAGCCACAGACTCTGGCTCAACTTAAAACCAACATAACACGTGAAATCGCTGCCATATCGGTCGCAACATTGGCAAAAGTCATGGAAAATGCCGAAAAAAGAGTGCATTTAGCTGTCAAAGCTAAAGGTGCCCATTTACGCGATATAATTTTTAAAAATTAGCTAGAACAAATCTCCTTGGACCAAAATAAATTATTTTTGAAATGAACAAAAAACATTGTTTTTTTTGTTCTTATTTTTTTTAGAAACAAATGGGTCAAGTTTAAATGGCCTACCTTGTATATAGGATAAGCAATAAATGAATATAAAAAAAAAAAAAAAAAAAAAAAAACACACACACACACACACCAACCTCCCAGTGCACTGCAGTGGTCATAGCATCCATACATTGAAACATTGTCTGACGACGACATGAACCGAGATATTTGCCAGGTTTCATGGTCTTGCTTTAAAGTTGTCGACATAACGCGCGATCATACGGACGGACAGACACCATAAAGAAAACTGCACAAAACCAATACTCTCATTACCTTCTGTTTTAGACTTTATTATATCCTTTTGTGTATAATTACCTTATTTCTGTTTAAAGCACCAAACTTATACACCGACGCATTAAGCAGTAAAACTACAACTAAATTTAGAGATCATAAAAAATGTTCTATGCCTTCACTACACAAAGACTTTTGTGAGAAATCTTTTATTTATGTGTACGTTTATTTTTTCTTTGCGTATTACGACAATTGACTAATTTAATGATAACAAGTTTGTCAATTGGATTAAATTTTCTCGACCTTTGACCCACACGGATTTTCAAACTGTAAGTAAGCACGCTATCTTGATTAAACCAAATATTAAATGAATTTCACACTCCTCTGTACAATCTGTCTTTAAACAATTTCCGACTAGGGGATACCCTGAACCATGGTGAAAAAGATAATGATGTATCCTTTTGCCTGTTTATTTTATTTTTGCACAAAACTTACAGCCGCGTTACTTATTATATGTATTCAGAATAGAATAGAATAAAAAAATTTTTTTATTGTGGTGGATGTGTTTATATCAGGAATATTAAGTTTTCTTATTTGGTCTGTACAGTACCGTTATTGACTACCAACAAGTTTTATTAGGCGGTAGACGACCTTGATGTAAATAGATAAATGGGTTAAAGATTTATGGTTTTGTGTAAAAGCATATAACAGGCAGAAGGAAGCATCTTCGATCCCGATAGAGTATATATATATTCTTTTTTTTTAGTATTAACAGCCGAGTCGATTTAGCCATGTCCGTCCATCCGTTTGTTTGTATGAACCCGATGATCTTAGAGACTATAATAGCTAGAGACTTCCGAATTTTACCTAAAGCTCATCTAAGTCCTAGGCAGTACAAGTTTGTTTCCGATTATCGATAACTCCTTCCGTTCAAAATAGACTATACCATGTTTATGTTTGTTTATTGTTTTTTAAAAGCTTAGTACAAAATCTGTAACAAATTTCATCGAAATCGGTCGAGAAACACCAGAAATATCACAGATTGAATTTAAGTCAAAGAAACATACAACAAACAGTGACTGTACGCGCTAAGGACTAGAGCCTTCTTAAAACGGGAATGCCTGTATACTCGACAGTTTTTGAGATAGATAGCGAAACCAAATTTGGTGGGAGGATAGCTAGTGACTTTCCCAAAATATGTGCACCAAAAAATTTGGATGAAACGCCCAAAACTGCCTCCCATGGCCCACCGCCTTCCAAAGCCAGGAATGTCTGTTAATTCCCCGATTCCACTGCACTGATGTAATTGGAACTCGGTAGATTCCTATGTAGTGAATCTAAATCATATTCAATTTCGCTAAGTTTCGCTGCAGCCCCCAGCTGGCCCTCCACCTTGTAAAATCGGAATTGCCTACATATTTAACAGCTAGACAAAACTAGGGGGAAAGCTACCGTCCAAAGTAAGGAGAGGGTGTGAGGTTTCATTAGCTACCGCAAACTGCGATCGTTTCCGTCACTACCAGCTGCTAAGCTCTCGCCGCATGAAGACCAATAGCAGTTGGGAAGAAAACCCTAAACAGCAGACCAGCTGTCAGGTCGACTGTGCGCTTAGTTCCTGATTTTATTTTTGTTAGCAATTAGATGCTGAAAGGCAGCCGACCAAGTCGGTTGAGCTATGCCGCTCTGCAGTTTCTGTGAGTATGGGCTTAGAAATTTAACTTGTTCATAGTTATGTAAATTTTTGTTGATGACAAGTAAACTTGAACCAGGTCAACTTTTACGATATGATTTTTTAGGTGCATGTCGCTTATATCTTCAAGACATATAAACTTATTGTAGTGGGAGGAATACCCTTGACCTAGCTGTTAAATGCAACACTGCATTACTCTGTAACATTGACAAGCAATACCCTTGATTTAGCTGTTAAGTGTAACACTGCATTTCCTTGTAACATTACCATGTACTTAACATTAAGCGATGCATGTTAGTTTTATATCCCGCTTCCGCTAGGCTGCATATTTCATAACAGCCAAGTCGGGAATGTAGGTTATTCCACTGTCAATCCAATTGAAACAGCATATAATTTTAACAGAAATCCGAATAAAAGCCGCTGACGCCATAGACCAATTATGTGACGCATAGACGAATTAACATCAAAATACATAGACAAATTAACATTAAGATAGGTAACAAGAAAAGTTAATGTTAAAGGCCTGTTAAGTTATACGCACTAAAACCGGCACGTCGAAGTAACGAGTCGGTGCCAATTCTAGTAATGACGCTCAGCTGTGTTTGTTTTGAATCAGGCTTCCGTACTGCAATAAGAAGCGAGAAAACACCATAAGCCAGCTGCGCATGAGCCGTGTGTATAGCAAAAGCAAATGCAGCTGGCTTTGCCTGTCTATTTTTAAGAAGGGGGGATGCATGCCTAACGATAAAATAAATTTTGTTATTGTATTTGCGCTTGTTTCATTTTTGGCTGTGCTGGCCTAGTCGAGATTTTTGTAATTTTTTCAATTTCTATGCCTATGCTATGTGGGTATGTAAGTGTGTGTATATACGTATTATATATGAATATGCATGCGTAGCAATTAATTTAATTGACAACAAATAGGATTTTCGAGCTGTTTTTTAAAATCATTTTTAAAATACATTTAAATAGTGCATATATGAATAAAATTATGATCTTATCTTAGAAAATAAAATTGTAATTAAATTATTTATAATAATATATAAAATAAATAAAATACATTTAAATTGTTTGTTTTGTATACATATGTTATTATAAATATGACAATTTATTTATTTAAAAACGGTCAACTTATAATATAAAATTACAATGATAATATTTTATGCTATATGTAGTATTTAAAATACTACTTAATAAAAATTTACTTACATAAATATGAAATGCCGGCGGCCAATATTTGTAATTCATATTTGGCGCGCATTTGACTCTGCCCACAAAATACAAATACAAGACTAACAAAAAAGAAGTCTCTAGTAGGTAAAGGTTGACTGAGAGATGCCCTAAGCCCTAGACATTATTCGAACAGACAAGGCCAAATCGACAAGCCTTATGATGCTGATCAAGAATATATTTACTTTATGAGGAAAGCTATGCTTTCTCTGGCCTGTTACATACATTCGCACAACGCCAATATACCCATCTGGTCAATAGAAAACAAGTAAAAACGTTGCAGTCTGACGCAACCGACTGCGGAATACTTTGATACCAGTAAAAGAACGGATGGTAAGGAGTCTGCTTGCAAAGGAGTGGGCCGGGTGGTAAACATCGCTATCATGTTACCAAATTTAATGACTTTAGCTCAAAAACTGTGGAAGATAACCTAACTCCCAAATTTAATAGGTGGGCGGCAGAGGTGGGTGTGGCATCCAAATTTTTTAAACAAATGTTTTTAACTGTCACCATCTATCTACCTACCAAGTTTGGTGGCTCTAGCTCAAAAACTGTAAAAGATATAGCCGATTCCAATTTTATAAGGCGGGTGGCTTGGGTGGGCGTGGCATCCAAAATTTTGATGCAGATCTTTGGTATATGTTGCCTTCTATCTTTCTACCGAATTTGCGGGCTCTAGCTTAAAAACTGTAAGAGATATCGAAATTTCCGATTTTAAATGGTGGGCGGCAGAGATGGGCGTGGCATCCTAATTTTTGATGCAGACCTTTTGTAGATGTCACCATATATCTTCCTACCAAATTTGGTGACTCTAACTCGAAAAATGTGAAAACTATTGGCGTTTCCAATTTCAAGAAGAAGGGGGGATGGGGGCGGAATCAGGGGGCGTGGCATCCAAAATTTTAATGCAGTTTTTTCAGGAACGTGACTAGCCACCTTCGTGCAAAATTTTGTAACTCTAGCTTCAGGAATGTGAGAAATATATGGTTTTATCGGTTTTTAGTTATCGAATTCCCAGCCTCCTAGTAGGCGTGGCACCCCAATCTTGACACTTTATCTGACTAGGCCATAGACAAACATAATTGCAAAATTTCAAGTCTCTAGCTTTACAGGTGTCGAAGAAAATTGCATTCATACGGACGGACGGACGGACAGACACCATGACGGACATTGCACAAAACCAATATACTATGAGACCTTTGGTATCAAAGTATAAAAAACTGGCCTTGATTAGTTTCACAATAACCAGCAGCGTTTTGTGTTTATCTATCAAGAATAGGCAATTGCCAGCGGCCAAAACGAAACACTTCCTGGCTGCTATGACACACAAAACAGCTCAAAGTAAAAATACCTTTTGTTCCAATATTCAATTATTGTCAATGAAATCTCATTGTACATAATTTTAAAATAAATACAATTTAATTCAAGTATTTAAAATCAAAATAGTTTAATTGAAATGTTAATTTATTTTGTTATAAAAAGCTTGTTTAATTTATCAATAATGTCCTACCCTATTGCAAAAAATTTGTAAACATGTATTATGATTATCATATTTATATATCTTGCATTTTTCTATTTAATTGTACAAACTTCAAACAAAGTCAAACTACCCTGTCTTGTTGGGCAGCAGCAAGCGGATTAAATCAAAAGTCGAAAAATGCCACACTCAAGTTCTGTGACAACAACAAGAGAAGTGAAGTTAGGCAACTTCTAATTCTGTCGCACCCATCGCACAATTTGCAATCAAAAACAATAATGGCAGACTTATTGTTTTTATCCACCTTATCCTCTTTTCAATGCACCAGCTGATGGTAAACAAACCTGCAGAGCGGATAAAAATAAAATTTGCTCGTTGCTTCTTGATTCCCCTCAAGTGTGCCGATTTTGTGAGTATACATTTTCTGTTAACGATTCCAGCTCTTATTACCTCATAGACGAATAAATGTAACATTATATTTATTCGTCTATGGTATTACCTATCTTGATGTTAATTCGACGATGACCTGAAGTAGTTTGTGACCCTGTTCTTAAACTTTTTACAGGCAGTTGGGCTTTCTGCGTTAGGCAGTTAGTTTCATTATTTAAGATTTTAAAATGCATATAATAAATTAAACAAAATACATTTTATATTAAACAATTTAAAATTTTATATCAAACAAATAAATAAATAACATTACAGATATAGCTTATTAGCATAACATTAGACCATATTGTACTATTTAATATGTTTCTGTTGTGTCCTTAACACTACTAACAAATCCATTATCAATTGAACAAAGATTGCTTAAAAAATCGAACCACATGCTTCGTGTCACTGGGTCTAATATAATAAAATATATAAAGATAACAAACCCTTGAAGTGTTGCTGTAAGACAGAAAAGATATGAAAATAAAATCCCAGTCTTCATTGTAGACAGAAAGCCAAAGCACCATGTAAATCCCATTAAAAAAAATAGAAGTACTGATAGTCGTATCTGATATATCAAAATAGGTTTTTCCGTGTGCCTAATGGGTAAGCCTGACCTAACCAATATATTATATATAATCAGACAAAAAATAACAAAGTTAGCTATTAAAATAATTAAAATGGGAAAAATGATGCCAAAATAAAGAGCATATCCTGATGGGTAGCATATTGCGCCTTTGCTAAAGGAATTATGATCCAGTACAACTACTAAAACTACAGGTACTACAGGCACACCCCAACAGAACGCGGTTGACTTAATGAAAAACCTGTTCGGTCTAGTTCTGCCAAACACCTTTACATATCTCTTAAACTGTAAATATGCAATGACCATCATCCAGAAAAACTGTACTAGCACTGAGTAGTGAAGTAAGGCGCCAATGGCTACACAGCTGGGTACAATTTTATTTATCATCAAATGAAGTGAGTATTCCTGTGTGTTGACAAAGCATAGAATTATCATTTGCAAAGCTATTGCTGCCGAAAGATGTAGCAATACTTTAGACGATGGTTTTTGTCGCCAAGTATTAAATACTGCCGCGGTAATAAATATGCCGCAAATTCCGAAAAGAGATAATGAACAGCCTGATACCGTTATTATGTCAAGAGCCTGGACATGATCTTTGTAATGTACATTGACTTGAAAATCTTCCTCAACTGTGAAATTTACGCCAACTAGGTAGGCAAAGGGTGTTAGATGGCTTACTTGACATAAAGTAATGTCCTTAGTCTTGTTTAAAAGATTTAAAGCCTGAATGCCATCAGAGGCCCAATTTTTAAAGTTCCAATAGCCACACATTTCTGTACTTGTTGTTATGTTAAACGAACTATTGGGATAAGCTCGAAAAGCAAGTGTCATATCTACAGGTAAATGAGTACTGTGGCCGGGAAGAGATATAGATACGACGCGCCCTAATGCAGACAATAATGTATGATTGGCTTGCAATTGAAAAAATTTGTCATTAGAGTATACTTTAATAACCACAATGGGTTTTTTTTGTTTTGTACCATTTGGTGAATTTGAAATTCTGTCCAGCTGGCTCAAGAGTTTTTCGGGTACATACATGCCAAATTGCAAATTTGGCTCATAAATAAAGTCCTCAATTTCATGATTTGACTGCAGAAAACGGTAGTGTTCATTTTTAAATTCTCCTTTCAAAGAAAGAGGTATGTCAGTTTCGTTATCATTTTTAAACATTGCAATTCCAGATATATTGGCAATTAACGGATTAATTATAAAATAGAGCAAATTGGGTGATATTTTAACAGATACTCCAATATCATCATAATCCAACATTTCAAAGTCGATGCTTTGTTCTAAGCCGACAGAGATAGGTTTGCTCAAATGATTGTCATCTGAAATTGCATGCGATGCTAATGCATTCATTCCGCTTTCAAATGCCTCCAACAGTTTGTTAGTTGAGTTTAATTTAACTACCATCCTTATCGTAGTTTCATTCACTTCTATCAAATAATTATATATAGATATTAAATCCAAGGTAGTTTCTTTCAAAAAGTTGTAAGCAGGAGGCGTTGACATTCTTAAAATATTTTGATCAAAATTTGTAATTGCAGCTTGCATAATGTTAGCAGCAAAATGGAGATCTACAGGTAATAAATTTTTTGCGGAAACCTGCAAGATATTTTTTATTTCTTTCACAATTTTTTCTGGTGAATCTTTGATAAGTTTTGAGTTTTCTAAACTGTAAAGAGCTTTTGTTGTTATTAAGTTTTCTTTTTTCAGCTGGCACGATATGTTTTCTTTAACTGACTCCCAAAAAGCACCATGTATAAAGTTGCCTTGGCAGCGACGTGTATATGGAACACCACTACTTTGAAAACACAAGCCTGATAATGTGCCCACTTGTCCTCTCACAGTTTCTTTCCACCGATATAGCTCGTCGTTATCCAAGCGAGTCATATCTGGAAAGCAGTACTCTGCGCTTCGTATAGAAGTTACACATTTGAGGTTTTGAAATAAAATTACCTCTTTCAAAAGAGTCCAAACTTGCATGCGTACTACAGAGTCATGTGTTAAGTGGTTCTGGTTTTCTAAGCTATTAAATTCGTCACTTTTTTCCTCCTCACTATTTTCAACTTCGGATTTCTTCAAAGAAGCAGTCAAATGAATCCAACAATCCACGCTCTTAGCAAAAATTCGCTCAATACTCATAATACGAGCACTATGTATTACTAGGTCTCGGGAAATATTTCTGCTCCCGTCTTTAAAAAGTTCGTAAACATGTTTTCCAAGCTTTTTGGAGTATTTAATAGTATTTTCGCACATATTAATGTTTTTAATTATACACGTAACATTTATCCGAGTAGCGAAAACGTGGCCCCGTTTTTTTTTTGCAGCAACTATTCGTTCTGTGGCTACCAGCTGAAAATTAAATATGGTATGGCCTTCACACCAGTACTCGCCGGGGTTGTCATTGACCAATTTTAATTTAAAAATCGATTTGGTTTTATTTTTATTTTCCCAAATAAGATCAATTTTAGAGTTTCGGTGAATATCGTAATCTGCGTTTGTGAAGCATTGTATACCATAATCATTTCTATTGACTCGCCACAGATATTTGCTGTTGTAAACTACTAGAATTAATTCTTGCAACGTTATGTCAAGTTTTAAAACAAGTTGTATTAAATTTTCTTGCTTCTTAACAGTTTCTTTGTACAAAACTGGGAATGCTTTGTTATTACTTTCAACAATTCGGAATATTTCATTTTTGTTCATAAGAATTAAAAACCGTTCCGTTGATTTGTCGACAAAATTGTCAATTTTAAAAAACTCCTTTGTTTTCCCTTCCGATATGGCATTTTTAAGTACAAGTCTTAAAGTATTGCGTTGCTTAAAATATTCTTTGAGCCGCACCTCTTTTTGCCACACAGATAAAATTTTTCCCCAATTGATTCCATAGCATTCATTAGGACGATACATAAGCGCTACAAGTCCATCGTGGCAACCTGAGTTTGCAGTAAGTTGACCTTTAAGCACACAAATCGAGTGCAATAAATCATCACAATCGGTTACCATTGCGACAAGCTCAGGCCTGTGATTTTTTTTATTATGTTTTTTTATCCGTGCGGACATACACTTTTTGTCAGATCTTAAATCTGAAATTGTTATTTCGTCGTCGACTACTTGTCCCCACCGCTCCCCTGGCAACATAACCTTGTATGGCATTGAACTACTTTCTCGTTTTAATGGTAGCCAAAATTTAAAAATGCTTTGATCATAAAGCACCTCTGTAAAATTTGAAGCTAATATCTCGAAATAATCTAACGGCAATATTATATTTGATCCAAGGCAAAAAGTTTCATCATACTTCTGTGGTGTATTAGAAATTTTAAGACAGATCGGATTACCATTTTCCACATTAACTTCTACTAATTCTTCTGGGCAATATTCATTTCTTTGTTTTCTAACTGTGCATACTACACTTTCTGGCTGCCACTGACCAGTTGTTGTGTTGCATTCACGCAAATAAAGTTCCCAATCTTCTTTCCAGCACGTGAAGTCTTCCGAGGTTGTGTAACGGCTTCCTCGATATTTCCAATAAGCTGTGCCACCAGGCGTATCAGTTGTGCTATCGTCACATTTTTCTAGCTAAACGTAGGTAAAATTAAAACTTTTTTGTAAATATAATAGGCGAATTCTAACCTTTTTGGCCAATCTGCATGAAAAATGTAAGCACAAAATAAAAATTAGTGTGGCGTGCTTATGCATTTTACTAAGATGACACGCTTTTGCAAATATGCTTTGAAGATGGGCAGAATACTAAGTTCCTTATCTCCAAGGCATAAAATCCAAAGCGCAGTTAAGTTATCTTTATTTTCTTTATCTCAATTCTTTTTTATCTTTAACAAAAAATTTGTGTGCAATACTCTGTTTGTTTGAAATGTTTTGTCGGGTATATATTAGTTACCGACACACAGTCCAAAGGTAAGCTGAATTTTCCAAAGTACATTTTTCTTATACCGAAATTTCGTAAAAACAAGTAAGCAGGCTCTAGTCAAGATTTCCCGACTAGGATATCTTCGATATCACCGGTGTTTCTCAACCTATTTCGAAAAAGATTTTCATTGTATCGTACTAAGTTTCTAAAACACGATTCACATTTTCCAAATTAAAGGTTTTATTTTTATCGATCACATGTGTATATCGGAAACGGAAAAAGTCGTTTATCGGAAACAAACTTGTTCTGCCTAGGACTTAGATGATCTTCTTTTAAAATTCTAAAGTCTCCATCTCTTATAGTCTCTGAGATCGACGCATTCATACATACAGACGGACGAACCCATTTTATGCTTCAGGGTATAAAAAACATTTGTTCCAGCTCTGTCAAGCAATGTACAAAATTTGTGAAAACAAAAAAAACACGTTAAAAAATGCGTGGAATAGTGTGAATACGATAAATACATATAATGAAACACACGAGCCACCTTGCAAACCAACTATACAGAACACAAAATCAAATAAAAACGTTACAGTCGGACGTAACCGAATGCGGAATACTCTGAAACCAGTAAAATAACGGATATTAAGGAGTCTGCTTGCAAAGGGGAAATGCAGGGGCGGCAAGCATTAGCCGAATGGGGAACATCGCCAACTATCTTGCTATCAAATTTGGTGCCTCTAGCTAAAAAACAAGTGAAAACGTACCAACCGACTGCGGAATACTTTCATACCAGTAAAAGAACCGATGGTAAGGAGTCTGCTTGAAAAGAGGAAATGGAGGGGTGAAAGGGGTGGGCCGGGTGGTAAACATCGCCAGCTATTTGTTACCAAATTTGGTGACTTTAGCTTAAAATCTGTGGAAGATAACTAAACTTCCAAATTTAAAATGTGAGTAAAATTTGTATGACCTGAACCCCTTAAAATGGGTAAAAAGGGTAAAATGGTTTTGTGCAAAAGTACGTAACAGGCAGAAGGAAGCATCTCCGACCCCTTAGTCTACTATATATATTCTTAATCAGCATCAACAGCCGAGTCGATATAGCCATGTCCGTCTGTCCGTCCGTCTGTCTGTCCGTCTGTATGAACGCGTCGATCGCAGAGACTACAAATGCAAGAGACTTCAGATTTTGAATATAAGTTATCCTATACCATAAGCAGAACAAGTTTTTTTCAAATTATCGATAACTATTCTTTTGTTTTTATATTTTTTTATTTTTTTTTATTAGTCGTAGATGTACTAAGAAAAACAGTACATTCAAGTGGCCCAACGATACCAAGCACCTGCTTGTTAACGCGCGGACCCAAGCAAAAAGCAACCAACCTCCCGCCCAACCGACTGAGGGGTACACCGCATAGCGTACGGTTACGTAGATCGCGAAAACGTAGACAAACGACATAAGACTAACTTTTTAAGAGAACTAATAGAAATGACACCGTTTATTAAGTGGGAAAATTCGTTATAGTTTGAACATAAAATCCGAAAAGGGTTATGAATAGCATAGTTAGAGTGACAAGCTTGAAGAGCAATGGGTAGAAAATTCCTTGTCCTTTTGATCGGAACAGCAAAACTAATTTGGCTAATTAATTCGGAGGAATCAATTTCACCATATATTAGCTTGTGTAAAAAAACTACACCTTGCATTGTTCTGCGATCAGCAAGAGAAGGAAGATTTACTAGCAAAAGTCGACTGTGGTAGGAACGTAGGTTAATGTTATTATCCCAGTTAAATCTCCCAAGGGCAAAGTGCAAAAATTGTTTTTGTACTGATTCTATTCTATCCTGGTGAATCCCCTATTTGGGATACCAGATACAAGATCCATATTCAAGAGCAGGACGTACCAGAGACGTGTAAAGTGTTTTGGTTATGTAGGGATCGTCAAATTCTTTCGACCAGCGCTTAATGAACCCCAAGGTACTAGAGGCTCGATATGCAACTGAAGAGATATGCTTGTGAAATTTAAGTTTCGGATCAAAAAGGATACCTAAGTCATCAACTCATTCTATGCGATCGAGTGGGCTTCCATCAAGAAAATATATATTTGAAAAAGGAAGGCGTCTATAAAAAGACATGGCTTTACATTTATTGCAATTAAGATTTAGTAAGTTAACACAACACCACTTTTGAAAAGTATCTAAATCCGAGCAGACAACAGAGCAGTACCCAACATGCATAATTTTACATCGTCAGCATACATCTGCACTCGAGAGTGGTCAATAACAGATAGAAGGTCATTGATGAAAAGTGTAAATAATAAAGGTCCAAGTTGACTTCCTTGCGGAACACCGGAAGTGACATGAACCACCTTAGAGACAGCGCCATTAAAACTGACTCTCTGTGTTCTATGAATTAAATATTCCCTTATCCACCGAATAAGTTTGCTTGGAAAACCTAAAAGTTGAACATGTTGATGACTTTCGCTTCACATTAACGAGTCAAAGAACCTCTTAAGATCTTGCTGAAACTGTAGTCTGCACCGACTTAGGTAATTTTTATAACATGAATTATTCATGACTGAAAAACTGGAACGCGCAATCAAGTATGATGAGTAATTTTTCTGAAACTCTTATTCAACATCGATTTTCGATTTTTAAGGGCAGTCAACTCTCGTGTAAACCACGCAATACTGATTGCCGTATCCAAGTCCTCAGAACCATAGAGGGACGACCAGTCAACCAGTGCTAAGAGCCGGGTAAGTTTTACAAAATCGGTTTTTCGATATTGACGTTCCCGTCTTAATGGTTCACTACACTGGCGTACGGCACAGGCAGGCAAAGTGATCAACACCTCCAACGTGGGGTGGCATAAGTCTTCGGGAGTGGATATGGGAAGGAATCTTGACACAGACAGAGTAGATGGATCCGAAACAAATACCAAATCAAGCATTTTACCAAGAGAATTTGGAATGCCATTGATCTGACCCAATGACATTTCAAATAAACCAACCAGAAAATCAGTCTGCACCATGGGGGTCAACACGCTTGAGTCCGGACTTGAAATCCAAGTAGCTTCAGCAATATTAAAATCACCAAGAACTACATAAATATCACGATCAGAAAGCATAGAAGAAATGGAAAGTATTGCTGACATATGTTCATTATAAACAGAGCTGTCAGATAAAGGTGGTATTTTTTTTTTTTTTTTTTTTTTTTTTTTTTTTTTTTTTTTTTTTTTTTTTTTTTAAAAATCCATATAGAAACAAGAAATATAAATACCAACACCATTAATATTTTACTTTACAGCAACAAACTCAATATCTATAGAACCACTTAATATTACTGTCTCAGAGGGAAAGTCCACATCAACAGCAATAAGCACCCCACCACCACGGCGCTGAGGGTGGTCCTTCCTATAGATACAGAATCTTTTAGATAATACTTCAGAATTAAGTATGTCTTGTCTTAGCCACGTTTCGGTGAAGTCAACGACATGAAAGGGGAAAGATTGACTATCAAGATACAAAGTACTAAGTTTACTACAAAGTCCTCTTACATTCTGATAACCCAGAAAGAGGGAGGTAATCAGTTTTTTGCAGTGGATGCAACAGGCGGAGCAGTACTGATCCTAATATTATTATTATTATTATTTCGCCTACTGAAATACTCCTTCACTATGATGTGTGGCGGGCAAAACTTTTATGTAGGCGGACAAGATCCCGAAGTCTTTTTACGCTTCGGTGAGTCCTTTAAAGTTTTAGCAGTATTAATGTGGTCTTCCAACTCTTTAATACTGCCACGAAGAGTATCGAAATTATTGCGGACAGCTTTGAAATAATTAAAGGTCTGCCTCATGAACTTAGACTGTTCCTTCTCTATCTCATTGCAGGTATGGCAGAATCAGCTGTTAGACTGTCCCTGATTTTGGCATTGAAACTGGCACATTTCATGTGAATCATGTTATCACACGCCCTACATAAAATAAAAAAAATCTTGGGTGGATCCACCAACAATTTAGCAATTTTTACTGCAACAGACAAACATGTTAAAAGAAAAATGTAAAAAAAAATTAGAAATGTTTAAAAGTGTGGAAAATAACGTGCGTGAGCAAAAAAAGTAGGGTACAAGTGCAATGAGCGCAATATAACGGAACAAAAACACAGAACAAGCGAAAGCAAAATATATGTATGTATGTATGTACGTGTGTTTAGGCACTGCAGCGTCAGTCTGACTGAAAATTTTTTTTTTTTTAACTTTGCTATTTATCTTTGGCTGTATCCCTTTACATAAAACTAGGAAATGTCAAAAAGTTTACAAATCTTACTAACATTACTTATCTACCAGTTACTTTTTGGACTGATAGCTTGGAGTCGCGGTCCTCAACTCATCGCTGGGTAGGAAAATCATTACGATGAAGGCGGGATCGGCTGCACGTGTTTGTGAAGCCTCTCGCGAGATTGTTTGGGTGCGATGAGAGCTTGCTCAAGTACCTTTCCTTGTGTTCCGCTATGACTTCCCTGACCGGTGGTACGTTTAAGTCCCTTTGTATGTTTTCGTTGCGAACGTACCACGGTGCCCCGGTGATAGTTCTCAGGATCTTCGACTGGGCTCTTTGCACGATGTCAATGTTACTGCTGCACGCGTTACCCCATAGCTGGCCGCCATAGGTCCAGATTGGTTTCAAGACGGAGTTGTAGAGCAGAACCTTGTAGTCCAGACGTAGCGGAGAGCGAGCGTTGATAAGCCAAAGGGGGCTATTGGCTTTGAGTTTAAGCTGTGTTCTCTTAGCTTCAATGTGCCTGCGCCATGTGAGTCTTCTGTCCAAGTGTACTTCCAGGTACGTTACTTCGTTTGCTTTCGGGAGGGGAGTGTTGTTAAGCGTGAGTGGTGGACAGTCTTGCCTGTTTAGGGTGAAAGTTACATGTTTACATTTTTGTTCGTTTACCTTAATACGCCAGTCGGATAGCCAGTTTTCTACGTTAACGATGTGACGAGCAAGTTGTGTTGTTGCTTGCAGTGGGCATCTGGAGCGGCTAAGAATAGCTGTATCGTCAGCAAAGGTTGATGTTGTTAGGCCTCTGCATGTTGGGATGTCTGATGTGTAGAGAACGTATAGTGTCGGCCCAAGTACGCTGCCCTGAGGAACGCCAGCTTCAATACGGTGTTCGTCGGATATTGCAGAATTACATCTCACTGCAAACTTCCTGTCGTAGAGGTACGACTGTAACAGTTTATGTGTGTTGACTGGGAGCGTTGTTTTGATCTTATACATCAGGCCTTCCAACCAGACTCTGTCGAATGCCTGAGACACATCCAAAAATATTGCAGTACAGTATTCTCGATTTTCGAACGCGCCTCGTATTTCTGATGTTATGCGGTTAACCTGCTCAATAGTTCCGTGTTTTTCACGAAAGCCGAATTGATGTGATGGGATTATGTTATGGAGATTCAGGAATTGATTAATCCGAGTCAGCAAACATTTTTCGAAAAGTTTTGATAGACACGATAAAAGGCTTATAGGTCTGTACGACGAGGGAACTGTCCGATCTTTACCCAGCTTTGGAATCATTATGATGATAGACTTTTTCCATCTCTCTGGAAAGTGGCCGAGTTGTGTGATTGCATTGAATAACTGGGCAATGATGTAGACTGCACAAATATATGACTGCAAATATAATCAATTTAATAAACAAAAATCACAATATCCACACGTAAATACATACACAGTACAATCACAATCACTGTTTCAATTGTTTAGTACAATAATCAATATAGTATATAAAAATGAATCCCTTTTTCCCTTGGTCACGGCATCACGCGTGAAAATCAGTCTAATTTTCACTAATTCTTTTTTTTTGTTGTATGTATTTGTTATTATTAGGAGCAGGTTCTTATGTAAGAAAAAATTACGAAAGTTGCGCAGGAAAAAGTGTCACAAATTTTATTTCAACAGTAAAGCAACGTGACATGCAAATTATTCATATTTTGAATGACCAACTTCACAGCACGTTTTCTTTGTCAAAGAATTAAGTATTCATAAATTAAATTAAACCAATGTACTCCTCAGGTTATTACCTTGAAATTGATATATAATTTGTACAAAAACTCTATGTAATTATAGGTGTAATTTAAGTTTAAACTTTTTGAATAAATCCCAATTTTTAAAGATGCTTAATATTGCCAAAAGCAGCAGCTGCCTACACAAAATTTACCACACTCACAAGAAGAACCGTTATAAGAACAGTTTTATCTTTCTCTATACTCAGAACAATAGCTCAATGCTGTTGATCATATTTCTGCTGCAGTAGTTACTTATGCTCCGGGAGCGTCGCGTTGTTTTAGGCAATATTATAATATGCAATATAATTAAATTAATTAATATAATCAATAGTGTGATTAAGTAGTGAAAATAGAGTGAAGTTTATGGAAATTACAGTGTTTGTAAAATAAGAATGTTTCCATAAATTCATTTCATTCGAAATAATAGCTGCAAAATTTAAATTTTTTTTGGTAATTATACTTTGATACCGAAGGTCTCATAGTATATTGGTTTTGTGCAATGGGCGTCATGGTGTCTGTCTGTCCGTCTGTATGAATGCAACTTTTTTCGACACCCGTAAAGCTAGAGACTTGAAACTTTGCAATTATGTTTATCTATAGACGGTACAGATAAAGTGTTAAGATTGGGTTGCCACGCCTACTAGGAGGCTGGGAAATCGATAAATTCGATAACTGAAAACCGATAAAACCAAATATTTCTCACATTCTTACAGCTAGAGTTACCAAATTTTGCACGCAGATAGCTAATCATGTCCCTGAAAAAACTGCATCAAAATTTTGGATGCCACGCTCACTCCTTCCGCCCCCATCCTGCCTGCTCCTTGAAATTGGAAACGCCTATAGTTTTCACAAATTTTGTGTCAAGATAGGTACTGACGTTCCCCACAAAAATGCATCAAAATTTGGGATGCCACGCCCCCTGATTCCGCCCCCATCCCCCCTTCTACTTGAAATTGGAAACGCCCATAGTTTTCACATATTTCGAGCTAGAGTCACCGAATTTGGTAGGAGGATACATGGTGACATCTACAAAAGGTCTGAATCAAAAATTAGGATGCCACGCCCACCTCTGCCGCCCACCATTTAAAATCGGAAATTTCGATATCTCTTACAGTTTTAAAGCTAGAGCCCGTAGATTCGGTAGAAAGATAGAAGGCAACATATACCAAAGATCTGCATCAAAATTTTGGATGCCACGCCCACCCTAGCCTTATCAAATTGGAATCGGCTATATCTTTAACAGTTTTTGAGCTAGAGCCACCAAACTTTGTAGGAAGATAGATAGTGACAGTTAAAAACATTTGATTCGAAAATTTGGATGCCACGCCCACCTCTGCCGTCCATCTTTTACATTTTGAAGTTAAGTTATCTTTCACAGCTTTTGAGCAGAAGTCACCAAATTTGGTAACACGATAGCTGGCGATGTTTACCACATGGCCCACTCCCTTCGCCCCTCATTGCCCCTTATCAACCGTTCATTTACTGGTATCAAAGTATTCCGCAGTCGGTTGCGTCCGACTGCAACGTTTTTACTTGTTTTTTAATTAATCATGATAAAATATAATTTAATCCATAATCTGCAAAAAGTTATTAAATTTGATTCTTTTAAATTTAATTTTGGGCAGGAAAGTAGAACATTTCACTTTTTTAATAAAATAATGTGTCACTGGCAGTAATATTCACGTAGTTGCCATTAAAAACAAAGAAACGGAGTTTACATGCTCTTTGCAAATATATCGGTCGGAGTTGGTGTTATAATAGCAAAATACCTACAAAATTCATTTACCATTTCGCACATTGTTTTTGGAATCATTTTGATTTATTAATATATATACCAATTAGAATTCAATAATCACAGTTAAGAAGACAGAACATTGTCTGTCGGATCAGCTATACTTAATAAAGAAATTAACTTCATTCAGATAAAAAGGTAACAGATATTTCTTGATTATAGGGCGGTACGAAGTTCGCCGGGTCAGCTAGTACTAATAAAACACAGTTTAAGCACTCACAGAGTTATCAAATTCTAGGAGCACGCAGAAACACAACCGTTACCAACGAAAGAAAAGACTTTCTTGTTTCCGATATACACATGTAATCGATAACAAAAAATTCTCGAATTTAAAAAATATAGAGATGGGGGTTGAAAAATAGGTAACGATAGAATTTTCTGAAATTTTCATCGAAATCGGTTGAGAAACACCAGAAATATCGAAGATTGAAGTTTAGGTCACAGAAGTTTAGGTACTGACAATGGCTGTACGCATTATGTAAAGGGTTAGGGGTATCTCCTAGTCGGAAAATCTCTACTAGAGCCTTCTTACTTGTGTTAACTGTCGCTATCTATCTATCTATGTGCATACCAAGTTTGTTGGCTCTAGCTCAAAAACTGTTAAAAAAAAAATAGCCAATTCCGATTTTATAAGGTGGGTAGCTTAAGTTGGCGTGGCATCCAAATATTTGATGCAGAAATTTGGTAGATGTCATCATCTTTCTACCAAATTTTTTGGACTCTAGCTTAAAAGCTGAAAGAAATAGCTGAATTTTCGATTTTAGGACGTGGGCGGCAGAGGTGGGCGTGGAATCCAAATTTTTAATGCAGATCTTTGGTAGATGTCCTACCAAATTTGGATACTCTACACTAAGAAAAAATGTTCTCGGTTTTTCGTGCTTATTTTTCGTTCTTATATTCTTGGTATTAATAAACGAACGGCGTTCCCAAAACATGTTCTTAATTTGTAATTTGTGCTCCAATTATGAAAAGATGTCTTGATTTAAGAACCAAGTGTTAATTTTCGACCTATATTAAGAACTTTGGTTCTTCTTGTAAGAACGGTTTGTTCATATCGGTGGATAATAAGATCATTGGTTCATACTGTCAGTTAACAGTTTTTCTTGATAAGCGAGATAACCTTTTTGAAATGCACCAGAATAACAAAATTTGTTCATTAGAAATTAGAAAAAACCATTAAAACAAGTAAAAACGTTGCAGTCGGACGCAACCGACTGCGTAATACTTTGATACCAGTAAATGAACGGTTGATTTTCGAATCAAATGTTTTAAACTGTCACTATCTATCTTCCTACCAAGTTTGGTGGCTCTAGCTCAAAAACTGTTAAAGATATAGTGGTGGCTTGGGTGGGCGTGGCATCCAAAATTTTGATGAAGATCTTTGGTATATGTTGCCTTCTATCTTTCTACCGAATTTACGGGCTCTAGCTTAAAAACTGTAAGAGATATCGAAATTTCCGATTTTAAATGGTGGGCGGCAGAGGTGGGCGTGGCATCCAAATTTTTGATGCAGATCTTTTGCAGATGTCACCATATATCTTACTACCAAATTTGGTGACACTTGCTTGAAAAATGTGAAAACTATAGGCGTTTCCAATTTTTTGGAGAAGGGGGATGGGGGCGGAATCAGGGGGCGGGGCATCCAAGTTTTGATGGGGAACGTCAGTACCTATCTTGACACAAAATTTGGTGGCTCTAGCCCAATAAATGTGAAAACTATAGGCGTTTCCAATTTCATGGTGAAGGAGGATGGGGGCGGAATCAGGGGGCGTGGCATCCAAAATTTTAATGCTTTTTTTTGGGGAACGTCAATATCTATCTTGACACAAAATTTTGTGGCTCTAGCCCAAAAAATGTGAAAACTATAGGCGTTTAAAATTTCAAGGAGCAGGGATAATGGGGGCGGAAGGAGTGGGCGTGGCATCCAAAATTATGATGCAGTTTTTTCAGGGACATGACTAGCTATCTGCGTGCAAAATTTGGTAACTCTAGCTGTAAGACTGTGAGAAATATTTTATCGGTTTTCAGTTATCGAATTTATCGATTTCCCAGCCTCCTAGTTAGCGTGGCAACCCAATCTTAACACTTTATCTGTACCGTCTATAGATAAACATAATTGCAAAGTTTCAAGTCTTTAGCTTTACGGGTGTCGAAAAAAGTTGCATTCATTCAGACAGACAGACGGACGGACAGACACCATGACGGACATTGCACAAAACCAATATACTATGAGACCTTCGGTATCAAAGTATAAAAAATTATAAATAAATTAGCCACATTCTGATTGTTTTTACTTGGAGAACTTAGTGTACTCATCTAGGGAAGAGTTTTTACTTTTAAAATGGCAATTTTTAACAACAATGTGAGAGATAGATAAAATGAATTACCACTATAAATAAGCCACATTCAATTAAGAACTTTTTTTTGTTGCGTGGCAGAACAACGTCGGCCCGGGTCATCTAGTATAAAATATATATTAAACTAAATGACCCAGGCAGACGTTGTTCGGACACGCACAAACATAGTAATTGTTAAAAATTTACATTTTGAAAGCAATTAAAAACAATCGAAAGATGCAATTTAATGTTGTTTCTAATGAATGTCGTTTCTCATATAATAAAAAATTTAAATCTCAAAAATGTAACTTTCACAAATTCTGAGGATTTTCATGGTCCTATCAGGCTCATTTTCTGCACCCTTTTTATACTCCGAACACATAAAATGGGTAAAACGGGTATAATAGTTTTGTATAAAAGTATGTAACAGGCAGAAGGAAGCTTGTTGGTGATTAGCAACAACAGCCGAGTCGATATAGCCATGTCCGTCTGTCCGTCTGTATGTATGAAGGCATCGATCTCAGAGATTTGATACTGAAAGTATCATAGTCAGTGGTGTGCCAGAAATCTCTAGAGATTTTGGCTCGAGCAGATTTTCAAATCTCTGAAACAAAACCTTAGGTGTGACAATAGTTAGAGAGATTTCATTTTTCGGTAAAATTATTCAGAGCAAAAAGGTAAAATACCTAAAAAATGCCTAAAATGTATTTGCTATTTTTGACATTGTTTTCAAGGTTGGCCTCATGGCATTATTGTTATATTTAATAAATGGTAGATAGATATACAGCATTGACCAATCGACGCTGCAATAATTTCCGAGTCTACCACCAAAAGCGGAATGTACTTTAAAATTATTAGTTTATATGGGGACTCTACAATATCCCGGGCGCCAAGGTCTGATTTTTGATTCTTATAGAGCTCGACAAAATAAGATGAAAATATTAGTTAAATTTATCGATAAGTCGCTTGGTTATCGAGATATAGTTAAAAAAAATCTAAAATATATCAAATAATTAAAATATTTTTGGTGAAATTTAATAGATTTCTAAAAAAAACCGAAATTACCAAACAGAATTTATCGATTAATCGATATTTATCGAGCAATCGATAAAAATGTATTACCATTTTTTTGTATGATGAAGTTTAATAGATTTCTAAAAAATAAGACGAAAATATTAAATAAAATTTATCGATGTACCGCTTAGTTATCGAGATATCAATACTTCAAAATCGACAAGTAAAAACGTTGCAGTCGGACGCAACCGACTGCGGAATACTTTGATACCAGTAAATGAACGCTTGATAAGGGGGAATGCAGGGGCGAAGGGAGTGGGCCATGTGGTAAACATCGCCAGCTATCATGTTACCAAATTTGGTGACTTTTGCTCAAAAGCTGTGGAAGATAACTTAACTTCAAAATGTAAAAGGTGGGCGGCAGAGGTGGGCGCGGCATCCAAATTTTTGAATCAAATGTTTTTAACTGTCACTATCTATCTTCCTACCAAGTTTGGTGGCTCTAGCTCAAAAACTGTTAAAGATATAGCCGATTCCAATTTGATAAGGCTAGGGTGGGCGTGGCATCCAAAATTTTGATGCAGATCTTTTGCAGATGTCACCATATATCTTACTACCAAATTTGGTGACACTTGCTTGAAAAATGTGAAAACAATAGGCGTTTCCAATTTCACGGTGAAGGGGGGATGATGGGGGCGGAATCAGGGGGCGTGACATCCAAAATTTTTATGCACTTTTTTGGGGAACGTCAATATCTATCTTGACACAAAATTTGGTGGCTCTAGCCCAAAAAATGTGAAAACTATAGGCGTTTCCAATTTTTTGGAGAAGGGGGATGGGGGCGGAATCAGGGGGCGGGGCATCCAAGTTTTGATGGGGAACGTCAGTACCTATCTTGACACAAAATTTGGTGGCTCTAGCCCAAAAAATGTGAAAACTACAGGCGTTTCCAATTTCATGGTGAAGGGGGATGGGGGCGGAATCAGGGGGCGTGGCATCCAAATTTTACGGGCTCTAGCTTAAAAACTGTAAGAGATATCGAAATTTCCGATTTTAAATAGTGGGCGGCGGGCGTGGCATCCCAATTTTTGATGCAGATCTTTTGCAAATGTCACCATATATCTTACTACCAAATTTGGTGACACTTGCTTGAAAAATGTGAAAACTATAGGCGTTTCCAATTTCAAGAAGAAGGGGGGATGGGGGCGGAATCAGGGGGCGTGGCATCCAACATTTTGATGCATTTTTTTGGGGAACGTCAATATCTATCTTGACACAAAATTTGGTGGCTCTAGCCCAAAAAATGTGAAAACTATAGGCGTTTCCAATTTTTTGGAGAAGGGTGGTGGGGGCGGAATCAGAGGGCGGGGCATCCAAGTTTTGATTTGGAACGTCGGTACCTATCTTGTCACAAAATTTGGTGGCTCTAGCCCAAAAAATGTGAAAACTATAGGCGTTTCCAATTTCACGGTGAAGGAGGGATAGGGGCGGAATCAGGGGGCGTGACATCCAAATTTTTATGCACTCTTTTGGGGAACGTCAATATCTATCTTGGCACAAAATTTTGAGGCTCTAGCCCCAAAAATGTGAAACTATAGGCGTTTCCAATTTCATGGAGAAGGGGGGGATGGGGGGCGGAATCAGGGGGCGTGGCATCCAAAATTTTGATTCAGTTATTTCAGGAACATGACTAGCTATCTGCGTGAAAAATTTGGTTACTCTAGCTGTAAGGTTGTGAGAAATATTTGGTTTTATCGGTTTTCAGTTATCGAATTTATCGATTTCCCTGCCTTCTAGTAGGCGTGGCAACCCAATCTTGACACTTTATCTGTACCGTCTATAGATAAACATAATTGAAAAGTTTCAAGTCTCTAGCTTTACGGGTGTCGAAAAAAGTTGGGAATGCAGGGGCGAAGGGAGTGGGCCATGTGGTAAACATCGCCAGCTATCATGTTACCAAATTTGGTGACTTTTGCTCAAAAGCTGTGGAAGATAACTTAACTTAAAAATGTAAAAGGTGGGCGGCAGAGGTGGGCGTGGCATCCAAATTTTTGAATCAAATGTTTTTAACTGTCACTATCTATCTTCCTACCAAGTTTGGTGGCTCTAGCTCAAAAACTGTTAAAGATATAGCCGATTCCAATTTTATAAGGCAGGTGGCTTGGGTGGGCGTGGCATCCAAAATTTTTATGCAGATCTTTGGTATATGTTGCCTTCTATCTTTCTACCGAATTTACGGGCTCTAGCTTAAAAACTGTAAGAGATATCGAAATTTCCGATTTTAAATGGTGGGCGGCAGAGGTGGGCGTGGCATCATAATTTTTGATGCAGATCTTTTGCAAATGTCACCATATATCTTACTACCAAATTTGGTGACACTTGCTTGAAAAATGTGAAAACTATAGGCGTTTCCAATTTCAAGAAGAAGGGGGGATGGGGGTGGAATCAGGGGGCGTGGCATCCAAAATTTTGATGCATTTTTTTGGTGAACGTCAATATCTATCTTCACACAAAATTTGGTGGCTCTAGCCCAAAAAAATGTGAAAACTATAGGCGTTTCCAATTTTTTGGAGAAGGGGGATGGGGGCGGAATCAGGGGGCGGGGCATCCAAGTTTTGATGGGGAACGTCAGTACCTATCTTGACACAAAATTTGGTGGCTCTAGCCCAATAAATGTGAAAACTAAAGGCGTTTCCAATTTCATGGTGAAGGAGGATGGGGGCGGAATCAGGGGGCGTGGCATCCAAAATTTTAATGCTTTTTTTTGGGGAACGTCAATATCTATCTTGACACAAAATTTTGTGGCTCTAGCCCAAAAAATGTGAAAACTATAGGCGTTTAAAATTTCATGGTGAAGGGGGGGATGGGGGCGGAATCAGGGGCGTTGCATCCAAAATTTACGGGCTCTAGCTTAAAAACTGTAAGAGATATCGAAATTTGCGATTTTAAATGGTGGGCGGCAGAGGTGGGCGTGGCATCATAATTTTTGATGCAGATCTTTTGCAAATGTCACCATATATCTTACTACCAAATTTGGTGACACTTGCTTGAAAAATGTGAAAACTATAGGCGTTTCCAATTTCAAGAAGAAGGGGGGATGGGGGCGGAATCAGGGGGCGTGGCATCCAACATTTTGATGCATTTTTTTGGGGAACGTCAATATCTATCTTCACACAAAATTTGGTGGCTCTAGCCCAAAAAATGTGAAAACTATAGGCGTTTCCAATTTCATGGTAAAGGGGGGATGGGGGCGGAATCAGGGGGCGGGGCAACCAAGTTTTGATGGGGAACGTCAGTACCTATCTTGACACAAAATTTGGTGGCTCTAGCCCAAAAAATGTGAAAACTACAGGCGTTTCCAATTTCACGGTGAAGGGGGATGGGGGCGGAATCAGGGGGCGTGGCATCCAAAATTTTTATGCACTTTTTTGGAGAACGTCAATATCTATCTTGACACAAAATTTGGTGGCTCTAGCCCAAAAAATGTGAAAACTATAGGCGTTTAAAATTTCATGGTGAAGGGGGGGATGGGGGCGGAATCAGGGGGCGTTGCTTCCAAGTTTACGGGCTCTAGCTTAAAAACTGTAAGAGATATCGAAATTTGCGATTTTAAATGGTGGGCGGCAGAGGTGGGCGTGGCATCCTAATTTTTGATGCAGATCTTTTGCAAATGTCACCATATATCTTACTACCAAATTTGGTGACACTTGCTTGAAAAATGTGAAAACTATTGGCGTTTCCAATTTCAAGAAGAAGCGGGGATGGGGGCGGAATCAGGGGGCGTGGCATCCAACATTTTGATGCATTTTTTTGGGGAACGTCAATATCTATCTTCAAACAAAATTTGGTGGCTCTAGCCCAAAAAATGTGAAAACTATAGGCGTTTCCAATTTTTTGGAGAAGGGGGATGGGGGCGGAATCAGGGGGCGGGGCATCCAAGTTTTGATGGGGAACGTCAGTACCTATCTTGACACAAAATTTGGTGGCTCTAGCCCAAAAAATGTGAAAACTATAGGCGTTTCCAATTTCACGGTGAAGGGGGATGGGGGCGGAATCAGGGGGCGTGACATCATAAATTTTTATGCACTTTTTTGGGGAACGTCAATATCTACCTTGACACAAAATTTGGTGGCTCTAGCCCAAAAAATGTGAAAACTATAGGCGTTTCCAATTTCACGGTGAAGGGTGATAGGGGCGGAATCAGGGGGCGTGACATCCAAAATTTTTATGCACTTTTTTGGGGAACGTCAATATCTATCTTGACACAAAATTTGGTGGCTCTAGCCAAAAAATGTGAAAACTATAGGCGTTTCCAATTTCAAGGAGCAGGGATGATGGGGGCGGAAGGAGTGGGCGTGGCATCCAAAATTATGATGCAGTTTTTTCAGGGACATGACTAGCTATCTGCGTGCAAAATTTGGTAACTCTAGCTGTAAGACTGTGAGAAATATTTTATCGGTTTTCAGTTATCGAATTTATCGATTTCCCAGCCTCCTAGTTAGCGTGGCAACCCAATCTTAACACTTTATCTGTACCGTCTATAGATAAACATAATTGCAAAGTTTCAAGTCTCTAGCTTTACGGGTGTCGAAAAAAGTTGCATTCATTCAGACAGACAGACGGACGGACAGACACCATGACGGACATTGCACAAAACCAATATACTATGAGACCTTCGGTATCAAAGTATAAAAAATTATAAATAAATTAGCCACATTCTGATTGTTTTTACTTGGAGAACTTAGTGTACTCATCTAGGGAAGAGTTTTTACTTTTAAAATGGCAATTTTTAACAACAATGTGAGAGATAGATAAAATGAATTACCACTATAAATAAGCCACATTCAATTAAGAACTTTTTTTTTTGCGTGGCAGAACAACGTCGGCCCGGGTCATCTAGTATAAAATATATATTAAACTAAATGACCCAGGCAGACGTTGTTCGGACACGCACAAACATAGTAATTGTTAAAAATTTACATTTTGAAAGCAATTAAAAACAATCGAAAGATGCAATTTAATGTTGTTTCTAATGAATGTCGTTTCTCATATAATAAAAAATTTAAATCTCAAAAATGTAACTTTCACAAATTCTGAGGATTTTCATGGTCCTATCAGGCTCATTTTCTGCACCCTTTTTATACTCCGAACACATAAAATGGGTAAAACGGGTATAATAGTTTTGTATAAAAGTATGTAACAGGCAGAAGGAAGCTTGTTGGTGATTAGCAACAACAGCCGAGTCGATATAGCCATGTCCGTCTGTATGTATGAAGGCATCGATCTCAGAGATTTGATACTGAAAGTATCATAGTCAGTGGTGTGCCAGAAATCTCTAGAGATTTTGGCTCGAGCAGATTTTCAAATCTCTGAAACAAAACCTTAGGTGTGACAAAAGTTAGAGAGATTTCATTTTTCGGTAAAATTATTCAGAGCAAAAAGGTAAAATACCTAAAAAATGCCTAAAATGTATTTGCTATTTTTGACATTGTTTTCAAGGTTGGCCTCATGGCATTATTGTTATATTTAATAAATGGTAGATAGATATACAGCATTGACCAATCGACGCTGCAATAATTTCCGAGTCTACCACCAAAAGCGGAATGTACTTTAAAATTATTAGTTTATATGGGGACTCTACAATATCCCGGGCGCCAAGGTCTGATTTTTTGATTCTTATAGAGCTCGACAAAATAAGATGAAAATATTAGTTAAATTTATCGATAAGTCGCTTGGTTATCGAGATATAGCTAAAAAAAATCTAAAATATATCAAATAATTAAAATATTTTTGGTGAAATTTAGTAGATTTCTAAAAAAAACCGAAATTACCAAACAGAATTTATCGATTTATCGATATTTATCGAGCTATCGATAAAAATTTATTACCATTTTTTTGTATGATGAAGTTTAATAGATTTCTAAAAAATAAGACGAAAATATTAAATAAAATTTATCGATGTACCGCTTAGTTATCGAGATATCAATACTTCAAAATCGACAAGTAAAAACGTTGCAGTCGGACGCAACCGACTGCGGAATACTTTGATACCAGTAAATGAACGCTTGATAAGGGGGAATGCAGGGGCGAAGGGAGTGGGCCATGTGGTAAACATCGCCAGCTATCATGTTACCAAATTTGGTGACTTTTGCTCAGATAACTTAACTTCAAAATGTAAAAGGTGGGCGGCAGAGGTGGGCGTGGCATACAATTTTTCGAATCAAATGTTTTTAACTGTCACTATCTATCTTCCTACCAAGTTTGGTGGCTCTAGCTCAAAAACTGTTAAAGATATAGCCGATTCCAATTTGATAAGGCTAGGGTGGGCGTGGCATCCAAAATTTTGATGCAGATCTTTGGTATATGTTGCCTTCTATCTTTCTACCGAATCTACGGGCTCTAGCTTAAAAACTGTAAGAGATATCGAAATTTCCGATTTTAAATGGTGGGCGGCAGAGGTGGGCGTGGCATCCTAATTTTTGATGCAGATCTTTTGCAGATGTCACCATATATCTTACTACAAAATTTGGTGACACTTGCTTGAAAAATGTGAAAACTATAGGCGTTTCCAATTTCAAGAAGAAGGGGGGATGGGGGTGGATTAAGGGGGCGTGGCATCCAAAATATCTATCTTCACACAAAATTTGGTGGCTCTAGCCCAAAAATGTGAAAACTATAGGCGTTTCCAATTTTTTGGAGAAGGGGGATGGCGGCGGAATCAGGTGGCGGGGCATCCAAGTTTTGATGGGGAACGTCAATATTTATCTTGACACAAAATTTGGTGGCTCTAGCCCAAAAAATGTGAAAACTATGGGCGTTTCCAATTTCATGGTAAAGGGGGGATGGGGGCGGAATCAGGGGGCGTGGCATTCAAAAAGCAGTTATTTCAGGGACATGACTAGCTATCTGCGTGCAAAATTTGGTAACTCTAGCTGTAAGAATGTGAGAAATATTGGGTTTTATCGGTTTTCAGTTATCGAATTTATCGATTTCCCAGCCTCTAGTAGGCGTGGCAACCCAATCTTGAGACTTTATCTGTACCGTCTATAGATTAACATAATTGAAAAGTTTCAAGTCTCTAGCTTTACGGGTGTCGAAAAAAGTTGCGTTCATACGGACGGACGGACAGACGGACACCATGATACCAGTATATGAACGGGTTGATAAGAGGGAATGCAGGGGCGAAGGGAGTGGGCCATGTGGTAAACATCGCCAGCTATCATGTTACCAAATTTGGTGACTTTTGCTCAAAAGCTGTGGAAGATAACTTAACTTCAAAATGTAAAAGGTGGGCGGCAGAGGTGGGCGCGGCATCCAAATTTTTGAATCAAATGTTTTTAACTGTCACTATCTATCTTCCTACCAAGTTTGGTGGCTCTAGCTCAAAAACTGTTAAAGATATAGCCGATTCCAATTTGATAAGGCTAGGGTGGGCGTGGCATCCAAAATTTTGATGCAGATCTTTTGCAGATGTCACCATATATCTTACTACCAAATTTGGTGACACTTGCTTGAAAAATGTGAAAACTATAGGCGTTTCCAATTTCACGGTGAAGGGGGGATGATGGGGTCGGAATCAGGGGGCGTGACATCCAAAATTTTTATGCACTTTTTTGGGGAACGTCAATATCTATCTTGACACAAAATTTGGTGGCTCTAGCCAAAAAATGTGAAAACTATAGGCGTTTCCAATTTTTTGGAGAAGGGGATGGGGGCGGAATCAGGGGCGGGGCATCCAAGTTTTTTTGGGGAACGTCAATATCTATCTTCACACAAAATTTGGTGGCTCTAGCCCAAAAAATGTGAAAACTATAGGCGTTTCCAATTTCATGGTAAAGGGGGGATGGGGGCGGAATCAGGGGGCGGGGCAACCAAGTTTTGATGGGGAACGTCAGTACCTATCTTGACACAAAATTTGGGGGCTCTAGCCCAAAAAATGTGAAAACTACAGGCGTTTCCAATTTCATGGTGAAGGGGGATGGGGGCAGAATCAGGGGGCGTGGCATCCAAAATTTTTATGCACTTTTTTGGAGAACGTCAATATCTATCTTGACACAAAATTTGGTGGCTCTAGCCCAAAAAAATGTGAAAACTATAGGCGTTTAAAATTTCATGGTGAAGGGGGGATGGGGGCGGAATCAGGGGGCGTTGCATCCAAAATTTACGGGCTCTAGCTTAAAAACTGTAAGAGATATCGAAATTTGCGATTTTTAATGGTGGGCGGCAGAGGTGGGCGTGGCATCCTAATTTTTGATGCAGATCTTTTGCAAATGTCACCATATATCTTACTACCAAATTTGGTGACACTTGCTTGAAAAATGTGAAAACTATAGGCGTTTCCAATTTCAAGAAGAAGGGGGATGGGGGCGGAATCAGGGGGCGTGGCATCCAAAATTTTGATGCATTTTTTGGGGAACGTCAATATCTATCTTCACACAAAATTTGGTGGCTCTAGCCCAAAAAATGTGAAAACTATAGGCGTTTAAAATTTCATGGTGAAGGGGGGATGGGGGCGGAATCAGGGGGCGTTGCATCCAAAATTTACGGGCTCTAGCTTAAAAACTGTAAGAGATATCGAAATTTGCGATTTTTAATGGTGGGCGGCAGAGGTGGGCGTGGCATCCTAATTTTTGATGCAGATCTTTTGCAAATGTCACCATATATCTTACTACCAAATTTGGTGACACTTGCTTGAAAAATGTGAAAACTATAGGCGTTTCCAATTTCAAGAAGAAGGGGGGATGGGGGCGGATTCAGGGGGCGTGGCATCCAACATTTTGATGCATTTTTTTGGGGAACGTCAATATCTATCTTCACACAAAATTTGGTGGCTCTAGCCCAAAAAATGTGAAAACTATAGGCGTTTCCAATTTTTTGGAGAAGGGGGATGGGGGCGGAATCAGGGGGCGGGGCATCCAAGTTTTGATTGGGAACGTCAGTACCTATCTTGACACAAAATTTGGTGGCTCTAGCCCAAAAAATGTGAAAACTATAGGCGTTTCCAATTTCATGGTGAAGGGGGATGGGGGCGGAATCAGGGGGCGTGACATCATAAATTTTTATGCACTTTTTTGGGGAACGTCAATATCTATCTTGACACAAAATTTGGTGGCTCTAGCCCAAAAAATGTGAAAACTATAGCCGTTTCCAATTTTTTGGAGAAGGGGGATGGGGGCGGAATCAGGGGGCGGGGCATCCAAGTTTTGATGGGGAACGTCGGTACCTATCTTGTCACAAAATTTGGTGGCTCTAGCCCAAAAAATGTGAAAACTATAGGCGTTTCCAATTTCACGGTGAAGGGTTATAGGGGCGGAATCAGGGGGCGTGACATCCAAAATTTTTATGCACTCTTTTGGGGAACGTCAATATCTATCTTGACACAAAATTTTATGGCTCTAGCCCAAAAAATGTGAAAACTATAGGCGTTTCCAATTTCATGGAGAAGGGGGGATGGGGGCGGAATCAGGTGGCGTGGCATCCAAAATTTTGATGCAGTTATTTCAGGAACATGACTAGCTATATGCGTGCAAAATTTGGTTACTCTAGCTGTAAGGTTGTGAGAAATATTTGGTTTTATCGGTTTTCAGTTATCGAATTTATCGATTTCCCAGCCTTCTAGTAGGCGTGGCAACCCAATCTTGACACTTTATCTGTACCGTCTATAGATAAACATAATTGAAAAGTTTCAAGTCTCTAGCTTTACGGGTGTCGAAAAAAGTTGCGTTCATACGGACGGACGGACAGACGGACACCATGATACCAGTAAATGAACGGTTGATAAGAGGGAATGCAGGGGCGAAGGAAGTGGGCCATGTGGTAAACATCGCCAGCTATCATGTTACCAAATTTGGCGACTTTTGCTCAAAAGCTGTGGAAGATAACTTAACTTAAAAATGTAAAAGGTGGGCGGCAGAGGTGGGCGTGGCATCCAAATTTTTGAATCAAATGTTTTTAACTGTCACTATCTATCTTCCTACCAAGTTTGGTGGCTCTAGCTCAAAAACTGTTAAAGATATAGCCGATTCCAATTTTATAAGGCAGGTGGCTTGGGTGGGCGTGGCATCCAAAATTTTTATGCAGATCTTTGGTATATGTTGCCTTATATCTTTCTACCGAATTTACGGGCTCTGGCTTAAAAACTGTAAGAGATATCGAAATTTCCGATTTTAAATGGTGGGCGGCAGAGGTGGGTGTGGCATCATAATTTTTGATGCAGATCTTTTGCAGATGTCACCATATATCTTACTACCAAATTTGGTGACACTTGCTTGACAAATGTGAAAACTATAGGCGTTTCCAATTTTTTGGAGAAGTTGGGATGGGGGCGGAAACAGGGGGCGTGACATCCAAAATTTTGATGAATTTTTTTGGGGAACGTCATTATCTATCTTCACACAAACTTTGGTGGCTCTAGCCCAAAAAATGTGAAAACTATAGGCGTTTCCAATTTTTGGAGAAGGGTGATGGGGGCGGAATCAGGGGGCGGGGCATCCAAGTTTTGATGGGGAACGTCAGTACCTATCTTGACACAAAATTTGCTGGCTCTAGCCCAAAAAATGTGAAAACTACAGGCGTTTCCAATTTCATGGTGAAGGGGGATGGGGGCGGAATCAGGGGGCGTGGCATCCAAAATTTTAATGCTTTTTTTGGGGAACGTCAATATCTATCTTGACACAAAATTTTGTGGCTCTAGCCCAAAAAATGTGAAAACTATAGGCGTTTCCAATTTCATGGAGAAGGGGGGGGGGGGCGGAATCAGGCGGCTTGGCATCCAAAATTTACGGGCTCTAGCTTAAAAACTGTAAGAGATATCGAAATTTCGGATTTTAAATGGTGGGCGGCAGAGGTGGGCGTGGCATCCTAATTTTTGATGCAGATCTTTTGCAAATGTCACAATATATCTTACTACCAAATTTGGTGACACTTGCTTGAAAAATGTGAAAACTATAGGCGGTTCCAATTTCAAGAAGAAGGGGGGATATGGGCGGAATCAGGGGTCGTGACATCCAAAATTTTGATGCATTTTTTTGGGGAACGTCAATATCTATCTTGACACAAAATTTGGTGGCTCTACCCCAAAAAATGTGAAAACTATAGGCGTTTCCAATTTTTTGGAGAAGGGGGATGGTGGCGCAATCAGGGGGCGGGGCATCCAAGTTTTGATGGGGAACGTCGGTACCTATCTTGTCACAAAATTTGGTGGCTCTAGCCCAAAAAATGTGAAAACTATAGGCGTTTCCAATTTCATGGAGAAGGGGGGGATGGGGGCGGAATCAGGGGGCGTGGCATCCAAAATTTTTATTCAGTTATTTCAGGAACATGACTAGATATCTGCGTGCAAAATTTGGTTACTCTAGCTGTAAGGTTGTGAGAAATATTTGGTTTTATCGGTTTTCAGTTATCGAATTTATCGATTTCCCTGCCTTCTAGTAGGCGAGGCAACCCAATCTTGACACTTTATCTGTACCGTCTATAGATAAACATAATTGAAAAGTTTCAAGTCTCTAGCTTTACGGGTGTCGTTCATACGGACGGACGGACAGACGGACACCATGATACCAGTAAATGAACGGTTGATAAGAGGGAATGCAGGGGCGAAGGGAGTGGGCCATGTGGTAAACATCGCCAGCT
Organism: Scaptomyza hsui; assembly: GCA_018152825.1. Taxonomy (NCBI): domain Eukaryota; kingdom Metazoa; phylum Arthropoda; class Insecta; order Diptera; family Drosophilidae; genus Scaptomyza; species Scaptomyza hsui. The sequence goes on along the minus strand of JAECXO010000183.1, from coordinate 443,222 downwards.
ATCATGTTACCAAATTTGGTGACTTTTGCTCAAAAGCTGTGGAAGATAACTTAACTTAAAAATGTAAAAGGTGGGCGGCAGAGGTGGGCGTGGCATCCAAATTTTTGAATCAAATGTTTTAAACTGTCACTATCTATCTTCCTACCAAGTTTGGTGGCTCTAGCTCAAAAACTGTTAAAGATATAGCCGATTCCAAGTTTATAAGGCAGGTGGCTTGGGTGGGCGTGGCATCCAAAATTTTGATGCAGATCTTTGGTATATGTTGCCTTCTATCTTTCTACCGAATTTACGGGCTCTAGCTTAAAAACTGTAAGAGATATCGAAATTTCCGATTTTAAATGGTGGGCGGCAGAGGTGGGCGTGGCATCATAATTTTTGATGCAGATCTTTTGCAGATGTCACCATATATCTTACTACCAAATTTGGTGACACTTGCTTGAAAAATGTGAAAACTATAGGCGTTTCCAATTTCAAGAAGAAGGGGGGATGGGGGCGGAATCAGGGGTCGTGACATACAAAATTTTGATGAATTTTTTTGGGGAACGTCAATATCTATCTTCACACAAAATTTGGTGGCTCTAGCCCAAAAAATGTGAAAACTATAGGCGTTTCCAATTTTTTGGAGAAGGGTGATGGGGGCGGAATCAGGGTGCGGGGCATCCAAGTTTTGATGGGGAACGTCAGTACCTATCTTGACACAAAATTTGGTGGCTCTAGCCCAAAAAATGTGAAAACTACAGGCGTTTCCAATTTCATGGTGAAGGGGGATGGGGGCGGAATCAGGGGGCGTGGCATCCAAAATTTTGATGCTTTTTTTGGGGAACGTCAATATCTATCTTGACACAAAATTTGGTGGCTCTAGCCCAAAAAATGTGAAAACTATAGGCGTTTCCAATTTCATGGAGAAGGGGGGATGGGGGCGTAATCAGGGGGCGTGCCATCCAAAATTTACGGGCTCTTGCTTTAAAACTGTAAGAGATATCGAAATTTCCGATTTTAAATAGTGGGCGGCAGAGGTGGGCGTGGCATCCTAATATTTGATGCAGATCTTTTGCAAATGTCACCATATATCTTACTACCAAATTTGGTGACTCTGGCTTGAAAAATGTGAAAACTATAGGCGTTTCCAATTTCAAGAAGAAGGGGGGTGGGGGCGGAATCAGGGGGCGTGCATCCAAAATTTTGATGCATTTTTTTGGGGAACGTCAATATCTATCTTGACACAATATTTGGTGGCTCTAGCCCAAAAAATGTGAAAACTATAGGCGTTTCCAATTTTTTGGAGAAGGGTGATGGGGGCGGATTCAGGGGGCGGGGCATCCAAGTTTTGATGGGGAACGTCGGTACCTATCTTGTCACAAAATTTGGTGGCTCTAGCCCAAAAAATGTGAAAACTATAGGCGTTTCCAATTTCACGGTGAAGGAGGGATAGGGGCGGAATCAGATGTCGTGACATCCAAAATTTTTATGCACTCTTTTGGGGAACGTCAATATCTATCTTGACACAAAATTTTGAGGCTCTAGCCCAAAAAATGTGAAAACTATAGGCGTTTCCAATTTCATGGAGAAGGGGGGATGGGGGCGGAATCAGGGGGCGTGGCATCCAAAATTTTGATTCAGTTATTTCAGGAACATGACTAGCTATCTGCGTGAAAAATTTGGTTACTCTAGCTGTAAGGTTGTGAGAAATATTTGGTTTTATCGGTTTTCAGTTATCGAATTTATCGATTTCCCTGCCTTCTAGTAGGCGTGGCAACCCAATCTTGACACTTTATCTGTACCGTCTATAGATAAACATAATTGAAAAGTTTCAAGTCTCTAGCTTTACGGGTGTCTAAAAAGTAGCGTTCATACGGACGGACGGACAGACGGACACCATGATACCAGTATATGAACGGTTGATAAAAGGGAATGCAGGGGCGAAGGGAGTGGGCCATGTGGTAAACATCGCCAGCTATCATGTTACCAAATTTGGTGACTTTTGCTCAAAAGCTGTGGAAGATAACTTAACTTAAAAATGTAAAAGGTGGGCGGCAGAGGTGGGCGTGGCATCCAAATTTTTGAATCAAATGTTTTTAACTGTCACTATCTATCTTCCTACCAAGTTTGGTGGCTCTAGCTCAAAAACTGTTAAAGATATAGCCGATTCCAATTTTATAAGGCGGGTGGCTTGGGTGGGCGTGGAATCCAAAATTTTGATGCAGATCTTTGGTATATGTTGCCTTCTATCTTTCTACCGAATTTAGGGGCTCTAGCTTAAAAACTGTAAGAGATATCGAAATTTCCGATTTTAAATGGTGGGCGGCAGAGGTGGGCGTGGCATCCTAATTTTTGATGCAGATCTTTTGCAGATGTCACCATATATCTTACTACCAAATTTGGTGACACTTGCTTGAAAATTGTGAAAACTATAGGCGTTTCCAATTTCAAGAAGAAGGGGGATGCGGGCGGAATCAGGGGGCGTGACATCCAAAATGTTGATGCATTTTTTGGGGAACGTCAATATCTATCTTCACACAAAATTTGGTGGCTCTAGCCCAAAAAATGTGAAAACTATAGGCGTTTCCAATTTTTTGGAGAAGGGGGATGGGTGCGGAATCAGGGTGCGGTGCATCCAAGTTTTGATGGGGAACGTCAGTACATATATTGACACAAAATTTGGTGGCTCTAGCCCAAAAAATTTGAAAACTATAGGCGTTTCCAATTTCATGGAGAAGGGGGGATGGGGGCGGAATCAGGGGGCGTTGCATCCAAAATTTACGGGCTCTAGCTTAAAAACTGTAAGAGATATCGAAATTTCCGATTTTCAATGGTAGGTGGCAGAAGTGGGCGTGGCATCCTAATTTTTGATGCAGATCTTTTGCAGATGTCACCATATATCTTACTACCAAATTTGGTGACACTTGCTTGAAAATTGTGAAAACTATAGGCGTTTCCAATTTCAAGAAGAAGGGGGATGCGGGCGGAATCAGGGGGCGTGACATCCAAAATGTTGATGCATTTTTTGGGGAACGTCAATATCTATCTTCACACAAAATTTGGTGGCTCTAGCCCAAAAAATGTGAAAACTATAGGCGTTTCCAATTTCAAGAAGAAGGGGGATGGGGGCGGAATCAGGGTGCGGTGCATCCAAGTTTTGATGGGGAACGTCAGTACATATATTGACACAAAATTTGGTGGCTCTAGCCCAAAAAATTTGAAAACTATAGGCGTTTCCAATTTCCCGCTTAGTTATCGAGATATCAATACTTCAAAATCGACAAGTAAAAACGTTGCAGTCGGACGCAACCGACTGCGGAATACTTTGATACCAGTAAATGAACGCTTGATAAGGGGGAATGCAGGGGCGAAGGGAGTGGGCCATGTGGTAAACATCGCCAGCTATCATGTTACCAAATTTGGTGACTTTTGCTCAGATAACTTAACTTCAAAATGTAAAAGGTGGGCGGCAGAGGTGGGCGTGGCATACAATTTTTCGAATCAAATGTTTTTAACTGTCACTATCTATCTTCCTACCAAGTTTGGTGGCTCTAGCTCAAAAACTGTTAAAGATATAGCCGATTCCAATTTGATAAGGCTAGGGTGGGCGTGGCATCCAAAATTTTGATGCAGATCTTTGGTATATGTTGCCTTCTATCTTTCTACCGAATCTACGGGCTCTAGCTTAAAAACTGTAAGAGATATCGAAATTTCCGATTTTAAATGGTGGGCGGCAGAGGTGGGCGTGGCATCCTAATTTTTGATGCAGATCTTTTGCAGATGTCACCATATATCTTACTACAAAATTTGGTGACACTTGCTTGAAAAAATGTGAAAACTATAGGCGTTTCCAATTTCAAGAAGAAGGGGGGATGGGGGTGGATTAAGGGGGCGTGGCATCCAAAATATCTATCTTCACACAAAATTTGGTGGCTCTAGCCCAAAAATGTGAAAACTATAGGCGTTTCCAATTTTTTGGAGAAGGGGGATGGCGGCGGAATCAGGTGGCGGGGCATCCAAGTTTTGATGGGGAACGTCAATATTTATCTTGACACAAAATTTGGTGGCTCTAGCCCAAAAAATGTGAAAACTATGGGCGTTTCCAATTTCATGGTAAAGGGGGGATGGGGGCGGAATCAGGGGGCGTGGCATTCAAAAAGCAGTTATTTCAGGGACATGACTAGCTATCTGCGTGCAAAATTTGGTAACTCTAGCTGTAAGAATGTGAGAAATATTGGGTTTTATCGGTTTTCAGTTATCGAATTTATCGATTTCCCAGCCTCTAGTAGGCGTGGCAACCCAATCTTGAGACTTTATCTGTACCGTCTATAGATTAACATAATTGAAAAGTTTCAAGTCTCTAGCTTTACGGGTGTCGAAAAAAGTTGCGTTCATACGGACGGACGGACAGACGGACACCATGATACCAGTATATGAACGGGTTGATAAGAGGGAATGCAGGGGCGAAGGGAGTGGGCCATGTGGTAAACATCGCCAGCTATCATGTTACCAAATTTGGTGACTTTTGCTCAAAAGCTGTGGAAGATAACTTAACTTCAAAATGTAAAAGGTGGGCGGCAGAGGTGGGCGCGGCATCCAAATTTTTGAATCAAATGTTTTTAACTGTCACTATCTATCTTCCTACCAAGTTTGGTGGCTCTAGCTCAAAAACTGTTAAAGATATAGCCGATTCCAATTTGATAAGGCTAGGGTGGGCGTGGCATCCAAAATTTTGATGCAGATCTTTTGCAGATGTCACCATATATCTTACTACCAAATTTGGTGACACTTGCTTGAAAAATGTGAAAACTATAGGCGTTTCCAATTTCACGGTGAAGGGGGGATGATGGGGTCGGAATCAGGGGGCGTGACATCCAAAATTTTTATGCACTTTTTTGGGGAACGTCAATATCTATCTTGACACAAAATTTGGTGGCTCTAGCCAAAAAATGTGAAAACTATAGGCGTTTCCAATTTTTTGGAGAAGGGGATGGGGGCGGAATCAGGGGGCGGGGCATCCAAGTTTTTTTTGGGGAACGTCAATATCTATCTTCACACAAAATTTGGTGGCTCTAGCCCAAAAAATGTGAAAACTATAGGCGTTTCCAATTTCATGGTAAAGGGGGGATGGGGGCGGAATCAGGGGGCGGGGCAACCAAGTTTTGATGGGGAACGTCAGTACCTATCTTGACACAAAATTTGGGGGCTCTAGCCCAAAAAATGTGAAAACTACAGGCGTTTCCAATTTCATGGTGAAGGGGGATGGGGGCAGAATCAGGGGGCGTGGCATCCAAAATTTTTATGCACTTTTTTGGAGAACGTCAATATCTATCTTGACACAAAATTTGGTGGCTCTAGCCCAAAAAATGTGAAAACTATAGGCGTTTAAAATTTCATGGTGAAGGGGGGGATGGGGGCGGAATCAGGGGGCGTTGCATCCAAAATTTACGGGCTCTAGCTTAAAAACTGTAAGAGATATCGAAATTTGCGATTTTAAATGGTGGGCGGCAGAGGTGGGCGTGGCATCCTAATTTTTGATGCAGATCTTTTGCAAATGTCACCATATATCTTACTACCAAATTTGGTGACACTTGCTTGAAAAATGTGAAAACTATAGGCGTTTCCAATTTCAAGAAGAAGGGGGATGGGGGCGGAATCAGGGGGCGTGGCATCCAAAATTTTGATACATTTTTTTTTGGGGAAAGCCAATATCTATCTTGACACAAAATTTGGTGGCTCTAGCCCAAAAAATGTGAAAACTATAGGCGTTTAAAATTTCATGGTGAAGGGGGGGATGGGGGCGGAATCAGGGGGCGTTGCATCCAAAATTTACGGGCTCTAGCTTAAAAACTGTAAGAGATATCGAAATTTGCGATTTTAAATGGTGGGCGGCAGAGGTGGGCGTGGCATCCTAATTTTTGATGCAGATCTTTTGCAAATGTCACCATATATCTTACTACCAAATTTGGTGACACTTGCTTGAAAAATGTGAAAACTATAGGCGTTTCCAATTTCAAGAAGAAGGGGGGATGGGGGCGGATTCAGGGGGCGTGGCATCCAACATTTTGATGCATTTTTTTGGGGAACGTCAATATCTATCTTCACACAAAATTTGGTGGCTCTAGCCCAAAAAATGTGAAAACTATAGGCGTTTCCAATTTTTTGGAGAAGGGGGATGGGGGCGGAATCAGGGGGCGGGGCATCCAAGTTTTGATTGGGAACGTCAGTACCTATCTTGACACAAAATTTGGTGGCTCTAGCCCAAAAAATGTGAAAACTATAGGCGTTTCCAATTTCATGGTGAAGGGGGATGGGGGCGGAATCAGGGGGCGTGACATCATAAATTTTTATGCACTTTTTTGGGGAACGTCAATATCTATCTTGACACAAAATTTGGTGGCTCTAGCCCAAAAAATGTGAAAACTATAGCCGTTTCCAATTTTTTGGAGAAGGGGGATGGGGGCGGAATCAGGGGGCGGGGCATCCAAGTTTTGATGGGGAACGTCGGTACCTATCTTGTCACAAAATTTGGTGGCTCTAGCCCAAAAAATGTGAAAACTATAGGCGTTTCCAATTTCACGGTGAAGGGTTATAGGGGCGGAATCAGGGGGCGTGACATCCAAAATTTTTATGCACTCTTTTGGGGAACGTCAATATCTATCTTGACACAAAATTTTATGGCTCTAGCCCAAAAAATGTGAAAACTATAGGCGTTTCCAATTTCATGGAGAAGGGGGGGATGGGGGCGGAATCAGGTGGCGTGGCATCCAAAATTTTGATGCAGTTATTTCAGGAACATGACTAGCTATATGCGTGCAAAATTTGGTTACTCTAGCTGTAAGGTTGTGAGAAATATTTGGTTTTATCGGTTTTCAGTTATCGAATTTATCGATTTCCCAGCCTTCTAGTAGGCGTGGCAACCCAATCTTGACACTTTATCTGTACCGTCTATAGATAAACATAATTGAAAAGTTTCAAGTCTCTAGCTTTACGGGTGTCGAAAAAAGTTGCGTTCATACGGACGGACGGACAGACGGACACCATGATACCAGTAAATGAACGGTTGATAAGAGGGAATGCAGGGGCGAAGGAAGTGGGCCATGTGGTAAACATCGCCAGCTATCATGTTACCAAATTTGGCGACTTTTGCTCAAAAGCTGTGGAAGATAACTTAACTTAAAAATGTAAAAGGTGGGCGGCAGAGGTGGGCGTGGCATCCAAATTTTTGAATCAAATGTTTTTAACTGTCACTATCTATCTTCCTACCAAGTTTGGTGGCTCTAGCTCAAAAACTGTTAAAGATATAGCCGATTCCAATTTTATAAGGCAGGTGGCTTGGGTGGGCGTGGCATCCAAAATTTTTATGCAGATCTTTGGTATATGTTGCCTTATATCTTTCTACCGAATTTACGGGCTCTGGCTTAAAAACTGTAAGAGATATCGAAATTTCCGATTTTAAATGGTGGGCGGCAGAGGTGGGTGTGGCATCATAATTTTTGATGCAGATCTTTTGCAGATGTCACCATATATCTTACTACCAAATTTGGTGACACTTGCTTGACAAATGTGAAAACTATAGGCGTTTCCAATTTTTTGGAGAAGTTGGGATGGGGGCGGAAACAGGGGGCGTGACATCCAAAATTTTGATGAATTTTTTTGGGGAACGTCATTATCTATCTTCACACAAACTTTGGTGGCTCTAGCCCAAAAAATGTGAAAACTATAGGCGTTTCCAATTTTTTGGAGAAGGGTGATGGGGGCGGAATCAGGGGGCGGGGCATCCAAGTTTTGATGGGGAACGTCAGTACCTATCTTGACACAAAATTTGCTGGCTCTAGCCCAAAAAATGTGAAAACTACAGGCGTTTCCAATTTCATGGTGAAGGGGGATGGGGGCGGAATCAGGGGGCGTGGCATCCAAAATTTTAATGCTTTTTTTGGGGAACGTCAATATCTATCTTGACACAAAATTTTGTGGCTCTAGCCCAAAAAATGTGAAAACTATAGGCGTTTCCAATTTCATGGAGAAGGGGGGTGGGGGCGGAATCAGGCGGCTTGGCATCCAAAATTTACGGGCTCTAGCTTAAAAACTGTAAGAGATATCGAAATTTCGGATTTTAAATGGTGGGCGGCAGAGGTGGGCGTGGCATCCTAATTTTTGATGCAGATCTTTTGCAAATGTCACAATATATCTTACTACCAAATTTGGTGACACTTGCTTGAAAAATGTGAAAACTATAGGCGGTTCCAATTTCAAGAAGAAGGGGGGATATGGGCGGAATCAGGGGTCGTGACATCCAAAATTTTGATGCATTTTTTTGGGAACGTCAATATCTATCTTGACACAAAATTTGGTGGCTCTACCCCAAAAAATGTGAAAACTATAGGCGTTTCCAATTTTTTGGAGAAGGGGGATGGTGGCGCAATCAGGGGGCGGGGCATCCAAGTTTTGATGGGGAACGTCGGTACCTATCTTGTCACAAAATTTGGTGGCTCTAGCCCAAAAAATGTGAAAACTATAGGCGTTTCCAATTTCATGGAGAAGGGGGGGATGGGGGCGGAATCAGGGGGCGTGGCATCCAAAATTTTTATTCAGTTATTTCAGGAACATGACTAGATATCTGCGTGCAAAATTTGGTTACTCTAGCTGTAAGGTTGTGAGAAATATTTGGTTTTATCGGTTTTCAGTTATCGAATTTATCGATTTCCCTGCCTTCTAGTAGGCGAGGCAACCCAATCTTGACACTTTATCTGTACCGTCTATAGATAAACATAATTGAAAAGTTTCAAGTCTCTAGCTTTACGGGTGTCGTTCATACGGACGGACGGACAGACGGACACCATGATACCAGTAAATGAACGGTTGATAAGAGGGAATGCAGGGGCGAAGGGAGTGGGCCATGTGGTAAACATCGCCAGCTATCATGTTACCAAATTTGGTGACTTTTGCTCAAAAGCTGTGGAAGATAACTTAACTTAAAAATGTAAAAGGTGGGCGGCAGAGGTGGGCGTGGCATCCAAATTTTTGAATCAAATGTTTTAAACTGTCACTATCTATCTTCCTACCAAGTTTGGTGGCTCTAGCTCAAAAACTGTTAAAGATATAGCCGATTCCAAGTTTATAAGGCAGGTGGCTTGGGTGGGCGTGGCATCCAAAATTTTGATGCAGATCTTTGGTATATGTTGCCTTCTATCTTTCTACCGAATTTACGGGCTCTAGCTTAAAAACTGTAAGAGATATCGAAATTTCCGATTTTAAATGGTGGGCGGCAGAGGTGGGCGTGGCATCATAATTTTTGATGCAGATCTTTTGCAGATGTCACCATATATCTTACTACCAAATTTGGTGACACTTGCTTGAAAAATGTGAAAACTATAGGCGTTTCCAATTTCAAGAAGAAGGGGGGATGGGGGCGGAATCAGGGGTCGTGACATCCAAAATTTTGATGAATTTTTTTGGGGAACGTCAATATCTATCTTCACACAAAATTTGGTGGCTCTAGCCCAAAAAATGTGAAAACTATAGGCGTTTCCAATTTTTTGGGGAAGGGTGATGGGGGCGGAATCAGGGTGCGGGGCATCCAAGTTTTGATGGGGAACGTCAGTACCTATCTTGACACAAAATTTGGTGGCTCTAGCCCAAAAAATGTGAAAACTACAGGCGTTTCCAATTTCATGGTGAAGGGGGATGGGGGCGGAATCAGGGGGCGTGGCATCCAAAATTTTTATGCTTTTTTTGGGGAACGTCAATATCTATCTTGACACAAAATTTGGTGGCTCTAGCCCAAAAAATGTGAAAACTATAGGCGTTTCCAATTTCATGGAGAAGGGGGGGATGGGGGCGTAATCAGGGGGCGTGGCATCCAAAATTTACGGGCTCTTGCTTAAAAACTGTAAGAGATATCGAAATTTCCGATTTTAAATAGTGGGCGGCAGAGGTGGGCGTGGCATCCTAATATTTGATGCAGATCTTTTGCAAATGTCACCATATATCTTACTACCAAATTTGGTGACTCTGGCTTGAAAAATGTGAAAACTATAGGCGTTTCCAATTTCAAGAAGAAGGGGGGGTGGGGGCGGAATCAGGGGGCGTGCATCCAAAATTTTGATGCATTTTTTTGGGGAACGTCAATATCTATCTTGACACAATATTTGGTGGCTCTAGCCCAAAAAATGTGAAAACTATAGGCGTTTCCAATTTTTTGGAGAAGGGTGATGGGGGCGGATTCAGGGGGCGGGGCATCCAAGTTTTGATGGGGAACGTCGGTACCTATCTTGTCACAAAATTTGGTGGCTCTAGCCCAAAAAATGTGAAAACTATAGGCGTTTCCAATTTCACGGTGAAGGAGGGATAGGGGCGGAATCAGATGTCGTGACATCCAAAATTTTTATGCACTCTTTTGGGGAACGTCAATATCTATCTTGACACAAAATTTTGAGGCTCTAGCCCAAAAAATGTGAAAACTATAGGCGTTTCCAATTTCATGGAGAAGGGGGGATGGGGGCGGAATCAGGGGGCGTGGCATCCAAAATTTTGATTCAGTTATTTCAGGAACATGACTAGCTATCTGCGTGAAAAATTTGGTTACTCTAGCTGTAAGGTTGTGAGAAATATTTGGTTTTATCGGTTTTCAGTTATCGAATTTATCGATTTCCCTGCCTTCTAGTAGGCGTGGCAACCCAATCTTGACACTTTATCTGTACCGTCTATAGATAAACATAATTGAAAAGTTTCAAGTCTCTAGCTTTACGGGTGTCTAAAAAGTAGCGTTCATACGGACGGACGGACAGACGGACACCATGATACCAGTATATGAACGGTTGATAAAAGGGAATGCAGGGGCGAAGGGAGTGGGCCATGTGGTAAACATCGCCAGCTATCATGTTACCAAATTTGGTGACTTTTGCTCAAAAGCTGTGGAAGATAACTTAACTTAAAAATGTAAAAGGTGGGCGGCAGAGGTGGGCGTGGCATCCAAATTTTTGAATCAAATGTTTTTAACTGTCACTATCTATCTTCCTACCAAGTTTGGTGGCTCTAGCTCAAAAACTGTTAAAGATATAGCCGATTCCAATTTTATAAGGCGGGTGGCTTGGGTGGGCGTGGAATCCAAAATTTTGATGCAGATCTTTGGTATATGTTGCCTTCTATCTTTCTACCGAATTTAGGGGCTCTAGCTTAAAAACTGTAAGAGATATCGAAATTTCCGATTTTAAATGGTGGGCGGCAGAGGTGGGCGTGGCATCCTAATTTTTGATGCAGATCTTTTGCAGATGTCACCATATATCTTACTACCAAATTTGGTGACACTTGCTTGAAAATTGTGAAAACTATAGGCGTTTCCAATTTCAAGAAGAAGGGGGGATGCGGGCGGAATCAGGGGGCGTGACATCCAAAATGTTGATGCATTTTTTGGGGAACGTCAATATCTATCTTCACACAAAATTTGGTGGCTCTAGCCCAAAAAATGTGAAAACTATAGGCGTTTCCAATTTTTTGGAGAAGGGGGATGGGTGCGGAATCAGGGTGCGGTGCATCCAAGTTTTGATGGGGAACGTCAGTACATATATTGACACAAAATTTGGTGGCTCTAGCCCAAAAAATTTGAAAACTATAGGCGTTTCCAATTTCATGGAGAAGGGGGGGATGGGGGCGGAATCAGGGGGCGTTGCATCCAAAATTTACGGGCTCTAGCTTAAAAACTGTAAGAGATATCGAAATTTCCGATTTTCAATGGTAGGTGGCAGAAGTGGGCGTGGCATCCTAATTTTTGATGCAGATCTTTTGCAGATGTCACCATATATCTTACTACCAAATTTGGTGACACTTGCTTGAAAATTGTGAAAACTATAGGCGTTTCCAATTTCAAGAAGAAGGGGGGATGCGGGCGGAATCAGGGGGCGTGACATCCAAAATGTTGATGCATTTTTTGGGGAACGTCAATATCTATCTTCACACAAAATTTGGTGGCTCTAGCCCAAAAAATGTGAAAACTATAGGCGTTTCCAATTTCAAGAAGAAGGGGGATGGGGGCGGAATCAGGGTGCGGTGCATCCAAGTTTTGATGGGGAACGTCAGTACATATATTGACACAAAATTTGGTGGCTCTAGCCCAAAAAATTTGAAAACTATAGGCGTTTCCAATTTCCCGCTTAGTTATCGAGATATCAATACTTCAAAATCGACAAGTAAAAACGTTGCAGTCGGACGCAACCGACTGCGGAATACTTTGATACCAGTAAATGAACGCTTGATAAGGGGGAATGCAGGGGCGAAGGGAGTGGGCCATGTGGTAAACATCGCCAGCTATCATGTTACCAAATTTGGTGACTTTTGTTTAGATAACTTAACTTCAAAATGTAAAAGGTGGGCGGCAGAGGTGGGCGTGGCATACAATTTTTCGAATCAAATGTTTTTAACTGTCACTATCTATCTTCCTACCAAGTTTGGTGGCTCTAGCTCAAAAACTGTTAAAGATATAGCCGATTCCAATTTGATAAGGCGGTGGGGGTGGGCGTGGCATCCAAAATTTTGATGCAGATCTTTGGTATATGTTGCCTTCTATCTTTCTACCGAATTTACGGGCTCTAGCTTAAAAACTGTAAGAGATATCGAAATTTCCGATTTTAAATGGTGGGCGGCAGAGGTGGGCGTGGCATCCTAATTTTTGATGCAGATCTTTTGCAGATGTCACCATATATCTTACTACAAAATTTGGTGACACTTGCTTGAAAAATGTGAAAACTATAGGCGTTTCCAATTTCAAGAAGAAGGGGGGATGGGGGTGGATTAAGGGGGCGTGGCATCCAAAATATCTATCTTCACACAAAATTTGGTGGCTCTAGCCCAAAAATGTGAAAACTATAGGCGTTTCCAATTTTTTGGAGAAGGGGGATGGCGGCGGAATCAGGTGGCGGGGCATCCAAGTTTTGATGGGGAACGTCAATATTTATCTTGACACAAAATTTGGTGGCTCTAGCCCAAAAAATGTGAAAACTATGGGCGTTTCCAATTTCATGGTAAAGGGGGGGATGGGGGCGGAATCAGGGGGCGTGGCATTCAAAAAGCAGTTATTTCAGGGACATGACTAGCTATCTGCGTGCAAAATTTGGTAACTCTAGCTGTAAGAATGTGAGAAATATTGGGTTTTATCGGTTTTCAGTTATCGAATTTATCGATTTCCCAGCCTTCTAGTAGGCGTGGCAACCCAATCTTGAGACTTTATCTGTACCGTCTATAGATTAACATAATTGAAAAGTTTCAAGTCTCTAGCTTTACGGGTGTCGAAAAAAGTTGCGTTCATACGGACGGACGGACAGACGGACACCATGATACCAGTATATGAACGGGTTGATAAGAGGGAATGCAGGGGCGAAGGGAGTGGGCCATGTGGTAAACATCGCCAGCTATCATGTTACCAAATTTGGTGACTTTTGCTCAAAAGCTGTGGAAGATAACTTAACTTCAAAATGTAAAAGGTGGGCGGCAGAGGTGGGCGCGGCATCCAAATTTTTGAATCAAATGTTTTTAACTGTCACTATCTATCTTCCTACCAAGTTTGGTGGCTCTAGCTCAAAAACTGTTAAAGATATAGCCGATTCCAATTTGATAAGGCTAGGGTGGGCGTGGCATCCAAAATTTTGATGCAGATCTTTTGCAGATGTCACCATATATCTTACTACCAAATTTGGTGACACTTGCTTGAAAAATGTGAAAACTATAGGCGTTTCCAATTTCACGGTGAAGGGGGGATGATGGGGTCGGAATCAGGGGGCGTGACATCCAAAATTTTTATGCACTTTTTTGGGGAACGTCAATATCTATCTTGACACAAAATTTGGTGGCTCTAGCCAAAAAATGTGAAAACTATAGGCGTTTCCAATTTTTTGGAGAAGGGGATGGGGGCGGAATCAGGGGGCGGGGCATCCAAGTTTTTTTTTGGGGAACGTCAATATCTATCTTCACACAAAATTTGGTGGCTCTAGCCCAAAAAATGTGAAAACTATAGGCGTTTCCAATTTCATGGTAAAGGGGGGATGGGGGCGGAATCAGGGGGCGGGGCAACCAAGTTTTGATGGGGAACGTCAGTACCTATCTTGACACAAAATTTGGTGGCTCTAGCCCAAAAAAGGTGAAAACTACAGGCGTTTCCAATTTCACGGTGAAGGGGGGGATGGGGGCGGAATCAGGGGGCGTGGCATCCAAAATTTTGATGCACTTTTTTGGAGAAAGCCAATATCTATCTTGACACAAAATTTGGTGGCTCTAGCCCAAAAAATGTGAAAACTATAGGCGTTTAAAATTTCATGGTGAAGGGGGGATGGGGGCGGAATCAGGGGGCGTTGCATCCAAAATTTACGGGCTCTAGCTTAAAAACTGTAAGAGATATCGAAATTTGCGATTTTAAATGGTGGGCGGCAGAGGTGGGCGTGGCATCCTAATTTTTGATGCAGATCTTTTGCAAATGTCACCATATATCTTACTACCAAATTTGGTGACACTTGCTTGAAAAATGTGAAAACTATAGGCGTTTCCAATTTCAAGAAGAAGGGGGGATGGGGGCGGAATCAGGGGGCGTGGCATCCAAAATTTTGATACATTTTTTTTGGGGAAAGCCAATATCTATCTTGACACAAAATTTGGTGGCTCTAGCCCAAAAAATGTGAAAACTATAGGCGTTTAAAATTTCATGGTGAAGGGGGGATGGGGGCGGAATCAGGGGGCGTTGCATCCAAAATTTACGGGCTCTAGCTTAAAAACTGTAAGAGATATCGAAATTTGCGATTTTAAATGGTGGGCGGCAGAGGTGGGCGTGGCATCCTAATTTTTGATGCAGATCTTTTGCAAATGTCACCATATATCTTACTACCAAATTTGGTGACACTTGCTTGAAAAATGTGAAAACTATAGGCGTTTCCAATTTCAAGAAGAAGGGGGGATGGGGGCGGATTCAGGGGGCGTGGCATCCAACATTTTGATGCATTTTTTTGGGGAACGTCAATATCTATCTTCACACAAAATTTGGTGGCTCTAGCCCAAAAAATGTGAAAACTATAGGCGTTTCCAATTTTTTGGAGAAGGGGGATGGGGGCGGAATCAGGGGGCGGGGCATCCAAGTTTTGATGGGGAACGTCAGTACCTATCTTGACACAAAATTTGGTGGCTCTAGCCCAAAAAATGTGAAAACTATAGGCGTTTCCAATTTCATGGTGAAGGGGGATGGGGGCGGATTCAGGGGGCGTGACATCATAAATTTTTATGCACTTTTTGGGGAACGTCAATATCTATCTTGACACAAAATTTTGGTGGCTCTAGCCAAAAAAATGTAAAAACTATGGGCGTTTCCAATTTTTTGGAGAAGGGGGAGGGGGGCGGAATCAGGGGGGGGGGGCATCCAAGTTTTGATGGGGAACGTCAGTACCTATCTTGACACAAAATTTGGTGGCTCTAGCCCAAAAAATGTGAAAACTATAGGCGTTTCCAATTTCACGGTGAAGGGTTATAGGGGCGGAATCAGGGGGCGTGACATCCAAAATTTTTATGCACTCTTTTGGGGAACGTCAATATCTATCTTGACACAAAATTTTGTGGCTCTAGCCCAAAAAATGTGAAAACTATAGGCGTTTCCAATTTCATGGAGAAGGGGGGATGGGGGCGGAATCAGGGGGCGTGGCATCCAAAATTTTGATGCAGTTATTTCAGGAACATGACTAGCTATCTGCGTGCAAAATTTGGTTACTCTAGCTGTAAGGTTGTGAGAAATATTTGGTTTTATCGGTTTTCAGTTATCGAATTTATCGATTTCCCAGCCTTCTAGTAGGCGTGGCAACCCAATCTTGACACTTTATCTGTACCGTCTATAGATAAACATAATTGAAAAGTTTCAAGTCTCTAGCTTTACGGGTGTCGAAAAAAGTTGCGTTCATACGGACGGACGGACAGACGGACACCATGATACCAGTAAATGAACGGTTGATAAGAGGGAATGCAGGGGCGAAGGAGTGGGCCATGTGGTAAACATCGCCAGCTATCATGTTACCAAATTTGGCGACTTTTGCTCAAAAGCTGTGGAAGATAACTTAACTTAAAAATGTAAAAGGTGGGCGGCAGAGGTGGGCGTGGCATCCAAATTTTTGAATCAAATGTTTTTAACTGTCACTATCTATCTTCCTACCAAGTTTGGTGGCTCTAGCTCAAAAACTGTTAAAGATATAGCCGATTCCAATTTTATAAGGCAGGTGGCTTGGGTGGGCGTGGCATCCAAAATTTGTATGCAGATCTTTGGTATATGTTGCCTTATATCTTTCTACCGAATTTACGGGCTCTGGCTTAAAAACTGTAAGAGATATCGAAATTTCCGATTTTAAATGGTGGGCGGCAGAGGTGGGCGTGGCATCATAATTTTTGATGCAGATCTTTTGGGGAACGTCACCATCTATCTTACTACAAAATTTGGTGACACTTGCTTAACAAAATGTGAAAACTATAGGCGTTTCCAATTTTTGGAGAAGGGGGATGGGGGCGGAATCAGGGGGCGGGGCATCCAAGTTTTGATGGGGAACGTCAGTACCTATCTTGACACAAAATTTGGTGGCTCTAGCCCAAAAAATGTGAAAACTATGGGCGTTTCCAATTTCATGGTAAAGGGGGGGATGGGGGCGGAATCAGGGGGCGTGGCATTCAAAAAGCAGTTATTTCAGGGACATGACTAGCTATCTGCGTGCAAAATTTGGTAACTCTAGCTGTAATAATGTGAGAAATATTGGGTTTTATCGGTTTTCAGTTATCGAATTTATCGATTTCCCAGCCTCTAGTAGGCGTGGCAACCCAATCTTGAGACTTTATCTGTACCGTCTATAGATTAACATAATTGAAAAGTTTCAAGTCTCTAGCTTTACGGGTGTCGAAAAAATTGCGTTCATACGGACGGACGGACAGACGGACACCATGATACCAGTATATGAACGGGTTGATAAGAGGGAATGCAGGGGCGAAGGGAGTGGGCCATGTGGTAAACATCGCCAGCTATCATGTTACCAAATTTGGTGACTTTTGCTCAAAAGCTGTGGAAGATAACTTAACTTCAAAATGTAAAAGGGTGGGCGGCAGAGGTGGGCGCGGCATCCAAATTTTTGAATCAAATGTTTTTAACTGTCACTATCTATCTTCCTACCAAGTTTGGTGGCTCTAGCTCAAAAACTGTTAAAGATATAGCCGATTCCAATTTGATAAGGCTAGGGTGGGCGTGGCATCCAAAATTTTGATGCAGATCTTTTGCAGATGTCACCATATATCTTACTACCAAATTTGGTGACACTTGCTTGAAAAATGTGAAAACTATAGGCGTTTCCAATTTCACGGTGAAGGGGGGATGATGGGGTCGGAATCAGGGGGCGTGACATCCAAAATTTTTATGCACTTTTTTGGGGAACGTCAATATCTATCTTGACACAAAATTTGGTGGCTCTAGCCAAAAAATGTGAAAACTAGAGGCGTTTCCAATTTTTTGGAGAAGGGGATGGGGGCGGAATCAGGGGGCGGGGCATCCAAGTTTTTTTGGGGAACGTCAATATCTATCTTCACACAAAATTTGGTGGCTCTAGCCCAAAAAATGTGAAAACTATAGGCGTTTCCAATTTCATGGTAAAGGGGGATGGGGGCGGAATCAGGGGGCGGGGCAACCAAGTTTTGATGGGGAACGTCAGTACCTATCTTGACACAAAATTTGGTGGCTCTAGCCCAAAAAAGGTGAAAACTACAGGCGTTTCCAATTTCACGGTGAAGGGGGGTGGGGGCGGAATCAGGGGCGTTGCATCCAAAATTTAGGGCTCTAGCTTAAAAACTGTAAGAGATATCGAAATTTGCGATTTTAAATGGTGGGCGGCAGAGGTGGGCGTGGCATCCTAATTTTTGATGCAGATCTTTTGCAAATGTCACCATATATCTTACACCAAATTTGGTGACACTTGCTTAAAAAATGTGAAAACTATAGGCGTTTCCAATTTCATGGTGAAGGGGGATGGGGGCGGAATCAGGGGGCGTGGCATCCAAAATTTAGCAGTTATTTCAGGGACATGACTAGCTATCTGCGTGCAAAATTTGGTAACTCTAGCTGTAAAATGTGAAAATATTGGGTTTTATCGGTTTTCAGTTATCGAATTTATCGATTTCCCAGCCTCTAGTAGGCGTGGCAACCCAATCTTGAACTTTATCTGTACCGTCTATAGATTAACATAATTGAAAAGTTTCAAGTCTCTAGCTTTACGGGTGTCGAAAAAGTTGCGTTCATACGGACGGACGGACAGACGGACACCATGATACCAGTAATGAACGGTTGATAAGAGGAATGCAGGGGCGAAGGGTGGGCCATGTGGTAAACATCGCCAGCTATCATGTTACCAAATTTGGTGACTTTTGCTCAAAAGCTGTGGAAGATAACTTAACTTCAAAATGTAAAAGGTGGGCGGCAGAGGTGGGCGCGGCATCCAAATTTTTGAATCAAATGTTTTTAACTGTCACTATCTATCTTCCTACCAAGTTTGGTGGCTCTAGCTCAAAAACTGTTAAAGATATAGCCGATTCCAATTTGATAAGGCAGGGTGGGCGTGGCATCCAAAATTTTGATGCAGATCTTTTGCAGATGTCACCATATATCTTACTACCAAATTTGGTGACACTTGCTTGAAAAATGTGAAAACTATAGGCGTTTCCAATTTCACGGTGAAGGGGGGATGGGGGCGGAATCAGGGGGCGTGACATCCAAAATTTTGATGCACTTTTTTGGGGAACGTCAATATCTATCTTGACACAAAATTTGGTGGCTCTAGCCCAAAAAATGTGAAAACTATAGGCGTTTAAAATTTCATGGTGAAGGGGGGGATGGGGGCGGAATCAGGGGGCGTTGCATCCAAAATTTACGGGCTCTAGCTTAAAAACTGTAAGAGATATCGAAATTTGCGATTTTAAATGGTGGGCGGCAGAGGTGGGCGTGGCATCCTAATTTTTGATGCAGATCTTTTGCAAATGTCACCATATATCTTACTACCAAATTTGGTGACACTTGCTTGAAAAATGTGAAAACTATAGGCGTTTCCAATTTCAAGAAGAAGGGGGGATGGGGGCGGAATCAGGGGGCGTGGCATCCAAAATTTTGATACATTTTTTTTGGGGAAAGCCAATATCTATCTTGACACAAAATTTGGTGGCTCTAGCCCAAAAAATGTGAAAACTATAGGCGTTTAAAATTTCATGGTGAAGGGGGGGATGGGGGCGGAATCAGGGGGCGTTGCATCCAAAATTTACGGGCTCTAGCTTAAAAACTGTAAGAGATATCGAAATTTGCGATTTTAAATGGTGGGCGGCAGAGGTGGGCGTGGCATCCTAATTTTTGATGCAGATCTTTTGCAAATGTCACCATATATCTTACTACCAAATTTGGTGACACTTGCTTGAAAAATGTGAAAACTATAGGCGTTTCCAATTTCAAGAAGAAGGGGGATGGGGGCGGATTCAGGGGGCGTGGCATCCAACATTTTGATGCATTTTTTTGGGGAACGTCAATATCTATCTTCACACAAAATTTGGTGGCTCTAGCCCAAAAAATGTGAAAACTATAGGCGTTTCCAATTTTTTGGAGAAGGGGGATGGGGGCGGAATCAGGGGGCGGGGCATCCAAGTTTTGATGGGGAACGTCAGTACCTATCTTGACACAAAATTTGGTGGCTCTAGCCCAAAAAATGTGAAAACTATAGGCGTTTCCAATTTCATGGTGAAGGGGGATGGGGGCGGAATCAGGGGGCGTGACATCATAAATTTTTATGCACTTTTTTGGGGAACGTCAATATCTATCTTGACACAAAATTTGGTGGCTCTAGCCCAAAAAATGTGAAAACTATAGCCGTTTCCAATTTTTTGGAGAAGGGGGGATGGGGGCGGAATCAGGGGGCGGGGCATCCAAGTTTTGATGGGGAACGTCGGTACCTATCTTGTCACAAAATTTGGTGGCTCTAGCCCAAAAAATGTGAAAACTATAGGCGTTTCCAATTTCACGGTGAAGGGTTATAGGGGCGGAATCAGGGGGCGTGACATCCAAAATTTTTATGCACTCTTTTGGGGAACGTCAATATCTATCTTGACACAAAATTTTATGGCTCTAGCCCAAAAAATGTGAAAACTATAGGCGTTTCCAATTTCATGGAGAAGGGGGGATGGGGGCGGAATCAGGGGGCGTGGCATCCAAAATTTTGATGCAGTTATTTCAGGAACATGACTAGCTATATGCGTGCAAAATTTGGTTACTCTAGCTGTAAGGTTGTGAGAAATATTTGGTTTTATCGGTTTTCAGTTATCGAATTTATCGATTTCCCAGCCTTCTAGTAGGCGTGGCAACCCAATCTTGACACTTTATCTGTACCGTCTATAGATAAACATAATTGAAAAGTTTCAAGTCTCTAGCTTTACGGGTGTCGAAAAAGTTGCGTTCATACGGACGGACGGACAGACGGACACCATGATACCAGTAAATGAACGGTTGATAAGAGGGAATGCAGGGGCGAAGGAAGTGGGCCATGTGGTAAACATCGCCAGCTATCATGTTACCAAATTTGGTGACTTTTGCTCAAAAGCTGTGGAAGATAACTTAACTTAAAAATGTAAAAGGTGGGCGGCAGAGGTGGGCGTGGCATCCAAATTTTTGAATCAAATGTTTTTAACTGTCACTATCTATCTTCCTACCAAGTTTGGTGGCTCTAGCTCAAAAACTGTTAAAGATATAGCCGATTCCAATTTTATAAGGCAGGTGGCTTGGGTGGGCGTGGCATCCAAAATTTTTATGCAGATCTTTGGTATATGTTGCCTTCTATCTTTCTACCGAATTTACGGGCTCTAGCTTAAAAACTGTAAGAGATATCGAAATTTCCGATTTTAAATGGTGGGCGGCAGAGGTGGGCGTGGCATCATAATTTTTGATGCAGATCTTTTGCAGATGTCACCATATATCTTACTACCAAATTTGGTGACACTTGCTTGAAAAATGTGAAAACTATAGGCGTTTCCAATTTCAAGAAGAAGGGGGATGGGGGCGGAATCAGGGGCGTGACATCCAAAATTTTGATGCATTTTTGGGGGGGAACGTCAATATCTATCTTCACACAAAATTTGGTGGCTCTAGCCCAAAAAATGTGAAAACTATAGGCGTTTCCAATTTTTTGGAGAAGGGGGATGGGGGCGGAATCAGGGGGCGGGGCATCCAAGTTTTGATGGGGAACGTCAGTACCTATCTTGACACAAAATTTGGTGGCTCTAGCCCAATAAATGTGAAAACTACAGGCGTTTCCAATTTCATGGTGAAGGAGGATGGGGGCGGAATCAGGGGGCGTGGCATCCAAAATTTTAATGCTTTTTTTTGGGGAACGTCAATATCTATCTTGACACAAAATTTTGTGGCTCTAGCCCAAAAAATGTGAAAACTATAGGCGTTTAAAATTTCATGGTGAAGGGGTGGGATGGGGGCGGAATCAGGGGGCGTTGCATCCAAAATTTACGGGCTCTAGCTTAAAAACTGTAAGAGATATCGAAATTTGCGATTTTAAATGGTGGGCGGCAGAGGTGGGCGTGGCATCCTAATTTTTGATGCAGATCTTTTGCAAATGTCACCATATATCTTACTACCAAATTTGGTGACACTTGCTTGAAAAATGTGAAAACTATAGGCGTTTCCAATTTCAAGAAGAAGGGGGGATGGGGGCGGAATCAGGGGGCGTGGCATCCAGCATTTTGATGCATTTTTTTGGGGAACGTCAATATCTATCTTCACACAAAATTTGGTGGCTCTAGCCCAAAAAATGTGAAAACTATAGGCGTTTCCAATTTTTTGGAGAAGGGGGATGGGGGCGGAATCAGGGGGCGGGGCATCCAAGTTTTGATGGGGAACGTCAGTACCTATCTTGACACAAAATTTGGTGGCTCTAGCCCAAAAAATGTGAAAACTAAAGGCGTTTCCAATTTCACGGTGAAGGGGGATGGGGGCGGAATCAGGGGGCGTGACATCATAAATGTTTATGCACTTTTTGGGGAACGTCAATATCTATCTTGACACAAAATTTGGTGGCTCTAGCCCAAAAAATGTGAAAACTATAGGCGTTTCCAATTTTTTGGAGAAGGGTGATGGGGGCGGATTCAGGGGGCGGGGCATCCAAGTTTTGATGGGGAACGTCGGTACCTATCTTGTCACAAAATTTGGTGGCTCTAGCCCAAAAAATGTGAAAACTATAGGCGTTTCCAATTTCACGGTGAAGGAGGGATAGGGGCGGAATCAGGGGTCGTGACATCCAAAATTTTTATGCACTCTTTTGGGGAACGTCAATATCTATCTTGACACAAAATTTTGAGGCTCTAGCCCAAAAAATGTGAAAACTATAGGCGTTTCCAATTTCACGGAGAAGGGGGGATGGGGGCGGAATCAGGGGGCGTGGCATCCAAAATTTTGATTCAGTTATTTCAGGAACATGACTAGCTATCTGCGTGAAAAATTTGGTTACTCTAGCTGTAAGGTTGTGAGAAATATTTGGTTTTATCGGTTTTCAGTTATCGAATTTATCGATTTCCCTGCCTTCTAGTAGGCGTGGCAACCCAATCTTGACACTTTATCTGTACTGTCTATAGATAAACATAATTGAAAAGTTTCAAGTCTCTAGCTTTACGGGTGTCTAAAAAGTAGCGTTCATACGGACGGACGGACAGACGGACACCATGATACCAGTATATGAACGGTTGATAAAAGGGAATGCAGGGGCGAAGGGAGTGGGCCATGTGGTAAACATCGCCAGCTATCATGTTACCAAATTTGGTGACTTTTGCTCAAAAGCTGTGGAAGATAACTTAACTTAAAAATGTAAAAGGTGGGCGGCAGAGGTGGGCGTGGCATCCAAATTTTTGAATCAAATGTTTTTAACTGTCACTATCTATCTTCCTTCCAAGTTTGGTGGCTCTAGCTCAAAAACTGTTAAAGATATAGCCGATTCCAATTTTATAAGGCAGGTGGCTTGGGTGGGCGTGGCATCCAAAATTTTTATGCAGATCTTTGGTATATGTTGCCTTCTATCTTTCTACTGAATTTACGGGCTCTAGCTTAAAAACTGTAAGAGATATCGAAATTTCCGATTTTAAATGGTGGGCGGCAGAGGTGGGTGTGGCATCATAATTTTTGATGCAGATCTTTTGCAGATGTCACCATATATCTTACTACCAAATTTGGTGACACTTGCTTGAAAAATGTGAAAACTATAGGCGTTTCCAATTTCAAGAAGAAGGGGGGATGGGGGCGGAATCAGGGGGCGTGACATCCAAAATTTTGATGCATTTTTTGGGGAACGTCAATATCTATCTTCACACAAAATTTGGTGGCTCTAGCCCAAAAAATGTGAAAACTATAGGCGTTTCCAATTTTTTGGAGAAGGGGGATGGGCGCGGAATCAGGGGGCGGGGCATCCAAGTTTTGATGGGGAACGTCAGTACCTATCTTGACACAAAATTTGGTGGCTCTAGCCCAAAAAATGTGAAAACTAAAGGCGTTTCCAATTTCACGGTGAAGGGGGATGGGGGCGGAATCAGGGGGCGTGACATCATAAATGTTTATGCACTTTTTTGGGGAACGTCAATATCTATCTTGACACAAAATTTGGTGGCTCTAGCCCAAAAAATGTGAAAACTATAGGCGTTTCCAATTTTTTGGAGAAGGGTGATGGGCGCGGATTCAGGGGGCGGGGCATCCAAGTTTTGATGGGGAACGTCGGTACCTATCTTGTCACAAAATTTGGTGGCTCTAGCCCAAAAAATGTGAAAACTATAGGCGTTTCCAATTTCACGGTGAAGGAGGGATAGGGGCGGAATCAGGGGTCGTGACATCCAAAATTTTTATGCACTCTTTTGGGGAACGTCAATATCTATCTTGACACAAAATTTTGAGGCTCTAGCCCAAAAAATGTGAAAACTATAGGCGTTTCCAATTTCACGGAGAAGGGGGATGGGGGCGGAATCAGGGGGCGTGGCATCCAAAATTTTGATTCAGTTATTTCAGGAACATGACTAGCTATCTGCGTGAAAAATTTGGTTACTCTAGCTGTAAGGTTGTGAGAAATATTTGGTTTTATCGGTTTTCAGTTATCGAATTTATCGATTTCCCTGCCTTCTAGTAGGCGTGGCAACCCAATCTTGACACTTTATCTGTACCGTCTATAGATAAACATAATTGAAAAGTTTCAAGTCTCTAGCTTTACGGGTGTCAAAAAGTAGCGTTCATACGGACGGACGGACAGACGGACACCATGATACCAGTAAATGAACGGTTGATAAAAGGGAATGCAGGGGCGAAGGGAGTGGGCCATGTGGTAAACATCGCCAGCTATCATGTTACCAAATTTGGTGACTTTTGCTCAAAAGCTGTGGAAGATAACTTAACTTAAAAATGTAAAAGGTGGGCGGCAGAGGTGGGCGTGGCATCCAAATTTTTGAATCAAATGTTTTTAACTGTCACTATCTATCTTCCTACCAAGTTTGGTGGCTCTAGCTCAAAAACTGTTAAAGATATAGCCGATTCCAATTTTATAAGGCAGGTGGCTTGGGTGGGCGTGGCATCCAAAATTTTTATGCAGATCTTTGGTATATGTTGCCTTCTATCTTTCTACTGAATTTACGGGCTCTAGCTTAAAAACTGTAAGAGATATCGAAATTTCCGATTTTAAATGGTGGGCGGCAGAGGTGGGTGTGGCATCATAATTTTTGATGCAGATCTTTTGCAGATGTCACCATATATCTTACTACCAAATTTGGTGACACTTGCTTGAAAAATGTGAAAACTATAGGCGTTTCCAATTTCAAGAAGAAGTTGGGATGGGGGCGGAAACAGGGGGCGTGACATCCAAAATTTTGATGAATTTTTTTGGGGAACGTCATTATCTATCTTCACACAAACTTTGGTGGCTCTAGCCCAAAAAATGTGAAAACTATAGGCGTTTCCAATTTTTTGGAGAAGGGTGATGGGGGCGGAATCAGGGGGCGGGGCATCCAAGTTTTGATGGGGAACGTCAGTACCTATCTTGACACAAAATTTGCTGGCTCTAGCCCAAAAAATGTGAAAACTACAGGCGTTTCCAATTTCATGGTGAAGGGGGATGGGGGCGGAATCAGGGGGCGTGGCATCCAAAATTTTAATGCTTTTTTTGGGGAACGTCAATATCTATCTTGACACAAAATTTTGTGGCTCTAGCCCAAAAAATGTGAAAACTATAGGCGTTTCCAATTTCATGGAGAAGGGGGGCGGTGGGGGCGGAATCAGGCGGTGGGGGCGGAATCAGGGGGCGTTGCATCCAAAATTTACGGGCTCTAGCTTAAAAACTGTAAGAGATATCGAAATTTCGGATTTTAAATGGTGGGCGGCAGAGGTGGGCGTGGCATCCTAATTTTTGATGCAGATCTTTTGCAAATGTCACAATATATCTTACTACCAAATTTGGTGACACTTGCTTGAAAAATGTGAAAACTATAGGCGGTTCCAATTTCAAGAAGAAGGGGGGATGGGGGCGGAATCAGGGGTCGTGACATCCAAAATTTTGATGCATTTTTTTGGGGAACGTCAATATCTATCTTGACACAAAATTTGGTGGCTCTACCCCAAAAAATGTGAAAACTATAGGCGTTTCCAATTTTTTGGAGAAGGGGGATGGTGGCGCAATCAGGGGCGGGGCATCCAAGTTTTGATGGGGAACGTCGGTACCTATCTTGTCACAAAATTTGGTGGCTCTAGCCCAAAAAATGTGAAAACTATAGGCGTTTCCAATTTCATGGAGAAGGGGGGATGGGGGCGGAATCAGGGGGCGTGGCATCCAAAATTTTTATTCAGTTATTTCAGGAACATGACTAGATATCTGCGTGCAAAATTTGGTTACTCTAGCTGTAAGGTTGTGAGAAATATTTGGTTTTATCGGTTTTCAGTTATCGAATTTATCGATTTCCCTGCCTTCTAGTAGGCGAGGCAACCCAATCTTGACACTTTATCTGTACCGTCTATAGATAAACATAATTGAAAAGTTTCAAGTCTCTAGCTTTACGGGTGTCAAAAGTAGGTTCATACGGACGGACGGACAGACGGACACCATGATACCAGTAAATGAACGGTTGATAAGAGGGAATGCAGGGGCGAAGGGAGTGGGCCATGTGGTAAACATCGCCAGCTATCATGTTACCAAATTTGGTGACTTTTGCTCAAAAGCTGTGGAAGATAACTTAACTTAAAAATGTAAAAGGTGGGCGGCAGAGGTGGGCGTGGCATCCAAATTTTTGAATCAAATGTTTTAAACTGTCACTATCTATCTTCCTACCAAGTTTGGTGGCTCTAGCTCAAAAACTGTTAAAGATATAGCCGATTCCAATTTTATAAGGCAGGTGGCTTGGGTGGGCGTGGCATCCAAAATTTTGATGCAGATCTTTGGTATATGTTGCCTTCTATCTTTCTAACGAATTTACGGGCTCTAGCTTAAAAACTGTAAGAGATATCGAAATTTCCGATTTTAAATGGTGGGCGGCAGAGGTGGGCGTGGCATCCTAATTTTGATGCAGATCTTTTGCAGATGTCACCATATATCTTACTACCAAATTTGGTGACACTTGCTTGAAAAATGTGAAAACTATAGGCGTTTCCAATTTCAAGAAGAAGGGGGATGGGGGCGGAATCAGGGGTCGTGACATCCAAAATTTTGATGAATTTTTTTGGGGAACGTCAATATCTATCTTCACACAAAATTTGGTGGCTCTAGCCCAAAAAATGTGAAAACTATAGGCGTTTCCAATTTTTTGGAGAAGGGTGATGGGGGCGGAATCAGGGTGCGGGGCATCCAAGTTTTGATGGGGAACGTCAGTACCTATCTTGACACAAAATTTGGTGGCTCTAGCCCAAAAAATGTGATTATTAACAGGCGTTTCCAATTTCATGGTGAAGGGGGATGGGGGCGGAATCAGGGGGCGTGGCATCCAAAATTTTGATGCTTTTTTTGGGGAACGTCAATATCTATCTTGACACAAAATTTGGTGGCTCTAGCCCAAAAAATGTGAAAACTATAGGCGTTTCCAATTTCATGGAGAAGGGGGATGGGGCGGAATCAGGGGGCGTGGCATCCAAAATTTACGGGCTCTTGCTTAAAAACTGTAAGAGATATCGAAATTTCGGATTTTAAATGGTGGGCGGCAGAGGTGGGCGTGGCATCCTAATATTTGATGCAGATCTTTTGCAAATGTCACCATATATCTTACTACCAAATTTGGTGACTCTGGCTTGAAAAATGTGAAAACTATAGGCGTTTCCAATTTCAAGAAGAAGGGGGGATGGGGGCGGAATCAGGGGTCGTGACATCCAAAATTTTGATGCATTTTTTTGGGGAACGTCAATATCTATCTTGACACAAAATTTGGTGGCTCTAGCCCAAAAATGTGAAAACTATAGGCGTTTCCAATTTTTGGAGAAGGGTGATGGGGGCGGATTCAGGGGGCGGGGCATCCAAGTTTTGATGGGGAACGTCGGTACCTATCTTGTCACAAAATTTGGTGGCTCTAGCCCAAAAAATGTGAAAACTATAGGCGTTTCCAATTTCACGGTGAAGGAGGGATAGGGGCGGAATCAGGGGTCGTGACATCCAAAATTTTTATGCACTCTTTTGGGGAACGTCAATATCTATCTTGACACAAAATTTTGAGGCTCTAGCCCAAAAAATGTGAAAACTATAGGCGTTTCCAATTTCATGGAGAAGGGGGGATGGGGGCGGAATCAGGGGGGCGTGGCATCCAAAATTTTGATTCAGTTATTTCAGGAACATGACTAGCTATCTGCGTGAAAAATTTGGTTACTCTAGCTGTAAGGTTGTGAGAAATATTTGGTTTTATCGGTTTTCAGTTATCGAATTTATCGATTTCCCTGCCTTCTAGTAGGCGTGGCAACCCAATCTTGACACTTTATCTGTACCGTCTATAGATAAACATAATTGAAAAGTTTCAAGTCTCTAGCTTTACGGGTGTCTAAAAAGTAGCGTTCATACGGACGGACGGACAGACGGACACCATGATACCAGTATATGAACGGTTGATAAAAGGGAATGCAGGGGCGAAGGGAGTGGGCCATGTGGTAAACATCGCCAGCTATCATGTTACCAAATTTGGTGACTTTTGCTCAAAAGCTGTGGAAGATAACTTAACTTAAAAATGTAAAAGGTGGGCGGCAGAGGTGGGCGTGGCATCCAAATTTTTGAATCAAATGTTTTTAACTGTCACTATCTATCTTCCTACCAAGTTTGGTGGCTCTAGCTCAAAAACTGTTAAAGATATAGCCGATTCCAATTTTATAAGGCGGGTGGCTTGGGTGGGCGTGGAATCCAAAATTTTGATGCAGATCTTTGGTATATGTTGCCTTCTATCTTTCTACTGAATTTAGGGGCTCTAGCTTAAAAACTGTAAGAGATATCGAAATTTCCGATTTTAAATGGTGGGCGGCAGAGGTGGGCGTGGCATCCTAATTTTTGATGCAGATCTTTTGCAGATGTCACCATATATCTTACTACCAAATTTGGTGACACTTGCTTGAAAATTGTGAAAACTATAGGCGTTTCCAATTTCAAGAAGAAGGGGGGATGCGGGCGGAATCAGGGGGCGTGACATCCAAAATGTTGATGCATTTTTTGGGGAACGTCAATATCTATCTTCACACAAAATTTGGTGGCTCTAGCCCAAAAAATGTGAAAACTATAGGCGTTTCCAATTTTTTGGAGAAGGGGGATGGGGCGGGCGGAATCAGGGTGCGGTGCATCCAAGTTTTGATGGGGAACGTCAGTACATATATTGACACAAAATTTGGTGGCTCTAGCCCAAAAAATTTGAAAACTATAGGCGTTTCCAATTTCATGGTGAAGGGGGGATGGGGGTGGAATCAGGAGGCGTGGCATCCAAAATTTTGATGCTTTTTTTTTGGGGAACGTCAATATCTATCTTGACACAAAATTTTGTGGCTCTAGCCCAAAAAATGTGAAAACTATAGGCGTTTCCAATTTCATGGAGAAGGGGGGATGGGGGCGGAATCAGGGGGCGTGGCATCCAAAATTTTGATGCAGTTATTTCAGGAACATGACTAGCTATCTGCGTGCAAAATTTGGTAACTCTAGCTGTAAGAATGAGAGAAATATTTGGATTTATCGGTTTTAGTTATCGAATTTATCGATTTCCCAGCCTTCTAGTAGGCGTGGCAACCCAATCTTGACACTTTATCTGTACCGTCTATAGATAAACATAATTGCAAAGTTTCAAGTCTCTAGCTTTACGGGTGTCGAAAAAAATTTTGATGCAGTTATTTCAGGAACATGACTAGCTATCTGCGTGCAAAATTTGGTAACTCTAGCTGTAAGAATGTGAGAAATATTTGGTTTTATCGGTTTAAGTTATCGAATTTATCGATTTCCCAGCCTTCTAGCAGGCGTGGCAACCCCATCTTGACACTTTATCTTTACCGTCTATAGATAAACATAATTGAAAAGTTTCAAGACTCTAGCTTTACGGGTGTCGAAAAAAGTTGCGTTCATACGGACGGACGGACAGACGGGCACCATGATACCAGTAAATGAACGGTTGATAAGAGGGAATGCAGGGGCGAAGGGAGTGGGCCATGTGGTAAACATCGCCAGCTATCATGTTACCAAATTTGGTGACTTTTGCTCAAAAGCTGTGGAAGATAACTTAACTTAAAAATGTAAAAGGTGGGCGGCAGAGGTGGGCGTGGCATCCAAATTTTTGAATCAAATGTTTTAAACTGTCACCATCTATCTTCCTACCAAGTTTGGTGGCTCTAGCTCAAAAACTGTTAAAGATATAGCCGATTCCAATTTTATAAGGCAGGTGGCTTGGGTGGGCGTGGCATCCAAAATTTTGATGCAGATCTTTGGTATATGTTGCCTTCTATCTTTCTACTGAATTTACGGGCTCTAGCTTAAAAACTGTAAGAGATATCGAAATTTCCGATTTTAAATGGTGGGCGGCAGAGGTGGGCGTGGCATCCTAATTTTTGATGCAGATCTTTTGCAGATGTCACCATATATCTTACTACCAAATTTGGTGACACTTGCTTGAAAAATGTGAAAACTATAGGCGTTTCCAATTTCAAGAAGAAGGGGGGATGGGGGCGGAATCAGGGGGCGTGACATCCAAAATTTTGATGAATTTTTTTGGGGAACGTCAATATCTATCTTCACACAAAATTTGGTGGCTCTAGCCCAAAAAATGTGAAAACTATAGGCGTTTCCAATTTTTTGGAGAAGGGTGATGGGGGCGGATTCAGGGGGCGGGGCATCCAAGTTTTGATGGGGAACGTCGGTACCTATCTTGTCACAAAATTTGGTGGCTCTAGCCCAAAAAATGTGAAAACTATAGGCGTTTCCAATTTCACGGTGAAGGAGGGATAGGGGCGGAATCAGGGGTCGTGACATCCAAAATTTTTATGCACTCTTTTGGGGAACGTCAATATCTATCTTGACACAAAATTTTGAGGCTCTAGCCCAAAAAATGTGAAAACTATAGGCGTTTCCAATTTCACGGAGAAGGGGGGATGGGGGCGGAATCAGGGGGCGTGGCATCCAAAATTTTGATTCAGTTATTTCAGGAACATGACTAGCTATCTGCGTGAAAAATTTGGTTACTCTAGCTGTAAGGTTGTGAGAAATATTTGGTTTTATCGGTTTTCAGTTATCGAATTTATCGATTTCCCTGCCTTCTAGTAGGCGTGGCAACCCAATCTTGACACTTTATCTGTACTGTCTATAGATAAACATAATTGAAAAGTTTCAAGTCTCTAGCTTTACGGGTGTCTAAAAAGTAGCGTTCATACGGACGGACGGACAGACGGACACCATGATACCAGTATATGAACGGTTGATAAAAGGGAATGCAGGGGCGAAGGGAGTGGGCCATGTGGTAAACATCGCCAGCTATCATGTTACCAAATTTGGTGACTTTTGCTCAAAAGCTGTGGAAGATAACTTAACTTAAAAATGTAAAAGGTGGGCGGCAGAGGTGGGCGTGGCATCCAAATTTTTGAATCAAATGTTTTTAACTGTCACTATCTATCTTCCTACCAAGTTTGGTGGCTCTAGCTCAAAAACTGTTAAAGATATAGCCGATTCCAATTTTATAAGGCAGGTGGCTTGGGTGGGCGTGGCATCCAAAATTTTTATGCAGATCTTTGGTATATGTTGCCTTCTATCTTTCTACTGAATTTACGGGCTCTAGCTTAAAAACTGTAAGAGATATCGAAATTTCCGATTTTAAATGGTGGGCGGCAGAGGTGGGCGTGGCATCCTAATTTTTGATGCAGATCTTTTGCAGATGTCACCATATATCTTACTACCAAATTTGGTGACACTTGCTTGAAAATTGTGAAAACTATAGGCGTTTCCAATTTCAAGAAGAAGGGGGGATGCGGGCGGAATCAGGGGGCGTGACATCCAAAATGATGATGCATTTTTTGGGGAACGTCAATATCTATCTTCACACAAAATTTGGTGGCTCTAGCCCAAAAAATGTGAAAACTATAGGCGTTTCCAATTTTTTGGAGAAGGGGGATGGGGGCGGAATCAGGGTGCGGTGCATCCAAGTTTTGATGGGGAACGTCAGTACCTATCTTGACACAAAATTTGGTGGCTCTAGCCCAAAAAATGTGAAAACTATAGGCGTTTCCAATTTCATGGAGAAGGGGGGATGGGGGCGGAATCAGGGGGCGTGGCATCCACAATTTTGATGCTTTTTTTTGGGAAACGTCAATATCTATCTTGACACAAAATTTTGTGGCTCTAGCCCAAAAAATTTGAAAACTATAGGCGTTTCCAATTTCATGGAGAAGGGGGGGATGGGGGCGGAATCAGGGGGCGTGGCATCCAAAATTTTGATGCAGTTATTTCAGGAACATGACTAGCTATCTGCGTGCAAAATTTGGTAACTCTAGCTGTAAGAATGAGAGAAATATTTGGATTTATCGGTTTTAGTTATCGAATTTATCGATTTCCCAGCCTTCTCGTAGGCGTGGCAACCCAATCTTGGCACTTTACCGTCTATAGATAAACATAATTGCAAAGTTTCAAGTCTCTAGCTTTACGGGTGTCGAAAAAAATTTTGATGCAGTTATTTCAGGAACATGACTAGCTATCTGCGTGCAAAATTTGGTAACTCTAGCTGTAAGAATGTGAGAAATATTTGGTTTTATCGGTTTAAGTTATCGAATTTATCGATTTCCCAGCCTTCTAGCAGGCGTGGCAACCCCATCTTGACACTTTATCTTTACCGTCTATAGATAAACATAATTGAAAAGTTTCAAGACTCTAGCTTTACGGGTGTCGAAAAAAGTTGCGTTCATACGGACGGACGGACAGACGGGCACCATGATACCAGTAAATGAACGGTTGATAAGAGGGAATGCAGGGGCGAAGGGAGTGGGCCATGTGGTAAACATCGCCAGCTATCATGTTACCAAATTTGGTGACTTTTGCTCAAAAGCTGTGGAAGATAACTTAACTTAAAAATGTAAAAGGTGGGCGGCAGAGGTGGGCGTGGCATCCAAATTTTTGAATCAAATGTTTTAAACTGTCACCATCTATCTTCCTACCAAGTTTGGTGGCTCTAGCTCAAAAACTGTTAAAGATATAGCCGATTCCAATTTTATAAGGCAGGTGGCTTGGGTGGGCGTGGCATCCAAAATTTTGATGCAGATCTTTGGTATATGTTGCCTTCTATCTTTCTACTGAATTTACGGGCTCTAGCTTAAAAACTGTAAGAGATATCGAAATTTCCGATTTTAAATGGTGGGCGGCAGAGGTGGGCGTGGCATCCTAATTTTTGATGCAGATCTTTTGCAGATGTCACCATATATCTTACTACCAAATTTGGTGACACTTGCTTGAAAAATGTGAAAACTATAGGCGTTTCCAATTTCAAGAAGAAGGGGGGATGGGGGCGGAATCAGGGGGCGTGACATCCAAAATTTTGATGAATTTTTTTGGGGAACGTCAATATCTATCTTCACACAAAATTTGGTGGCTCTAGCCCAAAAAATGTGAAAACTATAGGCGTTTCCAATTTTTTGGAGAAGGGTGATGGGGGCGGATTCAGGGGGCGGATTCAGGGGGCGGGGCATCCAAGTTTTGATGGGGAACGTCGGTACCTATCTTGTCACAAAATTTGGTGGCTCTAGCCCAAAAAATGTGAAAACTATAGGCGTTTCCAATTTCACGGTGAAGGAGGGATAGGGGCGGAATCAGGGGTCGTGACATCCAAAATTTTTATGCACTCTTTTGGGGAACGTCAATATCTATCTTGACACAAAATTTTGAGGCTCTAGCCCAAAAAATGTGAAAACTATAGGCGTTTCCAATTTCACGGAGAAGGGGGGATGGGGGCGGAATCAGGGGGCGTGGCATCCAAAATTTTGATTCAGTTATTTCAGGAACATGACTAGCTATCTGCGTGAAAAATTTGGTTACTCTAGCTGTAAGGTTGTGAGAAATATTTGGTTTTATCGGTTTTCAGTTATCGAATTTATCGATTTCCCTGCCTTCTAGTAGGCGTGGCAACCCAATCTTGACACTTTATCTGTACCGTCTATAGATAAACATAATTGAAAAGTTTCAAGTCTCTAGCTTTACGGGTGTCTAAAAAGTAGCGTTCATACGGACGGACGGACAGACGGACACCATGATACCAGTATATGAACGGTTGATAAAAGGGAATGCAGGGGCGAAGGGAGTGGGCCATGTGGTAAACATCGCCAGCTATCATGTTACCAAATTTGGTGACTTTTGCTCAAAAGCTGTGGAAGATAACTTAACTTAAAAATGTAAAAGGTGGGCGGCAGAGGTGGGCGTGGCATCCAAATTTTTGAATCAAATGTTTTTAACTGTCACTATCTATCTTCCTACCAAGTTTGGTGGCTCTAGCTCAAAAACTGTTAAAGATATAGCCGATTCCAATTTTATAAGGCGGGTGGCTTGGGTGGGCGTGGAATCCAAAATTTTGATGCAGATCTTTGGTATATGTTGCCTTCTATCTTTCTACCGAATTTACGGGCTCTAGCTTAAAAACTGTAAGAGATATCGAAATTTCCGATTTTCAATGGTAGGTGGCAGAAGTGGGCGTGGCATCCTAATTTTTGATGCAGATCTTTTGCAGATGTCACCATATATCTTACTACCAAATTTGGTGACACTTGCTTGAAAATTGTGAAAACTATAGGCGTTTCCAATTTCAAGAAGAAGGGGGGATGCGGGCAGAATCAGGGGGCGTGACATCCAAAATGATGATGCATTTTTTGGGGAACGTCAATATCTATCTTGACACAAAATTTTGTGGCTCTAGCCCAAAAAATGTGAAAACTATAGGCGTTTCCAATTTTTTGGAGAAGGGGGATGGGGGCGGAATCAGGGTGCGGTGCATCCAAGTTTTGATGGGGAACGTCAGTACATATATTGACACAAAATTTGGTGGCTCTAGCCCAAAAATTTGAAAACTATAGGCGTTTCCAATTTCACGGGAAGGAGGGATGGGGGCGGAATCAGGAGGCGTGGCATCCAAAATTTTGATGCTTTTTTTGGGGAACGTCAATATCTATCTTGACACAAAATTTGTGGCTCTAGCCAAAAATGCGAAAACTATAGGCGTTTCCAATTTCATGGAGAAGGGGATGGGGGCGGAATCGGGGCGTGGCATCCAAAATTTTGATGCAGTTATTTCAGGAACATGACTAGCTATCTGCGTGCAAAATTTGGTAACTCTAGCTGTAAGAATGAGAGAAATATTTGGATTTATCGGTTTTAGTTATCGAATTTATCGATTTCCCAGCCTTCTCGTAGGCGTGGCAACCCAATCTTGGCACTTTATCTGTACCGTCTATAGATAAACATAATTGCAAAGTTTCAAGTCTCTAGCTTTACGGGTGTCGAAAAAAATTTTGATGCAGTTATTTCAGGAACATGACTAGCTATCTGCGTGCAAAATTTGGTAACTCTAGCTGTAAGAATGTGAGAAATATTTGGTTTTATCGGTTTAAGTTATCGAATTTATCGATTTCCCAGCCTTCTAGCAGGCGTGGCAACCCCATCTTGACACTTTATCTTTACCGTCTATAGATAAACATAATTGAAAAGTTTCAAGTCTCTAGCTTTACGGGTGTCGAAAAAAGTTGCGTTCATACGGACGGACGGACAGACGGGCACCATGATACCAGTAAATGAACGGTTGATAAGAGGGAATGCAGGGGCGAAGGGAGTGGGCCATGTGGTAAACATCGCCAGCTATCATGTTACCAAATTTGGTGACTTTTGCTCAAAAGCTGTGGAAGATAACTTAACTTAAAAATGTAAAAGGTGGGCGGCAGAGGTGGGCGTGGCATCCAAATTTTTGAATCAAATGTTTTAAACTGTCACCATCTATCTTCCTACCAAGTTTGGTGGCTCTAGCTCAAAAACTGTTAAAGATATAGCCGATTCCAATTTTATAAGGCAGGTGGCTTGGGTGGGCGTGGCATCCAAAATTTTGATGCAGATCTTTGGTATATGTTGCCTTCTATCTTTCTACTGAATTTACGGGCTCTAGCTTAAAAACTGTAAGAGATATCGAAATTTCCGATTTTAAATGGTGGGCGGCAGAGGTGGGCGTGGCATCCTAATTTTTGATGCAGATCTTTTGCAGATGTCACCATATATCTTACTACCAAATTTGGTGACACTTGCTTGAAAAATGTGAAAACTATAGGCGTTTCCAATTTCAAGAAGAAGGGGGATGGGGGCGGAATCAGGGGGCGTGACATCCAAAATTTTGATGAATTTTTTTGGGGAACGTCAATATCTATCTTCACACAAAATTTGGTGGCTCTAGCCCAAAAAATGTGAAAACTATAGGCGTTTCCAATTTTTTGGAGAAGGGTGATGGGGGCGGATTCAGGGGGCGGGGCATCCAAGTTTTGATGGGGAACGTCGGTACCTATCTTGACACAAAATTTGGTGGCTCTAGCCCAAAAAATGTGAAAACTATAGGCGTTTCCAATTTCATGGAGAAGGGGGGATGGGGGCGGAATCAGGGGGCGTGGCATCCACAATTTTGATGCTTTTTTTTGGGGAACGTCAATATCTATCTTGACACAAAATTTGGTGGCTCTAGCCCAAAAAATTTGAAAACTATAGGCGTTTCCAATTTCATGGTGAAGCTGGCGGATGGGGCGGAACCAGGGGGCGTGGCATCCAAAATTTTGATGCAGTTATTTCAGGGACATGACTAGCTATCTGCGTGCAAAATTTGGTAACTCTAGCTGTAAGAATGTGAGAAATAATTGGTTCTATCGGTTTTCATTTATCGAATTTATCGATATTGGCAACCCAATCTTGACACTTTATCTGTACCGTCTATAGATAAACATAATTGCAAAGTTTCAAGTCTCGAGCTTTACGGGGTCGAAAAAAGTTGCGTTCATACGGACGGACGGACACCATGACGGACATTGCACGAAACCAATATACTATGAGACCTTCGGTATCAAAGTATAATTATAAGTAATACAAATCATTTAAAATGTCGCAGGCAAAATTTTTTCTTACCGTTTCTAATTTTTCTTCGCGCTCAACTTTTCTCTACACACAAATTTTTGGAATGCAAGCCAAGAATAACACGCAAATTTGCATCACAAATTAAAATTTTTATTATACTTTGATACCGAAGGTCTCATAGTATATTGGTTTTGTGCAATGTCCGTCATGGTGTCCGTCTGTCCGTCTGTCCGTCTGTATGAACGCAACTTTTTTCGACACCCGTAAAGCTAGAGACTTGAAACTTTGCAATTATGCTTGTCTATAGGCGCGACAGATAAAGTGTCAAGATTGGGGTGCCACGCCTACTAGGAGGCTGGGAAATCGATAAAATCGATAACATAAAACCGATAAAACCAAATATTTCTCACATTCTTACAGCTAGAGTTACCAAATTTTGCACGCAGATAGCTAGTCATGTCCTTGAAAAAACTGCATCAAAATTTTGGATGCCACGCCCACTCCTTCCGCCCCCATCATCCCTGCTCCTTGAAACTGGAAACGCCTATAGTTTTTACATCTTTTGGGCTAGAGACACCAAATTTTGTGCCAAGATAGATATTGACGTTCCACAAAAAAATGCGTCAAAACTTTGGATGCCACGCCCCCTGATTCCGCCCACATCCCCCCTTCTCCAAGAAATTGGAAACGCCTGTAGTTTTCACATTTTTTGAGCTAGAGCCACCAAATTTTGTGTCAAGATAGATATTGACGTTCCCCAAAAAAATTCATCAAAATTTTGGATGCCACGCCCCCTGATTCCGCCCCCATCCCCCCTTCTCCATGAAATTGGAAACGCATATAGTTTTCACATTTTTTGGGCTAGAGCCATCAAATTTTGTGTCCAGATAGATATTGACGTTCCCCAAAAAAATGCATCAAAATTTTGGATGCCACGCCCCTAATTGCGCCCCCATCCCCTCTTCTCCATGATATTGGAAACGACTATAGTTTTTACATTTTTTGGGCTAGAGCCACCAAATTTTGTGTCAAGATAGATATTGACGTTCCCCATAAAAATGCATCAAAATTTTGGATGCCACGCCAGTAATTCCGCCCCCATCCCCCCATCTCCATGAAATCGGAAACACCTATAGTTTTCACATTTTTTGGGCTAGAGCCACCAAATTTTGTGTCAAGATAGGTACTGACGTTCCCCATCAAAAATTGGATGCCACGCCCCCTAATTCCGCCCCCATCCCCCCTTCTCCATGAAATTGGAAACGCCTATAGTTTTCACATTTTTTGGGCTAGAGCCATCAAATTTTGTGTCAAGATAGATATGGACGTTCCCCAAAAAAATGCATCAAAATTTTGGATGCCACGCCCCTAATTGCGCCCCCATCCCCTCTTCTCCATGAAATTGGAAACGACTATAGTTTTCACATTTTTTGGGCTAGAGCCACCAAATTTTGTGTCAAGATAGATATTGACGTTCCCCATAAAAATGCATCAAAATTTTGGATGCCACGCCAGTAATTCCGCCCCCATCCCCCCATCTCCATGAAATCGGAAACACCTAAAGTTTTCACATTTTTTGAGCTAGAGCCACCAAATTTTGTGTCAAGATAGGTACTGACGTTCCCCATCAGAAAATTTGATGCCACGCCCCCTAATTCCGCCCCCATCCCCCTTCTCCATGAAATTGGAAACGCCTATAGTTTTCACATTTTTTGGGCTAGAGCCACCAAATTTTTTTGTGAAGATAGATATTGACGTTCTCCATAAAAATTGATCAAAACTTTCGATGCCACGCCCACACCTTCCGCCCCCACCCCCCGCCGATGTCAAAACGGTTATGCGAGTATCTTCCACATTTTTTGAACTAGAGTCACCAAATTTGGTAGGAAGATATATGGTGACATCTACAAAAGATCTGCATGAAAAATTTGGATGCCACGCCCACCTCTGCCGCCCACTATTTAAAATCGGAAATTTCGATATCTCTTATAGTTTTTAAGCTAGAGCCCTTAAATTGGGTAGAGAGATAGAATGCAGCATCTACCAAAGATGTGCATCAAAATTTTGGATGCCACGCCCACCTAAGCCACCCGCCTTATAAAATCGGAATCGGCTATATCTCTAACAGTTTTTGAGCTTGAGCCACCAAACTTTTTATGAATATAGATGGTGACAGTTAAAAACATTTGATTCAAAAATTAAGATGCCACGCCTACCTCTGCCGCCCACCTTTTAAATTTGGGAGTTAAGTTATCTTCCACAGCTTTTGAGCTAAAGTCACCAAATTTGGTAACATGATAGCTGGCGATGTTTACCACATGGCCCACGCCCTTCGCCCCTGCATTCTCCCTTATCAACCGTTCTTTTACTGGTATCAAAGTATTCCGCAGTCGGTTGCGTCCGACTGCAACGTTTTTACTTGTTTATTTTGAGTTCTTTAAACGAATTAATTGAAAATGAGGAAAAAGCCTATTTCGTTTTTAGATGAAATAGGTGTGATACCGTCGCGTGAATCAACTCCACCACGATGTTGTGGAGTGCCAATAAAAGTTGAATCTGACTCAGGAGCTAAATTTCGCTGGAATTGGAGAAGTTCCTCAACTGGATCAAAAAAAAAAAGGGTTCTAAAGCAGGGGTCGGCACGCATACACTCACATTTTTTCAGTGCGTCGTCAAAAAGACGAAAGCAAAAACGTTTCTTGCTTCTCTGCCGCTGCGGCAGCCGAGCTACTGAGCATAGGCAAAGACAATGCAAACACACAGCGCATGCCCAAGCTGCCTAACGGCGCACATTGCAAAAATCATAACTTCTAAACTAATGAAGCGATTTCAAAAATTTAAAAATCACTTGATAGAAAACTTCTCAAGCTTTAAAATGAGTGTTCGTCGAGAGTTCTTGGTATCCGTGCTGCTTAAATATTCAAGGTCAAAGTCAATAAATATTTTCGAGCATATTTTGCCTGTAAAATTCAAATAAAATTTTTTTTTTAATTATAACTGAAAATTTTTAATGATTTCAATAACTATATAACATTTTTAGTTGTTTTAATTCGATTTTCTAACTTAAATACATACATTACATTTAAATTGGTATTTTTGCCGATTTTTTGAGGTTAATTTTTAATATTTGCTATTGATGACTGATTTTCTTCAAAATAATCATCTACATTAATGTTCATGTCTAATAAACTTAACATTTCGGAACTATAGTTGCTTCCTTCCAAATTCTTTCGTGATCGCACATGTCTAAGCGATGCAAGAAGTGGATCCGATGAGGCTGCCAGCATGTTAAAAAGGTCTTCATTTTGTCGAGCCCGAGAAATTTTGCACGTATTAGTGTATCTGAACCTTTTGTAGTCCTTGTTTTTACATTCCTGTGCTTCTTCAGACAGCTCTCCAATTGGTAAGCATTGATACTCTATTAAGTCCTTTCCATGAGCCAAAATCCTATGTACCGTGGGGGTAAGTTTTTTCTGAGGATACAAATCAGTCAAAAGTTGAGCTGTTTGCGATGTGTATTCGCCAAATTTTGCACCATTTATCATTTCCTTGCAGTTTATAACATTTAGGATAACAGCCAACCTTTTAATGATCTCATGATTAACACCTGTTATCAAAGATGACATTTTATCATTTTCAAAAAATCGCCTTGAAGTATTTCCGTCATTCGTATTTCCGTATCCATGCTTTGGGCAGTCAACTTTCAATCCCAACTTCCGAGAGAACTCAGCTTGTATAATTTCTTTTCTACTCTGTATATCCTCACGAGGTGTATTGTCCGTTGCTGTTTCTCCTGGCCGAGGAAGTGTGTAGGCTAGCTTCAGAATAAATTCCATACACTTTATTCTGCAATGCAAAGGAGAAATTCCATATTCGTAGCAGTTCTCGTCACTCGTTGAGTCGTCTAAATTGTGAAAGTCCTTTTGAGTTTTTTTTACAAATAGGACACCTTAAAGTTGAGGAGGTTTTTGTAATTTCATTTAAGACTTTTCCATCAATCATTGTCAGGAAAAATTTAAAGTTAATCGTGATTTTTTTTCCACTTTTGGTTTGAAAAACAGTAGGCTTCAGTTGGCTAATTTGATTCTGTATGTCGCTTACAGTTGATTTAATCAACTCAGAGGACTCCTTCGCATATTTAAAGAAAATAGGGCGACAATAATGAATCGATGATGGTCGAAGATTTTTCCAATGCTCAGAAGTTTCACTCCTCAGGCGTAAGGGAACAACAGAAGCCATAAACATATTTTCATCGGAAATAGTTACGTCATCTGTGTTTATAATTTGTTTGTATGCGCTTTGTCCAGACGATCCATCGCATCCCCACTTATTGAGTAGGGTCAGGTTTTCAGGAAGAAGCTCGACCTCTCCATCTGGCAAACTTTTAATCAGACGCATCGCAGTGTGGTCCATTAAATCCTGGAGTTTTACTTCTACAGTTGTCTCTGTTATTATAGTATTAGGTGGCACTGCTTCCTTTTTTGCAAATTCAATCTTTTTATATCCGGGAAGAACGTCGACGTTATGTTTTTTAAGGAGCCGCATAAAATATTATATTTCTCCTTAGTTAATCCCAAGTCCATAAAAAGGGAAAACGCTTCTTCACCAGTGTACTTAATGGCGACTGAGTTTGGGGGCGTTGGAATACTTTCCTTAATCCTATTTAGCCGTAAAGGACTGGCGATCTGTACAGCTTTCGTGATTGTCGCTTTTGTCCTCTCTTGTTCCTTCACATACTTCGATGAAAGTGCTTCCGACAGATGTTCTGTTCTAATGCTGTCCGTAGCATCCTCAAGTTTACGTTTCCTTGTAAAAGCTGAACACTCTTCCATAGTTTTATGCGGCCTTCCTCTTCCTCGGCTAGTCGATGGGTGAACTTCTTCCTCTTCTAAATAGCCGAATGTTGAATATTGCTCAAGCCAATTTTCATTCTTTTTTTTGAAAGATGTCAAATGTCTATGGACCAAGTTCCATTTTTGCTTCAAGTTAGCGTGAATGGATTTAATTTTTGATTTAAGCTCCGTACTAGCGTTTTCGAGTACGCCCATCTCTTTAAGCAATGCCATTTCGTTTTTATTTTCAGAGGCACGAAAAAGTTCAAAAATCGTAGAATTTTTTACATTCATTATTGCGCTTTTAAATAAAAAGTTAGTGAATTATATTGAAAAATACTATTCAACCGGGAAATTGCTTGTAGTGTTTTCTCTTATGAAGTTAAAAAACAACTGTCGCAATCAAGTGCAATTTTTTGCACTATATACCATATATTTTGGGTTAGCTAGGTAAAAAAGCAAAAATGGTATAAGCCTTTTCCAATGTTTTTGGTAAAAACCCAAAAAAACATGAGGTATTGATTTTCATTCAAAATAGGTAAACGGGGAAATTCCCAAAAAAAAAAAAGTACCTGTAATTGCGCAATTTTCCGTCAACTAAAACTATATTTACCTGCCTTTCACACCCTTTTCAAGCCGACTCAACATTTCTTAAAGAGGGGGTACATATAGTCAGGTAGTACTTATAATACAACATATAGCAATGTTATAAATAAACAACACACCCGCTACAGCCAAATTTGCTTGCGCTCTTCTTCTCCTTATACCTGCCGCGTGCTTTTAACGCGAGGTACACCTAGTTTTTTGGATTTATCTCGATTTCCGCAGATTTCCGCAGATTTAGACCAAAAACATATGAAAGGTATATATTTTATCTATCACATGCAAGTGGTCCCACAATTATCCCGTATCATCCCTGTGAGTTCTATTCCACGAAAGTTCAAAAATAAGGAAAATTTAGTGTATTTTTTAAACGTTTCTAGTTTAATAAGTATTTCAGTTATATTCAAAATTTAAACAACAAAATACTAACATTGAACATACTTTCCATATAAAAAAAAAAGATCGAAGATCGGTTGTTTATATCGCCCAATATTCACTTTAAAAGTGGCGAATTTTCGTAAAAATTGTCATTGATTCGTACTCACGAAAAATTTCTCAACTTTGATAAGCTCTAGCAGCCATAATTTTTAACCGATTTCAAAAATCTTTTGGATCCATTATTTTTGAAGTATTATCTGTCGATTACATGCTTTACTTTTGCCAAACGCGTTCATGAAAAAAATGATTTATGCAACGCTTTTCCGGCAGAGGCCCCACTGTGCGGCGTTTGCTAGCTTCCTACTTCTTCTCTGGCCTTGGTTTGCGTTCGCACCCAATCGTGCCGCATATAATTTTTTGTATAAGAGAGATTTGTCCAGTCTACTTGAATAACATTGTCTACGACATAGGCTATGCCATAGCCAGAAACTGGTTTCTCTGCCGCTGCGGCAGCAGAGCAACAGCCGAGCAATTGTGCATAGGGCACACGAAGTTTCTGCGCTATGCTTAGCCTATACGTGTGCCGACTGCGCTGCTTGAAACATTTTTCTTATGCACAGTGCATACGACGCTGCCGACCCCTGTTCTAAAGCCTGCAGAAAACGTAGAAGCCCTAGTTTGCACACCTTTTTTGATGGTTATTGCTGCCGTACTACTGTTAATGAAGTTCTCGCAATTATCATATATTTTGTCATCAAAATGAAGATTTCGGATGTTTATGAAACCTTGCAGCAGTGGCGACTAAGTGGAGATGATTTCTCTTTAAGTTGGGGTACAGTAGTTGACTACTACAGTTATTGTCGCGAAATAGCTGAATAGCTTCACACAGTGATTTTGTAATTGGTGGAATAGACGAAACGGTGCAAATTGATGAAACGTTTTTAACTAAACGCAAATATAATCGTGGACGTATAACGGAACAAATGACAATAACTGTTCTTGGTTTATACTGCAAGGAAGATAAGACTGGTCTGTTTTTAAAGTGAATAACAAATCAAAGAAGGAATTGTGGCCGTATATTAAAAAGTATGTCGATTACAACACTTCACGGCTATGTACAGACAGTGCAAGACAGTATATTGGAGTTAACGAAATGTTTTCACCTGAAACTGTTCATTTGCAAACAAATCATAGCAAAGGCGAGTTTGTTAGTAAAGATAGTCTGGCCAACACCATTAATGATTTGGAGAATCATAACAAGCTGTTAAAAAAACAAATTATTTGTCGGAATTCAAAGAAGCTTGTTCAACAATATATGGCACTCTTTTTCTACCGACGTTATTGTTTAGAAAACCATTATAAGGACTACGGTTCGCAAATAATGCAATTTCTTCTTGACGTTAAGAAGGTCTATCCAGGAGTAGTGAATGGTGAACTTCAGGAAGGACTAAGTTTAAAGGAAATCGATGGCCCAAATCTTTGTTGTCTCCACTTGATTTTTGTATCGAAAAGGCATCATTTAATGATGACGAAGATGATGATGATTCTAAGCTGTATTAATTAAAATGTCAAAATTAAATATAAGTTTTCTTTAATTTTC
Organism: Scaptomyza hsui; assembly: GCA_018152825.1. Taxonomy (NCBI): domain Eukaryota; kingdom Metazoa; phylum Arthropoda; class Insecta; order Diptera; family Drosophilidae; genus Scaptomyza; species Scaptomyza hsui. The sequence goes on along the minus strand of JAECXO010000183.1, from coordinate 399,222 downwards.
CGACATTTTATTAACTATGTATCGATAACCAAGCGAGTTATCGATAAATTTTATTTAATATTTTCGTCTTATTTTGTCGAGCTCTACTAGAATCAAACATCAGACCTTGGCCCCCGGGATATCGTAGACGTGCCGTTTATATAATACAAGAAATACAAGTTCTAAATTGGTGACCCAACAACTTCGCAAACGCAGCTTGTTCACCAGACTCAGGTGAATTGCAAAGCAACAACAACGACGATGTGACAGCCAGCATGTCAAGTTCCAGCTCTTCGCAACAACACCAAATTCAGCCTTACTGCAACCTGCCAACAGTCGAATCCAGTTGGTGCTATCAAGCTGCCACCCTTCTGTAAAGATCATGTCGAACTATGGTTTATACAAATTTAGGCACAACTATTACTACTTATTGAGCGCACTTGATGCCAGCGTCATGTCGGAATAATAGATGTCATTATGCAGCCACCAGAGGCTGATAAATACAACAATTTAAAGGCGACTATTATTAAACGTTTCACCAAGTTGACAGATCATTAACTACAAAGAGCGCTGTCTGAGCTTGTCCTCGAAAATCAAAAGCCATCGCGGCTGCTTCGGCAAATGGCTGTGCTTGCTGGGGGCCACGTCTCCAGCGAAGTGCTACGAGTACGTTGGCTTGCACTTCTGCCACAGCATATTCAACGAAGCTTGATAGTGCTACGTTCGGCGTCTATGGATGAGCAAATTGCAGTTGCTGATGAGCTGATGGAAGCGAAAGCTAACGTTTGTGCTATGACAGCTGCACTTCCCGCTGATGCTGCCCAACGACCATCATCTCTTTTCATCAAAATCTGTGCGCACAGCCGTCTTGATGATTTGGAGCACACCTTGGTTGACATGAATGCCATATTGACGCAACTAAAACAAAAAATTGATAACCACACGGATAATGCAAATCAAAAACTCAAGGAATCTCGGAATGCATCAAACAAGGCACGTGTCTGTTTTTATCATACCAAATTTGGAGCCAGCGGCATAAAATGTTCACAGCCGTGCTCGTTTAAGTCAAAATAGGGAAACTAAGTCAGCTGTCGTCTGTTCTGGCAGCAGATGACAGCGCAAACCCGCTCGCTCGCCTTACCCCTGAGTACCGTCTCCATATTTTGGATCGTACTACCAGAGCGGGCAAACTAACGAAAAGAAACGTTTCTGAATCGTTTCGTTTCTTTCTTTGCACAGAGCGAAATACTAACAAAATGCGAGAAAATGTAAATAATAAACAAGTAAAAACGTTGCAGTCGGACGCAAACGACTGCGGAATACTTTGATACCAGTAAAAGAACGGATGGTAAGGCGTCTGCTTGCAAAGGAGTGGGACGGGTGGTAATCATCGCCAGCTATCATGTAATCAAATTTGGTGACTTAAGCTCAAAAACTGTGGAAGATAACTTAACTCCCAAATTTAAGAGGTGGGCGGCTGAGGTAGGCGTGGCATCCAAATTTTTAAATCAAATCTTTTAACTGTCACAATTTATTTTCTTACCAAGTTTGGTGGCTCTAGCTCAAAAGCTGTTAGAGATATAGCCGATTCCAATTTTGTAAGGCGGGTAGCTTGGGTGGGCGTGGCATCCAAAATTTTAATGCAGTCTTTTCAGGGACATGACTAGCTATCTGCGTGCAAATGTTGGTAGTTCTATCTGTTAGAATGTGAGAAATACTTGGTTTTATCGGTTTTAAGTTATCGTACTTTTCGATTTCCCAGCCTCCTAGTGGGCGTGGCACCCCGATCTTTACACTTTATCTGTACCGTCTATGGATAAACAAAATTGCCATGTTTCAAGTCTCTAGCTTTACGGGTGTCGAAAAAAGTTGCGTTCTTGCGGACAGACGGACAGACACCATGACGGACACTGCACAAAACCAATATACTATGATACTTTCAGTATCAAAGTATATAAATTTAGTTCTGTTCAGTTTGCGGCCGTGAGAGCATCTTGAGATGCGGACAAAAGGAAATCGAACGATATGCAACCAGGGCGAATAGTTGGGAAACGTTCGCTGCTCAATTTGTATACACTTTTTATACCCCGAACCCATGAAATGGGTAAAAGGGGTATAATGGTTTTGTGCAAAAGTATGTAACAGACAGAAGGAAGCATCTCCGACCCTATAAAGTATATATATTCTTGATCAGCATCAACAGCCGAGTCGATATAGCCATGTCCGTCTGTCCGTCCGTCTGTCCGTATGTATGAACGCGTAGATCTCAGAAACTATAGAAGCTAGAGACTTCAGATTTTGCACATAAGCTCATCTAAGTCCTAGGCAGTACAAGTTTGTTTCCGATTTTCGATAACTATTTCCGTTTCCGATATACACATGTGATCGATAACATAAAAATATCGAATATCGAAAATGTAAAATGGTTGTTGATATTATAGGTAACGATAGAACTTTTCTAAAAATGTCATCGAAATCGGTTGAGAAACAACAGAGATATCGAAGATTGAAGTTTAGGTCACAGATGCATACAGACAATGACTGTACGCGTTAAGTATAGGGTTCGGGGTATCTCCTAGTCGGGAAATCTCGACTAGAGCCTTCTTTCTTGTTTTTTTTTCTGTTTTTTACTTCTCTGTTTCTCTTAGTTTTGTTGTTTTGGTTTGCTATTATTTTATCTTTTTCAATTCAGCATTTTTTTTTTAAATTACAAAAAGAAAATGAATGCTGAAGTAGAACTAAAAGCCGATCATTCCGCATACGATTCCTTTGTATGTGTTTCGTTCCCAAACGTTTCAAGGCAGTGCAGCTGTCGGGAGAACAATATTCCAATCGTTTCGTTTGCGCTCTTCGGCAATATAAAGTTATTGGTTTCATTTTCCCTGACTATAATAGCCGCTACAAAACATATGAATAGTTTCTTAGCTTTCGCGAACGGTTCGTTAAACGTTTCGTTTGTTTGCCCGCTCTGCGTACTACTAACATTAAGTTAATTATTGATTCCGAATTAGTCATCTTACTCATCCCAATCTCGATTTTAAAAAGCAAACGACAAAAGAGTGACCTTAAACTTTACGCAGCCAACAAGTCAATAATTGACACTTATGGCACGTTAAATGTAACAATTGATCTCAATCTGCAACGCAAGTTCAACTAGTCATTTTTCGTCGCTAACATCCAATCAGCAATCATCGGAGCTGATTTTCTCACGCACCATGGATTACTGCTTGATCTCAAAAGTAAGAAACTCATGGATCAAAAATTCGAGATGTCAACAATTGGAAAACTATCTCAAGTTAAACTATACAACGTCTCGACAATCAACTCACGTGAACTGCACGGAATTACTCGTCCATATGCTGACCTCCTCAAACGCTTTATTGAAATAACACGACCCAACACATCTCCAGCATCACGCATCGATAATGATGTATCGCACTACACAGAGACAAGTGGGGCTCCAATTTTTTACAAGCCAATACGGCTTACTGGTGAGAAACTGAAGGCTGCATGCCGCGATTTGGATTTACTGCTTCAACATGGAGTAATCCTTCATCTCGCACCACTCCAGACCGCTATCCTGTCCCACACTGTGACGACATTCTTCAGCGCCTGCACAGCTCAAAAGTTTTTTCTACGATTGACCTTGAGCGCGCATAGCATCAAATTTCAGTTGCTACTTGCGACATCGTAAAAACAGCTGTTACAACGCCATTCGGGTTATTTGAATTCATTGGCATGCCACCTGGTCTCCGAAATGCAGCACAAACATTCCAACGTGTACTCTGCTTCGCATCAGGAGCATCTCCAGCCCCTTACCAAAGTTACGCAATAATGCCAATTTGGGCAAAGTGAGGTTAACTTTTTAGGGTTCACAAGGCAGCGAACTCAAGTCATCAACGAATTCCCTAAGCCCAAGTCAATCATGGAATTGCGCACGTTCCTAGGAATGGTCAACTATTATCGCCGACTGATTCCTAATGCAGCAGAAGCACAGATTCCGCTCACTGAGTTCCTCAAAGGCGCAACTAAGAATGACAAACGTGAGATCAACTAGACTCCATCTGCTAACGAGGCATTCGAACATTGCAAGCAAGGCATAGCAAACGCCACGCGTTCTACCTTTCTTTCGCCCTCAGCTCAGCTATTTCTAAAGACTGACGCCTCAGATACTGCAATTGGTGCTGCGCTCGACCAGTTAGAAGGTAATGTTTGGCGCCCTTTCTCCTTTTTCTCTTGGAAGCTGAGCCCAGCAGAAAAAATTACAGCACGTACGATCGCGAGCTTTTAGCTATATTCGCTGCAGTGATTTTTTTAAACACATTCTGGAAGGACGACGCTTGTTTATACAGAGCGACCATAAGCCATTATTGTTTGATTTTGAACAAAAGGCATCCAAGGCATCACCACGTCAATTGCGCCAACTGGACCTAATTTCCCAGTTTTCAACAGAAATTGTACATGTTACTGGAAAAGTCATCACAGTTGCGAATGCACTTTCTCGCATTAATGCAATTAATATGCCAAGCACCTTAAGTGCGCAAACTATTTTCGAGGCCCAACAAAGTGATGAGGAAATCACACAGCTGGCAAATACAACAGCGCTCCACCTGGAAACTGTTCGCATTGATCAGCAGGACATACAATTCGACACTTCAATTGGACGCGAGCGATCATACTTGACAATAATAATAAGACACCAAGCTTTCGATTCAGTGCGCGGCCTGGCACACCCAAGTGCTGCACAACCGCGAAATAGCTTTGGCAGCTCTACGCATCAATGGCTTCAACTACTACTTAACACTTACCGATCGGCTTAGTAGATGGCCACTCGCTGCGCAGTTGCGGAACATGACAGCTGAAACTATTACAATGGCACTTTACTCGCAGTGGATGTGCTTAGTTGGGACCCCTCTTACTATTACAACAGATCAGGGAACCCAATTCAAATCCGGACTATTCGCAGAGTTATCAAAAATCGTTGGAGCCCACAGAATTCGGACTAAAGCATACCACCCCCAAGCGAACGGCATGCTGGAAAGACGGCATCGCACAATCAAGGCCGCCTTAATGTGCAACTCGCACATTCCATGGCCTGATCTGCTCTCAACAGTCTTAATAGGACTTCGGGCAACATTCAAAGCAGACCTACAAGCTTCACCATACGAAATGCTTTTTGGCACTACAATTCGGCTACCCATCGAGTTTTTTGCTCCCAAGAGCCCGGCTCCGCAAATCGACAAACATCGCCTCACTGGTCTTCTACGTCAGCAAATTCGAGCAATCAAAGTTGTTTCAGTGGCCCATCACAACAAGCCACATATCTTCCGCTAAAAAGCTTTGCAGTCCTGCACACACGTCTTCAAAATCGTTACATCCGTAAAGAGACCATTGGAACAGCCATATACCGGACCATTTGAAATTGTCCGTCGAGTGGATAACAAGGTTTACATTATAAATGCAAATGGCGAGCACAAGGCAATCTTAATTAACCTTATTAAACCCGCTTTCCTTGTTAATCTCGATAAGCAAAATTATGGTTAGGAACCGCAATCGGGCTAGATGTGCTGACCCAGCAATAGCCAAGTCTGACAGCTCCACGACGACGTAAACAAACACTGGTTCGTCGCGATATATATTAACGATATATATCGATATATATACAGCGTTGACCAATCGACGCTTCAATAATTCCCGCTTCTATCGCCGAAAGCGGAATGTACTTTTAAGTTATTAGTTTATATAATGAAAGAAACACAAGTTCCACTGGTGCTTTCCCCTATGGACCAATAATAAAATAAATGTAAAACAAATAATTAAATGCATTTTTAAATTAAATTAAATTCTTCTTCTTACTGTAGACATTCACACACTTAACAAACACCGCAAAAGTTGCCAACTCATAAAAAAAAAGGTTTTGCCGCAATAACTTAGTTATATTTACAATAAACTGTACCACTGCTCAACCATGCAATTTTGTTACCTTAAAGTTCGATTTTTTTTTGTATATATTTGTCACAAAAAACTGTCTTTAAAATTTACCTATTAAGGACTCCGAATAGTAGTTATTGTTAACCAAACAAGGTGGCAGCTCCTTTGTTAGGGACGGTTTTGCACGCTTACACAGAATGGCAAATAGTTTTAGAGATTTGTTAAAGATTTATTAATATTAAAAATCATGAATAAAAATATGTAATAAATTCAAACGTATTTGCAATATGCAAGTAAGCTTAAAATTACCTTTCGAAAAAGTAACACTTGTTATTCATTAGACTTTTTATATAGCTTAAACTAACCAAATCTCTGGTCAAAAAAGTTGAGATTTCAAAACCATCTCAAACAGGTCTCTGGCACACCTAAAGCCAGCTTGAGGTTGGCTTTAAGTTGAAATTCAGTTGGTTTTGATTGCTGGCGCACCCCTGAGTATAATGGTTTTGTGCAATGTCCGTCATGGTGTCCGTCCGTCCGTCCTTATGAACGCAACTTTTTTCGGCACCCGTAAAGCTAGATACTTGAAACTTTGCAATTATGACGGATAAAGTGTGAAGATTGGGGTGCCACGCCTACTAGGAGGCTGGGAAATCGATAAATTCGATAACTAAAAGCCGATAAAACCATATATTTCTCACATTCCTGCAGCTAGAGTTACCAAATTTTTCACGAAGATAGCTAGTCACATCCCTGAAAAAATTGCATCAAAATTTTGAATGCCACGCCCACTCCTACCGCCCCCATCCTCACTGCTCCTTGAAATTGGAAACGCCTATAATTTTCACATATTTTTTTGGCTAGAACCACCAAATTTTGTGTCAAGATAGGTAGTGAAGCTTTCCACACAACTGAATCGAAAGTTTGGATGCCACGCCCACAACTGCCGCCCCACCCACCTCCGCCGTTTTTAAAATGGTTATGCGTGCTTTATCCACATTTTTTGAACTAGAGTCACCAAATTTGTTAGGAGGATTAATGGTGACATTTAAAAAGATTTAATGAAACAATTTTGATGTCACACCCACCTCTGCAGTCCACCTTTTAAATTTGTAAGTTAAGTTATTTTCCTTTGCTTTTGAGCTTAAATCACAAAATTTAGTAACATGATAGCTAGCGATGTTTACCACTCCTTTGCCAGCAGACTCCTTACTATCCGTTCTTTTACTGGTATCGAAGAATTCCGCAGTCGGTTGCGTCTAACTGCAACGTTGTTACTTGTTTAAATTTAGTTGTTGAATTTATGGAGATTGGTTTTATTTGATGATTTGGGATCAGTTTCACAAACACACTTCTTGAACTGCCCCGATACGCCTGCTTTTATGCGCCTGCTCTGCATTTTCCGCAATATCTCCATACTTTTTGAGCATTTCTTAAGACTGTTTATTCCGTTGATGCTGCTATTGCGGACGCAGCAATGGGATAAATTAAGATCGCATCTAACGAAGCTTGAACAGCCTTAACATTTCGTAGTTCGATAGATGCAATTCTTAATCCCTTTGGCAGCCGGAGGGATCTCTTGTCTTTTTTCCGCAGCATCTTATTAAAATCAAGTAAGAAGGCTCTAGTCGAGATTTCCCGACTAGGAGATACCCCGAACCTCATACTTAACGCGTACAGTCATTCTATGAATGCATCTGTGATTATTATTTTGTATTAAGTTTCCAAAACGTGTTGCACATTTTCGATATTAAAGATTTTAATGCTATCGATCACATGTATATATCGGAAACGGAAAAACTTATTGAAAATCGAAAGCAAGCTTGTACTGCCTAGGACTAAGATGAGCTTATGTAAAAAACCTGAAGTCTCTAGCTCTTATAGTATCTGAGATCGCCGCGTTCATACATACGGACAGACGGACATGGCTATATCGACTCGGCTGTTGATGCTGATCAAGAATATATATACTTTATAGGGTCGGAGATACTTCCTTCTTTTGCACAAAACCATTATACCCCTTTTACCCATTTTATGGGTTTGGGGTATAAAAACAGTCATCGGTGCCATCTTGGATGCCGTCACTAATTTGTATTCTCTCTTTTTAGAATTTGAACCGAAATGCCCCCCTGGATTTGGTTTCCTCCCTCAGCTCCAGGTACGTACCGTTCTTATATACTCACCAGCGTCTGCCGGTGTCATATTTTCTCTTCTTCTTCTTCTTTTATTGCAGGCATAAAATAATAAAATACATACATTTTTTTTTTTGTAAGTGTTTATTCAGTGCCTTATTGTTAATTCTTTTTCCTTTCTGTCTTGCCGCTGCTGCTGGAGCCTTACCGGCCGGCTGGGGCCACACCCATGCCGCCCTCTCCGGGCTGATGGGCGATGGCGCACGTTGCGGCGTAGGTCTATTTGTCGGTGGTGTCGGCGGCGGGGTTCGCGGCAGTGGTGTTGCCTCGCGCAGAGAGAACCCCTCCGAGGGCGGTTCCACTCGCTCCTGCCACTGGTAGACACCGTCACCTAGTGGCACCAGCTCGTGCCGTCGAACCATGACCGTCTTGTCGCCCCCACTCGCTAAGCCTCTCCGCCTCGGGCTCTTGTGTTGCCTCCGCGTCATCGTCCGCATGTTCCACATCGACGTCCACTGGCTCCTCCTCGTCGTCATCGATACTAAGTTCGCGATCGGGCACAGGGTGCCGCCTTGCGAACGCCCCCGCTTCTTCCTCCGACTCTGACTCTGAGGAGATAATGATCACATCCTCCTCATCCACCCGGCCGCTAGGATAGGGCGATGCCGGCCGTGCAGGCTGCCACTCAGGCGGCGGTGTCGGTGGAGTATAGAGGCTTTCTACCTCCGCCTCGGACTCCGGCTCCAGTGTTGACGCCATGTCCTCCTGAAATTCTCGCGTCCAATAGGCCCACACCTCTTCCCGCTCCATCTGTTCTTCGCGACGCCGCTCCTCTTCGCTCGAATCGCGCAGAGGAGACGCCATCAGCACGAGCACGTCTGGCGACGAAACGACTCTCGGCTTCAACATGAGCCATTAGTATTCCGCCCGAATGAAGTCGCAACCAGCATCTAAACCCAAAAAAATCCCCGGGCTGGGACTTAATATCCCCAAAGATGATTATTGAGCTTCCCTATTGTGCAGTCTGCATCATTGCCCAGTTATCCAATGCAATCACACAACTCGCCCAGTTTCCAGAGAGATGGAAAAAGTCTATCATCATAATGATTCCAAAGCTTGGTAAAGATAGAACAGTTCCCTTGTCGTATAGACCTATAAACCTTTTATCGTGTCTATCAAAACTCTTCGAAAAATGTTTGCTGACTCGGATTAATCAATTCCTGAATCTTAATAACATAATCCCATCACATCAATTCGGTTTTCGTGAAAAACACGGAACTATTGAGCAGGTCAACCGCATAACATCAGAAATACGAGACGCGTTCGAAAATCGAGAATACTGCACTGCAATATTTTTGGATGTGTCTCAGGCGTTCGACAGAGTCTGGTTGGAAGGCCTGATGTACAAGATCAAAACAACGCTCCCAGTCAACACACATAAACTTTTACAGTCGTACCTCTACGACAGGAAGTTTGCAGTAAGATGCAATTCTGCAATATCCGACGAACACCGTATTGAAGCTGGCGTTCCTCAGGGCAGCGTAATTGGGCCGACACTTTACGTACTCTACACATCAGACATCCCAACATGCAGAGGCCTAACAACATCAAGCTTTGCTGACAATACAGCTATTCTTAGCCGCTCCAGATGCCCACTGCAAGCAACAACACAACTTGCTCGTCATATCGTTAACGTAGAAAACTGGCTATCCGACTGGCGAATTAAGGTAAACGAGCAAAAATGTAAACATGTAACTTTCACCCTAAACAAGCAAGACTGTCCACCACTCACGCTTAACAACACTCCACTCCCGAAAGCAAACGAAGTAACGTACCTGGAAGTACACTTGGACAGAAGACTCACATGGCGCAGGCACATTGAAGCTAAGAGAACACAGCTTAAACTCAAAGCCAATAGCCCCCTTTGGCTTATCAACGCTCGCTCTCCGCTATGTCTGGACTACAAGGTTCTGCTCTACAACTCCGTCTTGAAACCAATCTGGACCTATGGCTGCCAGCTATGGGGTAACGCGTGCAGCAGTAACATTGACATCGTGCAAAGAGCCCAGTCGAAGATCCTGAGAACTATCACCGGGGCACCGTGGTACGTTTGCAACGAAAACATACAAAGGGACTTAAACGTACCACCGGTCAGGGAAGTCATAGCGGAACACAAGGAAAGGTACTTGAGCAAGCTCTCATCGCACCCAAACAATCTCGCGAGAGGCTTCACAAACACGTGCAGCCGATCCCGCCTTCATCGTAATGATTTTCCTACCCAGCGATGAGTTGAGGACCCCGGCTCCAAGCTATCAGTCCAAAAAGTAACTGTTAGATAAGTTATGTTAGTAAAATTTGTAAACTTTTTGACATTTCCTAGTTTTATGTTAAGGGATACAGCCAAAAATAAATAGCAAAGTTTAAAAAAAAAAGAAATGAAACATTTAATCGAACAATGCAATATCTACGTGGCTATCAACAGCTTTTTGGTGATGCTTTGATTTTACTGTCAGCGGATTTCGACAAACATTGCCTGTCATTCCTCGATCAACTCCTGCTGATGAAATAAATGCCTGTTTGAAGTCATCAGTTCCTTGGAGATGTGTACAAAAATTGACACTGAACATTAATATGCGTATTCACCTACACAATGATCCAGCTGCCCATGAGTTTTCAAAACAATTGTTAGAAATTGGTGATGGCAAAATACAAATCGACAGTACCAACGGATTGATCGCTGTACTGAACAATTTTTTTACAACTGCGCAATCGATAGATGAATTGATTTAATGTGTATATCCGAATACTCTTAGAATTACAGAAATCATTTCGGCACGATAAAATATGTAATATCGTGTAAAAACCACCAAAAACAGTTTTCCCTATTGCTTAACTTACTTATTTGACTGTCAAAATTCACAAGCTCTGGTGGCATGGAGGGAAAACTGCCGCTTCACAGGCCGAAGGTCGTGGGTTCGAGCCCCGAACGAGAGACATACTCTTTTTATTTATTTTTTTTTCATGTCTTCAGAATTTTTTTTTGATTTACTTGTTTATTTTAATTTCTTATATTCCTAGCATATATGTACCAGTCATGGAACATGTATTACAACCAAACAGAAAAAAGCAAGCGAAAAAGTTGCAGTCGGACGCAGCCAACTAACCATTAATTCAGATTTTTCTATGTTTTCACAGGTATAAACTCAGGAAAGTATTTGAAGCATATTCCTTTTCTGTTTTTATTCACCTGTTTCTTTTGCTTCCACATTTCGACATATATATATATATTTTTTTGTAGCTTCTGCCCTTTTGGTGAAGATTCGTAGGAAGAAAAAAAATTTGGCTGGCGAAAATCCTCAACTGAGACCTCCTCGAGGGCTCCGGCTGGCCAATGGACATCGTACTGCCTCGAAGCAAACGAGGGAGGGGTACCTTCTGCCTTGCGGAGGGACAGGGCGGCGTCTGGCTAGGGCGAGTTCCGCTACTTCTCAAGTGCCAGGTAATGCGAGGGTGCGGGGCAAACCGAGACAACAGGCATCATTGTCTAGCAAAGGAGAGCTCAATACCTCTCAAAGGCCTTGGTACTGCGAGGGTTCGGGATGAACCAATGTAATAGATCCCGTCCTGTCTTGAAACGAACAAAAGTACTTGTTCTGCTTGCCTGCGTAGAGAAAGTACAATGCGTAGCTAAGGTGAGCTTCGCGCCTCTTAAAGGCCTCGGCACTGCGAGGGCGTGGAGCGAACCATGGTTCGAGTTCCTTGGCAGCAAGAATAAAATGCTATGGGTAGACTTCCCAGAACAAAAAAAAAAAAATCACATGGAAAAGAAGAACGATCAAACACGGGCTGGGATGTCAGCCCAAGCATCGGTGGAATTGGGTGCTACCACCGGTGGGCACGGGGGGAGAAATCCTCTCTGCGTGTCGCCAGCAACCCAACCTCCGCACTGGTTGGAGCAGGCCAGGATGGTTAAAGGTAAAGGTACTGCCGTAACCTAACTAAACCCAAAATGTGGCGCGACTCTAAAGTCCTGGAAGACTCGGATTGCGACTCACATGGCGGGTCTCTACACTCAGAGCCAGAGGACCTCTTAGGCCCTCCCACTCCAATGGGTACCGATACCTCCTGTAAGGACGGGCCTTAAAATACGAAGGAAGGCTTAAGAGCCAAAGCCAAATACAAGGCCGCCCTAAAAATCAATGCTCGGCTCACGGAGGTGAAGCGTGACCTCACAAAGGATGAAGTCAAAAATCTGAAGTGGGTTGAAACGAAGATTTTGGAAGGTAGAGCCTATCTGAACAAAATGCCGAGCCTGTCCACGAAGACAGTCGGTTTTGCCAATAAGGTAGAGGAGGCTCTGGTCGTAAAACTCCAGCGCTCCGCTGAAACCGCGAAAGCAGATGTGCCCGCCTGTAAGAGGCCCTGCAAAAAGCCAGCGACGCAGGAAAACCGACGGCCAGCGATGTAGCAAGGCGACATCTCGTCGTGGCGCTCATCGACCCGAGCGACGCCAATGGCCAAATGAAGCTCGAGCAGTGGAAAAAGGTGGAGGCGCTGCTGTTCGATCAGCTTCTGAAGCAGATGGGAGTTCCGGGCTCGCTACCCATCTCATTTGATGGCGCGGGTTGGCTGGCCTTTGTAAAAATGCTGAGCTGCAAGGATGGCCACACCTTGAAGTGGGGCACCAGCATCGTGGCCGAGATGGACACCGTTGGAGGGTGCCGTGTAGTTCCTGAGGACCAGGCGCTGCAGCTACTGAAGTGGCAAAATCCAGAGGTGCCTTCTGCGGACTGGAAGATCTTCCACGCGGCCAAGTCTTACAGATCAACAGGGACGCCGAGGATCTGCTATACGCAAGGTTCGGAAGGATGGCGTGGGGTGTGGGTAGAGTGTACCTGCGCCTCGAAAAGCGTCATCCTGATGACAAGAACGAGAATAAGGAAGGGTATCTATGCTTACTAAATGTCAAATTACAGCACTGACGACCTAACGGTGGTTGCGCTAGAGGGTGGCAGAGAAGAGCCAATCTTACTGGCATCCTGCTATATGGCGCATGAAAACATCGCCCCACCACATGAGCTCGCGCTATTGGTGAGGGAGGCTGAGCCAAAGAAGCGGCCACTTATCATCGAAGCCGACGCTAATGTACACCACACTGTATGGGGCAGCAGACACACAAACAATAGAGTAGAGTCACTGTTAGATTACATACTACAATCTAACTTAACAAGTAAGAAGGCTCTAGTCGAGATTTCCCGACTAGGAGATACCCCGAACCTTATACTTATAGAGTAAATAATTCATTGTCGGTATGCATCTGTGACTAAACTTTAATCGTCCATATCTCTAGTGTTTCTCATCCGATTTCGATGAAGTTTTTGCAGATTTTCGTTGTTTTGTATCAAGTTTCTAAAACGTGTTTCAGATTTTACATATTCGATATTTTTATGTTATCGGTCACATGTGTATATCGGAAACGGAAAAAATTATCGAAAATTGAAACTTGTACTGCCTAGGACTTAGATGAGCTTATGTGCAAAATCTGAAGACTCTAGCTCTAATAGTCTCTGAGATCGACTCGTTAATACAGACGGACGGACGGACGAACGGATGGACAGACGGACATGGCTATATCGACTCGGCTGTTGATGCTGATCAAGAATATATATACTTTATAGGGTCGGAGATGCTTCCTTCTGCCTGTTACATACTTTTGCACAAAACCATTATACCCCTTTTACCCATTTTATGGGTTCGTGGTATAATAAAGCATACATTTTCGTGGACAGTTAGGCAGCAATAAAAGCCCTGCAATCCCACTACATAAGCTCTCGGAACGTTCTGGCAAGCAGAGAAGCACTAGACGAACTGAGCATCACTAAGAACGTGCACATATACTGGATCCCAAGCAACCAAGGCTTTGATGGAATCGAGATGGCAGACGAACTAGCTAATCAAGGAACAAAGAAACAATACAGTGACACTGTGGAAATTTCAACCTCCCTGCGAACGATACACGCTCAGATGGAAGCACAAGCACGAGCCTCGGCAGTATCCAGGTGAAAGATTACCTCCTGCAGAATCTCGAAAGCAATGTGCAAAACCAACGGTGACAAACGGACGGAATACATGCTGAAACTCCAAAGGCATGAGTGCAGACAGCTAGTTGGTCTACTGACAGGCCACAGTCTGGTCGCATTTCATGCAAAGAAGCTAGGCATACTTTATAACAGCGAATGCAGGAACCTGGCGTCAAGGAAACACTGGAACACCTGCTCTGCAGCTGCGAAAAGACTTTGACACTTCCAAGCACACTTCTTTGCATTACTTGAAGAAGTGAGCAGCCAAGAGCCAAAATCGCTTATGGCCTTTGCAAGAGACAAACACACGCCGCAGGACAACGTTCTATAGTCCTTACCTTCTCAATACGGCGCTGCGAATTACCACCCCAATGAAATAAGGCCAAAAAAAAAATGAAAAAAGGCCCCAAAAATTTATATAGGACACAACAACAACGATTTTTAATAAAAAATGGGGGGGTTTATTTCCATTTTTGGGGCCTAATTTCCTAAAAAATATTTAATTATGAAATAAGACCACAAAAAATAAATGATATAAGAAATCGCGCGATTTTTTTGTATACAAATTTTCATTATTTCTTAACGTTATAAATAGTTTATTTTACTAAAAATCTAAATTTCATTAATATGTAATATGTACATATTTCAAAAAAATCGCGCGATTTTTTCTATCCAAATGTTATACGAAAAAGGTGAAAACGTTGCAGTCGGACGCAACCGACTGCGTAATACCAGATAACTGAACTCCCAAATTTTAAAGGTGGGCGGCAGAGGTGGGTGTGGCATCCAAATTTTTGAATCAAATGTTTTTAACTGTCACCATTTATCTTCCTACCAAGTTTGGTTGCTCTAGCTCAAAAACGGTTAAAGATATAGCCGATTCCGATTTTATAAGGCGGGTGGCTTGGGTGGGCGTGGCATCCAAAATTTTGATGCAGATCTTTGGTAGATGTTGCCTTCTATCTCTCTACCGAATTTGGGGGCTCTAGCTTAAAAACTGTAAGAGATATCGAAGTGGGAGTGGCATCCAAATTTTTGATGCTGATCTTTTGTAGATGTCACCATATATCTTCTTACCAAATTTGGTAACTCTAGTTCAAAAAATGTGGAAGATACGCGCATAAAAGTTTTAACAACGGCGGGGGTGGGGGCGGAAGGAGTGGGCGTGGCATCCAAACTTTTGATGCCGTCTTTTCAGGGACGTGACTAGCAATCTTTGTGCAAAATTTGGCAACTCTAGCTGCAGGAATGTGAGAAATATATGGTTTTATCGGCTTTTAGTTATCGAATCTAACGATTTCCCAGCCTCCTAGTAGTCGTGGCAACCCAATCTTTATCTGTCTCGCCTATAGACAAACATATTTGCAAAGTTTCAAGTCTCTAGCTTTACGGGTGTCGAAAAAAGTTGCGTTCATACGGACAGACGGACGGACACCATGACGGACATTGCACAAAACCAATATACTATGAGACCGGTATCAAAGTATTAAAATCGCGCGATATTTTCTATACAAATTTTCATTAATTCTTAACGTTATAAATAGTTTATTTTACTAAAAATCTAAATTTAAAAAATTGACAAATTTGCTCTTAGGTATTTCCGATAATTTTTTATTTAAATGAATAAAAAATCAAAAAATTGTTATGAAGAGGTACTAACATACATCAAAGAAAATGTTTTCGATATGGAGCCTTCCACAATAGTGGCGAATTAAGGTAAACGAGCAAAAATGTAAACATGTAACTTTCACCCTAAACAGGCAAGACTGTCCACCACTCACGCTTAACAACACTCCACTCCCGAAAGCAAACGAAGTAACGTACCTGGAAGTACACTTGGACAGAAGACTCACATGGCGCAGGCACATTGAAGCTAAGAGAACACAGCTTAAACTCAAAGCCAATAGCCCCCTTTGGCTTATCAACGCTCGCTCTCCGCTATGTCTGGACTACAAGGTTCTGCTCTACAACTCCGTCTTGAAACCAATCTGGACCTATGGCTGCCAGCTATGGGGTAACGCGTGCAGCAGTAACATTGACATCGTGCAAAGAGCCCAGTCGAAGATCCTGAGAACTATCACCGGGGCACCGTGGTACGTTTGCAACGAAAACATACAAAGGGACTTAAACGTACCACCGGTCAGGGAAGTCATAGCGGAACACAAGGAAAGGTACTTGAGCAAGCTCTCATCGCACCCAAACAATCTCGCGAGAGGCTTCACAAACACGTGCAGCCGATCCCGCCTTCATCGTAATGATTTTCCTACCCAGCGATGAGTTGAGGACCCCGGCTCCAAGCTATCAGTCCAAAAAGTAACTGTTAGATAAGTTATGTTAGTAAAATTTGTAAACTTTTTGACATTTCCTAGTTTTATGTTAAGGGATACAGCCAAAAATAAATAGCAAAGTTTAAAAAAAAAAGAAATGAAACATTTAATCGAACAATGCAATATCTACGTGGCTATCAACAGCTTTTTGGTGATGCTTTGATTTTACTGTCAGCGGATTTCGACAAACATTGCCTGTCATTCCTCGATCAACTCCTGCTGATGAAATAAATGCCTGTTTGAAGTCATCAGTTCCTTGGAGATGTGTACAAAAATTGACACTGAACATTAATATGCGTATTCACCTACACAATGATCCAGCTGCCCATGAGTTTTCAAAACAATTGTTAGAAATTGGTGATGGCAAAATACAAATCGACAGTACCAACGGATTGATCGCTGTACTGAACAATTTTTTTACAACTGCGCAATCGATAGATGAATTGATTTAATGTGTATATCCGAATACTCTTAGAATTACAGAAATCATTTCGGCACGACAAAATATGTAATATCGTGTAAAAACCACCAAAAACAGTTTTCCCTATTGCTTAACTTACTTATTTGACTGTCAAAATTCACAAGCTCTGGTGGCATGGAGGGAAAACTGCCGCTTCACAGGCCGAAGGTCGTGGGTTCGAGCCCCGAACGAGAGACATACTCTTTTTATTTATTTTTTTTTCATGTCTTCAGAATTTTTTTTTGATTTACTTGTTTATTTTAATTTCTTATATTCCTAGCATATATGTAACAGTCATGGAACATGTATTACAACCAAACAGAAAAAAGCAAGCGAAAAAGTTGCAGTCGGACGCAGCCGACTAACCATTAATTCAGATTTTTCTATGTTTTCACAGGTATAAACTCAGGAAAGTATTTGAAGCATATTCCTTTTCTGTTTTTATTCACCTGTTTCTTTTGCTTCCACATTTCGACATATATATATATTTTTTTTGTAGCTTCTGCCCTTTTGGTGAAGATTCGTAGGAAGAAAAAAAATTTGGCTGGCGAAAATCCTCAACTGAGACCTCCTCGAGGGCTCCGGCTGGCCAATGGACATCGTACTGCCTCGAAGCAAACGAGGGGTACCTTCTGCCTTGCGGAGGGACAGGGCGGCGTCTGGCTAGGGCGAGTTCCGCTACTTCTCAAGTGCCAGGTAATGCGAGGGTGCGGGGCAAACCGAGACAACAGGCATCATTGTCTAGCAAAGGAGAGCTCAATACCTCTCAAAGGCCTTGGTACTGCGAGGGTTCGGGATGAACCAATGTAATAGATCCCGTCCTGTCTTGAAACGAACAAAAGTACTTGTTCTGCTTGCCTGCGTAGAGAAAGTACAATGCGTAGCTAAGGTGAGCTTCGCGCCTCTTAAAGGCCTCGGCACTGCGAGGGCGTGGAGCGAACCATGGTTCGAGTTCCTTGGCAGCAAGAATAAAATGCTATGGGTAGACTTCCCAGAACAAAAAAAAAAAAAATCACATGGAGAAGAAGAACGATCAAACACGGGCTGGGATGTCAGCCCAAGCATCGGTGGAATTGGGTGCTACCACCGGTGGGCACGGGGGGAGAAATCCTCTCTGCGTGTCGCCAGCAACCCAACCTCCGCACTGGTTGGAGCAGGCCAGGATGGTTAAAGGTAAAGGTACTGCCGTAACCTAACTAAACCCAAAATGTGGCGCGACTCTAAAGTCCTGGAAGACTCGGATTGCGACTCACATGGCGGGTCTCTACACTCAGAGCCAGAGGACCTCTTAGGCCCTCCCACTCCAATGGGTACCGATACCTCCTGTAAGGACGGGCCTTAAAATACGAAGGAAGGCTTAAGAGCCAAAGCCAAATACAAGGCCGCCCTAAAAATCAATGCTCGGCTCACGGAGGTGAAGCGTGACCTCACAAAGGATGAAGTCAAAAATCTGAAGTGGGTTGAAACGAAGATTTTGGAAGGTAGAGCCTATCTGAACAAAATGCCGAGCCTGTCCACGAAGACAGTCGGTTTTGCCAATAAGGTAGAGGAGGCTCTGGTCGTAAAACTCCAGCGCTCCGCTGAAACCGCGAAAGCAGATGTGCCCGCCTGTAAGAGGCCCTGCAAAAAGCCAGCGACGCAGGAAAACCGACGGCCAGCGATGTAGCAAGGCGACATCTCGTCGTGGCGCTCATCGACCGGAGCGACGCCAATGGCCAAATGAAGCTCGAGCAGTGGAAAAAGGTGGAGGCGCTGCTGTTCGATCAGCTTCTGAAGCAGATGGGAGTTCCGGGCTCGCTACCCATCTCATTTGATGGCGCGGGTTGGCTGGCCGGTGTAAAAATGCTGAGCTGCAAGGATGGCCACACCTTGAAGTGGGGCACCAGCATCGTGGCCGAGATGGACACCGTTGGAGGGTGCCGTGTAGTTCCTGAGGACCAGGCGCTGCAGCTACTGAAGTGGCAAAATCCAGAGGTGCCTTCTGCGGACTGGAAGATCTTCCACGCGGCCAAGTCTTACAGATCAACAGGGACGCCGAGGATCTGCTATACGCAAGGTTCGGAAGGATGGCGTGGGGTGTGGGTAGAGTGTACCTGCGCCTCGAAAAGCGTCATCCTGATGACAAGAACGAGAATAAGGAAGGGTATCTATGCTTACTAAATGTCAAATTACAGCACTGACGACCTAACGGTGGTTGCGCTAGAGGGTGGCAGAGAAGAGCCAATCTTACTGGCATCCTGCTATATGGCGCATGAAAACATCGCCCCACCACATGAGCTCGCGCTATTGGTGAGGGAGGCTGAGCCAAAGAAGCGGCCACTTATCATCGAAGCCGACGCTAATGTACACCACACTGTATGGGGCAGCAGACACACAAACAATAGAGTAGAGTCACTGTTAGATTACATACTACAATCTAACTTAACAAGTAAGAAGGCTCTAGTCGAGATTTCCCGACTAGGAGATACCCCGAACCTTATACTTATAGAGTAAATAATTCATTGTCGGTATGCATCTGTGACTAAACTTTAATCTTCCATATCTCTAGTGTTTCTCATCCGATTTCGATGAAGTTTTTGCAGATTTTCGTTGTTTTGTATCAAGTTTCTAAAACGTGTTTCAGATTTTACATATTCGATATTTTTATGTTATCGGTCACATGTGTATATCGGAAACGGAAATAGTTATCGAAAATTGAAACTTGTACTGCCTAGGACTTAGATGAGCTTATGTGCAAAATCTGAAGACTCTAGCTCTAATAGTCTCTGAGATCGACTCGTTAATACAGACGGACGGACGGACGAACGGATGGACAGACGGACATGGCTATATCGACTCGGCTGTTGATGCTGATCAAGAATATATATACTTTATAGGGTCGGAGATGCTTCCTTCTGCCTGTTACATACTTTTGCACAAAACCATTATACCCCTTTTACCCATTTTATGGGTTCGTGGTATAATAAAGCATACATTTTCGTGGACAGTTAGGCAGCAATAAAAGCCCTGCAATCCCACTACATAAGCTCTCGGAACGTTCTGGCAAGCAGAGAAGCACTAGACGAACTGAGCATCACTAAGAACGTGCACATATACTGGATCCCAAGCAACCAAGGCTTTGATGGAATCGAGATGGCAGACGAACTAGCTAATCAAGGAACAAAGAAACAATACAGTGACACTGTGGAAATTTCAACCTCCCTGCGAACGATACACGCTCAGATGGAAGCACAAGCACGAGCCTCGGCAGTATCCAGGTGAAAGATTACCTCCTGCAGAATCTCGAAAGCAATGTGCAAAACCAACGGTGACAAACGGACGGAATACATGCTGAAACTCCAAAGGCATGAGTGCAGACAGCTAGTTGGTCTACTGACAGGCCACAGTCTGGTCGCATTTCATGCAAAGAAGCTAGGCATACTTTATAACAGCGAATGCAGGAACCTGGCGTCAAGGAAACACTGGAACACCTGCTCTGCAGCTGCGAAAAGACTTTGACACTTCCAAGCACACTTCTTTGCATTACTTGAAGAAGTGAGCAGCCAAGAGCCAAAATCGCTTATGGCCTTTGCAAGAGACAAACACACGCCGCAGGACAACGTTCTATAGTCCTTACCTTCTCAATACGGCGCTGCGAATTACCACCCCAATGAAATAAGGCCAAAAAAAAAATGAAAAAAGGCCCCAAAAATTTATATAGGACACAACAACAACGATTTTTAATAAAAAATGGGGGTTTATTTCCATTTTTGGGGCCTAATTTCCTAAAAAATATTTAATTATGAAATAAGACCACAAAAAATAAATGATATAAGAAATCGCGCGATTTTTTTGTATACAAATTTTCATTATTTCTTAACGTTATAAATAGTTTATTTTACTAAAAATCTAAATTTCATTAATATGTAATATGTACATATTTCAAAAAATCGCGCGATTTTTTCTATCCAAATGTTATACGAAAAAGGTGAAAACGTTGCAGTCGGACGCAACCGACTGCGTAATACCAGATAACTGAACTCCCAAATTTTAAAGGTGGGCGGCAGAGGTGGGTGTGGCATCCAAATTTTTGAATCAAATGTTTTTAACTGTCACCATTTATCTTCCTACCAAGTTTGGTTGCTCTAGCTCAAAAACGGTTAAAGATATAGCCGATTCCGATTTTATAAGGCGGGTGGCTTGGGTGGGCGTGGCATCCAAAATTTTGATGCAGATCTTTGGTAGATGTTGCCTTCTATCTCTCTACCGAATTTGGGGGCTCTAGCTTAAAAACTGTAAGGGATATCGAAATTTCCGATTTCAAATGGAGGGCGGCAGAGGTGGGAGTGGCATCCAAATTTTTGATGCTGATCTTTTGTAGATGTCACCATATATCTTCTTACCAAATTTGGTAACTCTAGTTCAAAAAATGTGGAAGATACGCGCATAAAAGTTTTAACAACGGCGGGGGTGGGGGCGGAATGAGTGGGCGTGGCATCCAAACTTTTGATGCCGTCTTTTCAGGGACGTGACTAGCAATCTTTGTGCAAAATTTGGCAACTCTAGCTGCAGGAATGTGAGAAATATATGGTTTTATCGGCTTTTAGTTATCGAATCTAACGATTTCCCAGCCTCCTAGTAGTCGTGGCAACCCAATCTTGACACTTTATCTGTCTCGCCTATAGACAAACATATTTGCAAAGTTTCAAGTCTCTAGCTTTACGGGTGTCGAAAAAAGTTGCGTTCATACGGACAGACGGACGGACACCATGACGGACATTGCACAAAACCAATATACTATGAGACCGGTTTCAAAGTATAAAAATCGCGCGATATTTTCTATACAAATTTTCATTATTTCTTAACGTTATAAATAGTTTATTTTACTAAAAATCTAAATTTAAAAAATTGACAAATTTGCTCTTAGGTATTTCCGATATTTTTTTATTTAAATGAATAAAAAATCAAAAAATTGTTATGAAGAGGTACTAACATACATCAAAGAAAATGTTTTCGATATGGAGCCTTCCACAATAGTGACGGATAAGGAATGAGGAAAGCCCTCCGAAATGTTTTTCCCAGAGTAAAAAATGTCGGATGTGGGTATGTATTTCGACGTTATTATATATAAAATATTTTTGATGAAGAAGAAGATGTTGAGTCTAATGAAGAGCATTCAGATGATGAAGACCCCATAAACAATTCGATGCCCAAAGCAGACGATCGCAATTGCATTATTTGCATGGCCGCGGCTCCAAATATTTTATTTTTGCCATGCAAACATTTAAAAACTTGTGCAGAGTGCAATTTAAAGCTGCAAGCAGATGCAATAGCAAATAATTTAGAATGTTCTAATTGCATTATTTCATTTTTTTGGGGCCTTATTTCATCTCCATGGGTCCTTATTTCATTTTCATAATGAAATAACACCCCAAATTTGCGGCCATATTTCATTTTACCTTCTGGGGCCTTATTTCATTGGGGCCTTTTTTCCTGCACCCACTTTGGCGCTGCGAAATAACACCCCAATGAAATAAGACCCCAACAAAAAAATGAAATAAAGCCCCACAAATTTATATAGGACACAACAACAACGATTTTTTAATAAAAATTGCGGTCTAAAATTGGGGCCTAATTTCCTAAAATATATAGTTTGGGGTCTTATTTTATTTTTATTTGGAAATAAGACCCCAATATTTTGTTTTGATATATTGGGGTCTTACTTCATTTTTATTAGGAAATAGACCCCAATTTTTAATATGCAATTTTTGTGGTCTTATTTCATTTGTCTTATTTTTGCTCAAATCTGAGATTTATGAAAAGAAGAACTCGTACATCGGTTAATTTTCTTATCTTCAGGTGTTCTTAGACTAAGTAATGCGCAGATTCTTTATGCATTTGGTCAAATTTACCGTTTTAAAGTTAGTTCAGTGATTGCTTTTGCATATGTTGATCAGTTAATTGGTTTACATTGTGCGAAGTAGACGTGAAAGCTTAACAAACATTATGGAGTGCGAAAAAATTTGTTTGTGTATTGTTCTGCGCATACACACGACACAGAGTATATGTATGTGTCGTGTCATTGCTGGTTAGAATGTTAAGGCAGTAACAGTGCTGTTGTTTTGCTGTTGTTACTATGTTGGGATTTCGAGACATACGAAATCCTAAGAAATATTTCATCATCTTTAACGTTGTCGTCTTTCATGCATTTTTAGTTTTGCAAGAACAGTTAGAACGCGACGATTCCGCGACATACGAAATACTAAGAAATATTTCATCATCTTTAACGTTGTCGTCTTTCATGCATTTTTGTGGTTTTGCAAGAACAGTTAGAACGCGGCGACATAATGAAGCCGAGTGTGGTTCGGTGCGAGGTAGAAGAGAAACCGAGAGTCAGTATGAATTAGAGTAGCCTGCCGTACGCACCGAAACTCACTGCGTTCAACAACAAAAATAGAAATGGAAAACGATCCTTCAATAACATCAGAAGTGGGATCGGCACCACATCCTGCATTCTCAGAGGATCAATGGCGCATAATCCTACAAATGCAAAATCAAAACATGCTGGAGCTTGTAAAAACTATGCAAGCATCAACATACGATCAGCAGCAGACACGTAGCATCACTTTGCCAAAATTTTTTTCTGATACTGCAGGCGCAGACGCCTCGAAATGGTGTATTACAGCAGACATTATTTTAACGGAGCAGCCTTTGGAAGGTAGCAAGCTGATCATGGCGTTAAGCGAGGCTTTGGAGGGCAGTGCTTCACAATGGCTAACTCAAATTTCATATCCCGGCATTAAGTGGAATGAATTCAAGGAACTATTTCTTCGCCGATATGAAAACAATGAGACGCCGTCAGCAATGTTTTTAAATGTGTTAAATAGTCGCCCAACTAACGGCGAGTGCCTTGCGGTTTATGCTAGCCGCTTAGTGACAACCTTAACTTCGAATTGGCAAAAGAAAAAAATTGAGGAAATAGCTGTATCAATTGTACTCGCGCATTTGGCAAACGTGGACAACCGCTTGCAGCGAATTGTTTTTACATCAAAGGTGCAAACTAGAAGCGAGTTACAATCTGAACTTAGTGCTTTCACCTTTCAAAAACACCGCAATGTCGACCGTGATGACGAATCTGGACCGGACTCCAAGAAGAAGAGATTGTCAACAATAGTATGTCATTTCTGTGGTAAACCGGGACATAAAATGGCTGAGTGTAGAATTAAAATGCGACAAAATGCCTATATAACACCTCAACAAGATAAGCCGACTGTCACCTGCTATAAGTGTGGCCTGCCTGGACACTTTGCAAACAAATGCGCCAGGAACGAATCGTCTAGCAAACAGGGAGTGTTCGAACAGAAGACTGTAAACCAGTGTTACGTGCCAGAGCCAACAGGAACTATGATGCAGCGAGGTGAGATTTACCCAATTTCTTTTGACTCCGGTGCAGAATGTTCAATTATAAAAGAGAAGATCAGCAGTAAGTTGTCTGGTAAGCGCATTAACAGTATCATCATGTTAAAAGGCATTGGCGATGCTGGTATTTACAGCACCTTACAGATTTTAAGCCAGGTTAATATAAATGGAAACGCACTTCAAATATTGTTTCATGTAGTTCAAGATAGGTATTTAAAAAGCGACATTGTTATTGGTCGTGAAGTTCTTAATCAGGGATTTAATGTCATTATATCACAGAATAAGTTTGAAATTGTAAAAACCAAATCTGTAAATATTTGTTCAGTAGATATGGAACCAGTTGACCTTACCAATCTGGATACCGAATTGTGCGAAACTGATAAAAACAAGTTAATAAAATTACTTAAGAATTATTCCGCTGCACTCATAGAGGGGACGCCATCTACAAGCGTTAATACAGGAGAAATTAAAATTCGATTGATTGACCCTAGCAAAACTGTACAACGGCGACCCTATAGACTTAGCCCTGAAGAAAGAGGTATCGTTAGAGAAAAGTTGAATGAGCTGCTAAAATGTAATATTATTCGACCCAGCTGCTCCCCTTTTGCAAGTCCTATACTGCTTGTCAAAAAGAAAAATGGAACAGATCGCCTTTGTGTCGATTACAGGGAGTTGAATTCCAACACGATTGCAGACAAATATCCTTTGCCCTTAATAAATGACCAGATTGCTAGGTTGCGTGGCTCCAATTACTTCACCTGTCTTGACATGGCAAGTGGATTTCACCAAATTCCAATTCATACTGAGTCCATCGAATATACTGCATTTGTGACTCCGGATGGCCAGTACGAATTCTTAACTATGCCGTTCGGACTCAAAAATGCGCCATCTGTTTTTCAACGGGCAGTTATGAGAGCTTTGGGTGACCTGGCCTATTCATACGTGATTGTCTATATGGACGATATTATGATTGTGTCACCTACAATTGAATCAGGCTTGGAAAGATTAAAAACAGTGCTAGACATCCTTACAGTAGCTGGATTTATTTTTAATGTCAACAAATGTAGTTTTCTCAAAACAGTCGTTCAGTATTTGGGATACGAGGTAAGGGCAGGAGAAATTCGACCAAACTTGCGAAAAATTACTGCATTGATATCTTTGCCACCGCCACAGACAGTTTTTGGTGTGCGACAGTTTATCGGTCTAGCATCCTATTTCCGCAAGTTTGTACCCGGCTTTTCCCAAGTTATGAAGCCATTGTACGCTCTAACATCAGGAAAGGAAAGTTTTGCTTGGAATGCTGAGCTAGAAAGTATTCGAAAGAAAATTGTGACTATCCTTACAAATGAACCAGTTTTAGTAATATTTGACCCCCAATATCCTATAGAACTGCACACTGACGCTAGCTCAATCGGATTTGGTGCCATGCTTTTGCATCGTATTAACAACAAACTTCACGTTGTAGAATATTTTAGCAAAACAACTTCCGCCGCTGAGTCTAGGTACCACTCCTATGAGCTGGAAACTTTAGCAGTAGTTGAATCAGTAAAACATTTTCGGCATTATTTGCTTGGAAGAGAATTTGTGATTTATACTGATTGCAACTCATTAAAGGCGTCACGCACTAAAATAGATCTTACTCCTAGAGTTCATCGTTGGTGGTCTTATTTACAATCCTTTAACTTCGAAATCCAATATAGAGAAGGGAAGCGTATGGCACACGTAGATTTTCTGTCCAGAAACCCAGTTCATTTAAAACCACAGTTGGTTTTGGATAAAATACCCGAATAAACATAGCAGAAATCTCAAATAATTGGCTGTTAGCCGAACAGCAACTGGATCCAGATATTGTCGACATTGTAAGCAAGCTGAATTCCAACGAGTTGCAAGACGATATAATCAAAACATATGATTTAAGAAAAGGGATGCTGTTTCGCAAAATACAGAAAAAAGGTAAAACACGGTGTTTGCCAGTTGTGCCCCGATCTTTCAGATGGTCAGTAGTGAATCAGGTACATGAGTCGGTCATGCATCTAGGGTGGTAAAAGACACTCGACAAGGTTTACCAGTATTACTGGTTTGACAAAATGAACAAATATGTCCGAAAATTTGTTAACAACTGTATAACATGTAGGACAGCCAAGTCACATTCTGGTAAAGTTCAAGCAGAGCTGCATCCTATCCCAAAGGTCAGCATTCCGTGGCACACTGTGCATGTGGACATTACTGGTAAATTGAGTGGCAAGAGTGATTTAAAGGAATATATTATTGTTCAAATTGACGGTTTCACAAAGTTCGTATACCTATATCACACTCTTAAGATAGATACAGAGAGCTGTATCAAGGCCATGAAGTCTTCCATTTCCTTGTTCGGTGTACCAACACGCATTATTGCTGACCAGGGTAGATGTTTTTCAAGCGCACAGTTCTCAGAATTTTGTTGTTCAAACAACATTAAACTTCATTTAATTGCGACTGGGGCAAGTCGGGCTAATGGGCAAGTTGAGCGCGTAATGAGCACGCTCAAAAATCTATTAACTGCAGTTGAATCAAGCCAAAGATCCTGGCAAGAAGCTCTTGGCGAGGTACAGCTAGCGTTAAACTGCACTACTAATCGGGCCACTGATGCAAGTCCCTTAGAGATGTTAATAGGAAAAGAAGCTCGACCTCTTGGATTAGTTCCTCCATTGGACACTGAGTTGGAAGTAGACTTAGACTCTACAAGGGCTCGAGCCAGTAGCACTATGAAATCCTTAGCCTCTTACAATAAAAATCGATTTGACAAATCCAAGGCCGCCGTTGTAAGACACAGTGTTGGTAACTATGTCCTTCTTAAAAACGAGGAGAGACACCAAACTAAACGAGACCCAAAATTTAAGGGACCGTTTTTGGTAGTTGAAGTCTTAGATGGTGATAGGTATATGTTGAAGTCGTTATCAAGCAAGCGACTATATAAATATTGTCATGAAGACATTAGAAAACTTCCAGAGGGAAATGTTCCCCAAGAGTTGGACATTGACAATGAAGATTCAAGCTCGCCAAAGGGTCAAGTGGAGACTGAAAGTGAACCGTCCAAGTAGGACGATGGTTATCCGTCCAAGCAGGACGATGGTTATCCGTCCAAGCAGGACGATGGTTATCCGTCCAAGTGAGACGATGGTTGAAGTAACGAATTAAGTTTAAAATGTTGGAAATGAAAATTTACGTATTGGCAAAAAGTTGTTTAAATATTGTAATTAGCATAAGTGAAACATTGAATTAAATTGAATAAATGTTAATAATTTGTCTGAAGGAAAAGTTGGATTGAATGTTTCATTAAATGTTGATTACACGAGGACGTGTAAATGTCAGAATGGCCGTGTCGTGTCATTGCTGGTTAGAATGTTAAGGCAGTAATAGTGCTGTTGTTTTGCTGTTGTTACTATGTTGGGATTTCGAGACATACGAAATCCTAAGAAATATTTCATCATCTTTAACGTTGTCGTCTTTCATGCATTTTTAGTTTTGCAAGAACAGTTAGAACGCGACGATTCCGCGACATACGAAATACTAAGAAATATTTCATCATCTTTAACGTTGTCGTCTTTCATGCATTTTTGTGGTTTTGCAAGAACAGTTAGAACGCGGCGACATAATGAAGCCGAGTGTGGTTCGGTGCGAGGTAGAAGAGAAACCGAGAGTCAGTATGAATTAGAGTAGCCTGCCGTACGCACCGAAACTCACTGCGTTCAACAACAAAAATAGAAATGGAAAACGATCCTTCAATAACATATGTATGTATATGTATGGACGTACACAGCGTGAATGAACAGCGTATATGGCAATTAAGTGTATTGAATTATGAAATAAATTGCGCTATGAAATTAATAGTATGTTTATTGGCCTAAGTTGTGTATTATAAAATAAAAATATAATATATATTTATAGTTTATTTTTAGTAAAACAATAATTTGCCGGCGGCAATTATTTTTTACGTTTTTAAATGTTTTGCTTTAACGGCTGCACTTCTTTGACCCCGGGTTCAACACCGGCTTCAGATAATTTTTATAATATATAAATATATATAT
Organism: Scaptomyza hsui; assembly: GCA_018152825.1. NCBI lineage: Eukaryota > Metazoa > Arthropoda > Insecta > Diptera > Drosophilidae > Scaptomyza > Scaptomyza hsui. The sequence continues at coordinate 370,851 of JAECXO010000183.1, read as the reverse complement.
TTTTCATACTTTTAAGTGCTCCCTGAAAAATATTGTAATGAAAATTCTCATGTTTCGGTATTCATTATAACATTTTAATCAATTTCTTAATATTAATAACAATATAAAAGGAATTTAAATACAAAGTTATATAAATCAAAAATATACAAATTAACATTAATACATGCAAACAATATATTAATTAATAAAAATAACTACAAATATCTTAATTTACTAAGTCCCTTCTTCTTGTGGGTTCCATTGGGGGCCATCAAAATACTTGGTCCAGCGCAAATTCACTCGCCATAAAAACATAATTTTTTTTTTATATATGTTACAACAAATTATGTACTTTAAAAACTTCCAAAGCTGCAAAGCAGCCGTTCTTAAAGATCAGTCACATTTCATTCCAGTCCAGATATTCCTTCAAGCGATTCAGATTTGCTCGCAATAAAAAAATCAAATTATCATTATGAACAGGTAAAAACGTTGCAGTCGGACGCAAACGACTGCGGAATACTTTGATACCCGTAAAAGAACGTATGGTAAGGAGTCTGCTTGCAAAGGAGTGGGACGGGTGGTAATCATCGCCAGCTATCATGTTATCATATATGGTAACTTTAGCTCAAAAACTGTGGAAGATAACGTAACTCCAAAATTTAAAAGGTGGGCGGCTGAGGTAGGCGTGGCATCCAAATTTTTAAATCAAATCTTTTTAATTGTCACCATTTATCTTCCTACCAAGTTTGGTGGCGTTATCTCAAAAGCTGTTAAAGATATAGCCGATTCCAATTTTGTAAGGCGGGTGGCTTGGGTGGGCGTGGCATCCAAAATTTTGATGCAGATCTTTTGTAGATGTTGCCTTCTATCTTTCTACCGAATTTGGGGGCTCTAGCTTAAAAACTGTAAGCGATATAGAAATTTCCGATTTTAAATGGTGGGCGGCTGATGTGAGCGTGGCATCCAAAATTTTGATGCAGTTTTTTCAGGGACATGCCTTGCTATCTGCGTGCAAATTATGGTAGTTCTATCTGTTAAAATGTGAGAAATATTTGGTTTTATCGGTTTTTAGTTATCGAATTTATCGATTTCCCAGCCTCCTAGTGGGCGTGGCACCCCGATATTAACACTTTATCTGTACCGTCTATAGATAAACATAATTGCAATGTTTCAAGTCTCTAGCTTTACGGGTGTCGAAAAAAGTTGCGTTCATACGGACAGACGGACAGACACCATGACGGACATTGCACGAAACCAATATACTATGATACTTTCAGAATCAAAGTATAAAAATTATAATAAATTATTTGTAAGATGCCGATATTCTTAAAGTGTTCTTTATTTTCAATCACTCGCTCGACTCGTTGCGTTTTATACCGAATATCGACTAACTCTTACATGCATCGCTTCATGTTAAAGTACCTTATCATGTTACAGCCACAGACAGTGTTGCACTTAACAGTTAATATCGATTGTACAGCTTACATCTTACAGAATAATACAGAGTTGCACTTAACAACTAGATCAAAGGTATTCCTCCTACTACTGCTCGGCCAATCCTGACAACTGGATCTGCTGATCCTAAGCAATTACAATTTTTCTTTATTCTTATTTCTAGTTTTTAATTAATGAATTAACTTAAATCCGTAGGTTTATACATATGACTTGTTATATATTGCACTTATAAATTATCTCTATTTACAAATTTTATTACTTTTTTCTTTTAACCCAATGCCTTATGTTTTGGACACTCCACACACCTTGATACGGATTGCGACCAATTTGAAAACCTTCCACATCCTTTATTAAAAATCTATCATTTCTTAAAACTTTATCAATGACGTACGGCCCCTTATTTCTTGGTATTAATTTCTTGGATACTCCAACCGTACTATCGAAATTGTTAACCATGATAAAATCACCTACTTTATATTCGCTTGGTTTCTTCTTACTCTTATCATAATATTTTTCATTATCACGCTGGGCTCTTTTCTGATTCTTTTCCGCTTCTTTCCTAATCTCTTCTAAATTTCTACTTTCACCTGGTTTATCCTCCTCTTCTAACCTTTCTCTCAATTCATTTACTATTTCTCCTTTTTGTTCTACTCCAAACAACATTATACTCGGGCTTTGCTTAATGCTCCGATGATTTGTGTTGTTTATTGCATATTCAACTCGCTGTATCGTAGAATCCCAATGAAGACCTTTCTCTACATCCGTTAATTTCGCAATCATCGGTCCTAACGTCCTATTTATTCTCTCTACCTGGCCATTTGCTTGCGGCGATCCTGTCGCTATTTTAATGTGCTTAATATTTAACTCCTTTAAAAATAACTCAAACTCATTTGCCGTATAACAACTACCTCTATCGGATACTATGTATTTGGGTCTGCTGTACGCTCTAAAATAATCTTTGAGTGTTTTTATTACTTCTTTCGCTGATGTTGTTTTTGTTGCATACAACCTGACATATTTTGTAAACCCATCAACTATTACTAAAATATGTTTGTTTGCCCTTCCTGCCGCAACTGGTCCATAATGTTCAATGTGTATCAAATCGAATGGTTTATCACCTTTGGGTATACTCTTTAGAAACCCTTCTAGCTTTCCTGACTTGGGCGAAAAAGCCACACATTTCAGACAATTTTCAATATGATTAATACTTTTCTCCTTCATGTTAGTGAACCAATAACTCTTTGTAATATTATCAATCATTTTATCCCTTCCTATATGTCCGAGCTCATTGTGGTATTTATGCATAACACTTTCTTCCATATCTTCCGGCACATAAAATAACAATCTATTATTTTCTTCTTTTCTATACACAATACCATTTCTCATTTCAAACCATTTATATTCGTTGTTCTCTAATAACTTCTTAATCTCTGTTATCTTTGGATCTTTCGCGTGACATATAACTAAATTATCTTCGAAACTATTTGTTTCTATTATCATAATATTCGTGCTCCGACTAAGAGCATCTGCATGCTTCATTTGGTCTCCTGCTCCATGAATTAATTCATATTCATAATTTTGCAACTCTAATGCCCACCGAGCAATCCTAGGATTTAATTCTACCTTGTTGAGCGTTAACGCTAATGAATTACAGTCAGTTATAATTCTAAACTTTCTTCCTTGCAAATAAATCCTAAACCTACGCAGCGCATATATAATCGCTAATGCTTCAAGCTCAAAACTATGGTACTTTGCCTAAGCCTCAGACGTCCTTTAAGGAAAATAAAATATAGGATGCATCTTGCCATCTTTTTTCTTTTGCATCAACACTGCACCAAAACCCATTGCACTAGCATCACAATGTAACTCAACTTCATCCCTATGATCATAAATCGCTATTACGGGTGATTGCATAAGTTTTTCCTTCATAACATTAAAACACTCTAATTCGCTTTCTCCAAATACAAACTGTTTATCTTTCTTTAATAAATCATATAGCGGCTTCGCAATGACTGAAAAATCTTTTATAAATCTCCTAAAATATGAACACAGCCCCAAAAATCTCTGAACAGTCTGTGTTTTGTCTGGTATTTGAAAATTCTTTACTGCTTCTAATCCCTTATCGTCTGCTTTAATACCTTCATTTGTAATAAAAAATCCTAAATATTTAATGCTGTCCTGCATAAATTCACACTTGTCTAGTCGTAGCTCTAATTTATTTTGAACCAATCTCCTTAACACCTCATTTAATGTCCTTAAGTGCTCTTCTATATCTGTACTTGCCACCATTATGTCATCCATATACACTATCACTTTATCTTCTCTTATTAAACCTTTGAAACACTGCTGGTGAATTCTTTAATCCCATTGGCATTCTCATAAACTCGAACTCTCCCAGCGGTGTCACAGAAGCTGTATATTTAATAGACTCTTCATTTACTCTAACATGAAAATATCCATTCTTCAGATCCAGTTTCGAAAACACATTTTTATTTACTAATTTATCCAACAAATCATCTATAAGAAGTAGCGGATAGTTATCCTTAACTAATACTTTATTCAATTTTCTATAATCAATGCATAAACGCAAAGCTCCCGTTTTCTTTTTTACTAACACAATTGGTGAAGCATATTCTGAATCACTATTCCTAATGATTCCTTCTTCTAAATAATCGTCTAACATTTTCTGTAGCTTATCTTTCTCGGTGTAGGAGAGTCTCCTTGGTGAGCAACTAAATGCTTTTGACTTTTCCACACATATTTTCATTTCATATTTTACCAACGGATCACTTGGGCTTTCTGCTTCAACATACACTTTCTTAAACATTTTATCAAATTTTAATCTAGTTCGGTGATCAACTTTTTTCCCAAAACTATATTCAATTCCTTCCTCAACCACATTAATGCATAACATTTCTTTCTCAAAGCTTCTATCTTGTTCCTCACTCAAATTATAACGTTTTTCGTTTTGCTTTTTTTCTAACTGCTCTTTCATAACCCTATCTTCTTCACTTAACACTATATTCATAACACTACTCTCTTTTTCCAAAATACTACTCATAACACTATTCTTTTTACCTAACACTTTACTCATAACACTATCTTCACATGAGGCTTTATTTATAATCTCACTTTCATTCAACATCACAGTATCTTCACATCGTTTTCGTCCATTTCATCATTAAGTACATTTTCAATTTGCATAACTAGGGACTTTTCTGCACCATCACATTTTAGTATATCATCGGTGCTTTCATTATTTTCTGTCACAAACACAATATCAGATGTATCAACATCCAAACCACAAGCATTCATAAAATCCAGCCCAACTAAAACATTATGACTCATAGACTCTGCAGACACCACGATTAACTCAAAATTAATTTTTATTGATTTTTTTATAATATAACAAAATATTTGTCCATAAACTTCAAGTCGGCTTTTATTTATGCCGTAATAGGATTTTAATACTGGTAATTTAACAATGTTTTCTGGAACAACCGATTTTTTTATCAATGGCACTGCACTGCCAGAGTCTATGAGACATTCTGCAACCAAAAATAATATAGGATATGTAATAACAAATAATTTCAAAGACCTTACAAACTTATTTGGCATCTCTCCGCTGTGTTGTGGGCATTGCGCAATAAAATGCCCCACATTTCCGCATTTGTAACACGATCCAGCTTCGTGCTTTGGTTTCTTGCATTCCTTTGCTATATGCCCTCTAGCGTTGCAGTTGAAGCATCGCACCATATTGTTAACTTCTCGTCGCTTCAACATCAAACTCGTATCCTCCTTCTCCGGCATTTTCTCCTGCAGACGTATGCTCGCAAACGCCTTTAAAAGTTTTTGCGGACTAGCAAAACACTGGATACGTGCTTGGTCACGCATATTTTTCGCCGGTATCCCTTCTATAACTTGCTCCAGTAATTCTTCGTCATCCAGGTTGATTTCTTGCGCTAATAACATTTTTTCTTCATAATAGACGATGAACGTTTCCTCTGATTGCCATGTCCTCTCCTGAAACTTTCGCCGCATGTCCGATTTTGAAGTTTTGTTGCCAAACACCATGATCAGCTGCTCGCACAATCTCTTAAATGGTTCCAACATGCGTGTCGGATTCGCCTGCACCCAGCGCTGTGCATCGCCTTTTAGTTTGTTGATCAATAGCATGCGCAGGCACGCCTCATCCAGATTGTATATCTGTCCAATATTCTTCAGCTGAACCACCCAATTTTGGACGCCCACGCCACCATGAAAGTCCACCGTAGCTTCTTTTGCTAACGCCAGCAACTTAGCTGAAAACTTCCCATCCCTTATTCTCGGCTGTTCTGTGGTTGCATTTTCGCCAAAATGCTCGATATCAGCTGCGATACCCGCGTTGCCAATTGCTTCACAACTCGATACATCAGCGCCCTCTACTGGTATCTGGTTGGCACTACTTTCATCGCTGCTATCTTCGCTATCAGCGTTGCCACCCTCGATAGCAATAGCGTTGCCACTGACGCTACTGCTAATGCCGCTACCTCCAACGCCGCTCCCGCGCTTTTGCTGCATTTGCCGCCACTCGCCTATCATTTTCTTGTTTGCCTCGTTTTCAGCTTGTAGCTGCTGAATCACTTGCAGTAATTTATTCTCCCTCTCCTGCTGAGTTGATACTCTACTCTCCGCTGGCGCCACCGTTGCCATCAACATTGTCCATTTCCATTACAGGCAAGTTGAGTTGAACCTCTGCAGCATCTTCGGGCTCCTCGTCGGTGTCCAGCTCCGGTGCACATCCACGTCGATCAGGCGAAACTTGGTTCAATCGTGCAACCAATTCCGCTTTCGTGCCTTTTGTTGGTAACTTCAACATTGCCAGCCAATTTTTTAATTGAACCACTTTAAAATTGTTTATATTTATGTCATTCATGGCGAAAAAAAAGATTCAATCCCACTTCTGATTTGTAAGATGCCGATATTCTTAAAGTGTTCTTTATTTTCACTCATTCGCTCGACTCGTTTCGTTTTATACCGAATATCGACTAACTCTCACATGCATCGCTTCATGTTAAAGTACCTTATCATGTTACAGCCACAGACAGTGTTGCACTTAACAGTTAATATCGATTGTACAGCTTACATCTTACAGAATAATACAGAGTTGCACTTAACAACTAGATCAAAGGTATTCCTCCTACTACATATTTTAAAAACTTACAATGCTGCACAGCAGGGGCATACATCTAGGGTCATCCTTCTTTCCAGGGGCATCCTTCTGTTTTGGGGTCATCCTTCCTTCATTGGGCATACATCTAGGGTCATCCTTCGATGATATTTAATTCTGTATGCGGGTAGCCAGTGCAATGGATACCTACAGTTTGACTGAAAAATTAAATAAATTAAAATTTTTGTATAATTAAAATCATTTTATTCTTACCATGATTATGTAGGCACCAGGTCAAATGATGGCCAACCCATTTGAGAACCACGCTTTATTGGGCAAGACCTACACAAATTAAGATTTAATTTATCAATTATTTATTACTTTTTGCTATTTAATATGTAAACTTACCAAATATATCGGAGTGGCATGACTTGTTTGGCCAACTCTTCGGATACCAATACTGCAAACATCTGTGCCCGGCCTTTAAATAAAAATAAAAATAAAAAATAAAATTAATGAAAATATATATATATATTTTTATAAGTGTATCTTCAATTTGCCAACTTACCTATATAATTACTGTTGCAAAATTTTCAGCTTTTTCGCCATGGGCCCACGATGCTTGTTTGTCCTATCCAATAGCTTTTTCGCAAACAGCCACTTCGCTTTTTTTCTGGCTAATATAACTAATAATTTTTAAAGCAATTCTAAGCGGTGGATATTGCAGCTGTTTGTTTTATCGAACCAAGTTGGGTAAAGCATATTGGTTCGGCGAAGACCTTCCTCACTAATAGTCTTGCACAGGTTTCTTGAGTGCGGTGACCTATCGAAAACTTCGGCAAAGGAGTCATAATGCAAGTTGCATACGAGAAAGTAGTCGTCAGATGGATTTGTAAGGCACATTTTGTCTTTAGCGAAATTTCGTGCCTTAATCAAATCATCGTAATTCTCGCTTGCTAATGAGTCCACATGGTTGAGGGCTATATCGCATTTTTCGCAATTGAATTTCTTCTTAGCATCCAAGTAGCCGTCAAAGTATCTACGCGACACAAGTTCCCCAATAGATACTTGAGGCGTACATGGTGCTACTTCCTCACCATTCAGATTGATGTCAATGCGAGATTGTTAAATAGCGGGTAATGCGACGCCGTCAACATTCGCATCTATAGGATTATTGTAGTCGCAAAACAAATCCATATGCAAATCATCATCATCATCTGCACAATTGGCATTAGACAAGTATGATGTTGTGATTATCTTCATGGACATCAATCTGGCCGTTAAGTACTGCATTTCTAGTACTGAGGGATTTGTGTTGTTCCCCAGCTTCGATCGCAAAGCTGCAAAGAAGTTTTCAAGACTACCTTGATTAAATCTTGTTGTGTGGATATACTCGATAGTTTGGTCACCGAAAAGCTCGTCCGCAACGCTGATAATATTGACAAGAGTCATTAGCAAACCTGCATGGCAGTGGTTCATAGAGAATAGCTTTATGTTCTTAATGTAAGTTTGGAACTCAAGCAGTTTGTTCCTGTTTGCTAATTTGTAGGGGTTTTTACAACCACGTTTATATGACCTGCAGTTCAGCATATTAAATCCGTCATTAAGAGCTATGATGAAATCTGCAGTGGCCAATGCAATATCCATATTGTGGGTGGAAAACAGTTTTTTTTTATGTCAAACCTTAATTGCATTTCCTACTGACCTTGACAATACTTGGATAGCATATTTAACACACATTTTTTCGTGAAATATTGCTCGTATATGTTTCTCCGTTCGTTTTGGAACCATACGAGTTGTTGTGCTCTTTGTGTCAATCTCGTAGAACTCAGCAATAACACTCCAGCTTGCGAGGCCGCTAGGAGTTTTCATATTTTTGGACAAGAAACAGTTCCTTATGCTTTTGAACATGTGTACATAGTCATACATCAGGTAAATTTTATTGCCGTTGGAGTCGCACATGACCAAACCGCCAAGTCAGTTATAGACGGATTTGTTGACTAAACTCTGATCGCATATTACGGCTTTTACTTTTAGACCCAGTTTGCTTAGGATATCCACATAATCCATTAAGCAATGCATCGTGGTGTCCACAACCGTTTTCAAACTACCTATGCTAGTAGAAAAATGCGTATTTCCAAGGCTGAATAAGGCCTTTGACTTGGAAAAATAGAAAAGAGTTCGCAATGTCTAGCTCGCGCTTGTCGTTGCCACAATCAACGAAGCCGTATATTTGGTCTGTTGTGCTGTTGTATTCGAGCTCAGAACGTCCGTGCATTTCGTCCAATACAATTACACAATTACGTTCGCTCTGAGACATCTGTTGCACATGTTTTGCAATTTTTTCACTTATTCTTATTGGTCTCCAGTTCAATAAAGCTCTAGGACTTGGCAGATTAAAAGATAGGGCATCGCGCATAAATTTGTAGCCTTTTGATGATCTATAATTGATGTTCATCAGAAAGTTTTTCTGCACATCACTGAAAGTTCTTGAGTGGCACTCTTTCAGGAGGAGTGATGCAAAAAACTGTGATGCGTCGTTAACTGCGCTGGGAACTGTGATTGAGTTATTTGCAACATCAATGCACCGCAGTGACCAATCAAAGCAAAGCCGCCTTATCTTCTTTTATTTTTGAATGCTCAGCCAATAAAGTTTTTTACTTGGCTTGCATTCCAAAATATTCTTTCCGCCAATAAGTCTCGTTGTGGCAATACACTTCGCAACGAGGGCATACTTCTTCTTCTTTTGGCTCATTTTCATTTTGGGGCTTGCTTGTAACGTGGTTCTCAATTATTTGAATATTGTCATCTTCGGGTGTTTCATTTTCCAGACCCATTATCTGATGGACATTTCTTTTTATACTTTGATACCGAAGGTCTCATAGTATATTGGTTTTGTGTAATGTCCGTCATGGTGTCTGTCTGTCCGTCTGTCCGTCCGTCCGTATGAACGCAACTTTTTTCGACACCCGTAAAGCTAGAGACTTGAAACTTTGCAATTATGTTTATCTATAGACGGTACAGATAAAGTGTCAAGATTGGGTTGCCACGCCTACTAGGAGGCTGGGAAATCGATAAATTCGATAACTGAAAACCGATAAAACCAAATATTTCTCACATTCTTACAGCTAGAGTTACCAAATTTTGCAAGCAGATAGCTAGTCATGTCCCTGAAAAAACTGCATCAAAATTTTGGATGCCACGCCCACTCCTTCCGCCCCCATCATCCCTGCTCCTTGAAATTGGAAACACCTATAGTTTTTACATTTTTTGGGCTAGAGCCACCAAATTTTGTGTCAAGATAGATATTGAAGTTCCCCAAAAATATGCATCAAAATTTTGGATGCCACTCCCCTAATTCCGCCCCCATCCCCCCCTTCTCCATGAAATTGGAAACGCCTATAGTTTTCACATTTTTTGGGCTAGAGCCACCAAGTTTTGTGTCAAGATAGGTATTGACGTTCCCCATCAAAACTTGGATGTCACGCCCCTAATTCCGCCCCCATCCCCCCTTCTCCATGAAATTGGAAACGCCTATAGTTTTCACATTTTTTGGGCTAGAGCCACCAAATTTTGTGTCAAGATAGGTACTGACGTTCCCCATCAAAACTTGGATGCCACGCCCCCTGATTCCGCCCCCATCCCGCCTTCACCAAGAAATTGGAAACGACTATAGTTTTCACATTTTTTGGGCTAGAGCCACCAATTTTTTTAGTGAAGATAGATATTGACGTTCCCCAAAAAAATGCATCAAAATTTTGGATGCCACGCCCACACCTTAAGCCCCCCCACCCCCCGCCGATGTTAAAACGGTCATGCGTGTATCTTCCACATTTTTTGAACTAGAGTCACCAAATTTGGTAGGAAGATATATGGTGACATCTACAAAAGATCTGCATCAAAAATTATGATGCCACGCCCACATCTGCCGCCCACCATTTAAAATCGGAAATTTCGATATCTCTTACAGTTTTTAAGCTAGAGCCCCTAAATTCGGTAGAAAGATAGATGGCAACATCTACCAAAGATCTGCATCAAAATTTTGGATGCCACGCCCACCCAAGCCACCCGCCTTATAAAATTGGAATCGGCTATATATCTAACAGTTTTCGCGCTAGTGCCACCAAACTTGGTATGAATATAGATGGTGACAGTTAAAAACATTTGATTTAAAAATTTGGATGTCACACCCACCTTTCAAATTTTGAAGTTTAGTTATCTTCCACAGTTTTTGACCTAAAGTCACAAAATTTGGTAGCATGATAGCTGGCGATGTTTACCACCCGGCCCACTCCTTTGCAAGCAGACTCCTTACCATCCGTTCTTTTACTGGTATCAAAGTATTCCTCAGTCGGTTGCGTCCGACTGCAACGTTTTTACTTTCTAGTTTCTTTGAATGTAAGTCCGATGGGTGGAAATGTTTGTTGCATATGAAAAGCCGGCTGTTATTCTTTAATGTAGGTTTTATATGACAAATATTCATCCACTCTGTTCTTTGCGTTTCATCTTTTGGAAACTTATGCAGCACAGAAGGTGGATTGCTCATATTGCAGTTTATTATACAGCAATATCTAGTGCAAATGCCTGTTTTAAGATAACTTGCATGCATTGGTTTGTCTGCGTGACCTACAAAGCAATTTTGTAAAATAAATTTTCAGTTATTAATAAAACTAAACTTCTATATTCTGTATTTTTGGTGTTTCTCAACGATTTCGATGAAATTTTCTCAGATTTATATTATTTTGTATCAAGCTTCTGAATCGTGTTAGACATTTTCGATATTCAATATTTTTATGTTATCGATCACATGTGTTTATCGGAAAAGAAAATAATTATCGAATATCGGAAACAAACTTTTACTGCCTAGTACTTAGATGAGCTTATGTTTCAAATCTGGAGTCTCTAGCTCTTATAGTCTCTGAGATCAACGCACTCATACAGACGGACAAACGAACAGACAGACAGGCACACAGAAACACTGACAGACAAACGGACAGACGGACACACAGACACACTAACAGACAAACAGACAGACGGACACACAGACACACTGACAGACAAACAGACAGACAGACAGAAGAACATGGCTATATCGACTCGGCTGTTGATGCTGATCAAGATTATGGGGTCGGATATGCTTCCTACTGCCTGTTACACACATTTACACAAAACGATTATACCCTTTTTACCCACTTTATGGGTTCGGGGTATAAAAAATTCTGGGAGCCCTCCAAAAAAACACAATAAATTGACATTTACCTAATTTAAGTGTGGGCACAGCTCCATACTTAAGGTTCCGGATGCCTTTGCATTCCTCCTCAAAATGCAGGTTGCACACTCTAGTGGACGGATTTATACCAAAAACATCAAGTTTAAGGTTCTCGCACCACTCCAAATCTAAGTCGTTTGGAACGCTGAAAAATTTGCTGCCGCCAACGCAGCTTTGTACGACGCACTTGAAACGCACTCGTTTGCACTTATTTTCCATTGGATTTAAAAATTTAAAGTTAATAAAATAATAAGAATAATAAATGATTTGTGGGGTTTTAGTTTTAATAAAAACTGATTTTAATCGCACTTTTATAAAATCGCTTTAGATATCAACTTATCGCTTCAATCGTCAGCACAAAAGTAACAAAAAAGCATTAAAAGCGCGCAATTTTTTGGTTTATTTTCCCTTTATGCACTTATTCTAACGCTCGTAAACTTTTGTTTTTGATTTGATTTCCTTTTGTGTTTCATTACATCGAACACAATATAAGACCAACCTCAAGTCATCAACCTGCAAGAGCGGTCGTGGCGCAGTTAGCTAGGTGCTTGTTTGTAAAATGTGACCCAAGTTCAACCCCCAGCCAAATTAATCAAACTTTTTTTTATTCAGATTTAAAATACCCTACGTCACAATAATTAGTTATTGTCTATAAAACCACAAATATAAGGTTAGTATAGAAAGATAAGTATTTGAAAGCATAGTACGTCTTTTGAATGTTATTTTAAATTTCACAATAAGATATATAAATTACATTTAATAAGTTATAGGTGCCCTTCCTAATGGCCAAAACACATTTTAAAAATAGCATAATTAAGTATATTGCGTTTAAGTTTAAATAAAGTCAAACAACCCTTCCTTGCTAGGGTAGCAGCAACCAGATTCAAGCAAAAGTCTAAAATTGAAAAACTCAATTTCTGTGACAACAACAAGAGAAATTAAAAAAGGCAACAACCAATCTTTGTCTCAATTTTCCCCTGCTGGCACTCCCACCGTGCAGAATGTTAGCTAACTGTACAGAGCACTGCTTATTTCCAGTCGTAGACGAATAAATGTAAGCAGACTGGTAACCAGAATTGTTCATGTTAAGGTCCTGTAAACAAAAACGCAAGACCCAAACGCTTGTTCCCCTTCAACGAAACTTTTCTGGTTTCGTTTTGACTTTGGCTTCGTTGTTTATTTTTCGTTCGTGTTTGTGTATTGTTCTGCGCAAACACACGGCACAGAGTATATGTATGTATGTATTGACGCTCACAGCGTCAATGAACAGCGAATATTGCATTGAAGTGTATTGCATTAAAATTAATGAAATAAATTGCATAATGAAATTAATTTTATGTTTATTGGAATAAGTTGTGTATTTTAACATGCATTAAAGCAAATTAAAGTATAGTTTATTTTTACTAAAACGATAATTTGGCGGCGACAAAGCAATTATTTTTTACTTGGTTAAATGTTTTGCTTTGCTGTCTGCATTTCTTTGACCTCGGGTTCAACACCGCGTTCCGACATTTTTTATAATATATATATACATATATATATATATGTATATCTTTTTTTCTGACTTTTAAGTTTTACTAGAAAAAGAATGTAATGAAAATTCTCATGTTTCGCACTTGTTTGCACTTAGTTTCCATGTTTATATGGATTAAACAATTTAAAGTTAGTAAAAAAATTAATATAAATATTATCTATAGGGTTTTAGTTTTAAGAAAAACTTATTTAAGAGCACTTTTGTGGAATCGCTTTAGATATCAACTTATCGCTTCAATCTTCAGCACAAAAGTAACAAAAAAGCATTATGCACTTATTCTAACGCGCGTAAACTTTTGTTTTTGATTAGATTTCCTTTTTTGTGTCAAATTACATCGAACACAAAATAACACCAACCTCAAGTCATCCACCTGCAAGAGCGCTCGTGGCGCAGTGGGCTAGATGCTTGTTTGTAAAAATGTTTATGACCCGAGTTCAACCCCCAGCCAAATTAATCAAATATTATTATAATTATTTATTTTAAAATAAAAACGGCGTCTGACTTTCAAAGCGTAGTCTGGCCCGTCTTTGTGAGTATGCATGGTGTTGTGGACACCTAGGCGAAGAAAACGCACGAAACGTAACCACCCTGCAGTTCGTTTCAGATATGAAAGAGATGTGAAACATACATGATCTGATCATGACGATGCATGAACTCTTAAATGCAACTACACGCGTTTTAGGCATGAATTCAACAAGGGGATGTCCTAGGGCCTCATGCATGCACATGCGCATGAAATAAGAAGCGAAGCGTTCATGCATGCACATGCGCATGACAAGAGAAGCGAAGCGGGATTCCTAAGCGCACTCAGATAAAATATAAATTCAACTATTTTCGGGTATAATTTTATCTAAAACATGAATATGGTAAACAATAAATAATAAAAAAAAATATAAGATTCGATTATAATCGAATAATTATTGTTCATATTAATTTTGATGAAATTTCATTTTAACATCTCGGATAACTGAAAAACCTACTTGCACTTTTGATTTTAATACACTCGCATGCGTCTACTAGAAATGTTAGAATTATAATTAATATTATTAAAATTGCTAGAAAGGTTAAAATTAGTTTATATCAAAACTCACCGAATACGAAATATGATAGCCTGCGCCGCCGGGATTCGAACCTGCACCTCCCGTTTACTTAGCGGATGCCCTTACCATTGCGCTGTTGCCGAACATATTTCGTATGCAGTTAGCTTTGACTTAAAACGAACGAAAAATGCCTGCTCTTTGACTTGAAGTGCTAGAATTAAATATAACTGTTCTTTTTCTCTCCTTTGCTCTCTTGAACACGCTCTCACTTAATTTAGGTAAGGCTCGTGTTTGTAGCAGTTGCTGACATTTAAAAATGCACAGGTTTAATATGCCCTATGTCATAATAATAAGTTATTGTCTATAAAACCACAAATATAAGCTTAGTATATAAAGATAAGTATTTGAAAGCATAGAACATTTTTTAAATGTTATTTTAAATTTCACATTAAGATACATAAATTACATTTAATTAGTTATAAGTGCCCTTCTTTATGGTCAAAACACATAATAAAAATATCATAATTAAGTATATTGCGTTCATCTATCTAATAACGCAAAGTTTAAATAAAGTCAAACTACCCTTCCTTGCTAGGGTAGCAGCAACCAGATTCAAGCAAAAGTCTAAAATTGAAAAACTCAATTTCTGCGACAACAACAAGAGAAATTAAGGACGGCAACAAGTAATCTTTGTCTCGCGCATCGCACACTTTGCAATCAAAACAAAAACCTAAACAATAATGGCCGCTTTAATTTTAGTGGTACTTCTCTATGCACCAGTTGGTTGTCGCCGAGTATGCTGGGGAAATCGACGAATCAACTGAACGAAGAAGCGCTCCGACCACGAAGAATGTTAGTTAACATAACAGAGCAGTGCTTATTTCCAGTCTTGTTACATTTATTCGTCTATGATTTCCAGTCTTGTTATTTAATTGGTCTATGGCAAAATGGTACCTGCGAACTTGCAAAAAAAAATACACTGAACACAATCATGACAACGAGGAAAAGGCTTATTTAGAAATTAAGGCTCTTAATGACATGAAACAGAGATGTGCTAGTTTTGGAGGCGTCCTGGGAGCAGCAAACAACGCGATAAGCTGCATACGCTCAGCTTACCGTAATACCTGCGAAAACTCAGTATTAAAATTCTTTAGCAGTTGTGTTTGTGTTATATTATAAATAATGAATTATTTTATAGCTTCTAGGAGGAGACGAAGAACATTGAGTTTGCAAAAATACGACAAGGCTAACATTATATTGTATGCGAAACAATTATAACTTCGCCCGAATGTCCCTTAAGAGTCATATGGGCTTTCAACTTGGAATCTGTTTGGACATCGTTTGGGCTGACAAAGGATACTGCAAATCCACTGCCATTTTACACGGACTGCATTTGTGAAGACGAAAAATATGCTTTTTGTATATTTTCGTCGACAAAAACCATAAATGAAATTAAGGAAAATATACCACCGCCGAATAGAAAATATTTAATGGACGGAACTTTCAAAATTGTACCCAAAGGTTGCTTTACACAGCTCTTAGTCGAATACATTCAATATTTTGACGAGGTAATTAAAATTTGATATTTAAATCGTGTTAATCTTAGCTCCGCAGGCGAAAATTTTCATTATTTCTTAACGTTATAAATACAGTTCACTCGCGATAACGTTAACTACATATTATGTCTTAAGAAAATCGGTAATCTTTTTCTGCTGCTTTTTCTTATTCAATAACTGGAAAACTGCTTTCTCCCTTAGGCGGCTAAGAGCATATAAGTCACCTTGACTGACACATTCATCTTCAGCACATTCCAATGCTTTATTAAAGCTTAAGATTGCCTCACTAGTGCCAATTCTCTTAATATGGACCTTAACACTCATCTGTCCCTAAGAAAAAATAACAAATCAGTCCCTGGTGTGTCAATTTGACACAATCAAAAAAAATGTAAGGAAAAATATTTTTAAAATTGAAAATATTTATATATATAACAAAATTAAATAATAAAAACAAATATATCTATGAATCGCATGTTTCGCATAGAACAAAGCGATGCTGCGGGCAAACTTTTTTCATGCACCTATCGCATTCGACAGAGTGGATGTTTGCATTCTTTGCCTGTGGGCATATGTGGCACCTTGCGCGCTTCCCAGTTGGAGTGTGGTGCATCAAGCGACTGTTCGCAGATGCATCAGCTTCGGTTTGGACTAGCTGCTCGCCGTCCTGAATCCCACGGACTACCGACAACGCTCTCTCGCCTCGTGGTGCTCGTTCCCGGTAGTCGATATGCGGCGTGACTAGGGAGTACCCGAGCTCAATCAAAAAAAGGCGGCGACGGATGTTTTTTTTGGCCAAATTCCAGTTTGGATTCAATTCCGTGAATAAAATTAACGCATTCAACCCAGATATATCTAGAATATTGCAAAATACTGCTACAGGCCATCTGTTGACTTTGCGTTTGCAGCGATAAGTGCCTACCATCTCATCCACAATGTCGACGCCGCATTTCGTTCTATTATAAAAATTTATAGTTTCCGGCTTTTTTTAACGTCTTTCTCTTCTATTTGTGTCGATAGATGCATTGTGCTGAGCAACGTAACGAAACGACGTCTCTTCGTTACGTACGAAACCACTGTCGAGTTCAGCACGTGATCGAACACAAATTGAGAATGGTACAGTGGTTTGTTCTTCATGTCCAGTACCAGAGGTGGCAGCTCCTTTCTATTTTTACGAATAGTGCCAACGGTTGTCATTTGTCTCTGCTTCAATTTTACCGCAAAAGCGTGGGATGTGAAGAAATTGTCGGTAGTAACGTTTCTTCCGTTGAGTCCCTCTGTAAGCTGCAATACAACCCGTTCTGCCAGGTTTACTTCGGGTGCACAGTTGCTGTTACGACCAATGTAAACATCAACAGCATACACGTAAAATGTTGATGCATCACACAGAATCCAGTGTTTGATATTTGATATTTGCAGGGTTTCGACGGGATATACTGCGTAAAAGGACATCGACCACGGTATGGTAGCAACTGCTCGTCGACGGTTACATTTTTGCCAGGAAGATAGCACAATTTGTGTCGATATGCCCATTTATCAAAAATTGCTCAAACTGGAGCGAATTTGTCTCGAAAACGGAAGTGTGCTCTCTCTTCCCGATCGTCGAACCGCAAACACCGAGTGATCTGCTTATAACGCTTGAGCGACATTGTTGCTGCAAATATCGGTCGTCCACTTTTTAGATTCCACAGCTCAGTGATGCATTCACCATGCGACCGATACACTCCTGCAAGCAGCAAAACTCAATAATATGCTCGCATAGTACAGATGTCGACATTCTTCCATTCACTTCCACATGTCCGTATGCCGTACAAATTGGTCATGTCGACAATGGTCTGCTCCATGGGTTCGAGAAATAAGAGCATTGCAGAGAGCTTATCAACACAGCGTGATGCTGCGAACACTGTGGCACCTGACGACGGAAATTAGATGAATAATAAATACCCTGTTGAATACTAAGCTTACGACGCAAATTATTTGTACCTGAGCTTACACGCAGGTTACAAATAGCTTGTCGTATAGTATTCGGTTGGTCCAGCGAGTACTCAATTTTTTTGTCTGTTGACAAAAATGCTAAGCTCGGCTCTGCAACCAATTCTCGTCTCACCTCCTCGCATAAAAAGTCGGTATCGCTATCAGTTTCAGTTTCCACATCAGTCTCATTTTCATTTGGCTCGTAGTCGCTGTCATCGTCATCTGATTCAAACGGATCCATCTGCTCGTACTCCTCGTCGCTCATCACTATATTTCCCGATGCAGACGCCATATTCTTGGTTTTTGATATCCTGGTATATTTTTTGTAGGTCCTCTATAGGTTCAAGCTTGAACCAGTTGTGAATTACAAGAAAAAAACCCATGCCTACTATTTTGGTAGTACATAAAAGGTAACAGGCAATAAGGAAAAACCAAAGTGCCCGTAATTTTCCCATATGTGTCAAATTGACACGCCAGGGACTCTTTTGTAACTTCTTCATTTGCAACGAAAATAACAATGGAAATATATTTAAATTATGATTTTCTGAAAATTCGTCAAAATTCGTTCAGTGAGCCAAAATTTTATTTACATTCGATAAGTAGAAAAGCCGCAAAAGCATTTTGAATCTCAAAATTGTGTCAAATTGACACAAGGGACAGATGCGTGTTAATAATAGAGTCATTACTCTCAGTTGATTGTTCCCATTCAATTTCGTCGTTCTCAGCTGTGTCATCTGTATCATGATCTTCATTCCAATCTTGAACATTTGATAATGTGCACTCAACCTTAAAACAAAAGATTTAAACAGATTTGGCATTGAAAAAGCCCCTTAACTATGTACGTCTGAGCACATGAACAAACCTGAGGATTCAAGCTGGGAAGCAGATCAAGATGATTAATGGAGTATCATCTTCATTTACCACAATATTCAAAATGTTTTTCCAGCACTTAGCTAGAGTCTCTGTGAGTACTTTATTCCATGTGGCTTCCAAAATGGTAATAACATTGTTTAGTGTTAGGTGCTTCATGAATAATAGCAAATCAGTCTGTTGAGCCGCTATAGAAGCTAAAAGACTGTTCCTGTTGTACAATTTAGTAATTTTTATCGCGTTTTGGTCCATGGGTTTTATTAGAGGAGTCACGTTTGGCGGCAAAAACATGGCCATTATGTTCCCATCTTCCGTTCTTAATTCCAATTTCCTTCGATGGGATGGAGCGTTGTCTATTAACAGAAGCGCCTTCGTTGGCAACCCTTTGTTTTTGAGAAACGCTTTAACCTATGCATGGAGCGTAAATTAGCCACATTTATAATTTAACGGGGAAATCTAAAGTATTTACCTGCGGCACAAATGATTGATGAAACCAATCCTTAAATATAGCACAAGTCATCCAGGCAGTTTTGAAACTTTTGTAGTCAGTACGGCAATTAAAATTCTGAAAGCAGCGTGGTTTCTTTGCCTTTCCAATTACCAATAGCTTCAGCCTATGCTATCCCGATGCGTTTGCGCAACACAAGAAAGTGATTCGCTGCTTTTCTGTATTTACGCCTGGAGCAATTTTATCCAACGATGACACATAAGTTTTTTCTGGTAAAAGTTTCCAAAACAGTCCAGACTCATCAGCATTACACAACTGATCATTGCACAGTCCCAATTCATCAATTTTAGTTTTAAGCTTTAACTTAAATGGGTGCACCAACTGCGGCTGCGTAGAAAGCTTTTCTCCAGATATTTTAAGGAGACGAACGCCGTATCTTTTCTTAAAACACTGCAGCCATCCATCCCTAGAAATAAATCCCCTTTCGTTTTCATTAATGTTTGCGTGTAGTTATTTAGCCTTTTCCTTCAACATTAATCCACTTACAGGCCAGTTTTGATTTCGCATTCGGACAAACCAACGGTACAGACATTTTTTTCATTTTAGGCAGATCTGACTTCCTCATCGTTTTCCTTTTTCTGGGTCCAGAAAATGTGTTATTGACACACTTGATAATTTCAGGTCTTTTTTTTTATACCGCATATTGTTGATTTAGCGACATTATATTGTTTTGCAACGCTTGTCACACTTGCTCCCATTCGCAGATTTTCAAAAATCTTTTTCTTTTCTTTAAGCTGAAACAATTCGCTTTTTTGGAACACATTTTGCTGCAAGAATTCCAGATAGCGACAGTGTGTACCCGGTATAATACGTCATTGGTTTCAGAGTTGCCACCGAATAACGTTTTTGTTATAAAAATGCAGGCCACACAAATTATAAACAAAATGAGTAAATTTTATGTTGTTTGGTAACCCTTAAGAAAACACTAAATGAAGTGCACAGTGGGCGGTTGCAGCCAAAGACAAAAAAAAAGTGTAAATAATTTGTAATTGAATTAGGACATGGAATGTTGTATTTGGGTATTGGTTGCTATATTTGATGTAAATAACAATAGCTAAGACTTTTATGAGAAAATTCATTAACTAAGTACTGTCCCACTGTCGCACGGTTTGCACATTTTTTAAATGCCGTTGCTTTTAAATTTTTAGCCAATGGAGTCAGGCGAACAATGCCGTCAGTGTCCGAAACCACCGTTTTGAGCTCGGGATGTCGCAATCTGGTCTCTATCATCATGCACGCACGTCTAAATAGGGGATTCCCAAAACTAGAAACTCACCGTATTTACGCATTGCCAACATAAACACGTTGAATTACTTACTGTTCACATTTTAGGGCTTTCTCACTTTGTTCACCATTTAGAGTAGTCAATGCAAAATAAAATCTGTTCACATTAAGCGGTGTTCACCTAATAGAGTGTTCACGGTTTCGCGAGTGCACTGTAGATTTTTTTGTATACAAATTTTCATTATTTCTGAACGTTATAAATAGTTTATTTTACTAAAAATCTAAATTTCATTAAAATGTAATATGTATATATTTCAATTGTGTCAAGTTTAGCGCCGCAGGCGAAAATTGCACAAAACCAAAATACTATGAGACCTTCGGTATCAAAGTATCAAAATACGATTCTTAATTCATTTTTAAATGGTGTGCGCTGCGTATGGAATAAATATTGTAAGGACGGTTGTTCCACAGTCGAACAGCAAAGATAAAAAACTGCCTATGAGAACAAGCTTGTTTGGTTCCTAAGCAAACCAGGTTATTCACACTTTGGGACGATGTAAACTTTATGTTGTCATATAAATACTCATGTTCTTGTGTATATATAATTTTGTGGAAAAAGAGAAGAATTCTAAAATTAATTAAAGACGTTAGATTCAGACCAAACACTTATCGAACTACATTATTGTACGCTTCCCCTAACTTTCTTAGGCTTGCAGCTTCGCATTTCCCAAAAATTTCAATGCCATATAAACGCTTTGGCAATAGTGCTGATTTGCTGATCAACATTCTTATATTAAGGGGTAAGTATTTCTGGGTGAGCCATAGTTGCCTTAAAACGCCGCAAGTTTTTCCCACAGCTTTATTCACCTGGCTTTTCCATGATAATGTCCTGTTCAGGGTAATCCCTAAGCTCTCAGCTTTATCTACAAAATGAATTATTGTGTTATCTATATGCAGCTTAGGAAAGTTGTCAGTATTTAGGTACTTTTTATAAATTACAATACATTCGGCCTTAGACGGGTTAATACACAAACAATTAACATTGACCCTTTGACTAACACGCAACAAGTCTACATTACATAACTGGACACCATCAGCATACAAATGAATGTTACATTTAGACAAAACACTGAGTAAATCATTAAGATAGATACTAAAAAGAAGTGGACCTAATATTGATCCTTGAGGGACCCCACAAGAGACAAAGGTCGGACTTTTTAGAAGGAATAACAACGGCTTGTCTGCGATTATTTAAGAAAGAGGACAAAAGTTTAGTAGCAGTTTGGCTAAAATTATACAAACGGGGGTGGGCCAGAAATCTCTGGAGATTTTGGCTCGAGCTGGTTTTCAAATCTCTAAAAAAAAAACCGTCGGAGATTTCATTTTTCGGTAAAATGTTTCGGAGCAAATACGTAAAACGAAAATGGCCAAAAAGAGTTGCTACCTTTCAAAAATGAAAATTGCTTAAAATGTATTTGCTATTTTTGTCTTTGTTTTCAAGGTTGGCCTCATGGCATTAGTGTTATATTTAATAAATGGTTAAATAAAAATATGTTAGGTCTTATCTCTTGTAGTTCTTATACAAAACAAATATTTAATATTTTGTCCGCCAAGTAAATCATGTTGCTTGACAGCCCTGCCGTGATATCTTGCTTGAACAGCTGTACTACGTACTTCGTAAATGGCGAATCTGGTTTTGTTTACATTTTAAAAGTGCAAAAGGTGAACGGTGATTTCCCCTATGGACCAATAATAAAATAAATGTAAAACAAATAACTAAATGAAATTTTAATTTAACCTACATTTTGGCTGCTCAATGACTTTCCATAAATTAAGTTCTTCTTCTTACTGTAGACATTTACACACCTAACAAACACCGCCACCTCATAAAAAAAAGGTTTGCTGCAATAACTTAGTTAAATTTACAACAAACTGTACACTGCTCAACCATGCAATTTTGTTACCTTAAAGTACGATTTTTTATGTTTATTTGTCACAAAAAAGTGTCTTTAAAATTGATCTATTAAAGACTCCGAATAATAGTTATTGTTAACCAAACAATGTGGCAGCTCCTTTGTTAGGGACGGTTTTGCACGCTTACACAGAACGGCAAATAGTCTTAGAGATTTGTTAAAGATTAATTAATATCAAAAATCATGAATTAAAAAATGTATTAAATTCAAATGTATGTGCAATATGCAACTAAGCTTAAAATTACCTTTTGAAAAAGTAACAGTTGTTATGCATTAGACATTTAATATTGCTTAAATTAACCAAATCTCGGGCCAAATTTGTTGAGGTTTCAAAATCATCTCGAACACTTAAAACCAGCTCGAGGTTGGTTTTAGGTTGAAATCGGGTTGGTTTTGATGGCTGGCACACCCCTGATAGTGTTGAGCTTTGCCAGTAGAATGTCGTGGTTAACCGTGTCAAAAGCTTTACTAAAATCAAGAAGCGTTCACAATGACTGTTATCAATCTGTGATCTTATACCTTCGACCACTTTGATTATCGGCGTAGCCGGATTCTGTATCATTTAACAGTCGATGTACTGTGAGGAACTTGTTTATTTGTGAGGCCAATAGATGTTCAAAAATTTTGGATATATAAGTCAAAATCGAGATTGGCCTAAACTCATAATTTAATTTTGAAATTGGCAGTACCTTATCAATTTTTCAAAATAAGTGAATAATGCGCTTGAAAATTTTAATTTTATAATTTTATGTACATGTATCACTTCGCACAGTGAACAATTTTTATACTTTGATACTGAAAGTGGGTGCTGGAAATAAGGCCCCAATGAAATAGGGCCCCAAAAGGTAAAATGAAATAAGGCCCCATGGAGATGAAATAAGGCCCCAAAAAAAAATTAAATAATGCCCCAAATTTTGGGGTGTTATTTCAAATTAAATTTGAAATTTTTGTAAAGTTTGTTTATTGTTCTATTCATTTTAATGCATATGAATGTTGTTTTTTTTTTAAAGAAAAACTTGCATTGAGGTTTCTACAGGCTTTCTGCAATAAGGGCAGTTATAACATTCTAAATTATTTGCTATTGCATCTGCTTGCAGCTTTAAATTGCACTCTGCACAAGTTTTTAAATGTTTGCATGGCAAAAATAAAATATTTGGAGCCGCGGCCATGCAAATAATGCAATTGCGATCGTCTGCTTTGGGCATCGAATTGTTTATGGGGTCTTCATCATCTGAATGCTCTTCATTAGACTCAACATCTTCTTCTTCAATAAAAATATTTTATATATAATAACGTCGAAATACATACCCACATCCGACATTTTTTACTCTGGGAAACACATTTCGGATGGTTTTGTGAAAACAGTGCAACGCACTCAGACAGCATCAGCTGCTGCCCTAAACATCCTCCCCCCCCTTGAAAAACCCAGGGCTTTCAATAGGATCATTAACGGGAAGAATGACCAACTTGTTGACAGCTTGACGTGTTGTTCCAGTGGGCGTGCGCAGGACAGTGACGCGTACAACGCCATCATCTCTGTGGATGGTCTCTTCAACGCGAGCTAGGGGCCACTTTAATGGGGGGAGATTTTCGTCCTTGATACAAGCGAGATCGTTCACCTTGAGAGGGGTCTGATACGTCCTCCACTTTATACGCTGCTGAAGAAGAGAGAGGTACTCCTCCTTCCATCTGTTCCAGAAGAGCTGCTGGATGAAAGTAGCATGCTGCCAGCGATCGAGACGGCTGCAGTTCAGAGATGCAAGATCTGGCTCAGGGAGTGCAACGAGTGGTCTACCAATAAGAAAGTGACCAGGTGTCAAAACATCGAGGTCTGCGGGATTTTCTGAAAGCGATACAAGAGGACGTGAATTTATTATTGCTTGAATTTGGCACACCAAGGTGCGCAATTCATCGAATCAAAGAATCGAAGACCCCATTGACCGATATAAATGATGCTTGGCCAGCTAAACTGCGGCCTCCCATAGGCCGCCGAAGTGGGGCGATCGAGGAGGTATACATTTCCAGTCGAATCCATTGCTCAAGCAGTAGGTATGAACTGACTCAAGATGCTTTCCGTTTAAGAACAAATTCCGCAGCTCCAGTAACTCATTTTTTCCACCAACGAAATTCGTCGCATTGTCAGACCAGATGCAGTTGGGTATGCCGCGAGTAGCCACGAATCGCTTAAGAGCGCTTAGGAAACCATCGGTAGAGAGATCCTTGACAAGCTCTAACCAAACGGCCTTGGTGGCGAAGCAAACAAAAACGCATATGTAGCACTTGTAAGGAGCTTTATTGCGAACCTCAGGCCTGTAATAAAAAGGGCCGCAGTAATCAACTCCTGTGATCGTAAATGCTTGTGAGCTCTGAACGCGTTCCTTTGGTAGACTTGTCATGATGTGTTCAACAAGACGTGGACGTGCTCTACAGCAAATTATGCACTTGTGCAGGGCTCGCGATACCGTTTTTAGGCCGCCAATTGGCCAATACTGCATTCGCATCGCAGCAAGAAGAGCTTGGGGACCAGCGTGATGGTACTTACGATGAAAGTAAGTTACGATGGACAATGTCAAGGGATGATTCTTCGGCAGTAAAATTGGATGGCGGGCCTCGAAGCCAAGTGTCGAATTCGTTAGGCGCCCGCCTACACGTATTAAACCGAAGTCATCTAAGAATGGCTAAGCGATGATATAATACTTGATGAGCTGACAACCTTTTTCTTTTGAAGCTGAATATATTCCTCATGCAGATGAGCCCTTTGAACGACGCGAATGAGAATGTATGTCCCATGACGAATGTTTTCGGCCGAGAGCTGAACCGATTTAGAAGCGGTCCGCAGATTGATAAACTTGTGCACATACCAAAAGATGCGCTGTGTGATTCCGAATGAATTGATGTATTTCAACGATAGCGACATATCGCCATGATCAGACGTAACTAAGAGAATCTTCTTCCGAATATCCGATAACTGGAGCTGCGGAAGGCAGTGTGCTGGCCATTGATCAAGATTTCCCTGCAAGAATGAAGGACCTCGCAGCCAAAGCGCTGAGCGCAATAGCCCTTGTGGTGATGCTCCCTTGGAAAGAAAATCAGCAGGATTCATTGAAGTCGGCACATATAGCCATTCCATATCCGCTGTTAGCTCCTGTATGGCACAAATTCTATTTGCGACAAAAACATTGAATTTAGATGATTCTTCCAGCAACCAAGAGAGGACTACTGATGAGTCTGACCAGCAGTAAACCTTGCAGTTAAAAATCTTCATCTTCACTATTTTGCCGACCAATTGTGCAAGCAAGTGGGCAGCGCATAATCCGAGCTTTGGAATCGTGATGGTTTTTAATGGAGCAATACGAGCTTTTGAGCAGAGTAAGTGAGACTGCACCTGGCTGCGAATTCGAGAGACAGCATAAATGCAGGCTCCATAAGCTTCCAAGCTAGCGTCGCAAAATGCATGCAACTCAAATACCGCACTTGGAAGTAAAACGTAACGGGGAAACTTCGCGTGACGCACCTGCACAAAGTCGTCACAAAATTTGGTCCAGGCTGTAACAAGGAGTTGGGGCAAGCTTTCGTCCCATGCTAATTTTTCTCTCCACATCCTTTGCAAGATGATTTTGGCTCTGGTCATTGTGGGCCCGATAAGCCCAAGTGGATCATAGCATCTTGCTATGGTCGCTAAAACGGAGCGCTTCGTGTACCTTTCGCAGTCACCGTGAAGAGCAAACGTGAACAAGAAGGCATCCTAGCGTGGCTCCCAAACAAGTCCGAGCGCCTTTGTGACGTCAACGTTGTCATCGAACTTAAGAAGACTTTCCCCCTTAAGAAGACTTTATGCTGATGCATAGCGCGTATGGCAAGGAATGCGGCGGGCTTAGTTCCATAGGTGACAGTGCTCAACTTATAGCATTTTATATCCTCTTCGGGCGAATCCCGCCACAGTATGCATTGGAACCAGTCATCGGGAGTGGCGAGCCGGAAGCACCGATACATCTTGCAAATATCAGCTGTCAGGGCGATAGGAAAAGTTCGAAATCGAATAAGTATATTAAAAAGTTTGTCTTGAATTGTAGGACCAGCCATGAGAATATGGTTTAAGGATAATCCAGACGTGGTGGCGGCAGAGCCATCGAACACAACTCTGAGCTTTGTTGTTGTGCTATCCTCTTTCAGCACGCAATGATGAGGTAGAAAATACTGGCATCTGTGCATATCTGCGCTCGGCACCAGTGACATGTGATTGAGATCGACATATTCCTTTATGAATGCCGAATATTGCGTCTTAAGGTGAGGAGCTCGAACAAAATTCTGCTGGAAGTGGGCCTCGCATGCGAGCTCTTCCTTTGTAGCTTTGGAAATTGGTTCAACTTGATAGTCGATTTCCCAAAAACGACGCACTAAACCGTCCAGCCGAGTGCTGTGAGTGCTGGCATCCGATGATCTTTGATTAACGACGAACGAAGAGAGTTTTGGGGTCCTATGACCGCCACCAGATAAAATCCAACCCTGCTGTGTCTTCTGCAACAATGGTAGACCTGGCGCTAGCTGTATTTGCCCAATGCAAAGTAGCTCGAAAAATAAACCAGCTCCGATGAGAAGATCTATACGCTGAGGTATATTAAATGAAGGGTCGGCTAGTTGGATGTTAGAGGGAACGTCCCAATTGAAAGTGCTCACGGACACCCCAGGCTGATTTTCAGTAATTGTCTGGGCGATGACAGCAGTGAGGCTTGCAACAAAATTTGAAGTCCGCGACTTCAGGACGAGGTCGACTGAGTATCCTTCTGTTTTAAAGTTGGCATCACCTATGCCAGAAACTGCAGCCTGTGTTTTGATTTTACGAAGTTGTAATTGATTTGCAAGACGAGTGGTAACGAAGTGTAGCTGTGAGCCGGAGTCTAGGAGTGCTCGGCAAGGAACGAATGAGGCAAAGTTGTTTTTAATAAGTACGACAGCTGTAGCGAGTAGCACGGCATCAGATGTCGAGTGAGATACGAGAGCTTGATGAGAGGTTGGAGACGCCGGTGTGGAGCTGACTGCAGGAAACGACCCTACTGCAGACTCGTGAGTAGTGCTGTGGGCGCCGATGGGTGAAGTTTGCGTAAAATGCCAAAGAGAATGATGCTTTGCCCGGCATATACGGCAGCATCCAGACTTACAGTCTCGAACTTGGTGCCCCGTTTTTAGGCAATTTAGGCACAGATAGAGCCTTTTAGCTTCCTTTTGTCGTAAGTTTGGAGATAAGTTTCCAAAGCGTGGGCACTGGTATATTTGATGGCTTGTGTTTTTGCAAAAACAACACCCAATGGGCTCATTGGAAGCAACGAACGATTTTCTTTGTGTTGTACTCACTGTTTTGCCTGACTTGCCAGCATGATCCTTTTGCAATGCAAAGTCCATATTTTCAAGAGTTCTACATCGTTTTTCCAAAAAGTCTTTTAGTTTATTCCAAGATGGTAGCTCGCTGCTTGAAGACGCTTCTTCCCACTTTGCCTGAGACGCCTTATCAAGCATCTGCGTAAGTGACTGCGCAATGATACAGTCGGCTATCTCCTCCTTTGATGCAAATGATTCTGAAGCACAAAGATGAGAGGTGATTTTGTCAGTGAACTCTCGTAGACTTCCCGAAGACGCATCCACCTTGTCAAGCCCAAGTTTCTCTCTGATGTGTGCCTGTAAAATAATGCGTTTGTTGTAGAATCGATTTTTAAGAACCTCCCAAGCGATAGCATAGTTGCCCTCATTTATTTCCAACGACTGTATGTCATTCAACACGGTACCGGTTAAGCAGGAACGCAAGTGCTGCAGCTTTTCGATAGACGAGAGCTCGGTCTCCTTGTCGATAATGCTCGTAAACAGCGAATAAAAGTTGGTCCAATCAGCATAGGAGCCATCGAAGCTGGGTAGTGTTAAATGAGGCAAACGAGATCGACTGGGGATGACGATGACTGACTGAGTGTCGGTGGGATTTGTTTTGAGTGTTGAACTGAGCGGCATGCTGCTAAGTTTGCTTAGCGTACGTTGTAAGGTAGTCCTTAGCTGGATCAATGCGGAGCAAAACTTTGCTGGCAACTCACTAGACATGGCGTCAAAGTATATCTCTTCCAAACTGGAATGAGCTGCATCAAAATTTGTCTCCAGTTTGCTTGATAAGTCCAAAAGGGCGTTGAGCGCGTATTCATCAAGCGCGGCTAGCTTATTGTCATCTATATCTAGGCACACACCTTCCAATCGGTTAAAAATTGACTGCGTCTGCATCAGTTGAAGCATTCATGTTTTATAGAGCGCTGGAGTCAGAAGCCTCACCGTTGGAGTTCTCATCAACCATGATTTTTTGAGTCTTCGCCGAGTTTGAGGTTAAAGCGCACCGAATTATTGCAATTAAAAAAAATGTTTTTATCTATTGCGGTGCGTTCGTATGTATTGCTCACAAAGCAGAAGACGGAAAAAAAAGGTACAGCAAGCTCAACTGTAGCTACGATAGTCGGCAGCAGTAATGTGACACGATGAGTTTACTAACGCACTATACAGGAGGCGAGTACTTTTTTCTAGCACTGTACGAGAATTGCAAGCCGAAAGCGAAAACCGAAAAAACTAACGGCGGGCGCGTGTATGCATGTACGTGTGTGTGTATGTATGCACGCACGTTTTTCACCGAAGCAACAGCGAGATTATGGTTTTAAAATACCGCAATGTTTATGAATTTGACTGTACAAGTCAGATACTGTGTTGATGATAATTACACACAAGAACGAACCAAAAAAACGCGTCGAGAAATCACGTCGGGGTCACCAAAATGTTGGGAGCTGCCGAGATTTTTCGACAACTTTGATTTGCGTAATAAAAAGTTTAAGAAAACCGGCACAATGTTCTTGGTTTACAGAGTTATTTATTAAGCATCTCCTGACATTCATTTATACAAAGGCGCGCGACGCGTTCTTTACATTTGTCTTGTAGGTTATTTTATTGTTCATTTACACAGTCGATGCTCCGCTATCTTGCATTACACGCAACCGATCGAGACATAAGACAATCAGAGAGTGAGTATGCATGCGTGCTCGGCTTAGCTAGGTATGCAAGAAGCAAAGAAGAGAAGTACAGTTATAGAGTATATGGCGATAGCTTAAAAGAGCAGCGCTACTTTGAGCGCTTGCAATTTATGAGTGAAAAAAAGGCAACGCACTCAGACAGCATCCGCTGCTGCCCTAAACAAACACAAAATATATATTCGCATACAAATATAAATATTTTTTAATATAATATTTAAATATTAATTAACAATTAAAATATATATACAATAAAACATATTTTCGGATTCTTTTGACACTTTCAAGGCCCTATTGAACTTTGAACGCACTGCTGTTTCGCAGCGCCTAAAAAGAAAAAAACAAGATACAGTTAATACATTATAAATATTAAATAAATAACACTTACCTGATTCGACGATTTTCAATAAAACACCTAAAATTTAATGAAAAAGTAGGTAGGCAAGATGCGCACAGCACGGCAAACAAAATTAAAGTGACGACAAATGTCAAATACATAAGGATACACAGAAAAAGCCACGTCATACTTACATGCATACCTGAATTTTTACACTTGTATGGTTAAAAGTCAAAAATAAATCAGAAAAATGTACGAACAAGAATGAACTTTATAGCCGAAGTATCAAACGAGTGAAACAACAACAACTCTGTGCTAAACTTCCCATTACAACCTTGCTTACTTAAAAACTGAACGTAATACATTACGTGGGGCCTTTATGAAATGCATCTAGTAGACGTATTGGATATGCTGTTCGCCGCTGGGATTATAATGGAAAGTGCTTAAAAAACATCAAGTTTTAAATGCCTTATTAAAGACTGTGTTAGTGGAACACAACCTTTTCGAGTTCCTTATGGACAAGAGGATATGTGGAGTAAAAATTTAAATATTGACGTGTGTAAGCTAAACACTCGTACAAGAGTGTGCAACCTGCACTTTGCGGAGGAGTGTCTTTTACAAAAAAAAACTTAAAATTGGATCGATCCCCACTTTGCTGCTTGGTAAGTGTCAATGTTTTTTGGTTATTGCAGCGCCCCAAATTTCTGCGCAAAACGCTTTAGTGTGTATGCGTTACACGCACACATTTGCAAAAAAGAAATTGATTTGTGTGTGTGTTGTGTGTGACGAAATGTTACCGTAGCGTAGGATAAGTGCATGTGAACTTGCGCAAAAATTTGTGTGGCCTTATCAGTATTTGTATACCCCGAACCCATAAAATGGGAAAAAGTGATATTATAGTTTTGTGCAAAAGTATGTAACAGGCAGAAGGAAGCATCTCCGACCCCATATATATATATATATACATATATATATATTCTTGATCAGCATTATAAGGCGAGTCGATATAGCCATGTCCGTCCGTCTGCCCGTCCGTCCGTCCGTCTGTATGTTTAGGTCACAGATGCATACAGACAATGACTTTACTCGGGGTATCTCCTAGTCGGAAAATCTCAACTAGAGTCTTCTTACTTGTTTTATAATAAGCATGTGTATGATAGACATCAAATATTTATACATATTTATAGGTAACGGCAACAGTTTACTTAATGAAAGCCATTTTAAAAAAGTAAGATCGTATACCAGGTACTGCTGCATTAAAGATTGCAACAGCAGCAATCCACCTGGTGTTTTGCTCTACTTTCCAAGTAGCGAGGAAAGAAGGTTAGAGTGGATGTCCGTTTGCGACCCAAAGCCTGGGCTTTCAGAGCAGAGCAGGCTCTTAATATGCGGAAAGTATTTCCATCCAAGCGATATACATCAGAAAAGGCTAAAGCAATAAAGCCAATAATTTTTGTCGCAAGTCACATTTTGAATTGCAGGCCAAATTTGACAAGTTGTTGGCAGAGTGTAACTTAATTAAGGCGGAAAAGGCAGATCTTAAGCTCAGATCTTAAGCTCAAAGTTAAGGACCTTGAGCAAAATTGGGAGTTGCAACGCATTAAAATTGCAAACAGTTCCCTGAAGGTTCCTGAGACGGTGAACGAGGAATGAAGGTTTTTTGCAGCACTGCTGCTAAAATCATGCTATGGAAAAAATTTCAGTGAAAAAGAAAGGAACGTTTTGATGAATATAAGCTACCGTTCGTCAAATGGCTACAAATTCATGCGGGATACTCTTGGGTTTAATCTGCCGAGTCCAAGAACTCTTTTAAGATGGACCCCAATAAGGAGCATCTCTCCTGGCGTCTATGAAAAGGTTTGTGCGAACATTTACAAACATGTTCAAAGCATGTCGGAGATGGACAGAAACTGTGTGCTTGTATTTGACGAAATACACGGCCGTAGTGAGCTGGAATGCAACTGCACAACTGATCACATAGATGGCTTCGTCGATTTTGGCAAGGGCAACCGAGAGCCAACAATAGCAGACAGTTTCCTGTTCTTCCAGGTCAAAGGCCAATACAGCCGTGGAAGTATTCATTTTCGTTTTACTGCTTGCGTACCGCAACATCGCAGATAGTGTTGAAGTGCTTAATGGAGAATATGGATGTTTTGCGATATATGGGCCTGAGGGTAAGAGCTACTGTATGCGAACAATCAGTGATTAATATTGGTTTGGTCAATGCAATACGCAGCTCCGAGCAGAATAGATACATTGACCTAAATGGCGATACTCTGTACCTGATGTACGATTATGTACACCTCTTCAAAAGCATTCGTAATTGCCTGATGTCCAAGTTTATAAAAACTCCAAGTGGGCTGGTAGACTGGAGTGTTATCAAGGAGCTGTACGAGATCGAATCCCGAAGTACAACAACGCGAATGGTGCCTAAGCTTTCGGATAAGCATATTTGCCCAAAGTTGCACGAGAAAATGCGTGTTAAATTGTGTGTCCAGGTATTTTCAAGATCCGTGGCTAAGGCGATAGAGGTCTGCCACAAGAACCGCTTGTTTTCGGAGAGAAGCATGGGAATGGCGTTGGCTACCGCTGATTTCATTTTAAAAATGAACAACGGCTTCGATCTCCTAAATTGCAAAAAATTTAAGGATGGCTTTAAGCCACCTTACACGTTGGCGAAAAGAGATGAATTGATTGTTTTTATGGACTATGTCAAAAGTATTCAGCTTTTTTCAAAAAATCTTTGCCATAATGGATTAATACGCACCCTGGAAAATATACTTGGTCGGACGGATGAGCTCTTAAGGGAGCATACAATAGAGTATATTCACACTACCAGATTTAACCAGGACAGTTTGGAAATCTTCTTTGCGGCTCTTCGCTCAAAACTGGGGAACAACACAAACCCCTCGATGAAGTTGATAACAACTTCGTATCTTGAAAACTCAATTTGTGAGGATGACGACAGCGATCTGGCCATGAAATGGATTCTGGATCTGGATGAAGAAGGGGATCAGCCGCAGGCCACCAACGCTGAGATTAATCAATTAATGATTTTGGCATTGAGGTCAACATGACTGATGCAGAAGGAGTTGTATCAAGTATCAAGTGAAATAGTCTCACGCAGATACTTTCACGTGTACTTGATAGCGAAGAAAAAGTTCAACTGTCCCCAATGCGATGAAGTCCTCGTCCAGATGGAAAGCTTTGCTGTTGATAGATCCGACGATTTGATTCATTCAAGGAATTATTTGACGGACAGAATGTGCCTGAAGAATCCGTCGGATTTATTTTTCCATGTGTGCAACGTACACTTCGACGTTTTTGACATCATATTTACAAAGTCATCGCACAAACCAGACCTGTGCAGGAGTATGGTGGAAGAGTGTGTGAATGCAACCAACCAGATTTACCCGCTTTGGTTTGATGGCGAAAACAGTTGCTCTTCCCACCGTATGGCACTGCTGAAAAAACTTTTGGTCATATTAACACGGAAGAAAGCGAAGTGGCTGTTGCAGGAGAAGCAAGGTTTCCAAAATGCTGACAGATATGGGCCCCTTGCAAAAAAACGTAAAATTTTGAAGCATTAACTTAATAGGTGAGTTATTAAATAATTTTTCATTTTTATAGGCTGGCTTTTGAGTGTTTTTTTTTCATCCAAAGGTTTTTAAAATTTGAGCCAGCAGCTTTGAATTGGTATGTGCACACCTCTTAGAAAAAGTTAATATAAATATTTTAATTATAATGTATTTTTTTTAATTTGTTTTTTTTTAAGGCTTGACACACACATCGGGTCCGGCGCCTACGCAAATATGGTAAGATTTCAATAAAACTGGCTAACACATTGCAAAGTTTGTAATATTTTAAAAAAAATTATCGCCTCCGTTTTTTTTGTTTTAATTTTATTATAATTATTTTACACTTCAGGAACAGGATCATGCAGATTCGGAACCGTGCCAGTGGGGCGTCTTTTCACCAATTCGGCCCCTTTCAGGGCCACCAAAATATTAAAAAAGAGATTAAAATAGACAATACATAGTCTTCAAACTACTTTAACTGCCACTACTACTACTACTGAAAAATATGCTTATACTTATTCTTATACACAAAAATTTTATTTCAGCGCACAAGCAATTTAAATTGTAGTCGGTATAGCAATCTGATTTCCAATGATGTCAATACTTGGCTAACCGCTTAGGATCAAACACAACACGCAGAAGATTGAAGCGTCTCCACACAAGTGGTCGTAAAATTAAATGACAATCTACCCTGTTTAATTTTGGTTCAATTAAAAATAATTTAGTGGTATTAATTTAAATTTTGTTATTGTTGCAATTTGTTATTGTTATTGTTATTTCTATTCTCAATCAAATATTTAATAACCCTTAATAAAATAAATAAAGTTAATTTATAAAATTCTCGTGTCACGGTGTTTGTAATTGAACTACGCCGAAATGGTAAATGAATAGTTTAGAATAAACAAAAGAGTGCAGAAAATGAGCCTGATATGACCATAAAAAACCGTGGAATTCGTTAAATTTAAATGTTAGATATTTTAATCTTTAGCTATTGTTTGAAGCGGAGGTTCCAAAAGGCAAGAAATACGCAGTGTGTGGTTTGTAGTGGGTATAATGTTGATTTATTCAATGTTTTCCGTGTGGTGTTAGATCCATCATTCGTAGTAGTAGTCGTAATAGTATTTTATTTGTAGTAATAATACTAATTGTAACTAATCGTAATATTACGCGTAGACACGTCTGTGTGTTCGGGTATAATAATTTGGACTGGTGACCGCGCTCAGAACCAACTGTTGAAGCTCTGTTAATGTTAACAGAAACTTCAACGGGACATTCGAAAACTCAATAAATAGGTAAAATATTAGAGATGCGTCATGGTTCTGAGTCGGTTACCTTTTCTGGCATCAACATCCTCCCCCCCTTGCAATGAATTGCAATGGAGTTACTGGCCGCAGGTCCCGGACAAAATCCAGCCAAAGACCGAGTTCTGGGCCATCGGCAGACCATTGGCACTCGGGAGCACTCCGTTGAGAATGATGTGAGGATACACATCTGCCCCGAGTGCCAAGTATACAGTCGACGGATGGTACCATCGACTGTCAGCCAAAACAATACTCCGGAAATGGTCAGTGTCGGCAGTGATGGGCTTTAGCGGAGTGCGGCAGCTAAAGGTGGGGTCGACTCGGAGGATGACTTCCTTCCAGAAGTTGGTCACCCCTGATCTCAGAATCACCGTGCAGACACCTTCCTCACCGACACGGGTGACGGATAGCTTGAAGGCCGTTGCCAAAGATGTGACGATGCGGCTAGTGGGGCTGCACGGGTCAACCAAGACCTTGACGTCGAAAACCTTGACGCCGGTGTCGAGCTTGATCACCGCTGTGGGAAGCACGCTCACCGCTTTGTGTTGGATGAGAGACATCAACGAAGTGTGCATGCCATGAGGGGGTGACGGCGGTGGACGATGATGAGCGGTTGGAGACCGCGAGCGAGAAGCTTCCGCTGCCCGGGGTTCAGCTGCACGCCCCCGCTCTCTCGACGGGCGGACGTTGCGTTGGGCCTCCTTGAGATGCAGCAGCGTGTGGTGGTCCCGGTGGCAGATTTTGCACCTGCCCGCACTGCGGTAGGATTGCCCGGAGTGCTGATGAGCCAGGCAGTTCGGGCAGTATTTGTTGATAAGCACGGCTCGGAGGCGCATCTCAGCCGTGAGTCGCAAGAAGCGCTGGCACTTCCGCAAGGCGTGGACTCCTCGACACATCCTGCACCGAAATGAATCGGTGCCGATGGGGCGGCTGTGCTGCGTGGGCTTGCGAGAGGGCATTATTATTTCTCTACAAAGAAAAGTCCGAAAGGGAAAGAGAATATAAATATTTGAACTCATTGGTAATTGACAATTAACACGGAGGTACATGGACAGCACAGAACGAGTGTTTTCAAGGATGAATAGTCACGTGCTCAATGAGCCTTCGGACTCTGAGGGCTCAGGAATTTTATCTTCCATCGGAAGTAGGATAAGTTTTGCGATCGGCCTACGTATGGTGCCACGAGTGGTGAGCACATCTACCACGCGAACCTTGTCGTCACTGCCAGGAATGGTCAGGGTTATTCGGCCAAGGCGCCACTCGTTTGTCGGCAGGTTATCTTCTTTAACCACGACCATATCACCGATTCGCAAGTTTCGTTCAGGTTACTGCCATTTAGTTCGCTTAAGGAGCACTTTAAGGTACTCATCCTTCCAACGGAAGCAGAATTGTTGGTGGAGAGCCTTCAAGCGTTGCCAGCGATTCAGAATAGAAGTGGCCTTTTCGTGTATTTCTGGTTCGGAGACAGAAATGAGGGGGCCACCTGTCAGGAAATGGCCCGGAGTTAGGGCAAGTAGGTTCGTAGGGTCTTCGGACATCGGAGAGATTGGCCTCGAGTTGAGACACGCTTTAATCTTGGCCAGTAGAGTCGAAAGTTCTTCAAACGTGTATTTGACCGTGGATGTGGTCTTGTAGAGCAAAGATTTGAAACTCTTCACCCCAGCCTCCCATAGGCCGCCCATATGTGGAGCGCCTGGTGGGTTGAAGTGCCAGGATAGGTTTTGGTGGGTGTGTTTTGAGATAACACCAGTCCTTATTGCTTCCAGGAAGTCGCGCGATAGAATTTTCTCCGCCCCGACGAAGGTTTTGCCATTATCCGAGTGCATCTGTTGTGGACACCCACGCCGCGCTACAAATCGGGAAAAAAGCCGCAAGAAATTTCTCGGTCGTAAGGTCCGATGTCGCCTCCAGATGAATTGCTTTTGTACTAAAGCAAACGAATACACGCACGTACCCCTTTGTGATCACACACGCGCGACCGGTGTAATTTTTCACGTCGAAGGGTCCGGCAAAGTCCACTCCTGTGTGTGTAAAAGGTCTCGAGAAGGACGAGCGTTCCGTTGGCAGATCTCCCATCATCTGCGTCTGTAGTTTTTTCCGATATATAACACAGACTTTGCAGGAGTTGATGATGGACTTGACGAGAATCTTTAGTTTCGGGATCCAGAACTTAGAACGAATGAGACGCATTGTAAGCTGGTTTCCCCCATGCAAGGATATGCGATGGGTGAACCTAACTAACAACCGTGCGAAAGTTGACGAACAGGACATGATGATGGGGTGGCGCTCATCATAGCGTAACGACTGAGACGCTCTCACGCGCCCACAGGCCCTTAGAATTCCCTTGCTATCGAGGAACGGATTCAAATTACGGATGTGACTTGAGACAGGGAGTTGCTGGTTTTGAGCCAAACTTTTGACCTCGGTGGCCTAATCCCTACGCTGCGCAAGAAGGATCAGCAGCTCTTGAGCTTCGGACAACTCACTGGAACTGAGTTCGATTGTAAGTGGATTGGCAAGCTTCTTGCATCTCGAAATAAACCGCCGGAGATAGGCGATGACGCGAAGCGCTTTGTGGAATTCGGAGAAAATGCTAAGAAAATCGGACATTGGAGGCAGCTTTGCCAAATTGCATTTAATAGTGCGCTGCTCTAAGGCCGTATCTGGAATCGGAACAGATGAGATAGGCCACTGGGTTTGAGGCAGTTGAAGCCATTCCGGCCCGTGCCACCATAGAGAATTGTCTACCAGATCTTGCGCTCGGACTCCTCTACTTGCAAGATCTGCCGGATTATGCTCCGATCGGACATGCGACCAGTCGGAAGGGTCGCTAACTTCAGCAATTTTGGCCACTCGGTTGGCAACGAAAGTTGTCCACTTGCAAGGTGGTTTATCCAACCAGGACAACACAATTGTGGAATCTGTCCAGTAGAAAAGTTTAAAATTATTGGCTGGCAATTTATGGAGTAGGGCTGAAGACAGTTCAGCTAGTAGGACTGCCCCGCACAGTTCTAAACGGGGCACTGACAGGGATTTCACCGGAGCTACCCTCGTCTTGGCAGTAAGGAGATGGGTGGTTACTTTGGTTGCCATTTCAAAGCGGACATAGATTGCTGCACCGTACGCACGCTCCGACGCGTCGCAGAATCCGAGGTACTGCAGCTTCCCTTGTGGCTGGATACGCAACCAGCGTGGAATGCGAATTTCCCTTACAGCAGGATAGCTTTCAAGATACTCCTGCCACTTGCTGATCAGATCCGATGGCAACGGTTGATCCCAGTCCAGTTGCTTGAGCCAGATTTCTTGCATAAAAATCTTAGCCCGAATGACGAAAGGCGCCAGCCACCCGGCAGGGTCGAACAATTTTGCGATTTGGGACAGGACCTCCCGCTTCGTATAGGAAACTTGAAAGACGGCGTCAGCAGGCATGAAAAAAAATTCGTCGCTGCGCGCTTGCCAGCGTATGCCCAGGGTCTTCGCCGTACTGGAGTCCTCGATCTCAAGAAACTCCTCGCATAACAAATGCTCCTTGGGGATGTCTTGAATGACTTCCTTAGTGTTCGAAGTCCATTTCCTTAGGGGAAATCCAGCGCTGTCCATGGCATGTCGCAGTTCCGCGATGGTTGTAACGACCTCTGTCTTCGAGTTGGTCCCAGCGAGGATGTCATCTACGTACAGGGAATCGGAAATGACCTTGCTTGCGAGAGGATACTGCAAGCGTACGTCTTCCGCTGAAGCACCCTGAGCGCCAGAAATGGGGCACAGTTTACCCCGAAGGTGACGGTGTTGAGCTCAAAGTCCCCAATCTCGCCGTCGGCCTTCCGAAAGAGGATTCGCTGGAACGGAGTGTGTCTAGAGTCCAGTAGGATTTGACGATACATTTTCGTGTTGTCAGCGTTGAAGACATACCGAAAATATCGCCACTTGAGGATCTGCATTGTGAGATCGGACTGAAGAATGGGTCCTGGATGAAGGATATCATTCAGGCTCTTGCCGTTTGAGGATGGACAGGAGGCGTTGAAAACAACCCGCACCTTGGTAGTGGTGCTATCAGGCTCAAATACAGCGTGGTGTGGCAAATAAAAATTGTATTTTGCGGAGTTGTCATGAGGTGAGATTTCTCTCATGTGACCCATATCGAGATATTCTTGGAGCACGGAGTTGTATTGCTCTTTTAGAATGGCGTTTCTGGATAAACGGTTCTCGTTTTTAAGGAATTGGGCCTGTGCAATAGACCTTGAATGACCTAAGACGATGTCATCCGGATTTCGGAATGGAAGGGTCACCATATATCTGCCACACTCGGTCCGTGTAGTCGTTTTGACAAAATTGGACTCACATATGGAGTCGGCTTCCTTGACCAGCTTCGCTGGAACATCCTCCACCTCCCAAAATTTGGAAATAAGCTGGTCCAGTTTCATCCCTTCGTTGGCCGAAATTCTCGTCGAGAAAGATGAAACGGACCGGAGGAGCGAGCCACAAATATTTGCATGAGACCCGCTTAAGATGACAGACGGAAGGATATCCGCGCCGATCAGCAAATCAATTTGTGAGCTCTGATGGAAGGTGGGATCAGCCAATTCAATGGCCGGGAGGTCTCTATTTATTTAACTATTTATTTATTTATTATTAAAAACTAATTCTTAGTGCTACAGTATTACTACTATAAATTAAAGCACTAATCACTATGACCAAATGGCAAAAACACATAAAAATTAAAATTTAAAGAACAAAACTTATGAATAGTAACATTTAAAAATAAGATTAAGTATTTTTAAACATTTAACATTGCATGACTTTAATATAATTTAATACTATGTATATATATATAACTTTTATTATATATCAATATTTTATTTATTTATTTATTTATTTTTTTTTTTATTTTATTTATATTTATCAGAATTAATTAAGATTTATCAAGTGAGCTATAACAATACGTTTAAATTGGTGTGCGCCTCTAATGGATTTAAATAAGTTAGGAAGACTATTCCACAGTCGAACAGCATATATATAAAATTGTTTTTCTGCACATGCTAACCGGATTCTCAAACAAACAAGATTCTTTACTCTTGGGGAGGAAGAAAACTTTAATTTATCAAACAAATACTCAGGCTTTTGTGTAATAATTATTTTATGTAAAAATAGAAGAATTTTAACATTAATCAACGACGATAAATTTAAGCCAAATAGTTTGTTGGCATAGGCCGTAACGTGGTCCGTCCTTTTCAGGCCGTACACGTATCGAGCCACGCTATTAAAAGCCACATTGAGCCTACGCAGACTGTGATGCTCACAACTGCCAAAAATTTCAATCCCATAAAAAACTATGGGTAATACAACTGCCTTAGCAATAATCATTTTTGTATGCACAGGAACATAATGCTTGGTTGTTGACAATTGTCTAAGTGTGCCATACATTCTGCCCACCGCTTTGTTGACCTGGTCATTCCACGACAGTGTCTTATTAATGGTTACGCCAAGGTTTTCTGCCTTATTTACATAATCAATACCTACATTGTCAATACTAAGCCTAGGAAAATTTACAGTATTAAGGTTCTTCTTATAAATCACAAGACACTTAGACTTAGACGGATTAATACATAGACCATTATCACACGCCCACTTACTAACACTCAAGAGATCAATATTACACAAATCAATACATTTACTTATTTGACTAAGTTTAGTACTCAAATACAATTGGACGTCATCAGCATACAAATGAACATTACAGTTAGATCGTTAATATAAATAGTAAATAGAAGCGGACCTAATATTGATCCCTGCGGAACACCACGGGGCACTATCAGCAAGTCCGATGTTTCACGCGAGGAAACTACGGCTTGTATTCGTTGCTTTAAATAGGAGGACAGTAGTTTGGTGGCTGTTGAGCTAAAATTATACATTCTACTTAGTTTAGTGAGTAGTATGTCATGGTTCACTGTGTCAAAAGCTTTACTGAAATCAAGAAGCGTCAATAATGTTACCTCACTATTGTCCATTTTTAACCTTATATCCTCAACTACTTTTACAATCGCCGTTGTGCAACTACGATTAGTCCTGAAGCCTGACTGATGATCGACGAGAAGCTTATTGGCATTTAGAAAATTGTTAATTTGTATGGCGATTAGATGCTCAAAAATTTTGGATAGATATGGCAGTATTGATATTGGTCGAAAGTCTCCGTTAGACTTAGCAATAGGCAGAACTATTGCAATTTTCCATTCATTAGGGAATGTAGAGGTGGTAATGGCAGTATTAAAAATATGCGTTATGTGGCCTAATATAAATGGTAATATAATTTTTACGAATTTGGGGTTAATATCATCCAATCCAGTAGCATTGGACTTAATTTTTTGTATGGACAGCAGCACATCACATTGAAACACAGGACTAAAATGGAAACTATTATGACAATTGTTAAAAGACTCAGAACTCACATAGGGGTTACATAGAGATACAGGGACATTTACATTAACAAATTTATTATTTAAACAATTAACATCAATACTATCATTTATCACAGTTTGAGCTTTCCCAATCCCCAATTTTTTAATGTCTTTCCACTGTCTACTGTCAATAGCCTTCTTAAACCTATTACTAAAATAGGTACGCTTGGACCTATAAATCAAGTCATTTACAAATCGTCTGTTTGTAATAAATATGTTGTGTAGGTGATCAGTCTTGTATCTCTGCCATTTCTTGTATGCCTTATCTCTTAATATTATTGCACTTTGTATATCTTTGTTAAACCAAGATTTCATTGAAGGCTTAATAACTTTGGTTTTGATTGGAACATGTTTGTTGTACAACATGTCAATGAAATATTGCACAAAATGGATTTGGGTGTCAACTTTAGGGAAGGAAAAAATGAGATCAAGATCAGAAATGCGGCAATCATCGTATAAACTGGCAAAGTCTATGTTATTGAAATCCCGATATGAAATTGTTTGTTGACAACAATTAAGAGGTAGGTCATACGTCAAAAATATTAAATCATGTTTAGAGAAAGCAGGTACAGAGATTTGATCATAGAGTTATACTAGTTCCCTTTTATTTACAAAGAACAAGTCAATTAAGATATTACATGTTTTTGAGAAGTGTGTCGGTGTTGATGTGTTCACCGGTACTAAGCCGAGAGCTTCCATGCCATCCAACAAATGTCTTTCAGTAAATAGGTTACTATTCATATCACCTGTCAAAATAATATCAGTATAATTAAGTGTTAAGTTGGCTATTAAGTCAATTGTGTCTGAGCAGTCTATATTTTTATGGGGCCTATAAAAGCAGCCAATAAGCATTTTTGTATCACAGGTTGGGTTAATTAATTCTAAAAAAATATATTCTATTAGGCTATCGTTGGGCTGCTTAAGAATAACTTTACCTCGTACACTTTTGCTTAAATAAATTGCTACACCCCCAGCATGACTACGACGATCTGAACGAAACACAACATAACCATCACAACTAATTAACATGTTACTAAGTTCAGGTACAAACCACGTTTCGGACACACATACGACATCTACTTGAGATATAACAAACTCAACTAACTTAACTCTTAATGAGCTTTGTGGAATGGAGGCTGAGGGTAGGTTACCCGCCAGCTGCGGAAGAACGAACGCTGATGCCTCTATATGTAACCTAGGCTTTGTTTGAGAGCCTATGGTGAAATGGCATAACTTTTGAACTTGGGCTGCCACTGCTTGATTCAGCCCCGAAACTTGAGCTTGCACGGACTGGAAGGGCAGCTTTATTAAGTGAAACAATCGCCCAGATATGAATGTCGCCTCTGAGCCTGAGTCGATTAAAGCACGAGCGGTGTACGTGCATCCCCGATGGCATACATTTACAACCGCCGTGCCGAGTAGGACACTCTGCTCGTAAGCGGCAAAGTAGGTTTGCACATTTGCCGCGGAAGGGATCGTAGTGGACTGTATATTTGAATTGGAACTTGTATTGGAATTGGAGGAATTGACCGGACCACTGTCGCCTCGATGTAGTAGAGTGTTGTGACGCCCTTTGCATGTAAAACAATTGTGCGCACTCGTACACTCTCGTAACTGGTGCCCTCTTGCGAAACAATTCAAGCAGAGTTTTTTTTTGCTTGATGTAAGATGCCCGCTCATTAACGGGCATCTGTAGAAAACGAGGGCACAGACGGACAGGGTGGTTCTCTTTGGAGCATAAGTCGCAAGTCTTAATTTTCGGAATAACTTGCGCTTCGAAAGAATTTACCCTCTTAGGGGCTCGATTGTTCCGGGAAGTAGAAGCTGAAAAATTGTGGGGCGTGGAAGTGGGCTTCACGTCCTCAATAGCTTCGAGCGTGCGATAGCGTTCGTTGAGGAACGCACTTAAATCGTGCCACGCTGGAATTTCTGATTTGTTGGAAATGGACTGTTCCCACAAGGAAAGTGTGAGTTTTGGCAGCTTTGACGAACACAGAAAGACCAGAATACAATCTGCGAACGGGGAAGACGCGTGGATATCGGAATGCTCTAGCGCCGTCAAGCATCGATGGATGGTACTTTGGTGCTCCTTGATTGCTGCACCAGATTCGTGGTTAACCGGGGACAGGTTAAACAGAATTTTTAGTTGGCTGGTGACAAGCAGCCTCTTATTCTCGAAGCGCTCGCAAAGTGCTGCCCACGCAGTCGCAAACCCATCGTTGGTAAGCGGGAATTTGGCAATTATTTCATTGGCCTCACCCGCTATCTTGGAGTTGAGATGGTACAATTTCTCAACCGGAGTCAACCTCGGATTGTTGACATAAATTGCGGAAAACAGATCGCGGAACGTCGGCCAGCGCAGGTAGTCTCCATGAAACACCTCTGTGTCACACGGAGGGAGACGGCAGCCCCCGGAGAAGGACAACGGAGTAGGTATTTCCACCCTTTCGGACGTAGACGCATTCTTGATTTGACCCTTCAGGCGCGCAAGACATTTTTCGTATATCGAGTAGCAATGATCATATTTCGCCTCCATGGCAGTTATATCATCACTGCTCCCGTCCTGTCTGAGTGCGCTGGAACACAATGCATATTCCGTCTCAACTTTCTCCCAAAATGACTGCAGCCGATCGCGGCGAATCTCGAAAGTGAAGATATTGTCATCTTCGGATGCGGGAATGATCACGCGAGCCTCAAACTGGATAAGTTTGTCGGTGACGGAAATGAAATTTGTCAAAGACATTGTTTGGCTTCTTTGTACGGACCTGGTCTTTATCGGATTACGCTGCGGAGACTTGGAATTTAAAACCCTTTTCGGAAGTGCGCTTGGAAATCGCGATAACGTTGATGCGGGTGACACCGAAGGATCTTTTTTAAATCGCGAAATCGGATTTAGTCTAGGTTTTTCACCTTGCTGTAGTGGGTTTTTCGGAACACCAGTCGATTTTCTCGAACCTGATTGAGCGGACGAGATGGAATGCCGACGGTCGATTTGTGGAACCGG
Source organism: Scaptomyza hsui (assembly GCA_018152825.1). Taxonomy (NCBI): domain Eukaryota; kingdom Metazoa; phylum Arthropoda; class Insecta; order Diptera; family Drosophilidae; genus Scaptomyza; species Scaptomyza hsui. The sequence goes on along the minus strand of JAECXO010000183.1, from coordinate 326,605 downwards.
AAAATTTGCTTTGGGATTTGCCTTCTTATCAGTCCCTTTGGACCCTGTGGACATACTACGCTTTATGATTATTTATTATTATTATATTTTTTTTCGATCTGTTATTGGAACACCGGATGGTGGTAATAACAGAAAAAATAAAATAAATAAGTTGCATGCACAAAGAAATATACCATGAAATATTTATGTATGTAGGGTATTTTATTTAATTATTCTTAATTACCCAAAAGGAAAAAAATTAGATGTTCTATTAATAAGAAACAACTTTTATTCTCTTTTTATTTTTTTTATTAATGGATTTAAGTTGCAACGATTTTGTAACTTATGTTTATAATAGTTGCTTGGAGCGCAACTTATTGCATGCAAGGTTTCGTTGCCGCCAGTATAGACTTGGAACGAACTGGATTGATGCGCGATCGATGGTTACCAAACTATCGATAGTTCGGTTGTTTACCTTTGCAGCAGCCAATTGTGTCTGATCAACAATATATTATTTATATTATAAGTAATGTTAATAATAAGGCAGTGTTTAAGAAAAAATGTGTTTTATTGTGCGCACAATTTTCTGTGTGGATACATTTATACATATGTATGTCGTATTATTGGCGGATTGCCAGCGGCCCTTTGTGTATGTTTTTCTTGTGTGCAACTAATGTGTTTGTTAAATTGTTAATTATAAATGTTTTTACCAAGGAAATAAAACGAGTGTATTAAGAAAGTAATTGTTTGATGGTTTTTTTTATTGTATTTTATGCGCATCAATTTTATGCACATATGCAGGTATGTTGGACTGCTGGCGGATTGCCGGCGGCTTTGCTTACGTTTTGGGTTGCGTGCAAAAAGTATGTAAATAAGTTATGTTAATTGTAACACTTGAGCACACGGACGAGAGTGAATTGTTGTACCGGATTTACTGAAGAATATTTAGGACAAAATATTATTCAGTCGTGGTAGATGTGTTTGTATGTATGTACATACATATACTTGTGCTTTGCACGGAACAATGGAATTGGCACTAGTAAGTACCGGCATATGCTAATAAATATATTCAACTATATTTGAGTTTTAACATATGTTGTTCTATGCAGGATATTTGTGCGGACTTGGAAAATTGTTCACAGTTTTTTGGACAGATCGGAATTACATACATACAACATATATATGGAAATATATGTATGTTGCAATATGGCGGACTTGGGAAGCCGGTATGTACGAACAATTTTTACACCGTTGCAAATAGAAAATTAATGTGTATTACTTATCTTTTTCACCAAGGAACTAGCTGGGGCGAGTGCAGAAGGATATCCGGCTCGAAGGACCAATGTTTGTAGCGGAGGTTCCAAAAGGCAAGAAATACGCAGTGTGTGATTTGTAGTGGGTATAATGTTGATTTATTCAATGTTTTCCGTGTGGTGTTAGATCCATCATTCGTAGTAGTAGTCGTAATAGTATTTTATTTGTAGTAATAATACTAATTGTAACTAATCGTATTATTACGCGTAGACACGTCTGTGTGTTCGGGTATAATAATTTGGACTGGTGACCGCGCTCAGAACCAACTGTTGAAGCTCTGTTAATGTTAACAGAAACTTCAACGGGACATTCGAAAACTCAATAAATAGGTAAAATGTTAGAGATGCGTCATGGTTCTGAGTCGGATACCTTTTCTGGAATCTACAGCTATATAGGAATGGACATTCATTATGACAGGTGCGAGGCACTTACATAAAAAAAAAAAAAAAAATATATATATATAAATAAACTTGCCACATATGCTTTTGTTTCTGGTACTAAAGAACTAGTGAGATGGTTCTGAGGTGGGCAAGCTGAAGCCACCGGACGGGTCGAAGGTTGCGGATAGCGCAAGGCCTCCGGTGGAGGTTAGCTGCGAATAGCGACTTGTCGTAAATAAGCAGTCCCGGACAACAGCGGGTACCACGCCGTATGTGGGACCGACAAGGCGCTTGTCTGACCGTCTTCTAAACATAGTCTTACACACACCCAAATCCCTACACGCGTTCCTACCCACATTCTATCCCCAACATCTCACAAGGGCAGTGATGACTTCCTGTGGCAAGGGTGCCACGTCACCTCCCTAAGCCAGGGTGTTATGCGTTCCGTGCCCATTGGTTGGTTCGCAGTCAGGGGTAACCGACTGTATTTGGACGGAGCCTCACCGATACCTGGCCGCCTCGGTGAGTATACCTGGCCCCAGCGTGTTAATGGGGGCTATGACACGCTGGTACTACTCTCCCCTACACTCGTGGGATTCATTTATGAACAAAAACAGAAATAAATATAACATGCGGGACTTAACCGCAGCACAGTTAGCAGAGCGGATAGAGGAGGCGGCTCTGAACGATGGCGGTAAGCTGTCGCCGCGCAGGGGCTTGGCCCCTCACCAGAAGAATGCTGCGAAGCTGAAGGGCTCGACCCCGAAGCAGAGCGCATCGATAGAAGTAGAGACTTTCAAGTCTCAAGTGGCCGGCAGTGGAGCCATTAAACGGACGGACAGCAGGGGGGGGTCCGCAGTACCTGGCACTGCTCCGGCAGCTGTCCCGCTTGCGATCGCTGCCAGCAAGAGAGACGCCGCAACACCCTCTTCCGGAAGGTCGAGGCAGCAGCCAAGGAAGCAGGCGGCAGGTCAGCCCGGGGGACCCGGAGATCCACTGAGGCAGGGCCGTAAGTGGTACCTCCGGTACCTTGAGCGTGGCTTGAAGCCGGAAGAGGCTCGCAGGAGAGCCCTGGAGCACCGTGCCGCGAACGCGTCTCGTGTGGAGAGAGTCGACGGCCAGGCCGTTGCGGGGAGGAAAAGGCAGCTGCATCACACGTCGCCGTCTGACCTCCCCAAGACCGACTCGAAGAGGAAAAAGGACACTGCAGCTCTGGAGGGCTCGAGGACCTCACTTAGCGCGAAGCGTCCGAAGGCGGCCACGTACGCCAGTGTAGCCAAGGGTGCAAACTTGGCTGTTCTGGCACGTGATTACCCGAGGAGGCTTCTGTCGAAGGAAGAGCTGTCGGCGGTGGAGCAGGCCCTTGTCGAGGAGATGAGGAAGGGTTGCACCTCAGCTCTCAACTATAATGGCATCCAGTTCCGGGATGGTCTAGTTCTGGTAGACTGTATGGACAGTGACGCCAAGAAGTGGCTATAGTTGACGGTGCCCACCATCATCACCACGGTGCGCGTGCAGCTCCGCACCTCCCAGCAGGAGGACCTGCCAGTGACCAATGTCGTCACACTCTACCTGCCTCGCACGGCCGGTGTGAGGGTGGAGAGGTCTCTTGGTCTGCTCAACGAGCAGAACAAGGGCCTTCTCACCGAATCATGGCACGTGATTAGACACCTGGAGTCGAGTGGCGGTAAGGTGCTGACGATAGGCGTAGATGAGGAGGCGCTCACTCTCCTCAAAAATAGGAGTATGCTGGTGAGATACCGCTTCGGCCAGCTGAAGTGCCGCCTGCACAAGAAGCAGGAGCCTGCGGATGTGGGGGCGTCCACGGAGGCGAACTTGCCCTCGTGGATGAGGCAGCAGAGGCTGTGGCTTTAGCGGCAGCAGAAGCCGAGTTGGACTCGGCTTCTCTTCAGGGGCTGGACCTGACGCGCCAGCACATGGGGCAGCGAGGAGGAGCAAACCAGCAACGAGGAGCCATCCGACGATGAGCAGACACCCACCGGGATGCGGTCAGAGGCCTATCTGACGCTCTCGGGGGGGGGAAGAAGAGCTCAAAGGATGGTGGTCACCAGCGTGGCACAGATCAACCTGCATCACGCGAGGGCAGCTTCGGCTGTCATCGGCAGGTTGGTCTCCAGGTCTGACCTGGGGCTGGTGCTCATCCAGGAGCCTTGGGTCGTCAGAGGCAGGATCTGCGGCCTAAATCAAGTGAGTATGCAAACAATTGCAGACGTAAGGGAGGCATCACCGAGAGCTTGTATCTTGGTGCGGAAGAACATTAACTTTCTCTGTCTCTCTAAATTTCTCAACAGAGATCTAGTAGCGGTGATGATCACTGGCGAGCTCGGGAGTATTGTGGTGGCGTCAGCGTACTTCCCGGGAGATGTGGCGGATGCCCCCCACCAGAGGTCCAGGATCTGGTCCAACACTGTAGCAGCAAAAAACTACCCCTGCTGCTAGGATGCGATGCCAACGCACACAGTGTTGCATGGGGAAGCACGGACAATAACAGCAGAGGTGAGTGCTTACTTGATTATCTAGTATCTAGGGATCTCACCGTCTTCAATGTGTGGGCTGAACCCACTTTTATTACTAAAACTAGGGCCGAAGTGCTCGATATCCCTTTCGGCAATGAGGGGGGCTCCCGGTTGGTTCGCAACTGGAAGGTCTCCTCAGAACCGTCAATGTCGGATCACAGAATCATTCTCTTCGACATTCATAGCAACCTCAGTTTCGGCCGGGTTATCAGGAATCCACGACGGACTGACTGGTCACTCTATCAGTCCTGTCAAGGATTAAATCTGAGCAGACTGAACCAGAGTAGGAGAGTATCCTCTCCAGAGGATCTTGAACAACTCTCAGAAGAAGTAGGCGAGACTATCTTGGATGCATATCATGCAAGCTGTCCTGTCAAACAAATAGACTTCAGCAGGGACAATCCTTGGTGGAACAAGAAGCTAGGGCTGCTTCGTGCAGAAGTTAGGAAGCTGTTTAACACAGCTAAAAAGAGTAGCACTAAATGGGAATTATATACCAAAAAGCTGACAGAGTATAACAAGGAAATCCGGTTTAGTAAGCGGGCTCACTTTCGGAAATTCTGTTCCAACATAAAGCAAGCCGCACCAGCGGCCAGAGTGTTTAGGGCGATCTCAAAAAACAAAGTACCCTCTGAACTTTGCCTGAAGAGATCGGATGGTTCATTCACAGAGGATGAGAAGGAGAAAGCGGAATTCCTCCTGCAAACTCACTTCCCTCTATGCAGAACCATCTCAAGCGTAGACAGCAGTTACGAAAGGATCCCCAACAGGAGACCTGACTGGAGCCTGGCTGCAGTGATCGTAACTGAGCAAACGATTAGTTGGGCAATAAGTACACTCAGCCCCTACAAGGCTCCAGGGATGAATGGCATCATTCCCATCTATCTTCAGAAGGGTGTTGAACAGCTAATGTTGTTCCTTTTAAGTATTTTCCGGGGGAGCCTAGCTATGGGCTACATTCCTTGGGCATGGAGAACGGCTAGGGTGATCTTTATCCCGAAGGTGGGGAAGAAAGACCCATTTCATCCCAAATCCTTTAGGCCGATCAGCCTAACCTCCTTCCTGCTGAAAACCCTCGAAAAGATTGTGGATAATCATTTTAGATACTCGCACTTGGTGCAAAGTCCTTTGCATGCGCATCAGCATGCTTATAGAGAATGTAAGTCAACTGAATCGGCTCTCCTGAGCCTGGTTGACAGTGTCCAGAGCTCGGTAAAGGCCAAAGAGGTAGCTCTTTGTGCCTTTATGGACATAGAGGGTGCTTTTGATAACACAGCTCATGATGTTGTGGTTAGAGCACTCTGCAGAAGAGGAGTTGAGGCAGGACTCACGTTCTGGTTGGGTAAACTCCTTGACAGTAGAATAGCAGAAGTCACTGTCAACTGTGTGACAGTTAAAGCTCAAATCACCAGAGGCTGCCCGCAGGGTGGTGTCTTATCACCACTACTCTGGAGCCTCGTGGTGGATGAGCTGCTAGATAAACTTACAGGAAATGGGTTTGATTGTCAAGGCTATGCTGATGACATCACTCTTATCTGCAAAGGTAACTTTGAGAGCACAGTGTGCGATAGGATTACACTGGGCCTAAAACTCAGCTTAGACTGGTGCAGAGACGTGGGGCTGAATATTAATCAAGCGAAAACCACAATTGTCGCCTTCACCAATTGTTATAAGCTGAAGTCCATTCGGCCCATAACCATTGGGGGTATAGTAATACCGATCTCCACTGAAGTCAAATATCTGGGAGTCATCCTAGACAAGCGACTACTGTGGAGACAACGTGTAGAACATGCCGTTCGCAAGGCCACAATGGCCCTAATGAGCTGTAGATCTCTTGCAGGGAAAAATTGGGGAGTGTCTCTAAAGATTCTACTGTGGATGTACGTTGCTATGGTGAGGCCCATAGTCAGCTACGGGGCGGCAGTTTGGGCTAAGCGCGCTGACCTTGATGTCACGAGAAGGCAACTCGGCAAACTCCAGAGACTTGCCTGCACGTGCATCTCGGTCGCTATGCGCACTTGTCCATCCACAGCTCTGGATGTGCTGCTCGGACTTCCACCACTGCACTTGTATATCAAGCACAGTGCGCGCAGATCTACTATGAGGATAACAGGGGCAAGACCAGCTGCCTCGGCTGCGACTGCAACTGACCTGTTGCTGGAACATCCACAGGATGTTCAGATGGCCCAGTTCAGTTTTGATAAACTCTTCAAAACGGAACTCAGCAACAAGTCGGAGTGGACCAAAATGTCCACTACCAATGATGTGAAACCACATGCTATTAGATGGTACACAGACGGCTCACTAACAGAGGACGGTGCGGACCTCGACTCAAATATCACGAACCTCTAGGGAAATTCGCCAGCATTTTTCAAACTGAAGTGCACGCGATTGAGAGATGTGCCTCTTTCAACATTGAGAGGGGTTACAATCGTAGAGACATAGCCATTTTCTCAGATAGTCAGGCAGCAATCAAAGCACTCAGTGCAAACAAGATTGTTTCCAGACTAGTGTGGCAATGTATAGGAACACTCAATAGGTTGTGTAGTAATAATAAAGTAACCATCTACTGGGTACCAGGGCATGCGGGAATCCCCCGCAACGAAGTGGCCGACATAATGGCTAGAAAGGAGGCTAGCACGCCTTTCCATGGTCTAGAACCTTTCTGTGGGCTGGGCCCAGGGGTCATCAGTCAGAGCAGTCATGCGGATCTCATGACTGCCTGCGAGGACTTCTGGCGATCGACGCAAGGGGCAAGGCAGAGTAAACGTCTGCTAGGTAGCTACAACAGCAAGAGGTTCAAGGATTGCTTGGAGTTGAGCAAAGGATCTCTCCGAATAGTCACGGGTTTCCTGACCGGGCATTGCAGACTGCGTAAACATCTGCGAAATCTTAAGATAGGGGAGGAGAGTCTATGCAGACTCTGCTTAGAGGAAGACGAGACTCCTGAACACCTACTAGAGGAATGCCCAGCTATTAGTCGGTTGAGGCTGCTCCACTTGGGGGGTCTTACACTTACCACGCAGGAAATGAGGGCTCTTCGACCGGGCGACATCATCGCATTTTTGCGTTCGATTAAACTGATCAAGGAGTTTTAGCTCAGATACTAGGACGAGGGCACAATAGACCCTAGGTCGCAGTGCACCACCCTCTGACTAACTATTATTATTATTATATGCTTTTGTTTCAGATGACGATAAAATATGTAATATCATGTAAAAAATCACGAAAAACAGTTTTTCGCAATTTACAAGCTATGGTGGCATGAAGGGAAGACTGCCGCTTCACAGGCCAAAGGTCGTGGGTTCAAACCCCGACCGCGCGAGACACGCGTTTTTTTTATGTTTTTTTTTTTAATATATTAAAATCGATTACAAATGTATGCAAGAAAGCATGTCTTCACAATGTTTTTTGATTTACTTGTTTTTGTAATTGTAATTTCTATTGTCAATCCAATATTGACATATAAAAAAAAAAAGAAACAATACAAAGCGCAGTATGTATACCAAAAACCAAAACAATACATTTTACCAACACTGTCAATAATAAAAAAAAAGAACAAATTTAAAAATGGCGGCATGACGCAAGAAGTAAGCACAGAAGCCAAATTCAAAACGAACACAGCCACGCCCCTGTCATAAAAATAGTCAGGCACAGCCAGCTGCACTTGCTTTTGGTATACACCCAGAATCAAAGCAAACACACCCAGAATCTAAGGAATCACAGCTGAGCTACTCGTTACTTAGACCATAGACGAATAAATGTAAACAGACTGGTAACCAGAATTGTTCATGTTAAGGCCCTGTAAACAAAAACGCAAGACCCAAACGCTTGTTCCCCTTCAACGAAACTTATCTGGTTTCGTTTTGACTTTGGCTTCGTTGTTTATTTTTCGTTCTGCGCATACACACGGCACAGAGTATGTGTATGTATGTATTGACGCTCACAGCGTCAATGAACAGCGTATATTGCATTGAAGTGTATTGCATTAAAATAAATAAAATAAATTGCATAATGAAATTAATATAATGTTTATTGGCCTAAGTTGTGTATTTTAATGCATGGTTTAAAGCAAATTAAAGTATAGTTTATTTTTACTAAAACGATAATTTGCCGGCGGCAAAGCAATTATTTTTTACTTGGTTAAATGTTTTGCTTTGCAGGCTGCACTTCTTCGACCTCGGGTTCAACACCGCGTTCCGACATTTGTAATAATATATATATAATTGTGAGTTCTTGACCAAGTGGGATTAAAAAAAAATAAAAAGACTTCGTTTTTAGTTTATTTCTTTATTATATGAATTGAACCAATGTTAAAAGTTACAAAAACACTTCCACACTTATAGTCTATCTTATTCAAAACTATTGCTTTGAACTCCAAATCTGAACTACTTCTCAATCGTTCTTGCTGCGCAGAGCAAACCTCGGTTGAGAGCTTTTCTTATGATCAAAGCTTTTAAGCTTTGTTCGTTTTAAGCTTTCTTTCAAAAAGTGCCAATTCGGCGATCTCACGCTTGTGGCGTGATTTTAGAAATATGTTTATGTTTTATGTTTATGTCCAGTTTGCTTGTGGCGTGATGCATGATTTAGAAATATTCTTATGTTTAATGTTTATGTCTAGCTCGTTTCCTGTGTTAGGATTTTTAGGGTGTAATGTGATATTTAATTGTTGGGGTGCGTGCTTATGTGTAACATATTTGAGATATGAATATGTGTGCATATTGGATATCTTACTCGCCCACACTAAAAAAATTTGCGTTACGTTAGACTGCTCCTATCTTGGGATACAGTGCGGGTTGATCTTGTTTGACTATTGGTAATTCTATTTGATCATTGATTATTTCTTGTTCTTTAGGTTTTCTATACTTAACAATAAGTGTTCTTGGTAAACTTTTGAACTTATAAATTAAGTACAATAATAAGCTTAATATGGTTATGGTATTATAATATTTTGTATGTTCCAAAATTAATTCCTTAGTTTGAATATATGACAATGGTTCGAGTTTTGTTACGTTATTGCTGACATAAATGTTTTGTGTAAAATCTAGTCTTGAATTAGATATTGATATCTCATTAATTTGTATTTCACAATTATAGATTTTTATAATATTGTTTCCTTTTATCTTAATTTCATTATTCATACAATTTTGATTTACAATTGATTCTGGTAAATTCCATGTTAGGATTATGTTTGGTTCTATATAACTTGTTTGAACATTTTTAATTGTTTTGGTATATTTACATTCGGTTTTGATTAGCTTTACAATGCCTACTATGCAATTATTCAATATTTGCTTTTTTGTAATTGTGCCATATACTTTATTATTATTTATAAAATATTTTTCTTGAATGTTTTCTGTTAAAATATTATCGTTCTCATCTGGGTAGGGTATTATTTCGAAAATGGGTGTTTTACTAATTGCTTGTGGAATATGTGATATTATGTAAATTTCTTTTGTATCAGTTTTTAACCAAGTTGATGTTTTAATATTAAGAATTTTCTCTGGTGTAACATGCAATAAGTGATCGTGCTTAAGTAATTTAGGGTTGAATATGCCTAATCTAGTTAGTTGCATTCCCATCTCTATGTCTTCTATATATTCGGTAAAGTGTTCTAAATTGAAAATTAGTAAATCAAATTTCTTGTGTTTTTCTTCTTTTGTTTTAAATGTGTTCATGGTTTCAATTGCTTTGTTAATTGTTTCGATTATTTTGTTTAGTTCATTAACTTGAACGCTATTTTCTGCTAAGTTACTTATCTTCTGTTCTAGTTCGTCTCTGTCATCTGTGTCTAATGTTCCGAATAAGTATTTGTATGTTTTGCCTACTAAATTTATTAGTCCTCTCTTTTGTCTTTTAATGATTGTTATCCCGTTCATTTCCCTGTTTAGTTTTTCAATAAGATAATTTATTTTAGTTGAATTTTCGTAATCGTTTGTTTGTATTAATAAGTTACTGTCGACCTTTTCTATTTTTGTTAATTTTACAGTTAGATAATGGTATTCAAAATTAGTTGGTATGTCCAGTGTTCCTGTTTTAAATATTAGGTAGCCGTTGTTTGCTTTTATGGGGTTTATTTCGATACTTTGTCCGTTAATTGTTACTGTTAGCATTGTTATTATTATTATTCTCTGTAATTAATGTATTTACTTGTATTAGTTTTCTTTTTCTTCTTAAACTTTGATTTGTAATGGGTGACTTTTTTACCTCTATTGGTTTCTTCAAAGTGCTTCTCGTCTATTTGTCTTAACTGACCTGTCTGTTTGAATGGATTGGTTATTTTTGTTTTAACTAATGGTGAAGATCTATATTTTGTATCTATTTCAAATTCTTCCCTTGATTCATTCAATTTTTCAATTTGTTTCTTTTTGTTATTTTGTGAGTCATACTTTGGTGCTCCTGCGTACATAAATTTATCTGCGGGTGTTCTGTTCGTTGTCTTATGTTTAGTTTTACGATTATATGTGTATAATATAATTTCGTATCTTGTTTGTATGTTTTCTATGTTAGAGTCACTGCTCATAATTCGTAATTTTTCGTTGATTGTTTTATGAAATCTTTCTATATCTGCTATTCCGTTTTTACTTGTTGTTATATTGATTTTTACGTTTTCTGTTGCTAACCATTGTTGTAGTGCAGGCACATATAAATGCTGAATCTTTGTCTGCTTTGATTTCTGTTGGTTTTCCCATTAAATCGAAAACTTTTAATATAGCTCTTTTTGTTTCTAACCAATCTCGGCTGTTAACTTCAATTAATGTTGCAAATTTTGAATAAATATCTATGCATGATAGAAATTGTTTATGGTCAACTAAATAAAAATCCATTACATACTTTTCCCTAATGTAATTTGTTTCTGGGGTTAATTCGTACATTAACTTGGTACTTCTGTGCTCTGTTTTTGAGATGTTGCAAATGTGACATTCATTTATTATGTTTTGTATTAGGTTCTGATAATCTAGGTAATAAAATTTTTCTTTAAACCAATGTATTGTCTTTTCTATCCCTGGATGTAATAGTTCGTTATGTCTTTTAAGTATCTGTTCTTTGAATTCTGCGTACGTTTGTAAGTCTGTTAATTTTGATGAGCTTTTCATTACTTTAATTTTACTTTCTGGGTTTATTATTTCTACGTATGCGTTTTGAAAAATCGGAAAATCGGAGTCGTTGTGAAAGTAAAAGACGCTATTTTTTTAACATAAATATTCTTTAATTATTTCTTTAGCTTTAGTAATCGTCATTTCTATATATGTTATCTTTATGTTTTTCTTGTGAAAATAGTTAGTAACTTGTGTCGTATTGTCGTTTCCTTTAATGAGTTCGATTTGTCTGTTATAATAATTTAATGGTCTTTCCGTTATTTGAATATAACTTTGGTTATCTTCTTGGGCACTGTGAATGGTAGCACATGTTGCTTGACTCATTTCTTCTCCCAGTAGATTTTCATGTATTTGCACACGTGAAAGTGCGTCTGCGACATGATTTTCTTTACCCGGTAAGTATTTGATTGTGTAATCAAATTCATTTAATTTGATCCTCCATCGTTGGAGTTTCATATTCGGTTCTTTTATATTGTTTAACCATACTAATGGTTTGTGATCGCTTAGGATTTAAAATTTTCTACCATATAGATAGCTTCTATAAGTTTTAGTTGCCCAAACTACTGCTACTAGTTCTTTTTCTATAGCTGAATAATTTAATTCATGTTTGTTTAGCGTTCTGCTGGCAAAACAAACAGGCTTATGATTTTGTGTTAAGACCGCTCCTAGAGCTACATTACTTGCATCCGTTGTGAGACAAAATGGTTTGTCATAATCTGGATGAGTAAGAATTGGGTCAGAAGTTATCAGTAATTTTAATTTCTCGAATGCTGAGATATATGCTGTATCCTTTATGTCTACTTTGGCTCCTTTCTTTAATTTGAGTGTCATGGTTTTGACGATGTTGGCGAAGTTTGTAATGAATTTTCTGTAAAATCCACACAAACCTAAAAATTTTTTGACCTCTTTTGGAGTCTTTGGAATAGGATATTTCATTACTGCTTCAACTTTATTTGGATTAGGTTTTAATCCTTCTGTTGTGACTATGTGTCCTAGAAATTCCGTTTCCTTTTTGAGAAATTCACACTTGTCTAATTGCAATTTTAAGTTGGCTTCCCTTAGTTTGGCAAATACCTTATTTAGTGACAACATGTGTTCTTCCAATGAAGTGGAATACACTATTATGTCATCTAAGTAGACTAAACAATCTTTGTAGATTAAATCTTCCAACAAATTGTTCATGCAGCGTTGAAACGTTGCTGGTGCATTTTTTAGACCAAATGGCATACGTGTATATTCGTAGTGGCCATGTTTAGTGGAAAATGCTGTCTTAGGTATTGATTTAGGATCCATCTGGATCTGGTGATAGCCTTTTGTTAAATCAAGAGTTGTGAAGTATTGGCATCGGCCAAGTTTATCTAAAATTTCATCCATTATTGGAATAGGAAATTTGTCGTCAACTCTATACTTTTGTTTACCTGATGCATCCAACTTTTTTGGGATTACTAATACAGGTGAATTATACGGAGACTGAGATTTTCTTATTATCCCTTGCTCTAGCATTGCTTTTACTTGTCTGTCTATTTCGTCATGTTGAATTTGGGAATACTTGTAGGGTCTCTTGTAAATTGAGTCCTCATGTTTTGTAATTATCGAATGTTTAACAGTACTAGTGAAAGTCAAATTGTCGCCTTCATGGTACTGTATGTCTCGATAGTTGTGAAGAATTTTTGACACACACCTTTTCTCTTCATCGTTAAGATGATCTAAGCGAAACTCGTTGGACTCTTTTAATTCTTCGTTGATCACGAAATTGAATTCTAAATCTTCCGACGAAGGTGGGTCTAGACACTCTGGTGCCTCCTCTTCTTCTACATTTATATTGGGGTCCTACTTATATAGGAATGTGTATTCTCCTAAGGTAACGGCTCCCTCTTCGTAATTTATTTTTGCCTTGCAAGCTTCTAAATAATTTCTTCCTAACAATAAATCATATCGATTTGAAAATTCATGTATAAAGAACTCCTGTTTGGATGGACATAATTTACATGCTCCTATTGTAATGCTTGATGTTAATTTAATGTTACCATTGATGGTATGAACGTTAAGTTCTGTATTTTTAATTGGAAATTTTAAGTATAAATTAATTGTTGACCCAGTGTCTATAACACACTTAAGCGGGTTATCATTCATAATAACAATTATGAATGGGTTATTGTTTCTTCCTGGTCCGAGGCAATTGCTTGAAAATTTTCGGAGGTGTCCATTTTTAACACACCACTGTTACTTTCTCTTTGCCTTTTTTGAGGTTATTTGTTGTAAGGGGATGCCTGTGCATTAGAGTTTATATTATGTGAATAGTTCATGGGATTCTGTTGTTTCCCTTGTTGCAACTTTTGTTGAAATTCGGCATATGTCTGCCCATAATCTTGTTGATTCTTATGTGGGTTATTTGTATTATAATTGGTTTGGCAGTTATGATTATGTGGTGCTTGGTTAGTGGGGTTATGTGTTGAACTTTGGTTAAAATTTTCTTGATACTTTTTACCACGATAGTTTTTGTTTGAATTATTATATTTATTATCTTTTGGTTTTTCAACCACACTATTTTCATATAAATCCTCCTTTTGAGCTGCTACTTTTAACAAATGGCTAGTTGTTATATCGTACCTAGCTAGAATCATGAAAATTCTATCTGGTATTTTTCTTTTTATAACATCTTTAACTGTGTTGTTCATAGCATTGGTGTAGACAATTGTGTTGTTTGCATTATTATCTAGTGTTAGCTTTGTAGCATGCATAAGAATGTATCACGTATGCATGACAATCGGTCATATACCCACTATATTGAAGGGTATTTAACCTTCAGACATAGTGACACTTTGTTGCTATGTATATACAAATATAACGCAACTACACAAACGGTCAGCGCACTCGAAATATGATCAGCCACCTTATGAGCTGATCGCGAAGTGTGGGATCCGCAACGTAAGCGCTTTAGCCCTTACGAGCCAGTGCTTGCCTTATATATGTATATTAAATGTATATGCATTCCTTGCCTTCTGCATAGACACATATACATACATACACACATATACATATACATAAGCCGCTCTGCTGCGACAGAGCATTATAGGCTAAGCCCAATTATATTTTTGAATAAAAGAGGATTCCTAAAAATCAAACGAATGAGCACAGACGTGCAGCGTTATTATTTCCGCCTTAAATTATATAATTCCACATGGCGACCGTGACATGGTCACGAAGACTGCAGGGGCAGTAAGTGGCGCAAAAAAAAAAAAAAAAAAAAAAAAAAAAACAACAACTAAAAAACTACTACAACAACACAACCAAGATGGTTACAAACAAACAAAATGATGGTTATAAACATATAACGAAGAAAAACCCATAACAAGAAAAAAAATCCAAAAAAAAACCCAACAACAACAGCAGCAACAACAGAGTGACAACAGCAGCAACAACAGTGTGGCAACAGCAGCAACAACAGAGTGAAAACAGCAGCAGCAAAAACTACAGCAGCAGCAACGGCAGAAATTGAAAAAAAAATCATGCAAACTGAGTGAGTAGAGTTGAGTGTTATGGGAAGACGCGGAGGCTTGCAAAGCAAGTTAAAAAAGAGGGTGGAACACATAAGTGGCTACTGTACACAAGTACACCACCTCCCGCGTGGGCAACAGCCCAAAAATTACAAGCCGAGCTTGATTTTCTAAAATCAAGCCTCGCAACCAAAACCCCAAACACTAACGCTCACTCAGCAAACATTAACATTATTCACAACAAAATAATAACCAAACCTCCATCACCAAAGCAGCTGCCAAAGAGAATTAAACGCTGCCAGGATGACTGCGAGGGACCACTGGTCTGTGGTGAGTTTACCACATTGTGAGTTCACCTGTGCTGCCGGCACCGGTACCCCATCACAAAAATAGAAGCCTGTGCGACGACCAGACGACCAAAGGCCCAGGACATCAGCAGCAGTGACCACCAAGCGCGGGGGCACACCGCCACTTGCGTCATCGAGGGAGCATCAGCATGCCAGACCGGCGACGCCCAGCTGATGCAACAGAAGCAACAGAAGCGGAATTAATATTAGAAATAACTATAGAAATATTGTCATAAAACATTTTTGTAAAATCGAGCGGAACCATTTCTGCCCGACTAATAGCATAGCCCGTAAAGCTATGCCAAAAACCAGGCAGGGAAAATGTACATTCACTTTATGTGAATTAATTTTAAATTTCTCTCCGCCAGTTGGCGTCGAAAATTCTGACATATTTAAAAGCGTTAACAAAAAAAAATACATAGGAGAAACACAAAATATTTATATTTTAAACAACAAAAAAAAAATTTTTCAAAAAAAAACATTTTCATGATCAGAAATCTTCCTTACAGAGTAAGGCACAGACCATTTTTTTATGCAGTTAGAAGTAGACCACAAAAAAAGACATTATGGGTGTGGTCGATGTTAAGTCGGTGGATTCCACCGCAAATGTAATAAATAAGGTAGAATCCAATAGCATAGAATTAGGATTAACAAATACCTTGCTTATAATAATAGTTGTAATTCTGAGAGCGAACGTATTTTTCAAATTGTATAAGCTTCATAATAAATGCCTCAGAAAAAAAATATATAAGCAAGGCTAACGATCTAGATAAAATCTAGAATCGAAAATTTAAATTTGAATTTAAAAAATATATATAAATGTAAAAAACAAAGAAATTCGATTATAAGAGAAATATGAAAATAAAAACAAAATTATTTTGATCTAATAGATTTATATATATAGATATAATTATTAATGTAGAAATGGAAATTATAAAACGAATAGAATAAAAATATAAATCCACATAAATATAAATTTGTCTAGTTAAAAAAAAAAAAACAGAAGAATTGTGCAGGTAAAAAAAAAAAAAAAAGGGGTAATGGAGATATACATAATTAAATAACAATTTCAAAATGCATCCAACAATAGCTGAAACATTTGAAAGAGACCCACAGTTTATTATGCGAGCTATAAGTGTGCTACATCAGTTTCACGAAATCATTTCGATATCTGATTTTGAGTACGCCTATATGGACTCGTTTAATAGACCAGCTAGCCCACTATACCACTGTACCAAAACAGAAAAAGGTATAGTGCTATCTACTTTGCCATATGTGAAGGTAAAGGAAATAATAGAAGAGAACGTTATTTTGGGTCCAGTTACAGTATTAATGGTGCGATTGCACCGATAAAATCAGTAACTTATGGAATGGATAGAAATTCGAAATAAGATAATCCAGATAAGGACAGAATATGCAAAGTCATACAAGTGCCTGAACAAAAACGTTCCAATAAAACCTATAACAATCGTAAAACACACTAAGATATTAGTCGAACAGTTCAACGAACTCAGAGAGCTCGTCCAAGAAAACTATAGTAGACTGCTTAGTGAACACAAATTACAGGCGGAAGAAAACGTCAGAATCTTGAGATCAGGACTTGTTCATTTGAACAAAAAACATACCCTACATCTCTTTTTACCTTCGGTGTTAACAGCACCAGTGACGTTTGACCCATCAATGCTTTTTGACGAAGAACCGTCAACGTCAAATTCAGACCCCCAAGTTAATCTTGAGGAATTTCTCTATCAAGATTTAAAAGAAAGTTTACCACACAAAACAAAAATGACGAACTCAGCAGCAAATGCACGGGAATACGTGCGACAAATTTCGTCCACGATCCCAGAGTTCGATGGTAAAAAAAAAGCCTAAACAGGTTTCTCACAGCATTGAAATTAACAGATCTCACCAAAGGTGAAGATGAACTGTTGGCCGTAGAAGTTATAAAAACGAAAATTATCGGCCCATTGTCATATAAAGTACAGAATGAAACGACCATTTCCAGAATAATAGATATTCTGAAGACATCAGTTAAGGGTGAGTCACCCGATGTAATTAAAGCCAAACTGTTAAACACTACACAGCGAGGCAAAACCGCCAGCCAATACACAACAGAGATCGAAGCTCTACGTAGGTCGCTTGAGGCTGCCTACATAGATGACGGTCTCGACGCAGATAATGCAGACAAATTTGCCTCAAACGAAGCAATATCTGCACTTACCAAAAATTGTGAACACGAAAAAATTCGTACAATTCTGGAGGCAGGAAACTTCAAAACTTTCAATGAGGCAATGGGTAAATACATCCATTGCAGCACTGAAATGACTGGAAGTGCCAGCTCAGTGTTTTATCACAGAGGCAACGGTGGTCGCGGTAACCAAAGAGGTTACAATAACCGCGGGTTTAATAGACCAAACCGAGGTAATTACCATAACAGAGGAAATTACCAAAATAACAATAATTACAATAACCGTGGAGGAAGACGAGGCCAAAACAGAGGAAACTCTAGAGGCCGAGGAAACTCCAACCAAGGTTACAATAATAACAATGTGAGAATGGCGCAAAATACGCCGGAAAACTCTCAGAACCCTTTAGGAAACAATCAATAAATGTAAAGGTTCATTCCATCAACTACAGTCTTAATATATTTGTCACTTTTTATAACCATTCAACTGGTAATAAACTTACATTCTTAATAGATACTGGTGCAGATATCTCACTTTTAAAAATAAATTCAGATAATTTCAAAATTCAAGAAGAAAAAATTATAAACATTCAAGGCATAGGCCAAGGTGTAATAAAATCTCAAGGAACAACTTCAATAGAACTTCAATCAACTAAATACATGATTCCACACAAATTTCATTTAGTAGATTCCGATTTTCCAATACCGTGTGACGGAATAATAGGCATTGATTTTATAAAAAAATTCAATTGCCAATTAGATTTCAAACCAAGTGAAGACTGGTTTATAATTAGACCACAAAATATAAAAAATCCTATTTATGTTCCGATAACATATAGTGCTGGCAACAATACAGTCCTTCTGCCAGCCAGATCACAAGTAATTCGAAAAATAGACATTAATACACCTAATGATTATATATTTGTTCCTAATCAAGAAATACATAATGGAATTTATGTTGCAAATACAATAGCAGCATCCAAACATGTATACATCCGACTTCTAAACACAACTAATTTCGACCAATTGGTCAAAGTAAACAAAATTAATTATGAAAATTTAACAGATTATGAAATTCAAAACATTAATCTAGAAAATAGAAGCGAACAAGTACTTGTAAAATTAAAGAAAAATTTTCCAGAACAATTCAAACGTCAACTAACACAATTATGCACCAAGTTTATTGATGTGTTCGGACTGGAAACCGAACCAATTTCGACAAATAATTTTTATAAACAAACGTTAAGACTTAAAGATGATGAACCCATTTACATTAAAAATTACAGAAGTCCGCATAGCCACGTTGAAGAAATTCAAAAACAAGTAGGAAAATTAATAAATGACAAAGTCGTAGAACCGTCTGTATCCGAGTATAACAGCCCACTCTTGTTAGTTCCGAAAAAATCATTACCAAATTCGGAAGAAAAGAAATGGCGATTAGTAATTGACTATCGCCAAATCAACAAAAAACTACTTTCTGATAAATTCCCGCTCCCCAGGATTGATGATATTCTAGATCAACTGGGTAGAGCAAAATATTTTTCATGCCTTGACTTAATGTCAGGTTTCCACCAAATTGAACTTGAAAAAAATTCAAGAAATATAACGTCTTTTTCAACGAGCAATGGCTCATATCGCTTCACGCGATTACCATTTGGTCTCAAGATAGCACCAAATTCGTTTCAGAGAATGATGACTATAGCATTCTCGGGTTTAGAACCCTCTCAGGCATTCCTTTATATGGATGACTTAATGGTGATAGGATGTTCCGAAAAACACATGATTAAAAACTTAACTGACGTTTTTAATGTATGTAGAAAATATAACCTAAAGTTGCATCCAGAAAAATGTTCATTTTTCATGCATGAAGTGACATTTTTGGGTCACAAATGCACTGACAAAGGAGTTTTGCCAGATGACAAGAAATTTTACGTCATCAAAAATTATCCTGTCCCTCATGATGCGGACAGCGCGAGACGATTTGTAGCATTTTGCAATTATTATCGTCGATTTATAAAAAACTTCGCCGATTATTCACGGCACATAACTAGATTATGTAAAAAGAATGTTCCTTTTGAATGGTCAAGTGAATGCCAAAACGCATTCCAGTACCTTAAAGAAATGCTTATGAACCCCACATTATTACAATATCCTGATTTTCGCAAAGAATTTTGCATTATAACAGATGCTAGTAAACAAGCTTGCGGAGCGGTTCTAACTCAGAACCGTGATGGGATTCAGCTCCCAATAGCTTATGCATCCCGTTCATTTACAAAAGGGGAAAGCAATAAGAGCACAACAGAACAAGAGTTAGCGGCAATTCATTGGGCAATTACCCATTTTAGACCATATATTTATGGCAAACACTTTACTATTAAAACGGATCACAGACCATTGACATACCTTTTTTCTATGACTAATCCCAGTTCGAAATTGACTCGCATGCGGCTAGAGCTTGAAGAATACGACTTCACAGTAGAATACCTAAAGGGGAAAGATAATTTCGTAGCAGACGCACTTTCGCGTATTAACATAAAAGAACTCAAAGATATGCAAAATAAAGTCCTGAAAGTCACTACCAGGCAACAGACTAGACAGAAAAATTCCTGCGCAGGAAATGTACAAGAAGATTTGCCTATGCAAACTCTTGACAACGCTTCTAAGCCCAACGTATATGAAGTCATTTGTAATGACGAAGTACGAAAAGTAGTGGCCTTGCACAAACAATCAGACATGTTTTTTGAAACATGGAAGAAAAGTTGTAGCAAGAATTGATGTTAGCGATCTGTATACCAATGAAACCATTGACTTAGGTCAGTTCTTTCAAAGGCTTGAAATGCAAGCCGGTATACTTGGGATCAGCCAACTCAAAGCGGCACCGAGCGAAAAGATCTTTGAATTAATTTCAATTGAATCTTTCAAAAATATGGGCAATAAAATATTAAATACTTTAAGAGTAGCGCTACTCAAGCCGGTGACCCTATTAGAAAATGAAAAAGATCAAGAAGCAATACTGTCTAAATTTCATGACGATCCAACTCAAGGAGGTCATAATGGCATTTCGAAAACGCTAGCAAAAATAAAAAGACACTACTATTGGAAAAACATGACGCGTCATGTCAAAGAGTACGTACGTAGATGTCAGAAATGCCAAACATCGAAAACAACAACGCATATAAAGACCCCAATGACATTAACAGAAACACCAACAATGGCTTTCGATAGAGTGATAGTAGACACCATAGGTCCACTTCCACGCTCAGAGAATGGAAACGAATATGCAGTTACGCTAATATGCGATTTAACAAAATATTTAGTAACCGTTCCAATTCCCAATAAGAGTGCAACAACAGTTGCCAAAGCAATTTTTGAAAACTTTACTCTGAAGTACGGTCCAATGAAGACGTTCATTACGGACATGGGAACAGAATATAAAAATTCAACTATAAATGACTTGTGCAAATACCTTAAGATTGACAACATAACGTCAACTGCACACCATCACCAGACTTTAGGGACAATAGAACGAAGTCATAGAACATTCAATGAATACGTTCGTTCATACATATCTGCGGACAAAACCGATTGGGATGTTTGGATACAATATTTCACTTATTGTTTCAACACAACACCCTCGGCAGCGCATGAATATTGTCCATATGAACTAGTCTTTGGAAGATTACCAAGACAGTTCATAGATTTTAATAAAATAACTAGAATAGATCCGTTATATAACGTAGAAAATTACGCCAAAGATATAAAGTTTAGACTAGAAATAGCATATAAGAGAGCTAGAATAATGTTAGAAAAACATAAAGCTAAGAATAAAATATATTACGACAATAATGCTAATAATTTTAATTTGGAAATAGGAGATAAGGTCTTGTTAAGAAACGAAACTGGCCATAAACTAGAACCAGTTTATATAGGCCCCTACGAGGTAACAGGTATAGAAGATAGGGATAATATAATAATAAAAGATAAAAAACAAAAGATACAAAAAGTACACAAAGATAGGTTAAAAATGTTGAATTCTTAATTTTTAATTTTTAATATAAGTATACATAAATATATATATATATATATATATATAGGTAAGGCCTGATCAGCCGGAAAAAAAAAAAATTCGAAAAAAAAAAAAAAAAACAAAAAAAAAAATAATAATAATAATTCATTTTCATATTTTTCTATTTTTTATACTTTGCAATTTTGAATTTGTTTGCACTTATATATTTGTACATTTTATACAATTTTAATACATTAAAAATAACTACACTATGTTACGTTATTTCTTTAAAAAAGGGAGGTGTAGCATGCATAAGAATGTATCACGTATGCATGACAATCGGTCATATACCCACTATATTGCAGGGTATTTAACCTTCAGACATAGTGACACTTTGTTGCTATGTATATACAAATATAACGCAACTACACAAACGGTCAGCGCACTCGAAATATGATCAGCCACCTTATGAGCTGATCGCGAAGTGTGGGATCCGCAACGTAAGCGCTTTAGCCCTTACGAGCCAGTGCTTGCCTTATATATGTATATTAAATGTATATGCATTCCTTGCCTTCTGCATAGACACATATACATACATACACACATATACATATACATAAGCCGCTCTGCTGCGACAGAGCATTATAGGCTAAGCCCAATTATATTTTTGAATAAAAGAGGATTCCTAAAAATCAAACGAATGAGCACAGACGTGCAGCGTTATTATTTCCGCCTTAAATTATATAATTCCACAGCTTATTTGTTATTACATATGATTTGTGTTCTAGTTCATCTATGAACTTACGGAGATTTCCTTGATAGCTGGTGTTGTATAGTTGTCGTAGTAATTCCTCCACTGGAGTCTGGGTGGTGTATTCCTCGATGAGTGCTCGCTTCAACTCCCTCCAATTATTGGCATGTGATAGTTGCGAGATCCTTTGGGCTTCTCCGATGACTTGCAGTTCTATCGCACCGTATATAATACTTTGTTGCCTTTGGTTTGTAGTAGGGTATAATTGTAATAGGAATTCTGTCCTCCTGATGAAGGCGCTTAGCTCCTGTTTATTTCCTGAGAACTGGGGCACTTGTCGGATTTGAGACAATGCCTGGTTTAGTTCTGCATCACTTAGTACGACTGCCATGTTGGTTTGTTTTTTTTTTTTTTGTTGCTTTGTTGTTGATTATGTTGTTCTTCGTTCTTAAATTATTTAAACACCATTAACTGTGTTTGTTGCACGATTAGTTCTTTGGCGGATTAGTTTTTTATGAAGTATCGCAATTTAATTTATTTGCACTTATTTTTCACTAATCCTACCGGCTGCGCCAATTGTGAGTTCTTGACCAAGTGGGACTAAAAAAAATAAAAAGACTTCGTCTTTAGTTTATTTCTTTATTATATGAATTGAACCAATGTTAAAAGTTACAAAAACACTTCCACACTTATAGTCTATCTTATTCAAACATTTTGCTTTGAACTCCAAATCTGAACTACTTCTCAATCGTTCTTGCTGCGCAGAGCAAACCTCGGTTGAGAGCTTTGCTTATGATCAAAGCTTTTAAGCTTTGTTCGTTTTAAGCTTTCTTTCAAAAAGTGCCAATTGTTTAATGTTTATGTCTAGCTCGTTTCCTGTGTTAGGATTTTTAGGGTGTAATGTGATATTTAATTGTTGGGGTGCGTGCTTATGTGTAACATATTTGAGATATGAATATGTGTGCATATTGGATATCTTACTATATATATCTATTTTTTCTGACTTTTAAGTCCTCCTAGAAAAAGAATGTAATGAAAATTCTCATGTTTCGCACTTGTTTGCACTTAGTTTCCATGTTTATATGGATTAAACAATTTAAAGTTAGTAAAAAAATAATATAAATATTATCTGTAGGGTTTTAGTTTTAAGAAAAACTGATTTTAAGAGCACTTTTGTGGAATCACTTTAGATATCAACTTATCGCTTCAATCTTCAGCACAAAAGTCACAAAAAAGCATTATGCACTCGCGTAAACTTTTGTTTTTGATTTGATTCCCTTTTTTTTGTCAAATTACATCGAACACAAAATAACACCAGCCTCAAGTCATCCACCTGCAAGAGCGGTCGTAGCGCAGTGGGCTAGATGCTTGTTTGTAAAAAATTTTTATGACCCGAGTTCAACCCCCAGCCAAATTAATCAAACTTCTTTTCTTTCTTTTTTTTTGCATTTGTGCATTTATGCATGTGTAATACACATTGTGTATGTGGACAACAAGAATAAGAAAACGCAACAAGGCAGCTAAAGTAGCAGTTGCTGACATTTAAAACTGAACAGGTTTAAAATACAATAGTCATAATAATAAGTTATTGTCTATAAAACCACATATATAAGCTTAGTATATAAAGATAAGTATTTTAAATTATAGTACGTTTTTAAAATGTTGTTTTAAATTTCACATTAAGATACATAAATTACATTTAATTAGTTATAAGTGCCCTTCCTTACGGTCAAAACACATAATAGAAATATCATAATTAAGTATATTGCGTTTATCTATTTAATAACGCAAAGTTTAAATAAAGTCAAACTACCCTTCCTTGCTAGGGTAGCAGCAACCAGGTTCAAGCAAAAGTCTAAAATTGCCAAACTTAATTTCTGCGACAACAACAAGAGAAATGAACTAAGGCAACGTCAAATTATGTCTCCCCCACTTTGCAATCAAAACAAAAACCTAAACAATAATGGCCGCTGGTTGTCGCCGAGAATCGACGAAACAACTGATCGAAGAATTTATAGTTTCCCCAGTGAAGCGGTCCGACCACGCAGAATGTTAGTTAACATAACAGAGCAGTGCTTATTTCCAGTCTTGTTACATTTATTCGTCTATGACTTAGACGAGCTGGTTTTGGTGCGTATAACTTAACACGCCTTTAACATGAACTTTTCTTGTAACCTATCTCTATGTTATTAATCTATGGATGCGAGTAGACAATAACTATTTGAAATACGTACTTTCGGATCTTTGGAATGCCCATGGTAATCCATTATTATCGATGATTATTCTGAATATTGTATGAGATATCCTGAACGATGTAGTTATTGGATTAAACCAAAACAATTAAACATATTTCAAAAGACGTGGACTACATAATTATTCTTATACCAAGAGAAAACGCTTCGAAAAATTTCTTAAGTTTAATTACCAATACCTTTTGACTTATAGGGTCTTTCGACTTCACCGTCATTGTGCATAATTCACCGTTTTTAATGACGGTCGTGTATTTAGCCATAAGTGAAACATCTTATTGACATACAAAATCAAATAAGTATGCTCTTGTTATCTCTCCCCCTTTTTGTTTTCATTTTTTATACACTTGAAAAATTTTAAATTAATTGTGTGATGAAATGTGTAACGCATTAAAATAAGCGTCTCTCACCCCTTAAAATACATTCATTCTTGATCAGCGTCGCGAACTGAGTTAATATATTCTTCTTCTCACTTGATTATTATGAAATTATTATTATTGAACCAATAAGTATGTACACGTAGAGGAGTCAAATCGCGTTTTCCCAACTGCCGAAAAAATGCGTTGTGGAGGCACCACCATCATTCGGCTGCTGAAAGCAGCGAGCCGAACGCAAATTTTGCAGACCATTTGCGTAGCTAAAAAAGTGCAAGTCATTCATGCGCCGGCGCTTGACTCGGTACAGACGGAGTGCCAGCAATTTGCTGTGTATACGTCTGTATGTCAGCGACAAGTTTGCCGTTAGGTGTATATATGTGTGTATGTATGTTTCTGTATGCTGTTTGCTCTGAGCTGCTGTATATTGTGGAAGGGGGATAGCAGCAGCAGAGTGCGAACAACAACAACACATGTGCATTTTTTCTATATTTGGTGGCTCCGAGCTCAACAAGCAAACATCATTAGGGCGAATGTATACCTAAATGCACATATACATGTGTGTGTGTATGTGCGCATGCATATTTTTTCAGTTTTTGGTGGCTCTCTAGTGATTTGGGATTTTGTTACTTTTCGAGCAACGCATATCAATGTGTGTGTGTGTGCATGTGTATGTTCATGTGCAGCACATTTGAACGTATGCGTAGCAATTTCCTTGGCTATTCTTGACCTGTCTCAATTTTTAATATTTTTTTACCAATTTTATTAAAAGTAACGATAGCTATAAAAATAATGTCATTAAGATATAATATTTTATTTATTTTAAAATTCATCTTAATCATAAAGATGCATCGTCCATAGTTTATAATATGATTAATAATAATTTATATATTTTAATATATATATGTATATAATTATATATTATATATTTATGTGTTCTCGTGACCCTAAAACATCATAACTAAATCTATATTAAATGCCGACAGCCAATATTTAATATTAAAATTTGGCGCGCATTTGAATCTGCCTACAAAACACAGGCAATTTCTGTTTTTGCACTTTCTGGTCATACATACTCTTTCGAGATATTAACTATATGACACCAGCAAACAACTTTGCCACACAACTACCATGCAGTTGCTCATTTACATATAAAATATGCACACATTCCGAAAGAGTATAAGTGGTTCATGTGTCGGCAACTGAATGAAAAACTCAGGCTCGCGTCAACCGCGTGCCAACAAAAAACCTTTTCTCTACTCAATAAACGCACACAAGTTCCAGCGATCTGAACAGAAATACAGCTCTGAATACTCTTTCGGAATATGTGTGCATATTTTATATGTAAATGAGCAACTGCATGGTAGTTGTGTGGCAAAGTTGTTTGCTGGTGTCATATAGTTAATATCTCGAAAGAGTATGTATGACCAGAAAGTGCAAAAACAGAAATTGCCTGTGTTTTGTAGGCAGATTCAAATGCGCGCCAAATTTTAATATTAAATATTGGCTGTCGGCATTTAATATAGATTTAGTTATGATGTTTTAGGGTCACGAAAACACATAAATATATAATATATAATTATATACATATATATATTAAAATATATAACTTATTATTAATCATATATATAAACTATGGACAATGCATCTTTAATGATTAAGATGAATTTTAAAAATAAATAAAAAATTATCATCTTAATAAAATTAATTTTATAGGTATCGTTACTTTTAATAAAATTGCTAAAAAAATCATAAAAATTGAGACATATGTGCTGCACATGAACATACACATGCACACACACACACATTGATATGCGTTGCTAGAAAAGTAACAAAATCCCAAATCACTAGAGAGCCACCAAAAACTGAAAAAATATGCATGCGCACATACAGACACTCATATATATGTGTATTTAGGTATACATTCGCCCAAATGATTTTTGCTTCATTTGTTCTCGGAGCCACCAAATACAGAAAAAATGCTCATGTGTTGTTGTTGTTCGCACTCTGCTGCTGCTATCCCCCTTCCACATTATACAGCAGCTCAGAGCAAACAGCATACAGAAACATACATACACACATATATACACCTAACGGCGATCACGTCGCTGACATACAGACGTATACACAGCAAATTGCTGGCACTCCGTCTGTACCGAGTCAAGCGCCGGCGCATGAATGACTTGCACTTTTTTAGCTACGCAAATGGTCTGCAAAATTTGCGTTCGGCTCGCTGCTTTCAGCAGCCGAATGAAGGTGGTGCCTCCACAACGCATTTTTTCGGCAGTTGGGAAAACGCGATTTGACTCCTCTACGTGTACTTGCTTAATGGCTCGATGCTTTCAGCAGCCGAATGAGGGTGGTTCCTCCGCAAATTGGACCAATTAGGCTATTGGATTTTTTGCGTTTGACTCCTCTACGTGTACATACTTATTGATTGAACGTAGTACGCCTACGAACAGTACATTCAAGTGGAACAACGATACCAAGCACCGGCTTGTTAACGCGCGGACCCAAGCAAAGATCAACCAACCTCCCGCCCAACCGACCGAGGGGCACACCGCATAGCGTACGGTTACGAACATCGCGAACATATATACAAATGACATAAACCATCAGAGGAATCTATTTCAAGAATTATTAGTTTATGTAAAATGACTACACCTAGCATTGTTCTGCGATCAGAAAGAAAAAGAAGATTTATTAGTAAAGCTTAGTAAGCAGGAGCTAAAAATATTTCTAGCTGTCTTAAACTCCATATAAAAAAAACGCTAGAAATAATTTCTGGACATAATTTCTAGAGACGTTTCTAACGAGTATACGCAGCAGCTAGAAATGTATACTGAAAAAATGTTGAGAGTTGCCACATCGATTACATTGAAGTGGACTGTGTGGATTGCATTGAACAGCTTATTTTCTGCTAGAAAAAATGAGCTGCACATTATTTCTAGGCGTCAATTGTGAAATGGAGGGAATTTTGAGCGGCAAAAAGAATAAAAGTCGTGTAAAACAATTTTTACATGACGACAAGAAAAAATTAATCAACGCAGTAAGGGAAAATAATTGCATTTGGGACTTTACACATGCAAAGCATCTTACATATCTGCTAAAGCGTCCCTTATCAATTCTTTCTTGTAAATAGGGATTGACCCAACACAGCCGCTTTCGCTTCTTATTTTTTTTATACCCCGAACCCATGAAATGGGTAAAAGGGGTATAATGGTTTTGTGCAAAAGTATGTAACAGGCAGAAGGAAGCATCTCCGACCCTATAAAGTATATATATTCTTGATCAGCATCAACAGCCGAGTCGATATAGCCATGTCCGTCTGTCCGTCTGTCTGTCTGTATGAACGCGTCGATCTCAGAGACTACAAGAGCTAGAGACTTCAGATTTTGAATATAAGTTCTCATATACCATGACCGGATAAAGTTTGTTTCAAATTATCGATAACTATTCTTTTTTCCGATATACACATGGAATCGATAACGAAAAAATCTCGAATTTGGAAAATGTAAAAATGGGGATTGATATAATGGGTAACGATAGAACTTTTCTGAAAATTTCACCGAAATCGGTTGAGAAACACCAGAGATATCGAAGATTGAAGTTTAGGTCACAGATGCATACAGACAATGACTGTACGCGTTAAGTATAGGGTTCGGGGTATCTCCTGGTCGGGAAATCTCGACTAGAGCCTTCTTACTTGTTTTGTTTGTGATTTTTCAGCTTGTGACGTTTTTCACAACGAGCTGCAAGTTACGAAATCAAATTGTGAATACGTTAAGATTTGCACTGAAAGTGATATATGATTGTTGCGCAGTCCTTTTGTTTTATATTTATTTATTTTTATTATTGTAATTTATATTCGCTTGTACTGCCGCAATTTTCACTTTTGCACAATTTTCTCTATTTATTTGTTGTGTTTGTTTATTTATTTATTTGTTTTTTGTTGGCGTTTTTAATCAGAAATTTACACAGTCACCGCATCGGGCGTTGGTGGCAAACAAATTGGCGTCGCGGCGCTATTCTTGTTTTATAATAAAAAAAAATGCAGCCACTGCCGCTAATAACAAAATATCAACAGTAATTTTTATGTTTTACAATTCAATGTAAAATGTGGGCAATTAAATGTAAACACAAGTGTGCCCGTATTACCCTTTTACCTTTTCGTTGTGCCATTTTTTTGAGATTTTGGGATTTTTTCGGTATTTTTAAGGGGCACACAGGGGACTTACGATACACACTAGAAATAATGTGTAAATTTCTATCAGAAGTATTTCTAACTCCTGCGTACTAAGCTTAAACACATTCTGGAAGGATGACCCTTTATTATACAGACCGACCATAAGCACAAAAGGCTTCCAAGGCATCACCACGTCAATTTCGCCAACTGGACCTAAGTTCCCAGTTTTCAACAGAAATTGTACATTTTCTGCAAAGGAAGCGGAAAGGCTGCGGATGCACTTTTCCGCATTAATGAAATTAATATGCCAAGCACCTTGAATGCGCAAACAATCTTCGACGACCATAGAAGCCTTGCCGTCCAAAGAAAGGTAGGGAATAGATCAAAAAAGGCAGGCTCCATCACCAATTATGTCAATAACTAATTGCGGCACAAAAACACCACTAATATCAAAAGTTTCAATAGACATATTTTAATTTGGCTGTGAGTCAATTGACTTTACTGTAAAACCATTGTTACAACAAATTCAATATACCAACTTATATTATTCTAATAGAATATTCAGAATGCTTAGAATTATTTTATTTTAAATGCACTTAAGCAGTGTCTATATTACTATTATATTAAAGTCAAAATAGAAGTTAACAATATATAATGTTGCTTCAATTATTAAGTCTAAAATCGAATTATTTTTCTTGTGTTTAAAAAAAAAGCAAAATAAATTAAAATACGTTGATCGTTATTCAAATATTTAAATAATAGCAATTAAATATTTCTTATAACTTATCATTAAATACGTATTTTAAATGAATGTATATATATATTATACGAAAAACAGAACATTAAAAAACTCAGTGATCCAAAAATCAACTTTCTTTGATCACATTAAATATAAACTAAAATGCATAACCTGTAAGGGATGGTTGTACTTTATTTCTTAATACTTTATTTGTAGGCTTTAAGACTTGGATTAAGTTAAATGAATTAGACTGGGTTAGTTAATGAAATGAATTTCTAAAGCGGGCTTACTTATCGACTAATTGCTTATCGGTTTCGTGTCCGATAGTATCGACTCTGGTTTGGCCCTGCCAATTTGTTGAAAATGCATGCCATTGTATGTAAAAACATAAAGTGGGAAAGAGCATTACAATTATTCCTCTAAGCAACAGGCACTGAGCGCTTACATACAACGCTTGCACTTAAGCAGTGTTGCCAATTCAGCTATTTTCTAGCCAGATTTGGCTATTTTCAGACGTTGTCAGCCGGAGACTCTTGAAATTTGCAGGTGCCTGCGATTCTGGCTATTTTTCAACTTATTTAGCTTTTTTTTTTAGCTATTTCGAAAAATATACTATTTAATACCTAATTCCTACTGTAAGTTAATTTAGACGCTTGCATTTGGTCACATTCAATGTATTTTTTTAACTATCTGGCATCTCGATAGCGAATACCAGCAACCCTGTTTATTGCATATCGATTGCAAAATTTTTCGCGCTTGCCGTCACTATTTTAATGTTCACAAATTCTGATGAAATAGCCCCTTGCGTGGACGTAAATTGTAAAAAAAAAAATAATGTCCAAGGAATACAAGCAGAAGGTACGCGATACATGGTTGGCTAATCCCGAT
The DNA here is from genome assembly GCA_018152825.1 of Scaptomyza hsui. Taxonomy (NCBI): domain Eukaryota; kingdom Metazoa; phylum Arthropoda; class Insecta; order Diptera; family Drosophilidae; genus Scaptomyza; species Scaptomyza hsui. The sequence goes on along the minus strand of JAECXO010000183.1, from coordinate 296,073 downwards.
TTTAAACAATGCATCAAAAAGGATTTGACGGACCCCACAAAGGCATTTTGCACGTACTGCAAATCGACATTAAATGCAAAATTGTTCGATTTAAAAGCGCACGTAGCTACCAAAAAACATAAGGCAAATGCTGAATGCCATGGGCAAACCAACAAGCTATCTTTATAGCCTATTGACAATGAAACTGTGCAAAAAGAGGCAGCTGTTTGCCTTTTTGTGGCGCAATATTGTGCTCTGAGCACTGTGGACTACCTTGCCAATTTGTACTCAGAGGCCTTCAACGTTCGCCAAATTAAGCTATTTCCATTGCTCCGTTTCCGTAAATTTTAACAGTAACTGACGAAAGCTGTTTCCATTGCTCTGTTAACTGAACCTCCGTAAATAAATCAGCTGTTCGGTTTGTTTTGCTTTGTATTTTTTGCAAAAAAGTGAGAAAAACTAACCGAAATTGTACATTGCAAATAAGTAACAGCGTGTTGCCAACTTTTATGGCTTATTTTTAATGCCTACAAGCATTTTTGCTTGCATTGCACAAGCAGTACAAGTCCATTTTCCTATATACGTGGGAGTTATTCTGATCTGCCCTAAGTGCAACAAAATTATCCGCCCACAGTTTTAAAAGCAATCCTTTGAACCTTGGCACCCAGTTCAATTGTTTCCTACAATAATTCATCAAAAAACAAAACTTTTAATTCAATTTTGTATATTGTTAAATATTGCGCCTACTTATTCACAATTTCTACTATTCACAATCATCTGTTTTGCGACTGTTACATTAAAAGAGCCCATTAACAGCGATGTTTTATCGAACAAGTGATCAAGTGAACCAGTTCCTCTTCAGTTATTCTTCAGTTAATATTTACGGTCAGTTTTACTTCAGTTAATTCCTTATGGGAGAATACATGCAAACTGAACCTCAGTTACGGTTAACTAACATAACTGAGAATAACTGAGCAGTGGAAATACGCTATGCGTAAATATAATTAAAATTATCTTATCGCCTCACTTTCAAGAACAATTGATAGAAGATATAGGGTCCGCGAAATATAGTCTTTTAATAGACGAATCGACGGTAAGTAGTTGCTTTATTTATTTATTTTTGAAAGTTAATTAAATGAGCATGACGTTTTTCAGGTGTAGCCATAAACTTTTTAAGTGCTACCCGTGCAGAAATAGTGTCAACATTTTTGTGCTTTATATCTCTTGAATCGGCGGATGCTTTAACTATTGCAAATGAGCTTCGAAAACGGATCACAGATCTACACCTGGACATAAAAAACTTGATTGGCATAGGCACCGATAATGCGAGCGTTATGATTGGGTCAAATAACAGTGTGTTTACCGAGCTCAAAAAGGATGTTCCTAACCTGGTATTAATCAAGTGTGCGTGCCATTCTATTCAACTAGCAGTTAATAGTGCCTGCAAAGCAATACTACCTGGGGACTTAGAGTTTCTTATATATGAAACATACAATTGGTTTTCGAAAAGCTCTAAACGTCAAACGGACTATTGGAAAATGTACACCCTTAATAACGATGACAAGGTATAAATTTTATAATTTTTGTATAATTTTGTTTGTTTTCACATAATCTCTCTAACCCAAGTCTTGTTTTTTAACATTTTATGTGTGAACTTATGTGCGTCCCGTTGTATTGTTGGTTTGTTTCTCTGTGTTTTTTTTATAACAAATCCTTTGAAAAAACACAGTCATTTATTTCGATGTATGTTTTTAAATTAAGGCTCCGCTAAAGATCCCCAGAGTGTGCGATACCCGATGGCTATCGATTGAGGGCGCAATATGCAGAAAATTGGAGCAATGGATGGAGCTTAAGCTTCATTTCCAAATTGCAGCCAATGCGGAGAAATGTCACAAGGCAAAAATCTTATATGAGATGTACAGCAGCAATATAAATCACTTATATATAGTATTTCTGAAACCCATTTTAGAAGATATGCAAAGGATTAACAAATGCTTTCAGGGCAATAACACGAATGCAACCAAACTCTTAAAAGACTTGATTTTCTTAATCAATACTCTAAAGTCAAAAGTTATCAGTCCTGATAATGACATTGACATTTTCGAGGTTGATTTCGAAAATCATGTCAAACATGATTTGTATTTAGGTTTCGCTTTTGAAAGTAGACTTAAAATGATTAAGGAAAATATAAGTCAATCCGAAGAAGCAGAAATTCGCAAAACTTGCACAAACTTCATTACGGAACTAATAAAACAGTTGAAGAAAAGTTAAATGGAAAATGGTTACAAAATTATTGTTGAAAATGTTTAACAGCAAAATGTATTATTTTCAGATTGCCAGAAAATGTTGCAGCTCTGAAAAAAATCGATGTTTTTTCTGTAGAAAATGTGCTACGTCCAGTAAAATCGGATATTGTTGATATATTGAATAATTTCAATTTGTTGGAATCAACAGTTGAAATTATTATCAAGCAATACAATTCTATTCACCTTGTGAATTGGATATATATTGAATTTTGCAATAATGATTTTATCGTTACCATGATCCAACGCAGAAGTTGAACGCGTTTTCAGTCAAGTCAACATCGTAAAGACTAAACTGCGGAATAAAATGCAGATTGTAACTCTAAATTCCATTTTGAATATAAGGTATTAAGGTTAAGATATTTTTATAAATTATATTTAAATAGTCTTCTTCTTACAGATTTGGACTTCGTCGAATTGGGCAGAGCTGCTACAACTATTCTGTGCCAAATAAGTGGCTTAAACTTATAGGAACAAATGAATCCAATGATTCAAATGAATCATGTGATGAGGATATTAATTTAAATACATTCATTGATAAATAAATGCCTAATTTAAACCAAATTTTTTTGCTATTTTTGTAAATAAATTTAGCTATTTTCAGATATTTTTAACATTGGCTTCAGCTATTTTCTTGAAGTGAGAGTTGGCAACACTGCACTTAAGAGCTATGTAGGTGTGGGTGGTGCAAATTAGGCAATGCCATTCCCTTAACTGCAGCCTCTTAGTTATGCTTAGCTTAGTGAGTGCGGAGGAGGTAGGGATATTAAGATTTATGATTGACATGCAAATGGGCATCAACAAAGGCGCACGATTGCATTCAAATTAATAAGTCGTATACAAGTCAGCACACATTTATACAATATTATAAGACATCAAATAACTGCAAATGGCTATGTAAGAATGACACACAAACTATTAACACATGTAAAACTATGTCAAGACCATACACAATACCCTATATTTATTGACACAATAAAACTGTAACCAATACCAAATTATGCTGAACACACAGAATATCGCTGATTGCACAATGCACAATATGTATCGCAATAATAGCGGTCAGCCAGCCCGGTAGTTGCTTAATATGCTATTCTGCATTGCTTGCAATTGCTGAGTACACAATAACCTAATTTTAATTGACAACACACACCTGAAAGCTAAGCTATTTTTACCTATAAATATTGTTACTTTTTCGTTAATAAAATCAGTGTTCTTAGTAAAACCTACAAGAAAAATTCATTATTTCTCCGTAGTCCACCTGGTAACAAGTGCCAGTTGCGACGCCTTTTAGCAGTCAGTTTATGTACTGAATGCTTCCCAACTTCTTACACATACACAAACACAAATTATTTTATATCTAGCGAAAGTCATAAGAGCGACGGGCGCGCTGATCAAGTTTTAAGCCGCTCTTTGGGAGCGCGACTCACACGTATGTTGCAGATGCATAGATTCGCTCAGCTGTTTATGCTGTTTGCTGTGAGTACCATTTACCGGTAAATTTCTTCTTCTTTGTTCTTCACTCTGTTATCTTACTGTGGCTACAAAATATAAGAAAACTTAGTTTTGCAAGCAATCGATGCGTAAAATATTACATTATTTTTATACCCTGAACCCATGAAATTGGTAAAAAAAAAAAAAGGTATAATTGCTTTGTGCAAAAGTATGTTACAGGCAGAAGAAAGCATCTCCGAACCCATAAAGTATATATATTCTTGATCAGCATCAACCGACGAGTCGAAATAGCCATGTCCGTCTGTCCGTCTGTATGAACGCGTCGATCTCAGAGACTACAAGAGCTAGAGACTTCAGATTTTGAATATTAGCTCTCCTATACCATAAGCAGAATAAGTTTGTTTCAAATTATCGATAACTATTCTGGTTTCCGATATACACATGGAATCGATTACATTACAATTTTGAATATGTAAAAATGGGGGATGAAATATTGGGTAACGATAGAACTTTTCTGAAAATTTCACTGAAATCGTTTGAGAAACACCAGAGATATCGAAGATTAAAGTTTAGTCACAGATGCATACAGACAATGACTGAACGCGTTAAGTATGGGGTTCAGGGTATCTCCTAGTCGGGAAATCTCGACTAGAGCCTTCTTACTTGTTACCTATAAATATTGTTACTTTTTCGTTAATTAAATTAGTGTTTTTAGTAAAACCTACAAGAAAAATTCATTATTTCTCCGTAGTCCACCTGGTTACAAGTGCCAGTTGCGACGCCTTTTAGCAGTCAGTTTATGTACTGAATGCTTCCCAACTTCTTACACATACACAAACATTTTGGTGACCCCGACAAAGGACTCCACCACAAGGACCATTTCTACAAAAAAAAACAAACTCGTTATTCCTTGACCACATCACGGTTGCGAATCAAAGCGTATCCAGCTCACCAGAGCGAATTAAACACTTCCAACGGGTCAGGAATAATCAAGAGTTAGAACACGACGTACATAATTGGTTCTGGTAACTCTTAACTTGTCAACAAGGTGACAATAATGAGCACAGAAAAATCGATTATGTTGGAAGAGGTCCTAGCTGCGCAGGGTGAGATTAGCCAGGAGATATCAAGGCTTATCAGGAACAGCAAAACCTGGCTACTATCAAGAAAGGGCGCCGTTACTAGAGGAAAAGTGTACCGTTTTTTAGGACAACCACGAGCTAATCAGGAACTCAACGGACTTAGAGGAGTCCCATAGATACTTCAAGTTCTTCGAAGAAGTCGCTGCCATGGTAGAGCAGAACAGAACTTACTTTTTGGAGCAGGCTGACATTGCAGATCTTAATGCAGAGATTGTAATGTCATTATGGGCAAGAACACAAGAGGTCTACTTCCAAATATACGAGGAATTTGAGGACCCGGAAGAGATTGGCTACGACGCCACTGATTATCTCAAGGCAGAGGCTGATGTCCGGAATGCACTTACAAACAATTCAAGCAGTACGTGCGCCGAAAACATCAATCTGCCGCGTATCTCCGTTCCAAAATTTGATGGTGATACTCTCAAATGGACACCATTTTTTGATATGTTTTCATGTATGATAAATTAAACAAATATGCAACCATACGCAAGATGTGGTATTTAAAAACCAGCGTAGTCGGAGAGGCGGAAAGACTAATCCGTCACATCGATCTTAAGGAAGAGAACTATCTCTACGCATGGGAGATTTTAGTAGATGCCTACAACAATCCTAGAGATATCGCAACTAGGATATTAAAACGCCTTCTCTTGCAACAAACCTGCAGCGACGATGTAAAGTCTTTAAAGAAGCTACACATCACGACCATAGAGTCCATAGCTTCACTGAAGGGACTCGGGATTGACATTTCAACATGGGATCCAATTATCATTGCCATCCTGAGAAATAAAGTGGATGGCGCAAATAAAACACTCTATGAAAAATCATTGGGTAATACGAAGGAAATCCAGCCACTGGACACCATGCTCCAGTTCTTAGAACAGAGAGTTCAAGTTATGGCCGTCATTGTGCATAATTCACAATTTTTAATGACGGTCGTGTATTTAGCCATAAGTGAAACATTTTATTGACATACAAAATCAAATAAGTATGCTCTTGTTATCTCTCCCCCTTTTTGTTTTCATTTTTTATACACTTGAAAAATTTTAAATTAATTGTGTGATGAAATGTGTAACGCATAAAAATAAGCGTCTCTCACCCCTTAAAATACAATCATTCTTGATCAGCGTCGCGAGCTGAGTTAATATATTCTTCTTCTCACTTGATTATTATGAAATTATTATTATTGGACGTAGACGTACTAACGAGCAGTACATTCAAGTGGAACAACGATACCAAGCACCGGCTTGTTAACGCGCGGACCCAAGCAAAGATCAACCAACCTCCCGCCCAACCGACCGAGGGGCACACCGCATAGCGTACGGTTACGAACATCGCGAACATATAGACAAATGACATAAACCAATAGAAGTGTCACTATTTATTATGTGGGATAAATCGTTATAGTTTGAACACAAAATACGGAAAGGATTATGAATAGCATTATATATGATTGATTATATCAGAGGAATCTATTTCACCAATTATTAGTTTATGTAAAAAGACTACACCTAGCATTGTTCTGCGATCAGAAAGAAAAAAAAGATTTATTAGTAAAGCTTAGTACGCAGGAGCTAGAAATATTTCAGCTGTCTCAAACTCCATATAAAAAAAACGCTAGAAATAATTTCTGGACATAATTTCTAGAGACGTTTCTAACGAGTATACGCTGCAGCTAGAAATGTATACTCAAAAAATGTTGAGAGTTGCCACATCGATTACATTGAAGTGGACTGTGTGGATTGCATTGAACAGCTTATTTTCTGCTAGAAAAAATGAGCTGCACATTATTTCTAGGCGTCAGTTGTGAAATGGAGGGAATTTTGAGCGGCAAAAAGAATTAAAGTCGTGTAAAACAATTTTTACATGACGACAAGAAAAAATTAATCAACGCAGTAAGGGAAAATAATTGCATTTGGGACTTTACACATGCAAAGCATCTTACATATCTGCTAAAGCGTCCCTTATCAATTCTTTCTTGTAAATAGGGATTGACCCAACACAGCCGCTTTCGCTTCTTATTTTTTTTATACCCCGAACCCATGAAATGGGTAAAAGGGGTATAATGGTTTTGTGCAAAAGTATGTAACAGGCAGAAGGAAGCATCTCCGACCCTATAAAGTATATATATTCTTGATCAGCATCAACAGCCGAGTCGATATAGCCATGTCCGTCTGTCCGTCTGTCTGTCTGTATGAACGCGTCGATCTCAGAGACTACAAGAGCTAGAGACTTCAGATTTTGAATATAAGTTCTCATATACCATGACCGGATGAAGTTTGTTTCAAATTATCGATAACTATTCTTTTTTCCGATATACACATGGAATCGATAGCGAAAAAATCTCGAATTTGGAAAATGTAAAAATGGGGATTGAAATAATGGGTAACGATAGAACTTTTCTGAAAATTTCACCGAAATCGGTTGAGAAACACCAGAGATATCGAAGATTGAAGTTTAGGTCACAGATGCATACAGACAATGACTGTACGCGTTAAGTATAGGGTTCGGGGTATCTCCTGGTCGGGAAATCTCGACTAGAGCCTTCTTACTTGTTTTGTTTGTGATTTTTCAGCTTGTGACGTTTTTCACAACGAGCTGCAAGTTACGAAATCAAATTGTGAATACGTTAAGATTTGCACTGAAAGTGATGTATGATTGTTGCGCAGTCCTTTTGTTTTATATTTATTTATTATTATTATTGTAATTTATATTCGCTTGTACTGCCGCAATTTTCACTTTTGCACAATTTTCTCTATTTATTTGTTGTGTTTGTTTATTTATTTATTTGTTTTTTGTTGGCGTTTTTAATCAGAAATTTACACAGTCACCGCATCGGGCGTTGGTGGCAAACAAATTGGCGTCGCGGCGCTATTCTTGTTTTATAATAAAAAAAAATGCAGCCACTAACAAAATATCAACAGTAATTTTTATGTTTTACAATTCAATGTAAAATGTGGGCAATTAAATGTAAACACAAGTGTGCCCGTATTACCCTTTTACCTTTTCGTTGTGCCATTTTTTTGAGATTTTGGGATTTTTTTCGGTATTTTTAAGGGGCACACAGGGGACTTACGATACACACTAGAAATAATGTGTAAATTTCTATCAGAAATATTTCTAACTCCTGCGTACTAAGCTTAAACACATTCTGGAAGGATGACCCTTTATTATACAGACCGACCATAAGCACAAAAGGCTTCCAAGGCATCACCACGTCAATTTCGCCAACTGGACCTAAGTTCCCAGTTTTCAACAGAAATTGTACATTTTCTGGAAAGGAAGCGGAAAGGCTGCGGATGCACTTTTCCGCATTAATGAAATTAATATGCCAAGCACCTTAAATGCGCAAACAATCTTCGACGACCATAGAAGCCTTGCCGTCCAAAGAAAGGTAGGGAATAGATCAAAAAAGGCAGGCTCCATCACCAATTATGTCAATAACTAATTGCGGCACAAAAACACCACTAATATCAAAAGTTTCAATAGACATATTTTAATTTGGCTGTGAGTCAATTGACTTTACTGTAAAACCATTGTTACAACAAATTCAATATACCAACTTATATTATTCTAATAGAATATTCAGAATGCTTAGAATTATTTTATTTTAAATGCACTTAAGCAGTGTCTATATTACTATTATATTAAAGTCAAAATAGAAGTTAACAATATATAATGTTGCTTCAATTATTAAGTCTAAAATCGAATTATTTTTCTTGTGTTTAAAAAAAAAGCAAAATAAATTAAAATACGTTGATCGTTATTCAAATATTTAAATAATAGCAATTAAATATTTCTTATAACTTATCATTAAATACGTATTTTAAATGAATGTATATATATATTATACGAAAAACAGAACATTAAAAAACTCAGTGATCCAAAAATCAACTTTCTTTGATCACATTAAATATAAACTAAAATGCATAACCTGTAAGGGATGGTTGTACTTTATTTCTTAATACTTTATTTGTAGGCTTTAAGACTTGGATTAAGTTAAATGAATTAGACTGGGTTAGTTAATGAAATGAATTTCTAAAGCGGGCTTACTTATCGACTAATTGCTTATCGGTTTCGTGTCCGATAGTATCGACTCTGGTTTGGCCCTGCCAATTTGTTGAAAATGCATGCCATTGTATGTAAAAACATAAAGTGGGAAAGAGCATTACAATTATTCCTCTAAGCAACAGGCACTGAGCGCTTACATACAACGCTTGCACTTAAGCAGTGTTGCCAATTCAGCTATTTTCTAGCCAGATTTGGCTATTTTCAGACGTTGTCAGCCGGAGACTCTTGAAATTTGCAGGTGCCTGCAACTACTGGCTACTGGCTACTTTTCAACTTATTTAGCTATTTTTTTTAGCTATTTCGAAAAATATACTATTTAATACCTGATTCCTACTGTTAGTTAATTTAGACGCTTGCATTTGGTCACATTCAATGTATTTTTTTAACTATCTGGCATCTCGATAGCGAATACCAGCAACCCTGTTTATTGCATATCGATTGCAAAATTTTTCGCGCTTGCCGTCACTATTTTAATGTTCACAAATTCTGATGAAATAGCCCCTTGCGTGGACGTAAATTGTAAAAAAAAAAATAATGTCCAAGGAATACAAGCAGAAGGTACACGATACATGGTTGGCTAATCCCGATTTTAAACAATGCATCAAAAAGGATTTGACGGACCCCACAAAGGCATTTTGCACGTACTGCAAATCGACATTAAATGCAAAATTGTTCGATTTAAAAGCGCACGTAGCTACCAAAAAACATAAGGCAAATGCTGAATGCCATGGGCAAACCAACAAGCTATCTTTATAGCCTATTGACAATGAAACTGTGCAAAAAGAGGCAGCTGTTTGCCTTTTTGTGGCGCAATATTGTGCTCTGAGCACTGTGGACTACCTTGCCAATTTGTGCTCAGAGGCCTTCAACGTTCGCCAAATTGAGCTATTTCCATTGCTCCGTTTCCGTAAATTTTAACAGTAACTGACGAAAGCTGTTTCCATTGCTCTGTTAACTGAACCTCCGTAAATAAATCAGCTGTTCGGTTTGTTTTGCTTTGTATTTTTTGCAAAAAAGTGAGAAAAACTAACCGAAATTGTACATTGCAAATAAGTAACAGCGTGTTGCCAACTTTTATGGCTTATTTTCAATGCCTACAAGCATTTTTGCTTGCATTGCACAAGCAGTACAAGTCCATTTTCCTATATACGTGGGAGTTATTCTGATCTGCCCTAAGTGCAACAAAATTATCCGCCCACAGTTTTAAAAGCAATCCTTTGAACCTTGGCACCCAGTTCAATTGTTTCCTACAATAATTCATCAAAAAACAAAATTTTTAATTCAATTTTGTATATTGTTAAATATTGCGCCTACTTATTCACAATTTCTACTATTCACAATCATCTGTTTTGCGACTGTTACATTAAAAGAGCCCATTAACAGCGATGTTTTATCGAACAAGTGATCAAGTGAACCAGTTCCTCTTCAGTTATTCTTCAGTTAATATTTACGGTCAGTTTTACTTCAGTTAATTCCTTATGGGAGAATACATGCAAACTGAACCTCAGTTACGGTTAACTAACATAACTGAGAATAACAGAGCAGTGGAAATACGCTATGCGTAAATATAATTAAAATTATCTTATCGCCTCACTTTCAAGAACAATTGATAGAAGATATAGGGTCCGCGAAATATAGTCTTTTAATAGACGAATCGACGGTAAGTAGTTGCTTTATTTATTTATTTTTGAAAGTTAATTAAATGAGCATGACGTTTTTCAGGTGTAGCCATAAACTTTTTAAGTGCTACCCGTGCAGAAATAGTGTCAACATTTTTGTGCTTTATATCTCTTGAATCGGCGGATGCTTTAACTATTGCAAATGAGCTTCGAAAACGGATCACAGATCTACACCTGGACATAAAAAACTTGATTGGCATAGGCACCGAGCGTTATGTTTGGGTCAAATAGCAGTGTGTTTACCGAGCTCAAAAAGGATGTTCCTAACCTGGTATTAATCAAGTGTGCGTGCCATTCTATTCAACTAGCAGTTAATAGTGCCTGCAAAGCAATACTACCTGGGGACTTAGAGTTTCTTATATATGAAACATACAATTGGTTTTCGAAAAGCTCTAAACGTCAAACGGACTATTGGAAAATGTACACCCTTAATAACGATGACAAGGTATAAATTTTATAATTTTTGTATAATTTTGTTTGTTTTCACATAATCTCTCTAACCCAAGTCTTGTTTTTTAACATTTTATGTGTGAACTTATGTGCGTCCCGTTGTATTGTTGGTTTGTTTCTCTGTGTTTTTTTTTATAACAAATCCTTTGAAAAAACACAGTCATTTATTTCGATGTATGTTTTTAAATTAAGGCTCCGCTAAAGATCCCCAGAGTGTGCGATACCCGATGGCTATCGATTGAGGGCGCAATATGCAGAATATTGGAGCAATGGATGGAGCTTAAGCTTCATTTCCAAATTGCAGCCAATGCGGAGAAATGTCACAAGGCAAAAATCTTATATGAGATGTACAGCAGCAATATAAATCACTTATATATAGTATTTCTGAAACCCATTTTAGAAGATATGCAAAGGATTAACAAATGCTTTCAGGGCAATAACACGAATACAACCAAACTCTTAAAAGACTTGATTTTCTTAATCAATACTCTAAAGTCAAAAGTTATCAGTCCTGATAATGACATTGACATTTTCGAGGTTGATTTCGAAAATCATGTCAAACATGATTTGTATTTAGGTTTCGCTTTTGAAAGTAGACTTAAAATGATTAAGGAAAATATAAGTCAATCCGAAGAAGCAGAAATTCGCAAAACTTGCACAAACTTCATTACGGAACTAATAAAACAGTTGAGGAAAATTTAAATGGAAAATGGTTACAAAATTATTGTTGAAAATGTTTAACAGCAAAATGTATTATTTTCAGATTGCCAGAAAATGTTGCAGTTCTGAAAAAAATCGATGTTTTTTCTGTAGAAAATGTGCTACGTCCAGTAAAATCGGATATTGTTGATATATTGAATAATTTCAATTTGTTGGAATCAACAGTTGAAATTGTTATCAAGCAATACAATTCTATTCACCTTGTGAATTGGATATATATTGAATTTAGCAATAATGATTTTATCGTTACCATGGTCCAACGCAGAAGTTGAACGCGTTTTCAGTCAAGTCAACATCGTAAAGACTAAACTGCGGAATAAAATGCAGATTGTAACTCTAAATTCCATTTTGAATATAAGGTATTAAGGTTAAGATATTTTTATAAATTATATTTAAATAGTCTTCTTCTTACAGATTTGGACTTCGTCGAATTGGGCAGAGCTGCTACAACTATTCTGTGCCAAATAAGTGGCTTAAACTTATTGGAACAAATGAATCCAATGATTCAAATGAATCATGTGATGAAGATATTAATTTAAATACATTCATTGATGAATAAATGCCTAATTTAAACCAAATTTTTTTGCTATTTTTGTAAATAAATTTAGCTATTTTCAGTTATTTTTAACATTGGCTTCAGCTATTTTCTTGAAGTGAGAGTTGGCAACACTGCACTTAAGAGCTATGTAGGTGTGGGTGGTGCAAATTAGGCAATGCCATTCCCTTAACTGCAGCCTCTTAGTTATGCTTAGCTTAGTGAGTGCGGAGGAGGTAGGGATATTAAGATTTATGATTGACATGCAAATGGGCATCAACAAAGGCGCACGATTGCATTCAAATTAATAAGTCGTATACAAGTCAGCACACATTTATACAATATTATAAGACATCAAATAACTGCACATGGCTATGTAAGAATGACACACAAACTATTAACACATGTAAAACTATGTCAAGACCATACACAATACCCTATATTTATTGACACAATAAAACTGTAACCAATACCAAATTATGCTGAACACACAGAATATCGCTGACTGCACAATGCACAATATGTATCGCAATAATAGCGGTCAGCCAGCCCGGTAGTTGCTTAATATGCTATTCTGCATTGCTTGCAATTGCTGAGTACACAATAACCTAATTTTAATTGACAACACACACCTGTAAGCTAAGCTATTTTTACCTATAAATATTGTTACTTTTTCGTTAATAAAATCAGTGTTCTTAGTAAAACCTACAAGAACAAGTAAAAACGTTCCAGTCGGACGCAACCGACTGCGGAATACTTTGATACCAGTAAAAGAACGGTTGATAAGGGGGAATGCAGAGCCGAAGGGAGTGGGCCATGTGGTAAACATCGCCAGCTATCATGTTACCAAATTTGGTGACTTTAGCTCAAAAACTGTGGAAGATAACTTAACTCCCAAATTTAAAAGGTGGGCGGCAGAGGTAGGCGTGGCATCCAAATTTTTGAATCAAATGTTTTTAACTGTCACTATCTATCTTCCTAATAAGTTTGGTGCCTCTAGCTCAAAAACTGTTAAAGATATAGCCGATTCCGATTTTATAAGGCGGGTGGCTTTGGTGGGCGTGGCATCCAAAATTTTGAATCAAATGTTTTTAACTGTCACTATCAATCTTCCTACCAAGTTTGGTTGCTCTAGCTCAAAAACTGTTAAAGATAAAGCCGATTCCGATTTTATAAGGCGGGTGGCTTAGGTGGGCGTGGCATCCAAAATTTTGATGAATTTTTTTCGTGAACGTCAATATCTATCTTCTCACAAAATTTGGTGGCTCTAGCCCAAAATATGTGAAAACTATAGGCGTTTCCAGTTTCAAGGAGCAGGGAAGATGGGGGCGGAAGGAGTGGGCGTGGCATCCAAAATTTTGATGCAGTTTTTTCAGAGACATGACTAGCTATCTGCGTGCAAAATTTGGTAACTCTAGCTGTAAGTATGTGAGAAATATTTGTATTTATCGATTTCCCAGCCTCCTAATAGGCGTGGCACCCCAATCTTGACACTTTATCTGTCGCGCCTATAGACAAACATAATTGCAAAGTTTCAAGTCTCTAGCTTTACGGGTGTCGAAAAAAGTTGCGTTCATACAGACGGACAGACGGGCACCATGACGGACATTGCACAAAACCAATATACTATGAGACCTTCGGTATCAAAGTATAAAAATTCATTATTTCTCCGTAGTCCACCTGGTAACAAGTGCCAGTTGCGACGCCTTTTAGCAGTCAGTTTATGTACTGAATGCTTCCCAACTTCTTACACATACACAAACACAAATTATTTTATATCTAGCGAAAGTCATAAGAGCGACGGGCGCGCTGATCAAGTTTTAAGCCGCTCTTTGGGAGCGCGACTCACACGTATGTTGCAGATGCATAGATTCGCTCAGCTGTTTATGCTGTTTGCAGTGAGTACCATTTACCGGTAAATTTCTTCTTCTTTGTTCTTCACTCTGTTATCTTACTGTGGCTACAAAATATAAGAAAACTTTGTTTTGCAAGCAATCGATGCGTAAAATATTACATTATTTTTATACCCTGAACCCATGAAATTGGTAAAAAAAAAGGGTATAATTGCTTTGTGCAAAAGTATGTAACAGGCAGAAGAAAGCATCTTCGACCCCATAAAGTATATATATTCTTGATCAGCATCAACCGACGAGTCGAAATAGCCATGTCCGTCTGTCCGTCTGTATGAACGCGTCGATCTCAGAGACTACAAGAGCTAGAGACTTCAGATTTTGAATATTAGCTCTCCTATACCATAAGCAGAATAAGTTTGTTTCAAATTATCGATAACTATTCTGGTTTCCGATATACACATGGAATCGATTACATTACAATTTTGAATATGTAAAAATGGGGGATGAAATATTGGGTAACGATAGAACTTTTCTGAAAATTTCACTGAAATCGTTTGAGAAACACCAGAGATATCGAAGATTAAAGTTTAGTCACAGATGCATACAGACAATGACTGAACGCGTTAAGTATGGGGTTCAGGGTATCTCCTAGTCGGGAAATCTCGACTAGAGCCTTCTTACTTGTTACCTATAAATATTGTTACTTTTTCGTTAATTAAATTAGTGTTTTTAGTAAAACCTACAAGAAAAATTCATTATTTCTCCGTAGTCCACCTGGTTACAAGTGCCAGTTGCGACGCCTTTTAGCAGTCAGTTTATGTACTGAATGCTTCCCAACTTCTTACACATACACAAACATTTTGGTGACCCCGACAAAGGACTCCACCACAAGGACCCTTTCTACAAAAAAAAAATAAACTCGTTATTCCTTGACCACATCACGGTTGCGAATCAAAGCGTATCCAGCTCACCAGAGCGAATTAAACACTTCCAACGGGTCAGGAATAATCAAGAGTTAGAACACGACGTACATAATTGGTTCTGGTAACTCTTAACTTGTCAACAAGGTGACAATAATGAGCACAGAAAAATCAATTATGTTGGAAGAGGTCCTAGCTGCGCAGGGTGAGATTAGCCAGGAGATATCAAGGCTTATCAGGAACAGCAAAACCTGGCTACTATCAAGAAAGGGCGCCATTACTAGAGGAAAAGTGGACCGTTTTTTAGGACAACCACGAGCTAATCAGGAACTCAACGGACTTAGAGGAGTCCCATAGATACTTCAAGTTCTTCGAAGAAGTCGCTGCCATGGTAGAGCAGAACAGAACTTACTTTTTGGAGCAGGCTGACATTGCAGATCAGTCTACCAGCAACATGACGGAACCAAAGACCGTCATAGCTGCAGGATGAGTTAGTGCCCGAGCAAGCACAAATGCTAAGTTAATGACATTGTGCCGTCGGCAAAAGGCGATGATTGCATTATTGAATCGAGCCTTTCAACACAAGCCCCTTAATGCAGAGATTGTAATGTCATTATGGGCAAGAACACAAGAGGTCTATTTCCAAATATACGAGGAATTTGAGGACCCGGAAATGATTGGCTACGACGCCACTGATTATCTCAAGGCAGAGGCTGATGTCCGGAATGCACTTACAAACAATTCAAGCAGTACGTGCGCCGAAAACATCAATCTGCCGCGTATCTCCGTTCCAAAATTTGATGGTGATACTCTCAAATGGACACCATTTTTTGATATGTTTTCATGTATGATAAATTAAACAAATATGCAACCATACGCAAGATGTGGTATTTAAAAACCAGCGTAGTCGGAGAGGCGGAAAGACTAATCCGTCACATCGATCTTAAGGAAGAGAACTATCTCTACGCATGGGAGATTTTAGTAGATGCCTACAACAATCCTAGAGATATCGCAACTAGGATATTAAAACGCCTTCTCTTGCAACAAACCTGCAGCGACGATGTAAAGTCTTTAAAGAAGCTACACATCACGACCATAGAGTGCATAGCTTCACTGAAGGGACTCGGGATTGACATTTCAACATGGGATCCAATTATCATTGCCATCCTGAGAAATAAAGTGGATGGCGCAAATAAAACACTCTATGAAAAATCATTGGGTAATACGAAGGAAATCCAGCCACTGGACACCATGCTCCAGTTCTTAGAACAGAGAGTTCAAGTTATGGCCGTCATTGTGCATAATTCACCGTTTTTAATGACGGTCGTGTATTTAGCCATAAGTGAAACATTTTATTGACATACAAAATCAAATAAGTATGCTCTTGTTATCTCTCCCCCTTTTTGTTTTCATTTTTTATACACTTGAAAAATTTTAAATTAATTGTGTGATGAAATGTGTAACGCATAAAAATAAGCGTCTCTCACCCCTTAAAATACATTCATTCTTGATCAGCGTCGCGAACTGAGTTAATATATTCTTCTTCTCACTTGATTATTATGAAATTATTATTATTGGACGTAGACGTACTAACGAACAGTACATTCAAGTGGAACAACGATACCAAGCACCGGCTTGTTAACGCGCGGACCCAAGCAAAGATCAACCAACCTCCCGCCCAACCGACCGAGGGGCACACCGCATAGCGTACGGTTACGAACATCGCGAACATATAGACAAATGACATAAACCAATAGAAGTGTCACTATTTATTATGTGGGCTAAATCGTTATAGTTTGAACACAAAATACGGAAAGGATTATGAATAGCATTATATATGATTGATTAAATCAGAGGAATCTATTTCACCAATTATTAGTTTATGTAAAAAGACTACACCTAGCATTGTTATGCGATCAGAAAGAAAAAGAAGATTTATTAGTAAAGCTTAGTACGCAGGAGCTAGAAATATTTCTAGCTGTCTCAAACTCCATATAAAAAAAACGCTAGAAATAATTTCTGGAGATAATTTCTAGAGACGTTTCTAACGAGTATACGCAGCAGCTAGAAATGTATACTCAAAAAATGTTGAGAGTTGCCACATCGATTACATTGAAGTGGACTGTGTGGATTGCATTGAACAGCTTATTTTCTGCTAGAAAAAATGAGCTGCACATTATTTCTAGGCGTCAGTTGTGAAATGGAGGGAATTTTGAGCGGCAAAAAGAATTAAAGTCGTGTAAAACAATTTTTACATGACGACAAGAAAAAATTAATCAACGCAGTAAGGGAAAATAATTGCATTTGGGACTTTACACATGCAAAGCATCTTACATATCTGCTAAAGCGTCCCTTATCAATTCTTTCTTGTAAATAGGGATTGACCCAACACAGCCGCTTTCGCTTCTTATTTTTTTTATACCCCGAACCCATGAAATGGGTAAAAGGGGTATAATGGTTTTGTGCAAAAGTATGTAACAGGCAGAAGGAAGCATCTCCGACCCTATAAAGTATATATATTCTTGATCAGCATCAACAGCCGAGTCGATATAGCCATGTCCGTCTGTCCGTCTGTCTGTCTGTATGAACGCGTCGATCTCAGAGACTACAAGAGCTAGAGACTTCAGATTTTGAATATAAGTTCTCATATACCATGACCGGAACAAGTTTGTTTCAAATTATCGATAACTATTCTTTTTTCCGATATACACATGGAATCGATAGCGAAAAAATCTCGAATTTGGAAAATGTAAAAATGGGGATTGAAATAATGGGTAACGATAGAACTTTTCTGAAAATTTCACCGAAATCGGTTGAGAAACACCAGAGATATCGAAGATTGAAGTTTAGGGTCACAGATGCATACAGACAATCACTGTACGCGTTAAGTATAGGGTTCGGGGTATCTCCTGGTCGGGAAATCTCGACTAGAGCCTTCTTACTTGTTTTGTTTGTGATTTTTCAGCTTGTGACGTTTTTCACAACGAGCTGCAAGTTACAAAATCAAATTGTGAATACGTTAAGATTTGCACTGAAAGTGATATATGATTGTTGCGCAGTCCTTTTGTTTTATATTTATTTATTTTTATTATTGTAATTTATATTCGCTTGTACTGCCGCAATTTTCACTTTTGCACAATTTTCTCTATTTATTTGTTGTGTTTGTTTATTTATTTATTTGTTTTTTGTTGGCGTTTTTAATCAGAAATTTACACAGTCACCGCATCGGGCGTTGGTGGCAAACAAATTGGCGTCGCGGCGCTATTCTTGTTTTATAATAAAAAAAAAATGCAGCCACTGCCGCTAATAACAAAATATCAACAGTAATTTTTATGTTTTACAATTCAATGTAAAATGTGGGCAATTAAATGTAAACACAAGTGTGCCCGTATTACCCTTTTACCTTTTCGTTGTGCCATTTTTTTGAGATTTTGGGATTTTTTCGGTATTTTTAAGGGGCACACAGGGGACTTACGATACACACTAGAAATAATGTGTAAATTTCTATCAGAAGTATTTCTAACTCCTGCGTACTAAGCTTAAACACATTCTGGAAGGATGACCCTTTATTATACAGACCGACCATAAGCACAAAAGGCTTCCAAGGCATCACCACGTCAATTTCGCCAACTGGACCTAAGTTCCCAGTTTTCAACAGAAATTGTACATTTTCTGGAAAGGAAGCGGAAAGGCTGCGGATGCACTTTTCCGCATTAATGAAATTAATATGCCAAGCACCTTAAATGCGCAAACTATCTTCGACGACCATAGAAGCCTTGCCGTCCAAAGAAAGGTAGGGAATAGATCAAAAAAGGCAGGCTCCATCACCAATTATGTCAATAACTAATTGCGGCACAAAAACACTACTAATATCAAAAGTTTCAATAGACATATTTTAATTTGGCTGTGAGTCAATTGACTTTACTGTAAAACGATTGTTACAACAAATTCAATATACCAACTTATATTATTCTAATAGAATATTCAGAATGCTTAGAATTATTTTATTTTAAATGCACTTAAGCAGTGTCTATATTACTATTATATTAAAGTCAAAATAGAAGTTAACAATATATAATGTTGCTTCAATTATTAAGTCTAAAATCGAATTATTTTTCTTGTGTTTAAAAAAAAGCAAAAGAAATTAAAATACGTTGATCGTTATTCAAATATTTAATTAATAGCAATTAAATATTTCTTATAACTTATCATTAAATACGTATTTTAAATGAATGTATATATATATTATACGAAAATCAGAACATTAAAAAACTCACTGATCCAAAAATCAACTTTCTTTGTTCACATTAAATATAAACTAAAATGCATAACCTGTAAGGGATGGTTGTACTTTATTTCTTAATACTTTATTTGTAGGCTTTAAGACTTGGATTAAGTTAAATGAATTAGACTGGGTTAGTTAATGAAATGAATTTCTAAAGCGGGCTTACTTATCGACTAATTGCTTATCGGTTTCGTGTCCGATAGTATCGACTCTGGTTTGGCCCTGCCAATTTGTTGAAAATGCATGCCATTGTATGTAAAAACATAAAGTGGGAAAGAGCATTACAATTATTCCTCTAAGCAACAGGCACTGAGCGCTTACATACAACGCTTGCACTTAAGCAGTGTTGCCAATTCAGCTATTTTCTAGCCAGATTTGGCTATTTTCAGACGTTGTCAGCCGGAGACTCTTGAAATTTGCAGGTGCCTGCGATTCTGGCTATTTTTCAACTTATTTAGCTATTTTTTTTTAGCTATTTCGAAAAATATACTATTTAATACCTAATTCCTACTGTAAGTTAATTTAGACGCTTGCATTTGGTCACATTCAATGTATTTTTTTTAACTATCTGGCATCTCGATAGCGAATACCAGCAACCCTGTTTATTGCATATCGATTGCAAAATTTTTCGCGCTTGCCGTCACTATTTTAATGTTCACAAATTCTGATGAAATAGCCCCTTGCGTGGACGTAAATTGTAAAAAAAAAAATAATGTCCAAGGAATACAAGCAGAAGGTACGCGATACATGGTTGGCTAATCCCGATTTTAAACAATGCATCAAAAAGGATTTGACGGACCCCACAAAGGCATTTTGCACGTACTGCAAATCGACATTAAATGCAAAATTGTTCGATTTAAAAGCGCACGTAGCTACCAAAAAACATAAGGCAAATGCTGAATGCCATGGGCAAACCAACAAGCTATCTTTATAGCCTATTGACAATGAAACTGTGCAAAAAGAGGCAGCTGTTTGCCTTTTTGTGGCGCAATATTGTGCTCTGAGCATTGTGGACCACCTTGCCAATTTGTGCTCAGAGGCCTTCAACGTTCGCCAAATTAAGCTATTTCCATTGCTCCGTTTCCGTAAATTTTAACAGTAACTGACGAAAGCTGTTTCCATTGCTCTGTTAACTGAACCTCCGTAAATAAATCAGCTGTTCGGTTTGTTTTGCTTTGTATTTTTTGCAAAAAAGTGAGAAAAACTAACCGAAATTGTACATTGCAAATAAGTAACAGCGTGTTGCCAACTTTTATGGCTTATTTTTAATGCCTACAAGCATTTTTGCTTGCATTGCACTAGCAGTACAAGTCCATTTTCCTATATACGTGGGAGTTATTCTGATCTGCCCTAAGTGCAACAAAATTATCCGCCCACAGTTTTAAAAGCAATCCTTTGAACCTTGGCACCCAGTTCAATTGTTTCCTACAATAATTCATCAAAAAACAAAATTTTTAATTCAATTTTGTATATTGTTAAATATTGCGCCTACTTATTCACAATTTCTACTATTCACAATCATCTGTTTTGCGACTGTTACATTAAAAGAGCCCATTAACAGCGATGTTTTATCGAACAAGTGATCAAGTGAACCAGTTCCTCTTCAGTTATTCTTCAGTTAATATTTACGGTCAGTTTTACTTCAGTTAATTCCTTATGGGAGAATACATGCAAACTGAACCTCAGTTACGGTTAACTAACATAACTGAGAATAACTGAGCAGTGGAAATACGCTATGCGTAAATATAATTAAAATTATCTTATCGCCTCACTTTCAAGAACAATTGATAGAAGATATAGGGTCCGCGAAATATAGTCTTTTAATAGACGAATCGACGGTAAGTAGTTGCTTTATTTATTTATTTTTGAAAGTTAATTAAATGAGCATGACGTTTTTCAGGTGTAGCCATAAACTTTTTAAGTGCTACCCGTGCAGAAATAGTGTCAACATTTTTGTGCTTTATATCTCTTGAATCGGCGGATGCTTTAACTATTGCAAATGAGCTTCGAAAACGGATCACAGATCTACACCTGGACATAAAAAACTTGATTGGCATAGGCACCGATAATGCGAGCGTTATGATTGGGTCAAATAACAGTGTGTTTACCGAGCTCAAAAAAGATGTTCCTAACCTGGTATTAATCAAGTGTGCGTGCCATTCTATTCAACTAGCAGTTAATAGTGCCTGCAAAGCAATACTACCTGGGGACTTAGAGTTTCTTATATATGAAACATACAATTGGTTTTCGAAAAGCTCTAAACGTCAAACGGACTAATGGAAAATGTACACCCTTAATAACGATGACAAGGTATAAATTTTATAATTTTTGTATAATTTTGTTTGTTTTCACATAATCTCTCTAACCCAAGTCTTGTTTTTTAACATTTTATGTGTGAACTTATGTGCGTCCCGTTGTATTGTTGGTTTGTTTCTCTGTGTTTTTTTTATAACAAATCCTTTGAAAAAACACAGTCATTTATTTCGATGTATGTTTTTAAATTAAGGCTCCGCTAAAGATCCCTAGAGTGTGCGATACCCGATGGCTATCGATTGAGGGCGCAATATGCAGAAAATTGGAGCAATGGATGGAGCTTAAGCTTCATTTCCAAATTGCAGCCAATGCGGAGAAATGTCACAAGGCAAAAATCTTATATGAGATGTACAGCAGCAATATAAATCACTTATATATAGTATTTCTGAAACCCATTTTAGAAGATATGCAAAGGATTAACAAATGCTTTCAGGGCAATAACACGAATACAACCAAACTCTTAAAAGACTTGATTTTCTTAATCAATACTCTAAAGTCAAAAGTTATCAGTCCTGATAATGACATTGACATTTTCGAGGTTGATTTCGAAAATCATGTCAAACATGATTTGTATTTAGGTTTCGCTTTTGAAAGTAGACTTAAAATGATTAAGGAAAATATAAGTCAATCCGAAGAAGCAGAAATTCGCAAAACTTGCACAAACTTCATTACGGAACTAATAAAACAGTTGAAGAAAAGTTAAATGGAAAATGGTTACAAAATTATTGTTGAAAATGTTTAACAGCAAAATGTATTATTTTCAGATTGCCAGAAAATGTTGCAGCTCTGAAAAAAATCGATGTTTTTTCTGTAGAAAATGTGCTACGTCCAGTAAAATCGGATATTGTTGATATATTGAATAATTTCAATTTGTTGGAATCAACAGTTGAAATTATTATCAAGCAATACAATTCTATTCACCTTGTGAATTGGATATATATTGAATTTTGCAATAATGATTTTATCGTTACCATGATCCAACGCAGAAGTTGAACGCGTTTTCAGTCAAGTCAACATCGTAAAGACTAAACTGCGGAATAAAATGCAGATTGTAACTCTAAATTCCATTTTGAATATAAGGTATTAAGGTTAAGATATTTTTATAAATTATATTTAAATAGTCTTCTTCTTACAGATTTGGACTTCGTCGAATTGGGCAGTGCTGCTACAACTATTCTGTGCCAAATAAGTGGCTTAAACTTATTGGAACAAATGAATCCAATGATTCAAATGAATCATGTGATGAGGATATTAATTTAAATACATTCATTGATAAATAAATGCCTAATTTAAACCAAATTTTTTTTTCTATTTTTGTAAATAAATTTAGCTATTTTCAGATATTTTTAACATTGGCTTCAGCTATTTTCTTGAAGTGAGAGTTGGCAACACTGCACTTAAGAGCTATGTAGGTGTGGGTGGTGCAAATTAGGCAATGCCATTCCCTTAACTGCAGCCTCTTAGTTATGCTTAGCTTAGTGAGTGCGGAGGAGGTAGGGATATTAAGATTTATGATTGACATGCAAATGGGCATCAACAAAGGCGCACGATTGCATTCAAATTAATAAGTCGTATACAAGTCAGCACACATTTATACAATATTATAAGACATCAAATAACTGCACATGGCTATGTAAGAATGACACACAAACTATTAACACATGTAAAACTATGTCAAGACCATACACAATACCCTATATTTATTGACACAATAAAACTGTAACCAATACCAAATTATGCTGAACACACAGAATATCGCTGATTGCACAATGCACAATATGTATCGCAATAATAGCGGTCAGCCAGCCCGGTAGTTGCTTAATATGCTATTCTGCATTGCTTGCAATTGCTGAGTACACAATAACTTAATTTTAATTGACAACACACACCTGTAAGCTAAGCTATTTTTACCTATAAATATTGTTACTTTTTCGTTAATAAAATCAGTGTTCTTAGTAAAACCTACAAGAAAAATTCATTATTTCTCCGTAGTCCACCTGGTAACAAGTGCCAGTTGCGACGCCTTTTAGCAGTCAGTTTATGTACTGAATGCTTCCCAACTTCTTACACATACACAAACACAAATTATTTTATATCTAGCGAAAGTCATAAGAGCGACGGGCGCGCTGATCAAGTTTTAAGCCGCTCTTTGGGAGCGCGACTCATACGTATGTTGCAGATGCATAGATTCGCTCAGCTGTTTATGCTGTTTGCAGTGAGTACCATTTACCGGTAAATTTCTTCTTCTTTGTTCTTCACTCTGTTATCTTACTGTGGCTACAAAATATAAGAAAACTTTGTTTTGCAAGCAATCGATGCGTAAAATATTACATTATTTTTATACCCTGAACCCATGAAATTGGTAAAAAAAAGGGGGTATAATTGCTTTGTGCAAAAGTATGTAACAGGCAGAAGAAAGCATCTTCGACCCCATAAAGTATATATATTCTTGATCAGCATCAACCGACGAGTCGAAATAGCCATGTCCGTCTGTCCGTCTGTATAAACGCGTCGATCTCAGAGACTACAAGAGCTAGAGACTTCAGATTTTGAATATTAGCTCTCCTATACCATAAGCAGAATAAGTTTGTTTCAAATTATCGATAACTATTCTGGTTTCCGATATACACATGAAATCGATTACATTACAATTTTGAATATGTAAAAATGGGGGATGAAATATTGGGTAACGATAGAACTTTTCTGAAAATTTCACTGATATCGTTTGAGAAACACCAGAGATATCGAAGATTAAAGTTTAGTCACAGATGCATACAGACAATGACTGAACGAGTTAAGTATGGGGTTCAGGGTATCTCCTAGTCGGGAAATCTCGACTAGAGCCTTCTTACTTGTTACCTATAAATATTGTTACTTTTTCGTTAATTAAATTAGTGTTTTTAGTAAAACCTACAAGAAAAATTCATTATTTCTCCGTAGTCCACCTGGTTACAAGTGCCAGTTGCGACGCCTTTTAGCAGTCAGTTTATGTACTGAATGCTTCCCAACTTCTTACACATACACAAACATTTTGGTGACCCCGACAAAGGACTCCACCACAAGGACCCTTTCTACAAAAAAAAAATAAACTCGTTATTCCTTGACCACATCACGGTTGCGAATCAAAGCGTATCCAGCTCACCAGAGCGAATTAAACACTTCCAACGGGTCAGGACTAATCAAGAGCTAGAACACGACGTACATAATTGGTTCTGGTAACTCTTAACTTGTCAACAAGGTGACAATAATGAGCACAGAAAAATCAATTATGTTGGAAGAGGTCCTAGCTGCGCAGGGTGAGATTAGCCAGGAGATATCAAGGCTTATCAGGAACAGCAAAACCTGGCTACTATCAAGAAAGGGCGCCGTTACTAGAGGAAAAGTGGACCGTTTTTTAGGACAACCACGAGCTAATCAGGAACTCAACGGACTTAGAGGAGTCCCATAGATACTTCAAGTTCTCGAAGAAGTCGCTGCCATGGTAGAGCAGAACAGAACTTACTTTTTGGAGCAGGCTGACATTGCAGATCAGTCTACCAGCAACATGACGGAACCAAAGACCGTCATAGCTGCAGGATGAGTTAGTGCCTGAGCAAGCACAAATGCTAAGTTAATGACATTGTGCCGTCGGCAAAAGGCGATGATTGCATTATTGAATCGAGCCTTTCAACACAAGCCCCTTAATGCAGAGATTGTAATTTCATTATGGGCAAGAACACAAGAGGTCTATTTCCAAATATACGAGGAATTTGAGGACCCGGAAATGATTGGCTACGACGCCACTGATTATCTCAAGGCAGAGGCTGATGTCCGGAATGCACTTACAAACAATTCAAGCAGTACGTGCGCCGAAAACATCAATCTGCCGCGTATCTCCGTTCCAAAATTTGATGGTGATACTCTCAAATGGACACCATTTTTTGATATGTTTTCATGTATGATAAATTAAACAAATATGCAACCATACGCAAGATGTGGTATTTAAAAACCAGCGTAGTCGGAGAGGCGGAAAGACTAATCCGTCACATCGATCTTAAGGAAGAGAACTATCTCTACGCATGGGAGATTTTAGTAGATGCCTACAACAATCCTAGAGATATCGCAACTAGGATATTAAAACGCCTTCTCTTGCAACAAACCTGCAGCGACGATGTAAAGTCTTTAAAGAAGCTACACATCACGACCATAGAGTCCATAGCTTCACTGAAGGGACTCGGGATTGACATTTCAACATGGGATCCAATTATCATTGCCATCCTGAGAAATAAAGTGGATGGCGCAAATAAAACACTCTATGAAAAATCATTGGGTAATACGAAGGAAATCCAGCCACTGGACACCATGCTCCAGTTCTTAGAACAGAGAGTTCAAGTTATGGCCGTCATTGTGCATAATTCACAATTTTTAATGACGGTCGTGTATTTAGCCATAAGTGAAACATTTTATTGACATACAAAATCAAATAAGTATGCTCTTGTTATCTCTCCCCCTTTTTGTTTTCATTTTTTATACACTTGAAAAATTTTAAATTAATTGTGTGATGAAATGTGTAACGCATAAAAATAAGCGTCTCTCACCCCTTAAAATACAATCATTCTTGATCAGCGTCGCGAGCTGAGTTAATATATTCTTCTTCTGACTTGATTATTATGAAATTATTATTATTGGACGTAGACGTACTAACGAGCTGTACATTCAAGTGGAACAACGATACCAAGCACCGGTTTGTTAACGCGCGGACCCAAGCAAAGATCAACCAACCTCCCGCCCAACCGACCGAGGGGCACACCGCATAGCGTACGGTTACGAACATTGCGAACATATAGACAAATGACATAAACCAATAGAAGTGTCACTATTTATTATTTTTTATGTGGGCTAAATCGTTATAGTTTGAACACAAAATACGGAAAGGATTATGAATAGCATTATATATGATTGATTATATCAGAGGAATCTATTTCACCAATAATTAGTTCATGTAAAAAGACTACACCTAGCATTGTTATGCGATCAGAAAGAAAAAGAAGATTTATTAGTAAAGCTTAGTACGCAGGAGCTAGAAATATTTCTAGCTGTCTCAAACTCCATATAAAAAAAACGCTAGAAATAATTTCTGGAGATAATTTCTAGAGACGTTTCTAACGAGTATACGCAGCAGCTAGAAATGTATACTCAAAAAATGTTGAGAGTTGCCACATCGATTACATTGAAGTGGACTGTGTGGATTGCATTGAACAGCTTATTTTCTGCTAGAAAAAATGAGCTGCACATTATTTCTAGGCGTCAGTTGTGAAATGGAGGGAATTTTGAGCGGCAAAAAGAATTAAAGTCGTGTAAAACAATTTTTACATGACGACAAGAAAAAATTAATCAACGCAGTAAGGGAAAATAATTGCATTTGGGACTTTACACATGCAAAGCATCTTACATATCTGCTAAAGCGTCCCTTATCAATTCTTTCTTGTAAATAGGGATTGACCCAACACAGCCGCTTTCGCTTCTTATTTTTTTTATACCCCGAACCCATGAAATGGGTAAAAGGGGTATAATGGTTTTGTGCAAAAGTATGTAACAGGCAGAAGGAAGCATCTCCGACCCTATAAAGTATATATATTCTTGATCAGCATCAACAGCCGAGTCGATATAGCCATGTCCGTCTGTCCGTCTGTCTGTCTGTATGAACGCGTCGATCTCAGAGACTACAAGAGCTAGAGACTTCAGATTTTGAATATAAGTTCTCATATACCATGACCGGAACAAGTTTGTTTCAAATTATCGATAACTATTCTTTTTTCCGATATACACATGGAATCGATAGCGAAAAAATCTCGAATTTGGAAAATGTAAAAATGGGGATTGAAATAATGGGTAACGATAGAACTTTTCTGAAAATTTCACCGAAATCGGTTGAGAAACACCAGAGATATCGAAGATTGAAGTTTAGGTCACAGATGCATACAGACAATCACTGTACGCGTTAAGTATAGGGTTCGGGGTATCTCCTGGTCGGGAAATCTCGACTAGAGCCTTCTTACTTGTTTTGTTTGTGATTTTTCAGCTTGTGACGTTTTTCACAACGAGCTGCAAGTTACAAAATCAAATTGTGAATACGTTAAGATTTGCACTGAAAGTGATATATGATTGTTGCGCAGTCCTTTTGTTTTATATTTATTTATTTTTATTATTGTAATTTATATTCGCTTGTACTGCCGCAATTTTCACTTTTGCACAATTTTCTCTATTTATTTGTTGTGTTTGTTTATTTATTTATTTGTTTTTTGTTGGCGTTTTTAATCAGAAATTTACACAGTCACCGCATCGGGCGTTGGTGGCAAACAAATTGGCGTCGCGGCGCTATTCTTGTTTTATAATAAAAAAAAATGCAGCCACTGCCGCTAATAACAAAATATCAACAGTAATTTTTATGTTTTACAATTCAATGTAAAATGTGGGCAATTAAATGTAAACCCTTTTACCTTTTCGTTGTGCCATTTTTTTTGAGATTTTGGGATTTTTTTCGGTATTTTTAAGGGGCACACAGGGGACTTACGATACACACTAGAAATAATGTGTAAATTTCTATCAGAAATATTTCTAACTCCTGCGTACTAAGCTTAAACACATTCTGGAAGGACGACCCTTTATAATACAGACCGACCATAAGCACAAAAGGCGCAAATAAAACACTCTATGAAAAATCATTGGCTAATACGAAGGAAATCCAGCCACTGGACACCATGCTCCAGTTCTTAGAACAGAGAGTTCAAGTTATGGCTACTGGAAAAAAGGCATCTGGAAACATTAAAAAGGAGCCTAAAAGCACAGCATGTGCAACATCGTCAAGTGTACAAATAGGATGTCTTTATTGCAAAAAGACAAGTCACTATTTATCAAAATGTGACGATTTTCGCGCTAAATCAATTAGCGAGCGCCTAAATTTGGTGCAAGGACAAAAACTATGCGTCAACTGCTTTAAAAATGACCATAAAACAAAGTCGTGCCCAATCAACTTTAGCTGTTTTAAGTGCAAAAAAAAAAACACCATACTCTAGTACATTTGGAGAATGCTATCGCATCAGCAGTAGCAGAGCCACACACACAAGTTGTGGCATCCGCAAACAATCAAAATTACAACCTACTCTCAACAGCAAAGGTAGCTGTACAAGCAAACAATGGACAGCAGGCAACATTCAAGGCATTCCTAGACTCTGGATCGCAGATCAACGTTATCTCTGAAAGACTAGTGACGATGTTGGCACTAAAGCGTCATGACACAACACTCTCAAACTCCATATAAAAAAAACGCTAGAAATAATTTCTGGAGATAATTTCTAGAGACGTTTCTAACGAGTATACGCAGCAGCTAGAAAAGTATACTCAAAAAATGTTGAGAGTTGCCACATCGATTACATTGAAGTGGACTGTTTGGATTGCATTGAACAGCTTATTTTCTGCTAGAAAAAATGAGCTGCACATTATTTCTAGGCGTCAGTTGTGAAATGGAGGGAATTTTGAGCGGCAAAAAGAATAAAAGTCGTGTAAAACAATTTTTACATGACGACAAGAAAAAATTAATCAACGCAGTAAGGGAAAATAATTGCATTTGGGACTTTACACATGCAAAGCATCTTACATATCTGCTAAAGCGTCCCTTATCAATTCTTTCTTGTAAATAGGGATTGACCCAACACAGCCGCTTTCGCTTCTTATTTTTTTTATACCCCGAACCCATGAAATGGGTAAAAGGGGTATAATGGTTTTGTGCAAAAGTATGTAACAGGCAGAAGGAAGCATCTCCGACCCTATAAAGTATATATATTCTTGATCAGCATCAACAGCCGAGTCGATATAGCCATGTCCGTCTGTCCGTCTGTCTGTCTGTATGAACGCGTCGATCTCAGAGACTACAAGAGCTAGAGACTTCAGATTTTGAATATAAGTTCTCATATACCATGACCGGAACAAGTTTGTTTCAAATTATCGATAACTATTCTGGTTTCCGATATACACATGGAATCGATAGCGAAAAAATCTCGAATTTGGAAAATGTAAAAATGGGGATTGAAATAATGGGTAACGATAGAACTTTTCTGAAAATTTCACCGAAATCGGTTGAGAAACACCAGAGATATCGAAGATTGAAGTTTAGGTCACAGATGCATACAGACAATCACTGTACGCGTTAAGTATAGGGTTCGGGGTATCTCCTGGTCGGGAAATCTCGACTAGAGCCTTCTTACTTGTTTTGTTTGTGATTTTTCAGCTTGTGACGTTTTTCACAACGAGCTGCAAGTTACAAAATCAAATTGTGAATACGTTAAGATTTGCACTGAAAGTGATATATGATTGTTGCGCAGTCCTTTTGTTTTATATTTATTTATTTTTATTATTGTAATTTATATTCGCTTGTACTGCCGCAATTTTCACTTTTGCACAATTTTCTCTATTTATTTGTTGTGTTTGTTTATTTATTTATTTGTTTTTTGTTGGCGTTTTTAATCAGAAATTTACACAGTCACCGCATCGGGCGTTGGTGGCAAACAAATTGGCGTCGCGGCGCTATTCTTGTTTTATAATAAAAAAAAAATGCAGCCACTGCCGCTAATAACAAAATATCAACAGTAATTTTTATGTTTTACAATTCAATGTAAAATGTGGGCAATTAAATGTAAACCCTTTTACCTTTTCGTTGTGCCATTTTTTTTGAGATTTTGGGATTTTTTTCGGTATTTTTAAGGGGCACACAGGGGACTTACGATACACACTAGAAATAATGTGTAAATTTCTATCAGAAATATTTCTAACTCCTGCGTACTAAGCTTAAACACATTCTGGAAGGACGACCCTTTATAATACAGACCGACCATAAGCACAAAAGGCGCAAATAAAACACTCTATGAAAAATCATTGGCTAATACGAAGGAAATCCAGCCACTGGACACCATGCTCCAGTTCTTAGAACAGAGAGTTCAAGTTATGGCTACTGGAAAAAAGGCATCTGGAAACATTAAAAAGGAGCCTAAAAGCACAGCATGTGCAACATCGTCAAGTGTACAAATAGGATGTCTTTATTGCAAAAAGACAAGTCACTATTTATCAAAATGTGACGATTTTCGCGCTAAATCAATTAGCGAGCGCCTAAATTTGGTGCAAGGACAAAAACTATGCGTCAACTGCTTTAAAAATGACCATAAAACAAAGTCGTGCCCAATCAACTTTAGCTGTTTTAAGTGCAAAAAAAAAAACACCATACTCTAGTACATTTGGAGAATGCTATCGCATCAGCAGTAGCAGAGCCACACACACAAGTTGTGGCATCCGCAAACAATCAAAATTACAACCTACTCTCAACAGCAAAGGTAGCTGTACAAGCAAACAATGGACAGCAGGCAACATTCAAGGCATTCCTAGACTCTGGATCGCAGATCAACGTTATCTCTGAAAGACTAGTGACGATGTTGGCACTAAAGCGTCATGACACAACACTCTCAAACTCCATATAAAAAAAACG
The DNA here is from genome assembly GCA_018152825.1 of Scaptomyza hsui. Classification (NCBI taxonomy): domain Eukaryota; kingdom Metazoa; phylum Arthropoda; class Insecta; order Diptera; family Drosophilidae; genus Scaptomyza; species Scaptomyza hsui. The sequence continues at coordinate 264,857 of JAECXO010000183.1, read as the reverse complement.
CTAGAAATAATTTCTGGAGATAATTTCTAGAGACGTTTCTAACGAGTATACGCAGCAGCTAGAAAAGTATACTCAAAAAATGTTGAGAGTTGCCACATCGATTACATTGAAGTGGACTGTTTGGATTGCATTGAACAGCTTATTTTCTGCTAGAAAAAATGAGCTGCACATTATTTCTAGGCGTCAGTTGTGAAATGGAGGGAATTTTGAGCGGCAAAAAGAATAAAAGTCGTGTAAAACAATTTTTACATGACGACAAGAAAAAATTAATCAACGCAGTAAGGGAAAATAATTGCATTTGGGACTTTACACATGCAAAGCATCTTACATATCTGCTAAAGCGTCCCTTATCAATTCTTTCTTGTAAATAGGGATTGACCCAACACAGCCGCTTTCGCTTCTTATTTTTTTTATACCCCGAACCCATGAAATGGGTAAAAGGGGTATAATGGTTTTGTGCAAAAGTATGTAACAGGCAGAAGGAAGCATCTCCGACCCTATAAAGTATATATATTCTTGATCAGCATCAACAGCCGAGTCGATATAGCCATGTCCGTCTGTCCGTCTGTCTGTCTGTATGAACGCGTCGATCTCAGAGACTACAAGAGCTAGAGACTTCAGATTTTGAATATAAGTTCTCATATACCATGACCGGAACAAGTTTGTTTCAAATTATCGATAACTATTCTGGTTTCCGATATACACATGGAATCGATAGCGAAAAAATCTCGAATTTGGAAAATGTAAAAATGGGGATTGAAATAATGGGTAACGATAGAACTTTTCTGAAAATTTCAACGAAACCGGTTGAGAAACACCAGAGATATCGAAGATTGAAGTTTAGGTCACAGATGCATACAGACAATGACTGTACGCGTTAAGTATAGGGTTCGGGGTATCTCCTAGTCGGGAAATCTCGACTAGAGCCTTCTTACTTGTTTTGTTTGTGATTTTTCAGCTTGTGACGTTTTTCACAACGAGCTGCAAGTTACGAAATCAAATTGTGAATACGTTAAGATTTGCACTGAAAGTGATATATGATTGTTGCGCAGTCCTTTTGTTTTATATTTATTTATTTTTATTATTGTAATTTATATTCGCTTGTACTGCCGCAATTTTCACTTTTGCACAATTTTCTCTATTTATTTGTTGTGTTTGTTTATTTATTTATTTGTTTTTTGTTGGCGTTTTTAATCAGAAATTTACACAGTCACCGCATCGGGCGTTGGTGGCAAACAAATTGGCGTCGCGGCGCTATTCTTGTTTTATAATAAAAAAAAATGCAGCCACTGCCGCTAATAACAAAATATCAACAGTAATTTTTATGTTTTACAATTCAATGTAAAATGTGGGCAATTAAATGTAAACCCTTTTACCTTTTCGTTGTGCCATTTTTTTTGAGATTTTGGGATTTTTTTCGGTATTTTTAAGGGGCACACAGGGGACTTACGATACACACTAGAAATAATGTGTAAATTTCTATCAGAAATATTTCTAACTCCTGCGTACTAAGCTTAAACACATTCTGGAAGGACGACCCTTTATAATACAGACCGACCATAAGCACAAAAGGCGCAAATAAAACACTCTATGAAAAATCATTGGCTAATACGAAGGAAATCCAGCCACTGGACACCATGCTCCAGTTCTTAGAACAGAGAGTTCAAGTTATGGCTACTGGAAAAAAGGCATCTGGAAACATTAAAAAGGAGCCTAAAAGCACAGCATGTGCAACATCGTCAAGTGTACAAATAGGATGTCTTTATTGCAAAAAGACAAGTCACTATTTATCAAAATGTGACGATTTTCGCGCTAAATCAATTAGCGAGCGCCTAAATTTGGTGCAAGGACAAAAACTATGCGTCAACTGCTTTAAAAATGACCATAAAACAAAGTCGTGCCCAATCAACTTTAGCTGTTTTAAGTGCAAAAAAAAAAACACCATACTCTAGTACATTTGGAGAATGCTATCGCATCAGCAGTAGCAGAGCCACACACACAAGTTGTGGCATCCGCAAACAATCAAAATTACAACCTACTCTCAACAGCAAAGGTAGCTGTACAAGCAAACAATGGACAGCAGGCAACATTCAAGGCATTCCTAGACTCTGGATCGCAGATCAACGTTATCTCTGAAAGACTAGTGACGATGTTGGCAGTAAAGCGTCATGACACAACACTCCGGATTGAAGGCATCGGAGGACAGCCAAGAGTCAGCAAAGCTCGGGTGAATATCATAGTTAAATCGCTGCACAGCAATTTTACTATGCGAGTGGAAGCATTTGTACTACCCCATATAATCTCGGATCAACCCGCCCAATCGACCAACATTACCGATTGGAGCATGCCGAGCAATCTACCTCTTTCGGACCCTTATTTCAATAAACCAGGCAAAATTGATATGTTTATTGGAGCAGAGCACTGGTTTTCAATATTGCTCCCACAACAGCATAGAATGTTCCATTATAATCCAATGATGCAACAAACTGAGTTTGGTTGGATCATTGCAGGAAAAATAAATGCTGCAAGTAAATCCAAAGCCATTTGCGCAGCAGCAACAAACAAAGAAACAAATGAATTAATGGAACGATTTTGGACACTGGATAGCATGAAGTCAACAGAGAAACATCGAACACCCATTGAAGCGCATTGTGAGACTCACTTCTTAGAGCACTTACAAGTGGCGGTGGACGGCAGATTCATCGTTAAACTCCCATTTGCTGAACACTGTTCAGCCCTGGGAGACTCCATGGAAACTGCAACCAAACGGTTCTTATCGTTAGAGTGCAGAGCCTATGCAGACACGTGGAAGCAATACGCAGCTTTCATGGCGGAGTATGAAACAAGTCTCACTTCAACAGGATCCTAAAAACCATTACGTAATTCCGCATCATTGCGTATTGAAGCCGGACAGCACTACAACAAAACTTCGAGTTGTTTTTGACGCATCATGTAAAACGTCGACTGGAAAATCGCTGAATGACATACTGCATGCAGGCCCCACGGTTCAAAGCGATCTAATGTCTATCCTGCTACGATTCAAAACACATAGATATGTGTTTACGGCTGATATTGAACAAATGTTTCGTCAAGTATGGATCAATCCGGAAAACAACTCATCAGAAGAGATTAAGTACTACCGGCATATGGCACGAAATCCGCACCATTTTTAGCAATAAAATGTTTGGATCATCTGGCAACTAAGAATATGGAAAGGTTCCAGATGGGTGCTAAGGCACTAAAACGTGACTTTTATGTAGATGATTGCCTAACTGGCACCGATTCAATTATAGAAGCGATACAAATTCAACAAGAGCTCAACAAAATCCTTCAGCCATCGGGACTTAAGCTGCGCAAATGGTGTTCAAACAATGAGCAAATATTGCAAGGAATTCCGAAATAAGACATAGTGACCGATGTAAAGCTCGGAGAAACACTGGAACATTACAGTGTGAAAACATTGTGCCATATTTGGATGCCCAAAAAGGATCAACTTGGTGGTCGCACTAACAGCAGTACAGCAACAAGGATTACAAAACGTGTAGTCTGCTCGGAGTTGGTACAAATCTTCGACCCCCTAGGCTTGTTCGCTCCAGTCGTGGTAAAGGCTAAAATTTTTATGCAACGGCTCTGGGAATTGAAGCTTGATTGGGACGATGAGTTACCTGCAAATCTTCAAAACGAATGGAACGATTATCGAATGGAGTTGCAGAGCCTGAATTCAAAGCAAATTCCAAGGCAAATTTATAATGGCAAGACTCCAATCACAAAGGAATTACACACCTTTGTAGATGCGTCAGAGCGCGTTTATGGCGCCGCAATATACGTACGCGCAACATACAGAAATAAGCAAATATCTGTGCGGTTACTATGTGCAAAATCTCGAGTGGCTCCAATAGCAAAACAGTCACTCCCTCGACTGGAGCTATGTGCTGCATTATTGGTTGCTGAGCTTGCTGAGAGGGTTCGACGCGACCTAGACCTCGACAGCAACACAGTGCCAGGATACTTTTGGTCAGATTCTACTGTGGTTCTTTCATGGATCAATGCAGCTGCATCCACATATCATACATTTGAGGCAAACCGAATAGCGAAAATTCAGGCCTTGACAAGCCAAACTCAATGGCGCCATGTACGCAGCAGATGTACTCTCAAGAGGAATATCGGCACGAAAATTACCCGAGCACAATCTATGGCATTTAATTCAGGCATAAAGTAGTTCCAATACATATGCCCAGAACTAAACAACATACACACATGTGATGCTATATCACAGCACTATCAACACCTGTATGATGAATTGCAAATGGCAAACTCACTCATGCAACATACTCGCAAACGCCGCTCCCCATTTGATGCAGTGAGTAATATTGCGAACAGTCTATTTGGAGTAATAGACTCAGACTACGCCAATAAAATGACTAAGGTCATAAAGAATGTATAAACCAACGAGAAATTCTTACTGACCCTGATGAGAAATCAAACCTCAGTACTTGACTCAACCATTAACGTTGTCAAGAAAACAAGGTCTACATCGGACAAGCGGCTAAGACTACTTGAACAACAAGTAGCTGCCATTAGCCAAAGCAGAGGAAAGTACACTGGCGCTCGCCTAACAGAAAATTACTTGGCTTTAACAACTCAATTAACATTGCAAGCAGCTACTCTTCAGCGCATGCAATCGGAAATAGTGGACGTACTAACAGGAGTTCGCCACCACACTATAAGCCCAACATTGATTTCCCCTAAACAACTAAGGGATCACTTGGATCAAATACGGGATAATTTGCCATCAGATCAAATGTTACCAGTGACTTCATGCAACGTAATTCAACTATACAGAATTATGCCAGCACAAGGCACAGCCACCGACACTCATGTGATATTCAGAGTAATATTACCACTAGTGTCAACATCAATATTAGAACTGTTTAATATGGTGCCAATTCCTGTGTGGAACTCTACTAGTTGGAGATTGTTCGAGCTAAGAACTCCTATTATAGGTGTAAACAACCACAGGGATCAATTCATGGGACTTACACAGGTTGATCTACACCGCTGTTTTACATTACCGAACGAAGAATACATATGCTTTGATCATCAAGCTGTGTTTAATGTTAACAACAGATGCGAGTTCCAACTCTTTAACATTAAGACACCAACGATGTGCCAAGCAACGCACAGAACAACAAGAATGGTATTGGAAAAAACACACCAACCGAATAACTGGATCTTTGCAACACATTCTGCAATGGAGCTACAAGCCGTATGCAACGGAACACCATCTACAATACGACTAGAAGACACCGGACTCCTATCGTTATCATCTGGCTTTACTGAACGCAACCTAGACATTAGCATCAGTACTTTTGGTACCGTCATAAGTCAAGTGAGGAAAAGCTATTTGGCGACATCAACATGCCAAACACCACTAATGTACCGTCAACTAAAACCAACACATCGGAGTACAAGGTACAAGAAAACATGAATCTGGACGACTTACAGCTAAAACTGGCAGCACTCAACAAAGAAGATTTGCCAACACCATCATATAGATGCTTACGCTTCTTTATTGATATCGGTCATTGTAGTGTGCGCCTATGCAATGCGGAAGCAACGCCTATGGACCTTTCAACCCACAACCACAAGGAATGGGGCCACCGATACATCCGCTCCATCAGCATCCCCAAGACAATTTACACTGGATTTAGAGGATGGTTGAAAACTGTTTAAACGGCCGGGAGAATGTTAAGTCGTATACAAGTCAGCACACATTTATACAATATTATAAGACATCAAATAACTGCACATGGCTATGTAAGAATGACACACAAACTATTAACACATGTGAAACTATGTCAAGACCATACACAATACCCTTTATTTATTGACACAATAAAACTGTAACCAATACCAAATTATGCTGAACACACAGAATATCGCTGACTGCACAATGCACAATATTTGTCGCAATAATAGCGGTCAGCCAATCCGGTAGTTGCTAAATATGCTATTCTGCATTGCTTGCAACTGCTGAGTACACAATAACCTAATTTTAATTGACAACACACACCTGTAAGCTAAGCTATTTTTACCTATAAATATTGTTACTTTTTCGTTAATAAAATCAGTGTTCTTAGTAAAACCTACAAGAAAAATTCATTATTTCTCCGTAGTCCACCTGGTAACAAGTGCCAGTTGCGACGCCTTTTAGCAGTCAGTTTATGTACTGAATGCTTCCCAACTTCTTACACATACACAAACACAAATTATTTTATATCTAGCGAAAGTCATAAGAGCGACGGGCGCGCTGATCAAGTTTTAAGCCGCTCTTTGGGAGCGCGACTCACACGTATGTTGCAGATGCATAGATTCGCTCAGCTGTTTATGCTGTTTGCAGTGAGTACCATTTACCGGTAAATTTTTTCTTCTTTGTTCTTCACTCTGTTATCTTACTGTGGCTACAAAATATAAGAAAACTTTGTTTTGCAAGCAATCGATGCGTAAAATAATACATTATTTTTATACCCTGAACCCATGTAATGGGTAAAAAAGGGTATAATTGTTTTGTGCAAAAGTATGTAACAGGCAGAAGAAAGCATCTTCGACCGGGCAGAAGAAAGCATCTCCGACCTCATAAAGAACATATATTCTTGATCAGCATCAACAGCCGAGTCGATGTAGGTATGTCCGTCCTTCCGTCCGTCTGTCCGTCCGTATGTATGAACGCGCAGATCTCAAAGACTATAACAGCTAGAGACTTCAAATTTTGAACATTACTTCTGCTAAGCCATAGGCAGATCAAGTTTATTTCAAACTATCGATAACTATTCTGGTAACCGATATACACATGCAATCGATAACGAAAATATCTCGAATTTAGAATATGTAAAAATGGCAGTTGAAACTGTGGATAACTTTATAACTTCTGTGACAATTTGGTTTAAATCAGTTAAGAAACACCGGAGATATTTTATATTAAAGTTAAGTCAAGAAAAACTGCACTTCAGCACACGGGCTCAGGGTATCTTTTGGTCGGGACTTCTCTACTAAAGCGTTCTTACTTGTTAGACTGGCTCATTCTCGTGCTGTGGTGACAGTCGGCATAGGTACACCTGCATCATGAAAACATTCTTAGAATTAATGTTTGCGTCATACGTGTGAGTCGCGCTCTTGGTCTCAAACCCAAAGTGGCGGCTTAAAGCTTGAACATGCGCGCGCATCACTCTTCATGTTAAATCTCTCTTCGATCATGTGCCTTTGTTGTTGCCCATTTCGGCTCACTCTCTTATGTATGCGCGCGCTCTGCATGTCAAACAAAAAGCTTAGTATCTGTACCTTCTTCGCGCGCACTGAATCAAAGCAAAACATATCTATGAGGCTGCAGTTAAGTGAATTGCATAACCTAAACTCACACGTACACGCGATCATCCTCATCATGAATCACGTGTACCTGCCTTTAGCTTTGATATAGTGTGTGCGGACGAGGTAGGGTTATTAAACTTTATGATTGACATGCAAAGCGCGCGCATAAAAAAGAGAGTGAACGTAAATGGGAAAAAACAAGGGCGCATGATCGGAGCGAATTTTTAAATTATTTGATATCTAGCGCCGGTCATAAGAGCGACGCGCGCGCTCTGTAAAGTTTTAAGCGGCTCTTTGGCTTGGGACCAAGAGCGTGATTCACACGTTCGACGCAGGCATGCATAGTTCCTTTGCTTGTTCGAAGTTGTATATCAATAATGTTAGTCTGTTACGTTTTGTCTGAGGTATATAAGCAGCAAGTAGGCAAATCCACCCCTATACAAAGGTGTTCGAGATTATTTAATTTCGCGCAAAGGGCTCGATATAGAAAAAACAAATACAATTACATGCATGTACATACATGTGTATGCAACTTTGCATATATTTTAAATTAAATTTTCTTTCGTTTCTATTTGTTAGTGTGTTCGTTTTTGCACGGAATATATTTGGAGACAATTTTTTTGCTTTCCTTTAGCTTGCTTCAGAATTCAACAATGTATGCATGCATTTATATTTGCACTTGCATTTGTTAATATACATATATGTACAACAACAATGTACTTACATATGTATGTATGTGCTAACATATGTGCACTTGCAACAACAACCAAAGTTACAAAAGTCAGCTCTAAAATCTATCACTAAGCACTCATACATAGAGGAGTCAAATCGCGTTTTCCCAACTGCCGAAAAAATGCCTTACATGCAAGCCATGCCAATCAGCTGCGAGCCGAAGGCAATTTTTTCAGCTAATTAAGGAAAAACCTCAAGAAATACCCGGACTATGTAGAGGATAACGGAAACCTTAACAGGCACATCCCGCATCGCGCGGGCAACGAGGAAGTGTCATCATGAAAACTCTGCGTACCTAGCGGTAAGAGAATCCAGGTATTACAAAAGAACCATGACGCAGCAACAGCCGGATACCTTGAAAGCAGGAAAACGATACCGAGATTGGCAGCTCGCTACTACTGGCCTGGTTTGTTCAGGGACACACGCGCTTACGTACACCGCTGTGAAATTTGCCAACAATACAAACCAAGTCAAATGGCGGCTGCAGGGAAAATGCTGACACAAATACCGGAAGAGCCGTGGAACACAGTATGTGCGGATTTTGTAGGGCCGTTGCCCCGGTCCAAACATGGCAATACCATGCTCTTGGTATTTGTGGACAGATTTTCAAAGTGGACCGAACTGGTTCCCCTGAGAAGCGCGACAGCAGCTTCACTGCAAAGAGGATTCCGCGAGAGGATATTGGCCGGATTCGGAGTACCGAAACTGCTTATAACTAACAACGGAGCGCAGCTTACAAGCAAGGTTTTATAACATTTTCTGGAGGAATTGGGGGTGCGGCACCAATTTACAGCACCATACACCCCGCAAGAAAACCCAACGGAAAGGACAAATCGGACGGTAAAAGCCATGGAGGCACAATACGCCAAAGACAACCAGCGGTGCTGGGACGAGCTATTGCCGGAACTATCGTTGGCCGTCAATTCCAGCGTGTCAGCATCTACCGGCAACAGTGCGGTGTTCATTACGCAGGGGCGCGAACCACGACTACCAAACGCACTGTTCGACGGGATAACAATCGGCACCGGCAGGAACACCCAGACGCCCAACGAAAATGCCGCCCAAGGAAAAGGCGGCCCAAGACCAAGCACGAAACTATAACTTGAGAAGGGCATGTGTGACTAAACTTCAATCTTCGATATCTCTGGTGTGGGCGCAGCGGTGCATGATCCTCGCAAGCACGCCCTTTTGGAAGCACGCCCTTTTGAAAGCACGCCGGGTGGCGCCAGCACCACGACGGGTTATTCGACGCAGACGCGTTCCGTTGCCTGCCGTGCAGTTGCTGTTTTACCCGCAGCGGCGCGTGGTACGTCGTCAGCGAGAGCCGTCGCCAGACGTGCTCGTGCTGATGGCGTTGCCGATGCGCGAATCGAGAGAGAAGGAGCGGTCCCGGCAGGAGGAGGCGGAGACGCATCGGTGGGACGGATTGGCGCGCGAAGAGATTTGGGCCTATCTAAGGCGCGACGCGCAGGAGGAGATGGCGTCGACGGAGCCAGAGTCAGAAGACGACGACGGCGACATATATGACACCGTGTCAGAGGGCGAGCGGAACTGCAGGGATGGTAGCGATGCCGACGACTTACACAACCCCGTGTCCGATGGCGAGCGGAGTGTCGGGCAGGTGGACGTCGACGCGGAATCAGCGGACGACGACGCGACGAAGAAGGAACCGGAGGCGACGCGGGAGCCCGACGTAGAGACCCAGCGAGGAGGGGATGACGGCGACGGCAACGAGGCGGTCTCGCTTCGAGGGCGCGAGCTGGTGTCATGAAGTGACGGGGGTGTACCAGTTGCATGAGCGAGTGGAACCGCCCTCGGAGGTGTTCACGATCCGCGAAGTGACACCACCCCCCCGACCACGCCACAGACACCACCGCCCAGGAGGCCGACGCCTACGCCGCCACCTGCTCCATCGCCCAGCAACCTAGAGAAGTCGCCATGGGTGTGGCACCAGGCGTCCGGTGAGTCGCCAGCAGCGGCAAGGCAGAGCGTGCCGTGATCGCCTCCGTGCGGAGAGACAACCGCCACCGCCCCCCCAGCGTGGCATCCAACATTTTGATGCAGATCTTTGGTAGATGTTGCCTTCTAGCTTAAAAACTAAAAGAGATATCGAAATTTCCGATTTTAAATGGTGGGCGGCAGATTTGGGAGTGGCATCCATATTTTTGATGCAGATCTTTTGTAGATGTCACAATAGGCGGGCGGAAGGTGTGGGCGTGGCATCCAAATTTTTGATGCAGTATGTTGGAAAACTTCACTACCTAACTTGACACTAAATTTGGTGGCTCTAGCCCAAAAAATGTGAAAATTTAAATTATGATGCAGTTTTTTCAGGGGAGTGACCAGCTATTTTCGTGCAAAATTTGGTAGCTCATGAATGTGAGAAATATACGGTTTTATTGGCTGTCAGCTATCGATTTTTTCGATTTCCCAGCCTCCTAGTAGGCGTGGCAACTCAATCTTGTCGAAGAATGTTGCGTTTATACGGACAGACGGACGGAAACCATGACGGACATTGCACAAAATCAATATACTATGAGACCTTCGGTATCAAATTATAAAAAAAATATACACTAAAAAAAGTCACAAAAAAAAAAAAAGAAAAAAATTGTATGTTTGTATGTACCTGCAAGAAAAAAAGAAGAAGAAGAAATATAACACCGGCGGACGCTGGTAAGTATTTACGAACGATACGTACCTGGAGCCGAGGGGGGAAAGCAAAACTAGCGGGCATCGCGATCCCAATTCTAAGAGAGGATACAAATTATTAACGGCGAAACTAAGATATCTCCGGGGGCTGTTTTTATACTTTGATACCGAAGGTCTCATAGTATATTGGTTTTGTGCAATGTCCGTCATGGTGTCCGTCTGTCCGTCTGTCCGTCTGTCTGTCTGTCCGTCTGTCCGTCTGTATGAACGCAACTTTTTTCGACACCCGTAAAGCTAGAGACTTGAAACTTTGCAATTATGTTTGTCTATAGGCGCGACAGATAAAGTGTCAAGATTGGGGTGCCACGCCTACTAGGAGGCTGGGAAATCGATAAATTCGATAACTGAAAACCGATAAAACCAAATATTTCTCACATTCTTACAGCTAGAGTTACCAAATTTTGCACGCAGATAGCTTATCATGTCCCTGAAAAAACTGCATCAAAATTTTGGATGCCACGCCCACTCCTTCCGCCCCCATCATCCCTGCTCCTTGAAACTGAAAACGCCTATAGTTTTTACATTTTTTGGGCTAGAGACACCAAATTTTGTGTCAAGATAGGTACTGACGTTCCCCATCAAAGCTTGGATGCCACGCCCCCTGATTCCGCCCCACCCCCCCTCTCCATGAAATTTGAAACGCCTATAGTTTTCACATTTTTTGGGCTAGAGCCACCAAATTTTGTGTCAAGATAGGTACTGACGTTCCCCATCAAAGCTTGGATGCCACGCCCCCTGATTCCGCCCCACCCCCCTTCTCCATGAAATTGGAAACGCCTATAGTTTTCACATTTTTTGGGCTAGAGCCACCAAATTTTGTGTGAAGATAGATATTGACGTTCCCCAAAAAAATGGATCAAAATTTTGGATGCCACGCCCCCTTATTCCGCCCCCATCCCCCCCTCTCCATGAAATTTGAAACGCCTATAGTTTTCACATTTTTTGGGCTAGAGCCACCAAATTTTGTGTCAAGATAGGTACTGACGTTCCCCATCAAAGCTTGGATGCCACGCCCCCTGATTCCGCCCCACCCCCCTTCTCCATGAAATTGGAAACGCCTATAGTTTTCACATTTTTTGGGCTAGAGCCACCAAATTTTGTGTGAAGATAGATATTGACGTTCCCCAAAAAAATGCATCAAAATTTTGGATGCCACTCCCACCTCTGCCACCCGCCTTATAAAATCGGCTATATCTTTAACAGTTTTTGAGCTAGAGCCACCAAACTTATTAGGAAGATAGATAGTGGCAGTTAAAAACATTTGATTCAAAAATTTGGATGCCACGCCTACCTCTGCCGCCCACCTTTTAAATTTGGGAGTTAAGTTATCTTCCACATCTTTTGGAGCTAGAGTCACCAAATTTGGTAATATGATAGCTGGCGATGTTTACCACATGGGCCACTCCCTTCGCCCCTGCATTCCCCCTTATCAACCGTTCTTTTACTGGTATCAAAGTTTTCCGCAGTCGGTTGCGTCCGACTGCAACGTTTTTACTTGTTATACTTACATTTTGTTGTTTTATTTTTCCAGCAACAATTCGGCTCGTCCTGTGCCGACAGTGAGGAGTGTTGCTCAATAGGTTAAATAATAATTAATATATTTTAATATACATATGTATATAATTATGTACTCTTGACCCTTTAAAATCATAATAAAATACATATTAAATTCCGACAGCCAATATTTTAAATTCAAATTTGGCGCGCATTTGAATGTGCCTACAAAAGACAGGCAATTTCTGTTTTAACACTTTCTGGTCATACATACTCTTTCGACATATTAAGTATATGACACCAGCAAACAATTTTGCAATACAACTACCATTCAGTTGCCCATTTACATACAAAAAATGCCCTCATATTCAGAAAGAGTATTCAGAATTGAGATCGCTGTATGCATCTGTGACTAAACTTCAATCTTTGATATTTCCGGTGTTTCTTAACTGATTTGGACGAAATTTTCAGAAAAGTTCTATCGTTACCCATTATTTCAACCCCAATTTTTACATTTTCCAAATTCGAGATTTTTTGAATATCTAGCTATCGATAATTTGAAACAAACTTTTACTGCTTATGGTATAGGAGAGCTTATATTCAAAATCTGAAGTCTCTAGCTCTTGTTGTCTCTAAAATCGACGCATTCTTACAGACGGACAGACGTACGGACGGACATGGCTATATCGACCCGGCTTTTGATGCTGATCAAGAATATATGTACTTTATGGGGTCGGAGATGATTCCTTCTGCCTGTTACATACTTTTGCACAAAACCATTATACCCCTTTTACCCATTTTATGGGTTCGGGGTATAAAACCAAACGACAAAAGAGCGCCCTTAAACTTTACGCAGCCAACAAGTCAATAATCGACACTTATGGCACGTTAAATGTAACAATTGATCTTAATCTGCAACGCAAGTTCAACTGGTCATTTGTCGTCGCTAACATCCAATCAGCAATCATCGGAGCTGATTTTCTCACGCACTATGGCTCACTGCATGATCTCAAAAGTAAGAAACTCATGGATCCAAAATTCGAGATGTCAACAATTGGGAAACTATCTCAAGTTAAACAATACAACGTCTCAACAATCAACTCACTTGAACGGCACGGAATTACTCGTCCATATGCTGACCACCTCAAACGCTTTATTGAAATAACACGACCCAACACATCTCCAGCAACACGCATCGATAATGATGTATCGCACTACATAGAGACAACTGGGGCTCCAGTTTTTGACAAGCCAAGACGGCTTACTGCTGAGAAACTGAAAGCTGCACGTCGCGATTTGGATTTACCGCTTCAACATGGAGTACTCCGCCCATCCAGTAGCCAATGGACCAGTCGAATACACTTGGTACCTAAAAACAACAACGGATGGCGCACCACAGGTGATTACAGAAAGCTTAACTCTCGCACCACTCCAGACCGCTGTCCCACACTGTGACGACATTCTTCAGCGCCTGCACGGCTCAAAAGATTTTTCTACGATTGACCCTGAGCGCGCATATCATCAAATTCCAGTTGCTACTTGCGACATAGCAAAAACAGCTGTTACAACGCCATTCGTGTTATTTGAATGCCACCTGGTCTCCGAAATGCTGAGCAAACATTTCAACGGTTCATGGATAACCTGCTGCGTGGTTTTCCCTTTGTCGGTTGCTACATAGACGATATAATCGTGTACTCCGCTTCGCATCAGGAGCATCTCCAGCACCTTACCAAAGTTTTGGAGATTCTCCGTACAAGCAACTTGACCATCAGCCCGCAAAAATGCCAATTTGGGCAAAGTGAGCTTACCTTTTTAGGGTTCACAGTCAACGCCGAAGGTTTTAAGCCCCCCAAGGAGCGAACTCAGGTCATCAACGAATTCCCTAAGCCCAAGTCAACAATGGAATTGCGCACGTTCCTAGGGATGGTCAACTATTATCGCCGACTGATTCCGAATGCAGCAGAAACACAGATTCCGCTCACTGAGTTTCTCAAAGGCGCAACTAAGAATGACAAACGTGAGATCAACTGGACTCCATCTGCTAACGAGGCATTCGAACATTGCAAGCAGGGCATAGCAAACGCCACGCGTTCTACCTTTCTTTCGCCCTCAGCTCAGCTATCTGTAAAAACTGACGCCCCAGATACTGCAATTGGCGCCCTGTCTCCTTTTTCATTCGGAAGCTGAGCCCAGCAGTAAAAAATTACAGCACTTACGATCGCGAGCTATTAGCTTTATTCGCTGCAGTGTTTTTTTTAACCACATTCTGGAAAGACGACCCTTTATTATACAGACCGACCATAAGCCATTATTGTTTGCATTTGAACAAAAGGCTTCCAAGGCATCACCACGTCAATTGCGCCAACTGGACCTAGTTTCCCAGTTTTCAACAGAAATTGTACATGTTTCCGGAAAAAATATCACAGTTGCGGATGCACTTTATCGCATTAATGGAATTAATATGCCAAGCACCTTAAATGCGCAAACTATCTTCGACGCCCAACAAAGTGATGAGGAAATCACACAGCTGGCAAATACAACATCGCTCCACCTGGATACTGTTCGCATTGATCAGCTGGACATACTATGCGACACTTCAACTGGACGCGAGCGAACTTACTTGCCAACAATTATAAGACGCCAAGCTTTCGATTTGGTGCACGGCCTGGCACACCCAAGTGGCCGCACAACCGCGAATTTGCTTCGGCAACGCTACGATAAACAAAGATGCAAAGCTCTGGGCACGTCAACGTGTGGCTTGATTTTTTTTGTTTTTTTTTTTTTGTGTTTATTTTATTAATTATGTAACTTAAATTATTAAATAAACAAAAAATTAATTATGTTTAGTTTACACTCTGTCTCCAAACGAGCTCTCTAGTGTTTAGATTTAGTATTTGACTCTTTTTTTGGTGGACAATATATATTATAATTTCATGAATAATTATGTTTAGGTGTGTAACGAAAAATTTTACAAAAAAAACATTACATAGGTATTTATTTTAGGATAAAAACAAGAAGAAAAGCGGGAAGGGAAGGGGTTGTAATCTACGAGTGGTAGTTATTTAGCCACGAGAATTGGATATTGCTTGGATTCGAATCTCTAATTGGTATAGTTTTATCAAACCGCCAGTTTCCATCTTGTATAAGGGACTCTGGGACGTTTTTGCATGTGCCACGTCTGTGGAGGTGGTAAAAAACCGTAATTCCACTGTGGCTTTGTATAAATCCTTTTTTATCAAGCAGTAAGAATGCTTCTAGTGGGATAAGGCCTGTTACTAACGTGTGTACAATGTATTGATCCCCTACATAGTAAGGGGCTATTATAAAATTATTTTCATGGAATTCGGTACATCTGAGAATATGGTTGCGTATTAATTGGATAATAAAGTATCTAGTCTAGGGATGTTGGCCATATTGTATAGTTTCTTATTGCTAACATATTTTGTAAAGTTTCTCTCTGGCGATCTATAAAGAGATGTGCATGACCTTAGGCATTTTCTTTCGAAAGCCCGTAGTCTTTCCAAGTATGATGGTGAGATATTAAACCAGATATTGCATGCGTACATGAGTATTGGTGTGATGAATAGCTGATATTTAAGAATTTATACTCTAGGACATAAGTGCTTCGAATACATTAGTGATTGGAACATAAAGAATGCTTTTTTGGCTTTGGATTTATGTATGTTAACATGATCGTTAAAGTATAGGAAACGGTCAAGGTGAACTCCTAGACACTTAACCTTACTGTATGTTGGTATTTCAGTTGCATTTATATTTGATGAAACTTTAAATTTTGTCCAATTTTTCCAAATATCCGCATTGCATTTTTTAACTGGCTGCCTTAACAATATAGCTTCACATATGTTTTGATTTATTTTTAGGTGCCATTTATAGGCATACCGCTCAATAATGGAAAAGTAATCTTGCAGATTAGAAATAATGCTTGCGATTGTGCAGCCTGGCTGGTAAATAATAATATCATCTGCAAAGGCTATGACATTTTATAGTTTTTTTTTAGATCTAGGGTATATAAACTAAATAATATTGGAGAATTAACTGTGCCGTGTAGAAGTCCATTTATTATTTTGAATGTTTTTTTGCTGACGTCCTTTTTGTTATTGATCGTGAACTGTTTGTCACTGGTCATGTTGTGGATTAAGTTAAGTGTAAGGGAAATCTATATTGGACTAGTTTCAACATTAGTCCCTTTAACCAAACGCTGTCGAATGCTTTTTCTAATAGGTGTTAATAGGTGTATTGCGTGTGTAGTAGAATGTCTGAATTTAAGCCCAAATTGGCGGTCACTAATTAGTTGTAGATTTTCGCAGTGCTTGTTTATAATAATATTTATACATGTTTCGAAGATTTTTCTGATATTGGGTATTTGTTCTTTTTTTCTATCAAAATTGTGTTGGCTGTTTTCCAGGAAGAAGGGAAGTAGGAGTTATTTAGCATGTTATTAAACAATATGACATATCTGACTATAAGACTTTTTGGTATGTTTTTGAGAGCTATATAACTCTTACGAACGTTGAAGAGGCAAGACGCGCAATTTTCACGCTCCGTGATTCAATTAAATAAACCAAATTAAACTGCGATTGAGATTGCAAAAAGTAGTGCAAAAGTTTTGTGAATATTATCGGAACAGTAATAAGTGACTGCAATAATTAACTTATTACACTTTTTATTATAAAAAAGACTTTTATAATCACAGAACGCCAGTCGTAACAAAGCAAAACAACAACATTTTTCTTCTTAAGCTTCTTTTGCTTTGTTTTCTGGTTGCTCTTGTCAACTGACAATCATAAACACAAGAGTAATCAGCGCGCCAAACACCAACACACACATCTAAACATAATAATAAACATAACTAAAACTCCACTCAATTACACTAAACTACAAAATATACTATGGCACCTCTACCAAAACGTACGCGGGAAAATTCCTCTGGAGAGATAAAATCGAATAAGGCCAGTGACCCTGCTTCTCTTATCCGGCTGATTAATCAGCGGTTTGATGAGCAAGCCGATCTGATAGAGAAGAAGATGAGTGAGTCCGAGGAGCGGGTACTGGCCCTATTGCACGAGAAACTCGATGGAATGCGTGGGGAGCTGGACGACATACAGCAGCGAGTCCAGAGACTGGAATCAGTGGCGAAGGAGACGTCCGAGCTGCAGACTCAAGTGGCGACGCTTACTGCAAAGCTAGCTGAGCAAGCCAATGCCAGCGCCGCCAATGACATGCGCCTTCACGGAGTCCCATTTGCCGAGGGTGAGCAGTTGCGGTCAGCATTTAACTCGCTAGCTTTCTCGCTAGGAGTATCCCCAGCACCGCGACTCAAGGAAATTTTCAGGGTCCGACAGTCGAAAAACGTAAATTCGGTTATCGACCCTGTTATTATTATTAAATTTGATTGTCTCCGAGACAAAATAAATTTTCAACGCGCTGCTGCCCAGTACCGACGAACTAATAACACGCAACTGACTCTTCCTCTTCTCGGCTTTGACACACGTGCGAATGCTCCCGTTTACCTAAATGAGCAGCTTTCAAAAGATAATTACATTAGCATTAAGCCAGCCATGCAGATGAAGAGACAGAAGATGTTATCAGCTGTTTTCTGCCGTCGAGCGCTCGTTCACGTTAGACAGAGTGAAACGGAAGATGTTATCTGCGTTGACAGCTTACAAAAGCTTAATCGTCTGCGGGAGAGTGAGAGAAATTTAAGTGGAGTTGCGCATGAGCTTTTTCGCTCTTAATTTAGTTTGCCCCTCCTCTCAGCCCTTCTTTATTATATTTAATTGTAAGCTTTATTTTCTTTTTGTATCTTCTCTTAACATTCAGTGTTATTTTTGCATAATTTTATATTCATTTGGTGTGTGTATCTATGGAAAAACTTATTTTAATATTGATGGCCTCTAGCCATAACTCCACAGCGAATAGCCATGCAATGATTAGGGTCTTAAGCAAACAGAAAATTGGGCTCAAGATTTGTCACATAAATGCTCAGAGCTTGGTAAATAAGATAGAAGAGTTTCGTTATCTGTTTGTTAATTCTCAAGTAGATGTCGTATGTGTGTCCGAAACGTGGTTTGTACCTGAACTTAGTGACATGTTAATTAGTTGTGATGGTTATGTTGTGTTTCGTTCCGATCGTCGTAGTCATGCTGGGGGTGTAGCAATTTATTTAAGCAAAAGTGTACGAGGTAAAGTTATTCTTAAGCAGCCCAACGATAGCCTAATAGAATATATTTTTTTAGAATTAATTAACCCAACCTGTGATACAAAAATGCTTATTGGCTGCTTTTATAGGCCCCATAAAAATATAGACTGCTCAGACACAATTGACTTAATAGCCAACTTAACACTTAATTATACTGATATTATTTTGACAGGTGATATGAATAGTAACCTATTTACTGAAAGACATTTGTTGGATGGTATGGAAGCTCTCGGCTTAGTACCGGTGAACACATCAACACCGACACACTTCTCAAAAACATGTAATACCTTAATTGACTTGCTCTTTGTAAATAAAAGGGAACTAGTATTACTCTATGATCAAATCTCTGTACCTGCTTTCTCCAAACATGATTTAATATTTTTGACGTATGACCTACCTCTTAATTGTTGTCAACAAACAATTTCATATCGGGATTTCAATAACATAGACTTTGCCAGTTTATACGATGATTGCCGCAATTCTGATCTTGATCTAATTTTTTCCTTCCCTACAGTTGACACCCAAATCCATTTTGTGCAATATTTCATTGACATGTTGTACAACAAACATGTTCCAATCAAAACCAAAGTTATTAAGCCTTCAATGATATCTTGGTTTAACAAAGATATACAAAGTGCAATAATATTAAGAGATAAGGCATACAAGAAATGGCAGAGATACAAGACTGATCACCTACACAACATATTTATTACAAACAGACGATTTGTAAATGACTTGATTTATAGGTCCAAGCGTACCTATTTTAGTAATAGGTTTAAGAAGGCAATTGACAGTAGACAGTGGAAAGACATCAAAAAATTGGGGATTGGGAAAGCTCAAACTGTGATAAATGATAGTATTGATGTTAATTGTTTAAATAATAAATTTGTTAATGTAAATGTCCCTGTATCTCTATGTAACCCCTATGTGAGTTCTGAGTCTTTTAACAATTGTCAAAATAGTTTCCATTTTAGTCCTGTGTTTCAATGTGATGTGCTGCTGTCCATACAAAAAATTAAGTCCAATGCTACTGGATTGGATGATATTAACCCCAAATTCGTAAAAATTATATTACCATTTATATTAGGCCACATAACGCATATTTTTAATACTGCCATTACCACCTCTACATTCCCTAATGAATGGAAAATTGCAAAAGTTCTGCCTATTGCTAAGTCTAACGGAGACTTTCGACCAATATCTATACTGCCATATCTATCAAAAATTTTTGAGCATCTAATCGCCATACAAATTAACAATTTTCTAAATGCCAATAAGCTTCTTGTCGATCATCAGTCAGGCTTCAGGACAAATCGTAGTTGCACAACGGCGATTGTAAAAGTAGTTGAGGATATAAGGTTAAAAATGGACAATAGTGAGGTAACATTATTGACGCTTCTTGATTTCAGTAAAGCTTTTGACACAGTGAACCATGACATACTACTCACTAAGCTAAGTAGAATGTATAATTTTAGCTCAACAGCCACCAAACTACTGTCCTCCTATTTAAAGCAACGAAGACAAGCCGTAGTTTCCTCTCGTGAAACATCGGACTTGCTGATAGTGCCCCGTGGTGTTCCGCAGGGATCAATATTAGGTCCGCTTCTATTTACTATTTATATTAACGATCTGCCGTCATGTCTGTCTAACTGTAATGTTCATTTGTATGCTGATGACGTCCAATTGTATTTGAGTACTAAACTTAGTCAAATAAGTAAATGTATTGATTTGTGTAATATTGATCTCTTGAGTGTTAGTAAGGGGGCGTGTGATAATGGTCTATGTATTAATCCGTCTAAGTCTAAGTGTCTTGTGATTTATAAGAAGAACCTTAATACTGTAAATTTTCCTAGGCTTAGTATTGACAATGTAGGTATTGATTATGTAAATAAGGCAGAAAACCTTGGCATAACCATTAATAAGACACTGTCGTGGAATGACCAGGTCAACAAAGCGGTGGGCAGAATGTATGGCACACTTAGACAATTGTCAACAACCAAGCATTATGTTCCTGTGCATACAAAAATGATTATTGCTAAGGCAGTTGTATTACCCATAGTTTTTTATGGGATTGAAATTTTTGGCAGCTGTGATGCTGTTAGTCAGCGTAGACTCAATGTGGCTTTTAATAGCGTGGCTCGATACGTGTACGGCCTGAAAAGGACGGACCATGTTACGGCCTATGCCAACAAACTATTTGGCTTAAATTTATCGTCGTTGATTAATGTTAAAATTCTTCTATGTTTACATAAAATAATTATTACACAAAAGCCAGAGTATTTGTTTGATAAATTAAAGTTTTCTTCCTCCCCAAGAGTAAAGAATCTTGTTTGTTTGAGAATCCGATTAGCATGTGCAGAAAAACAATTTTATATATATGCTGTTCGACTGTGGAATAGTCTTCCTAACATATTTAAATCCATTAGAGGCGCACACCAATTTAAACGTATTGTTATAGCTCACTTGATAAATCTTAATTAATTCTGATAAATATAAATAAAATAAAAAATAAAAAAAAAAATAAAATAAATAAAATATTGATAAATAATAAAAGTTAAATATATATACATAGTATTAAATTATATTAAAGTCATTCAATGTTAAATGTTTAAAAATACTTAATCTTATTGTTAAATGTTACTATTCATAAGTTTTGTTCTTTATAATTTAATATATATTTGTTTTT
The DNA here is from genome assembly GCA_018152825.1 of Scaptomyza hsui. Lineage (NCBI taxonomy): Eukaryota > Metazoa > Arthropoda > Insecta > Diptera > Drosophilidae > Scaptomyza > Scaptomyza hsui. The sequence goes on along the minus strand of JAECXO010000183.1, from coordinate 243,651 downwards.
GCCATTTGGTCATAGTGATTAGTGCTTTAATTTATAGTAGTAATACTGTAGCACTAAGAATTAGTTTTTAATAATAAATAAAATAAATAAATAAATAAATAAATATTCGGAATTTCATCAACACCTGAAGATACCTTGTTTCTCAGCTTTCTAAACATGTTTGAGATTTTATCTTTGGATAAGAAATAATCATTTTGATCGTGCATATTGGTGGCATCGATTTGTGTTGTAAAGTTGGTTATCGTTAATTGAGCATTAGGATATGTGGATGTGGCCCATGATACAACTAGACAAGGTAGTCTCGTCGGCAGCAGAACTGTCTTAGCTATGCTTGCAATAAGTGCGAGTGAAATGCACATTGTATAGTGAGTGCGAATGAAATGTCAGTACAGTGTATTGATTAACCCTGTGCTGGCCCTTGGTTTTTAAAATAGTAAAAAGAGATGAAGTTTTTTTTTATAGTCTAATTTTTAATAATTTTGAGTTTCCAATCAATCTTTGTTTTTGATTTTGAATGCAAATTTTTTTGTTAAGATTCTTAATCCTAAAATAAACTCTAATAGTTTTCACCACCGCGGTGGTGCACCGGTACATTTTTATGACAAAAATAGCAATAGTTCATTTTATAGTGGTCAGCTAAAGGTTAAAAATCACAAAAAAAAATTCGTCCGCAGACAACCTTTCCCTTCAACAAGCACGAACGCACTGAAGCTGAGACAGTAAATCGGCTCGTTTCTGCTGCCGACGAGACTACCTTGTCTAGTTGTATCATGATGTGGCCCAGCCACAGCCAAGTCTGGCAGCTCCACGGCGACGTAAACAAACACACGTTCCTTGCGATATATATTAACGATATGTATCGATAGATATACAGCATTGACCAATCGACGCTTCAATAATTCCCGCGTATACCGCCGAAAGCGGAATGTACTTTTAAGTTATTAGTTTATGTAATAAAACAAAACACAAGTTCTACAAGAGTTTGAATAAAACAGTGTTGATTAAACAAATTTAATACTTTTTAATAACAAAATCTAAACAAGTAAAATCAAAAAAAAATTTTGAAGGCATGCTTTTATACGCTTTCTTGCATATGTGGCGTTTATACTTCAGTGAGTTTGCTATCGATATCGTCATCGACGCAGTAACGCAGAATTGGTGTTCACAAAAGTGCGTTATGCGTTATACGTGAAGTGAACAGCAGCTGCTTTGTTTTGATTTCGATAAAACAAAAGAATTATATTAAAACAAAATGAATTCAAGCAATCTTTTGGAATTATTATGTGCAATGGAGCAGAATAATGCAAAGTTGACAAAATGCATGAATATGGCGGGAACGTTTGCAGCAACATTTTATTTGCTGGGTGACCCAGGACGCCGTCGTAGCATTTGGACACTTGTGACATGTTAACAATGAATTGCTATTTTTGAATCAGTGGTGATAGTTGAGAACGATATAAGAAAATGGGCAGTTTTTTTTGAGTCAATCAAATGTATTAGTAACGTAAATTGAATACACGCAACTACATCCAAACTAAACTCAACTTTTTGTCACCACTAGGCCCCGATGCTATTTGTATGGGCAAGAAGCTGCTTGTTGGCATTTAACGCAATACGCTACCGTAGTGTGAACACCATAATACAATGGTTAGCTTAGTCAAGTAAAATAAAAGCATGCAAAAAAGTTTAATTAATAAAAAATATAATATTCGGGGGTGTGCCAGAAATTTTTGGAGATTTTGGCTCGAGCTGGTTTTCAAATCTCTAAAAAAAAAAACACGTCGGTGTGCCAGAAGTTAGGGAGATATCATTTTTCGGTAAAATGTTTCGGAGCAAATACGTAAAACGAAAATGGCCAAAAAGAGTTGCTACCTTTCAAAAATGAAAATTGCCTTAATTGTATTTGCTATTTTTTTCATTGTTTGTTTTCATTGATTTCAAGGTTGGCCTCATGGCATTAGTGATATATTTAATAAATGATAAAATAAAAATATGTTAGGTTTTATCTCTTGTAGTTCTTATGCAAAACAAATATTTAATATTTTGCCCGCCAAGTAACTCATGTTGCTTGACAGCCCTGCCGTGATAGCTTGCTTGAACAGCTGTCGATATATCGAGAAATTAAATTTTTTTTGTGAAGTTTAATAGATTTCTAAAAAAAAATGAAAGTACTAAACATGATTTATCGACTTATCGATATTTATCGAGCTATCGATTAGAATGTAACACAAAATTTTTTTATAGATTTCTAAAAAAAAAAAAAAAAAAAAATTCATAATCGAAAAATTACCAACGAAACTCAATAGAAAAAATTATAAGTAATACAAAAAATTTAAAATGTCGCAGGCGAAAAATATTGTTTAACAAAATTCGAGTTATTGTTAAATTATCACTTTATATTTTCGTCTTATTTTTTCGAGTTCTACAAGAATCAATTTTCAGACCTTGGCGCCGGAGGAACCGGAGACGTGCCAACAAACAAAAAAAATTCGTCCGCATCAACGTCTTACCCGAACGACAAGCACTTTGGTATCCGAAAAAAAAAGATCGCTCTCTCGGATGACACTACCCTATTAATTGTATCATTGACCCTATAAGAGTTGTGGTGCCATTTTACAGAACTATTTTATTTATTTGAGTTATTTTGATGTAAGACATGTCAACATGGATAAAATTTGTTACGAGAAAAGTACAAGAAAACGGACGTTCGCTAAAAACGGCATGTTTGCCCGCTGGAAAGTGTCATCATTGATACAATTTTTACGAGAAACGTACGAAAAAAAAGGGAGGCTCGCTAAAAACGGCAGTGTTTTCCTGCTGGCTACTTTTTTAGGGCATCATAATTCTATTAAGCATCGATGTTGAACAAAAACAACGATGTATCGCAATATTTGTAAAACATCGATTGCATAATTTGTTGTAGGCCTAAAACATAGGCATTTCAAGTAAGGAAGGGTATTGTTGCCAGCATAAGTATCGGTATCGTGGGATCGATAGGAATTCGACCATACCGATACTTTGTGTCGATATAATAGATATTTAGTATCGATATGATCGTGGTATCGATATATAGCGTTATTTTTAATTCATTTTAAAAAAATCACAATGCTTGTAAAATAAACTCAAATTACTTTTATTAAATTTTCAAATATTTTATTTGTTTTATAAACTTATTAAATTTTTTTCCCACATGTTTATGGAGATTTTCGCCAAAAAAAAATGCGTTGCTTTAGATGTTCCGACGTTATATGCAAGCCACATTCGTTCATTATAAGTCCTGCTTGGAACTGAAGTTACTAAATAGAGGTGTTTTCGCTTAATTTTATTATTGTTGGCACAGTGTGAATGTCGCCTCCTCGATAATATCGTCCAACGTAAGTATCGCCGATATCGTATCGACAATACTGCTATAAAACAGACGATACCTGCGTATCGTATTTATACTAGTGTTGGGTAAACATCGTTCAAATTGCTGAATAAGTTCGTTCGTTCTTTTCAACTAGTGAACTAAGTCGTTCGTTTTGTTTTGTTTTTGTTCATCGTTCGATTCTGTCCCCGACTATAGTTTCATATACGATCAGTTTGAGTTTATTAATTCTAAACAGAAAGGTCACTGACGAGAATGTTTGGCAACATTCGAAATAGCGCTATCTGGCCAGCCTAATACATTTCATTCACAGTTTTCAAATTGTTTCGAATCACCCCCTTTAATTCATGACGTCGAGCCTGTTTTAATAATTGCAATAAATGAATAACTTATAAATTAATTTTTATTTGTAGTTTGTAACTTAAAATATTTAAGGCACAAAAGAAGATCTAATGATCTAAAGTGAGCAACTGAACAGAAAAGAACGATGAAGATGGACTTATTCAGTTCGTTCAATTCAGTGAATAGTTCTTTTTTGTTCGTTCGTTCGCTAACGACACAACACTAATCCATACCTGCCATCCCTAATTTCTGGATTTATCATACTTATTTCGGCATTGACAAGTATTCGCTCTTATATTATATGTATATATTGATATATTTTTTTATTATATATTTATTTTTATACATGTATATATTTCTTTAGATACCAACAATGTTTTCCATTTCAAGGGTTATGCCAATCAGCATAAAACGTCTTTGTGGCAACTTTGTGCTTAAAGCAAATCGTGTTGAGTTCATCCATTTAGATCTTGAATCCAAATATTTGAGAAATTCAAAATCAGAGAAATTTTCTAACTTAAAAATGCTTATCCACAGCAGGGGCATGGGTACATTAATTAAAATAAAACAGGAAGATAACAGATTTTTCATTGAAATGAACGAAGCGGTTGCTGAATTAAAATATGCTGTGGACGATGGAGTTATGGAAATATTACACACAAAAGTTCCTAGAAAATTAGGCGGCCATGGTCTTGGCAAGCTTTTAGCTAAGGTATTTGATCATCAAAAGTACAAAATGCGAAAACAAAGCGTAAAAGCCGTTGCTATGCACTGGTTGCTAGTCAACAAACTGCTAATACAAAGCACGTTTAATAATATTTTAATATCTAATTATATGGTCTTGTACATCAGCGGTAAATTGATTTGTTCGCTTAACGTTTGTTTGAAATGAAAAAAAAAAATTGTAAATACTTGATATAAATAGGCATTTATAAGTTGACAAAAGTGAAATAATTACATCTTGCCAATTTATGTTATTTCAGGAAGCGTTGGAGCATGCAGTGCAACATGACCTGGTCCTAAAGATATCGTGTAACTTTGTCAAATACTACGTAAACGAATACGAACCACGTTATCAGAAATATATCCTGTATTAATTGTGTATATTGATTAATAAACCCACAGACTATAATTATGGACTCTAATGACTATAAAAGCTTAGTACTGTACAATGGAAGATTACGTTTTTATAATTCAATGCAAAAAATTGCATTAGATGGATTAGCGAAATTCCCAACACAATCTGAATTTAGATTGTTAAATGGTATGGCGCTTGCCTTGGGAAATCGCCTTCAGGAGTGCATTCGTGAATTAAACCCATTGAAAAATGAGTCGGAATTGGACTTAGCGGCAACTATGACACTTATATACGCTCACAAACGTTGTCACCGAAAAGATATTGATGCGCTACATGCACTTGAACGTCGAATAGAGAATGGAAATAACACAACTAGCGCCACTTCATGTTACTATATAGCAGTTTTTTTTTTTTTAATCGGAGAAATTGACGAGTCTTTGGATTATATAGGAAGATCTTTGAAAATAGATCCTCATTTCGATGCGGCATTATTATTAAAAATTTGGTGCGAACTATCTTCATGTTTGGAATGGTCTGCCAATGGAAAATTGCAGAACTTACTTGAAGATTGTATGGCTCGCAGTAATGGAAAGAATATTGACGCCTCATTAGCACTTGTGCGATATTATCAAAAACGTCGGCAATTTGAACCAGCTCAATTATTGATTAATAAGCTCAGCATAAGGTTTCCTAATATAAGCTTACCCCTTATTGAGAAAATGGAAACACATATGGCTGCATTAGACTGGGACAGCTCACTGGATACTGCTGTTCGCGTTATCAATATGGATTCCTTTAATATTGCAGCGCTGCGCTTTAAGGGTTTGTTCCATATTGTGCGTGAAAGCAATATGAAAGCTGGGGCAGCCACACTCCAACAACTTCTTATTTCTTTAGAGCGTATTGAGCCCGGTAATCATACACTTCTCGTTGAAATATGTCAATTATTTTCTCGTACTTGCTCAAGGAATGTCAACTTGCTTCAAATGACCTTGCGATGCATTAAAAAGGTAGCTGATTTGAATTCTGGTAGTGTAAGCCTTTTAACCGAATTGGGTCATCAAAAATTACTGCTGAATAACGTTGCAGATGCAGAGATATCATTTCGTTCTGCTTGTAGTATTGATAGTAAGAACTTTGATGCTCTCTGCGGCTTAACTTTTTGCAAACTGAAAGCGTTTGAAAATGTTGAGAGTATGCAACAGATACGACAGCAGTTGGCGTATCTCACAAAGATTTCTGATAATAAGCCCGAACCTATGGTTTTATATATGTCCTCTTTATTGGCCGACCCAATGGAAAAGCAGTCTTCTTCAGTGCAGCTGTTATTGAAAGCAGCCGATGTTCATTTTAAAAAATTTAGTACTTATCCCTTTGGTGTGGAATATGTGTGTACCATGAACACTGATTTTATGCTTATGATTTGTGGGGAGTTGATCCGACGTTCTGCAGCTCCAATAAAAGAATTTTATTATGATTTGGACCTTTGCCAAGAATCATTGCCTCATACTCTCAAGAATAGTGTCGACATACTGGAAATCATATTAAACATATGCCCCGGACATCAAGGGGTATATATTTTTTATAATAATAAAATTGTTTCTAAGTTAAGTTATCTTTATTTTTCTTTTTTATACAGGCCCTGTTTTTGCGAGCCAAGGTTGATTTTCTATGTGGGCAATATTCAAAGGCTATAAGTCGTTTGCAGCAAATTCTTAAATTGTTTGGAAACACTTTTACTGAAGCACATATACTCTTGGCTCAAATATTAGCGGCGACAAAGCAGTATTCAAAGGCATTAGAGTATCTAGAATTGTCCCTAGCACAAACATTTGCAGTTCGTGAACAACCCATCTACCATCTTTTAAAGGGCATCATACTAAAGAACCAACGTAAGCTATCAGAGGCACATCAGTGTTTTATTTTCGCGTTAGAGCTACTTGGAGGAATGTCGTTAAGTGATCATCCAAATGATTTTATTAAGCAAGTTGATAACACGTTCTCAAGTTTCGATAAAATGACTTTATACATAGAACTAATCTATGTTCTTCGAGGTATAGGAGATGCACACGGAATTTTCGAAAGCCAACGTATTTTACAGTATGCTGTGGAGGAATTTAAAGGCACCCCTGAGATAGGCCGTTTAATTATTGCCCAGTCGCAGCTAGCACTTGAGAAATGCAATGTTACAGAAGCAATCAGCCTACTCTCTACGATAAAGGCAGATACGCCTTACTTTATACAGGTAAGTGCTAAGATGAATTTTTTTACCACCTAATATCGATAACTATTTCCGTTTCTGATAAGTAAAGGGTTCGCGGTATCTCCTAGTCGGGAAATCTGGACTAGAGCCTTCTTTCTTGTTGTATTGTTGTATTTTAGTAATTTTGTGGAAATGCCCATGTATATTTTTAATCAGCATCAACAGCCGAGTCGATATAGCCATGTCAGGCCGTCTGTATGAACGCGTCGATCTCAGATAAGACCTAGAGACTCCATAAGCTCATCTAAGTCCTAGGCCAGGCATGCTTAGGCCCATTGCACTAGCTTCTCATTTATTATTGTATTTCTCTTACAATGCGCACAGCATATGCCAATGAAAATTACAAGAACAATTTTGCGTATTTTCTTTCTTATCTTCGTTCTTTGCGTATGCTGTCGAGTTCAGCAACAACACTTTCATATGCTTTGTTGTTGCTATCCTAATCCCTGTTATTTTCTTATTGTCTTCTGGCAAGAGTACAGTTAAAAAATTTAGTATCGACTTTGGGCCGTCAGCAAAGTGTTTAAGAACGCAATTAATTTTTTTTAATAATCGCAGCGAAAACTCACATTAGTTTTTTACAGTGTTATTCACTTCTATGTGTTTGTATTCAACTTAAAAGTATTTGTGTTTTCACTGCCATAAGAAACTTTTGAGCAAGCATGCCTTAAGCCCTAGATGTCAAAGCCCCTAGCTCTTCAAGCTCATTTGTTTTTGTAGCAGCTTTTTCGTATACATGAACTGCTCTTCTCATAAGCAATGGGAAATACAAGAACAATTTTGCGTATTCTTTTTTGTTCGTCTGTTCGCTGCCTATGCTCAGCAGCAAATTAACGGGGCTTCCCTATGTTTGTTGTTGCTCTACGAAATTTCAAGGGATTTTGTTGTTGCATTACAGACGAGACTGCACTAAAAAAGGTGTTTGTGACAATCAGTTTACGCACAAAACTACATGAGTGAAGGTCATTATTATTACTTTTTCTTTTCATTCAAATGCATATAAAATTTTTCTCAGTGATACCTGCTTTACTTGTATTAGTGTATTTTGAGCATTTGTGTTGGTGAAGCTCTTCCATAAGGATCGTTTTGACGTCTCTGCCCTAAGCAGTACAAGTTTGTTTTCGATTTTTGATAACTCTTTCCATTTCCGATATACACGTGATCAATAACATTAAAATCTTGCATTTGGAAAATGTGTGAATTTGTAAAAATTGTTTTTGAAACTTTGTACAAAATAATGAAAATCGGTGAAAGTGTCATCGTAATCGGTTGAAAAACACCAGAGATATCGAAGTTAAGTCACATATGCATCAGACAATGAATGTAACTGCGATAATTTGAGGATACAGGTATCTCCTAGTCGGGAAATCTCGACTGAGCCTTCTTACTTGTTTTTAGTTAAAATCGTGGCTCTTTAAAAACATTCCGTGTTGGGCCTCAATATAATCCAACCGTGCTGCAAGCGACTGGTAAACATTATAATCTTTTCTGATGCACATTTTTAGAGCTACCATTCCTTTGAATTTGGTGAATCTAGCTCGAAAACCTTGTTTAAACAAGTAAGAAGGCTCTAGTCGAGATTTCCCGACTAGGAGATACCCCGAACCCTATACTTAACGCGCACAGTCATTGTCTGTATGCATCTGTGACCTTAACTTCAATCTTCGATATCTCTGGTGTTTCTCAGCCGATTTCGATGAAATTTTCAGAAAAGTTCTATCGTTATCCATTATTTCAACTCCCATTTTTACATTTTTCAAATTCGAGATTTTTTGTAATCGATTCCATGTGTATATCGGAAACTAGAATAGTTATCGATAATTTGAAACAAACTTGTTCCGCTCATGGTATAGGAGAACTTATATTCAAAATCTGAAGTCTCTAGCTCTTGTAGTATCTGAGATCGACGCGTTCATACAGACGGTCGGACAGACGGACGGAAGGACGGACGGACATGGCTATATCGACTCGGCTGTTGATGCTGATCAAGAATATATATACTTTATGGGGTCGGAGATGCTTCCTTCTGCCTGTTACATACTTTTGCACAAAACCATTATACCCCTTTTACCCATTTGATGGGTTAGGGGTATAAAAAGGCGGTGGGCTGGGGGTTGACAAAAACCATCTTTCTTGTTCAAACACGAAGAAATGTCAAATTTTTATACCCCGAACCCATGAAATAGGTAAAAGGGGTATAATGTTTTTGTGCAAAAGTATGTAACAGGCAGAAGGAAGCATCTCCGACCCTATAAAGTATATATATTCTTGATCAGCATCAACAGTCGAGTCGATATAGCCATGTCCGTCTGTCCGTATGTATGAACGCGTCGATCTCAGAGACTATAAAAACTAGAGACTTCAGATTTTGCACATAAGCTCATCTGAGTCCTAGGCAGTACAAGTTTGTTTCCGATTTTCGATAACTATTTCCGATTCCGATATACACATGTTATCGGTTACAAAAAAGTCTCGAATTCGGAAAGTATAAAAAAATGGGGGTTGAAATAATGGGTAACGATAAAACTTTTCTGAAAATGTCATCGAAATCGGTTAAGAAACACCAGAGATATCGAAAATTAAAGTTTAGTCACAGATGCATACAGACTGTACGCGTTAAGTATACGGTTTGGGGTATCTCCTAGTCGGGAAATCTCGACTAGAGCCTTCTTACTTGTTAGAACTGCAATAGTGGCAATGGAACATATACCATATATACATGTACATACACAGATAAAATAAAATTGACAACGTGTAAAACCATTTTCGTGCGGTATTACTTTTATACACTATAATATTTAGAAGAAAAAAAAAGAAAAGATGAACAAGTTTGACTCAAAAAGAATGCGTTGCTGCAATGGTATTTTTGGTATTACTAAATAAACCTGTATAAATTCATTTTAGGCCAGGACACATTTGGCTAACATATACCTACAAAAGCAAAAAAATCGATGTGCCTTCTCCAAATGCTTCAATGAATTAGTTGACAATCAACCGGAATCTAAAAGCTTTTTAATGTTAGGAGAAGCGTATTTATCTATACAAGGTGGGCATTAACTTATTAAAATATAACATACCATTTTAATTTGCTATATCTTACAGAGACAGACTTGGCTATTAATGCATTTAAAAAAGCATGTAATCTTTGTCCCTCGAATACTCACTTGATCAGAAAACTGGGAAGAGCTTATGTTAAAAGTCATCATTATGCTAAAGCTCTGAAATACTACCACGAAATAATACAAAATGCTGAATTCAGTGCCTTAAAATTGGATTTGGCCGAGCTATTTTTGCAACTTAAACAATTTGATAACGCTGTAAAACTACTAACCGATGGCGATAATGATAACACGTAAGAAAATTGGCTTATCATCCATCTAATAATTCAACTGACCATTTTGATTTCAGAATTCATGGCAGTTTAACAGAATTACAACTACGGACAAAGCACCTTTTACTTCTGGCTCGTGTTCACGAAAAATCTGGAAACAATTTTGAATCGATGAAAACTCTTCAAATCGCACGGGACAACCAATACCGCGTACGGACACTTTGTTCTATGGAGCAACCAGACAGTCTATGCGAGCAGTCTAAAGTGTTATCAAAGTAAGTTAAGTGAATATTATGATTTATGAATGTACCTGTTTTTAAATACACTAGTCGGCATATTTATTTTGAAAACACCTAAATTAAGCCTACTTCTTGTAAGTTTTGGCATGAAAGGAAAGTTCAGTTAAATTCCGTTTGAATGATACAAAAATTTCCTTAACCTTTTTCCTCCTCTTCATAAAAATAGTAGTTTTTATCATTTAAAAAAAAACGTATACTTTATCTTCTATATATATAAAACAGTTTGTCCTGACTGACGGCTGATTGTTAACATATCCTCACCCTAAACGAAAAAAGCTAGACGGCTGAAATTTTGAGCAAATATTCCATGCAAGTGAGCACTATTCAATGATTTTTATTGTTGACCAATCCTTCAGGTACCTCCCATATACATATGTAATTATACTTTGATACTGAAAGTATCATAGTATATTGGTTTTGTGCAATGTCCGTCATGGTGACTGTCTGTCCGTCCGTAAGTATGAATGCAACTTTTTTCGACACCCGTAAAGCTAGAGATTGGAAACCTTGCAATTATGTTTATCCATAGACGGTACAGATAAAGTGTTAAGATCGGGTTGCCATGCCCACTAGGAGGCTGGGAAATCGATAAATTCGATAACTTAAAACCGATAAAACCAAATATTTCTCACATTCTTACAGCTAGAGTTAACAAATTTAGCACGAAGATAGCTAGTCACGTTCCTGAAAAAACTGCATCAAAATTTTGGATGCCACGCCCACTCCTTCTGCCCCCATCTTCCCTGCTCCTCGAAATTGTAAACGTCTATAGTTTTCACATTTTTTGGGCTAGAGCCACATTGCAGTCGGAACCAACCGACTGCGTAATACTTTGATACCAGTAGAAGAACAGCAGGGTCTGCAGAGGTTGGCTGGGTGGTAAACATCGCCAGCTATTATGTTACCAAATTTGGTGACTTTAGCTCAAAAACTGTGGAAGATAACTGAACTTTCAAAATTAAAAGGTGGGCGGCGGAGGTGGGTGTGGTATCCAAATTTTTGAATCAAATCTTTTGTACATGTTACCATCTATCTTCCAACCAAATTTGCTTACTCTAGCTCAAGCAATTAAGAAGGCTCTAGTCGAGATTTCCCGACTAGGAGATACCCCGAACCCCATACTTAATGCGTATAGTCATTGTCTGTATGCATCTGTGACTCGGCTGTTGATGCTGATCAAGAATATATATACAGTAGACTCGCGGTAACGTGAACTATTAAAAACCGAGCGTGTTCACGTTTGCGAGGCTGTTCATGTTTACCAAGGTGTAATTCTTAAAATTTTCCAAATAAATAAGACTTTTTTTTAACTCAAATTACTATGTACATATTTCTTTTATTTCGGATTGTAAATACAAGGTTTCAAATTTGATATTATTTTTTAATAGCACTTAGTTCATGAATTATCTCATAAAAGTCTTAGCTATTGTTATTTATTTCAAATATAGCAACCAATACCTTAATAAAACATTCCATGTCCTAATTTAATTACATATTTTTTACACTTTTTTTCTGCCTTTGGCTGCAACCGCCCACTGTGCACTTCATTTACTGTTTTCTTCTGGGTTACCAAACAACTTAAAATTCACTCGTTTTGTTTATAATTTGTATGGCCAAAATTTTTTTTTCGAAAAACGTCATAGTGTTGTGGCAACTTTTCAAATGAAACCAATAACGTATTATATCGGGAACACACTCGGATGTCGCAATCTGGTCTCTATCATTCTTGAGTATACACATGAGCAATCATTTGCGGGTATGCCCCGTTTTATAAACACGATTCGCATAACCAAGATGCGTAGAAAAGAAAACAACGTAGAAAAGAAAACGTTTTCTATGTTGAATGTATTTTAAATTTGTTCACGTTATAGGGCTTTCTTACCGTGTTCACACTACAGAGTAGTCAGTGTAAAAAAAATTATGTTCATGTTAGCCGGTGTTCACGCAAGGCGGTGTTTTTGTTACCGAGAGTCTACTGTACTTTCTAGGGTCGGAGATGCTACCTTTTGCATGTTACATACTTTTGCACAAAACCATTATATTTCATTTACCCATTTTATTGGATCGGGGTATAAAAATGTGGAAGATACACGCATAACCGTTTTAAAAACGGCATGGGTGGGGGCGGCAGGGTTGGGCGTGGCATCAAAATTTTGTATGCGAATTTGACACAAAATTTGGTGGTGGGTAAAAAAATGTGAAAACTGTAGGCGTTTCCAATTTCAAGGAGCAGTAAGGATGGGGGCGGCAGAGTAGGCGTGGCATCCAAAATCTTAATGTTTTTTGAAACACGTGACTAGCAATCTTCGTTTTTTGGTAATTCTAGCTGTAAGAATGTGAGAAAAATATGGTTTTATCGGTTTTCAGTTATTGATTTTATCGATTTCCCAGCCTCCTAGTAGGCGTGGCAACCCGATTTTGACACTTTATATTTCCCTGAAATAGGTAAACATAACTGCAAAGTTTTAAGTCTCTAGCTTTATTAGTGTCGAAAAAAAATTGCGTTCATACAGACTGACGGACGGACGGACAGACACCATGACACCATACGGACATTGCACAAAACCTATATACATATATACTATGAGACCTTCGGTATCAAAGTATTAAAACTATCGGCACAGCAAAAAACGCCGGATATTTGCTAGTACTTTATAAGCGAAAGGATTTTTTTTTTTTTTTAAATTTTGCTGTCACTATTAGAATGTTCGGAGAAACTTTTTGCATCGAAACATTTATTGTTTAAAATGGAAAAAAGTTTGAAAAGTATACTTTTACAAAAGTTCTAAATTTTCATTGGTACTTAGTGGACTAAATCAAGTTATCTATCATTCAAACGAAATTTAAATGACCTTTCCGTTGATGCTAAACTTTAGATGAAGTAAGTTCATATTATGAGTAGATTTTATTTTAAGTGTGGTCAAAATAAATATGCGGACCAGCGAAATTGTCAGAGGTTTACGCACTCAGTTGGTCCCGACTGCTATGTTCTCACTTGGTTAAGTTAAAAAAAAAAACAACATCTAATGTTGTCACCATGTGTTTGTAGGTAAATTTTTGAATAAATCAGGTAAATATTGTTAAGCATAATTATAATGTTGTGTCGATTTCAATATTTTGCACAAGCTCTATGTAATGAACGCTTAGAGGTTTTATGTTATCACGAGTTGGTGGTATTATATTTTACATTTTCAAAATAGCAAATATTGTTGAAAGCAGCCCAACAAATGTGCTGCCCTTTTTCTGCTGTTTTGAAAGTTCGGTACCAAAATGCAAGTTATCTGTCGGGCAATTGAAGTTTTAATTATTATTTTTTATTTAAAACTGTAAAAAAAAATACAGAAGTCTACAATCCCTTACGATATTTTTCTCCGACAGTAAAATCAGTCATACCTTTGCCGGCGGTTCCACATGTACCAATACCGACCCTCCCACTTACATTTTCTGGCGAAGCAAATATACTGTTGACTTTCATGCCTGGTTTTTTTTGGTTTTTTGTAGTAAAATTTAGCCATTTATTTTTGTCCGATTCGCGCTCATCTTCCAAGTCTTTAAAGCGCTGCTGCTTTTTCTGTTTTCGTTTTTTTAAATACTCCTTTTGATTCGGTCGATGACGTCTACAAAATAACAAAATACCATTTAAAAAGTTATTTAAAAATTAAAATAAATTTCCTACTTATTAGAGGGAAATACTTCATTGCGGGTTGTGCGTTCTCGCAGTTCACCAAGTATTGTCGTAGAGCGGTTTTGGTACGCATCAAAGATTACGCTCACTTCACCTTTACCAGTAATGCCTTCGATGGTTGCGTCGTAGTACTGTTTGTCCTCTGTCCATTTTGCTTGGCACTTGTCACCGATTTTCCAAACTTTGGCAGTAGTCACTAATTTTTCAGCTTCTAAAAGAGCTGCTTCAATTTCGTCAAAGTAATTTGATGAGGCTGTTTTCGATGAAGTGGGCTCTACGTACGAGGATTTTCGTTGTTCTTCTAATTGTGTTTTTATTAAATCTCTTGTGAGTTTAATGACCTCTTCTAAATCATTTTTTAGTTTTAGTAGTTCTTCATTACTAGGATCTGTTTGCAGAGCGGCTTCCACCTTAAAATGATACAATAGTAAAACCATTTATGTCAATATGGCTTAGGTTTGATTTAACAGTTTGTCTGTAAAACTGTAAAATCTTAGAAAATGATTAAAATTGAGCAGTTTTTTTTAAGACTATTTTGCATCATACAAGAAAAATTGTGCACTTGTGTTGTTATTTATTGACATTGCGTTTTCTTGCGTTACTGTAAAGACTAGTAACAATTTCCTGTTTTACTAATGTTTAACAATACTTCCAATATCAAAAATATATATTATTAAGTACATGTTCGCTATGTATTTACGTATCTACATTGTATGCAGGCTCGTAGCAGATAATTGCCGTCATTTAGGTGTACATGAAGCTAATATGTTTTATAGAAAAGTTAACTTACTTGCTGTAATTGACATTTGTAATTTTGTAATTCGTCTGCCATAGCAGCATGTATATATTTTTACTTGCGTATATACATACAACACTTTTTTTTACGTAAAAGTGTTGGGATAACATAGTTGGCATCGATAGCAGTTTCGTTAGCAGTTTCGATAGTTTCTATTGTGACAGCAGTGAATACAACTATCGTGAACCAAAAATATCGATATTAACTATTAATAAATATAGAGATAAAATCAAAATATTATTATCCCATAAAGGCCCATTCCCAGCAAAAAAATTTCATTTATGAAAAGTGCTCAATTATTTCGTTAGGTTCCACATAAAGTTAGTGTGACCAGCTGTGCCAAATATTTGTAATTTTTTATATGGCAAAATGTAAATATTTGTTGGTCACATTATTTGATTATTGATGATTGTGACAACAAATTGTAAACAATAAAATAAAAAACATGGAAAATTGTGATTTCTTGGTGGCATTAGCTGCTTTCATGATTCTAAGGAGAAGGAGGAAAGCTAATGAGCTAATGAAGCTTTGAAAACGTTTTCTCTTCATATTTTTTTGTGCGTCCATTTTAAATGCTGCCCGGAATAATTGTAAGCCTGCAATTGCATTTTTAAGAACAGCTGGATATGGAATCCACAATGTTCCACTATCGCAACTATCGATTAACTTTTCTGATGCTTGCTGGGAATTTAAAAACGGAACACAGGCTGGAAAATTTCTGACTACTGTTTTTTTTATATAGAGTTGCACATAAAAATTCCGTTTCGGAGCTGCTGGGAATAGGCCTTAAGCACATAAATTTCTCTGTCTACGCTGACGACGCAATTATATATACTTAAATCAAAAATCCAAACAATGTAATCCAATAATTATCAATAGTATTAACTGATATTCAAAGATGGGGAACCCTGTCGGGTGCCACGTTAGCTTTAGAGGGGACTCTACCGCAATTCCGGCGCCAAAGTCTGATGATTGATTTTTGTAGAACTCAACAAAATAAGTGGAATATATTAAATAAAATTGATCGATAACTCGCCTGGTTATCGAGATATACTTAATAAAAAATCGAAAAAATATCGATACTAAATTTTTTTTGGTGAAGTTTAATGATTTCCAAAAAAAAAACCAAAATACTAAACACAATTTATCGAGCTATCGATAAAAATCTAACACACATTATTTTGTTTGATGAAGTTTAATGGATTTCTAAAAAATAAGACGAAAATGTTAAATAAAATTTATCGATGTACAGCTTAGCTATCGAGATATCAATACTTCAAAATACTTCAATAGACTTGAGACAAACAAATTGAAAAATATTACAAATACAAAGTATATAAGTATACAAAACATTTACAATTTTTTTGCCATTTTTATTTTTTTTCGCCACTTCAAGCTTTTTGCACGATCTATTTGTCACAATTACATATTTTTTGCATTCAAAAAAAAAAAAAACAACAATCGATTTGCAGTTGACAAATATCAAAACAAACGCTGACGCTAACTAAAACTATCAACCGCCTTTGTTGAAATCAACAGCAACAGTACAATTTATGGGTATACCCATTTCCCGTTATAATACCACATTATTTTCATTCGAAGAGTTGCCACTGTATAACGTTTTTCTTAGATAAATTTAGGCCATACAAATAATAAACAAAACAAGTAAGAAGGCTCTAGTCGAGATTTCCCGGCTAGGAGATACCCCGAACCCCATACTTAACGCGTACAGTCATTGTCTGTATGCATCTGTGACTAAACTTTAATTTTCGATATCTCTGGTGTTTCTTAACCGATTTCGATAGGGATTGACCCACCACAGCCGCTTTCGCTTTTTATTTTGGCTTTTTATAATAAAAAAAAAAATGCAGCCACTGCCGCTAATAACAAAATATCATCAGTCATTTTTATGTTTCACAATTCAATTTAAAATGTAGGCAATTAAATGTAAACACAAGTGTGCCCGTATTACCCTTTTACATTTTCGTTTTGCCATTTTTTTGCGATTTTGGGATTTTTTCGATATTTTTAAGGGGCACACAGGGGACTTACGATACACACTAGACATAATGAGTAAATTTCTATCAGAAATATTTCTAGCTCCTGCGTACTAAGCTTTAGCTAAAAAATGTATAATTTTCTTTTTCGTGGCAGATGATCCTGCTAGAAGTTCTGCTGTCAACGCAAAAAACATGGGTTCACAGGAAATTACGTTTTAGCAGAGTTCTTAAAACTTTATTTTGAAAATTTTAGCAATTTGTTAGTAATGTGTGTATATCATTGATTTATATAAAAGAGTTTTTTCTGATTGTCGACATTGCCACAGCATAAACGAAAAGAGCTAGATGGCTGAAATTTTCACAAAATATTAAATAAATAATATTAAAATGGTGCACAATTTTTATACCCCGAACCCATGAAATGGGTAAAAGGGGTATAATGTTTTTGTGCAAAAGTATGTAACAGGCAGAAGGAAGCATCTCCGACCCTATAAAGTATATATATTCTTGATCAGCATTAACAGTCGAGTCGCTATAGCCATGTCCGTCTGTACGTCCGTCTGTCCGTATGTATGAACGCGTCGATCTCAGAGACTATAAGAGATAGAGACTTCGGATTTTGCACATAAGCTCATCTAAGTCCTAGGCAGTACAAGTTTGTTTCCGATTTTCGATAACTATTTCCCTTTCCGATATACACATGAAATCGATTACAAAAAATTCTCGAATTTGGAAAATGTAAAAATGGGGGTTGAAATAATGGGTAACGATAAAACTTTTCTGAAAATATCATCGAAATCGGTTAAGAAACACCAGATATATCGAAAATTAAAGTTTAGTCACAGATGCATACAGACAATGACTGTACGCGTTAAGTATAGGGTTTGAGGTATCTCCTAGTCGGGAAATCTCGACTAGAGCCTTCTTACTTGTGTTTCTTCAGATTTGTGTTCCTTTGACAATTGATTTACGACCCAAGTAGCGTTTGTTGTTGTAAGTGTTGTTGTTGGGCCCGCACTGCTACTTTTTGTTGGTGTCATTGATTTAAAAAAAAACAACAACAACAAAACAACACTTGGTCCCTCTAGAAAAATTTTGCACACCAGAATATGTTATGGGGGTAGCTTTACCTACTTGCTAATTATCAAACTCTGACAAAACGTAACTCACAAACACATACATAGAAGAACAAGAAATTTTACTTTTGATCTACCATTTGCCATTATTTTAATATAATTTTAGAGCTGACATTTGTAACTTTGGTTTGTGTTACAAATAAACATATGTTAGTACATACATATGTAAGTACATTGTTGTTCATAAATATTAATAAATGAGAGTGCAAATATAAATGCATGCATACATTGTTGACTTCTGAATTCAGTGCGTGCGAAGAAGGTAGCGATACTAAGCTTTTTGTTTGACATGGAGAGCGCGCGCATACACAAGAGAGTGAGGCGAAATGGACAACAACAAAGGCGCATGATTGGAACGAGATTTAAAAATAAATTGTCATGCAGCGCCGAACATAAAGAGCGATGCGCGCGCATATTTACGTTTTAAGCCACCACTTTGGGTTTGGGACCAAGAGCGCGGCTCACACGTATGACGCAGACATGCATAGATTCGATCAATTTTATGAATGTATTCATGATGCAGGTGTACCTATGCCGACTGTCACCACAACACGAGAATGAGCGAATCTGAAAAAAAATAAGAGAGCTTAAGTCGAGAAATCCCGACTAAAAAAAACACTGAGCCCGTGTATTAAAATGACATGCAGCAGTGCAGTTTTTCTTGACTTAACTTTAATTTAAAATATCTCCGGTGTTTCTCAACCGATTTGGACCAAATTTTCACAGAAGTTATAAAGTTATCGAAATTTTAAACTTCTATTTAAAAATTTTCTAAATTCGAGATTTTTTCGTTATCTATTGCATGTGTATATCAGAAACCAGAATTGTTATCGATATTTTGAAATAAGCTTGATCTGCCTATGGCTTAGGAGAAGTTATGTTCAAATTTTGAAGTCTTTCGGTCTTATAGTCTTTGAGATCGACGCGTTCATACATACGGAAGGACAGACGGACATGGCTATTTCGACTCTGCTTTTGATGCTGATCAAGAATATATGGACTTTATGGCGTCGGAGATGCTTCCTTCTGCCTGTTATATACATTTGCTCAAAACAATTGTACCCTTTTTTACAGATTTCATGGGTTCAGGGTATAAAAATGATGTAATATTATACGAATCGATTGCTTGCAAAATAAAGTTTTCTTATATTTTGTAGCCAAAGTAAGATAACAGAGAGAAGAACAGAGAAGAAGAAATGTAACGGTAAATGGTACTCACTGCAAGCAGCATACACTGCTGAGCGAATCCAAGGCATACTTAACTTAACTTACTTAACGTATGCTGACGAATTTTTTGCGGTTTGCTTTACGATTTTGTGCGAGACTTTTTAAGATGGCATAATTGCATACAAATATATATGTATATGCGTGTTCGTACAATTTTCGTTTCGTTTAGGCAAGCAAAACAAAAAAAAAAAACAAAATTCATTACTCTCGCGCTCTCACACTCGCTCTCTCACTCTCGCTCTCTTTTGTTCTCATTTTTCGTAAGGCAACGAGAGAGCGGAGTGAGGCTACCTAGTATAATTGTATCATGAGCGAATCTATGCATATCTGCAACATGATACAATTAACAGGGTAGTGTCAAGAGAGAGAGCGCTCTCTTTTTTCGGATACCAATCGACAATCGCAAAGTGCTTGTCGTTTGGGTAAGACGTTGATGCGGACGAATTTTTTTCTGTTTGTTATTTTTATTGATGTTTGTTTTTATACTTTGATACCGAAGGTCTCATAGTATATTGGTTTTGTGCAATGTCCGTCATGGTGTCCGTCTGTCCGTCTGTATGAACGCAACTTTTTTCGACACCCGTAAAGCTAGAGACTTGAAACTTTGCAATTATGTTTGTCTATAGGCGCGACAGATAAAGTGTCAAGATTGGGGTGCCACGCCTACTAGGAGGCTGGGAAATCGATAAAATCGATAACATAAAACCGATAAAACCAAATATTTCTCACATTCTTACAGCTAGAGGTTCCAAATTTTGCACGCAGATAGCTAGTCATGTCCTTGAAAAAACTGCATCAAAATTTTGGATGCCACGCCCACTCCTTCCGCCCCCATCATCCCTGCTCCTTGAAACTGGAAACGCCTATAGTTTTTACATCTTTTGGGCTAGAGACACCAAATTTTGTGTCAAGATAGATATTGACGTTCCACAAAAAAATGCGTCAAAACTTTGGATGCCACGCCCCCTGATTCCGCCCACATCCCCCCTTCTCCAAGAAATTGGAAACGCCTGTAGTTTTCACATTTTTTGAGCTAGAGCCACCAAATTTTGTGTCAAGATAGATATTGACGTTCCCCAAAAAAATTCATCAAAATTTTGGATGCCACGCCCCCTGATTCCGCCCCCATCCCCCCTTCTCCATGAAATTGGAAACGCATATAGTTTTCACATTTTTTGGGCTAGAGCCATCAAATTTTGTGTCAAGATAGATATTGACGTTCCCCAAAAAAATGCATCAAAATTTTGGATGCCACGCCCCTAATTCCGCCCCCATCCCCTCTTCTCCATGAAATTGGAAACGACTATAGTTTTCACATTTTTTGGGCTAGAGCCACCAAATTTTGTGTCAAGATAGATATTGACGTTCCCCATAAAAATGCATCAAAATTTTGGATGCCACGCCAGTAATTCCGCCCCCATCCCCCCATCTCCATGAAATCGGAAACACCTATAGTTTTCACATTTTTGGGCTAGAGCCACCAAATTTTGTGTCAAGATAGGTACTGACGTTCCCCATCAAAAATTGGATGCCACGCCCCTAATTCCGCCCCCATCCCCCTTCTCCATGAAATTGGAAACGCCTATAGTTTTCACATTTTTTGGGCTAGAGCCACCAAATTTTTTTGTGAAGATAGATATTGACGTTCCCCATAAAAATTGATCAAAACTTTGGATGCCACGCCCACACCTTCCGCCCCCACCCCCCGCCGATGTCAAAACGGTTATGCGAGTATCTTCCACATTTTTTGAACTAGAGTCACCAAATTTGGTAGGAAGATATATGGTGACATCTACAAAAGATCTGCATGAAAAATTTGGATGCCACGCCCACCTCTGCCGCCCACTATTTAAAATCGGAAATTTCGATATCTCTTATAGTTTTTTAGCTAGAGCCCTTAAATTGGGTAGAAAGATAGAATGCAGCATCTACCAAAGATGTGCATCAAAATATTGGATGCCACGCCCACCTAAGCCACCCGCCTTATAAAATCGGAATCGGCTATATCTCTAACAGTTTTTGAGCTTGAGCCACCAAACTTTTTATGAATATAGATGGTGACAGTTAAAAACATTTGATTCAAAAATTAAGATGCCACGCCTACCTCTACCGCCCACCTTTTAAATTTGGGAGTTAAGTTATCTTCCACAGCTTTTGAGCTAAAGTCACCAAATTTGGTTACATGATAGCTGGCGATGTTTACCACATGGCCCACGCCCTTCGCCCCTGCATTCTCCCTTATCAACCTTTCTTTTACTGGTATCAAAGTATTCCGCAGTCGGTTGCGTCCGACTGCAACGTTTTTACTTGTTTTAGTTTAAGATTTTACGTGTGACTACTTAAAAATGCCTTCATACTGCGTAATTTGCGAAAAAAGAAGATTTTGGAAGGGGAGTTAAAATAGTTCGTGTTCTCAAGGACAGCGTTAAAAAGAAATTGTGGGAGGAAGCTTTGGACTATAGTATTGCACCTAACAGCAGAATATGCGAAATGCATTTTGAGGCAACTGATTTCAAGCTGGCAACAAGTCGAAACAAATCACCGAAGCGAAGGCAGCTCATGCCTAATGCAATTCCAAAAAGGTTCTGCGCGTTACAAATGATTTGGTTTCAGACAGCCATAAAAATTCCAGTACCCAAACAGAGTAAGTGAATGCGCTTGCGTACACGTACATATTTTCTTATGTATGTATATGTATTTTACATTTCGGAAACCATACATGCAGGCATATTGCTTGAAAACATGAGGTTAAAAAGCAGGTAGCAGAGCTTCAGCTGCAAAATACTCGTCTGCGTAAGGAGTTGGACTTAAGTAACTGTATGAAAGTAGCAAAGCTGATGTCGGGTGGCCAAAAAACAAATTGGAGCTCAACAGATATTTCATATGGGCTTTGTCTTCATGCCGCTGGGCCACGAGCTTACCATCATCTTTATCAAAAAGGCCTTCCCCTACCTGGCACTTCAACTCTGCACAGATGGTTGCGTAAAGTGGAATTTCAGTCTGGCATACTCGAGGTTGTATTAAAATATTATGGAGCAAAGCATTGAACTAGCGGATGAAGATAAAATCTGCGTACTCTCATTTGATGAAATGAAAGTCTCGGCAAATTATGAGTATGACTCAACATCAGACGTAATTTATGAGCCACGTACCTACGTGCAAGTCACTATGGTACGCGGGCTAAGGAGTTCGTGGAAACAGCCCGTGTTTTATGACTGCAGTATGGACATATCAACGCTGCGAAAGATAATTATAAAGCTCAACAATGCCGGATACCCGGTTGTAGCCATTGTGTCCAATTTAGGGGCCCGGCAATAAAAAGTTGTGTAGAGAGCTTGGAATATCAACCAGTAAGTTGCTGATAAAAAACTTAAGAAAATTCATGTAAATTAGTATTTTCATCCATTTAATTTTAGACAAGACATGGTTTGAACATTCTGCAGATGTTACTCAAAAAATATTTGTATTTGCGGATGTTCCACATCTTATAAAGCTCATCAGAAATCATTTTTTGGACAGAGGAATATGTGTGGAGGAAAAAATTATAACGCCACAAACGGTTAAACAGGTTTTAAGTCATACAGCCAAATCTGATCTCATCATCATTTGTAAAGTCACCGAAAAGCATTTGAACATCAATTCATCTGGCTGGCAAAAAGTTAAGTTGGCAACGCAGTTGCTATCAAACATTACTGCATCAGTCGATGCTACTCGTTAGGTCTAGAAGTTTATAATCCGTGCGAGACCAACGATTGGTTTGACATTTTTAACAGCAAAATGTCGAACTTCAATTAAATGGCCAGCCAGCCACCTTACGGCAAAAATATTGAAAGCCAGCGAAGCATATTGCAAAAAATTTGTAGTGTTATGAGCGCTCAAATTTTACCGAACGGAACTAAAATAGCACCATTCCAGAAAGGCATTTTAGTCAGCAATGCTTCATTGGATGGTCTCCTATTTGCAAAAAAAAACCACAGAATGGATTACATCCTGACGAATATACGAGAACACTTTTTTGGTGCGATAAGTGCTCGAGGCGGTATGCACGACCATCCCAGCCCACTTCAATTCAAGTATAGGTTGAGAAAATATTTAATGGGTAATGATAAGTATATGTAGGCTTTATGTTAAACAATTATTTAACCATTTTTTTTAATGATTAGACTGTTTGTGATTGTCCAAGTGTGTTTTCGTAATTGTGGTAGTACATGTCAAATTTGTATTTTTTTTATTTTGCTTATAATTAGTTCTTTTTCACTCATTTAGCTAAAAATACAGAAATTTTGAACAGCGACGGGATAAATGTTACCGCAGAGCACGTTCCATTTTTGGACTTGCAGTACGATGGGAGCTCACAAGCTAGATCTTGTGAGAATGTAGACGATGTTGTTGACTTTCCCGATCTAGATAGTTCCTTTGCGAATTTGGAAGAATTAACAAACGATGCATTGGAGTATGTGGCGGGCTACATGATAAAAGAGTTTAATATTGCGAACTCTGAGTTCACTGACGCTTCTTTTACTTATGTGGATCAAGTCTCGCGTGGAGGACTAAAGAAACCATCAATTGTTTTTTTTTACAAAAAATTATAAGCTTAAAACAAATGCTTATACTTTGCCACAAAAGTACCATTGGTTTAAGAGCGAATGCGCTAAAAAATTTACTAACAATAGCGGAAAGTGTTGATTTTCCAATATATTTAAAAACACTTTTCTTTAAAATAAGAATATATTTTAGAATTAAAAATCTTAATAACAAATTAAAAATACAAAAACAAAAGCTTATGGGCCATCGCAAATTATTAAAAATAATGCTTTAAGCAAACAATATTAATAATTATAATAATATTTGTTTCTAGTTTTAAAATATTAATTAATTTTTTTATTAAAAATGATTACGTTTGTTTAATCAATAGCGTGACTCTCTCGGATGACACTACCCTGTTAATTGAATCATGATTTGCAACATACGTGTGAGTCGCGCTCCCAAAGAGCGGCTTAAAACTTGATCAGCGCGCGATTCGCTCTTATGACTGCCACTAGATATGAAATAATTTGAATGCAATCATGCGCCTTTGTTGTTGCCCATTTACGCTCACTCTTTTGTTTATCTTAATATCCCTACTTCCTTCGCACTCACTAAGCTAAGCTAAACATAACTAAGCGGTTGCAGTTAAGGGAATGGCATTGCCTAATTTGCACCACCCACACCTAGCTCTTAAGTGCAAGCGATTTATGTAAGAGCTCGGTGTCTGTTGCTTAGAGGAATAACTGTAATGTTTTTTCCCACTTTATGTTTTTACATGCTTTTATTTAACATGACTTGTCTGTTTGTTTGTTTGTACCGGATTCTTGAATCAAAATTTCAAAAAGTTCCCGACTAGCTAGAGCTCTGCAATTTCCACCAAAGACGTGTTTCAGATGACAATACATGTTTTTAAAGTTTTCGGCACGATAAAATATTTAATTTCATGTAAAAACCACGAAAAACAGTTTTCCCTTTTGCTTAAGTTACTAATTTGACTCCCAAAATTTACAAGCTCTTGTGGCATGGAGGGAAGACTGCCGCTTCACAAGCCGAAGGTCGTGGGTTCGAACCCCGACCGAGACATTTTTTTTATTTTTTTTTTTTATTAATTAAACTTTTTCATGCTTTTATTTAACTTGACTAAGCTAACCATTGTAAGCAAGAATGCGTGTAAAAGCATGTCTTCAAATTTTTTTTGATTTTACTTATTACATACGTACATTTTAGTTTATATTTAATGTGAACAAAGAAAGTTGATTTTTGATCAGTGATTGTTTTATAATTCTGATTTTCGTAATATGTATATATATATATATATATATATATATATATATATACATCAGTGGTGTCCAAACTTACACAATGAAAGCGTTGCGCTTGTGTGCGAAGCAGCGAAACACGAATGCAGCATAGCGATTAACTGCGCGTTTGACTTCAGCCGAACACATGAGTCGTGAGAGCAAATGCAGCCGAACACGCGCATCGTACGAGAACAAGCTGCCGAGCGTTCTATTTATAGAATACACTTATTCTCTCTCTCTATATATGTGTCGGCTGCAACGCCGGCAGAATTTTTCTTGCCAACCACGCGTGGCTGCCTTCTTAAATTTTGGACATCACTGATATAGATTCATTTAAAATACGTATTTAATGATAAGTTATAAAAAATATTGAATTGCTATTATTTAAATATTTAAATAACGATCAACGTATTTAAATTTCTTTTGCTTTTTTTAAACACAAGAAAAATAATTCGATTTTAGACTATATAATTGAAGCAACATTACATATTGCTAACTTCTATTTTGACTATAATATAATAGTTATTTAGATACTGCTTAAGTGCATTTAAAATAAAATAATTCTAAGCATTCTGAATATTCTATTAGAATAATATAAGTTGGTATATTAAATTTTATTGAAGTATATACTTACGTATAGACATTGAAACTTTGTAACAATCGTTTTACAATGAAGTCAATTGACTCACAGCCAAATTAAAATATGTCTATTGAAACGTTAGATATTAGTGGTGTTTTGGTGCTGCATTCAGCTATTGCCATTATTGGTGATGGAGCCTGATATTTTTAGATCTATTTCCTACCTTTAATTTGGTAGGCAAGGCTTCCATGGCACCATACGCCAACATATTGTAGCCCATGTTGTAACCAACTGGAAAACTTTTGCTTGTTTCAGCTTAAACTTAAATGGAGTGTGTTAGAGCTCTTCTGAACAATATGAGTGCGCTATGTCAATTTCATTTACTAATGGTAATGCATGTGAGCTTTAAGCAGCAGCAGAAATTTATGATGTAAATTTTCAAGTTTTTCAAAATGGAAATTTATTACAAGCATTTGGAAATATTATGCGTCCTGTAAAAAGATTGCGTTTTACCGGTCCATTAATGAATGGACATTTTGATGTTTATATTCCCTTAGAGGAAGTATTAACTCAAGATTCTGTTGTTAAATATTTTCTTATCTTTTTTATTTCATATATGCTATTGCTAAAACTTATATAAACTATCGGCTCAGCGAAGCAAGCGGGACACTAACTAGTGTATAATAATTTTGTAATGTTATTTTAACTGTCGAAAATTTGAGCTTTTTTTACACTGACAAAAGTTGGTATTCTTATATTAACTTTTTATATAAGTACTTCTTCTTGTATTCTAATTATTACAGTTTTAATAATAATTTCTATTAATAATTTGTATTTTTATTTCTTTTATTTTTTGTTTATAAAAATTTTTTTGTATGTTTTCAGAATAAATTTATCTCTTTTTTTTTTTAATGTGGTGGCTGTCTACGTCGTTTACCACTAAGGTGCATTCACTCTTATTTATTATTTGATTAATTTAACGTTATTTTTCGCTGCTGCTGGTCATCTCGGCTGCTTCCGGCTGTTGGCAGCGTCTTTGCTTCTGGCGTTGTTTTCGCTTTGTCTCCTCCTCCTCCAGGTAGGCTATGCGTATCCAAATGGCGCTTGCTATTAGCCAGGGTTGTGGGGAGGTCGCTGTTGATTTGCGCTTTTAGCGCTGACCTTTGCCGCCTAAAATTGGGGAGTTGTCTTCCTCTGCTCTTCGGTTTTTGGACAACAGGGATGCTCGTAAGCTGTGCCTCTTCCTTCTGTTTTTGGCACGGGTTGCTATCACGTTGGGTTGGTGCCTCTTATACTCCTCTATGGAGATGGGTTTTTTCCCAGCCTTTGGGCACCTGTTTATTGCCTCTTGTACTCTTTTGTTGTGGTAGCTCATTATTTTCTTTCAGCTTTGCCGTTTGGTATTTGGCAAGAGTTGGCAGGATCGCCATATAATGAAAGGCGAGAGCTAGGCTTGAGTGATTTATTCTGAACTCAGCATCATAGCTGAAGCTTACATGTGTTCTTATGGCTAGATAAGGTTAACAAAGGTGTGAAGAGTTGCTTATCTAATTCTAATGTATCACTAACACAACGGTTAATGGTATTAGGCTGTCTTATTCTTATGCATTTGATCGGCAGTGCGTGCAAGCTCTAGCTCACATTGAGCTTGAAAGCTTAAAGCTCTAAACTGTACTTGCCGTATGTTGCTGCTTAGGCATTAAAGCATAAAGCTTTGGCATAGTGGGCCATAGTCATTTGCTTAGGGCTAATCAAAATCTATGTATATAAAAGAATTTGTCCTGATTGTTGATACACCCACAGCCTAAACAAAAAGAGCTAGATGGCTGAAATTTTCACAAAATATTAAATTCAGGTAGTAAGTGAGCACTAAGAAAGGATTTTTAATTTGGACATCTCCTTCGAGTACCTCCCCATACACCTAGATCCGAAAACAAAACACATGACTCATTCCACTACTGGCGCCTGATTGTCGCACAAGCTGAGGGTTTGATCGCGAGCGAGTTTACAAATACAAAACACATGCGCTGTGACGCCTTCGCCATTGTTTTGATATAATTTTAGAGCTGACATTTGTAACATTGGTTGGAGTTGCAAATGCACATATGTAAGTACATTCATATGTAGGTACATTGCACATAAGTATATATTAACAAATGCAAATGCAAATATAAATGCATGCATACATTGTTGACTTCTAAAGCAAGCTAAAAGAAAGCAAAAAATGTTCACCAAATATATTCCATGCAAAAACAAGGACAAGGAAATAGAAACGACAGAAAATTTAATATTAAATAAACAAAGTTGCATACATATGTATTATTATTATTATTATTATTATTATTATTATGTTGTTATTGTTATTATATTGTTGCACTGAGAAATCTATTGTGCCCCCTTCTTGGCTTATAGCTCTTCCATAAGATCCAGCTCTTGCATGAAAGAAAGTATTTTTGCCGCCGCTACTGGCTATTCTTAGTTTAGCTTGGTGACCCCTTAGTCTTAAATGTCCTGTCAAGAGACCGGTGAGTTTCCTAAGTCAATTTTTCCCCATGGCTATATCCTGCTTAAATTGTTTTAGATTGTAGCTACCTAAGAGGCACTTGGCTTAACGGAGTCCTGGAGTCCTTGCCCAGCTCTTTTCCCGCAGGTGTCTCCCTTCATTTCTAAGTTCCTGTCGTATTGTGCTTGTTCCTACTCCACAGTACGGCTTGGACCCTATGAGGGGTATTGCCGCCCCCATTCTTGCTTGCTTGTCTTCCTCTTCGTTCCTTGCTATGTCGACGTGTCCAGGGACCCATCTTAGGGCTAACCTATTGTGTGACCCCAGACTGTCTAGCTTGGTTCGTACCTCGCGAACTACTTTTGACCTCATTTCAGTTCTACTAAGTACCTTAATTGCTGCTGAGCTATCGGATAGAATAGCTATATCCCTGTTCCGATAATTACGTTTCAGATTCCACCTTCCACCATCTCAGCTTGGAAAATACTGGTGTGCTTGCCTAAGGGTTTATGATATGTTAACCGAGGGCCTGACACTCCAAGGCCGGAGCCTTGGTTTGTCAGGGATCCATCGGTGTACCATTTAATGGTGTGTGATTTCATTTGGTGAACCTCATGAAGAGAAGTCACTCCTTTTTATTACTTAGGTGGACTTGAAACTTTCTTTCGAACATGTATTCGGCTTTCATTTCGTCCGTTGGCTTGATATGTAGGGGGAGCTCACCTGATAACCTATCTGCACCAAGATGGCTAAGAATGTGTCCTCTGCCAACTCCTTTAACCGACATTCATAATAGGGTTGCTGTCTGTTGTTGCCTAATTGTATGATGGAGTGGTGTGATCTCCAACAGGACCTCTAGAGCCGATGTGGGACAGGTCCTCATCGCTCCCGTGATTGCTACACAGGCCATTCTTTGCAATTTATATAATTGCTTCCGAACATTGATTTACTGTGCCTTATCCCCCCATGCAATTGCTGCGTATGTGTGCATGGGCCTTACTACCATTAGGTATAGCCATCTCATTATTTTTGATGAGGTGCACCATGATTTTCCAGCTATTTTACGACATGTGTAAAGTGCTCTGCAGCACTTCAAAATCTTATTTCGAATTTAATTTACTGTCAAATGTGACCCCAAGGTATTTGACTTCCTTGCTTGTTTCTATTGGACTCCCTGCAACCCTTTTATCCCTCATTCTCAATAAATTGTGTCATCTTGTGAACGGAACGATGATGGTTTTTGTAGGATTTAGGTTGAGACCAACCTCCATACACCAGTCTTTCGTGATCCTAAGTCCCAGTTGGGCAATGTCACAGAGAGTTTCTTCATACCTGCCCCGTGCTATTTTCACAATGTCATCAGCATAGCCTTGACATTGAATACCCCTACTGGCAAGTCTACTTAATAGCTCATCTACTAAGATACTCAATAAGAGTGGTGAGAGAACCCCCCCTTGTGGACAACCTCTTGTGGTTGTAACTGTTACGGTACTATCTTGTATAGATGCCGTAGCCTGCCTGGATCTTAGTAGGGATGAAATCCATCTACTATTTGTGCTATCCAAGCCTCTTCTATTTAGGGCAGCCCTGACAGCATCGTGTGACGTGTTGTCAAAGGCGCCCTCAATATCTAAAAATGCACAAACTGCTACTTCTTTGTTTTTTACTGCCGACCTCAGGGTGCGGTGCAGTTCGTAAAGTGCCGTATCCATAGAACGGCCTGCTCTATATGCATGCTGGGTACCTTGCAGCGTACTTTGTGTTAGTAGAATACTCCTAATGTTGTTGTCGACCAGCTTCTCCAACGTTTTCAGCAAAAATTATGTTAAGCTAATGGGTCTTAAAGACTTTGGGTTTGTGATATATGTATGTCTTACCTGCATTGGGGATGAAGATCACCCTAGCTCTACTCCAAGTACTCGGTATATTTCCGAGTGCTAGGCTACTAACTACGAACACCCTCAGGATGGGTAGGAGTATGTCCTGTCCCTGTTGGAGGAATGCTGGTGATATGCCGTCCAGACCGGGAGATTTGTAAGGCAAGAATGTTCCAAGTGCCCATTTTACCTTCTCCATCGTGACTGCTGACTTGGCACTTGCCCAGTCAAGAGCCCTCGGTCTGTGTTGATCTCCTGTCTCAGGTGTTTCGCATGAATGGCAGGGTGTATTCCCTGGGAAGTGCGTCTCAATCAGAAGTTCTAGCTTTTGCATGTTGCTGGTCGTAAAGATGTTGTCCCTACGATCCAATTTAATTGGGAGTTGATTGCGTTTGAATAGGGATTCGTGGCAGCAACACATTTTCGCCTTGAAACTTTCCATTCAAAATGATGGCTTCAATAACATTTTTCATTATTTTTTTAATGATAAATCGTGTGCCATTGCACAGCCGTGGTGGGTTCAAGTTACGAAGGATCGGAGATCCAACCTTCAATTGTAAATGGTGTGGTGGCATGCCTGGCAAATCCAATGAATTTAAAAACTAAATTGGATAATTCACAGTTTCGTTGGTATCGCAAACTGCATCGATAGATTTGTATATATACTATTTTAATCTGAATTCAGCAAGTATTTGTGTTATGTGTTATGTGTTTGTTACTGTTATATGTGTAGTACATGTCCAATTGCTTTATGTTTATACTTTGATACCGAAGGTCATGGTGTCTCTCCGTCTGTATGAATGCAACTTTTTTCGACACCCGTAAAGCTAGGGACTTGAAACATTGCAATTATGTTTATCTATAGACGGTACAGATAAAGTGTTAAGATTGGGTTGCCACGCCTACTAGGAGGCTGGGAAATCGATAAATTCGATAACTGAAAACCGATAAAACCAAATATTTCTCACATTCTTACAGCTAGAGTTACCAAATTTTGCACGCAGATAGCTAGTCATGTCCCTGAAAAAACTGCATCAAAATTTTGGATGCCACGCCCACTCCTTCCGCCCCCATCATCCCTGCTCTTTGAAATTGGAAACGTCAATAGTTTTCACATTTTTTGGGCTAGAGCCACAAAATGTTGTGTCAAGATAGATATTTACGTTCCCCAAAAAAGTGCATAAAAATTTTGGATGTCACGCCCCCTGATTCCGCCCCCATCCCCCCTTCACCGAAAAAACCCATAGTTTCACATTTCTGGGCAGAGCCACCAAATTTGTGCAAGATATTTATTGACGTTCCCCAAAAAAATGCATCAAAATTTTGGATGCCAGGCCCCTGATTCCGCCCCCATCCCCCCTTCTTCTTGAAATTGGAAACGCCTATAGTTTTCACATTTTTCGAGCAAGTGTCACCAAATTTGGTTTTTTAAGCTAGAGCCCGTAAATTCGGTAGAAAGATAGAAGGCAACATATACCAAAGATCTGCTTCCAAATTTTGGATGCCACGCCCACCCAAGCCACCCGCCTTATAAAATTGGAATCGGCTCTTTGTTAAACAGTTTTTGAGCTAGAGCCACTAAACTTGGTAAGAAGATAGATAGTGACAGTTAAAAACATTTGATTCAAAAATTTGGATGCCACGCCCACCTCTGCCGCCCACCTTTTACATTTTGAAGTTAAGTTATCTGAGCAAAAGTCACCAAATTTGGTAACATGATAGCTGGCGATGTTTACCACATGGCCCACTCCCTTCGCCCCTGCATTCCCCCTTATCAACCGTTCATTTACTGGTATCAAAGTATTCCGCAGTCGGTTGCGTCCGACTGCAACGTTTTTACTTGGTTTATTTATGATTATTAATTTTAATTTTGGTTCTTTCGAATTGGCAATGGGCGATTATTTTCAATGCCAAAAACTTTACATCCGGTGGCAAAACTGCAACCGTACCAAATTGACTGTTCTGCAGAAGCATTCGGATTGGCTTGAAATGAAGCTCTCTTTCACAGTGACAAAAAAAGCTGAAATCTCAAATGAATCTTATAATCGTGGGCGTCCAAAATCTGATTTCAACGAGTCTTCAAAAAGAGCAAAGCAACGACGAATATCCAAAATAGCTGAAATAGATGAGCCCGCTGCAAACGCTTTACGGAATGCCTCCCATGAGGCAAATCAAGCATTAACTGAAGCAAATGTTAACGAG
Source organism: Scaptomyza hsui (assembly GCA_018152825.1). Taxonomy (NCBI): domain Eukaryota; kingdom Metazoa; phylum Arthropoda; class Insecta; order Diptera; family Drosophilidae; genus Scaptomyza; species Scaptomyza hsui. The sequence continues at coordinate 211,137 of JAECXO010000183.1, read as the reverse complement.
GTCTCCAACACATAAAAAACATCTATTGATACGGAAACGAAAGCTTCAAATTGAGTTTCGAAAAAAATGGGACTTATAGTAGACAGACCAAAGTTTGGCGGTAGTGGTACATCAAATGATGGAAACACGGCTCGTAAATTTTTTAAACATCCTGAACTGGCTGGTCTCGTTAAGAACTTAATAGACAGATGTGCCACAGTTTTACAGCCTTTAAATTCTGGCTACAAAATAAATGTTGAAAGATTTAGAGACTATACGCTGGAGACAGCAAGAGGACATGTGGCAACTTATCCATGGTATTACATGCCAGCTTCGTTGCATAAAATATTAATACACAGTCCTAAAGTTATTAGCAAAGCTTACTATCTATTGGAGAGCTCTCTGAGGAAGCTGCAGAGACTAAAAATAAAGATATTAAAAAATACAGACTTAAGCATGCTCGAAAAATCTCGCGATCCGCAACAAACACAGACCTATTAAATAGATTGTTATTAAAATCATAAGTGGATTGAGAAAACTACCTTGCAAAAAAAAAACCTTGTTAAAAGAGTCTGTCTTTGAGTTATTTGATAATTAATTTTGTTGTTTATAATATAAAATTTATATATATTGTTATATAGTGAAATGCATTTAAAAACTTTATATATAATATTAATTTTTTGTAAAAAAATTTTGAATGTTAAATTATTTTTTAGAAATCATATACTCGAATTTTATTTAATCTATATTTATATATATATATAAATGGGCGGTATGAGCGTATGGGCGTAAAACCACGCAAAATTTTTTAAAAATAGTTATATATTTTATTATAAGCTTTCAGTTTAAAGAAAAGACCTGGAGGACACGTATAACTATTTTTGTCGCTAATTTCCATACAAGCCCGACCACTGTGCAGTATCTGTAGACGGAACTGAAGCTATTTTTGATCTAACATTTACTTTATGAACTTTACGAGTTCTCTTCTGATCCTCCGTTAAGGAAGATGTAGGGGACCGACTTACAAGTGGCTTCATACGCTTCGGTGATTCCGAATTCAATATTGTGTTATTCTTAAATTGGGAATCCAGAACTGAGAAAGGTTCAGACACTTTTGTAAATAAAAGGAAAACCTCTTTAAAGGCAGCTTGCATCTGCCACATGAAATCTACATATATATAAAAGAATTTGTTCTGATTGTCTACATTGCCACAGCCTAAACGCAAAGAGCTACAAGGCTGAAATTTTCACAAAATACTCCATGAAGGTAGTAAGTGAGCACTAAGAAAGGATTTTTAGGTCCAAAACAAAACATATGACTCATTTCACTGCTGGCGCCTGATTGTCGCACAAGCTGAGGGTTTGATCGCGAGCAAGTTTACAAAAACAAAACAAATGCGGAATATGTGTGCATATTTTGTATGTTAATGAACAACTGCATGGTAGTTGTGTTGCAAAATTTTTTGCTGGTGTCATATAGCTTATATCTCGAAAGAGTATGTATGACCAGAAAGTGCAAAAACAGAAATTGCCTGTCTTTTGTAGGCAGATACAAATGCGCGCAAATTTGAATTTTAAATATTGGCTGTCGGCATTTAATATGTATTTAATTATGATTTTTAAGGGTCAAGAGAACATAATGATATACATATGTATATTAAAATATATATTAATTATTAGTTGTCATATAATGAACTATGGACAATGCACCTTGATGATTAATATGAATTTTAAAAATATAAAAAAAATCATCATTTAATAACATGAATTTTATGGCTATCCTTACTTTTAATAAAATTGCTAAAAATCATTAAAATTGAGACATGTCAAGAGTAGAGAAGGCAATTCGAATGTGCTGCACATGAACATACACATGCATGCACACATTGATGTGCGTTGCTAGAAAAGTAACAAAATCCCAAATCACTTGAGAGCCACCAAAAACTGAAAAAATATCCATGCGCACATACATACACACATGTACATGTGATTTAGGTATACATTCGCCCTAATGATTTTTGCTTCATTTGAGCTCGGAGCCACCAAATACAGAAAACATGCACATGTGTTGTTGTTGTTCGCACTCTGCTGCTGCTATCCCCCTTCCACAATATACAGCCGCTCAGAGCAAACAGCATACAGAAACATACACACATACATATATACACCTAACGGCGATCTGGTCGCTGACATACAGACGTATACACAGCAAATTGCTGGCAGTCCGTCTGTACCGAGTCAGAATTTTCGTTCGGCTCGCTGCTTTCAGCAGCCGAATGCGGGTGGCTCCTCCGCAAATTGGACCAATTAGGCTATTGGATGATTTGCGTTTGACTCCTCTATGTATTCCTACTTAATGGTAATACTTTACGCTTCGATTGCTTGCAAAACAAGATTTTCTTATATTTTGTAGCCACAGTAAGATAACAGAGAGGAGAACAAAGAAGAAGAAATGTAACGATAAGTGGTTTTCACTGCAAGCAGCATACACAGCTGAGCGAATCTATGCATGTCTGCAACATACGTGTGAGTCGCGCTCTCAAAGAGCGCCTGAAAGCTTGATCAGCGTGCGCGTCGCTCTTATGACTGCCGCTAGATATAAAATAATTTGAATGCAATCATGCGACTTTGTTGTTGACCATTTACGCTCACTCTTTTTCTTACGCGAGCGCTCTACATGTCAAACATAAATCTTAATAGTCCGCACTCACTAAGCTAAGCTAAGCTAAGCATAACTAAGAGGTTGCAGTCAAGGGAATGGCATTGCCTAATTTGCACCACCCACACCTAGATCTTAAGTCCAAGCGTTGTATGTAAGAGCTCGGTGTCTGTTGCTTAGAGGAATAACTCAGTTATTATAACTGTAATGCTCTTTCCCACTTTATGTTTTTACATACAATGGTAAGGGAATTGGTTATGCATTTTAGTTTATATTTAATGTGAACAAAGAAAGTTGATTTTTGGATCAGTGAGTTTTTTAATATTCTGATTCTCGTATTATATATATATTTATTTGAAATACGTATTTAATGATAAGTTATAAAAAATATTTAATTGCTAATGTAGTAATAACTAGCATGTAAGACCCCACTGTACCTAATAGATATAAGCATCCCACTGTATATAATATAATATAAGATAACTGTAACATTCGAAGGCTTCGTTAAGAACGCAATATGTGCAGGACGAGCGAAGCAAGCGAGCATTGAATAAAAGAGAACTGATCGAAGCGTCAGTCTTAGTGCGACAGCGAACAAGAACGGTCGAGATGTTTCAGTTCTACAATTCAGAAGTGGTAACCAACAAACGCATACAGAAAATAGTCGAGCTCAAACAATACAACTATTAGTTTTAAAACAATAGTCGCTAAAAACAATTATCAATAATATATTCGCGATTGTGCTTATCTGGCTACAAAAACCAAAACATACTTTCTATTTTGTTCTTTGTTCCCGCACAAGTACTCAAAAGAAAATGGAGTCGCCAAACAACATACATAATTTAAGCCTACCAGACATTAAAATGTGGTGTGAAAAACTAGCAACGCAAGGTACAAAAGCGTCATTAGTTGCTCAGTTGTGCAGTGCATTGCCGTCATCGAGCGCTAAATTGTACAGTTCCCAGTACAGAACAAAAACAACAACATCAATAACGGCGCTGGCGACGAGCTAGCTGACGACAAAGGTAACGGCACTTCTAGCATCGACTCAATTCACAACTACGACGCGTCCAACGAACGTAGTGGCAACGCATCAAACGATGGTAGCGCTGTCGATCTAGGTGGCGTTATGAGCGATGTTTTAAAAATCGAAGATAGTGGCAGCGCCTCAAACGATCTTTGTGCTATCGATAACAACAACCACGACATATGCAAAATCGAAGAACAAATGCATGCAAGTTCGAAAAACGTAAATGGCAACAGATCGAGAAGTTTGCCAACTATTATTTCGACAAGTTAGCTTTAACTAATGCATTGAAGATGGACGATTCCGACGTGGTGCAGTATATACTCGACGGGATTGGCAACGTACAGCTTAAAAAGCTAGCCAAGCTACAACGCTTCACATCAGCCACTCAAATGTTAGACGCATTCCAGATCGAGATTCCTAGTCGTCCCATGCAGTAAGGTCCAGAGCGCAAAACAGCTAATGCACCGACTGAAAAGCAGAGCCAAAAATGCTACAATTGTCAAAGTATGGGATACCTGGCTGACACATGCCGTAAACCAAAGCGCGCTGATGGAGCCTGCTATGCGTGCGCTAAATTTAGACATCTAGCCAAAGAATGCATTCTATACAAGAAAAAGATGACCAATGACTATGTATGATATTTCTATGTCACATTTTACAATGTGCAAGATAATTCTAAAATTTCTGTCCCCATAGAATGTTTATTAGATTCTGGCAGCCCTACTACATTTCTGAGAGAATCAGCTGTTCCAAGACATTTTAAAATAAATCATGAATATTTAAAAATAAATTATTTTGGCATTAATGGAAGCAGATTAAAAATAATTGGAAAAATAAATTGCGTTATTAAAAAATTGAATAAAGATATTAAAATTGAATCTTTTGTGGTAAACAATGCATCTATTGGATATTTTATGGTGTTAAGTAGAGACTTTTTAAACTTAAGTGATTATAAATTAGTCGAAGTTAAAAGTGCATTGAGCAAAAGTGAAAATAGTAAGCCAATAGAAGCGTATATTAATAAAGAAAAAACAAAGAAAATATAATCAACAAGTAAAAACGTTGCAGTCGGACGCAACCGACTGCGGAATACTTTGATACCAGTAAAAGAACGGTTGATAAGGGAGAATGCCAGCTATCATATTACCAAATTTGGTGACTTTAGCTCAAAAACTGTGGAAGATAACTTAACTCCCAAATTTAAAAGGTGGGCGGCAGAGGTAGGCGTGGCATCTTAATTTTTGAATCAAATGTTTTTAACTGTCACCATCTATATTCATAAAAAGTTTGGTGGCTCAAGCTCAAAAACTGTTAGAGATATAGCCGATTCCGATTTTATAAGGCGGGTGGCTTAGGTGGGCGTGGCATTCAAAATTTTGATGCACATCTTTGGTAGATGCTGCATTCTATCTTTCTACCGAATTTACGGGCTCTAGCTTAAAAAATGTAAGAGATATCGAAATTTCCGATTTTAAATGGTGGGCGGCAGAGGTGGGCGTGGCATCCAAATTTTCATCCATGCAGATCTTTTGTAGATGTCACCATATATCTTCCTACCAAATTTGGTGACTCTAGTTCAAAAAATGTGGAAGATACACGCATAACCGTTTTAACATCGGCGGGGGGTGGGGGGCGGAAGGTGTGGGCGTGGCATCCAAAATTTTGATGCATTTTTATGGGGAACGTCAATATCTATCTTCACAAAAAAATTTGGTGGCTCTAGCCCAAAAAATGTGAAAACTGTAGGCATTTACAATTTCTTGGTGAAGGGGGGATGGGGGCGGAATCAGGGGGCGTGGCATCCAAGTTTTGATGGGGAACGTCAGTACCTATCTTGACACAACATTTTGTGGCTCTAACCCAAAAAATGTGAAAACTATAGGCGTTTCCAATTTCATGGAGAAGGGGGGATGGGGGCGGAATTAGGGGCGTGGCATCCAAAATTTTGATGCATTTTTTTGGGGAACGTCAATATCTATCTAGACACAAAATTTGATGGCTCTAGCCCAAAAAATGTGAAAACTATAGGCGTTTCCGATTTCATGGAGAAGGGGGGGATGGGTTCGGAATCAGGGGGCGGGGCATCCAAAATTTTGATGCACTTTTTTGGGGAACGTCAATATCTATCTTGACACAAAACTTGGTGGCTCTAGCCCAAAAAATGTAAAAACTATAGGCGTTTCCAATTTCAAGGAGCAGGGATGATGGGGGCGGAAGGAGTGGGCGTGGCATCCAAAATTTTGATGCAGTTTTTTCAGGGACATGACTAGCTATCTGCGTGCAAAATTTGGTAACTCTAGCTGTAAGAATGTGAGAAATATTATATCGGTTTTATCGGTTTTTAGTTATCGAATTTATCGATTTCCCAGCCTCCTAGTAGGCGTGGCAACCCAATCTTGACACCTTATCTGTACCTTCTATGGATAAACATAATTGCAAAGTTTCAAGTCTCTAGCTTTACGGGTGTCGAAAAAAGTTGCGTTCATACGGACGGACAAACCAATATACTATGAGACCTTCGGTATCAAAGTATAAAAATGTAGAGTTATATGAAAATATAATTGACAATATAGAGTTATATGAAGATAGAATCAACAATGTAGAGCTAAATTAAAATATAAATGACAAAGTAGAGTTATATGGTGTTCACACTACGGTTGCGTTTTGCGTTAAATGCCAACAAGCAGCTTCTTGCCCATACAAATAGCATAGGGGCCTAGTGGTGACAAAAAGTTGAGTTTAGTTTGGATGCAGTTGCGTGTATTCAATGTACGTAACTAATACATTCGATTGACTCAAAAGGAACTGCCCATATTCGTATATCGTTCTCAACTATCACCACTAATTCAAAAACGGTTTGCCGGCAAACAAAAAAAAATATAATTAATTGTAAACATGTCGCAACAAAATGGTAAGTAATTGTTTATTTTTAAATATTATATGTATGTTTAGCCCATTTTAACTTAATTACAGGCTATGATAAGAGATTTTTGTGGTCGACTGCCGCAACAAAAGCTCTTATAGAACTTTGGCAGGATAACATTGCTGGGTTTCGGGGAGCCAAGAAGAACATATTTATAAGGAAATGGCGGAGATATATAGGGCTGAATGTGCAAAGGTGGGACCTTTCGGTGGCACGAAATCTTCGTGGGAGTATTTTAAGAGCGTGGCCAGTGCACTGAACATGTCGGACACTGTGGGCTACCACCCCATAGCCGATAGCCTAGGTAATATATTGAATTAAAACTATTGCATATATTTAATATAATACAATTCTTACAGATTTCTCGCGGTTAATTGAAGAGGAGCCTTGCAGCAACGAAAACTCGATGACAGAGCCGTCATGTTCAGGGGCAAAGCGACGGCGGGTCGACAACTCCGCAAAATTAGTTGCCATTGAGGAGCGCAAATTTGCGGTTATGGAGCGAATGGCGGAAGATTGAGCCAACTTTCAAAAAGAAGTTTTAAATATTCTTAGAGCCCGTCATGTGGAGTAATTTATAATAAAATAAAAAATAATGGCTTAAATTTGAATTGTTTAGTTAATTTTTTATTATTATTTAAAAACTCCATAGCTAAAGCTTGACGAACTGCTTCGGCACTAATTCATATTGCCCACAAGTGTCCAAATGCTACGACGGCGTCCTGGGTCACCCAGCAAATCAAATGTTTCTGCAGACGTTCCCGCCATATTCATGCATTTTGTCAACATTGCATTATTCTGCTCCATTCCACATAATAATTCCAAAAGATTGCTTGAATTCATATTTTTCTTTTAATATAATTATTTTCTATCAGCGAAATCAAAACAAAGCTGCTGCTGCTCACTTCACGTATAACGCATAACGAACTTTTGTGCCAGTGTGAACACCAATTCTGCGTTATTGCGTCGATGACGATATCGATAGCAATCTCGCTGTAGTATAAACGCCACATTAAATAAAAACGGAAAAGACAAAGTAGAGTTAAACGAAAAAGATATAAGGTATCGATCACTGAAAATAAAGATAAAAAGGTAGCGATCACCGAAAATAAAGATAAGGTAGCGATCAATAAAAATAAAGATAGAGTAACGATCAATGAAAATAAATATTACAAAGTTGAGATTAATGAAAATAAAGAAAAAGTAGCGATTATTGAAAATAGGAACAACCAAAAACTTATCAATAAAAATAAGAACAGTAAAGTAGTGGTCAATGAAAAAATAAATAAACAAGTAGGGAACAATGAAGATAACAAAGGAGTTATCAATAAAAACAGAGAAGACAATGTAGAAAAATCAAAAGACAAAGCAAATATTACTGAAAATGGAAAAAGTAATGAAATTAAAAACGACGAAAACAAAAGACAAAGATAGAAAATTGTACGAGAAATAGCTAATAACTAAACAACTAAATATGATAACAATGACAAAACAGAATTTATTAATGATTTCGATTCACAAATATTATCAATTGACTTATAGCGTATTTCCACTGCTCAGTTATTCTCAGTTATGTTCGTTAACAGTAACTGAGGTTCAGTTTGCATGTATTCTCCCATAAGGAATTAACTGAAGTAAAACTGACCGTAAATATTAACTGAAGAATAACTGAAGAGGAACCGGTTCATTTGAACACTTGTTCGATAAAACATCGCTGTTAAAGGGCTCTTTTAATATAACAGTAGCAAAACAGATGATTGTGAATAGCAAAAATTGTGAATAGGTAGGCGCAATATTTTGTAATATTCAAAAAATATTTAAAAATTTGGTTTTTTGATGAATTATCGTAGGAAACAATTGAACTGGGTGCCAAGGTTCAAAGGATTGCTTTTAAAACTTTGGGCTGATAATTTTGTTGCACTTATGGCAGCTTAGTATAACTATTACTTATATACGAAAATTTACTTCTACTGCGTCTGCAATGCAAGCAAAAATGCTTGTAGGCATTAAAAATAAGCCAAAAAAGTTGGCAACACGCTGTTACTTATTTGCAATGTACAATTTCGGTTAGTTTTTCTCACTTTTTTTGCAGAAAATACAAAGCAAAACAAACCGAACAGCTGATTTATTTACGGAGGTTCAGTTAACAGAGCAATGGAAACAGCTTTCGTCAGTTACTGTTAAAATGTACGGAAACGGAGCAATGGAAATAGGCTATTAGCATGCACAGACAAAGAAACTTATAAAATAGGAAATGATATCAATGCAATGAACTTAGAAAAATTTGAAAAGCTTTTCGAAAAGTATTATGTAGAGCCAACAAGACCTGTTGAACCAAACTTTAAAACATGCATGAAAATCTTAATAGAAAGCGAAAATCCCTTTCGATGTTCTCCCCGAAGACTGTCACATGAAGAAAAGTTAAAAGTACAGAAAATATTAGATGAAAACCTAGCGTGTGGATACGACCAAGCAAATCAGAGTACACGTCACCGATAGTACTGGTTAAGAAGAAGACAGGTGGGTTAAGAATGTGTTTAGACTATCGTCGTTTGAACAAAATCACCCTAAAAGACACATCCTTCACTACTCCTCTGGGTCAGTTCGAGTATCTCAGAATGCCATTCGGATTAACGAATTCACCTTCCATTTTTCAAAGATATATCAATGAGATATTTTCAGATATGGTTAGAATAGGAAAAGTAGTGATATATTTAGATGACATATTGATTGCTTCCGGGCGTTTGTATGAGCATTTCGACATTTTAAAAGAAGTTTTTAAACGCTTGGTAAATAACAAATTAGAGCCTAGGCTAGATAAATGTGAATTTTAAAAATCCTCAGTCGATTATTTGGGATACTTAGTTTCAAGAAATGGCATAAAAGCAAACGAAGCAGGCCTAGAAGCTATAAGATCTTTTCCAGTGCCCACAAAAACGCACGAAGTACAACGTTTTATAGGACTGTGTTCGTATTTCAGAAGATTCATTCAAAAGTTTTCATTGATAGCAAAGCCACTATTTGATTTAACAAAGAAAGATAAGGCATTCCAATTCAAAGAAGAAGAGTTAAATGCTTTCAATGTACTGAAAAACAAGTTAATATTAGCAATATATGACCCTAGAGATGAAACGGAGTTGCACTGTGATGCAAGTTCCTTGGGTTACGGATATGGATGGCAAGATTAATCGAATGAAAGGAAATAATCGATTAATTTTGGCCAAGAAACGATTAAATTATATGTATATATATTTTATTTTTTATTAATTGATTATTAATCGAGTAATGAGTAAATAATCGCAATTTTTTTTTTAATAATTATACTTTTTAGCAACATTTTTTGCAAACTAAGATTGTATTAGGCTCTGAAATTATTATTTGTTTGTTGGTAACTCTATTATTTGATAGTTATTTACACCACTGTCTCATACTGCCTGCCATTTGTACCGCCATACCACCATACCATACACATACCATACACCTAAACAGCATACCAACCTTAAGCAATATGTAACACGGTCACTCTGTAAATGTTAAAAGCGACGCGGAAGAAGCGCGCTATTTGACAAAGAGTGAAAAAAGTGAATAAACCGGACGAGTTTTCTATTACAAAATGGCACCTAACAAGAGTGAAGTGTGGAAATATTTTTCCAAAGTGGATAAAACCAGTTTGGTAAAATGCCTATTGTGTGGAAAGAATTTAAAATTTTCCAATAACACAACAAATATGCTTCAGCATATTAAATTGAAACATCGGAAAGAAGATGATGATCTTGTAAGTCGCAAACATTTGAGCACCATTTTGAACGCCTCATAAAATAAATTTAAATATATTTCAGCAGAAAAAATCTAAATCCAAAGAAGATTTTATTAATCTAATGGATGAAGAAATCAGCACTCAATCCACTGACAACAGCAATCAATCCACTGACAACAGCATAATGAATAGTATGTTCAACAAAAAAGCCAGCAGCAACAACAATAACAAAGGCAGCAGCGGCAGCAGTTTTTCCAGCAACAACAACGACAACGAACCTAGTTGCAGTAGTAACAATCGTCAACCTCTCATATTGAATTCTTTCAATAAAATTCAAAGCTTTGCAACAGGAGGGTCAAAAAAAGAAAAGCTTACCAATGACATCGCAGGCATGATAGTCAAAGACAATTTGCCTTTTGATTTTGTTGAAGGTAAGTAATAATGGAATTATTATTAATGCAGTGATAGGCGCGTCGCGACGTTAGGCAGAGCGCTGCCGAATGTGCATAGGCCCTCTGCCGCGGCCGATTGCACAACATCACACGTACGCTATAAGCATTGAAAACATTGTGCTTGTATGCGTGTGAAAACTGTGCCGATATGTGTGAATGCCCATCACTGCTGTAATATCACTGAAGAAGTAGACCTTTAAAGTGGCACTTTGACTGCTCTTAAGTGATTCATTTGTAAATGTACTTATTTTTAAATTATTTCAACCATTTTCCTTTGTTTAAAGTTCCATCAAGAAACACAATCAAAGCGCTCATAGATTTTTTATATGCGACTGAAAAAGAAAAATGTTTGGAGATATTTCGTAAATCAACATGTTTATGTATTACAACAGACGCTTGGACAGACACTGCAATGAAGAGCATGCTTGGAATTACCGTTCATGGCGTATATAAAAATGAACAAATGAATATAGCCATCGGAGTTTTTCCTTTGACAGAAGCGCATACAGCTGGACATATATCTGATGTCTTAATAGCTGCTTTAAACGATTTTTCGATAGATGAAAAACATATTATTGCTGTTGCGACAGACAATGCAGCGAATGTGGTTAAAGCTATACATAACACCTTCGGCAAAAAGCGGCACATTCTTGCTTCGCTCACACTTTGAATCTGGTGTGTTCTTTGAATATAACAGAAATAACGGCAATTATTTCGAAATGTCGAGAAATTGTGAAATGGTTCAAGCGCAGCGTAAAAGCAAGTGACCAGCTTCGAGAGGTTCAATCAAACGCTGGAGTGAGCGAGGGCAAAATGCTGAAATGTATTCTTGATGTTAAAACTAGGTGGAACTCCACGTATTATATGCTCGAACGCTTCATAAAACTTGTTTCATATATAAGTTATATTCTTTTTGAATTTAATGACTCTCCGCCAATGATATCACCGCAAGATAAAAATGCAATTCTTGAAATGTTAAACATTTTACGTCCATTAGAAGCAATGACAGTCCAAATAAGTGGTGAAAAGTGTGCATCTCTCAGCCAAGTAATCCCGCTTGTGCATAGTGGCCGTCAACAATTGGTAAAAACAATCATCATTCATCCTGCCGCCGTAAAACTAAAAAGAACGATTTTAAATGAGGTTTGGATCTACGGAGCACATGTTTCTTCTGGCAGCGTCGACTCTATTAGACCCCAGATTCAAAAAAATGCATTTCAGTGACCCTTTAGCGCTTGCTGCAGTTATGAAGCATTTGCGAACTGAAATGAAAAACATTGAAGACAGTATTGAAAGCAGTAGCGAGACCTCAGTGGGATCAATTGAAGAAGATTTTGACCTCTGGGCTACGCATAAGTCTTTAATTCATAGAAGAAGGAAGAAAAATGATGACATGCCACAAGATGAATTGGCTTTCTTTCTAAATGCTCAAAATCTGGAACTAAAGCGCAATGTCATTGATGCTTGGGACGAAATGAGATCAGTCTACCCAAAGCTTTACACTCTTGCCAACAAATATTGTTGAGACTGTTTTCGAAAGCAGGTGAAACAGCTACTCTTAAGAGAAACAGATTAACCACAAAACGTTTGGGAAAACTTTTATTCCTGCAGTCATGGTTAAATCACTGATTTGTGTACTAAATTTCGTTTTGTATTTAATTTCATTTTGTATTAAATTTCTTTTTTCACATCAAAATAATTAAATTTTTAATTTGAAAATCACATTTAATTTTTGTAAAATGTGGTTTTTAGTGTACTTTATTATTTGAAAATTAAATAAATATATGTAAAACATAAACAAATATGAAAAAAAATTAATCGAGTAATTACTCGATAAATTGCTCAAATTGCGATTAATTGCAATTATTATTTTTTTTCTTGCGATTAATCATTTGATAGATTAATCGATTATTTCAGAAATTTTGCCATCCGTACTTACGGAGCAATATTGTTTCAAAGAAAAAGTGACGGAAAACTTCACCCTGTTTTCTATTTTTTGAAACGTACAACAAAAGTAGAGTCAAGGTATCATAGCTTCGAGCTTGAAACACTTACAATTATAAGCGCATTAAAGAAATTTCGAGTTTATGTACAAGGCATAAAGTTTAAAATAGTAACTGATTGCAACTCGTTAATATTAAAATTAAATAAAAAAGAATTAAACACACGTATTGCTAGATGGGCTCTTGAGCTGCAAAACTATGATTATGAACTCGAACATAGATCGGGAAAGCGTATGCAACATGTAGATGCATTACCCCGACCACTATTAATTCGAACGGCATGTTGTTTTTTTTTTAGGTAAAATGCAATGTTTTATGGAAAGTATGGTGAAAGTGTGGTATCAATGGAAAGTTCATTTAATTTCCGTTTGAATGGTACAATACTTTTCTTAACCCAAAATTTTCTTGCCAAAAATTACTATTTTGAACACTTTTCATACAAAATAGTAATTTTTAGCAATTTTCAAAAAATCATAAAAAAAAACATGGGAGGAGATTTTTGAAAAATTTCTTTTTCAGACACTATTAGAATTGTTTGAAGTAACTTTTTGCTTAAGCTAGGTGAAAAAAGTTTCAAAAGTAGACTTTTACAAGAATTGATAACTTTCAATGTGTACTTAATGGGTTAAGAAAAGTATTGTACTATTCAAACGGAAATTAAATGACCTTTCCATTGATACCATACTTTCCATAAAACATTGCACATACCTCAAAAAACATGCCGGACGAATTAATAGTGGTCGGGGCTCGTATTGGTTTATTTTTCCAAACAAAACCAATTTAAATTACTTTTGTTTGCGGCGGCCATCAATCAGTTGTTATCATACATTATTGCACAAAAATACACCAAATATACTGAAAAATACTGAACATCGCGATGCATCGATAGCAAATATCGATAAAATATCGTGCTCTTCTTATCTTCACTTTCATGAAACATGAAACAATTTTTGTATACATAGGGTGGGGTGTTTCATGGTTTCAAGAATATTTTCTATGTAAGTTGTTGTTGCCGGACGCTTGAAACATGAAACGATGAAACGATCTGTTGAACACCCACAATGTATTGCTTTTTCGAACAAATCGGGAAAAACTGAAGGTTTTCTACACTCAATCCCAAAAGGTATTTATCCGTTCGAGGTAATACATTTTGATCATTATGGTCCAATTAACAGCAAAGACTCGAAAAAGAAACATATACTAGTAATAATAGATGGTTGTACAAAGTATGTTAGATTATACCCAAGAAAGACGACGAGTTCAAAAGAGTCGATTGACGCATTACGTGATTATTTTAGATCTTACAGTAGGCCCAATATTATAATCTCAGACAGGGGAAGCTGCTTTACATCAAAAGAGTTTGAAACATTTGTTGAAGAAACTAATGTTAGACATTGTAGAGTTGCCACAGCATCACCACAAGCCAACGGACATGTAGAGCGAATCAATAGAGATTTAGGCCCCATGTTAGCAAAAATAATAGATGTAGAGAAGAATCACGCGTGGTATAAAGCTATTGATAAAGTAGAATATACAATGAATAACACAAAATAAAGAAGCACATATGAATACCCAAGCATTATGCTTTTTGGAGTTAAACAAAGAGGAACGACAATAGATTGTGTAAAGGAAAACGTTATAGATGAAAATCAGAATATAGAAATTAGATATGTAAATGACATAAGACAAAAAGCTCCCTCAAATCAGGAAAAAATACAGCTTTACAACAAAAACTATGTCGATGCCAAACGTCGAAAGCCAAATGTATTTTCAGTAGGAGACTATGTGGTGGTACGAAATTTGAATTCAGAACAAGGAGTGTCAAGTAAATTAATTCCGAAATACAAGGGACCTTACGTTGTGTCAAAAGTATTAGATAATGATAGATATTTTATCGATGTCGAAAATTTTCAACAAACGCAATTGCCATATTCAGGAATATGGGCTGTACATAATATGAAACCTTGGCTTAAAGACAACGGAAAATTTACTTCTGACAAAGAAGCTGTTGTTGAAAATAACTCAAATGAGTGTACGGGAGACTTTTAAGAAGATAATGTAAACGTTGATATAAGTCTAGAAAATGAAGAAAATCAATGTCCAATTGAAAATAATAATAGATTAAGAAAAAATGATTGCAAATGAAATAAATATGGCCAAAGTAGTATGGTCACAAGAAGTATGTCAGCGAGTATCAGGAGATTCTCAACGTCAGGACGGCCGAATTGTAGCAATAACTAGCATATAAGACCCCATTGTACCTAATAGATATAAGCATCCCATTGTATATAATATAATATAAGATAACTGTAACATATCGAAGGCTTCGTTAAGAACGCTATATTTGCCAGACGAGCGAAGCAAGCGAGCATTGAATAAAAGAGAACTGATCGAAGCGTCAGTCTTAGTGTGACAGCGAACAAGAACGGTCGAGATGTTTCAGCTCTACACCATTGTATTTTAATTTCTTTTGTGGTTTTTTAAACACAAGAAGAATAAGTCGATGCTAACGGCGTTTCACAGCAAAAACTTGAGTTAACTCAATTCCTACTCGACAAGCACATCGACGTTATGCTACTATCCGAAACACACCTTACAAACAAATATAACTTTACAATAAGCGGATACACATTCTACGGAACCAATCATCCCGATGTTAAGGCACACGGCGGGACTGGTATTTTGATTAGAAGCCGGCTGAAGCACCACTACCACAAAGTGTTCGCCAGAAACTATCTACAGGCCACATCTTTAAAAATACATCTTGATAGTGGTAACCAAATTGCACTAGCCGCCGTCTACTGCCCCCCTCGATTCACCATATCTGAAGACCAATTTATGGAATTTTTCAACTCATTAGGAGAACTCTTTACAGCAGCAGGAGACTACAATGCCAAGCACACACACTGGGGATCTCGCCTTGTGAATCCAAAGGGAAAGCAGCTGTACAACGCACTTGTAAAAATAAACAACAGGCTCGGCCATGTCTATCCTGGCACACCAACTTACTGGCCCACAGACCCCGAGAAACTACCCGACTTGATTGATTTTGCAGTTACCAAAAATATTCCCCGCAGCCTGATAAGCGCCGAAAGCCTCTCGGATCTTTCATCAGACCACTCGCCTGTTCTTATACAATTACTACGCCACCCAGAGTTTGTAAATCGCCCCGGTAAGTTGACCACACAAAAAATCAAAAACAAAAAATATATTAGTTCACACATTGACATCGATTCTATGGCAAACAAACTTGAGTCAGTCTTCGTTGAAGCAGCTCGCATCTCAACACCAACACCAGTAAATGCAGTACACGCCCAAATGACAACAAACCCCCAAATTGAACAGCTCGTTCATGAAAAGCGGCGCCTCAGGCGACATTGGCAATCCCACAGATCTCCGTCAGCAAAGCAAAATCTAAGAAGAGCCACATGTAAACTCACCAAAGCGTTAAAGCGAGAAGAAGAATATGCCCAACGCCGATATATAGAGCAACTTTCAACATCTAGCACTAAAATCTCTCTATGGAAAGCTCACCCAACTCTAAGTCCACCAACAGTAACAGTGATACCTTTAAGAAACCCTGCAGGCGGCTGGGCCCGGAGCGATAAAGACAGAGCCAACACGTTTGCGGATCATCTGCAAAAAGTTTTCCAACCTAATCCTGCTACAAACGCGTGCGCTCTTCCGACCTTACTAAATGACTCTCTGAGTCAACATGATCCAATTGTATTTCGCCCGAATGAAGTCGCAAGAATTATCAACCTGCATCTAAATCCAAAAAATTACCCGGGCTGGGACTTAATAACCCCAAAGATGATTATTGAGCTTCCCTATTGTGCAGTCTACATCATTGCCCAGTTATTCAATGCAATCTCAAAGCTCGGCCACTTTCCAGAGAGATGGAAAAAGTCTATCATCATAATGATTCCAAAGCTGGGTAAAGATCGGACAGTTCCCTAGTCGCAATGACCTATAAGCCTTTTATCGTGTCTATCAAAACTTTTCGAAAAATGTTTGCTGACTCGGATTAATCAATTCCTGAATCTCCATAACATAATCCCATCACATCAATTCGGCTTTCCTGAAAAACTCGGAACTATTGACCAGGTTAACCGCATAACATCAGAAATACGAGGCGCGTTCGAAAATCGAGAATACTGTACTGCAATATTTTTGGATGTGTCTCAGGCATTCGACAGAGTCTGGTTGGAAGGCCTGATGTATAAGATCAAAACAACGCTCCCAGTCATCACACATAAACTGTTACAGTCGTACCTCTACGACTGGAAGTTTGCAGTGAGATGTAAACTGGCTATCCGACTGGCGTATTAAACTAAACGAACAAAAATGTAAACATGTAACTTTCACCCTAAAAAGGCAAGACTGTCCACCACTCACGCTTAACAACACCCCACTCCCGCAAGCAAACGAAGTAACGTACATGGGAGTACACTTGGACAGATGGCGCAGGCACATTGAAGCTAAGAGAACACAGCTTAAACTCAAAGCCAATAGCCTCCATTGGCTTATCAACGCTCGCTCTCCGCTAAGTCTGGACTACAAGGTTCTGCTCTACAACTCCGTTTTGAAACCAATCTGGACCTATGGCTGCCAGCTATGGGGTAACGCGTGCAGCAGTAACATCGACATCGTTCAAAGAGCTCAGTCGAAGATCCTGAAAACTATCACCGGGGCACCGTGGTATGTTCGCAACGAAAACATACAAAAGGACATAAACGTACCACCGGTCAGGGAAGTCATAGCGGAACACAAGGAAAGGTACTTGAGGAAGCAAAGTTTAAAAAAAAAAAAATTTGGAAACATTATGCATCCTGTAAAAAGATTGCGTTTTACCGGTCCATTAATGAATGGACATTTTGATGTTTATATTCCTTTAGAGGAAGTGTTAACTCAAGATTCTGATACGTCAAGTGAATGTAAAACTGAAAGATTTTAAAAATCCCGTTAAAAGACGTAGTCGGTTCACCTACAAATCAAAAGAAAAGGCACGAAACCATTCAGTTGAAAAATATGTTGATAAAAAAAGGGATAAGCACATAGAGGCATCAAAATGATTTCAGGTTAATCAGGAAAAGGGAATATTGAATACTTTGCTATAATATTTTGTTAAATATTATCTTATTTATTTATTTCATATCTATCTACTATTGCTAAAATGTATATAAACTATATCGCAGCGAAGCAAGCAGTACACTAACTAGTCATACATATTTTTCTTCAATTCTCGGCATGACCAGCACTGCCACTCTAGATTTAAAGTGTCCATATTGTCTTTGGACCGGGCATAAATGTTCGCACATTTTTCGTATGCAAAAGCACCGCGCATCCAACAGCAAACTTTACATTTCTTTGCACAACAACGACAGACATTATTCAGAAATTATAACAAAAAATAGGAATCTATGAAAACAGGCCCGTACCGTGGCCAAAATTTCAGGGGTAGCTGTGCTACCAAACGGAAGCTGCCGTTGCCGGTCAATTCACGCCGGTCAGTGTAGACCAGGAGTCGGCAGCGTCGTATTCACTGTGCATAGGAAAAATGTCTCGAGCAGCGCAGTCGGCACACATATAGGCTAAGCATAGCGCAGAAACTTCGTGTGCCCTATGCACAATTGCTCTGCTGTTGCTCTGCTGCCACAGCGGCAGAGAAACCGGTTTCTGGCTATGGCATAGCCTATGCGCAGTAGCTCGGCTGCGAAGCAAGAAACGTTTTTGCCTTCGTCTTTTTGACGACGCGCTGAAAAAATGTAAGTGTATGCGTGCCGACCCTTGGTGTAGACGCACAAACACAACAATAATTCGGTCGTCATTCGGCATGCCGCTCCATACAGACGGACAGACGGACAGATAATACTTTCTTTATCAAAGTATAAAAATTGCAAAAACTTTTTTTTATTGTTTTGTCAAGTCTACTATTAATTTTTAATGATGTGTCATTACGAAATATAAACAGCAACCCTAAATTTTCACCATTCAAATTATTAGCTAAAATTACATATATTTCCTTTCACAGAATATGTATCCTACTCGCGCAGCAGGCTGTCAAAATGAAAAATAGTGAATTGGCATTCGATCATTTTAAGGAATGCACTAAATACGCTCCAAATGATATCGAAATATTAGTTTCTCTTGCTCAACTTCAAATGCAGTCGAAAGAAATGGAAATGTGTCGTAATACATGTTTAAAGGTTCTTCAAACTGATGGCAGCAATGAAACGGCCTTAGTACTAATGGCAGACTTGGCTTTTAGAAAGGTATGTACTGAAAGCTTACTGAAAACAAACTCAAACATTGCACCAGTGTTGCCAGATTTTGGGAGACTCCATAAGCTAGATTGAAGAAAAAAATGATCTAGAATAAGCTAAAAATTAATAAACAAAAGCTTAAAAATAAGCTTACCATAAAAACATCAAAATAATTGATTTTAGAATTTGATTGGTATTTATATATTACAGTAAAGAAATGATTTCACCAACTTCTTCACAGGAGTCCATGTATTTGGCGGATGATTCAATCAATGAGATGTATTTGTTTGGAAGTTTGTAAATATGACAACATTTTCCATGACGTCGCAGTCCATACCTATAACATTCAAAAGGATATACTTAGTATATATTAAATAATTTAACATTTCAAAAACAAACCTTATGCTCAATATTGAGTTCAAACTTTTCACACACATTTGGTGCGCAAATTTGTTTTTACAATATTCATTTGGCAGATTTGTTTTTACAATATTCAACCGCAGCGTTTGACCATGGCAAAGAAAGTATATGCAGAGCAAATAACGCCAGTTGCTCAAAAACTTTGTTTTGTCCAGCATCCTTGTATATTAATACTTCTGACCAAAACTCAATAGCGACTTCTTTTTTTTTCCCAATTAATGAGATGAATTTTTCCAAAATGCGATACAATTTCATCAATATTTTCATATTTGAAATGTTCTAACAACGAGATAATTTTTTCTGGCGTTTTGTTGGCATGTAGCATATTGCCAACAGCAAAAATATCCATTTTTTTAAAACTTCAATATTATGAGGAAGTCTGAAATTACGCTTAAAATCCAATTGAAGCTTACCTCTCCCTTAGTTGAATAATTAAAGCCTTAATGAAGTTTTTACAGTCTTCTCTGATTTTATATTTTTCATCAAAATATTTTGCGTCTTTGATTTCCTTCTCAAAGGCATACCTCATAAATAAGTCGCTAACTGCACAATCTTCCAAGTCATCCTTTAAAATATCAATATTCGCTTCTGGAGGAATTATGATATATCTTAGCGCATTGATTGCCGTTATAATTTCATTAAGAAGTTTCGACGAATCGACCTTCTCGCTTTGGAATAAATTGTTCAGATTTTGAATATTTTTTAAAATTGGCTTTAAAAATATGAAATAAAGCCTATTTTTGTCATCCTCATAAAGAATATTCAATATTTTTGCTTTGTGACAACTTTCATTTGTAGAGGCTAAGGCAAAGTGCAACTTTAATTCCTCCCACTGATCCTCGATTCGCGATACTGCACTTTCGATGGATAGCCATCTTGTGTCGCAGACCTTAGGAATTTTTAAGGGTGCCTAAATAAATACCAAAGATATTCAAAATAAATATACAAAAATACATAACAGTAAAAAAACTAAACCTGTTAGTCTACTTACAAAAAATTGAGACGAGCATGAAAACTAAGCGTTAATACATACATATAAACATATTTTTGGACGAACACGACGATTGACAAAGAAACTCAACACAATCATATATACCTGCCCATTATTTAAACACTCATAAACTTTTTTATACATCATTTGTCTGTAAGAGCTTTTAGCAAACCAAGAGTAGGTGTCGGGAACTATATATGTAATCCAATTGATCTGGAAAATTTTTCCTTGTGGATTGGCTTACAGCCAAGGGCACACTCTTCCTCAACTCTGTGTAAACGCTTTGTCTACCGCCAGTCATTACGCTAGCATTATCGGTGCCGATTTCTATCAAGTTTGATATATCTAGGTTTAAATTACTAAGTTCCATTTTTACAGTCTCTGCGATTGTAATAGCGTCGCCGGACTGAATGGGAATCAAACTTAAAAATGTCGTTACCATACTTTTGTTATTTAAACTGTAGTAAATTATGACGACGCCTTAACATTAAAAAAGACGCAAACATAAATATGTAACTACGGCCCATATAAACGTACACAAATGTTCATAACTTATTTTATTCTTACCCAGCAACTTTGTCACACTTATATCAGTGGACTCATCCAACAACAAGCTAAATTTGGACGTTCCTATGTCCATCCGCAAATCGTCATTAAAGTGGACTCCCAATACATTGTTTATTATCTGCGTGCACTTTGTCCGCTTCAACTTGATATCAACAGTGGCGTTGCAAGCTTTAAACTGTTCGACGCACAGTTGGGATAAATGGTCGATAGGTGCTATGGCCGAGTGTTCAGCAATGTACAAGCAAAGTGCAGCCTCCTGCTCCTCTGTTTTTGTGGACTTGTTAACAAAAGGTATTTTGTTAGTTTGTGCCACGCTTGCAATGGACGCAATATGTTTTTTGGTTTCAGCATGCTGCCGTAAATCGCACAACTTGGCCCCAATCAATGCCTTACAAAAGCAGCAGTACGCTTTTTTGGAGTCAGTTGGCACTTTGCGGAGCCACTCCTTAAATTCATCGAAATTTAACCACAAATCGCGGAAATTTTGTTTATAAGTCACTTTCGGCATTTTTCCTAAGTTGTGCAAACATGTGCAAAATTGCAGTGTGACCAATTTTATAAACGAAAAATGACCAAAATACGAACAACAAATACGACTTTTGTCCGATTAATCGTTAAAAATGACCAAAAATTACAATACAATCAAAAAACAAAACTTGTTTTGTTCTAAATTTTTTAAGCAGAAATAAGCTAAATGAAATTTTAAATAAGCCAGATTTCAAGCTATAAGCATTTCAACTATTTTGCAAGCTATTTGATTTTAAAATAAGCTACATTTAGCTTAAATTAAGCTAATATGGCAACACTGCATTGCACTCGGACGCAACCGCAAGTGGAACACTCTGATACTTGTTTAATAACAGGTGTTTAAAAGTCAAAAGGGGTATGGAAGCGGCTGCGAACTATATAGAATACCAGTCCAATTTTTTAAACTAACTCCGACCCTATAAAGTATTTATAGTCGATATAGCCATGTCTGTCTGTCCGTCCGTCCGTCTGTCCGTATGTATGAACGCGTCGAGCTCAGAGACTATAAGAGCTAGAGACTTCAGATTTTGAACATACGCTCATCTAAGTCCTAGGCAGTACAAGTTTGCTTTCGATTTTCGATAACTTTCTCCGTTTTCGATATACATATGTGATCAATGACTAGACAATTTTGAATATTCAAAATGTGAAACTTGATACAAACTAATGAAAATCTGTGAAATTTTCATCGAAATCGGTTGAAAAACACCAGAGATATCGAAGATTGAAGTTCAGTCACTGATGCATACAGACAGTGTAGGGTTCGGGGTATCTCCTAGTCGGGAAATTACGACTAGAGCCTTCCTACTTGTTTTTTTAACTTTTAACTTTGCTAATATATAATACTCCTTAAAATTAGGAAACTAACAACAAGTTTACGAATCTTACAAGTACTACTTAAATAACACTTTGTCTGTGGACTGTGAATTTGAGATCGCGTCTCTAAAACTCATCGGTCATCCCTACGACGAAGACGGAATCGGCTTTACGAATTGGTGAGACCTCTCGCGCGATGATTTGTGTCCGACGAGAGCTTGCTCAATTACTTTGCTGCTTAATAATTTCGTTGCGAACGTAACATGTTGCCCCGGTGATCGTTTTCAGGATCATCGACTGGGCTCTTTAGACGGTGTCGATATTACTACTGTTCGCGTACCCCCATAACTGGAAGCCATAGGTCCATTTTGGTTTTAGAACGGAGTTGAGGAGTAGAACGTTGTAGTCCAGACTCAGCGAGAAGCAGTAGTTGATAGGTTATTGGCTTTGAGCTTATGATGTGTTCTCTTAGCTTTAATGTGCCTGCGCCATGTGAGTATTCTGTCCAGGTGTACTCACAGGTACGTTACCTCGTTTTTTTTCAGGAGGGGTGGTGGATAGTCTTACCTGTTTAGGGTGAAGGTTACATGTTTGCATTTTTGCAATTCTCAATCCTTAATTCGCCAGTCGGATAGCCAGTTTTCCTCATTGACCTTATGACGAGCAAGATGCGATGTTGCTTATGTTGATGATCTTATACATCATCCTTCCCCACCAAACTCTACCAAACGCTTAAGATACATCCAAAAATATTGCAGTACAGTATTCTCGATTTTCGAACGCTCTTCGTGTTTCTGATGTTATGCGATTGACCTCCATGTTTTTCAGGAAAGCCGAATGGGTGTGATGAGATTATGTCGTGAAGATTCAGAAATTGATTAATCAAAGTCAGCAAACATTTTTCGAAGAGTTTTGACAGACACGATAATAGGATAGACGACTAGGGAACTGTGTGATCTTTTCCCATTTTTAGAATCATTATTTATCGTATTTTTTTACATTTCTCTGAAAAGTGGCTGAGTTTTGTGATTGCATTGAGTAGATGGACAATGATGCAGACGGCACAATAAGGAAGCTCTGTAATCATCTTTGGGTTTATTAAATCTCAGCCCAGATTTGTTTTCGGTTTAATTGCTGGTTGATAATTCTTGCAACTTAATAAATTGTAAAATTTTTTTCAGCAAAAAGCAAATGTGCTAGCAGTTCATAATTAAGTCCCAACCAACTGCGTGGTTTCTTATAGCCAACACTGTTTCTGTCGGTGAGCTAAGTGTTGGGAGAGCTCTCCACAGTGAGTTTTTCGTGATGGATGCTGATAGTTTCTCAATATATCGGCGTTGAACATACTCTTCTTTTAGCTTAAGCGCTTTGGTGAGTTTCCATGTGGCGTTTTTAAGCTTTTTTCATGATCAAGCTCTTTAATTTGAAGATTTGTTTTCTTTTGGATGTGTACTGCGTTTACTGTTTTTGGTGACCGACCCCAGTTTGTTAACAAAAGAATCAACGTCAGCTTTAATTTTTAGATGCGAATTTAGTTCAATGTGTGAACTAACATTTTTTTTTTGTTTCTGAGCAATTAAGTTTTATGTGAGGTCAACATACCGGGACGCTTTACGGACTCAGGGTGTCGAAGTAGATGTGCTAGAACAGTCGAGTTTTCGGATGATAGTTATTATTGTTAGCTGCAAAGTCAATCAAGTCGGGTAGTTTCTTGGGGTCCGCGGGCCAGTATTTTGGTGAGCCATGAGTGACGTGGACGAGTCTGTTGTTTACTTTTACAATTGCCTTGAGCAGCTGCTTTCCTTTTTGGATTCACAAGACGAGATCCCCAGTGTGTGTGCTTTGTATAATAGTCTTCTGCTGCTATAAATTGTTGGTAGTTTTTAGCAAACTTTTTTGTTGCAGTTGTGCCATCAGGATCGTGTTTCCGTAGAATCAGTATAATAATATCAATAAGCACTCATACATAGAGGAGTCAAACGCCGAAAATCCAATAGGCTAATTGGTCCAATTGAGATTGAAGCCAAAAGCACTTCGGCTGCTGAAAGCAGCGAGCCAATGACAAAGTGCCGCTATTTTTACAGACCATTTGCGTAGTTCAAAAATATGAAATCAGTCTAGCGCCGGCTTCATTCGCTGCAGACGAAGTGCCAGCAATTTGCTGTGTTTACGTCTGTATGTCAGCGAGATGATCTCCGTTAGGTGTATGTATGTATGTATGTCTCTGTATGCTGTTTCCTCTGAGCGGCTGTCTATTGTGGAAGGGGGATAGCAGCAGCAGAGTGCGAACAACAACAACACATGTGCATATGTATACCTACAGAGATAGATGTATGTGTATGCGTTTGCTTCTTTTCAGTATTTCTTGGCTCCGATCTGAAATGTAGCAAAAATCTTTAGGGCGAATGTTTACCAAGAAAAAAAAAAAATGCAAACATATTCCGAAAGAGTATTCAGCACTGTATTTCTGTTGAGATCGCTGGAACTTGTGTGCGTTTATTGAGAAGATATTGATTGCCTGTCTTTTGTAGGCAGATACAAATGCGCTCCAAATTTAAATTTTAAATATTGGCAGTCGGCATTTAATATGTATTTAATTATTATTTTCAAGGCAATAGAATCGCTAAAAATCATAAAAATTGAGACAGGTCAAGAATTGCTACGCATATGTGCTTCAAATGTGCTGCACATGAACATACACATGCACACACACATTGATATGCGTTGCTAGAAAAGTAACAAAATCCCAAATCACTTGAGAGCCACCAAAAACTGAAAAAATATGCATGTGCACATACATACACACATGTATATGTGTGTTTAGGTATACATTCGCCCTAATGATTTTTGCTACATTTCAGATCGGAGCCAAAAAACACTGAAGAGAAGCAAACACATTTACATACATCTATCTCCGTAGGTATACATATGCACATGTGTTGTTGTTGTTCGCACTCTGCTGCTGCTATCCCCCTTCCACAATAGACAGCCGCTCCCCTGCAGTCCGAAGAATCGATGAATCAACTGTTCATTCATCGATCCATTTACACCACCACTGCTTCTCGCTTGGATGACTACGCGTATAAAATATCGGTGAATTTAACATGGGCATGTCATTGGACGGTATGAATTGATTCCGCTCTGCATTCCTTTTACCCATTCGAGAATCGATTCCCTTAACCCATTCGCGAATCGATTCTTTTTATTCCCATTCGAGAATCGATTCCTTTTACCCATTCGCGAATCCATTCTTTTGTTATTCCAAGTAATTAATGGAAAAATAAATTTGCTCGCTCTTTAAAAAGAGGGCCCAACTCGCTCTCTCACAGCGTCTTAAAGTAAAAGAGCGAGAACGTATGCAAGTATTTTGGCAGAAACCAGCCCGAAAAACAAATATTTAAACATTTTAGTGAAATATTTATTTTACAAGTTATTCTGGTATAAGCAAAAAACAATAGCAACTTAAAAACATATGCGTACGGGGATATATATAAATTAAAATTTATAGAGAGCGAGAGAGCGAGCAAGGCTTGCATGCTAAGTATGTATATCTTGTCGCGTACAAACGAGCCAAGATCCATTCTCTTCTGCATTCTTTTGAATCGATTCGCGAATCATTCCAAAGAATCGATCATTCACCAAAGAAAAGGAATGAATTCATACCAGCCGGACTGCAGGGTCAGAGCAAAATATGTACTTAGGTTCATTCTGCATATACATTCATGCACACACACATGCGTATGCAGGCCATGGAAAAAGACAAAAGTGTAATATCTCAAACATTGCTAGCCCACCAAAGTATGAATGCCCAGCATATTTATTAAGACTGACTAGGAGATACCCAATGCTCTATACATTATTCGTTCAATTGTCATTGTCTTTCTTTGGTGACGGTTGTGTTTCTGTGTGCGCTTATAAATTGATAACTTTGTGAGTGTTTAAACTGTGTTTTTAATTGGTATTATTGTGTAAAACAATTGTAACAGTGATCGTGAATGTAATTTGTATGTATTTACGCGTGGATATTGTGATTTTGCTTTATTAAATTGTTTTAATTTGCAGTCAGTGCCTAAACACACGTACATACATACATACATATATTTTGCTTTCGCTTGTTCTGTGCCTACTAACATAAAATATCTATTTACGCGCTCTAGCTCTCACTCTCTTATACCACGCACTTGCGGTTTTATTAGCCTACGGCGTAGGCCCTACGCTCTGACGTTCTCTAACGTAAGCGCTCTCTCTCTCTCTCTTGTGTCCGTTATATTACGCTCATTGCACGTGTACCCAACTTTTTGTTTTGCTCAAGCATATTATTTTGCACATTATTAAACTTTTCTAATTATTTTACATATTTCTTTTAACATGTTTGTCTGCTGCAGTAAAAACTGTAAAATTTCTGGTGAATCCACCCAAGATTTCATTTTATGTAGGGCGTGTGATAACATGATTTACATGAAATGTGCTAGTTTCAATGCCAAAATCAGGGACAGCTTAGCAGCTGATTCTGGTCTTAAGTGGTATTGATATACCTGCAATGAGATAGAGAAGGAACAGTCAAAGTTCATGAGGCAATTATTTCAATTATTTCAAAGCTGTCCGAAATAATTTCGATACGCTTGGTGGCAGTATTAAAGAGTTGAAAGACCACATTAATACTGCTAAAACGTTAAATGACTCGCCGAAGCGCAAGAAGACTTCGGGCTCTTGTCCGCATACAGTCCCGCTGGTGTTGCCCCCCAAGCCTCTTCTGCCGGCTACTGCCTCTACCCCTGCTGCAACATCCAAGCCTCCCCTAGCGGCTATTGTTAGTACCCCTACACATGCTGCCTTCCCGTTAATGGTATTTAACTCACCGGCAACTAACCCGGTGTTACCTAAAACTAATGTTCTTCCCGTAGATCCCTGTGGTTCAACCGATAGTCAGCCTACTGATTCTAAGTTAGGTGCAACTCTTAAGCCCATTAGGGTTGTACCTCAGAGTAAATTTGTTTTTGTTTCTAGGCTCGCTTCCGATAATTCTGCGGAAGATGTAAGCGCCTATATAAAAGGTAAAATTGATTCCCCGTGAATTGTTGTCGACAAATTTAAATTCAAGCTCGCCCGCGATATATCGTCCTTTAAGCTGAGTGTTCCGCCGGAACTTTTCTCAACGATTTGTTCTAAAAAGTTTTGGCCGCCACACATCATAGTGAAGGAGTATGTCAGTAGGCGAAGTAATAATAATAACAATGTTAGGATCAGTAGTGCTCCGCCTGTTGCATCCACTTCAGTATCAAAAAACTAACACAGTTGATTACCTCCCACTTACTGGGTTATCAGAATGTAAGAGGACTTTGTAGTAAACTTAGTACTTTGTACCTTAATAGTCATTCTTTTCCCTTTCATGTCGTTGCCTTCACCGAAACCTGGTTATTATTATTGTTACAAGGGCCTTGTTGCACTGCGACCAGATGTTAGGTCTTTTGTGCCGGCCTGTAGGATTAGGGTAGAGCCTCTATACCTAGGCTTCTAATGAAAGAGAGCACTTTGGTAGGGTCTATATGTTCCCAAATCCTGTAGGGGGGGATAACTTCGCTTCCTAGTTGTAGAAGACGACGCCTGCTTAGCGAGGGGCATTCACATAGAACATGTTCTGATGTTTCTTGCTCCAACTCTCTGAATCTGCAAGTGTCGATTTCTGAGAGTCTTCAGATTTTGAATATAAGTTCTCATATACCATGAGCGGAACAAGTTTGTTTCAAATTATCGATAACTATTCTAGTTTCCGATATACACATGTGATTGATTACAAAAAAAACTCGAATTTGGAAAATGTAAAAATGGATTTAAATAATGGGTAACGATATAACTTTTCTGAAAATTTCATTGAAATCGGTTGAGAAACACCAGAGATATCGAAGATTGAAGTTTAGGTCACAGATGCATACAGAATATGACTGTACGCGTTAAGTATAGGGTTCGGGGTATCTCCTAGTCGGGAAATCTCGACTAGAGCCTTCTTACTTGTTTAAATTGATGATGCGTTTTGATCGCGTCATCTGGGGGACGAGAAATTGTTTGGCTTGTCTCAGCCCTGCACAGTCGGTCCAGTGGCGACTTATCTCCGCTTCCTCCCATTTCCTGAGCAGTTCCCTTGTGTGTCCTTTCGAAAGTCCACAGAACGGTTCAGGGCCGATTAGTGGTCTCATCGCCCCGCGTTTAGCTAGGGAGTCTGCCACCTCGTTTCCTATATGGCCTTCATGCCCTGGCACCCAGCCCACCGTTAAGTTGTTTTTGGAGGCAAGGGCGTTCAGCTGCTGGAAACAGTTCTCTACAAGTCTGGAGGAGATCGTGAAGGATCTCAGCGCTATGAGCGCCGCGTGACTGTCAGAGAAGATGTAAATCCATGCGCCTTGCATTTTCCTGCGAAGGCATTCACGAGCACAGATTTCTATGGCGTATATCTCTGCTTGGAAAATGGTTGGAGTGTCCCCGCTATCCAGTTTCGACCCGTCAGTGTACCACGTTTGTGATCCACTCGGCAGAGATATTGATTTTGTTTTAAATTTATGTCTGGTATGCAAGACTACAGAGAAGATTCTGTGGAAAATAAGTTTTGGTTTCTGTTCGTCAGTTACGCGCAGAATGGGCTCGTTTACTAGGGGTTCGAGAACCCGAAGATGCCCGGTAAGATCACCACTTTTTATATTGGTGATGTTTTGAAACCGAAGTGCCCCCAGGCAGGCCTCCTTTTTCAGGGTGATGTGTAGAGGGGGTATACCAGTTATGACTCCAAGTGCTGCAGTGGGACATGTTCGGATGGCTCCCGTAATGCCTATGCAGATCAGTCGTTGTATTTTGGTAAGTGCAGCCGCGGCTGTCTTCTGGGTAGATTTCGTCCACCAAGCAAGAGATGCATAGGTTAAGATCGGTTTTACCACAGTATTAAAAGACCAGTAGATCATTTTGGGACTTAGACCCCATGTTCTACCGAAAAGCCTGTTGCAAGCGAAGTATGCTCGAGTGGCTTTATTTATGGTCTTTTCAAGGTGTACATTCCAGTTGAGCTTGGAGTCGAGTGTAACACCTAAGTAGTTGGCTTCAGCTGAGAAGTCAATGGTGGATTCATTTAGGGATGGTCTTGTTAGAGAAAGAGACCTTTTCCTGGTAAATGGAACTAAAACAGTTTTAGACGGGTTTATGGACAATCCTTTGTCCTGGCACCATCTGTTGGCTATATTTAGGGCTTGCTGCATGCGGTCCGAGATGGTTTGCTCATGCCAGCCCACTATATACATAGATGACTAGATCATCCGCGTAGCCTTGAGTGGAGAACCCTAAGTCGTTGAGCTTATAGAGTAGCTCGTCGATGACCAGAGTCCACAAGAGAGGAGAGAGTACTCCCCCTTGAGGGCACCCCCTTGTGGCTGTGATTGAGGTCATGGTTCCTCCAAGGTCTACAGTTATGATTCTGGATTTAAGCATTGCCAGAATCTACCTGATTATGGGTGTGGAGACGTTTTTTCGTATAAGAGACGCTCGGATAGCCTCGTATGACGTGTTGTCAAAGGCTCCTGAGATGTCTAAAAAGGCACCTAGTGCTATTTGTTGAGCGCCAATGGCCTTTTCAATGGTTGTTGTAAGGCAATGAATGGCCGTCTCAGTTGACTTACCAGCTTGGTACGCATATTGGTACTTATGAAGGGGAAGATGCTTGAGATTCACCTCTCTGATGTGCTGATCAATTATCTTCTCCATAGTTTTAAGGAAGAAGGAGCTCAGACTAATCGGTCTATGGGACTTAGGCAATTGGGAGTCTTTCCCTACCTTAGGAATAAACACAACTTTCACTGTAGCCCATTTGCTTGGTATGTGTCCAAACTGGAGACTAGCTCGGAATAAACGGACGAGGGGGAGTGCGAGTTGGTGCAGTCCCCGCAGCAACAAGCATGGATAAATTCCATCTGGTCCAGGGGATTTGTATGGACTGAAACTCTGTATAGCCCATTGTACGCTATTTTGATGAAACAGTCTACAGGGCATGTTTCCAGCACGTTCTGAGCGATAGGGGGGTTCCCTTCCCTCAGCCCTATTGGAGTTTGCCACCATAGCCACGCGCAGGTGTGGGCGCTCTCCAATTCCCGAGAGGTAGGTTGGTGCCTCATTCTCTGAGATGGGTTGCGCCACAGCCACGCACCCAGGAAAGTGAGTAGCTAGGAGTAGACTGCTTGTTTCCTTTGGGTTGTTTGTGTATGTTCCATCTGGCATTTTCAGCGTACAGATGCCGTTTGAGTGGTCCTTGGAGAGGGCTTTTTGTAGCCTGACAACTTCCGGGAGCGTTGAAATCTGCCCGCAGTGTTGGCGCCATGTGGCCCGTTTTGACCTTTTCAGCTCTTTGTTGTAGAGCGTTAAAGCAGATTTGTAGGAATCCCATGTGGCCTTCACACTCTTCGCTTTATTGAAGAGCCTACGCGCAGCCTTTTTAAGATCGTCAAGGCTCTTATTCCACCAGGGAACAGCCCTTCTGATCTTGCGAACCTTTTGTTCGCAGCTGGCGTTATATGCCGATTCAATGTACGTATGAACCACAGTAGCTTCACGTTTTAGCTCATTTATGTCTATTATCGGACGGATGGAGCAGTCTCTGGATTGCTCAAGTTCAAAACAGAAAAGATCCCAGTTGGTGTTTTTGGGATTTCTAGTAACTAGGCTGCATTGCAAGGCGCATCCTATATCAAATCTAATGTGCAGGTGATCTGACATAGTGATGTCACTCGCTACGTGCCAGTTTGAGACAGCAGACAACATGTTTATACTACAGAGAGTTTAGTCGAGGACTTCCTCTCTAATTGCATTGATAAATGTAGGCTCGCTGCCTCGATTTAGTAAACCTTCGTTATTACTAATAATGTACTCAAGAAGGCACTCACCTCATTTGTTGATGTCACTGCTCCCCCAGACCGTGTGATGCGCATTGGCATCGCAAGGTATTATCCACCGGAGTCGGTTCCTCTGGCAGTGCTCTACTGGGGCACAGGTAGCCGCCGTAGGCACAACGTCCGAGTCGCCGGGTAGATAGGCGGAGGCCAGCACTGGCGAGCAGGAGGCCATGGGCAGTAGGTATTTTGACCCAAACTGCCACCAGGTCCTCAGTGATAAACTGTGATAGGGGAGCATATGTTAAGTTTTTGTTAATTAACAACGCCGCTCTAGGGCGAGGTTGGTCGTTTGCATATAGCAGCTTACCGGATGGGGTGCTTAGCCCCAGGACACGTCCGGTATTTACCCATGGTTCCTGGATAAATGCTATGTCCATCGTAGCAAACCTCTCACAAAGGACGTCAGATGCGGCCTTTGCGTGGTGTAGATTTGCTTGGAGACATCTAAGGTGTCTCCGGGTGTTGGGAAGGGTGGGTGGAGGGGGACAGGACATTAGTCCGCCCTCTTGCGGCCCCTGGCCGCCATCTTCCGGCCTCGGTTTGTGCGCAGAAGGGCCTCTTCCTCTAGCGTGCGCCTCGCACCCTTATTCACGCGCCCGGTTCCGCGCGTGATACGCCCGTAGAGGGGAGAGCGCAGGATTTTCCTAGGTGCTGCGGGCTCCCGGGCAGCTGCGGTGCCACAAGCCTCACTACCGCTTGGTGTCCGGCCGGTGCTATTTGCCGCAGGCAGCCCAGGGGTCGCATGAGTTTCCTCACAACATCCTGTGGCGTCGTTGCAGCCGTGTCTGGTGCTATGGTCTTGGAGCAGGTGGGCTTCTCCGCTGCGAGAGCAGGAGCAACCGCCTGTTCCTTCGACTGCGTGCTGGCCTTTGGCTTGAGAGTTGCCGTGCCCCATGCAAAGTTGAGCTGGTATCCCAGCGACTTCAGCCGGTTCGCCGAGACTAAGGCCAGCGCAATCGTGACGATGGCCATGTTCTGTCTCATTTCGCGGTGAAAGACGCGCCAGTCTTCCACTCGCAGCCCGTTGTTCTGGCCTTCGACGAGCTTCAGGATCTCGTCCGTCTTCATGTCCGCATTGGGAAGCGGAAAGTAGCCGATGAAGACAGCGGCACTTGGAGCCTCTGCCTCGGGGACTACCTTGATGTGGGCGTCCTTCCTCAGCCTGAGCTTAGGCACCTCTGTGCTCAGCCACACGACTGTCTCCGCATTCCCGCACGTTATGGCCATCCATCCTGGTCGAAAAGTGCAGCCAGAGAACAGCGGCTTCACAGAGCCGTGTCTCAGAGCCATCACCCTCGACCGAATGGCGGTCTGAATGCTGCTGAGCTGCTCCGTCGTGAGCAGATTGCTGGGGTAGTCGTCAGGGAGTATCGCCATCTTCGCCGAGCTGGCAACGTCCCTATAGAAGGCCATGACACCGACTTGGGGTGACTGCTCCTGTGTTACTTGCCCAGCTGCAGCTGCGGCTGTGGAGGCTACTGGAGCCCCCGTGACAAGCAATACGCTTGCAGGTACACCCTTCGTCAGGGCACTGGGTGCCGCGGTTCCTGTCATGGCCCTCTTAGTCGACACCTCTTCTGGGGTCGTGTTGGCCGATCTACCTCGCTTGTTGCTTGCGCCACACTTGCTGGGCACTGCCTTAGGAGGGTCAATAGGCTTCTGAGCGAGCTTCTTGGCCTCATCCATCGGTATACCGTTCGCAAGGTGTCTGCGCAACCTCTTCCTTGCAGCGCCCGATAGCGCGATCCGCTTGGGCTTTTCAGTCTTGGGAGAGGCGAGAAGAGCTTCTTCGTCTTCCTTGGTGATGGCGTCGGTGCCGGAGCTTTGTGAACAAATGTCCATAGCTTCCTCGGGCTCCCGGATAGGTTCGACGTTAATCGATTTGGGGCTGCTAGAGCACCCTGTTTCGGGGGGGTTTGTTTTTCATCAATAGTTTCCATAAGTTGGTCCCACGAGTAATGAGGAAGGAGTATCCCCCGGGGCAGAGCCTCATACCCCGGATCGGGCACTTATACGACCGGAGGTGCCAGGTATCCGGAAGCCACCGTTAAAAGACACACTAACGTAGTGCCATTCATCACAGGGGCACGGTACGGTAACACCGGTGATTACGGGTTTTTTCGAGTTGTCCTCTCTAGATCCGCCATATTTCGTCCAGAGCAGGGGCACCTCGAGCCGGATGTGGCTCTTCACCACGTATGGTCGGTCTTCGGTAGTCGGCATGTGACTGCCAACTCCCACTGGCTGAGTCAGCTCGGCGCGGCGGCAGGCACACACGCTTCATTAACAAAGCCTTAGCCACCGAAACGTGGTTAAGACAAGACATACTGAATTCGGGAATATTATCAAACAGATTCTGCATCTATAGAAAGGACCGTACTCTGCGCCGAGGTGGCGGGGTGCTTATTGCTGTTGATGAGGACTTGCCCTCTGAGACAGTAATTTTAGGTGGTTCTATGGATATAGAGTTTGTTGCTGTAAAGTTTAATATTAATGGTGTTGGTATTTACGTTTCTTGTTCCTATATACCACCTTTATCTGAACACTCTGTTTACAATGAACATTTGTCAGCAATACTTTCCATTTATTCTATGCTTTCTGATCGTGATATTCTTGTAGTTCTTGGCGATTTTAATATTGCTGATGCTACTTGAATTTGAAGTCCGGACTCAAGCGTGTTGACCCCCATGGTGCAGACTGATTTTCTGGTTGGTTTATTTGAAATGCCATTGGGTCATATCAATGGCATTCCAAATTCTCTTGGTAAAATGCTTGATTTGGTATTTGTTTCGGATCCATCTACTCTATCTGTGTCAAGATCCCTTCCCATATCCACTCCCGAAGACTTATACCACCCGACGTTGGAGGTGTTGATCACTTTGCCTGCCTGTGCCGTACGCCAGTGTAGTGAACCATTAATACGGGTACGTTAATTTCGAAAAACCGATTTTGTAAAACTTACCCGGCTCTTAGCACTGGTTGACTAGTCGTCCCTCTATGGTTCTGAGGACTTGGATACGGCAATCAGTATTTTTTATAGAGCCTTAGACAATTTATTCGACATGTGTGACCCTTTTGGTAGGCCAAGTAGGAAAAACATACCTGCGTGGTTTACACGAGAGTTGACTGCCCTTAAAAATCGAAAATATAAGCTTTTTAAGAGTTTCAGAAAATCTGGCTCTTCTGTTCATTACTCATCATACTTGATTGCGCGTTCCAGTTTTTCAGTCATGAATAATTCATGTTATAAAACTTACCTAAGTCGGTGCAGACTACAGTTTCAGCATGATCCTAAGAGGTTCTATGACTTCGTTAATGCGAAGCGAAAGTCAGCAACACTTCCATCTAATTTATCTTTTGAAAACAAGTTTAGCTGTTCCGATCAGAAGGACAAGGAATTTTCTACATATTGCTCTTGTCACTCTAACTTTGCTATTCGTAACCCTTTTCGGATTTTATGTTCAAACTGTAACGAATTTACCCACTTAATAAACGGTGCCACTTCTAGTAGTTCTCCTAAAAAGTTAGTCTTATGTCATTTGTCTACGTTTTCGCGATCTACGTAACCGTACGCTATGCGGTGTGCCCCTTGGTCGGTTGGGCGGGAGGTTGGTTGCTTTTTGCTTGGGTCCGCGCGTTAACAAGCCGGTGCTTGGTATCGTTGGGCCACTTGAATGTACTGTCTTTTTTAGTACATCTACGTCCAATAATAATATATGGCCAAATCGACACGCATATTGATGCTATAATGGGGCCGTAAATACTTCCTTCTGCCTGTTACATACATTCGCACAAGCCAATATACCCGTTCCATCAATAGAAAAGTTATAAGTCCTCATCTAATTTCACAACAAGCGTAATGTATGTGTACACAAGAATGATCATATATGACCATTTATGTATGTATATCTATCATTCTTGTGTATGCACATCGAGAATGGGCAAATGCAATAACAGCAACGTTAAAACTACCCTTTTTTTGAATATTCAATTATTGCATTATTATTATATTATTATATAAAATTTATTTTAAGTATTCAAATACAAAATAAGTTTATTATATTTCGAATTTAATATGTTATATTCAGCGTGTTAGATAATTTAATAATGCCCTACCTAATTGCCAAAATATTTGTAAACACATATTATACATATCATATTGCTTTTATCTAGTTAATTAACGAAATTTCAAGTAAAGGCAAACTACCCTTCCTTGCTAGGCAGCAACAAGCGGATTAAAACGAGAACCTCGGCAAAGCTAACCCAGCAAAATATGAAGCAAATGCACACGTATACAAATACTAATGTATTTTTACCGTTGATTGCTTTCCGCCGCCGCTCCACCCTTTCCCCTAAAAGCCGCTGAAAGTGAATACAAACTGAAACAGACTTGGGTCTCTCTGCTATGAGTTAACATTTTGAGCGAGCATAACATAATGTTAACAATCATGGGTCACTCTCGTTCACAGTGTAGTGGAAACCAAAACAGTACTAGAAATGTCCCATCTATAACATTATTTGGTCAGTGCGTATACACAGCAAATTGCTGGCACTCCGTCTGTACCGAGCAGAGCGCCAGCGCATGAATGACTTGCACTTTTTTCAAAAACGCAAATGATATTATTGTACAGTTATATTTGATTGTAAGGTAAGATTCGGAGAGTAACGTGGATTCGCTTGTCGAGTAGGAATTGAGCTATCTGAAGTGTACGCTGTGAAATGCCATTAGCATTCCACATAAATATACGTAGCGAAGACATTGATTTATTTGTTTGTTGTGATACCAGAATTTGTACAAAATGATTTTGATTTCGCATTACATCTTGCATAGTTGTCCGCATACATGAAAAAACCGTCAATCATTGAAATTGCTTTGTTGCTGTTGTCTTATTCCGTATCCAGTCCTGATCTATAAGCGCTTGCTATTTCGCGTTCTCACTAACGGCTACTAGGTTAAAAGAGGGCCTGGCTGCATTTGAAAACAAGTGAAAACGTTGCAGCTTTACTTTGATACCAGTAAAAGAACGGATAGTAATGAGTCTTATTTCAAAGGGGCAATGCTGTGGCGAAAGGGGTGGGCCGTGTGGTAAACATCGCCAGCTATTATGATACCAAATATTGTGACTTTAGCTCAAAAATTGTAGAAGATAACTGAACAACTCAAAATTTAAATGGTGGGCGGCAGAGGTGGGTGTGTCATCCAAATTTTTGAATCCAATGTTTATAACTGTAACCTTTTATCTTCCTACTAAGTTTGGTGGCTCTAGCTCAAAAACTGTTAAAGATTAAGCCGATACCGATTTTATAAGGCGGGTATCTTGGGTGGGAGTGGCATCCAAAATTTTGATGCAGATCTTTTGTAGATGTCACCATATATCTTCCTACCAAATTTAGTGACTCTATTTAAAGATACACGCATAAACGTTTTAACAACTGCGGGGGGTGGGGGGCGGGAGGTGTGGGCGTGGCATCCAAATGAAGCAGTTTGTTGGAAAACTACACTACCTATCTTGTCACAAAATTTTGTGGCTCTAGCTCGAAAAATGTGAAAACTATGGGCGTTTCCAATTTCAAGCAGAAGGGGGGATGGGGGCGGATTCAGGGGCCGTGGCATCCAAAATTTTGATGCAGTTTTTTCAGGGACATGCCAAACTATCTGCGTGCAATTTTGGTAATTCTAGCTGTAAGAATGTGAGAAATATATGGTTTTATTGGTTTTCAGCTATCGATTTTATCAATTTCCCAGCTTCCCAGTAGGCGTGGCAACTTAATCTAAACACTTTATCTGACTATCATATAGAGAAACATAATTGCAAAGTTTCAAGTCTCTAGCTTTACAGGTGTCGAAAAAAATTGCGTTCATACGGACGGACACCATGACGGACATTGCACAAAACTAGGGTTGCCATCACCTAAATTGCCAACGCCGGATAAACACTAGAAAAAGCCCGGACATTTGGGCGAACTATGTTTTTTTCCCCGGACACCTCTGAAAATTTTTTGCAAAAAAAACCAAAAACATCTTTATAATTCTTTAATTTTTATTTTATTTATTTTTTTTTATTTTGGTATTTTTCAGTCCCCCCAATTTTTCCTAAAATATCTTTCTTTTCCAACAAGAATGTGTAAAAGTCGGAACAACTCAGGATCTTGAAATTTTATTTGATTTTGATCAGAGATGAAACTTTGTGTATTTTTAGCGAGTTTCTTTCTTTCGTCCATCGCTGCATGACTAGCGAAAGGACTCTCTCTAAATTCGCATTGTGAGCTGGTATGCAAAAATAATATTGTGCGATTTTAGTCAGCTCAGAATATAAATGAGCATTAGGTGTTTTAAAAAAATTCACCCACAACTTGTTCGCGCTTAAAAGCTTATCGCCTTTAGTTATGTTCATGCTATATGCCTTTAAGTTTGCCCATTCGTCTATCAGCTTTGTGTCATCGATTTCAATGTTAATTTCCTTGAGAAACATAACTGTTTTTTCTACATCAGACCATGAAGTGCTTTCAGAAATGTTTGACAAAATCATCCAGTTGAATTTGTCAAAGTCCTTCATTGGATTTTCCCACTTCTATATATAGGATTTATTTTCTCTGTAAAAATTTGAGCATTTTTTTTTTAAAATTCGTTTTTTGTGCCTTCCTCTTGTTTGTTGAAAATACTTTGGGCCTTGAGAGGTACAAAGTTTTCTTTTATTCTGTCTTCTAACGTTTTATTCAGAGACGCCAATATGTTTCTGGTTTCGATAATGGAGCTATCACTTTTTTCCAACTTTTTAATTTGTCCATGGAAAATGTACATCACTGAATAAATGAGAAACATAAACGCCTCTGATAGTGGGTCTTAAAAAAATTTTTGATCAAAACGGGTGGTCTATCCAAGCTTTCAAAATAACTTTTTAAGGCCTCGTAAATTTTCAAAAAACCTCTCGATTGCGGGAAAAAGCCATCGCGTTTTTGAGTGAAATAAAAGATGCTTGTATTCCGATTCAGCAGCTGTACAAAAGTCCTTGTGAGCTTCTGTGCGAACTGTATAAATTGAGAAAAAGTTGAATATTTTCAACATCATCGTCTCAAGGTCAATAGGAATTAGGTCACATCCATGGTGCACAGCATTATGAAGGATATGGGCAGAACATCCGATGCCGACAATATTTGGATTAAGTTTACTTTTCAGTTTATAGAAGACATTATTTTTCCCTGATCTAGTGCTCCCGCCGAAGTTTGTGCTGCAATTGTCGCCAGAAAATTCTATACAATTCGATAGAAGATTATGCTCCCGAAGTTGTTTCATAATAAAATTATTATTATATTACACAACAGTTGTGTCAGATGTTTCATTTTCAATAGACTCGATTTCAAGGAGCTTCGATGTGATGCTATTTTCTTGGTTATCAAAATACTGAATGATAATGGGAAATAATTTAGTACCGCCGTGATTACTAGCATCTATTAGATCTCTTTTGAGTTCGGCAATCGTTAAAGGGCATAGCACGTTATTTACAATAGCAGTAGCTTTCGTGCGATTACATGTCATGTTTTTTGCCATATTTGATTCCGAAAACATTACTTGGTTAAGGGAATTACTACAATCCAAAGAATTAAATGACATGTGGTGATTGACTGTGTGGTAAGCCATTGCGCCTTCAGCTGCTCGAATAAGATTTTCTTCTAAGCTAGGTCTACTTTTTTCAAAGAATGCCTGGATGTTTGAACTACTAGCTTGGCTTTTCAAATTAGCTTTGTGTTTTTGTGTATTAAGGTGCTCTTTAATGTCGGAAATACCTTTATTCGCAATGGAAATAATATGTACTTATTTCAGTCATATTTTTCTCTTTTCAACATAGGATATTTACTTTTTAATTCGCTGTTGAACGAGCATTTACGTTTGGGCATTTTGATCTAGAAAGCAAAAAAGGGAAAGTCAGAAAGTAGAAAAACAAAAAAGTTATAACAAAAACAAAATAGGTCTAACAAAATTTCACTGTCAACAAAGTGTTTTCGTGTTTGCTATTCTTGCATTCTTTCGTCTTTCGTATTAGCACCGTTATAGTTACAGTTATCTTTGCTTAGCTGAACATAATGTGAGCATATTTAGAGCAAATAGTGTGCATTCTAAATTGTTTACACTTAGATGCACACATTGACAGACGTATTTAGCAATTGTTAAAGATGTACGTACTCAAAAAAAATTTTCTTACTCCTAGGTAGGTACTCAAAAAAAGTGACAAAATAATATTTGAACTTACGTAAATTGCTGTGTAGCAATTTCGAAATGGCATCAACGCGCGAAACACACTTGCCTGTGTAAGTGCGACTTGAACGGATATATATATTTATATAACATTAAAATATTGATAATCGTGTTGAACTCTGTTATTTAACAGTTGTAACTAGTTACTTAGAACAATTGAACTGATCTCGATTAAAAGTTCGTAAGAGCAAGAATGTGATCATGAACGAACATAAAAAAAACGACAAAACGACACTTTTAAAAGCCCCTGCCGGACGGCCCCCGGACACCCTTCAAACTAGGACAAATCCGGGGAATCCCGGACGGATGGCAGCCCTACACAAAACCAATATATTATGAGACCTTCGGTATCAAAGTATAATCACCCAATATTATACAATTGTTACTCAAAAACGTATACTGCTGAAATAAATCTTCAAATTCAGTTTTAAATGTTGGCAAAGGATAGGTCGGACTTTTATAAAAAACAACAAACCCAATAGATTTATATTGGAAAATACCATACTCGAAAACGGCTGACCTAGATTTTTTCTACCACTAAAACAATGTGAAACATTGTTAATTATTTCATTCCTTACGTAAATGGCGATTCCCCTCTTGGATCGCACTGCATTAGGCACTATCTCACAATCCAGACGGACAACAATAGTAAACCCAGGAATATCGATATTTTCGTTTGCGTAAGATGAGGCTTCAACGAAACAAAGAACGGACGACTACAGCATTAATCCATCTGCTCGAACATCTTCAATGTGGCAATGCAGGCTTTCTGTGTTATGGAAAAAAATATTTAAGGCGGAACTGTTGACTTATAGCGTATTTCCACTGCTCAGTTATTCTCAGTTATGTTAGTTAACAGTAACTGAGGTTCAGTTTGCATGTATTCTCCCATAAGGAATTAACTGAAGTAAAACTGACCGTAAATATTAACTGAAGAATAACTGAAGAGGAACTGGTTCACTTGAACACTTGTTCGATACAACATCGCTGTTAATGATCTCTTTTAATGTAACAGTCGCAAAACAGATGATTGTGAATAGCAGAAATTGTGAATAGGTAGGCGCAATATTTTGTAATATTTAAAACATAATTAAAAATTTTGTTTTTTGATGAATTATCGTAGGAAACAATTGAACTGGGAGCAAAGTTTCAAAGGATTGCTTTTAAAACTTTGGGCTGATAATTTTTTTGCACTTATGGCAGCTTAGTATAACTATTACTTACATACGAAAATTTACTTCTACTGCGTCTGCAATGCACGCAAAAATGCTTGTAGGCATTAAAAATAAGCCATAAAAGTTGGCAACACGCTGTTACTTATTTGCAATGTACAATTTCGGTTAGTTTTTCTCACTTTTTTGCAGAAAATACAAAGCAAAACAAACCGAACAGCTGATTTATTTACGGAGGTTCAGTAACAGAGCAATGGAAACAGCTTTCGTCAGTTACTGTTAAAATTTACGGAAACGGAGCAGTGGAAATACGCTATTAATGATGGAAATTTGTTTTAGGAATTTTTTCAGTCCGCAATAAGTGCAATTGATTTTGAACCTTGTCATCATATTTTGGAAGGTTTGGGAGATGCAAAGTCTCCAATAATAAATAAGCCCGATGCTGTAGTTGCCCTACTATAAGCTACGTATATTGCAGCACGCTGCATGCGAGAGCAAGTGTGAACCACCACTAAGAACTCATACTGTTACTACGTTTATGCTTTCTGTATCATGATTTTTTAAAATCACTCTTTTTAAAATACGCCTGTTTATGATACTTTATAAATATCATGAGTTTAAGCCACCTGAAATGCTTTTATATATTATATTATTGCGTTTTGTTTCGCCGTCTAACTGGGATAGCACATTGCCTTCTTTAACGATATTAAGGAGCTTGTTCGTCTCCGCAGACGTCCAGTGGCTTCTATTGCTTTCTATTTTTTACGTATTTATTCTTTTGTAACAATATCTTCAGTGCATGACAGCTGCTTTTACACAGTAGCGTTGCCAGACAGTTTTCCACAAAAAATCATAATTTTTCCAAAAAATCATAGTCAAAATACGTGTGTAGAAAAAATCATGATTGTGTGTATTTTTTAAAAAAATCACGATCTTTCTTTTTTGCAAGCATAAACGTAGTAATAGAGGAGTCAAATGCCGAAAGTCCAATAGATTAATTGGTCCAGTTGAGAATGAAGCCAAAAGCACTAACACTCATACATAGAGGAGTCAAACGCACAAATCCCAATAGCCTAATTGGCCCAATTTGCGGAGGAGCCACCCGCATTCGGCTGCTGAAAGCAGCGAGCCGATCGCAAATTTTGACTAGATACAGACGGAGTGCCAGCAATTTGCTGTGTATACGTCTGTATGTCAGCGACGTGATCGCCGTTAGGTGTATATATGTGTGTATGTATGTTTCTGTATGCTGTTTGCTCTGAGTTGCTGTATATTGTGGAAGGGGGATAGCAGCAGCAGAGTGCAAACAACAACAACACATGTGCATTTTTTCTGTATTTGGTGGCTCCGAGCTCAACTGAAGAAAAAATCATTAGGGCAATGTATACCTAAATTCACATATATATGTGTGTATGTATGTGCGCATGCATATTTTTTCAGTTTTTGGTGGCTCTCAAGTGATTTGGGATTTTGTTACTTTTCTAGCAACTCATATCAATGTGTGTGTGCATGTATGTGCAGCACATTTGAATGTGTGCGTAGCAATTGCCTTGGCTATTCTTGACCTGCATCAATTTATATGATTTTGAACAATTTTATAAAAAG
Organism: Scaptomyza hsui; assembly: GCA_018152825.1. Lineage (NCBI taxonomy): Eukaryota > Metazoa > Arthropoda > Insecta > Diptera > Drosophilidae > Scaptomyza > Scaptomyza hsui. The sequence goes on along the minus strand of JAECXO010000183.1, from coordinate 168,791 downwards.
TAACGATAGCTATAAAAATAATGTCATTAAGATATAATTTTTTATTAATTTTTAAAATTCATCTTAATCATAAGTAATAATTAAATACATAATAAATGCCGACAGCCAATATTTAAAATTAAAATTTGGTGCGCATTTAAATCTGCCTACAAAACACAGGCACTTTCTGTTTTTGCATTTGCTGGTCATAAAAACTCTTTCGAGATATTAGCTATATGACACCAGCAAACAATTTTGTAACACAACTACCATGCAGTTGACCGCTGACCGCGTCACCGTCCAGGCTTCCGCACCATATAGAAGCACTGGGATGATGAGTGCCTTGTAGAGTGTTAGTTTCGTCTTTCGAGAGAGGGCTCTGTTGTTCATTTGCCTACTGAGCCCAAAGTAACTTCTGTTGGCAAGTGTGATCCTCCGCTTGATCTCCAGGCTGACATCGTTGTTGATGGTCACTGCAGCTCCTAGATAAACAAAGTCCTTGATCGACTCAAAGTCATAGTCTCCAGCAGTAAGATGCGAGTCAAGACGCCGCGACTCTCTGTTACTGCACACCATAAACTTTGTTTTGCCCATATTCACTGCAAGACCAACTCTAGCCGATTCTCTTTCAATAGCTCCAAAAGCCCCAGTCACATCACGCTTGGTACGACCATTGATATCAATATCATCAGCGTAACCAAGGAGCAGGACACATTTGTGTCCCAGTATTGTGCCCATCCGATGCACTCCAGGTTTCCTTATGACACTCTCCATCAGCAGATTGAAGAGCACACAAGATAGCGAGTCGCCTTGTCTGAGACCCCGCCTGGTATTGAAGGTTTCGGATTGGTCATTTCCTACCTTGACAGAGCTGATGGTGTTGCTCAATTTCATACTACAAAGCCGTACTAGCTTTGCAGGAATACCAAGCTCAGACATGGTGGCGTACAGGCGTCCTTGCCGTGGACTATCAAAAGCAGCTTTAAAATCGACAAACAGGTGGTAGGTGTCGATTTTGTTCTCACACGCTTTCTCCAGGATCTGACGTAGTGTGAAGATCTGGTCGACTGTGGACCGACTAGGACGAAAGCCACATTAATACGGTCCGATCAATGCTTCAGCATATGGCTTAAGTCTCTCACACATTACGCTCGTGAGAACATTGTAAGCGACGTGAAGAAAACTGATGCCACGATAGTTGGTGCGTTGTGTTGCATCGCCCTTCTTCAGAATGGGGCAGTTCATACTGAGATTCCAATCATTGGGCATGCTTTCCGCTAGCCATACGTTGCAAATGAGCTGGTGCATGCACCCTACCAGCTCATCGCCTCCAGCCATAAACAATTCAGCCGGTAGCCCATCCGCTCCCGCGGCTTTATTGTTTTTAAGTCGTTTTATGGCGACTTCGACTTCCGTATAGCTAGGGATGGGAACTTCAACACCATCATCTCTGATTGGGGTTAGTGGATCTTCATCATCAGAATCTTGGTTGTCTCCAGCCAAAAGACTTTCGAAGTGATCCCTCCATAACCTCAGTACGGTCTCTGCATCTGTGACAAGATTACCATCATCACTCCTGCAGGCAAACTTATACCCTTGAGTCATGCGTTTGACCCTCCGGTAAAAATCGCGGGCATTATTCCTGCTCCTGCTGTTCTCCAACTTCTCACACTCAACTCACTTTCCATCTCCTGCTTCTTCCTCCTGAAAAGGCGTTTCTCATCTCTTCTCCGCGTCCTATAAATATCCACCACTGCCCGTGTGGCTCCTGCTTGCAGCGTCCGTCTGTATGCGGCGTCTTTTGCAGCAGTCGCTTCTCGACACTCCTGGTCATACCATGGATTCCGTTTTGGAGGACGTTGGAATCCAAGGGTTTCCACAGCAGAAGCGTTAATGGCGGTTGATATGCACGTCCACATATCTGAAGTATTTATAGACGTTGGAGGGAGCTGGCCAAGTCGGCCTGAGAGTCGAGTGGAGAGGGCATCCCTGTGCTGTTGTGATTGAAGCTTTCCGATGTCAACCGTGCGCGAACCTTGGCTGCGACAAGGTAGTGGTCAGAGTCGATGTTAAGACCCCGACACAATCTCACATCAAGAATGCTAGACGCATGTCTTGCATCGATCACAACATGATCAATCTGGTTGCAAGTCAGACGATCAGGTGACAGCCAGGTTGCTTTGTGGAAGTTGAGATGACGGAATCTTGTACTACTAACTATCATATTGTGCGCAGCAGCAAAACCTTTAAGTCTAAGCCCGTTAGCCGAGGTAGACTCATGTAGGCTAAGCTGTCCAACGGTTGCTCCAAAGATGCTTTCCCGTCCGATTTTGGCATTAAAATCTCCGAGGAGGATTTTAATGTTATGTGACGGGCAGCGGCTATACACTCGGTCGAGCTCTGTATAGAAAGCATCCTTGATAGCGTAGTCATTCTCCTCCGTTGGGGCGTGCGAACAGATAAGGCTGATGTTAAAGAATTTGGCAGCTACTCGGATCGTCGCAAGTCTCTCGTTTACAGGTGTAAACTGTGAGACTCGGTGCCGTAGCCTGGCTCCTACGACGAATCCACAACCAAACTCGTGCCTATCTGTATGACAGCTATAGTATATGTCACAATTCCTTTGCTTCATGCATCCCCTTCCGTTCCATCGCATTTCCTGGATAGCTGTAATGTCAACCTTCAAATTGCTGAGAGTATCCACTAGTTGTTGAGTGGCACAAGGTCTGTATTATGTGCGTACATTCCAAGTGCATACTCTCAAATCATTGTCCTTTTTGAATTTACCGTGGTCGTCAACGTTGTTTGGGTATCTATCCGAGGCTCCTCTTACATTCTTCACTGATGTGATATTTTCCATGGGTGGATATCAAGTCCTACGCCAAAACCTAATTTAAGGATTAGGATCCCGCCGTGCACTTTGGTTTATAACTCAGCGGATGCTAAGTTACAATCCAGGGAAAACCACTTGGAGGTAGTGCGTCGACTTGAAAAAAGGAGGGACAAGGATTACACTGGCGCCCACCAAGTTGAACGCAGTCAGTAGCTTTACCTTATGTACTTTCCCCCCACTTCCCCGGCTATATCATCATGCTCGATAGGTTTAATCTTGATTATTTCTGTTGGTGGATACAATGGTGTGAGGTCAACTTCTGGTTGTAAGTGATTATCGCTTAATATGATATTATTTATCTGTAAATTACATTGATTTATATAAACAATTTTAGTACCCTGAATTTTAAGATCAATATTATTTTTCTGGCAACTTTGTTTTACACTTGTATTGGAAATGTTACAATGGTGTTTGGTTCGATATATTTTATCATTTCGTTATTATTTACTATGTGTACAAAATTACAAATTGGTTTTGTGCGTAGTAAAATTTTTGTATAAGTAATTTATTTGTGATGAGTTTTTAAAGATTCGTAAGGAGTGGTGTTCAAACCTTGTTAGTAATTCTAATGGTTTGTCTGAGAACAGTAAGTATCCGTGGTCCGTATCCAAGTTATTTATCTGGATTTGTTGTGCATGACATATGGTAAAGAATGTGAACGATTATATGATTATGAAGTAGAAACCTGTGGAGTTTGAATTTGGCTAATTTTCTTTCGTTTGTATACCCCTAACCCATAAAATGGGTAAAAGGGGTATAATGGTTTTGTGCAAAAGTATGTAACAGGCAGAAGGAAGCATCTCCAACCCTATAAATTATATATATTCTTGATCAGCATAGACAGCCGAGTCGATATAGCCATGTCCGTCTGTCCGTCCGTCCGTCTGTCCGTCCGTGTGTCCGTCCGTCTGTCTGTCTTTATGAACGCGTCGATCTCAGAGGCTACAAGAGCTAGAGACTTCAGATTTTGAATATAAGTTCTCATATACCATGAGCGGAACAAGTTTGTTTTAAATTATCGATAACTATTCTAGTTTCCGATATACACATGTGATCGATTACAAAAAAATCTCGAATTTGGAAAATGTAAAATAGGGGATTTAAATAATGGGTAACGATATAGTTTTTCTGAAAATTTCATTGAAATCGGTTGAGAAACACCAGAGATATCGAAGGTTGAAGTTTAGGTCACAGATGCATACAGAATATGACTTACTTGTTTAAACTGTTTTTTATAATAACTTGTGATTCTATTATTGTTCGTAATTTGGTAATGATTTTGATCTGTTTGTTCAACATTTAAATGGATTCTCTAATTTGCCTTTTTGTAATGGTCCTTTTCGATATCTGGTATCGACCTCGTATTCTTGTCTGTTACTGTTTATTTTGTTTATTATTTTATCTTTTTTGTCTTGCGTATCTAAATTTGGTTGTCCGGCATATAAGAATATGTGTGCGGGGGCTTGTCCAGTGGTATCATGTTTTGTTTTGTGATTGTAAATATAGAGAATAGTTTCCATTTTGCTGAGCTTGTTTTCTTCGTCATTTCAAGTGTTGATAATGCGGATTTTTTCATTTATGGTTTTGTGTAAACGCTCGATGTCTGCTATTCCTGTTTTAGTTGTGTTTAGCTGTATTTCTACACCTTCACTATCTAACCATCTTTTGAGTGCTAAACTGGAAAATGCACCGTCTCTGTCTGCTTTTAATAGTACTGGCTTTCTTAGTTGATTAAATGTGCGCATTAATGCGTTCTTGCATTCTATCCAATCTTTAGTTTTGATTTGTTCAAGAGTAGCGAACTTTGAATAAATGTCCATGCAACTGAGATAATGTTTACCTTCTGAGGAATAGATGTCAATTACAAATTTATTACGGCAATGTTCTGGTATTGGGGTAATTTTCATTGGCATTTGAGTGTTTCTATGTTCGGTTTTTGCTAAATTACAAATGTGACATTCGTTTATTATATTTTGACTATTAGGGAAATAGTATGTTTCGCCAAAGAGTTTATTAGTTTTTTGAATTCCGGGGTGCAATTGTTTTTCGTGAGTTTTTAAAATAAGTTCTTTAAATTCGGCATAAGAATTTATATTTTTTAAGAGAGTGAGACTTCGAAGAATTTTGGTATGGCTAGTGTTAATTATTTCTTTGTGTGCACTTTGGATTATTTCGAAATCTGCATCACTATCCATAAGCAATACAGACATCTTAGTGCAAAAATAGTCAATTAAATATTGTTTGGCTTTTTCTATTGTTATGTTATCGTATGTAATGTGAATTAATAATTTTTTGAAGTAATTTTCTTTTTGTATTTTTGGGATGCCTTTGGAAAATATAACTTGTCTTTTAAATGTATTTACTGGTTTTTCTGTAATAAATATTAACTGTACTGTGTCTCTTCTCCAAAATATGCTTCTTCTATTTTTACCCGTGATAATGCGTCGGCTATGTGGTTTTCTTTTCCTTTTATACATTTTATGTCAAAGTCATATTCAGATAACCTGACTCTCCATCGAGTCAGTTTTTAATTTGGCTCTTTCATTTTATACAACCAGTATAGCGGTTGATGGTCACTATTAATTTCTAAATGTCGTCCAAGTAGGTAATGTCGAAATGTTTTTATTGCCCATACAATGGCTAAAAGTTCCTTTTCTATGGCACTGTAATTAAGTTCATGGTTGAGAGTTCTACTAATGTAACTGAGTGGGTGTCCATGTCCAGCTCCAAGAGCTACATCACTTGCAACTGTTGTTAAAATGAATTAACTATTGAAATCTGGTGTTTTTAAAATTGGATCATTGGATATTAATTGCTTGAGTTTTTCAAAAGCTTCTATGTATTCTGGGTTTTTAATGTCAATTTTTGATTCTTTTTTGAGACCCTTTGTCATTGGCTTGGCTATGTCTGCAAAATTAGGGATGAACTTTCGGTAGTAATTAGTTAATCCAAGAAAACCTTTAATTTCTTTTGTTTTTGTGGGAATTGGATATTTTTGAATTGCCTTAATTTTTTCTGGATTTGGTTTTATTCCGTCCTTGGTTATAGCATGTCCTAAGAATTCAGTTTCTTGTTTAAGAAACTCGCATTTATAAAGTTGGAGTTTAAGGTTAGCTTCTGAGAGCTTTTCGAAAATTAATTGGAGTGAGTTCAAATGTTCCTTTAGTGATGTTGAAAATACAATAATATCGTCAAGGTAAACTGAACAATGTTTATATAGTAATGGTCGCAAAACATTGTTCATGAATCGTTGAAAGGTTGCAAGTGCATTTTTTAGACCAAATGGCATACGAAGATATTCGTAGTGGCCTTTCTTTGCAGAAAAAGCTGTTTTGAGAATGGAATCTGGATGCATTCCAATTTGGTGGAACCCTTTTTTAAGATCAATTGTTGTGAAATAATTGCATCTAACTAGCTTTTCTAAGATTTCATCCATGTTTGGAATTGGATATCTGTCATTTATGGTTACCTCATTTAGTTTTCTGTAGTCAATTACAATTCTGAATTTTTGTTTACCTAAAGCATCTTGCTTTTTCGGAACAATCCATATGGGACTGCAATAAGGGGAATTGGTTGGTCGTATAATACCTTGTTCTAACATGTCTTTGATTTGTTGTTCAACTTCTTGTTCATAGGCTTGTGGATAACTGTACGGTTTTGAATAAGGAGCAGAATTGTGGGTAGTATTGATAATGTGTTTTTCTTGATTACTGAAACTAAGTTGATCGCCTTCTTGGAATTGAATATGTTGATATTGTTTTAACAAGTTTCTTAAGTAATATTTTTCTTCTTCAATTAAATGTTTTACTGTAGACCCTGTGTCTATTAAGCATTTTAGACTCTTGCCTTTATGTGTTATTCTTATGTATTGTTGGTTTCCGAGGCTAGTGGCTGAAAATTTTCGGCTTGATTAATTTCTAATTCATTTGCCTCTTCTGTCACATTTTTGGCTACTGGGGCTACTGTGTATGCGTAATCTGAACTTTGGGGACAACTTTGATCTTGGAATAATTGGAGACAATTTTCAAAATATGGGGCTGTTTGCTCATAATACTGTTCTAAGAATTCATGGTGAATAAGTTCTTCTTGATGTCTTGCTTCTTACTTTGTCCGCTATCTGCTCTAGAGCGCTTTGTGGGTTAGTTTGCTAAACCAGGATTGGTACTGAATGTGGGCTGCTGTGGAGTCATATTTTGATTTTCTCCGAAGCGATTATTGTCAAATTGGTTCTGTCGAAGGTTTGGTCTTGGTATAGAAAATACTGGTCTAGGCGAATTAGGTATGGGTTGATTTAGTCGAGGTGAATAAGTATTAGGTTGAAAATAAGGGTAATTATTTGGGCGATATGGTTGTTGATAATTAATTTGTTGGTTTTGGTATGGGACATAAGGTGTATTTGGTTGAAGAAATGTAGGAAATTTTTGAAAATTAGAATTTTGTTGATGTATTGGCTTAAAAGATTTTTCTTGTTTTACTTAATTAGAATTCGAATTTTGAATAGGTTCTTCGTACAAATTTTTTTCTTGCAACAAATTTATCAATGAACGTAAATCTGGTATTTCACAGTTTATTACTCTTGCACAAAAATAAACATTCAATTCTCAGTTTTATCAATAAGCACTCACCCAAAAATGTAAACATAAAACTGTTTCAATATTAATCAATAAATATTTTGGAGTCAGTCTTAAGCTGCTCGTTCAAAAAGCCAGTTCAAATATCTTATTGGCACAAACGGTAGGATAACATTAAATTGTGGATCCTGATGCAATAATTACGTTATTAATTCTTGTCCCTTTTATTGTTATCCGCTAAACAACTTACGCAAAGGCAACCCAAGCGACGGTCAACATCGCGTCAAGTTTCAAACAAAAAACCTCGACTGTGACGTGTGTACCGAAAATTTGCGTATTGCCAAAGCCGCGGATTGTTAAATCAAAAAACTTGAAAATAATTCAAGAAGACGCGATAGAATTCAAAGAGATTATAATTCCAGAGACCTTTGGTTTTCCTCAGAAACTTTTGAAATTGCTATCTGTGCTAACAAAACCCAAAATAAACTATAAGTTTGAGAAATAAGTGAACTAAATTAACACTAATCAAGAAAAAAAGACATAAGTATAAAAATTAAGTGAAACTAACATTAAATTAAAAGCTCAATAATAATAATTAAAATAAAAATAAATAAAAACAATTAAAATAACAAAATGACTCTTTCTGATGTTAATATGACACAAGTCATTAATCAACTCAAAAATGTTGAAAATTTCACTGGAGATAAGAATGCGTTATATACGTTCGTCAACCGGATCGACTACATACTGGCCCTGTACACCACTGAAGACGAAAGACAAAAGTCAATACTTTTTGGACTAGTGGAACGCTGCATCAGCAGTGAAGTAATGCTATCCCTTGGCATCAACAACCTAACAACCTGGACAGATCTTCGAAAACAACTAGTACTCAACTACAAAACCCAAACTAAGAACCACATCTTACTGGAGGAATTTAGGAACACCCAATTCAAAGGAAATGTGCGAGCTTTTCTGGAGGAAGCAGAACAACGTAGGCAGACCTTAATGAGTAAGCTAGAACTAGAAAACAACCCTGACGAAAAAACATTGTACACCCGATTAATTAAAAGTAGCATTGATGATCTTGTTTAGAAGCTACCTACTAATATTTGCAGCATATCGCTGGAATGTTTATGACAGTTTGGGCATAGCTGTTATTGGTAAGAATGTATTTGACATAATCAGAATGAGTATGTCACTTCAGAATGAATAAGTCACTATATGTGTGTAGTTAGGTATACATTCGCCCAAATGATTTTTGCTTCATTTGAACTCGGAGCCACCAAATACAGAAAACATGCACATGTGTTGTTGTTGTTCGCACTCTGCTGCTGCTATCCCCCTTCCACAATGTACAGCCGCTCAGAGCGAACAGCATACAGAAACATACATACATACATATATACACCTAACGGTGATCATGTCGCTGACATACAGACGTATACACAGCAAATTGCTGGCACTCCGTCTGTACCGAGACAAGCGCCGGAGCATGAATGACTTGCACTTTTTTAGCTTCGCAAATGGTCTGCAAAATTTTGCACACCAGAATATGTTATAGGGGTAATTTTACCTACTTGCTAATTATCAAACTCAGACAAAACGTAACACATAAACACGTACATACATATAAACACAAGAAATTTTACTTTTGATCTACCATTTGCAATTGTTTTGATATAATTTTAGAGCTGACATTTGTAACTTTTGTTGGTTTTGCAAATGCACATATGTAAGTACATACATATGTAAGTAAATTGTTGTTGTACATATATGTATATTAAAAAATGCAAGTGCAAATATAAATGCATGCATACATTGGTGACTTGAAGCAAGCTAAAAGAAAGCAAACAATTTTCACAAAATATATTCCGTGCAAAAACAAACACACTAACAAATAGAAACGAAAGAAAATTTAATTTTAAATATATGTATGCAAAGTTGCATACATATGTATTTACATACATGTAATTGTATTTGTTTTTCTATATCGAGCCCTTTGCCCGAAAATAAATAATCTCGATTTGCCTACTTGCTGCTTAGACCCGTTTTACACGATGAACTTTTCTGATGATTTATTTTTTCATTCTGTTTCTAAACTTCTTCGCAAATCTGCGCGCATTTACACTATGAACTTTTGCATTCAATTGTTTCTTTGTAAATGCAACTCTGATTTAAATTTATTGTCGATAAACATACATTTCGCCCCGAATTCAACAAGTTCTTTTCTCCAAAGCATTTTTATTAACAATTTATAAGCCACAACAATGTATTTACTATTTGCGCTAATATTTGCTTGTGCGATATGTCTTATTCATAACTTTATTATTCACATCAAGCACTGTGCAACTCTGTGTTTACATGCAATCGGAATAAGGCAAAGCAAAATGAGAAAAATAAATCATTCCTACAAAAGTCATGTAGCATTGCTTGCAGTTGTTACCCCTCTACTCCCTTTGAAAACAAGCGAATGTTACATTAGCAAAAACTTCATCGTGTAAAACGGGTCTTAGATGCTTTTACAGTGATATCAATTGACTCACAGCCAAATTAAAATATCTCTATTGAAACTTTAGATATTAGTGGTATTTTGGTGCCGCATTCAGTTATTGCCATAATTGGAGATGGAGCCTGCCTTTTTAGATATATTTCCTACCTTTTATTTGGTAGGCAAGGCTTCCATGGCACCATACGCTAACATATTGTAGCCCATGTTGTAACCAACTGGGAAACTTTTGCTTGCTTCAGCTTAAATATGAGTCACTATGTCAAATTTATATACTTATGGTACTGCATGTGTGCTTCAGGCAGCAGCAGAAATTTATGCTGTACATTTTAAAGTTTTTCAAAATGGAAATATATTACAAGCATTTGGAAATATTATGCATCCTGTAAAAAGATTGCGTTTTACCGGACCATTAATGAATGGACATTTTGATGTTTATATTCCTTTAGAGGAAGTATTAACTCAAGATCCTGATACGTCCAGTGAATGTAAAACCTAAAATGTTAAAAATTCCGTTAAATGACGAAGTCGGTTCACCGACAAAACAAAAAAAAAGGCACGAAAACATTCAGTTGAAAAATATCTGGATAAAAATAGGGACAAGCACATAGAAGCATCAAAAAGATTTCAGGTTAATCAGGAAAAGCGGATATTAAATACTTTGCTATAGTATGTTGTTAAATATTTTCTAATTTATTTATTTCATATCTATCTACTATTGCTAAAATTTATATAAACTATCGGCGCAGCGAAGCAAGCTGGACACTAACTAGTACATACATATATCTCCGTAGGTATACACATGTGTTGATGTTGTTCGCACTCTGCTGCTGCTATCCCCCTTCCACAATAGACAGCCGCTCAGAGCAAACAGCATACAGAGACAAACATACATATATTCACCTAACGGCGATCATCTCGCTGAATGACTTGCACTTTTTTTAAAAACGCAAATGGACTGAGAAAATTGACTTCGGCTCGCAGCCGATTGGCATGGCTTGCATGTAAGGCATTTTTTCGGCAGTTAGGAAAACGCGATTTGACTCCTCTATGTATGAGTGCTTAGTGGTAGAACCCTGGCTTTTATGTATAGTTATACCATTAAGTAAGTACACATAGAGGAGTCAAACGCAAAAAATCCAATAGCCTAATTGGTCCAATTTGCGGAGGAACCACCCTCATTCGGCTGCTGAAAGCATCGAGCCGAACGCAAATTTTGACTAGATACAGACGGAGTGCCAGCAATTTGCTGTGTATACGTCTGTATGTCAGCGACGTGATCGCCGTTAGGTGTATATATGTGTGTATGTATGTTTCTGTATGCTGTTTGCTCTGAGTTGCTGTATATTGTGGAAGGGGGATAGCAGCAGCAGAGTGCAAACAACAACAACACATGTGCATTTTTTCTGTATTTGGTGGCTCCGAGCTCAACTGAAGAAAAAATCATTAGGGCAATGTATACCTAAATTCACATATATATGTGTGTGTGTATGTGCGCATGCATATTTTTTCAGTTTTTGGTGGCTCTCAAGTGATTTGGGATTTTGTTACTTTTCTAGCAACGCATATGAATGTGTGTGTGTGTGCATGTGTATGTTCATGTGCAGCACATTTGAATGTATGCGTAGCAATTGCCTTGGCTATTCTTGACCTGTCTCAATTTTTATGATTTTTTAGCAATTTTATTAAAAGTAACGATAGCTATAAAAATAATGTCATTAAGATATAATTTTTTATTTATTTTTAAAATTCATCTTAATCATAAAGATGCATTGTCCATAGATTATAATATGATTAATAATAATTAACATATTTTAATATATATATGTATATAATTATATATTATATATTTATGTGTTCTCGTGACCCTAAAACATCATAACTAAATCTATATTAAATGCCGACAGCCAATATTTAAAATTAAAATTTGGCGCGCATTTGAATCTGCCTACAAAAAACAGGCAATTTCTGTTTTTGCACTTTCTGGTCATACATACTCTTTCGAGATATTAGCTATATGACACCAGCAAACAACTTTGCCACACAACTACCATGCAGTTGCTCATTTACATATAAAATATGCACACATATTCCGAAAGAGTATTCAGAACTGTATTTCTGTTGAGATCGCTGGAACTTGTGTGCGTTTATTGAGTAGAGAAAAGGTTTTTTGTTGGCAGGCGGTTGACTCGAGCCTGAGTTTTTCTTCCAGTTGCCGACACATGAACCATTTATACTCTTTCGGAAAGGTTCCCGAGACTATCTGACTGTTCCCGTTGTTCATTGTTGCGCTGTTTATAACTAAGATGTCCTCGCCGATTATTGTTATGGGTTCCAGATGTCTGGGGCGTGTGGCACATTGTGCGACGGTTCCTGATACCAGTTGTGTTACCTTCTTCTAGATCTAATATAATATTATTGTGCTGAACGGGAATAATATCTATTTTTTTTTACAGTTTAACATAGGTTTAGGGTATTTTATCAAAAAGTATATTAATTCGGAATTTTGAAAAGCTTTAATATGAGAGACTTCTAAAAGATCAGTTATGCTAGTATTTGTAAGTTGCTCATTTAACAATTCGTTTATATCAATGCTTTCTAGTATAAGAGGGCTGATTAAGTTTATTCTTGCAAGTGTTACGGAGAGGATTAAGTCTTCAAGGTTTGTAATTATCATTCTATTTTTTGCCAAAATTGTTGCGTAAAAGTGTTCAACTTCTGCATCTGGTTTTAAGATTTCATTAAGTGCCCTTGAAACTTCGTTAAGTCTTGTCTGGAATTTATCATTGATCTCGATCTGTTTATTTTCTGACTCTATTAACTGACCCTGTTTGAATTTTATCTGCTCCCAATCATCAAAATCTGGAGTTCCTGCAATTGCCTTAAGGACACTGCCTATCATGTTAATACTACGTGCTCGCCTATGGTGAACATTCAGGGAAGCTATTAAGGTGGCTATGTGTTGGACGTCAGTTTTCAGTACCTGTCTCATGTGGTCCTTGGGTAGTTTGTCTATTAATTTCCATGACTCGTCGATGTAAATTTCAAAAGATGTCAAGTTCGTCGTGTGTCCCATGTAACTGTACTTGTCCCAGATCGTTTCGTCTCCGTCAGCTATAGGTATGTAGTCCGCGTGCGAGTAGTCGTTGAGTCTCAATGTCGCTTCGGTCAAGGTCAAGGCTGTTATTGTTTAACTGAAAAAATATCCTAACCTAAAATAAAAATAAAATTTTGTTAAAATTATTTGAAACTTTTATGAATTTTTTAATGCTAAAACTAACTTAAGGTTGTCCTTATGGACCACCCTCCCTTTAATAAGAACCGTCGTACCTAGGTCTGCTTCCACAGTTGCCTCTGTGAATAGGGGTGATAGTTTATTTCCCAATCTCCTATTGTTCTTTATCCAAACCCTATCGCCTGCCTGATACGACTTATAGACCCTGTTTTTGTTCATTTGGTCAAGTGTCTTCTGTTGCGTTAACGCAATTTTCTCACTAATCTGCACCGTAGTGCTTTTGGAAGCCGAGTGAATGATATCTATGGGCCTCTCTTTTGTTACCGAGTGGATTGACCTGTTGTACTTGATATTCGCGAGGAGAATGTTCTCAACAGTGTCTTCCACCTGCGATTCTATCTTAATGGAACGTGCTATATCCCCAAGGGTACCATGTAACCGCTCGACCTGCCCATTAGAGGAGCTATACAGGTGTGGTGCGTTTGAAATCTCAATGCCGAAGTTGTTCTTAAGCATTTATCTTATGGTCTCCGAGCTTAAGGACTTCTCGTTATCGCAGTAAATCATTTTTGTTTTTGGGAACATGTTTAGGAGCTGCAAAAGCGGAGCTTTTATATCCACGATTGCGCGAGACCGTATGGGCTGTTCCACTGCAAACTTAGAAAACTTGTCGATGCAAGTTAGGAAATATTTACTAGCGGTGGAGTAAACATCTACATGCAACATTTCTCCGGCATATGATGGAATCGGAGTTTTCCCTATTTCCTGCCTGATCGGATGCCGATCATGTGAACTCATCACGCAAACTCTACAGTACGCGGCTATTTCCGATGTCAAGCGACCTATTTTTGGAAAAAATAGTCCCTTAGTATTTGTTGTGCATTTTCCTGCGCCGCTAGGTGGGCGCGGTTATGCTCAGCTGTAGCGATTTCCCTTTGCTCTATTGGATCCATAATATCTGTTACAAAGCTTTTTGAATATTTAAAAGTAGTTGAAGGGAAGGCTTCAACTAATCCATGCTGGATGAAGGCTAGTATGGGTAGCTCGCAATAAATTGCGTTGACTACATCGGCATATACTGAATCTTTAATGATTTGGAGTAGTGTTCTACGATCGGAAAAATTAATGAAATGACGGGTTTTTGTCTTAAACAAGAAATACGTCTCTTGTTGGGGAATGGTCCCTTCTTCCAGAATAATCTGGTTTCGAAAGCAATTTACCGGTTTGTCTGTAGTTTCAATGGTGTACGTAAGGGATTCTTCACTGTGGATAGTAGCAGCATCGGAGTGTGCTGAATCTTCCAGTGCATTGACATTTTGGCGAGACAGTGCGTCTGCTACCAGGTTTTCTTTTCCGGGCTTATAAATAATATTTGCGTTGTGCTCATCAATGAAAGCTTTCCAACGCTTTATCTTGGCATTCGGATTCTTCTCCGATACCGAAAAAGTTAGTGGTTGATGGTCTGTGTGAATGTTGAGATTCTTAACCCCGTAAAGGTAATTTCTGAGGTTTTTGAGTGCCCACATAATGGCGAGAAGTTCACGCTCGTTTTTGGCAAAATTTACCTCATTACCTCGCAATGTTCGCGAGATCATCGTTATGGGGCGACCGTCTTGTGACAGTACTGCTCCCAGCCCGTAACACGACGCATCTGTTGTGAGGTCAAAAGGCTTTTTATAATTTGGATAAGACAACATCACGTCTTCGGAAGCCAGTATGTTTTTAAGCCTGTTGAAGGCTTCAGTTTGCTCCGGTGACAATTCGATGCTTACTTTTCTAGAATAATTGCCACTTACTTTGCCATTCTCGCGCTTTAATATGTCCGTTAGGGGTCTTGCAATGCTGGCGAAGCCTGTTATGAAGCAACTATAGTAGCGGGCTAGTCCCAAAAATGACCTTAGGGTAATATGAGTTTCCGGTATGGGAAAATCTTTTATGGCTTTTACCTTATCAGGCGAGGACTGAATTCCGCCCCTGCACACGGTGAATCCCAAATATTCCACGCTTTTTTTGAAAAACTTGGATTTTTCTTGAGAAACTCGCATGAATGCGTCCCTAAGGTTTTTCAAGACCCATTCAATGACTCTAATATGGTCTTCTTTGGAATGGGAGAAGATTATTTCGTCATCAACTTAAACATAACATACGTTTCCAATTTGTTCGCGGAGCACATCGTCAATGGCTCGTTGAAAAATATTTTGGGCATTTTTCAGCCCGAAAGGAAGTCTGCAGAACTCATACTTCCCGTTGTTGACAGAGAACGCAGTCTTTTATCTGTCTCTTTCAGCCAATTATATTTGGTGAAACCCTGACTTGAGGTCCAGCGTAGTGAAATACTGAGCCTCGCCCAAGTTCGACAGTACAGTCGAGATGGATGGCTGACTTTGTCAACGCAGAGGTTAAACAACTTCTAGAAGAGGCGTGTCTGACTTTGTCAACGCAGAGGTTAAACAACTTCTAGAAGAGGCGTGTCTGACTTTGTCAACGCAGAGGTTAAACAACTTCTTGACAAAGTCAGACACGCCTCTAGGATACGGATACACTTTAGAATAAACCGGTTCGTTATCCGTTGGTATAGTCGCAACCGTATTTAAGTTGAGAGGTAAGGACTCGTTGACGTCTGCAAACGCGTTTGCAGTTTCTTCGATCATACGATCAAATGAGGATCTGACTGCAGGTGGAACATCTGAGTCATTAGTCTGAATATGGTTCACTTGTTGGCATTTAGCGAACTCAATTTTTTCCATCCCATGGTCATGTTTTATGATATTATTTGTCAAATCTATCTGGGCATTGATCTGTTTAAACAGATCGAGGCCAATTATGCCATCGAAGTCTTTTAATGACTCCAGCATAAAAAAATAAGACTTAACGTCGAAAAGGTGGATAAGACATTTTTGTTCGATCTTAGTGTGCCCGTGGATTGATTTGACCTGAAAAGAGCTGTTGACTGGCACCCAATGTGCCAGTTCGGGAAGGGGTTTTATGTACTTTTTGGATGCTCCTGTATCTATCAGATGTCTGATCGTTCGCCCTGCGACCGCTCGTCTTATGAACGGAAGCAGGGAGTTTCCGCTAAAAAAATTGCAACTTTCAGCTCCAGACAAATCGCCCTCAACTCCAGCTGTTTTGTGTTGCGACAATGACTCATAGCCATCGTTATTTTCTTCCTGCGGTAAATTGTTTAGGTTTTGTTGTGTCCTCATTGACTGATCCCCGTAACCTCGATCGTTTTTGTAGCCCTGTGTGGGTTGCCTAAAGCGCGAGGAGGAATCTACCTCCATTGGCTCTGGTCCCTGCCCTTGTGGTTTCTGGTTATTATATCGCAGTTTTAAGTTACCTGGCTGTTGTTGACCTTGGTTTTGGTCCTTTCGGTTCTTTTGGAAATGGGGGTTCTTTTTTTGTGAATTTCCCTCATTTTCTAGTTGGGCGTTTTGACGCCAGCCCTGAGACTTTTGAGCGTTAGGTTTTTGGGGTTTTCTTCACGGTGTTTTGCAAAGTTGAATGCAAAAATGCCTCTCTCATTGCTTGACTCAGCCTCTTGAGCAAGAGCCAAAGCTGAGGGGATGTCTACGGGTTGTGCCGGAAAATCGGCCCACCTCGTGAGACATTAACGTTTTGTTCGTTAACTGAGTGAGTTTCTTATCGACTTCATCGTAATACTTTAACAATGACAAGTCACCTAGTCGAAGCGTGCATAATTGCTGTTAGATCACGTGTACTGGCGTTTTTTGCGAATGAGGCCAGCACAGCATCTTTATTCCGAATGATACCTACTGCCTGATAGTGCCTCGAGCTGCCATTGTACAGCTCGAACACTTTGTAGGCTGCGGAGGCGGCCTGCCTCCACGAAACATAATTATCCTGTTTCCCGTCAAACTCGGGGATAGACTTTATGATATCTAACGGTTCATCAAAACGGATCTCTGGCACAATTGTTATCTCTTGAAAAACATCTATCTGGGGAGTCAAACCCTTAAATCTGTTGAACTGATTTGTGAGAGATGCTAGCTTTTCCTCAAACAATAGAGCCTGTTGGTTAAGGGCTGCCTTTACATTTGCCTCAATCTGTGCAACTTGTTCGGCATTCATTGTTCTTGTTTTTTCTTTAGACCGATGTTCTATGTAAGAAGAAATAAGTTCTTCGCCGCTACTGTCGTCTGTTTGCGTTGGGCGCAACATAAACAAGTAAAACGTTGCAGTCGGACGCAACCGACTGGGGAATACTTTGATACCAGTAAATGAACGGTTGATAAGGGGGAATGCAGGGGCGAAGGGAGTGGGCCATGTGGTAAACATCGCCAGCTATCATGTTACCAAATTTGGTGACTTTAGCTCAAAAACTGTGGAAGATAACTTAACTCCCAAATTTAAAAGGTAGGCGGCAGAGGTAGGCGTGGCATCTAAATTTTTGAATCAAATGTTTTTAACTGTCACTATCTATCTGCATCACAAGTTTGGTGGCTCTAGCTCAAAAACTGTTAAAGATATAGCCGATTCCAATTTTATAAGGCGGGTGGCTTGGGTGGGCGTGGCATTCAAAATTTTGATGCAGATCTTTGGTGTATGTTTCCTTCTATCTTTCTACCTAATTTACGGGCTCTAGCTTAAAAAATGTAAGAGATATCGAAATTTCCGATACGGGTACGATGGGGCGAGAATCAATAACTCATCTGGCTCGGCCAGGGTAAAACCCGGTTTCCTGGTCAGCTTACCACCTGGTCCCGCCCACCTCGCTCCTACTCACCGGCCGCGTGTGGATGACCTAGGCAGGGATCCGGGGCGCACAGAGTCAGACTCGGGAGATCCGCTATCCTACCCCTCAGGGCCGTATGGTGAGGCTACATACGGATCGGACCAAGAGGCAGATATCGCAGAATCTAGAGTAAAACTCGGGAGATTCGAAAGTCCACCCCTCATGTCCGACCCATGTGGGCCGTATAGTGGGGCTACCCGACTACCCGCTGAAAGAAGGGAGAAAGAGAAAATACACAACAAATAAAAATACAAATACAAATAAGCTCTACTTCTTTATTAACATTTTTGGGAAAGGGTATGGGATCGCATTGGTATGGCCATAGGCCAACTTACCCCGCTACGGATGGGTGTGTGTGTGGCTGCCCAGCGTGTGTGTGCGTGTGTATGCCTGTGTATGTAAGGCTACTCAAAGTGTGTGTGCGTGTGTGTTTTTTAATAAATAATAGCCTACGAACTAAGAAAAGGGCAGAGTGCCGATATGCTGACTCGATACACCTCATGTAGGTGGCCACCGAAGTTGCGCCGACCCAAACTGGAGCAGCCTACAGCATTATGGATTTTATTACGCTCATGAGCAGTAGCCTCGTTTGCTGTTTAGGACCCCGCGTATTAGGGGTCATCCTCGCTAGGGCTCGCCCCGATTCAGCCGCCTTCCAAGGTAGCGGATACAGTCCTTGGACCGCATTGTGACGCCTCCCACCGTGATGTTTGCATACTCCACCTTTTTTCGCCTGCTGATAAGCACCGCCTCCGTCTTTTGGGCAGCCAGCTGAAAACCAACAGACGACAGCCACCGCGTCACTGCGTCCAGGCACCAATCACAGAACTCTGTAACTCGCCGTAGGTCTTTAGCCACGAGCACCAGCGCGACGTCGTCAGCATACCCAACAGCGCTAGCACCATCAGGTAACTGGTGCTGTAGTAGTCCGTCATACATGATATTCCACAGGAGAGGACCCAGAGCAGATCCTTGTGGAACACCTGCAGAAATGGCGTACTCCTTCTCCTCCTCATCTGTTTGATAACGCAGCCTACGTTTATCAAAGTAGCTCCTCACAATTGCTACAAGGTAGTCTGGCACTCTAAAACTCGACAAGGCATCCAAAATGTAGCTCCAATTCGCTGAGTTCATAACATCGATGGTCACCACGAGACAGTACTGCTTACTGCCAAAGCGCCAGCGGGTGCCTGAGATCGCTTCTGAAGCTATACTGACTACCGACCTGATGGCATCGGTAGTAGATCGCGCCCTTTTGAAGCCGAACTGGCGCGGTGATAAACCTTCACCACTCAGCACTGCGTCATCCAGCCTAGCAGCTATGATCGCCTCGAAGACCTTGCCACTATTGTCGATGAGACAATATAAGTTGGCTCTTTCCAACGCCAGCACACCTCCAACAAACTTGTAAAACACAGATTTTTGCAATACGTGAGTAAAATATTGCTTCTGCTTTAAATTAAGGGACCTGACAATATCTGCTAAGCTCTCAGCGGAACTTAATGCCATTTACTTAATCAGTCGGACGTTATTATCCCCCGAAATTTCATTTACATTATTGTCATCAACATTTAAAACATTTAATTGAGGATGTATTTCAGGTTATTCTAAAACCCGGAAATAATTGTCAACAACTTCTTCTACTGTCTCTTCGTTTTCGTCCTGCAAAGCATTATTGAGTGCGTCCTGAAGTTCGTTGTCGTCCAAAGTATTGTATTTTCTACGGTTATTTTCAATTAAACCCCGATGTTCGCTACAATACAATTCGCAATCCCGATTCACAACCTCTGAATTTTCATCTCTCCCCGGTACATACAGCGTTACCAGCTCCCGAAAATAATTGCTTTTATCTGTGTTTATAATAAATCTTCTATATCGGATACACGGACTCAGCCGCTTTCTAATAAACCCACTACGATCACGAAGGGCGTAAACTAATGATTGGGAAGACTGGGGTGTTTCAAGATCATTTTCGTCATCAATAATTTGGCGAGTACCACTTTGCGTTTTGCTATAACTATAAAAAGCAACAAGATCAGCAAGGCATAAATTTTCTAAAGCGACGGGGCGCTGAACATAATGTTCTATAAGTCCTAATTCAAATATATCTGTTGAGTCAACGTGTAAGTTTTGTAATTGCGCCCTAGACTTTAGGATTTTTACCCGTTGCTCTGGCAATGAAGTATTAATAAATACTTCAGCGTTACTGCTTTGAGACAAACGCATTCCAAAACAGCAGTAAACGGCTTCTTGGGCGGATATTTCCGTACCCGAAATAAATTTGTGTCCTATATGCTGTAACTTTTGCTTTATTGTTACGTTGCCTCTACTAATTTCATTAACTGCATCACGCATTAATTTTGAAATACCTCTCTGAGACTTGTTAGTATAATTAACGACGTAACTGCAGCAAGCATAGGGATCTAAAATGAACTGAATGTCTATGTTAGCTCGCTGCAGTTGAAGAAGATGAGTATTGTAAGCGTTTAGCCTAATAGCCGCAATCGTTCGCTTTAAAATATTTTGGGCTTCTTAATTCTCGACTTAAGTGCTTTAATATAGCAATCTTAACTGAGGTTAAGTGGATCATGGGACAAAAAATTATGGAAATCGAATCTATATTTTCACGATCAAACTGAAATTCTAAAAGGGTTTGAATTTTTTCATAATTCTTGCGATGCGTTTCTAAGTTTTCAGTATCGTCTTCTAACGGAAAGAGGATCTCGGTTTGGGGTATGGGAGGGTATGGAATACCAAATATACAAATTTCTTTTCAATTTACTTCTCTCCTAGATGAATGCCCGTGATTATGAGTTTGATACTCCAGAAAGGGAGCTACATCCGGGCTAGTTGTGATAAATTGATCAATAAAGGACTTTACTGGGGGTATGCTTGATTCATCATTGATGTCAAGCTTGGGGTGCCTCTTTGCTGAAAATCGACTCGCCAATAATATTTATTGACCTTATGACTACTGAATACACCTCCTTCCTTTTTTTTTATTAGTTTTAGAAGTTGTCTAAATCGGAGTGACTGGATCGGTCCTAATAAGACGAGCTTTGTCGTTAAAATTTAAATTAGGTGCTAATTCTTCGGAAATATCATTTTTATCCACGTTTTTAGAAAGTACAACCAATAGTTCCGCCCATTTCGTCTCAGCTTCCGAAAAAGTTATAAAAAATGTCGGAAGACCAAACTGCCTAATCATAGCCATTACCTTTTTCTTTTCTGATTCCCAATAAGCAGGTGACGTGCAAATACCTTTCATAACACTGTAGCCATCGTCGTGGCGAATTAAGTTATATATATTTTTTTCATTAAGGGCGTTTGCCGCGGAAATGCCTTGGTTGGCGCTGTGCTTGCGTAACCTAACTATGGTTGTAAAGCTTTCTGTGCATTTTCCTTTAATGCCAGCGAATAATGTTGGGAAGGCCAGCTCCTCGGAATCGCTGTCTTGAATCATGTCCAAAGGACTCTGACCTTCTCCAGGTGCCAGAACAATTCTTGGCGCTTCTACATTTTCTGTGGGCACGTTTTCTAATAAAGTTTCTTGACCCCCGGGATTCATTTCTTCTTCTTCTACATTTTCCTGAACGTTAATGGTTGGTTGAACAGATCTTTCTATTAGCTCTATAACTAAATCCCTATCTTCAGCTGATGCAACAAAGGGAACGGTGTCAGATGAAAACAAGTAAAAACGTTGCAGTCGGACGCAACCGACTGCGGAATCCTTTGATACCAGTAAAAGAACGGTTGATAAGGGAGAATGCAGGGGCGAAGGGAGTGGGCCATGTGGTAAACATCGCCAGCTATCATGTTACCAAATTTGGTGACTTTAGCTCAAAAACTGTGGAAGATAACTTAACTCCGAAATTTAAAAGGTGGGCGGCAGAGGTAGGCGTGGCATCCAAATTTTTGAATCAAATGTTTTTAACTGTCACTATCTATCTGCCTACCAAGTTTGGTGGCTCTAGCTCAAAAACTCTTAGAGATATAGCCGATTCCGATTTTATAAGGCGGGTGGCTTAGGTGGGCGTGGCATTCAAAATTTTGATGCACATCTTTGGTAGATGCTGCCTTCTATCTTTCTACCCAATTTACGAGCTCTAGCTTAAAAACTATAAGAGATATCGAAATTTCCGATTTTAAATTGTGGGCGGCAGAGGTGGGCGTGGCATCCAAATTTTTCATGCAGATCTTTTGTAGATGTCACCATATATCTTCCTACCAAATTTGGTGACTCTAGTTCAAAATATGTGGAAGATACACGCATAACCGTTTTAACATCGGCGGAGGGTGGGGGGCGGAAGGTGTGGGCGTGGCATGCAAAATTTTGATGCATTTTTATGGGGAACGTCAATATCTATCTTCACAAAAATTTGGTGGCTCTAGCCCAAAAAATGTGAAAACTATAGGCGTTTCCAATTTCATGGAGAAGAGGGGATGGGGGCGGAATTAGGGGGCGTGGCATCCAAAATTTTGATGCAGTTATTTCAGGAACATGACTAGCTATCTGCGTGCAAAATTTGGTAACTCTAGCTGTAAGAATGAGAGAAATATTTGGTTTTATCGGTTTTCAGTTATCGAATTTATCGATTTCCCAGCCTCCTAGTAGGCGTGGCAACCCAATCTTGACACTTTATCTGTACCGTCTATAGATAAACATAATTGCAAAGTTTCAAGTCTCTAGCTTTACGGGTGTCGAAAAAAAATTTTATGCATTTTTTTGGGGAACTTCAATATGTATCTTGACACAAAATTTGATTTCTCTAGTCCAAAATATGTAAAAGCTATAGGCGTTTCCAATTTCATGGAGAAGGGGGTATGGGGGCGGAATCAGGGGGCGTGGCATCCAAAATTTTGATGTATTATTTTTGGGAACGTCAATATCTATCGTGACACAAAATTTGGTGGCTCTAGCCCAAAAAATGTGAAAACTATAGGCGTTTCCAATTTCATGGAGAAGGGGGGATGGGGGCGGAATCAGGGGGCGTGACATCCAAAATTTTGATGCATTTTTTTGGGGAACGTCAATATCTATCTTGACACAAAAATAGGTGGCTCTAGCCCAAAAAATGTGAAAACTATAGGCGTTTCCAATTTCATGGAGAAGGGGGGGATGGGGGCGGAATCAGGGGGCGTGGCATCCAAAATTTTGATGCATTTTTTTTGGGAACTTCAATATCTATCTTGACACAGAATTTGGTGGCTCTAGCCCAAAAAATTTAAAAACTATAGATGTTTCCAATTTCAAGGAGCAGGGATGATGGGGGCGGAAGGAGTGGGTGTGGCATCCAAAATTTTGATGTAGTTTTTTCAGGGACATGACTAGCTATCTGCTTGCAAAATTTGGTAACTCTAGCTATAAGAATGTGAGAAATATTTGGTTTTATCGGTTTTCAGTTATCGAATTTATCGATTTCCCAGCCTCCTAGTAGGCGTGGCAACCCAATCTTGACACTTTATCTGTACCGTCTATAGATAAACATAATTGCAAAGTTTCAAGTCTCTAGCTTTACGGGTGTCGAAAAAAGTTGCGTTCATACGGACGGACGGACAGACGGACAGACGGACAGACAGACACCATGACGGACATTGCACAAAACCAATATACTATGAGACCTTCGGTATCAAAGTATAATGAAGACAACCATGATTCGTTAAAAAATCTGATTGCATTAGTTTTTTTTGCGGGCCTAATGGATTCTGCCTTGAAATCATGGGTATATTCCATCCTACGCTTGAGGTGTATCTGAACAACCTCGGCTTCATTGTTCCCGCTTGGAAGTGACGTTTCAACATTGGCAACGGGAATCGGCACATTGACCACTGCTCCCTTAATGTCGTTTTGACGGCCATATCCTAAAGATTTAATAATCATGAAAGGAAGACGTGGGGAAATTAGCCGTTCCTCAAAGGACATTAAGCCTTACAAGCATTCGGGAAGATCCGGAAAATCTTAGCCATTTGTAATTGAAGCTTTTAGTTTCTTGCCTAATTTAATGCTCCTACTGCATGTCTTGCAAAAACTATACCTATCGTTGCAGGAAGGGAAAAGTGTTGAAAGACTTAAAATGTCTCTACTATCTGCCTCACTACATTTGCTTTCTACAACTTCTCTGGAAATTTTGTCCACTTGATGTGGAAACCACAAACCTTTGCTTGATATAAAATATCTATTTACGCGCTCTTGCTCTCACGCTCTTATACCACGCACTTGCGGTTTTATTAGCCTACGCTCTGACGTTCTCTAACGTAAGCGCTCTCTCTCTCTCTCTCTTGTGTCCGTTATATTGCGCTCATTGCACGTGTACCCTACTTTTCTTTGCTCAAGCATATTTATTTTGCACCTTATTAAACTTTTCTAATTATTTTACATATTTCGTTTAATATGTTTGTCTGCTGCAGTAAAAATTGTTAAATTTCTGGTGGATCCACCCAAGACTTTATTTTATGTAGGGCGTGTGATAACATGATTCACATGAAATGTGCTAGTTTCAATGCCAAAATCAGGGACAGCTTAGCAGCTGATTCTGGTCTTAAGTGGTGTTGCCATACCTGCAATGAGATAGGGAAGGAACAGTCTAAGTTCATGAGGCAGACCTTCAATTATTTCAAAACTGTCCGAAATAATTTGGAAATAAGTTGGAAAACCACATTAATACTGCAAAAACGTTAAATGACTCGCCGAAGCGCAAAAAGACTTCGGGCTCTTGTCCGCTTACAGTCCCGCTGGTGTTGCCCCCCAAGCTTCTTCTGCCGGCTACTGCCTCTATACCTGCTGCCACATCCAAGCCTCCCCTAGCGGCTATTGTTAGTACCCCTACACCTGCTGCCTGCCCGTTAATGGAATTTAACTCATCAGCAACAAACCCGGTGTTACCTACAACTAATGTTCTTCCTGAAGATCCCAGTGGATCAACCGATAGTCAGCCTACTGATTCTACGTTAGGTGCAACTCTTAAGCCCATTAGGGTTGTACCCCAGGATTATTTTTTTTTTGTTTCTATGCTCGCTTCCGGTATTTCTGCGGAAGATGTAAGCGCCTATTTAAAAGATAAAATTGATTCCCCGTGAATTGTTGTTGACAAATTTAAATTCAAGCTCGCTCGCAATATATCGTGTTTTAAGCTGAGTGTTCCGCCGGAACTTTTCTCAACGATTTGTTCTGAAAAGTTTTGGCCGCCACACATCATAGTGAAGGAGTATGTCAGTAGGCGAAGTAATAATAATAACAATGTTAGGATCAGTAGTGCTCCGCCTGTTGCATCCACTTTAGTAGCAAAAAACTAACACATTTGATTACCTCCCTCTTACTGGGCTATCAGAATGTAAGAGGACTTTGTAGTAAACTTAGTAATTTGTACCTAAGTAGTTATTATTTTCCCTTTCATGTCGTTGCCTTCACCGAAACGTGGTTAAGACAAGACATACTTAATTCTGAAATATTTTCAAACAGATTCTGCATCTATAGAAAAGACCGTAATCTGCGCCGTGGTGGCGGTGTGCTTATTGCTGTTGATGTGGACTTTCCCTCTGAAACAGTAATTTTAGGTGGTTCTATGGATAAAGAGTTTGTTGCTGTAAATTTAAATATTAATGGTGTTGGTATTTACATTTCTTGTTCTTATATAAATTAAAACGTAGCACTTTACGATTGATATTCATTAAACGTTGTACTCTACGATTTGTACGATTTACATTTATTTTTATTTCAAGCTCGTTTGAGCCATAGGAGAACAAATTTCAAACTGAACTTAAAATAACTTAAATGGAACCATGAAGCTGTCGCTGCCGGCAGGCACGCCGGCAGAATGCTGAGTCGGCGTTTCTTTCGGGTCGATCAGGCGATTCTCGCGGGCAATCAGGCTGCTTGTGCATGCGAGTGTCAAATTTCGTCTGCAACTCTGTTGCAACGGCATCCGGCGCAACAGCGTTGTCGGCTCTATATATCTTTGCGTGTGTTAAATCCTCCCTTGGTCGACTGAAACCAGTCATTTTGTTTCCTTTTATTACTTGTTCTGCGCTGATTAATCTTCCAGACGACCACGAGGAGTAGGAGTAGAGCTATAAGGACCAAGCAGCCAAATGATCGTGATGATATTTCCGTTCTAAGATCACCGATATGACGGAGATTCTTTAGGCTTAGGTCGTGCAAAAAGGGGAGGCTCAGATGTTCTCTGAAGAGGGTGACGTTTACCACGGCTGATGTAGACACAGCAGGTTTCTTCTTCAAGATGCCCCGGTGGTTCACATACCGAGTGCCATTCAGGGAGACGTGTTCGTCGTAAGTAGCGAAAAAGGTTCCCGAGACTATCTGACTGTTCCCGTTGTTCATTGTTGCGCTGTTTATAACTAAGATGTCCTCGCCGATTATTGTTATGGGTTCCAGATGTCTGGGGCGTGTGGCACATTGTGCGACGGTTCCTGATACCAGTTGTGTTACCTTCTTCTAGATCTAATATAATATTATTGTGCTGAACGGGAATAATATCTATTTTTTTTTTACAGTTTAACATAGGTTTAGGGTATTTTATCAAAAAGTATATTAATTCGGAATTTTGAAAAGCTTTAATATGAGAGACTTCTAAAAGATCAGTTATGCTAGTATTTGTAAGTTGCTCATTTAACAATTCGTTTATATCAATGCTTTCTAGTATAAGAGGGCTGATTAAGTTTATTCTTGCAAGTGTTACGGAGAGGATTAAGTCTTCAAGGTTTGTAATTATCATTCTATTTTTTGCCAAAATTGTTGCGTAAAAGTGTTCAACTTCTGCATCTGGTTTTAAGATTTCATTAAGTGCCCTTGAAACTTCGTTAAGTCTTGTCTGGAATTTATCATTGATCTCGATCTGTTTATTTTCTGACTCTATTAACTGACCCTGTTTGAATTTTATCTGCTCCCAATCATCAAAATCTGGAGTTCCTGCAATTGCCTTAAGGACACTGCCTATCATGTTAATACTACGTGCTCGCCTATGGTGAACATTCAGGGAAGCTATTAAGGTGGCTATGTGTTGGACGTCAGTTTTCAGTACCTGTCTCATGTGGTCCTTGGGTAGTTTGTCTATTAATTTCCATGACTCGTCGATGTAAATTTCAAAAGATGTCAAGTTCGTCGTGTGTCCCATGTAACTGTACTTGTCCCAGATCGTTTCGTCTCCGTCAGCTATAGGTATGTAGTCCGCGTGCGAGTAGTCGTTGAGTCTCAATGTCGCTTCGGTCAAGGTCAAGGCTGTTATTGTTTAACTGAAAAAATATCCTAACCTAAAATAAAAATAAAATTTTGTTAAAATTATTTGAAACTTTTATGAATTTTTTAATGCTAAAACTAACTTAAGGTTGTCCTTATGGACCACCCTCCCTTTAATAAGAACCGTCGTACCTAGGTCTGCTTCCACAGTTGCCTCTGTGAATAGGGGTGATAGTTTATTTCCCAATCTCCTATTGTTCTTTATCCAAACCCTATCGCCTGCCTGATACGACTTATAGACCCTGTTTTTGTTCATTTGGTCAAGTGTCTTCTGTTGCGTTAACGCAATTTTCTCACTAATCTGCACCGTAGTGCTTTTGGAAGCCGAGTGAATGATATCCATGGGCCTCTCTTTTGTTACCGAGTGGATTGACCTGTTGTACTTGATATTCGCGAGGAGAATGTTCTCAACAGTGTCTTCCACCTGCGATTCTATCTTAATGGAACGTGCTATATCCCCAAGGGTACCATGTAACCGCTCGACCTGCCCATTAGAGGAGCTATACAGGTGTGGTGCGTTTGAAATCTCAATGCCGAAGTTGTTCTTAAGCATTTATCTTATGGTCTCCGAGCTTAAGGACTTCTCGTTATCGCAGTAAATCATTTTTGTTTTTGGGAACATGTTTAGGAGCTGCAAAAGCGGAGCTTTTATATCCACGATTGCGCGAGACCGTATGGGCTGTTCCACTGCAAACTTAGAAAACTTGTCGATGCAAGTTAGGAAATATTTACTAGCGGTGGAGTAAACATCTACATGCAACATTTCTCCGGCATATGATGGAATCGGAGTTTTCCCTATTTCCTGCCTGATCGGATGCCGATCATGTGAACTCATCACGCAAACTCTACAGTACGCGGCTATTTCCGATGTCAAGCGACCTATTTTTGGAAAAAAATAGTCCCTTAGTATTTGTTGTGCATTTTCCTGCGCCGCTAGGTGGGCGCGGTTATGCTCAGCTGTAGCGATTTCCCTTTGCTCTATTGGATCCATAATATCTGTTACAAAGCTTTTTGAATATTTAAAAGTAGTTGAAGGGAAGGCTTCAACTAATCCATGCTGGATGAAGGCTAGTATGGGTAGCTCGCAATAAATTGCGTTGACTACATCGGCATATACTGAATCTTTAATGATTTGGAGTAGTGTTCTACGATCGGAAAAATTAATGAAATGACGGGTTTTTGTCTTAAACAAGAAATACGTCTCTTGTTGGGGAATGGTCCCTTCTTCCAGAATAATCTGGTTTCGAAAGCAATTTACCGGTTTGTCTGTAGTTTCAATGGTGTACGTAAGGGATTCTTCACTGTGGATAGTAGCAGCATCGGAGTGTGCTGAATCTTCCAGTGCATTGACATTTTGGCGAGACAGTGCGTCTGCTACCAGGTTTTCTTTTCCGGGCTTATAAATAATATTTGCGTTGTGCTCATCAATGAAAGCTTTCCAACACTTTATCTTGGCATTCGGATTCTTCTCCGATACCGAAAAAGTTAGTGGTTGATGGTCTGTGTGAATGTTGAGATTCTTAACCCCGTAAAGGTAATTTCTGAGGTTTTTGAGTGCCCATATAATGGCGAGAAGTTCACGCTCGTTTTTGGCAAAATTTACCTCATTACCTCGCAATGTTCGCGAGATCATCGTTATGGGGCGACCGTCTTGTGACAGTACTGCTCCCAGCCCGTAACACGACGCATCTGTTGTGAGGTCAAAAGGCTTTTTATAATTTGGATAAGACAACATCACGTCTTCGGAAGCCAGTATGTTTTTAAGCCTGTTGAAGGCTTCAGTTTGCTCCGGTGACAATTCGATGCTTACTTTTCTAGAATAATTGCCACTTACTTTGCCATTCTCGCGCTTTAATATGTCCGTTAGGGGTCTTGCAATGCTGGCGAAGCCTGTTATGAAGCAACTATAGTAGCGGGCTAGTCCCAAAAATGACCTTAGGGTAAAATGAGTTTCCGGTATGGGAAAATCTTTTATGGCTTTTACCTTATCAGGCGAGGACTGAATTCCGCCCCTGCACACGGTGAATCCCAAATATTCCACGCTTTTTTTGAAAAACTTGGATTTTTCTTGAGAAACTCGCATGAATGCGTCCCTAAGGTTTTTCAAGACCCATTCAATGACTCTAATATGGTCTTCTTTGGAATGGGAGAAGATTATTTCGTCATCAACTTAAACATAACATACGTTTCCAATTTGTTCGCGGAGCACATCGTCAATGGCTCGTTGAAAAATATTTTGGGCATTTTTCAGCCCGAAAGGAAGTCTGCAGAACTCATACTTCCCGTTGTTGACAGAGAACGCAGTCTTTTATCTGTCTCTTTCAGCCAATTATATTTGGTGAAACCCTGACTTGAGGTCCAGCGTAGTGAAATACTGAGCCTCGCCCAAGTTCGACAGTACAGTCGAGATGGATGGCTGACTTTGTCAACGCAGAGGTTAAACAACTTCTAGAAGAGGCGTGTCTGACTTTGTCAACGCAGAGGTTAAACAACTTCTAGAAGAGGCGTGTCTGACTTTGTCAACGCAGAGGTTAAACAACTTCTTGACAAAGTCAGACACGCCTCTAGGATACGGATACACTTTAGAATAAACCGGTTCGTTATCCGTTGGTATAGTCGCAACCGTATTTAAGTTGTGAGGTAAGGACTCGTTGACGTCTGCAAACGCGTTTGCAGTTTCTTCGATCATACGATCAAATGAGGATCTGACTGCAGGTGGAACATCTGAGTCATTAGTCTGAATATGGTTCACTTGTTGGCATTTAGCGAACTCAATTTTTTCCATCCCATGGTCATGTTTTATGATATTATTTGTCAAATCTATCTGGGCATTGATCTGTTTTAACAGATCGAGGCCAATTATGCCATCGAAGTCTTTTAATGACTCCAGCATAAAAAAATAAGACTTAACGTCGAAAAGGTGGATAAGACATTTTTGTTCGATCTTAGTGTGCCCGTGGATTGATTTGACCTGAAAAGAGCTGTTGACTGGCACCCAATGTGCCAGTTCGGGAAGGGGTTTTATGTACTTTTTGGATGCTCCTGTATCTATCAGATGTCTGATCGTTCGCCCTGCGACCGCTCGTCTTATGAACGGAAGCAGGGAGTTTCCGCTAAAAAAATTGCAACTTTCAGCTCCAGACAAATCGCCCTCAACTCCAGCTGTTTTGTGTTGCGACAATGACTCATAGCCATCGTTATTTTCTTCCTGCGGTAAATTGTTTAGGTTTTGTTGTGTCCTCATTGACTGATCCCCGTAACCTCGATCGTTTTTGTAGCCCTGTGTGGGTTGCCTAAAGCGCGAGGAGGAATCTACCTCCATTGGCTCTGGTCCCTGCCCTTGTGGTTTCTGGTTATTATATCGCAGTTTTAAGTTACCTGGCTGTTGTTGACCTTGGTTTTGGTCCTTTCGGTTCTTTTGGAAATGGGGGTTCTTTTTTTGTGAATTTCCCTCATTTTCTAGTTGGGCGTTTTGACGCCAGCCCTGAGACTTTTGAGCGTTAGGTTTTTGGGGTTTTCTTCACGGTGTTTTGCAAAGTTGAATGCAAAAATGCCTCTCTTATTGCTTGACTCAGCCTCTTGAGCAAGAGCCAAAGCTGAGGGGATGTCTACGGGTTGTGCCGGAAAATCGGCCCACCTCAGGGATTTATTTAATCCCGAAAAAAAGGTATGTAGAGCATCACTTCTGAACTTTTCGTTCAATAAGGCCGCTGCGGCGGGATCGTGAGACATTAACGTTTTGTTCGTTAACAGAGAGAGTTTCTTTTCGACTTCATCGTAATACTTTAACAATGACAAGTCACCTAGTCGAAGCGTGCATAATTGCTGTTGGATCACGTGTACTGGCGTTTTTTGCGAATGAGGCCAGCACAGCATCTTTATTCCGAATGATACCTACTGCCTGATAGTGCCTCGAGCTGCCATTGTACAGCTCGAACACTTTGTAGGCTGCGGAGGCGGCCTGCCTCCACGAAACATAATTATCCTGTTTCCCGTCAAACTCGGGGATAGACTTTATGATATCTAACGGTTCATCAAAACGGATCTCTGGCACAATTGTTATCTCTTGAAAAACATCTATCTGGGGAGTCAAACCCTTAAATCTGTTGAACTGATTTGTGAGAGATGCTAGCTTTTCCTCAAACAATAGAGCCTGTTGGTTAAGGGCTGCCTTTACATTTGCCTCAATCTGTGCAACTTGTTCGGCATTCATTGTTCTTGTTTTTTCTTTAGACCGATGTTCTATGTAAGAAGAAATAAGTTCTTCGCCGCTACTGTCGTCTGTTTGCGTTGGGCGCAACATAAACAAGTAAAACGTTGCAGTCGGACGCAACCGACTGGGGAATACTTTGATACCAGTAAATGAACGGTTGATAAGGGGGAATGCAGGGGCGAAGGGAGTGGGCCATGTGGTAAACATCGCCAGCTATCATGTTACCAAATTTGGTGACTTTAGCTCAAAAACTGTGGAAGATAACTTAACTCCCAAATTTAAAAGGTAGGCGGCAGAGGTAGGCGTGGCATCTAAATTTTTGAATCAAATGTTTTTAACTGTCACTATCTATCTTCCTACCAAGTTTGGTGGCTCTAGCTCAAAAACTGTTAAAGATATAGCCGATTCCAAGTTTATAAGGCAGGTGGCTTGGGTGGGCGTGGCATCCAAAATTTTGATGCAGATCTTTGGTATATGTTGCCTTCTATCTTTCTACCGAATTTACGGGCTCTAGCTTAAAAACTGTAAGAGATATCGAAATTTCCGATTTTAAATGGTGGGCGGCAGAGGTGGGCGTGGCATCATAATTTTTGATGCAGATCTTTTGTAGATGTCACCATATATCTTCCTACCAAATTTGGTGGCTCTAGCCCAAAAAATGTGAAAACTATAGGCGTTTCCAATTTCTTGGTGAAGGGGGTATGGGGGCGGAATCAGGGGGCGTGACATCCAAAATTTTTATGCATTTTTTTGTGGAACGTCAATATATATCTTGACCAAAAATTTGGTGGCTCTAGCCCAAAAATGTGAAAACTATAGGCGTTTCCAATTTCAAGGAGCAGGGATGATGGGGGCGGAAGGAGTGGGCGTGGCATCCAAAATTTTGATGCAGTTTTTTCAGGGACATGACTAGCTATCTGCGTGCAAAATTTGGTAACTCTAGTTGTAAGAATGTGAGAAATATTTGGTTTTATCGGTTTTCAGTTATCGAATTTATCGATTTCCCAGCCTCCTAGTAGGCGTGGCAACCCAATCTTAATTATTTATCTGTACCGTCTATAGATAAACATAATTGCGAAGCTTCAAGTCCCTAGCTTTACGGGTGTCGAAAAAAGTTGCATTCATACAGACGGACAGACGGACGGACAGACACCATGACGGACATGGCACAAAACCAATATACTATGAGACCTTCGGTATCAAAGTATAAAAACATAACATAAAATTGGTATTGATGGGCAGAACGGGCGGCCTGGTTGGCACCTTCAGAGTGGGCTAAGGGAAGGGGCTGAGAGTCCAGGGTAATAACCCGGAAGACTCCTCAATCCCCTTCCCCGGACCACCCTTCGAAACCGACCGGGCTTAGAGCCCCAGGCTTGGGGGTACGATGGGGCGAGAATCAATAACTCATCTGGCTCGGCCAGGGTAAAACCCGGTTTCCTGGTCAGCTTACCACCTGGTCCCGCCCACCTCGCTCCTACTCACCGGCCGCGTGTGGATGACCTAGGCAGGGATCCGGGGCGCACAGAGTCAGACTCGGGAGATCCGCTATCCTACCCCTCAGGGCCGTATGGTGAGGCTACATACGGATCGGACCAAGAGGCAGATATCGCAGAATCTAGAGTAAAACTCGGGAGATTCGAAAGTCCACCCCTCATGTCCGACCCATGTGGGCCGTATAGTGGGGCTACCCGACTACCCGCTGAAAGAAGGGAGAAAAGGAAAATACACAACAAATAAAAATACAAATACAAATAAGCTCTACTTCTTTATTAACATTTTTGGGAAAGGGTATGGGATCGCATTGGTATGGCCATAGGCCAACTTACCCCGCTACGGATGGGTGTGTGTGTGGCTGCCCAGCGTGTGTGTGCGTGTGTATGCCTGTGTATGTAAGGCTACTCAAAGTGTGTGTGCGTGTGTGTTTTTTAATAAATAATAGCCTACGAACTAAGAAAAGGGCAGAGTGCCGATATGCTGACTCGATACACCTCATGTAGGTGGCCACCGAAGTTGCGCCGACCCAAACTGGAGCAGCCTACAGCATTATGGATTTTATTACGCTCATGAGCAGTAGCCTCGTTTGCTGTTTAGGACCCCGCGTATTAGGGGTCATCCTCGCTAGGGCTCGCCCCGATTCAGCCGCCTTCCAAGGTAGCGGATACAGTCCTTGGACCGCATTGTGACGCCTCCCACCGTGATGTTTGCATACTCCACCTTTTTTCGCCTGCTGATAAGCACCGCCTCCGTCTTTTGGGCAGCCAGCTGAAAACCAACAGACGACAGCCACCGCGTCACTGCGTCCAGGCACCAATCACAGAACTCTGTAACTCGCCGTAGGTCTTTAGCCACGAGCACCAGCGCGACGTCGTCAGCATACCCAACAGCGCTAGCACCATCAGGTAACTGGTGCTGTAGTAGTCCGTCATACATGATATTCCACAGGAGAGGACCCAGAGCAGATCCTTGTGGAACACCTGCAGAAATGGCGTACTCCTTCTCCTCCTCATCTGTTTGATAACGCAGCCTACGTTTATCTAAGTAGCTCCTCACAATTGCTACAAGGTAGTCTGGCACTCTAAAACTCGACAAGGCATCCAAAATGTAGCTCCAATTCGCTGAGTTCATAACATCGATGGTCACCACGAGACAGTACTGCTTACTGCCAAAGCGCCAGCGGGTGCCTGAGATCGCTTCTGAAGCTATACTGACTACCGACCTGATGGCATCGGTAGTAGATCGCGCCCTTTTGAAGCCGAACTGGCGCGGTGATAAACCTCCACCACTCAGCACTGCGTCATCCAGCCTAGCAGCTATGATCGCCTCGAAGACCTTGCCACTATTGTCGATGAGACAATATAAGTCGGCTCTTTCCAACGCCAGCACCACCTCCAACAAACTTGTAAAACACAGATTTTTGCAATACGTGAGTAAAATATTGCTTCTGCTTTAAATTAAGGGACCTGACAATATCTGCTAAGCTCTCAGCGGAACTTAATGCCATTTACTTAATCAGTCGGACGTTATTATCCCCCGAAATTTCATTTACATTATTGTCATCAACATTTAAAACATTTAATTGAGGATGTATTTCAGGTTATTCTAAAACCCGGAAATAATTGTCAACAACTTCTTCTACTGTCTCTTCGTTTTCGTCCTGCAAAGCATTATTGAGTGCGTCCTGAAGTTCGTTGTCGTCCAAAGTATTGTATTTTCTACGGTTATTTTCAATTAAACCCCGATGTTCGCTACAATACAATTCGCAATCCCGATTCACAACCTCTGAATTTTCATCTCTCCCCGGTACATACAGCGTTACCAGCTCCCGAAAATAATTGCTTTTATCTGTGTTTATAATAAATCTTCTATATCGGATACACGGACTCAGCCGCTTTCTAATAAACCCACTACGATCACGAAGGGCGTAAACTAATGATTGGGAAGACTGGGGTGTTTCAAGATCATTTTCGTCATCAATAATTTGGCGAGTACCACTTTGCGTTTTGCTATAACTATAAAAAGCAACAAGATCAGCAAGGCATAAATTTTCTAAAGCGACGGGGCGCTGAACATAATGTTCTATAAGTCCTAATTCAAATATATCTGTTGAGTCAACGTGTAAGTTTTGTAATTGCGCCCTAGACTTTAGGATTTTTACCCGTTGCTCTGGCAATGAAGTATTAATAAATACTTCAGCGTTACTGCTTTGAGACAAACGCATTCCAAAACAGCAGTAAACGGCTTCTTGGGCGGATATTTCCGTACCCGAAATAAATTTGTGTCCTATATGCTGTAACTTTTGCTTTATTGTTACGTTGCCTCTACTAATTTCATTAACTGCATCACGCATTAATTTTGAAATACCTCTCTGAGACTTGTTAGTATAATTAACGACGTAACTGCAGCAAGCATAGGGATCTAAAATGAACTGAATGTCTATGTTAGCTCGCTGCAGTTGAAGAAGATGAGTATTGTAAGCGTTTAGCCTAATAGCCGCAATCGTTCGCTTTAAAATATTTTGGGCTTCTTAATTCTCGACTTAAGTGCTTTAATATAGCAATCTTAACTGAGGTTAAGTGGATCATGGGACAAAAAATTATGGAAATCGAATCTATATTTTCACGATCAAACTGAAATTCTAAAAGGGTTTGAATTTTTTCATAATTCTTGCGATGCGTTTCTAAGTTTTCAGTATCGTCTTCTAACGGAAAGAGGATCTCGGTTTGGGGTATGGGAGGGTATGGAATACCAAATATACAAATTTCTTTTCAATTTACTTCTCTCCTAGATGAATGCCCGTGATTATGAGTTTGATACTCTAGAAAGGGAGCTACATCCGGGCTAGTTGTGATAAATTGATCAATAAAGGACTTTACTGGGGGTATGCTTGATTCATCATTGATGTCAAGCTTGGGGGTGCCTCTTTGCTGAAACTCGACTCGCCAATAATATTTATTGACCCTATGACTACCGAATACACCGCAAAATCGGAAATCAAAATACCTTGAACAAGTGACTGGATCGGTCCTAATAAGACGAGCTTTGTCGTTAAAATTTAAATTAGGTGCTAATTCTTCGGAAATATCTTTTTTATCCACGTTTTTAGAAAGTATAACCAATAGTTCCGCCCATCTAGTCTCAGCTGCCGAAAAAGTTATAAAAAATGTCGGAAGACCAAACTGCCTAATCATAGCCATGATCTATTTCTTTTCTGATTCCCAATGAGCAGGCGACGTGCAAATATCTTTCAAAACTCTGTAGCCATCGTCGTGGCGAATTAAGTTATATATATTTTCTTCATTAAGGGCGTTTGCCGCGGAAATGCCTTGGTTGGCGCTGTGCTTGCGTAAGCAAATGGAAGTATTGTTCCTAATATTAATCGTTTCTATCTATTTAAAGTTAAGAAATAATTTATCAGTTCTACAACCTCTCCTATCAAAATTCCTAAGTTCGGACCTAACTATGGTTGTAAAGCTTTCTGTGCATTTTCCTTTAATGCCAGCGAATATGGTTGAGAGGCCAGCTCCTCGGAATCGCTGTCTTGAATCATGTCCAAAGGACGCTGACCTTCTCCAGGTGCCAGAACAATTCTTGGCGCTTCTACATTTTCTGTGGGCACGATAGCTCGGCAAAGCTAGCCCATCAAGAAATGAAACAAATGTACACGCATACGAATACTTATGCATTTTTACCGCGGCCCAACCTCTCTCACAATAACGTCCCGCACTCGCGCACGTCTTTTTCTTATCTTGTTTCTGCTTTGATATTTCCAATTACATACTTACGAAAGAAAAAACAGAAGGCAAAGCAAACTCGAACATTTTTGTGGTATAAAAAGCAAAGCAAATCAAAAGCAATAAACTGAGACCAACCAAGTGAGACGAAAAAGCTCTCTTGAAAGCTCTCGGCAAATTCAATCTCTTTAGCTTCAACGCTCCTTGACAAAACCAGTGAAGTTTACGTTGTTTGGCAACCCTGAAAAAAACACACAATGAAGTGCACAGTGTGCGGTTGCAGACAAAGAAATAAAAAAAGTGTAAATAATCTGTAAATGTCTTATTTAGGTATTGGTTACTATAGTTGAAATAAATAACAAGAGCTCTGACTTTTATGAGATAATTCATGGGCAAATGCTATTAAAACTATATATAATATTACATCAACAAATAAAATATTATTTTTTTAGTTACTTACAAATTACTGCTTACAAATTCATTTTTTTGACATGAAACTTCCTCCAAAGCATATTTAGCAGAAGAAAAGCCAATTCATGCCTTATTTGATATTAAAACAAAAACGTCCAGAAGTTATAACTTTTCAGATATTAGAACTTCCCCTGGAACCAACTGGTTCTGATTTACGAGCGTCCACTTTATACTAAATGTATTTATTTTTTATTTTTATTTTTAGATGGAGTTCAAAAGTGCAGCGTACCATTTTTCACAGCTTATTTTATCACAGCCATGCAATTGGAGAGCTTTGGAACGTCTAATTGAAGTTATGAGGCGTTCAGGTACATTGTTTGAGACTGTACCCCATTTACAACGCGCTGAGCAGTCGTCTTCAAAGTGTAAAAGTTCAGCTGGGCTTAACTATTGCAAGGGTTTATTCGAATGGTATAATGGAAATCTTAACTGTGCTTTGCGATACTTTAATGTATCCCGTAGAGATCATGTGTGGGGTCAGCAGGCTAAACTTAAAATAATTGAAATATGCATTAATCCAGATGATGAAATAGTAATTTCAAATGATATTTTTGATGCTGGAGACAGCGCAGAGCTTAGTGAATCTCGTATTATTGCATTGCGTACAGCCGATCGGTTGCTAAAAGAAATTCATGCTTGTTCTGGACAAATTTCCGAACACGCATTGACTTGTCGAGTTCTGTGGAATTTTCTGCAAATAGCATCAAAACAAAAAGAACAAGTTGAAGCTGCTCTGAAGGATCTAACTGAGCTTATGCAGAATGAATGCAGTCCATTAACTATTACTGTTGTGTATGCCTTAGCTTTGGCTTTGGTTCAGCTTAAGCAAATTCAACGAGCAAAAAATCAACTCAAACGAATAGCTCGCCTTAGTTGGAATTATGAAGAAGCTGAGTACTTAGAACGAAGTTGGTTGCTACTTGCCGATATTTATATTCATTCTAATAAGCTGGATGTAGCCGAATCATTTGTGGAACGTGTTTTGGAATATAATAAATCAAGCATAAAAGCCTACGAGCTGGCTGGATATATTGCGGAAAAATTACAGGCCTATGGTGTTGCAGCTGAGCAATATAAAAAGGCCTGGAATATCAGTGGACGTTCTAAGCCAAACATTGGTTACAAATTAGCAATGAGTAACATGAAAGCAAAAAATTATGTAAGCGCTGTTAATGTTTGTCAACAAGTGCTCAAATTACACCCAGACTTTATCATAATTCGCAAGGATATTCTTGAGAAATGCCGAAATAATTTACGTACTTAAATGCTTACAAATTAGAGATAGCTATAGGTAAACACTTGGCGACTTTTTTTTATAGCGAAATAGGCCTGATTTATTCAATTTCATATTTACTCAACAATAATAATACAATTTCGTTTTGACTAATAGTCGTGTTTTATTGAGTAGTTGTTATAGACCAAACCATTGTTGTTGCAGTTAGTTGGACAACCTGTTCTGTCACGGATTGTGTTGACATGGTTCAGTCAGGACGCTGTACAGTCCAGGCCGTAACAAGTCCGATTCTAGCGCTCAACAGCTCAGAGCTAAAATAATATTAAACTTCACTCTAAGATTTTCCCGGCTATTTTACTTACCTAGAGCTTTGTCAAACAACAGTATATTGTAGCACCAAAATTATTATTTGACCCCAATATACTGGGATTTCCCTACCGATCATTCAAATTTAAAAAAAAAAACATAACTTAACCCTTTTTGGCTGTGAGCAAGCGAGAACCCTCGTGAATAAGCAGTCCCGGACAAACAGCGGGTACGGTAGCGTTTGTAGTACCGAAAAGTTGCTTGCGTCGCCGTCTTTAAATCATCGCCTCACATACTCCCAACTCCCTCACAAATACCTCCCTCCATCCCTACCTCCCATCTCACTCTTCCCGGATGGACTCGGTTTCTTCGCTACTAGTGAGAACAGGTATGAAGCCAAAGAGATATAATTCAAAAAAATTCAACAGGATATGCCTGCTGCCAGTGTCGCAAGGCACTTTGAGGACCGCCTTCTTGACGGTGAGCGGAACTCCAACGTGTGAAAAGCCCTACAGCACCCCAGCCAATCGCAACAAAGGCCGCAGGCACAGCCTGTCCCAACACACAATAACTTGACAAAGCCAGCTCCGCGTCAGCACGTCGCCCCGAACGAAAGGACCAAAAGCACCCTCGGCCCATTCCGACCCAGGCGAGCGTCGGTCAACGCGTTTTGGCGGCATGGTGCTCAGCGCCATCAACTAAAAGTGTTGCCACAACGTGCAGAGCTGGGACGACCCAAACCGGAAGGCCTTGTGCGGTTCAATGACCAAAAGGTACCTGAGGTACCCAAAGCAGTGATATTCCACGCTGAGGCCCTGAACAAGGCAAAAGACAACGGGGATACGGTAAAATAAGCAAGGAAGCCAAGCAAATCACTGTGCAGAAGCAACTTTACAAGTTGCTAACAATTTTCTGTGCAGGAATCATGGGAGCGATGAGGACTTGTCACACATCAGCGCTGGAGGTTGTATTGAAGATCACGGCACTCCTTCATACAAAGAGGCTACAACAGAAATCCACCCTCTTAAGAATTTTCGAAAAAAGAGTTGGGAGAGAAAGTTTTCTTGGCCAAATAGAGGCAGATTAGCTATCGGGTCAAATTCCCTACTGGCGCAACCAAGGGATAAAATGAAAGCTGAACGCATGTTCGAGCAAAAGTTTTAAGTTTACATTTGTTACCAAAAGGAGTGGACATCGCTCGATAAGGTCCACGAAATTTAACCACACACCCTTGAATGGTACACCTATGGATCCCTAACCAATTAAGGCTCTTGTCTTGGAGTGGTAGGTCCTCGGCTAACATACCAGAGCACAAAAGTAAGCACACCAGCATATTTGTGTGTGGGCTTAATTAAGAGCGTAACTAACGGAATAGAGACATAGCTATTCCATCCGATGGTCAAGCAGCAAAAATGGCACTCAGCAGGACCGAAATCAGGTCAAAAGTAGTTCGCTAGGTACGAACCAAGCTAGACACTCTGGGGTCACATAACAGCAAGCAAGATTGGGCTGCGCTCTGGGACGACGTTGTTAAAAGCCCCCCTTGATATTCAGAATGGCTTTATGACAGTACGCCATGTGGTGGCGTGCCTTCTCAACTGTGGAGATAGTAGTGTAATATACATATACTTATAATACACACTGTACTCAGTGTCTTTTAATATATTTTTATATCAAACACATTGTAGCACTTTGCTGCAATGTTTACGTAAACCAAAGTCCCAAGCATAGCCACAGCGCAAAAGTAATATGATCACACAAGTATGCAATGGGCAGTAGAAGTGCCGTGTCAGCATGTCTCGCATGCGCGACCGTTCCTTCTTTATATATGTATATAACATTCTCTCTCACGCTATCGCTAATGTCAGCGTTTAGCATATAAGTAATACATAATAAGCCAACGTCTCTGCCAGCGTTTACTGGCAGCGAAGTCGCGCAGCTTAGGCTAAGAACCAAAAATGTAAAAGCTAAAGATTCATTCAATAAACGGACTTGAAAGAGTTCAAGTGACTATTAAATAAACTGAGTTGAGTATTGATTACATGGCGACCGTGAGGCAGTAACTTGCCCACCAAAAAAAAAGTGCTGAAGTCGGAGCTGGATGGAGCTGGAATTGGAGCGCACCATAGACGATTTGTGGGGCATTACTTTGGCCTAGGAAGAAGAGCAATTTTTTTTTTTTTTTTTTTAAACTTTGCTATTTATTTTTGATTATTTCCCTTAATGTATAAAAACAAGGAACTGACAAAAAGTTTAAAAATCTTACAAACATTAATTACTAACAGTTACTTTTTGAACTGGTAGGGTGGAAACGCGTTCCTCAACTCATCGCTGGGTAGGAAGATCATTACGATGGAGGCGGGATCGGCTGCACGTGTTTGTGAGCCCTCTCGCGAGATTGTTTGGGTGCGATGAGAGCTTGCTCAAGTACCTTTCCTTGTGTTCCGCTATGACTTCCCTGACCGGTGGTACGTTTAAGTCCCTTTGTATGTTTTCGTTGCGAACGTACCACGGTGCCCCGGTGATAGTTCTCAGGATCTTCGACTGGGCTCTTTGCACGATGTCAATGTTACTGCTGCACGCGTTACCCCATAGCTGGCAGCCATAGGTCCAGATTGTTTTCAAAACGGAGTTGTAGAGCAGAACCTTGTAGTCCAGACTTAGCGGAGAGCGAGCGTTGATAAGCCAATGGAGGCTATTGGCTTTGAGTTTAAGCTGTGTTCTCTTAGCTTCGATGTGCCTGCGCCATGTAAGTCTTCTGTCCAAGTGTACTCCCAGGTACCTTACTTCGTTTGCTTTCGGGAGTGGAGTGTTGTTAAGCGTGAGTGGTAGACAGTCTTGCCTGTTTAGGGTGAAAGTTACATGTTTACATTTTTGTTCGTTTACCTTAATTCGCCAGTCGGATAGCCAGTTTTCTACGTTAACGATGTGACGAGCAAGTTGTGTTGTTGCTTGCAGTGGGCATCTGGAGCGGCTAAGAATAGCTGTATCGTCAGCAAAGGTTGATGTTGTTAGGCCTCTGCATGTTGGGATGTCTGCTGTGTAGAGTACGTAAAGTGTCGGCCCAAGTACGCTGCCCTGAGGAACGCCAGCTTCAATACGGTGTTCGTCGGATATTGCAGAGTTGCATCTTACTGCAAACTTCCTGTCGTAGAGGTACGACTTTAACAGTTTATGTGTGTTGACTGGGAGCGTTGTTTTGATCTTGTACATCAGACCTTCCAACCAGACTCTGTCGAACGCCTGAGACACATCCAAAAATATTGCAGTGCAGTATTCTCGTTTTTCGAACGCGCCTCGTATTTCTGATGTTATGCGGTTGACCTGCTCAAAGAAGAGCAATCGGAATGCAAAAAAGTCGCCGAATCTATTCGGCTTATGGAGCATATTGAACTCGAACCGAATTGTGTTGTTCCTCTGCTCAAGTCATCTGCCGAAGTTGAGGCTGTACTACGGGGCAGTCCAGAGCCGTCCAGTTGGACGTGGAGGAATAAATAAAAATATATGCTGAGTGAGTACGGGGCATGAGCTCGAAGGCAAACAAGCCCAGGCGCAGTGGCATAAAGGAACGAATCAGACAAAGAAAGTCTGAAATCGTAAGAATCCTGTATAAATGCGAAAATCCCCCACCATGGCGCACTGCAGTCAAATTAAATGACGAACTCAAACACCTCGAGTCTTTATTAAAATCAAAGAGCTCGCCCTGTCCCTCAGAAACAAAATATAATACAAAAATAACTAAAAATCATCGCCCACCAGCAAAACAGATTCCAGCACGAAAACACCGATGCCCACCGGACTGTGAGGGTCCGCTCTGCAGCCCCCATTGCGAAGGCACCTGCGGTGTACAGAATCCGGAGTCAACGCAATAGAACGAGTTGCATGAGAGGCAGACCGCCCCTTATGCCTACGAGGGAACGCAACGCAATAGAACGAGTTGCATGAGAGGCAGGCCGCTGCTTATGCAAACGAGGGAGTAGCAGCGAGAGCAACAAACAGCGAGATGACCAGAGCCACCAAGAGCCCCCAACATATTATAGAAACTATATATATTATATAAAATTATACAATAAGAATTGTAATGCCCGACGACAATTGAGTCGACCGGCAAGACGTTTGGCCTGTACAGCCATTCGAACTACTAGGTAGGAAAGGAAAGAAAAATTGTAAAACATATAAATTCCAACTCAAGATGATAGATTAAATCACTTAACTAACAACCACAATTTTACTACATATAAAGTGTAAATTAAAAAAAAAAAAAAAAAAAGAATTTTATATTTCAGTAAAATACTAAATAAATAAAAAAAAAAACAAATAATGTTTTTGAAAATTAAC
The DNA here is from genome assembly GCA_018152825.1 of Scaptomyza hsui. Taxonomy (NCBI): domain Eukaryota; kingdom Metazoa; phylum Arthropoda; class Insecta; order Diptera; family Drosophilidae; genus Scaptomyza; species Scaptomyza hsui. Next base: position 125,802 of record JAECXO010000183.1, on the reverse strand, counting down.
TAAAAGTATATGTCAATAGAAACAAATAAAATAAGTAAATTTGACGAAATAATTAAAAACTTTGATAAAATGGGTATTGTAGACGTTAAATCAGTAGATTCAACAGCCAATGTAATTAATAAAGTAGAGTCAAATAGTAATGACTTAGAATTAATACACACATTATTAATAATAATTATTGTTATAATGTGCGCAAATTGTTTTTATAAACTATATAAATTACATAACAAATGTTTAAAAAAGAAATATATGAGCCAGGCAAATGATCTGGACAAAATTTAAAAAAAAAACGCAAACAACATTGAAAACAAATAACACAATATGTAAGTTTGTAACTTTAAGAAAATAAAACAATTTAAATACAATGAATTACAGATAAAACAAAAATATATTAACTAAAGTATGGCTAAACTAAAGGCAATTAGAGAATCATATGATAGAGTTCAGTTTACCCTTATCTTAAAGAAAGAGTTCATATCCATAAAATAATGGAATGGAATGAATTGTATAAAGAAATAAATAACATAAAAATTGACTTTGATAAATAATATAAGTCACTTACACAAAACAGACCAATTCAAAGAAATACTATTAAGAAACATGTAGAAATACTAGTAAATTGCTTTAATGAAGCACGTATACTAATACATGGCCAGAGAGAAAAATTAAATCAAGATCATTGGTCCCAAGTATCAAAATTTTTGATCAGACTACGATCTAATTTAATATCCATTAAACTAAAGTTCAATGTAGATATATCAGTACCAACCATACTTACCTCTTCTCTAACAATTGAAACTGGTGATGAACCGGAATCAACAGAACAAACTGACACTGACCAAATAGAGTCAGAAGAGCTTGAGACAAACCCTAAAATAGAAGAACAGGATTTAAATAATCTTACTGTTCCAGCTGTTTTGATGTCAGATCTGGATAATTCTACAGATTCTGATACTTCTTCAAACATAATAGAGAATAAACCAGGCAACAATATCACAATGGCACAAACTAATATTGATTTTATTAATACAGCAACTAAGCTTATACCAGTTTTTGATGGTAAAGCTGAAAACTTACAAAGTTTTGTTGATGCATTACAAATATTGGAGTTAATGACAGGCGAACACGAACAATTAGCAGTTTCGATAATAAAATCAAGGCTAAAAGGTGTCGCCAGAAATTTAGTCGGAAATGAAACAACAATAACTGAAGTCATTTCCAGATTAAAAAGCAATGTCAAAGGCGAAACTGTAGAAGTATTGTCAGCAAAACTGATGAACATACAGCAACGCAATAAAACTGCCAACCAGTACACACTAGAGGTTGAGCAGATGACAAAAATGTTAGAAGGTGCATATATAACAGACGGCTTACCCCTAGAGTTAGCCAGAAGTTATTCCACTCAGCATGCAGTCAAAGCAATGACTAAAAATTGCACAATCGATAAGGTAAAACTTATCATGCAAGCTGGTACCTTCAATACTATGAATGAGGCCGTATCAAAATTTGTAAATTGTTGCACAGAGGCAACCGGACAGCCAAACACTGTCCTATATTACAAAAATAATCCACAGCGCGGCGGAAACCGCGGACACGGAAATTATAGAGGTAATTTTCGCAGTCGCTACAATAATAACAACAACAATAATTACAACAACAATAATTACAATAACAATAATGGACGAGGCCAATATAGAGGAAACTCAAGAGGCCGTGGCAACTCGAATCGAGGCCACAACTATAATAACCCAAGCAATGTCAGAGTAACCAATAATACATCGGAAAACTCGCAAACCCCTTTAAATGTTCAACAGTAGAAAATGCAAGGGTTCATACCATTAATCTCAGTCAGAACATATTTGTATCATTCAACCATGTGGCTACAGGAAAAGAGCTTGACTTTTTAGTAGACACAGGTGCAGACATTTCAATAGTTAAAGAAAATTCTGATGTCTTTCATGACATAGAAGGCAATTATATTATAGACATAAAAGGAATAAGTCAAGAAGTAACCAAATCCAAGGGGTTAACTTCTATTGAGATACAGACCACTATGTACATAATCCAACATGATTTTCATATCGTGGATCTACAATTCGCTATTCCTTGTGATGGCATATTAGGAATCGATTTTATTAAAAAATACAACTGTCAATTAGACTTCATGCCATCTGAAGATTGGCTTATAATTAGACCTAATAACTTAAAATTTCCAATTTATGTTCCAATAACATACAGTTTTGGCAACAGCTCAATACTTCTGCCAGCAAGATCCCAAGTAACTAGAAAAATCGATCTAAATTCAAAAGAAGACAGTGTATTGATTCCAAATCAAGAAATTCAGCATGGTATTTACATAGCAAGTACCATAGCAACATCTAAAAACGCTTTTATAAGACTACTCAATACAACAAATAAAAACAAGTAAAAACGTTGCAGTCGGACGCAACCGACTGCGAAATACTTTGATACCAGTAAATGAACGGCTTATAAGGGGGAATGCAGGGGCGAAGGGAGTGGGCCATGTGGTAAACATCGCCAGCTATCATGTTACCAAATTTGGTGACTTTTCCTCAAAAGCTGTGGAAGATAAGTTAACTTCAAAATGTAAAAGGTGGGCGGCAGAGGTGGGCGCTGCATCAAAATTTTTGAATCAAATGTTTTTGGCTGTCACTATCTATCTGCCTACCAAGTTTGGTGGCTCTAGCTCAAAAACTGTTAGAGATATAGCCGATTCCGATTTTATAAGGCGGGTGGCTTAGGTGGGCGTGGCATTCAAAATTTTGATGCACATCTTTGGTAGATGCTGCCTTCTATCTTTCTACCCAATTTACGGGCTCTAGCTTAAAAACTATAAGAGATATCGAAATTTCCGATTTTAAATAGTGGGCGGCAGAGGTGGACGTGGCATCCTAATTTTTGGTGCAGACCTTTTGTAGATGTCACCATATATCCTCCTACCAAATTCGGTGACTCTAGCTCGAAAAATGTGAAAACTATAGGCGTTTCCAATCTCAAGTAGAAGGGGGGTTGGGATCGGAATCATGGGGCGTGGCATCCAAAACGTCAATATCTATCTTCACACTAAATTTGGTGGGTCTAGCCCAAAAAATGTGTAAACTATAGGCGTTTCCAATTTCATGGAGAAGGGGGGGATGGGGGCGGAATCAGGGGGCGTGGCATCCAAAATTTTGATGCATGTTTTTGGGGAACGTCAATATCCATCTTGACACAAAATTTGGTGGCTATAGCCCAAAAAATGTGAAAACTATAGGCGTTTCCAATTTCATGGAGAAGGAGTGGTGGGGGGGGATGGAGGCCTAATCAGGGGACGTGGCATCCAAAATGTTGATGCATTTTTTAGGGGAACGTCAATATCTATCTTGACACAAAATTTGGTGGCTCTAGCCCAAAAAATGTGAAAACTATAGGCGTTTCCAATTTCATGGAGAAGGGGGGGATGGGGGCGGAATCAGGGGGCGTGGCATCCAAAACGTCAATATCTATCTTCACACAAAATTTGGTGGGTCTAGCCCAAAAAATGTGAAAACTATAGGCGTTTCCAATTTCATGGAGAAGGGGGGGATGGGGGCGGAATCAGGGGGCGTGGCATCCAAAATTTTGATGCATGTTTTAGGGGAACGTCAATATCTATCTTGACACAAAATTTGGTGGCTCTAGCCCAAAAAATGTGAAAACTATAGGCGTTTCCAATTTCATGGAGAAGGGGGGGATGGGGGCGGAATCAGGGGGCGTGGCATCCAAAACTTTGATGCATGTTTTTGGGGAACGTCAATATCCATCTTGACACAAAATTTGGTGGCTATAGCCCAAAAAATGTGAAAACTATAGGCGTTTCCAATTTCATGGAGAAGGGGGGATGGGGGCGGAATCAGGGGGCGTAGCATCCAAAATTTTGATGCATTTTTTTGGGGAACTTCAATATGTATCTTGACACAAAATTTGATTTCTCTAGCCCAAAAAATGTAAAAACTATAGGCGTTTCCAATTTCAAGGAGCAGGGATGATGGGGGCGGAAGGAGTGGGCGTGGCATCCAAAATTTTTATGCAGTTTTTTCAGGGACATGACTAGCTATCTGCGTGCAAAATTTGGTATTTCTAGCTGTAAGAATGTGAGAAATATTTGGTTTTATCGGTTTTCAGTTATCGAATTTATCGATTTCCCAGCCTCCTAGTAGGCGTGCCAACCCAATCTTGACACTTTATCTGTACCGTCTATAGATAAACATAATTGCAAAGTTTCAAGTCTCTAGCTTTACAGGTGTCGAAAAAAGTTGCGTTCATACGGACGGACAGACGGACAGACGGTCAGACGGACAGACGGACAGACAGACACCATGACGGACATTGCACAAAACCAATATACTATGAGACCTTCGGTATCAAAGTATAATCAAGTAGTCAGTACAAATAATTTAGCGTATGAATCACTTTCGAACTACGAAGTAGTCAAAACTAATCTAGATAATAGAAAAAAATCTGTATTATCTCAACTAAAAAAAAACTTTCCTCCACAATTCAAATCACAGCTTTCAAGCTTATGCACCCAATATAATGATATATTCGGATTGGAATCTGAACCAATTAGCACAAATAATTTTTATAAACAAAAACTGAGATTGAAAGATGATGAACCAGTGTTTATAAAAAATTATAGAAGCCCACACAGTCAGGTGGACGAAATACAGAAACAAGTTGGAAAATTGATCACCGACGGGATTGTCGAACCATCTGTTTCTGAATATAATAGCCCATTATTACTTGTCCCTAAAAAACCATCTCCAGGTTCAGAACAAAAGAAATGGCGATTAGTGATTGACTATCGTCAAAGTAATAAAAAATTACTGTCCGATAAATTTCCACTCCCAAGAATTGATGATATTTTGGATCAACTTGGACGAGCAAAATATTTTTCATGCCTTGACTTAATGTCAGGATTTCATCAAATTGAACTCGAAAAAAGTTCAAGAGATATAACGTCATTTTCAACGAGCAATGGCTCGTATCGCTTCACGCGATTACCATTCGGACTAAAAATAGCGCCTAATTCATTTCAGAGAATGATGACTATAGCATTCTCTGGATTAGAACCTTCACAAGCATTCCTTTACATGGATGACTCAATAGTTATAGGTTGTTCCGAAAAACATATGCTTAAAAACTTAACAGACGTTTTTGAGAAATGTAGGAAATACAATCTAAAGTTACATCCTGAAAAATGCTAATTTTTTATGCATGAGGTGACTTTTCTCGGTCATAAATGCACTGATAAAGGAATACTTCCGGATGACAAGAAATATGATGTCATTATGAATTACCCTACGCCGCACAATGCGGACAGCGCTAGACGTTTCATAGCATTTTGCAATTATTATAGACGTTTCATTAAAAATTTCGCCGAATATTCACGGCACATAACAAGATTATGTAAAAAGAATGTTCCTTTTGAATGGACAGATGAATGCTAAAACGCATTCCAATATTTAAAAACAAAACTCATGGAACCTACTTTGCTACAATATCTTGATTTTAGCAAAGAATTTTGTATAATTACTGATGCAAGTAAGCAAGCGTGTGGAGCGGTTTTAACTCAAAACCATAACGGACTCCAACTTCCCATTGCATACGCATCAAGAGCTTTCACTAAGGGAGAAAGTAATAAGTGTACAACTGAGCAGGAATTAGCTGCAATTCACTGGGCAATATTACATTTTCGACCATATATTTATGGAAAACACTTTACAATCAAAACCAGGGACCGCAAATAATAATTATGAATTGAAAAAAATTGAAGACCATAAAAGCCTCCATGATGAGTGTGAAACACACAAGTATGTTATTTTTGTATGGCATACTCGGAAACACGATAAACTTTGATTTCCAATTTTTAATTTTTAAATTATTTTTAATTATTAAATTTAATTTTGTTGTAAATGTAAACTAACATTTTCGGGCAACTATAAATACTGGCAGTTGGTCACACTGCAGCTTCTCTGTACACTCTCTATAAACGTACGATCGAAATAAGACGCTGTCGCGCACCAATAAAAGCATATATTATAACCTATAATCGACCGTGTATTCTTTTATAAATCCGATTCACATACCCAACCCACAGAACGATCTTCAACAGGTTATGGGCCCAGAACGATCTTAATAAGTGAACTTTCGTATGTGATTAAGAAAATAAAAAAAAAGAAACATGAGTGCACAAGGGTTATACGCGATCGACAAGTTAGACGGCGAGAATTATGCGGCGTGGTCAGTGCAAATGAAGAGCATATTGATCCACAATGATAATTGGCCGGTTGTGTGTGGTAGACTTGTGAAAAGTGAGAGTGACACGCCACAGCAAAAGACAGATTTCGATACGCGCGACGAAAAGGCATTGGCAACTTTGTTGCTGGGTGTAAAGGCGTCGCAGATCAATTTTATAAAGAACTGTACGACAGCAAAAGAGGCTTGGGAGAAGCTCGCAAATGTGTATCAACCGCGTGGACCTGCAAGAAAAATTCAGTTGTTCAGAAAGTTGCTGCGTTTGAGTCTTGGTGACGTCACGCGTGTGCAAGAATATATAAGTGAATTCGCAGACATAGTGGACAAGTTAAAAGAAATTGAAATGGATATTCAAGAAGACATTTTAATAATTGTGCTATTGTCGGGATTGAGTGGAACATTCGAGAATTTTGTGGTAGCGATTGAAACACGTGAGGTATTGCCGACCCTATCTGATTTGAAGGTCAAGATTATGGAAGAGGGAGAGAGACAATTAACGGGCAAAGCGGGCTCAAGCAGCGAAGTACAGCAAGTGTATGTATCACGTACGAAGAATAAAGGCAAAAAGTGCGCGCAAGAAAAAACGGTATCTATGTACAAGAAGAAGTGTTATAGATGCGGCAGTGAAGATCATTTAATTGCTCAGTGCAAAAAGAAGAATGATGAAGAGAAAAAAGACGAAGAGAGTCATTTTTCTATACTTGCGAATATGCGTGAAACGGACCAGCTATCAAAGACAAAGTGGTATTTGGATAGTGGCGCGACTGCTCACATCTGTTGTGACAAGTCGAAGTTTGCCTTTATAAAAGAGTATAAAGAAAAAATATCTCTCGCGGGAGACAATTTTGTGTATGCAAGCGGCATTGGAAATGTGCGTTTAAAATCGGGAAACTCTAGTATAGTGTTATTAAACGTATTGTATGTCGGCGAATTGCAAGCGAACTTTATTTCTGTGTCAAAAGCCGTAGATAAAGGCATGAAAGTGTATTTTGACAAGGACAGTGCAGTTATAAAGAACAAGAACAATGTGAAAATATTACATGCGACGAAGAACAATAATTTGTTTGTTGTTGAGGCAAAAAACGAAAAGTGCATGTATGTAAAGACAAACAGTAGTGAACTGTGGAAGTGGCATTGTCGTTTTGCTCACTTAAATATGGCAAGCCTTAAGAAAATGGCTAGTGACAATATTGTGCGTGGACTAAAACCGTTCAGCAAAAAGGTAATTAACGAGGTATGCAAAACGTGTGCAAAGTGCAAAATATGTGTAATGCCGTTTGTGGCGGCAGAGAACCGTGCTCGCGAAGCATTAGGGTTAGTACACACAGATATTTGCGGACCAATGAACATAGCCTCGGCTGGCGGTGCAAGATATTTCGCGACGTTTATCGATGATTTCTCGCGTTATACATTTGTGTGTATATTAAAAAGTCGTGATCAAATATTAAACGCGTTTAAAGACTTTGTAGTATTCGCGGAGAGGCAGTCCGGTAAAAAGGTCAAAGCTGTGCGCAGCGACAACGGGCGCGAATACATAAGTGTAGAATTCGTAAAATACCTTAACGAGAATGGTATTAAAAGGCAGCTGACAGTTCCATATACCCCGCAGCAAAACGGAGTTGCTGAGCGTTGCAACCGAACGCTTGTGGAGATGGCCAGAAGCATGCTGGTGCACTCGGGACTGGATGAGAATCTATGGGGCGAAGCTGTACGAACTGCAGCGTACATAAGAAACAGGTCAGTATCGAGAGCCTTGAAAGATAAAACGCCGTTTGAAATGTGGACTGGAACGAGACCAATAGTATCACACTTGAGAATATTTGGGTCAAAGGCAGTAGCCCTGAATAAAGCGCACAAGAGGAAATTTGATGCAAACGGCATCGAATATACAATGATCGGTTATTCGTTGACCGCTAAGGCATATAGACTGTTATGTCCAGAAACACATAAAGTCATAGAATGCAGAGACGTTATTTTCTTGGAAAATGATTTGTGCGGTACAGCAAGCATTGAGAAGGAGACGGTATCCTTGAATGTTGATAGCTCACCATTAGGGGCAAGAAACTTGGTAAATAATATCGAAGAGAATATTGAGAATTTACAGGTAAACCCAAATGTCGAATCTGAGGATTCTGAGAGTAATGGTGACTATGAGAGTGCTGAGAGCAACGAAGCGAGTCCGTCAGCAGTGGCTGAAATACGTGGGCCAGGGAGGCCGAAGAAAATAAGGACAGGAAATCGAGGACGACCACGCAAGCAGTATAACATTGTGAATATGTTTAAGGCGGAGGATGTGTCAATTCCTGCAAATGTTCAAGAAGCCACAAAATCGGAATGGAGTTCTGATTGGTCAGCCGCAATTCAGAAGGAGTTGGATGCACTACATGCTAATGGGACATGGGAGCTTACCAACTTGCCAAAGGGTAAAAAAGCTATTGGCTGCAAATGGGTGTTCGGCACAAAAGTAGACCAGAATGGCTATGTGGAGCGTTTCAAGGCAGGGCTAGTTGCCAAGGGATGCGCGCAACGATTCGGCATAGATTACTACGAAACGTTTTCGCCGGTTGTGAGATACTCATCAGTGAGGATGATTATTGCACTGGCTGTGGAGCATAAAATGTTTCTGCATCAGATGGACGTGTCGTCGGCATACCTCAACAGTGAGCTGTCAGAGGAGGTATATATGAAGCAGCCTGAAGGCTTCATAAGCGACGAGCATCCAGAGAAGGTAATGAGGCTGAAGAAATCTCTGTATGGGCTGAAGCAAAGCGGCAGAGAATGGAACGCTAAACTGGACATGGTTCTAAGAAGACTGGACTTTCTTCCATGTGTTAGCGAGCCATGCGTTTATGTACGCAATGGGAAAGGTAATATGAATATAATTGCTATTTATGTAGACGATCTTTTATTTGCAAGTACATCGAAGGACGAAATGCTTGAGATCAAGGCGTCCATTGCAAATGAGTTCGATGTGGTTGATGGGGGCCAGCTCAAATACTTCCTGGGCATGGAAATAGAGCTCAAGGGCGAGACTGGCAGCATAAGCCTCGGGCACAAGCAGTATATAGAGCAGATGCTATATACGTGGGGCATGTCGACGTGCAGACCGGTAGCAACACCCTTGGAGGCTGGGCATCAAGTCAAATGTGACGACATCAACTGTGAGACCATTAATGAGAAAAGTTACCAGTCATTAATCGGGTCTTTGATGTATTTGGCTGTAACTACCAGGCCAGATATATTGCATTCGGTGGCAAAGTTGGCGCAAAGGAACGTCAATCCACACAAGGAGCATGAGATCGCAGCAAAGCGGATACTGCGATATTTGCGAGGCACAGCAGATATGAGACTCCATTATCGGCAAACTGGTAGACCGATTCATGGATACGTCGACGCAGACTGGGCGAACGATACATCCGATCGAAAGTCATACAGCGGATATGTCTTCTTAGCTGCAGGTGGTCCTGTATCATGGGAATCGAAGAAGCAGAATCTGGTAGCATTAAGCAGCACAGAAGCTGAATATGTTGCACTGTCGATTGCAGCAAGAGAAGCCGTCTATTTAAAGAAGCTACTACAGGAAATGGGTTTTGGGAAAATTATGTCAGTTTTGTTGTATTGCGATAATCAAAGCGCTCAATGTTTAGCCAAAAATCCAATTTTGCATAATCGTAGTAAGCATATCGACATCAAATATCATCATGTTCGTGAATTATATGATAGAAAGGAGATTGATGTTCAATATATAAGTACTGATAATATGGTATCAGACGTGTTAACGAAGAATTTGCAGAAGATTAAACATGTCAAATGTATACAAGAAATGAATTGTTATTAGTACTTAAGTTCAAAGTATGTAATAGTTGAGAAGGAGTGTTGTAAATGTAAACTAACATTTTCGGGCAACTATAAATACTGGCAGTTGGTCACACTGCAGCTTCTCTGTACACTCTCTATAAACGTACGATCGAAATAAGACGCTGTCGCGCACCAATAAAAGCATATATTATAACCTATAATCGACCGTGTATTCTTTTATAAATCCGATTCACATACCCAACCCACAGAACGATCTTCAACAAATTTTTATAATAAAAATATAAAATAATTATTATTTTATGATTTTTATATTCAAATTAAATCATAATTTTTATTTGTGATTTTTATTTTAAAAATTGAAAATAAAAATTATTTGTTGAGTTTTATAATAAAAATCAAAAATAAAACTCAAATGCAAATAACTTTTGAACAGAGAGAGCTAGACAATATTTGGGCATATATATATAATCTGCTCATCAATACCTATGTATAATATGTATGTACAAACGCATGTACAGACATATATATATATATATATACAATAGTCTGCTTAGACACTTGCTTAGACCGCCTTATCAGCGGCTGATGTGTAAGTGCAAAACTGTTAATGAGGAAGAGCGAACAATTTGAAGATAAGCATGAGACAATTACAGAAGTATCCAAAATTATATTTACAAAAAATACAATTTTTTTTTGGCTTTTGTTTAACGATGCTGCAATTATATTAGTTTTCGTTATAAGAACGGCAGGAAAAAATTAGTTTCAAAAATATTTGTATAATATAATGTGTGTGTATACTATTTTTTTTTTAATAATTTTCTATTTATTTAATTTGAGAAACATTATCTTTTTAATTGCATCCGACGAAAGGTTGCATCTTAAATCGCTTACAACTAATTTGAGAGCAGAAAATGCCCTTTCCACTGAAACCTGTGTAGCAGGCACAGAGTGAAGAACTAGCTTCAATTCTTCACTCTGTGCAACCGAGGGTACGTGAACTTTTTGCTCTCCCAATAGCTCATTATATCCACGTTCAAGTCAATTGGCTTTGGCGAATACCCCTGTATTTCTGTCATTGCCAATTTCAGCTCCGGTTCATCCTCTTCCTCAGACTCTTCACACTCAGAGGCCACCTCGATCGAATTTAAAAATGCATTTAAAAGCGAGCATGTGCTCTGGGATGTCAGTTCAACTGCGTTTTCTGCTGGAGTTGACGCTGACTCAGTGGCTTCTAATGCATTTGTTGGGCTCTCCTGAAAAACAAAAAGAGTATAATATTAATAATAGTCATGTTAATATGTTAATTTTCATAACGCTTACCTTCTTATTAAGAGCAAGAACTCGGCGCATCAGTCCTGCTAAATGATTTCTGGCTGCCGCCTGCTGAAGTGGATTCTTAATGAGAACCCGCCGAATTCGGGGATCCAAAAAAATTGCAGAGAGAATAACTTCATTAGTTGTGAGAATACTCTCACGACTCTCCAAGCTATTGGCTAGATCTTCACTATGAATATTACTATTCATAGATTTAATTGTCAATTTAGTCTCTAACCAAAGCTTGTATATATTTTAATATCAAACACATTGTAGCACTTTGCTGCAATGTTTACGTAAACCAAAGTCCCAAGCATAGCCACAGCGCAAAAGTAATATGATCACACAAGTATGCAATGGGCAGTAGAAGTGCCGTGTCAGCATGTCTCGCATGCGCGACCGTTCCTTCTTTATATATGTATATAACATTCTCTCTCACGCTATCGCTAATGTCAGCGTTTAGCATATAAGTAATACATAATAAGCCAACGTCTCTGCCAGCGTTTACTGGCAGCGAAGTCGAATACTGAGTTGAGTATTTATTACAAGCGCTGTTTCAGTTGATTACCCTTTTTGGTAAGCATGTTAAGCTAGAGAGACATGATTGGTCGAGACCCTTTCTAGTGTCTTAAGTAGGAAAGACGTTAAGCTTATGGGGCGGAAAACCTTTGGGGTCGTGTGAGAGGCTTTACACGCCTTGGGAATGAAGACGACTTTGAATTCGAGCCATGACTTGGGAATCGAGTCTGTCGTCAGGATATCTGAAAAGATTCTTTGAAGCCAGCTTATGGCAGTGACCCATGCATGCTGCAGTTGGGCTGGAATGATGCCGTCAGGTCCAGTTGATTTGAAAGGCGAGAAGCTTTGTATGGCCCATAAGATGATGTCTTTTGAGAGAAAGTCAGTGACGTCATGCTCCTGATGTTCTCTGGTGGAAGTAGGTAGTGGTACCTCGACTGAACAACTGGGAAAGTGGGTTTCCATCAGAAGTTCCAGAAACTCTAGACTGGTCAATGTTAACGAGTCTTCTGGTTTTTGAGGAAACACACGGCGATCAGGCCACGCAAAGTGCGTGTGGAAGGGGCATTTGTTGGTCGTGTGCCTACATGGCTTGAACTGAGCCAGACGCATCCAGATGTAAGCTCGAGCCATGGAGCAGTGTTGTCACCATTACTGAAATTAGGGAGCAAAAAAGGTCTAGCTGTTTCCTCTCAAGAAAGCAGGTGCGGACTTTACCTTCGTTTCGTACTACAAGTAGCTTGTAATCCTTCGTCCCCAGTCCAGAAACCTTGCATCCCCGACCCAATTTTCCTGAATGAGGACAAGAGCGGATGCAGCCGCCTTACAATGGCGGCTTACCTGTAGTAGTCGAAGGGACATCTTAAGATTTTAGCTAGTCCACTGTCAGATCTGCCTCCTCGTCGGTGTCTGTGTCAAGGCAGATCAGATTTGCCAGTTCGCAGGCCAGGTCAGAGGCCTCCGACTGGTAGCCGGCCAGGGCGTCTTCCTCCTTCTTTACCGACGGCTTGCTAGCCGCATCCGAACGGTAGAAGCGGATTACTATTTCGCGCCGGGGCAGACCTCTTCCAGCATGGCGATTTCGTGCTTATAGACGGTAGCGGACCTATCGTCCTCGCATCCGATATCTTTGATGCTGTCCTGATGCCATTCGGCTTCCGAGCAGCGAGGTGGCGGCCCGCCAGACTGTACCATCAAATCCAGGAGCTTGTCTTGTAGCTCGCATTCAATGGCCCCCCACCTTTTCCGCGAAATCTGGCCATTCTTGTGGCCCTTGTCTAGGACCCCAATAAGGACCTCATCCCTTGCGGCTTCGGCGAAGGACCGGGTGAACGGCTGTGGCCGCGGTGGAGACCTGATCCGCTTGGCTAGCGGGACCGGCTCTTCAACGGAGCGTTGACGCGTTTGTTTGGCTTTGGTAGAGGCGGGTGGGATTGCTGGCTTGAAATCATACCTGTTCAGTTGCCATTAGAATTACTAATCAATTAAATTATTTTTCGAAGATAGTCGTAGTGAATATATAGTTCGCTTGTGAAAAATATGATTATTTAATGATTACGATTACAAATATACAAAAATAATGTAAAATTACCGTAAATTATTAAAAATAATGGAAAATAATTGAAAATAATAATAATAAATTATTTCGACTATTTGTCTTATCTGAAACCTTAAAATTAAATTAATAAAAATACATATGTACACTATGCCATGAAAGTGTTTACACGTTTTTACTTTAGGGCTAGAAGGAACACACTTATTGTTGTTTTTAATATTTGTTTATAATTTTTATAGTTTATTTAACCTTCTATCTAATGAAACTGTAAAACAAATCCAGGAGTTAAGTTCTGCTGCAGAATTTTCGCAGCACGTCGCCGGTCCTAATTGGACGGCTTAATGGTCGCTGCGGTAGCGGACCCCGAATCAGTCGCCTGAGTCGCGGACCTGGAAGCCGGTGTTACAAACTTGTGTTGCAACCGGTCGACGCCCAGGGTGAGAGGACGATTGGCTAGATCGCCCCGATCATGTGCCGTTAGCAGCGTTATGAACGATTACTGGCGTGAAAGACGTAGAAAAGGAGGTGCTAGCACCTGTAGGGGGATTGGCGTTTCCCCCCGGGGCTTTGTGTTCCCCGGAAACTGAATTTGAAATATTATTTATTGATGAATTCATTTTGAGTCCCACGAGTAGACGGGAAGGGATAGTCAGACATAGCTCGTGAGCCGCGGGAGCACGATTGAAACTGGAGTTCGGCAGGTATCCACAGTTCGCAAAGTAGAGACCGAGCAAACACCTCGGCTGTTTCACCGCATAACATGCGGTTAAGTAGATCGTGAACATGTAGACAAATGACATATAACTAGCTTTGTAAGATAAGATAAAGATAAGATAAGATAAAAGTGGCACTATTTATCAAGTGGGATAAATCGCTATAGTTTGAATATAAAATATGGAAAGGTTTTCAAATAACGTAGTTAGAGTAACAAGCTTGTAGAGCGATGGGTAAAATATTTCTTCTCTTCCTGATCGGAACAGCAAAACTAATTTAGCTGAATAATTTAGAGGAAATAATTTCACCATTTAATAGTTTATGTAGAAAGACTACACCTAGCATTGTTCTGCGATCAGAAAGAGAAGGAAGATTTTTTAGTAAAAGTATACAGTTGTAGGAAGGAAAGTTAATCTTAGTGTCCCAATTAGGTCCACTAAGGGCAAAGAGCAAAAACTGTTTTTGTACTGATTCTATTCTATCCTGGTGAATCCTGTATTTGGAACACCAGGTACAAGATCCATATTCAAGAATAGGACGTACCAAAGACGTATAAAGTGTTTTGGTTACGTAGGGATCGTCAAATTCTTTCGACCAGCGCTTAATGACAAGAACTATACACTTAGGTAGGCTTGACATCGCTCTCACTCTCTTTTACTTGCTGAATTTGATGCAGTTCATATCAGCTTTGTGGTTTTTAGCTTACGTTGGCGGTTGTTTTGAATTTGTAGCTTACGTTGGCGGCTGTTTGAATTTGTAAACAAAGCGCGGTGTATAAAGACGTAATAAAAATTGGAATTCAAAACAAAGGGGCGGAGCATAGAATAGTGACAAAACAGTAAACTTGGCCTTGAAAGTGTGCGATGTGCGACAGAAAGATTGATTGTAACCAAAATGCATTTCTCTTGTTGTTGTCGTAGAAGTTGAGTTTAGCAAATTTTAGTCTTTTGATTCAATCGCTTGCTGCTACCCTAGCAAGAAAGGGTAGTTTGACATTATTGAAACTTGGCTGAAATAACTAGTTAAATGCAATATACCTAAACATGATCTCTGTAATATATGTTTACTAACATTTTGGGAATTAGGTATTGCATTAAAATGCCAAATATGTTGGATATAAATACGAAATAAAATAAACTTATTTTGTATTTAAATACTTCAAATAAGTTATATTTATATGAAAAATGTATATTAGGAGATTTCATAGACTATTATTGAATACTTAAGCAATAGGTATTTTTACTTTGTGCTGTTTGTGCGTCTTAGCAACCAGCAAGTGTTGTTGTTTCGTTCTTTTGCATTTGCCCATTCTTTTTCATTTGCCCATTCTCGATGTGTATACCCACAGCATTGTACAGACGAGACGGGTATATTGGTTTAGGTGAATGTATGTAACATGCAGAAGGAATTATTTCCGACCAAATTATAAATACATATATATACTATTGATCAGCATCATAAGGCGACTCGATTTGGCCATGTCGATTGGCATAGCATTTTGGGTATAGGGTATTTCATAGCGAGCTTATCAAGTGCTTAGAGAAAACAAAATAACGAAAATCTCGGCGAAGTTTGTCCAGGCAAAATTGAAGCAAATGACAAATATACTAATACTTATGTATTTCTTACCGCAACTTTCCGCTGGCGCGCCCCCCTGTCCTACAATCACATAGGCAAAGATGCACTGGCTGGCGCGCAGCAATTGCCACACGCAAACACACAGCGTTATCCAATATGCACACATATTCATATCTCAAATATGTTACACATAAGCATGCACCCCAACAATTAAATATCACATTACACCCTAAAATCCTAACACAGGAAACGACCTAGACATAAACATAAAACATAAGAATATTTCTAAATCATGCATCACGCCACAAACAAACTGGACATAAACATAAAACATAAACATATTTCTAAAATCACGCCACAAGCGTGAGATCGCCGAATTTGCACTTTTTAAAAGAAAGCTTAAAACGAACAAAGCTTAAAAGCTTTGATCATAAGAAAAGCTCTCAACCGAGGTTTGCTCTGCGCAGCAAGAACGATTGAGAAGTAGTTCAGATTTGGAGTTCAAAGTAATAGTTTTGAATAAGATAGACTAAAAGTGTGGAAGTGTTTTTGTAACTTTTAACATTGCTTCAACACATATAATAAAGAAATAAACTAAAGACGAAGTCTTTATATTTTTTTAATCCCACTTGGTCGTGAACTCATAATTGGCGCAGCCGGTAGGATTAGTGAAAAATAAGTGCAAATAAATTAAATTGCGATACTTCATAAAAAACTAATCCGCCAAAGAACTAATCGTGCAACAAACACAGTTAATGGTGTTTAAGTAATTTAAGAACGAAGAACAATATAATCAACAACAAAGCAACAAAAAAACAAACCAACATGGCAGTCGTACTAAGTGATGCAGAACTAAGCCAGGCATTGTCTCAAATCCGACAAGTGCCCCAGTTCTCAGGAAATAAACAGGAGCTAAGCGCCTTCATCAGGAGGACAGAATTCCTATTACAATTATACCCTACAACAAAGTTTTAGATTGCGATAGAACTGCAAGTCATCGGAGAAGCCCAAAGGATCTCGCAACTATCACATGCCAATAATTGGGGGAGTTGATTCGAGCACTCATCGAGGAATACACCACCCAGACTCCAGTGGAGGAATTACTACGACAACTTTACAACACCAGCTATCAAGGAAATCTCCGTAAGTTCATAGAAGAACTAGAACACAAATCATATGTAATAACAAAAAAGCTAACACTAGATAATAATGCAAGCAACACAATTGTCTACACCAATGCTATGAACAACACAGTTAAAGATGTTATAAAAAGAAAAATACCAGATAGAATTTTCATGATTCTAGCTAGGTACGATATAACAACTAGCCATTTGTTAAAAGTAGCAGCTAAAAAGGAGGGTTTATATGAAAATAGTGTGGTTGAAAAACCCAAAGATAATAAATATAATAATTCAAACAAAAACTATCGTGGTTAAAAGTATCAAGAAAATTTTAACCAAAGTTCAACACATAACCCCACTAACCAAGCACCACATAGTCATAACTACCACGCCAATTAGAATACAAATAACCCACATAAGAATCAACAAGATTATGGGCAGACATATGCCGAATTTCAACAAAAGTTGCAACAAGGGAAACAACAGAAACCCATGAACTATTCACATAACAGAAACTCTAAGCTACAACAACCAACCTCAAAAAAGGCAAAGAGAAAGTAACAGTGGTGTGTCAAAAATGGACACCTCCGAAAATTTTCAAGCAATTGCCTCGGACCAGGAAGAAACAATAACCCATTCATAATTGTTATTATGAATGATAACCCGCTTAAGTGTGTTATAGACACTGGATCAACAATTAATTTAATGAATAAAAATTACTTAAAATTTCCAATTAAAAATACAGAACTTAACGTTCATACCGTCAATGGTAACATTAAATTAACAACAAGCATTACAATAGGAGTAGTAAATTATGTCCATCCAAACAGGAGTTCTTTATACATGAATTTTCAAATGGATATGATTTATTGTTAGGAAGAAATTATTTAGAAGCTAGCAAGGCAAAAATAAATTACGAAGAGGGAGCCGCTACCTTAGGAGAATACACATTCCTATTTAAGTACGACCCCAATATAAATGTATAAGAAGAGGAGGCACCAGAGTGTCTAGACCCACCTTCGTCGGAAGATTTAGAATTCAATTTCGTGATCAACGAAGAATTAAAAGAGTCCAACGAGTTCCGCTTAGATCATCTTTACGATGAAGAGAAAAGGTGTGTGTCAAAAAGTCTTCACAACTATCGAGACATACAGTACCATGAAGGCGACAATTTGACTTTCACTAGTACTGTTAAACATTCGATAATTACAAAACATGAGGACTCAATTTACAAGAGACCCTACAAGTATTCCCAAATTCAACATGACGAAATAGACAGACAAGTAAAAGAAATGCTAGAGCAATTCACCTGTATTAGTAATCCCAAAAAAGTTGGATGCATCAGGTAAACAAAAGTATAGAGTAGTAATAGACTACAGATTTCTAAACGAAATCACTGTTGACGACAAATTTCCTATTCCAATAATGGATAAAATTTTAGATAAACTTGGCCGATGCCAATACTTCACAACTCTTGATTTAGCAAAAGGCTATCACCAGATCCAGATGGATCCTAAATCAATACCTAAGACAGCATTTTCCACTAAACATGGCCACTACGAATATACACGTGTTGTGGTGGGGTGGCTGATGCGTCCAAAGTCGCTTTGTTAGTGATGAAAAATTCTGTTGGTAATTTACAAGACGTGGGTGCACGCGGAGAAAAAAAACACTTGTTTCCGTGTTCGTGGTATATTTTCAATTATGTTAAATGTTACAAGTCACTTATTTCCGAAAAGAGTTAATATTACAATGAGAGCTGCGCTTGCAGTATGAGCGGAAGGTAGGAGCGGCAGCCACTTGTTTAGATGCCTACTTTTAGGCATAAACATGCCGCCCCCCTTGCAGTATTGCAATATATATACACATATAAGAAAAGAGGTTACTGGCTACAGAAGCCGGACAGTACCCATCCGAAGACGGTGTTTTGGGCCAGTGGCGATCCCCCTTGGCTAGGAATCACTCCGGGGAGCATAATATACCCGTAGACATCTGCTCCTAATACGAGGTTGGTCATCGACGGGTGAAACCAGCGGTCATCTGCCAGGGTGATGTTGGCCGTGTTTACGCGAGAGCGATCTAAAATTGGCCTAGCGGGAGTACGCATTGTGGTCGGCATGGCATGAAGGATGACCTCCTTCTGGAAGTCGGAGCATCGTGATTTTAGCACCGCGGTACATACGCTCTCGGAACCGACACGGGTGACGGAAAGGCCAAAAGCCCTTGCCAACGACGTGTCGATCCTACTGAAGGTCCGCTGCATGGGTCGATCACAGCCCGAGTGTCGAAGTTTTTCTTCCCGGTGTCACATTTTAGTACCACCGTCGGCATAACGGTGGTCCTCTGGTATTCCAGAATCCTGGACACGGAGAGACCGTCTGCCGCACTTGCGGACGATCTAGATGGGGACCGGCTTGGCGTTGACGACGACTAAGCAGATTCGCTCTCGTGCATATGGAGGAGCGTGTGGTGCTCGCCTTGGCACTTGCGACACTTATCCTGACGCCGGCACGAGTCCCCCGAGTGTTGATGTGCGAGACACTTGGGACAGTACTTGTTCACCAGAACTGCCCGAAGTCGCTTCTCCGCCGCCAGCCTCATGAAACGGCGACACCTTTTCAATGGATGGATTCCGCGACAGACTCGGCAACGGAAGGAATTGATTCCTCGAGTACGCCTGTCTTCCGCCGTTTGAGGATTGCTTGGACGTGGAGCCATTCTTTGCTTCTGTGGAGTACTGAATGTAAAGAAAGCGGAATTAGTACGAGTTGTATATTGAACACTGAAGTGAGCGGACGAAACACAAATACGCATAATGGAAACGTTAGTCAAAGGAAGAGTTTGGACCTTGCGACTGGGTGGTCGCTTCGTTAGGAAGGAGGACAAGCTTGGCGATGGGCCTCTTAACGACACCACGAGTGGTAAGGATGTCCACGACTCGAACATTCATGTCAGAACCTGAATAGGTTCTTTGGACGCGCCCTAGACGCCACTCATTGGCTGGAATGTTATCTTCCTTTATGATAACCATGTCCCCCACTTGCAGATTCCTTGTCTGCGATTGCCACTTGATTCTTTTATGAAGCTCTTTCAAATACTCTTCCTTCCAACGAAAACACAATTGTTGGTTGAGAGCTTTGAGGCGTTGCCATCTGTTCAAGATGGACATGGCACTTTCCTTGATTTCAGGCTCGCATACTGACAAAAGCGGCGCCCCAATCAGAAAGTGGCCAGGAGTGAGTGCCAATAAGTCAGTCGGATCTTCTGACATAGGAGAAATTGGTCTTGAGTTTAAACACGCTTCAACTTTAGCGAGCAAAGTGGATAGCTCTTCAAACGTGTATTTAAAAGAAGCAGTGGACTTGTAAAATAGGGACTTGAAACTTTTTACCCCAGCTTCCCACAAGCCACCCATATGAGGTGCGCCTGGTGGGTTGAAACGCCAGGATAATTTATGGTGGCTATAGCTGGATAGGATGCATTTACGTGTAGCTTCGAGGAAATCGCGATCAAGAACCTTGGAAGCTCCAACAAACGTTTTTCCGTTGTCAGAGAACAAATGCTGGGGACATCCGCGTCGCGCAGCAAACCGAGCGAAAGCTTCGAGGAATTTCTCGGTAGTGAGATCGGATGTGGCTTCCAGATGTATAGCCTTAGTGCTGAAGCATACAAAAACGCAAACATAGCCCTTGGAAATTCGACAAGCTCGGCCAGTGAAACTCTTTATTTCAAATGGACCGGCGAAGTCGACACCCGTGTTGGTAAAGGGTCTGGAAAAGGTGGCTCTTTCAACTGGTAGATCACCCATTAGTTGAGTTTGGAGCCGCTTTTTATAGACAACGCAGATCTTGCATGAATTGATCGTCGTCTTAATAATGCCCTTGACCTTTGGAATCCAATACCTGGATCGGATAAGACGCAGCATTAACTGATTACCGCCATGGAGCGAAATGCGATGGGTAAATTGCACGAGAAGGCGGGAAAAAGAGCACGAGTACGGTATAATTATTGGATGCCTTTCATCATAGGTGAGGATCTCGGATGCTCGTACCCGACCGCATGCTCTGATAAGTCCATTTTGGTCAAGAAACGGGTTGAGGTTGGTAATGTGGCTGGCCTTCGGAAGTTGTTGCCCTTTGAGCAATGTCTTATACTCTTGTGAGTAGTGGATTTGCTGAGTGCGTTTTACCAGCTTATCTTGGACTTCAGATAGCTCTTTACTACTGAGCTCTTCAGACACGTGCTTTGAACCTCTTCTGGACTGGTTTATAAATCGATATGCATAAGCCAGTACGCGCAGTTAAAATCGGAAAATCGATCAAGCGCGTCGATGCTCGGCGGAGCGCTGGCTTTATTGGCCTTGATTGAACGCTGTTCCAAGCTCGTCTCTAACACGGAAACGGGGGGGGAAGGCCACGATGCTTTGGAGAATTGCAGCCACTCTGGCCCGTGCCACCACAACTTACTGTCCATAAGCTCCTGTGGCGACACTCCTCTACTGGCCAAATCAGCTGGGTTAAATTCGGAACGCACGTGGGACCAAGTCCCTGTGTCTGTAGCTTGCAGTATTTTCGCGACTCGGTTCCCCACAAACGTGGTCCAAGTGCAGGGGGGCTTGTGCAGCCATGCTAGGACGATAGTGGAATCCGTCCAATAGTAACACTCGATCTTATCAGTTGATAGCTGTGGAAGGAGAGTGCTGGACAGTTCTGCAAGGAGAACGGCACCGCACAGCTCAAGCCTCGGCAAGGAGACTGTCTTAATGGGAACAACTCGAGTCTTGGACGTGAGGAGATGCGTGTGCACCTGACCATGGAATTCTATGCGAGCATAGAGCGTTGCGCCGTAAGCCCGCTGAGAAGCGTCACAAAATCCGTGATACTGGACCTTTGCTGACGGTTGGAAATTTAGCCACCTTGGGATGCGGATCTTCCCCAGTGTAGGGTAGCTAGTCAGGAAATCTCGCCAGCGACAGTCTAGCTCTTCTGGAAGCAAGTCGTCCCAGTCTAATTTCTGGAGCCAAGTTTCTTGCATGAAGATCTTGGCACGCACTATAACTGGTGCCAACCATCCAGCAGGATCGAAGAGTTTCGCAATCTGCGAAAGTACATCGCGCTTGGAAAAGGCTGTCTTCATTAATAAAGCGGAAGGGGCAAAGAAAAACTCGTCAGAATCTGCTTGCCACCTTATACCCAACGTCTTCGCAACACTAGCTTCTTCGATCTCCAAGAAATCACCTCGAAGCAAATGGTCTTTAGGAATGTCCTTAAGGACGAACCTATTATTTGATGTCCACTTGCGTAATGGAAAACCAGCACTCGCTAGCGCCTTACGAAGTTCTCGGATTTTGAGAATTGCGTGCTCCTTAGAGTGGGCCCCAGCTAGGACATCGTCAACATACATATGCTGGGAAATAATGTCACTAGCGAGAGGAAATTCCGCCTCGACATCCTGTGCAAGCTGCTGCAACACGCGGATGGCCAAGAAGGGAGCGGAATTGACCCCAAAGGTAACTGTGTTGAGCTCGAAATCGCACAATTCGTTACCTTCATTGATAAGGAGTGTGGTCGGAATGCACTCTGATCTGCCGGTACATTTTGGTGATATCCGCGTTAAAAACGTAACGGAAGTATCGCCACTTGAGGATCTGTACGGTCAGATCGGATTGTAGGACAGGTCCTGGATACAAAATATCGTTCAAACTTTTTACGCGGACCTTTGTTGTAGTGCTGTCTGGCTTGAAAACAGCATGATGAGGGAGATAAAAATGGTGACAGTCGACACTCGGAGATACTTGTCTCATGTGACCCAAGTCTATATACTCTCGAATCACGGAATCGTATTGCTCTTTTTGCGGAATGTTTTTGTTCATACGGCTTTCGTTCTTCAAAAACTGAGCTAATGCGATGGACCTTGAATGTCCCAACTGGATATGTTCCGGATTTCGAAAGGGCAGTGTGACTACATATCTTCCACTTTCATCTCTGGTCGTGGTGCGGACAAAATTGCTTTCACATTTCACATCTGAGTCTTTAATCGGACTAAGAGGAAGATCCTCCACCTCCCAAAACTTGGTGAGAAGCTTCTCTAGTTGGAGTTCAGGATCAACGGAAACTTGGGTTGTGAATGCGGAAATTGGAGAGCTGATACTTTTAGCTATTGGGCCCGTAAGAATCCACCCAAAGATAGATTCTTGCCCCATAAGGGTTCCACAAACGTTGGATTTGGAGCCGCCTAACAAAATGGACGGGAGGATATCTGCGCCTAAAAGCACATCTATCTGCGAGCTCCTATAAAACGTGGGGTCAGCCAACTGGATATCTGGCAAGTCCTTCAGTATCGCCTGAGGTACTGGGTAGGAGGGAAGGTTACCTGCCAGGTGCGGAATAACGAACGCCGAAGATTCAATTTGAATTCTTGGCTTCAATGGGGAGCCTATGAAAAAGTGACACAACTTTTGAGGCTTGGCTGCCAGGGTTTGGTTCAGCCCACTAATTTGGGCTTGGATGGGCTGGAATGGAAGCTTTATCAGGTTGAAAATCCGACTTGTAACAAAAGTCGCTTCGGAACCTGAATCAAGGAGGGCGCGTGCCTTGTACGTAGTACCTGCATAGCAGATATTTATTAAGGCAGTGCCAAGCAAAACACCTTGTGTGTTTGCTGCGAAATACGTCAGAACATTGGATGCTGTGCTTGACGACGTGGATGGACTGGAGGCCGTCACGAGAGTCGATTGAGGTTGAGGGTCGCTTCTATGTAGGAGTGTATGATGGCGACCCTTGCACGTGGAACAACTATGTGCACTTGTGCAGTCTTTTAGGACATGGCCTCTCGCGAAGCAATTCAAACACAGCTTTTGTTGCTTGATCTGCAAAGCTCGATCTTTGGGGGACATTTGAAGAAAACGCGGACATAGGCGTATAGGATGATTCTCTCTTGAGCATAGTTGACATGACTGGGACTTTATGGAAACTTTATTTTCGAAAGCATTAACTTTCTTTGGACATAGGCGTATAGGATGATTCTCCCTTGAGCATAGTTGACATGACTGGGACTTTATGGAAACTTTATTTTCGAAAGCATTAACTTTCTTTGGAGCCGCGTCATTGCGGTTGGTTCTTGGATGAACCTGACTTGTGCTTGGCTTCACGTCTTCTATCGCTTCTAGAGTGCGATAGCGTTCACTTAGGAATGAATTTAATTCTTGCCAAGTAGGAATTGCTGACTTGTCGGATAAGGATTGCTCCCAAAGTGACAAAGTGAGCTTGGGCAACTTTGACGAGCACAAGAAAACAAGCAAACAATCCCAGTTTTCAGTAGAGATTTTGGAGTGTTCAAGCCCTGTTAAGCAGCCTTGAATTGTGCTTTGAATGTCCTTCATGGCTGCACCTGATTCGGTGCTAACGGTTGGCAAATTGAAAAGAATTTTTAACGGGCTATTAACCAGAAGCCGTTTATTTTGGAACCGTTCGCAAAGGGCATCCCATGCGGAACTAAAACCATCATTAGTGAGCGGGGATTTACTCACGATAGCCTTAGCTTCCCCACCAGTTTTTGAATTTAAATGGAATAATTTCTCCACTGGTGTTAGACTCGGATTTGCTATGTAAATAGCCGTAAACAAATCTCGGAACGTTGGCCACTTCAAATAATCTCCATGGAAAACTTCAGTGTCAACGGCGGGAAGTCTACAACCCCTTGAAACTGGTGCAACTGGAGCGTTGGGTTGCGTTATTAATGAAGACGCAAGGTCAAGCTGCTCACTCAACTGAGCCGCGCACGTTTCATACACCTGGTAGCAGTAGTCATATTTTGACTGCATCACCTCAGCATCGTCTTGACTTTCAAGTCGACTAATGCTGCGAGAACACGTCTCGTATTCCGTCTCGACTTTCTCCCATAAGGATTGAATTTGCTGTAGTCGAATTTTTAATGTTTGGATTGACGGAATGGTGTCGGATGGTGTTGAAATTTTTGCCTGGAAATGGCTGACTCTGTCAGTGACAGCAATAAAGTCGTTCAACGCCATGTCGACTGTATTAACTTGGGTGACGGGCTTAGGATTTGTGTTTTGGATAGCCCCCTTGCTGTCAACTGTAGTAGCTTCCTTTTTGGGTTTAGAGGAGGAAACTTCTGGATTTCTTCTTCTCAAACCGTGTAAAGACGGACTGGTAACTTGCTTCGGCACGGACAATGACTTGCCAATTGAGGTTCTTGTTTGTTTCATAAACAGACAGAATAGTCAACCGGAACAAAAATTTACTAATAACGGATACGAGTGTTGAGCGGAGGTAAAGAGATAGGTGGATAAAGAAATGGTTTTCTCTTCTTTTTTTTAATATATATACGTATATAAATTTGCCTCATGGTTGTATCGCAGCTTTTTGGAGGGGTGTTTTTTTTTATTTATTATAATTTATTGACTTTGCAATAAATAGTCGTGATCGGACGAGGACAGTTTACAACGTTGAAAATTTGCATTAATTTTTCATAAACACCAATAAGAATAAACACGATCAGTTTATTTAATAAATATTCGTGCCTCTTAAATATATGAAGAATGTGCGTTGCGATATATCGTGCTTGATTGCTTCAGTGGAATCGGAAGTTTACACGATTAATCGTCATTCGTACCCGATTAATCGATCAGAAATTGGCACATCATTGGTGTTCGCTATGTTTGACAATGTTGTAAATATGTGTTTAATTAAAATAATGTTTATAAAATATACGTTCACGCCTTGTGGATGAATACGCGTAAATTGTGCTGTGTATTTTACGTGAATGTGTAATATTGATAGGTCTTGTCGCTATAGATGTGTGCACATCTGTTTGTACTGCTGTAGTAGGGGTAGCGAATTAAATGTTTATAAAACAAGTTATATGTGCTAATCGTGTTGTATGTGTTACATATGTGTCTTAGTTGCGAATTTTTGTATTCGCTAGAGTAAATTGTAATTAATTATTATGTTTTTATGTTGCACGTGTTTAAATGTATTGGGACTTGCATGTGTCGGCAGCTACGTATGTAGGTATGTAACTTGTACACTTGATTTCAAGTGCCGGCATATGTTTGTAGATGTGTATTTAAATTTCTAATTGTGTTTTTGACCAATATGTATTTTAATATTTGTATAAGTTTGTTCTTTATTGTAGACTGGGCTCCGCAACAAGATAACCCAGCTGAGCGGTTAAGGCGACAATTGCAGAAAAAAAACACGAAGAAAAAAACACAGGTGAGTATGCGTTAGGAGGATTTACAATTGCACATACATATGTATGTTTCTTTATTAAAATTTCTTTATTTTTTGCAGGTAGAATTTTATTTATATTTTGCGGATGTGCATGCGATGGATATATATATATGTGTGTTAGTGTAGTGTTAATTATTTAAATTAATTTACTATTGAGTTAAGTAAGAAAAACCCATAAGTTAAATAAAAATGTTGACCGTATATGGTTTATTTTATTACTTCTTGGGTTTATGGAATTGTTTCAGATTATTGAAAAGTGCGTTTGGAGGAAAAAATGTATGGCTGACGTTGAAGCTGCGCTTCAGCTATATATGTACATACGTACATACATATGTGCGTACATACAAAGATGGAGGCCGGCCACTGCACTTAGCAACTTTTCAATATATATATATATATATATGTAATTAGCGGACTGTATGCGGATAAAATCGGACATATAAACATATACGTTTAATGTTGCAGCGGATTTAAGGCTGTTATTTTCCAAATAAAAGAGGGAAAAAATGTACTTAACTTTTTTTTCGTGATGCGTTTCAGTCACCGATAAAGGCTGGGGTTAGCGGAGTTGGGGGGATGAAATCCAATTTTGTTTCCAAAATCCTTGATGATATCCGGCTCGAAGGACCAAATGTTGTGGTGGGGTGGGTGATGCGTCCAAAGTCGCTTTGTTAGTGATGAAAAATTCTGTTGGTAATTTACAAGACGTGGGTGCACGCGGAGAAAAAAAACACTTGTTTCCGTGTTCGTGGTATATTTTCAATTATGTTAAATGTTACAAGTCATTTATTGCTTAGGCGGTTAACATTTCCGAAAAGAGTTAATATTACAATGAGAGCTGCGCTTGCAGTATGAGCGGAAGGTAGGAGCGGCAGCCACTTGTTTCGATGCCTACTTTTAGGCATAAACAACACGTATGCCATTTGGTCTAAAAAATGCACCAGCAACGTTTCAACGCTGCATGAACAAATTGTTGGAAGATTTAATCTACAAAGATTGTTTAGTCTACTTAGATGACATAATAGTGTATTCCACTTCATTGAAAGAACACATATTGTCACTAAATAAGGTATTTGCCAAACTAAGGGAAGCCAACTTAAAATTGCAATTAGACAAGTGTGAATTTCTAAAAAAGGAAACGGAATTTCCAGGACACATAGTCACAACAGAAGGATTAAAACCTTATCCAAATAAAGTTGAAGCAGTAATGAAATATCCTATTCCAAAGACTCCAAAAGAGATAAAAAAAAATTTTGGGTTTGTGTGGATTTTACAGAAAATTCATTCCAAACTTCGCCAACATCGTCAAACCCATGACACTCAAATTAAAGAAAGGAGCCAAAGTAGACATAAAGGATACAGCATATGGTATATCTCAGCATTCGAGAAATTAAAATTACTGATAAATTCTGACCCAATTCTTACTCATCCAGATTATGACAAACCATTTTGTCTCACAACGGATGCAAGTAATGTAGATCTAGGAGCGGTCTTAACACAAAATCATAAGCCTGTTTGTTTTGCCAGCAGAACGCTTAACAAACATGAATTCAGTCAGGACGCTGTACAGTCCAGGCCTTAACAAGTCCGATTCTAGCGCTCAACAGCTCGGAGCTAAAATAATATTAAACTTCACTCTAAGATTTTCCCGGCTATTTTACTTACCTAGAGCTTTGTCAAACAACAGTATATTGTAGCACCAAAATTATTATTTGACCCCAATATACTGGGATTTCCCTACCGATCATTCAAATTTAAAAAAAAAAACATAACTTAACCCTTTTTGGCTGTGAGCAAGCGAGAACCCTCGTGAATAAGCAGTCCCGGACAAACAGCGGGTACGGTAGCGTTTGTCGTACCGAAAAGTTGCTTGCGTCGCCGTCTTTAAATCATCGCCTCACACACTCCCAACTCCCTCACAAATACCTCCCTCCTTCCCTACCCCCCATCTCACTCTTCCCGGATGGACTCGGTTTCTTCGCTACTAGTGAGAACAGGTATGAAGCCAAAGAGATATAATTCAAAAAAATTCAACAGGATATGCCTGCTGCCAGTGTCGCAAGGCACTTTGAGGACCGCCTTCTTGACGGTGAGCGGAACTCCAACGTGTGAAAAGCCCTACAGCACCCCAGCTAATCGCAACAAAGGCCGCAGGCACAGCCTGTCCCAACACACAATAACTTGACAAAGCCAGCTCCGCGTCAGCACGTCGGCCCGAACGAAAGGACCAAAAGCACCCTCGGCCCATTCCGACCCAGGCGAGCGTCGGTCAACGCGTTTTGGCGGCATGGTGCTCAGCGCCATCAACTAAAAGTGTTGCCACAACGTGCAGAGCTGGGACGACCCAAACCGGAAGGACTTGTGCGGTTCAATGACCAAAAGGTACCTGTGGTACCCAAAGCAGTGATATTCCACGCTGAGGCCCTGAACAAGGCAAAAGGCAACGGGGATACGGTTAAATAAGCAAGGAAGCCAAGCAAATCACTGTGCAGAAGCAACTTTACAAGTTGCTAACAATTTTCTGTGTAGGAATCATGGGAGCGATGAGGACTTGTCACACATCAGCGCTGGAGGTTGTATTGAAGATCACGGCACTCCTTCATACAAAGAGGCTACAACAGAAATCCACCCACTTAAGAATTTTCGAAAAAAGAGTTGGGAGAGAAAGTTTTCTTGGCCAAATAGAGGCAGATAAGCTATCGGGTCAACTTCCCTACTGGCGCAACCAAGGGATAAAATGAAAGCTGAACGCATGTTCGAGCAAAAGTTTTAAGTTTACATTTGTTACCAAAAGGAGTGGACATCGCTCGATAAGGTCCACGAAATTTAACCACACACCCTTGAATGGTACACCTATGGATCCCTAACCAATTAAGGCTCTTGTCTTGGAGTGGTAGGTCCTCGGCTAACATACCAGAGCACAAAAGTAAGCACACCAGCATATTTGTGTGTGGGCTTAATTAAGAGCGTAACTAACGGAATAGAGACATAGCTATTCCATCCGATGGTCAAGCAGCAAAAATGGCACTCAGTAGGACCGAAATCAGGTCAAAAGTAGTTCGCGAGGTACGAACCAAGCTAGAAACTCTGGGGTCACATAACAGCAAGCAAGATTGGGCTGCGCTTCTGGGACGACGTTGTTAAAAGCCCCCCTTGATATTCAGAATGGCTTTATGACAGTACGCCATGTGGTGGCGTGCCTTCTCAACTGTGGAGATAGTAGCATGAAGCGCTGTTTCAGTTGATTACCCTTTTTGGTAAGCATGTTAAGCTAGAGAGACATGATTGGTCGAGACCCTTTCTAGTGTCTTAAGTAGGAAAGACGTTAAGCTTATGGGGCGGAAAACCTTTGGGGTCGTGTGAGAGGCTTTACACGCCTTGGGAATGAAGACGACTTTGAATTCGAGCCATGACTTGGGAATCGAGTCTGTCGTCAGGATATCTGAAAAGATTCTTTGAAGCCAGCTTATGGCAGTGACCCATGCATGCTGCAGTTGGGCTGGAATGATGCCGTCAGGTCCAGTTGATTTGAAAGGCGAGAAGCTTTGTATGGTCCATAAGATGATGTCTTTTGAGAGAAAGTCAGTGACGTCATGCTCCTGATGTTCTCTGGTGGAAGTAGGTAGTGGTACCTCGACTGAACAACTGGGAAAGTGGGTTTCCATCTGAAGTTCCAGAAACTCTAGACTGGTCAATGCCAACGAGTCTTCTGGTTTTTGAGGAAACACACGGCGATCAGGCCACGCAAAGTGCGTGTGGAAGGGGCATTTGTTGGTCGTGTGCCTACATGGCTTGAACTGAGCCAGACGCATCCAGATGTCAGCTCGAGACATGGAGCAGTGTTGTCACCATTACTGAAATTAGGGAGCAAAAAAGGTCTAGCTGTTTCCTCTCAAGAAAGCAGGTGCGGACTTTACCTTCGTTTCGTACTACAAGTAGCTTGTAATCCTTCGTCCCCAGTCCAGAAACCATGCATCCCCGACCCAATTTTCCTGAATGAGGACAAGAGCGGATTCAGCCGCCTTACAATGGCGGTTTACCTGTAGTAGTCGAAGGGACATCTTAAGATTTTAGCTAGTCCACTGTCAGATCTGCCTCCTCGTCGGTGTCTGTGTCAAGGCAGATCAGATTTGCCAGTTCGCAGGCCAGGTCAGAGGCCTCCGACTGGTAGCCGGCCAGGGCGTCTTCCTCCTTCTTTACCGACGGCTTGCTAGCCGCATCCGAACGGTAGAAGCGGATTACTATTTCGCGCCGGGGCAGACCTCTTCCAGCATGGCGATTTCGTGCTTATAGACGGTAGCGGACCTATCGTCCTCGCATCCGATATCTTTGATGCTGTCCTGATGCCATTCGGCTTCCGAGCAGCGAGGTGGCGGCCCGCCAGACTGTACCATCAAATC
Organism: Scaptomyza hsui; assembly: GCA_018152825.1. NCBI lineage: Eukaryota > Metazoa > Arthropoda > Insecta > Diptera > Drosophilidae > Scaptomyza > Scaptomyza hsui. Next base: position 95,231 of record JAECXO010000183.1, on the reverse strand, counting down.
CAGGAGCTTGTCTTGTAGCTCGCATTCAATGGCCCGCCACCTTTTCCGCGAAATCTGGCCATCCTTGTGGCCCTTGTCTAGGACCCCAATAAGGACCTCATCCCTTGCGGCTTCGGCGAAGGACCGGGTGAACGGCTGTGGCCGCGGTGGAGACCTGATCCGCTTGGCTAGCGGGACCGGCTCTTCAACGGAGCGTTGACGCGTTTGTTTGGCTTTGGTAGAGGCGGGTGGGATTGCTGGCTTGAAATCATACCTGTTCAGTTGCCATTAGAATTACTAATCAATTAAATTATTTTTCGAAGATAGTCGTAGTGAATATATAGTTCGCTTGTGAAAAATATGATTATTTAATGATTACGATTACAAATATACAAAAATAATGTAAAATTACCGTAAATTATTAAAAATAATGGAAAATAATTGAAAATAATAATAATAAATTATTTCGACTATTTGTCTTATCTGAAACCTTAAAATTAAATTAATAAAAATACATATGTACACTATGCCATGAAAGTGTTTACACGTTTTTACTTTAGGGCTAGAAGGAACACACTTATTGTTGTTTTTAATATTTGTTTATAATTTTTATTGTTTATTTAACCTTCTATCTAATGAAACTGTAAAACAAAATTATAAAATTATATGCACTTTTTTGGCAGAAATAATGGAAAATAATGGAAAATAATGGAATATGTTAAAATGATTATTTTCCATTATTTTCAATTATTTTCCATTATTTTTAATAATTTACGGTAATTTTACATTATTTTTGATTATTTGTAATCGTAATCATTAAAAAATTGTGTGAAACCGAAAATAATCGCAATTTAATAATTAATTCAACTTTTAAACAAAAATAATCTAATTGATAATGACTACAATTAATAATCATTATATAACAGGTATGCTTGAAATCCAGGAGTTAAGTTCTGCTGCAGAATTTTCGCAGCACGTCGCCGGTCCTAATTGGACGGCTTAATGGTCGCTGCGGTAGCGGACCCCGAATCAGTCGCCTGAGTCGCGGACTTGTGTTGCAACCGGTCGACGCCCAGGGTGAGAGGACGATTGGCCAGATCGCCCCGATCATGTGCCGTTAGCAGCGTTATGAACGATTACTGGCGTGAAAGACGTAGAAAAGGAGGTGCTAGCACCTGTAGGGGGATTGGCGTTTCCCCCCGGGGCTTTGTGTTCCCCGGAAACTGAATTTGTAATATTATTTATTGATGAATTCATTTTGAGTCCCACGAGTAGACGGGAAGGGACAGTCAGACATAGCTCGTGAGCCGCGGGAGCACGATTGAAACTGGAGTTCGGCAGGTATCCACAGTTCGCAAAGTAGAGACCGAGCAAACACCTCGGCTGTTTCACCGCATAACATGCGGCTACGTAGATCGTGAACATGTAGACAAATGACATATAACTAGCTTTGTAAGATAAGATAAAGATAAGATAAGATAAAAGTGGCACTATTTATCAAGTGGGATAAATCGCTCATCGTTCATATCAGCTTTGTGGTTTGTAGCTTACGTTGGCGGCTGTTTTGAATTTGTAGCTTACGTTGGCGGCTGTTTGAATTTGTAAACAAAGCGCGGTGTATAAAGACGTAATAAAAATTGGAATTCAAAACAAAGGGGCGGAGCATAGAATAGTGACAAAACAGTAAACTTGGCCTTGAAAGTGTGCGATGTGCGACAGAAAGATTGATTGTAACCAAAATGCATTTCTCTTGTTGTTGTCGTAGAAGTTGAGTTTAGCAAATTTTAGTCTTTTGATTCAATCGCTTGCTGCTACCCTAGCAAGAAAGGGTAGTTTGACATTATTGAAACTTGGCTGAAATAACTAGTTAAATGCAATATACCTAAACATGATCTCTGTAATATATGTTTACTAACATTTTGGGAATTAGGTATTGCATTAAAATGCCAAATATGTTGGATATAAATACGAAATAAAATAAACTTATTTTGTTTTTAAATACTTCAAATAAGTTATATTTATATGAAAAATGTATATTAGGAGATTTCATAGACTATTATTGAATACTTAAGCAATAGGTATTTTTACTGTGTGCTGTTTGTGCGTCGTAGCAACCAGCAAGTGTTGTTGTTTCGTTCTTTTGCATTTGCCCATTCTTTTTCATTTGCCCATTCTCGATGTGTATACCCACAGCATTGTACAGACGAGACGGGTATATTGGTTTAGGTGAATGTATGTAACATGCAGAAGGAATTATTTCCGACCAAATTATAAATACATATATATACTATTGATCAGCATCATAAGGCGACTCGATTTGGCCATGTCGATTGGCATAGCATTTTGGGTATAGGGTATTTCATAGCGAGCTTATCAAGTGCTTAGAGAAAACAAAATAACGAAAATCTCGGCGAAGTTTGTCCAGGCAAAATTGAAGCAAATGACAAATATACTAATACTTATGTATTTCTTACCGCAACTTTCCGCTGGCGCGCCCCCCTGTCCTACAATCACATAGGCAAAGATGCACTGGCTGGCGCGCAGCAATTGCCACACGCAAACACACAACGTTATCCAATATGCACACATATTCATATCTCAAATATGTTACACATAAGCATGCACCCCAACAATTAAATATCACATTACACCCTAAAATCCTAACACAGGAAACGACCTAGACATAAACATAAAACATAAGAATATTTCTAAATCATGCATCACGCCACAAACAAACTGGACATAAACATAAAACATAAACATATTTCTAAAATCACGCCACAAGCGTGAGATCGCCGAATTTGCACTTTTTAAAAGAAAGCTTAAAACGAACAAAGCTTAAAAGCTTTGATCATAAGAAAAGCTCTCAACCGAGGTTTGCTCTGCGCAGCAAGAACGATTGAGAAGTAGTTCAGATTTGGAGTTCAAAGTAATAGTTTTGAATAAGATAGACTAAAAGTGTGGAAGTGTTTTTGTAACTTTTAACATTGCTTCAACACATATAATAAAGAAATAAACTAAAGACGAAGTCTTTATATTTTTTTAATCCCACTTGGTCGTGAACTCATAATTGGCGCAGCCGGTAGGATTAGTGAAAAATAAGTGAAAATAAATTAAATTGCGATACTTCATAAAAAACTAATCCGCCAAAGAACTAATCGTGCAACAAACACAGTTAATGGTGTTTAAGTAATTTAAGAACGAAGAACAATATAATCAACAACAAAGCAACAAAAAAACAAACCAACATGGCAGTCGTACTAAGTGATGCAGAACTAAGCCAGGCATTGTCTCAAATCCGACAAGTGCCCCAGTTCTCAGGAAATAAACAGGAGCTAAGCGCCTTCATCAGGAGGACAGAATTCCTATTACAATTATACCCTACAACAAAGTTTTATATACGGTGCGATAGAACTGCAAGTCATCGGAGAAGCCCAAAGGATCTCGCAACTATCACATGCCAATAATTGGGGGGAGTTGATTCGAGCACTCATCGAGGAATACACCACCCAGACTCCAGTGGAGGAATTACTACGACAACTTTACAACACCAGCTATCAAGGAAATCTCCGTAAGTTCATAGAAGAACTAGAACACAAATCATATGTAATAACAAAAAAGCTAACACTAGATAATAATGCAAGCAACACAATTGTCTACACCAATGCTATGAACAACACAGTTAAAGATGTTATAAAAAGAAAAATACCAGATAGAATTTTCATGATTCTAGCTAGGTACGATATAACAACTAGCCATTTGTTAAAAGTAGCAGCTAAAAAGGAGGGTTTATATGAAAATAGTGTGGTTGAAAAACCCAAAGATAATAAATATAATAATTCAAACAAAAACTATCGTGGTTAAAAGTATCAAGAAAATTTTAACCAAAGTTCAACACATAACCCCACTAACCAAGCACCACATAGTCATAACTACCACGCCAATTAGAATACAAATAACCCACATAAGAATCAACAAGATTATGGGCAGACATATGCCGAATTTCAACAAAAGTTGCAACAAGGGAAACAACAGAAACCCATGAACTATTCACATAACAGAAACTCTAAGCTACAACAACCAACCTCAAAAAAGGCAAAGAGAAAGTAACAGTGGTGTGTCAAAAATTGACACATCCGAAAATTTTCAAGCAATTGCCTCGGACCAGGAAGAAACAATAACCCATTCATAATTGTTATTATGAATGATAACCCGCTTAAGTGTGTTATAGACACTGGATCAACAATTAATTTAATGAATAAAAATTACTTAAAATTTCCAATTAAAAATACAGAACTTAACGTTCATACCGTCAATGGTAACATTAAATTAACAACAAGCATTACAATAGGAGTAGTAAATTATGTCCATCCAAACAGGAGTTCTTTATACATGAATTTTCAAATGGATATGATTTATTGTTAGGAAGAAATTATTTAGAAGCTAGCAAGGCAAAAATAAATTACGAAGAGGGAGCCGCTACCTTAGGAGAATACACATTCCTATTTAAGTACGACCCCAATATAAATGTATAAGAAGAGGAGGCACCAGAGTGTCTAGACCCACCTTCGTCGGAAGATTTAGAATTCAATTTCGTGATCAACGAAGAATTAAAAGAGTCCAACGAGTTCCGCTTAGATCATCTTTACGATGAAGAGAAAAGGTGTGTGTCAAAAAGTCTTCACAACTATCGAGACATACAGTACCATGAAGGCGACAATTTGACTTTCACTAGTACTGTTAAACATTCGATAATTACAAAACATGAGGACTCAATTTACAAGAGACCCTACAAGTATTCCCAAATTCAACATGACGAAATAGACAGACAAGTAAAAGAAATGCTAGAGCAATTCACCTGTATTAGTAATCCCAAAAAAGTTGGATATCAGGTAAACAAAAGTATAGAGTAGTAATAGACTACAGATTTTTAAACGAAATCACTGTTGACGACAAATTTCCTATTCCAATAATGGATAAAATTTTAGATAAACTTGGCCGATGCCAATACTTCACAACTCTTGATTTAGCAAAAGGCTATCACCAGATCCAGATGGATCCTAAATCAATACCTAAGACAGCATTTTCCACTAAACATGGCCACTACGAATATACACGTATGCCATTTGGTCTAAAATATGCACCAGCAACGTTTCAACGCTGCATGAACAAATTGTTGGAAGATTTAATCTACAAAGATTGTTTAGTCTACTTAGATGACATAATAGTGTATTCCACTTCATTGAAAGAACACATATTGTCACTAAATAAGGTATTTGCCAAACTAAGGGAAGCCAAAGACTCCAAAAGAGATCAAAAAAATTTTAGGTTTGTGTGGATTTTACAGAAAATTCATTCCAAACTTCGCCAACATAGTCAAACCCATGACACTCAAATTAAAGAAAAAATCCAAAGTAGACATAAAGGATACAGCATATATCTCCGCATTCGAGAAATTAATATTACTGATAAATTCTGACCCAATTCTTACTCATCCAGATTATGACAAACCATTTTGTCTCACAACGGATGCAAGTAATGTAGCTCTAGGAGCGGTCTTAACACAAAATCATAAGCCTGTTTGTTTTGCCAGCAGAACGCTAAACAAACATGAATTAAATTATTCAGCTATAGAAAAAGAACTATTAGAAGTAGTTTGGGCAACTAAAATTTATAGAATCTATATATATGGTAGAAAATTTTAAATCCTAAGCGATCACAAACCATTAGTATGGTTAAACAATTTTAAAGAACCGAATATGAAACTCCAACGATGGAAGATAAAATTAAATGAATTTGATTGCACAATCAAATACTTACAGGGTAAAGAAAATCATGTCGCAGATGCACTGTCACGTGTACAAATACATGAAAATCTATTAGCCCTCTAGCACTTAAGGGTGCCTCAAGACACTTATCATATTATATTGTTTAAAAAAAAAGCGGTTGGGTTTTATTTAAACCTAATTCTTTTGGCGGGTCCCTAAGATCGTGCCAATCATATGTTTAAAAGCTTTCAGAGCTTTTGGAAGCTTTTACGGGACTTTTACTTCGACTTGCACAGCACATATGTTTTTCCCCGCCTAAAATTGTTCGTGGACCATGCCGCAGATTGCTGATTAAATTAAAGTGTTAAGACTAATATATAAGTAACCCGTATTTTTTTTCGTTAAAGGTATGTTTATTCTTAGTCAAAATCAAGTTTCACATTGGTGAATATATAAAAGTTGTGCGTTGGAGCAGTGAAATAGCGATAAGTGCCTTGAGACACTCTTGGGCCGTTGGGCGTACTTTTTTGCCGAAAATATTTCACATCGACAAGGCACTTTTACATGGGAAGTTTTGTTTACTGCACAATTTTTCTCCACAGAAATTGAGTTTGAAAAGAATAAATGTCTCAACTAATGCGAAAACGCTACAAACTGTCGGATTTGACGGATGAACAACTTCTGGACATGTTTGATTCTGTCAATGATGAATTGTTAAGTGAATCAAGTGACGAGGATGGCGACGACTTAAATTTGGAAAATGCACTTAACGCAGCACTGAACGAGGCTTCAGCTGTGGACTTGACCATTGACATTAACTTGGACACTGTCGAAAATGTGGAAAGTACGCTTGATTAGCCTGAACCAACTAACAAAACTTTAAAAAAAAGAACTCGATCACCCTTGCCATCATTTGAAGATGGAGCACCTATACATTTGCCATCTTCTGGTGGCTTCAATGGTTTGGGTAAGCGGTGCTAATCCGTAAAATTATATTCAACTAATTTATTTATGTATATAGGCATTGAATCAATTTTGAAAGATCGAATCAAAATAATATGGCGAAAGCAATCGATGCAGCTGCATATCAATGATATCGCCTTTCAGGGAGACTCGAAGCTGTCAGCAGATATAATGGTTCTCGAAACTCCATTACAGCTATTTTGTTACTTTTTCGATACAAATATCATGAATATGATTGTGGAGGAGACCATTCGCGCAGCTTTCAAAGCTAACATTAATAATCATTTCAAAACGACCATTGACGAAATGTATAATTACATTGGGATATTAATGTATATGTCAATCTATCGTTACCCAAATTTGAAAAGCTACTGGGGAAGAAATGCGTTTGAGCCCATACAACACTGCATGCCGCGAAGCAAGTTCGAATTGATTAAACAATATTTCTCAATGCGTGATGAAAGCAAACGTATCAAAAAGGGCGAACCTGGATATGATCCTCTGTTCCGTACGAGTGAGTTTGTAGACTGTCTTAACCAAAGGTTTGACTCGGTCCCAAAGCAAGCACGTCTTTGTGTCGACGAACAGATGTGTAGCACGAAAATGAAACACCACCTGCGGCAGTATATGCCTAATAAGCCCCATAAATGGGGTATAAAGCTATTTGTACTGTGTGATTCTTTTGGGTATGCTTACCGCTTTGAAGTCTACACAGGCGCAGGTGATAATGTAATCCTGCCTGGTCACCCAGATCTTGGTGCTGCGGCTAACATTGTTGTACGTTTATCAAATACGGTAAATACTTTCAAGCACCACATAATTTATTTTGACAATTTTTACACTTCATTACCTTTGATGGTCTATCTGCGTGCCAAAGGTATTTATAGCCTTGGCACTGTGCGTGAAAATCGTATCCCCAATTGTAAGCTGCCAAATGATAATTCCATTAAAAAAGAGAAAAGAGGATTTTCAGATGAGTATATGGGCACATCTTACGGTGTCCAAGTAAGCAATGTGTTGTGGAAAGACAACAAAGCCGTTCGCCTCTTATCCACCTATGTTGGAGTCAAGCCATTTATAACGACCAACTCGCATGACAGAGTATCAAAGATTGCTAGATACGACAGAAAATCTAAGCGGCACTTAGACATTGAATGTCCACAAATTATTCGCGAATACAACGCCCATATGGGCGGCGTAGATCTAATGGATGGACTTATGGGCCGTTACCACATTAGAGCCAAAACTCAAGATTGCGCCACTCGAATTTTTTATCATTGCATTGATATGGCAGCAACAAACGCTTTTATTTTATATAAGCGTATATTCAAAAAATATGCTCCACACCTAACAAAAATTGTTTCTACGAATATCATAATAAAACATAATTTTTTTGTCAGTTATGCACTAACGATTTTTTTTCCTTTGAAGCCCCAAGAAAGCCTTGAGGCACTTATTCATTCTTTCTCACCTTACAGGTGAACGAAAGCTTCTACACCATTTCTGAAGTAATTTTTGAGCTCAGTGATAGCAGTATTCCTTAAAAAAAATTATTCGGCAACATTTGTTTAATTATTTTAGAAAGTAGCCTTAGAGGGTTAAGAGAAGAAATGAGTCAAGCAACATGTGCTACCATTCACAGTGCCCAAGAAGATAACCAAAGTTATATTCAAATAACGGAAAGACCATTAAATTATTATAACAGACAAATCGAACTCATTAAAGGAAACGACAATACGACACAAGTTACTAACTATTTTCACAAGAAAAACATAAAGATAACATATACAGAAATGACGATTACTAAAGCTAAAGAAATAATTAAAGAATATTTATGTTAAAAAAATAGCGTCTTATACTTTCACAACGACACCGATTTTCCGATTTTTCAAAACGCATACGTAGAAATATTAAACCCATAGAGGAAAATTAAAGTAATGAAAAGCTCAGCAAAATTAACAGACTTACAAACGTACGCAGAATTCAAAGAACAGATACTTAAAAGACATAACGAACTATTACACTCAGGGATAGAAAAGACAATACATTGGTTTAAAGAAAAATTTTATTACCCAGATTACCAAAATCTTATACAAAACATAATAAATGAATGTCACATTTGCAACATCTCAAAAACAGAGCACAGAAGTACCAAGTTAGTGTACGAATTAACCCCAGAAACAAATTACATTAGGGAAAAGTATGTAATGGATTTTTATTTAGTTGACCATAAACAATTTCTATCGTGCATAGATATTTATTCAAAATTTGCAACATTAATTGAAGTTAACAGCCGAGATTGGTTAGAAGCAAAAAGAGCTATATTAAAAGTTTTCGATTTAATGGGAAAACCAACAGAAATCAAAGCAGACAAAGATTCAGCATTTATATGTGCTGCACTACAACAATGGTTAACAGCAGAAAACGTAAAAATAAATATAACAACAAGTAAAAACGGAATAGCAGATTTAGAAAGATTTCATAAAACAATCAACGAAAAATTAAGAATTATAAGTAGTGACAATAACATAGAAAACAAACAAACCAGATTTGAAATTATATTATACACTTATAATCATAAAACCAAACACAATACAACAAACCGAACACCCGCAAATATACAAGACAAGAAATAGAAACAAATTGAAAAATTGAATGAATAAAGGGAAGAATTTGAAATAGATACAAAATATAGATCTTCACCATTAGGTAAGTCAAAAATAGCCAATCCATTCAAACAGACAGGTCAGTTAAGACAAATAGACGAGAAGCACTTTGAAGAAACAAATAGAGGTAGAAAAGTCACCCATTACAAAGCAAAGTTTAAGAAGAAATAGAAAACTAATGCAAGTAAATACATTAATTACAGAGAACCAGCTAATGAAGGGAATTCTAATAATAATAACAATGCTAACAGTAACAATTAACGGAAAAAGAATCGAAATAAACCCCATAAAAGCAAACAACGGCTACCTAATATTTAAAACAGGAACACTGGACATACCAAATAATTTTGAATACCATTATCTAACTGTAAATTTAGCAAAAATAGAAAAGGTCTACAATAACTTATTAATACAAGCAAGCGATTACGAAAATTCAACTAAAATAAATTATCTTATTGAAAAACTAAACAGGGAAATGAACGGGATAACAATCATTAAAAGACAAAAGAGAGGACTAATAAATTTAGTAGGCAAAACATGATGACAGAGACGAACTAGAACAGAAGATAAGTAACTTAGCAGAAAATAGCGTTCAAGTTAATGAACTAATCAAAATAATCGAAACAATTAACAAAGCAATTGAAACCTTGAACACATTTAAAACAAAAGAAGAAAAACACAAGAAATTTGATTTACTAATTTTCAATTTAGAACATTTTACCGAATATATAGAAGACATAGAGATGGGAATGCAACTAACTAGATTAGGCATATTCAACCCTAAATTACTTAAGCACGATTACTTATTGCATGTTACACCTGAGAAAATTCTTAATATTAAAACATCAACTTGGTTAAAAACTGATACAAAAGAAATTTACATAATATCACATATTCCACAAGCAATTAGTAAAACACCCATTTTCGAAATAATACAGTACCCAGATGAGAACGATAATATTTTAACAGAAAACATTCAAGAAAAATATTTTATAAATAATAATAAAGTATATGGCACAATTACAAAAAAGCAAATATTGAATAATTGCATAGTAGTCATTGTAAAGCTAATCAAAACCGAATGTAAATATACCAAAACAATTAAAAATTTTCAAACAAATTATATAGAACAAAACATAATCCTAACATGGAATTTACCAGAATCAATTGTAAATCAAAATTGTATGAATAATGAAATTAAGATAAAAGGAAACAATATTATAAAAATCTATAATTGTGAAATACAAATTAACGAGATATCAATATCTAATTCAAGACTAGATTTTACACAAAACATTTATGTCAGCAATAACGTAACAAAACTCGAACCATTGTCATATATTCAAACTAAGTGTTTATGCCTAAAAGTAGGCATCTAAACAAGTGGCTGCCGCTCCTACCTTCCGCTCATACTGCAAGCGCAGCTCTCATTGTATTGTTAACTCTTTTCGGAAATGTTAACCGCCTAAGCAATAAATGACTTGTAACATTTAACATACTTGAAAATATACCACAAACACGGAGACAAGTGTTTTTTTCCCTCCGCGTATACCCACGTTTTGTAAACTTAAAACATAAATTTTTCACCACTAACGAAGCGATTTTGGACGCAACAGCCACCCCACCACAACACTAAGGAATTAATTTTGGAACATACAAAATATTATAATACATTCCAAATAATAACATTGACATCATTAACGATTTCCATATTAAGCATATTATTGTACTTAATTTATAAGTTCAAAAGTTTACCCAGAACACTTATTGTTAAGTATAGAAAACCTAAAGAACAAGAAATAATCAATGATCAAATAGAATTACCAAAATCGAACAGTCTAACGTAACGCAAATTTTTTTAGTGTGGGCGAGTAAGATATCCAATATGCACACATATTCATATCTCAAATATGTTACACATAAGCATGCACCCCAACAATTAAATATCACATTACATCCGAAAATCCTAACACTGGAAATGAGCTAGACATAAACATTAAACATAAGAATATTTCTAAATCATGCATCACGCCACAAACAAACTGGACATAAACATAAAACATAAACATATTTCTAAAATCACGCCACAAGCGTGAGATCGCCGAATTTGCACTTTTTAAAAGAAAGCTTAAAACGAACAAAGCTTAAAAGCTTTGATCATAAGAAAAGCTCTCAACCGAGGTTTGCTCTGCGCAGCAAGAACGATTGAGAAGTAGTTCAGATTTGGAGTTCAAAGTAATAGTTTTGAATAAGATAGACTATAAGTGTGGAAGTGTTTTTGTAACTTTTAACATTGGTTCAATACATATAATAAAGAAATAAACTAAAGACGAAGTCTTTTTATTTTTTTAATCCCACTTCGTCGTGAACTCATAATTATATATATATTTTAATTTATTTTAAATATAAAACAAACATATCTGCGTCTTCGATACACATCTGCAAAATAACAATTGTTGCGGAAGGTCAGTGAATATTAGAGCAATGTGTGTGCATGCATTCACACACTTGCATATTCAGGGGCATAGAGACAAAATTACGAAAATCTCGGCGAAGCCAAAAATGAAACAAATGTATTACATATACACTTGCAAAGATCATATTATACAGGCAAAGCTATCGTGGCGCTCAGCAATTGCCAGTTAGCAAACACACAGCGTTATTCTTCGTTGTTATCGGCATATTGCTTCGCGTTTCGATCGCATACACAGCCACATACAGCCATGCTGCTGCATACACAGCCACGCTGCTACACAGCTACACAACTGCTACTCGTTATAGATAGCTAATCCTATCTGCATAAAGTTCCAGCGCGTCAAATGAGAGTGAGAGCGATGTAAAGTCTACCTAAGTGTATAGTTTATGTTAATGAACACCAAGTTACTGGAGGCTCGATTTGCAACTGAAGAGATATGCTCGTGAAATTTAAGTTTTGGGTTAAAAAAGATACCTAAATCGTACACCCATTCAATGCGATCAAGTGGGCTACCATCAAGAAAAAATATATGTTAAATGGGCAGACTTCTATCAAAAGACATGACTTCACATTATTAGATTTAGTAAGTTAACACGAAACCTTTTTTGGAAATTTATCTATATAATAAATACGGCCGCGGATAAGCGTGGGGAGTATGGCAACGGCAGCTCTGGCCGAAGCTGAAGCGTGGGCGACTCGGGAGTTGAAAACGGTCGATGCGAGAGTGCAGACGCGCGCGGAAAGGGAAAAATATAGAATAATAAAAGCCGAAAAGTGAGTTTCAGCACGTGCCCGGCGAAAAGTTTATAAGTAAGTAAGGAAGGGCGTTAGGTTATAATAATTATAGATAGAGTTAGGAGAAAAGAAAAAGAGGCAATAAAGTGATCGTCGGTGAACTTGCGTTCGAGCGAGCACGCCTGCAAGTATAGATATATATATATTTCTGTTGATTTATTTGGGTTGCACGTGCGCCTGCTGTGCCAATTGCTCGTGTTAGTGTTGTTGCTTGTGTGGAGGTTTTGCAGCCCTGTGGTTAACATACGACCCCGACCGCGTGACTCGTGGAGTGGTTGTGGTTCGCCCTTCCGCGCCCCTCGTCATCTTTTTTTTAGGAGACGTCTCTGGTTTAGACCCACTAACTTTCCCATTCCTCCCTAAACTGTGCTAAGCCCCGTATTACAATCTCAGCAAACTACAAATTTTCTTGTAAGTTGAGCCTGGCCAGACTGAGATCTGTACCCAGGCAAATCACTACTTTACAGCATCCATACTTATTCGCAACCATCAGGAGTTGATCTTAACATATGTATAAACATACGTCTACTCAAAACAGAACACATTTATATTATATATAGTTAGACATCCATCCACACCACTTATGAATATCCACATATGTAAACATAATCACATCGCACCACATCAGTTATGAATATTTAAATATGTAAACAAAATCACATCGCACCACACCACTTATGAATATCCACTTTTGTAAACATAATCACCATAGCATAAGATCTATGGAATTAATTCATAAACATAATTTTATCTAAAAAAGCTTTAGTGGTTAGCGGCGAAAGTAATTTACATTGTCAAAAAGTCTTCAGAATCAGATGTTTTTTGCTTTCTTTTTTTGGGATTGCTGAAGAAGAAGAAATTTGAAAAATTGATCAAAATTTAAATTTATTGATGCTGGCCACGCGAATTGGTGATAGTATTAATTAGACTGCAATAATTAATAATATTGATACATTTTAAGCAATATTGTTGATTGCGAAAACGAAGAAGCGGCAGCAGCAACGGCTGCGCTAAATATGTTGTTGCAGTTCGACTGTATTAGCACGCGAAGTGTCTGGATGCTCGAGCGCAATGGTTGTTATTTGGAGATAGATGTGCCAATGTTGAGTGAGGATTTGTTCAAGGAGAGCTTCATGATGGAAAGAAGCCTCATAAAAGTTAGTCTATGCCTTGCCTCAAATGGAAAGAAAGACTCCAAGAGCGTGCATCCCACTAGATAAGCGAGTTGCCGTAGCTTTGTACAGCCTGGGCTCATCCGCTGAGTACAGAACCGTTGCCAGGCTGTTTGGCATATCGACTGCTTTCCTGTGCAATATTCAAAAGGAGTTCTGCAAATTTGTTTGGCAAATTTGTTGACCCAATCAAAAATTGAGGTTTCTTTGCAAAAATGCTTTCCAAGCTTTCCGTCCAGCGCTTTTGTTTTTGGCCGACATCCACTTGCAAATAAATTGTTTAATTACAATAATAATAAAAATATTTCATATTTTCAATAATTTTGTACTTACTTGCACATTTGTTTTGATTTTGAATCAGCTGATTCCTGTTGCCGCCATCAGTAATTTGACCAAAAGTATCGATTCATCGGTAAAAAAAGGTCTTTATTTCAGCCGGTAGAATAGCGGCGCTCTAGCGGCGCCAAAAAAAAGTCGCTAAATTCAAATTTAACGGACACATTTTGTATGGTAAAGGCTAAAAATATCGAAGACCTTAAGGCGAAATGCTAAAGGCGTTGCTTACGGCGCCAGTGTTAATGCACTATAAAAGTTTTTACAAGTTAAACGTAAGCTTAAATGTTTTCTCATTCTTTTGTGTGTTGCGCTTCGATTTATTAGTTGTTCTCTATAAAGTGGTTCGACTACTGCTCATCTGACGGAACTAGTTATCGATTGGCGGAACCTGTGTGTGCGACTACGAAACACTTTCTAGACTGGACTTCGCTCTCATATTTGACACTGCTTGAAAATAAATGCATCAAAGATTGGGTGTACGTTTGTTTAGAGGTTGTTTTGCATTTGTAAACAAAGCGCGGAGTATAGAGAAGTGATATAATATATATATATGCTTTTAAGAACAAAGGGCGGAGCATAGAGAAGTGATAAACAGTAAAGTCGGCCTTGAATTTTTTTTTCGCAAAGTGTGCGATGTGCGAGACAAAGATAAGTTGTTGGCTAACTTCATTTCGCTTGTTGTTGTCGTAGAAATTGAGTTTACCAAATTTTAGTCTTTCCATTCAATCGCTTGCTGCTACCCTAGCAAGGAAGGGTAGTTTGACTTCATTTGAACTTTGTGTAATTATACAGATAAATGCAATATACCTAAACATGATGTTTTTAATACATGTTTACTTACATTTTGGCAATTAGATATTGCATTATTTAGCTGAATATGTTGAATATAAATACGCAATGAAATAAACTTATTTTGTATTTAAATACGTAAAATAAGTTATTGTATTTAAATACGTAAAAAAAGTTATATATATTTGAAAAGTATATATTTGGAGATTCTCATTGTACTTAAATATTGCAACAAAGGGTATTTTTACTGTGTGCTGTTTGTACGTCTCAGCAACCAACAAGTGTTGTTGTTCGTTCTATTGCATTTGCCCATTATTTTGCATTTGCCCAGTCTTTTGCATTTGCCCATTCTCGATCTGCATACGCGCAGTATTCTAAAGACCAGAGGGGTATTTTGGTTTTGGGGAATGTATGTTACATGCAGAAGGAATTATTTCTGAACAAATTATATATATATATATATTCTTGATCAGCATCATAAGGCGACTCGATTTGGCCATGCCATAGCATTTAGGACTAAGGAGTAGTAGGGAATTGGCGGTTCTACGCCAATTTATGACCTGTCAAAATTTGAAAGTTTTATTACCCCCATCATAATTTATTACCCCTTCCTATTGTTCCTTTGTTGACCCCTCCCTATTGATCCTTTGTTGACCCCTCCCTATTGACCCTCATCAAATTTTATTACCCCTCCCTATTGACCCTTTTTGAATTTATTACCCCTCCCTATTGATCCTTTGTTGACCCCTCCCTGTTTGGTGATCCTTTTTGATTATCCCTATATGTTGTCCTTTGTTTGGTATGTTGCATAAGGGCAAGAGGGCGGAGATCAGCGATCAAGACTGTGTGCGGGCGAGTTTGTGCGTACATGTTGTCATTTGTTTGGTATTGGGACACATGCAAGGTGGCTAAGCCTTTGTTTGGTACGTTGCATAAGGACAAGGGGGCGGGAATCAGCGGTCAAGGATGTTGCACATGTACACGTAAAGTTTTCTTTCTCACCAGCGTCAAGATCAAATCAAAGGAGACACCTGTGGATTGTCATAACCGTGAGAATCATAAAGGCAAAAAATTGTGACTATTGTGTAGTCTTGAGAGTAAAGAGCGGCATCTTTTAGGTGATATAATACACGTGCGCCTGTAATGCATTGATATGCAGGTTTTAATTCATTGATTCATTTTAGCTGTATTTATGTTTGGCCTTTAGCCTTTAAAGACATTGTTTAAATATGACAGATTTTATTATTAGCTAAATTTCACAAGTAAAATAGTATATCCTACATTAGCTTCTAGTACTTTTAAGGAGCTAATTAGATTTGTTAAGTAGGACTCATTTATTTTTAGCAAAATCCTTTAATTTGCATATATAAGTTAATACATATATTTATTATTTCTAGTACTTACATTAGCTTCTAATACTTTTAAAGAGCTTACAAGATTTGGTAAGTATGACTCATTTATTTTTAGCAAAATTTAAAAATTTGCGTAACCTTATTAGCTGCAGACTCCAGACAGGATCCACCAAAACACCGTGTTTTGCGCCACTAGACCGTGGTCGGTTGGGAGTACGCCTGGCCGGATGATCAGGCCATAGACATCGGCGCCCAACACCGTGCTAACCGTCGATGGCTTGAACCATCCTTCGTCCGCCAGGATGATGTTTGGCACGCCTTGCCGGCAGCCTTCCTCCATCGGCGTATTGGGGGTCCGGTAATTGAGGCCATCCGCAACACGCATGCGCACCTCTCGGTCGAAGGGACCGGATTTGATGCGAGCACTGACCCTTTCACCCGCACTGAGCCGGGTGGCGGAAAGGCCCAATGCTTTTGCCAAAGAGGCATCAATGCGGCTGGTCGGGCTACACGGATCGACCAGTGCTCGCATCCTAAAGGATTTTCCACCTACAGCGACAAGGATCGTCACTGTAGGTAAAATTGTGGTCTGTTCGACCAGTTGACGGACAGCCGGTGGCGACGAAGATTGCACTCGCACGGGTGAGTGATTCCGGGGCGATGCGACGGGCGATCTGCTCCTCGACGGGCAGCGGGGCGAGCTATCATCCTCCATATGGAGCAAGGTGTGGTGCTCAACGCCACAGACACGGCAACTGTCACCGCTTCGGCAGGACCGCCCGGAGTGTTGGTCTGCCAGGCAGATGGGGCAGTACTTATTGATAAGAACTGCACGGAGACGCTTCTCCGCGTTCAAGTGCATGAAGCGCTAGCACTTCTTCAGGGCGTGGATTCCACGGCACGATTTCTGGCTCCGTCACGGAAAGGAGTGGGCCCCCTACTAGAAAGAGCCCTGGAGTTACGTCTGTTACGTCCTCAGATAGAGGTGAGATTGGTCTGGAATTTAGACAGGCTTCAACCTTCGAGAGCAGGGTGGAAAGCTCTTCAAATGTGTATTTGAAAGTTGAGGTCGACTTATAGAATAGCGTCTTGAAGCTTTTGACGCCGGCTTCCCATAGGCCACCCATGTGCGGCGCACCTGGCGGATTGAAATGCCACGAGAGACTTTGGTGACGATGCTTCGATTCGACTTGCTTTTTGGTAGCCTCCAAGAAGTCTCGAGCAAAGACTCTTGAGGCCCCAAGAAAAGTCTTCCCATTCGGAGTAGACTTTGGACGGGCAGCCGCGTCTTGCTATAAAACGAGCAAACGCTGCTAGGAATTTGTCCGTAGTCAAGTCAGAGGTGGCTTCAAGATGGATTGCCTTTGTGCTGAAGCACACAAAGACACATACATAGCCCTTTGTTATAAGGCAGGCACGACCCGTGTAGTTCTTAATATCGAACGGACCTGCAAAGTCGCCCTCACTTCCGGCAAACAGCCCATGAGTGAGTTTGAAGCCTTTCTTATACACCACACAGACCCGAAAGGAATTGGTCACTGATGTTATAAGTTTCTTGAGCTTCGGAATCCAGTACTTGGAGCGAATAAGGCGCATCATTAATTGATTTCCGCCATGCAGCGATATTCAATGCGTGAATTGGATGAGTTGACGACTAAACGCGTATGAGTATGGAAGGATTACGGGATGCCGTTCGTCGTTACTTAGATTTCATGATCTGCTGATTCGACCGGAAGCTCGCATGATTCCTTTTGGATCAAGGAACGGGTTAAATTTGAGTAGCGGACTGGAAACTGGCAAGCCATGCATGTCACGAAGGCACTTATACTCCCTCAAGTATGAGTTGCGCTGTGTCAAGGCAATGAGTTGCTCTTGAGCTTCTTTAAGCTCACTATTTTGGAGTTGCTGTGATGGAAACAGCAATGAGGGTTGGCGACACCGTTTGGCAAATTTAAAAACATAGGCGAGAGCCCGTAACGCTCTGCTGAAGTCGGAGAAACGGTCAAGAGGATCCGATGGAGCCAGTTCTGCCATGTGGGTTTTAATGGGACGCTGCTCTATGTCAGTCTCCAGACACGAGTCAGCTGGATTTGGCCATTGCTCTTGAGGTAGACCTAACCAGTCAGGTCCATTCCACCACAATTGGCTGTCTTTCAGCTCCTGTGGCGAAACTCCGCGGCTGGCTAAGTCTGCTGGATATTCTTCTGACCGCTCGTGTGACCAAGATTGACAATCCGTCACTTGTCCGATCTTAGAAACGCGGTTGGCGACGAACGAAGCCAAAACAATTGTGGAATCTGTCCAGTAGAACAATTTACAATTTTCTACTGGCATCTGAGGAATAAGGCCTGAGGATAGTTCCGCGAGTAGAACGGCTCCACACAGTTCGAGTCGCGGGAGCGACACTGTCTTGACTGGAGCTACTCTGGTCTTGGACGTCAGGAGGTGGACCGACACTTTGGAACCTGCTTCCACGCGAACATACAATGCTGCTCCGTAAGCCTTTTGGGAGGCGTCGCAGAAACCGTGGATCTGGATGGTCGCTTTTGGCTGAAAAGCGACCCATCGGGGTATACGAATATCACCAAGACGGGGATGACAGCAGAGGAATTCTTCCCACCATTGAACCAATTAAGACGGCAATGGATCATCCCAGCCAAGCTCGTGGAGCCAGATTTCCTGCATGAAAATCTTCGCGAAAATGATGACAAGAGCCAGCCATCCCGCTGGATCGAAGAGCTTGGCTATCTCCGACAGGACTTCACGTTTTGTGAATGAACATTTTGTCGGTATTTTGAAAGGGGCAAAGAAGAACTCCTCTGTGTTTGCTTGCCATCGGATCCCTAAAATCTTAGCAACGCTGGCCTCTTCAAATTCTAAGAAATCTACCCTTAGTAGGTGATCCTTGGGAATATCGCGAAGGAGTTCTTTGTCATTAGAGGTCCACTTTCGAAGTGGAAGCCCCGCAGAGCTCATAGCTTCTTGGAGCTCCTTGATGCTGGAAATGGCGCATTGCTTGGAGTGCGATCCTGCGAGTACATCGTCAACATACATATAGTTGGAAATTATGTCACAAGCACGCGGAAACTGCGCAACCACGTCTTTAGCGAGTGGCTGCAAAACGCGAATTGCCAGGAACGGAGCGCAATTTACCCCAAATGTTACAATATTGAGCTCATAGTCACAGAGCTCTTGATTTGTGTTGCAATAAAGGATCCTTTGAAATGGCTTTACTAAAATCTGACGATACATTTTAGTAATTTCAGCGTTGAAGCCGTAGCGGAAAAACGCCACTTCAAGATCTGAATAGTCAGATCGGATTGTAAAACGGGACCTGCATGAAGGACATCATTCAGGCTCTTACCGTTCGAGGATTGACTAGAAGCGTTGAATAAAACAGTTTGAAAACAGCGTGGTGTGGAAGGTAAAAGTTCCCATTACCGATAGAAGGGGAGACTTGTCTCATATGACCTAAGTCCAGATAATCCGGGATCACGGAGTCGTACTGCTCTTTTAAAGGAATGTTGCTGTTTAAACGATTCTCGTTTCTCAGAAACTGAGCCAGTGCGATTGACCTTGAATGTCCTAAGTTAATGTGATCAGGATTTTTGAAAGGGAGAGTGACAATATATTTGCCATTCTCTTCTCGAGATGTGGTGCGCATAAAGATGTCTTCGCATATGGCATCAGACTCTTTTACTGGCTTCCTTGGGAGATCCTCCACCTCCTAAAACTTTATGAGGAGGTTTTCCAACCGTTGGCCTGTCTTGACCGTGACTCGAGTTGAAAAGCGGTGATAGAGGATGAAGCACACGTAGATATCGGACCAGTAAGAATCCAACCGAATATGGTTTCTTGACCCAATAACGAACCACAAATGTTTGGAATAGAGCCGCCTAGTTGGATGGATGGAAGGATATCTGCGCCTAATAGCACATCTATCTGCGAGCTCTTGTAGAATAGAGGGTCAGCCAGCGGGATATTGGGCAACTCTCGCAAGGCACTTCCGGAAATCGGATGCGAAGGTAGAGTTCCTGCCACACTTGGAAGAACAAACGCCGACGCTTCAATGTGGACTCTCGGCTTTGTTGGGGATCCTATGTTGAAGTGACATAACTTCTCAGGATTGGCTGACACTGCTTGATTAAGTCCGGCAACTTGAGCTGTAACTCGTTTGAACGGGAGGTTGATGATTCGAAACATTCGTTCTGAAATGAATGTTGCCTCGGAGCCTGAATCAATCAACGCACGTGCCTTATAACGCGTGCCAAGATGGCATATTTTAATTATAGCAGTGCCTAAAAGAACACCTTGCGTGTTCGACGTGAAATAATTGTGGATATTTGCCGAACTTTGGTCTGGGGTGGACTGTATTGGATGATTTGGAAGGTATGGAGCAGCAGCAGTACTTAATGACGACCTGGGGGCCGACTGGGTCACCACGATGCAACAGTGTATTTTGGCGACCTTTGCACGTATAGCAGTTATGGCTGCTTGTGCATTCTTTTAGCTGATGTCCTCTGGCGAAGCAGTTTAGACATAGCTGCTGCTGCTTTATGTAGGAGGCCTGATCTGGTACTGTCATTTGCAGAAACCGTGGGCAAACACGCACTGGATGGTTCTCTTTGGAACAAAGCTTACAGGTTGCATTTGGCTTGTGCCTTTACCTTGACATTCGCTTCGAAAGAGTTGATCTTTTTCTTGCTAAGATCCTTGCGATCAGATTGAATTGGAACGCCCATAGGCCTCATATCTTCAATCGCTTCCAGCGTGCGATGGCACTCAGTTAGGTAAGCATTGAATTCGGCCCAAATCGGAATATCGGACTTATTGTGGAGAGACTGTTCCCACAAAGATAGGGTAAGTTTCGGAAGCCTGGATGAGCATAGGAAAACGAGCAAACAATCCCAATTATCGATGCTGACTTTGGCTAGCTCGAAATCTGTCAGGCACCCTTGGACCGTGCTCTGGAGCTCTTTTAGTGCAGTTCCAGACTCTTGAGAAACTGACGGCAGATTGAAAAGGATGCGTAGCTGGCTGTTAACTAGCAGCCGCTTATTTTTGAATCTTTCGGAAAGATTTTTTTTATCGCGGAGTGACAACCGTCATTTGTTAAAGGAGATTTGGAAACAATACCCCTGGCCTTGCCGCTTGTCTTAGCGTTGAGGTGAAACAGTTTCTCGACTGGGGACAATCTACATTATTTATATAGATTGCTGTAAACAGATCCCGGAAAGTGGGCCACCGCAGATAGTCTCCGTCAAAGACTTCTGTGTCAATTGGGGGAAGACTACAACCTCTTGACATGGACGGAGGAGAGGGTTGTAGTTGCATATTTTGTGCGGAAGCTGCGTCGATACTTTCACTTAACTGAGCTACGCACCGCTCATATATTGTTTAACAATTCCCACACTTTTGTGTCATAACCACAAGATCGTCGCTGGATTAATCTCTCCGAAACTGCAATAAAAGCATTCAGCGCCATTGTGGATTTGTCTGTGATTTTTTGTGATGTTTGTCGGGTTATTCGAGCGCTGTCTTGGCTTGCTAAACTCTCTGCTTTAAGCTTGTGTTGAGTGTTAGCTTGAATGTTGGATAGACCAGCGGACGATTTTGGCTCAAACGGAAGTTATGAGCTACCAGACTTGAATTTTTCGCCTGGCACCGAGGAGCTGCGAGCGCTTGACAAGGATGAACGACGGACGTTTGAAAGGGAAGGACGGCGTGTCGCTTGCTGCTTCGAGTCCTCTGACATAATAGGCTCACTTTGTAGCCGGAAACGTACACACGAGGAACAAAGAAATCACAAAAAAAACAGAACGAAGTATGGACAGCTAGAAATACTAAATAAGTAGGGTATTTTTCGGCAATGAAAAAACGTATTGATTTGGTATTCAATACCAGGGTTATTTTTGTTCAGCAATGAAACGCGTATATATGTTTTTTTTTTTTATTTATTTAAAAAAAAAAAAAAAATCAAAAAAGAGTACCAAATCAGGGTATTTTTTTTCAGCAATGGAACGCGTATATATATTTTGTTTTACTTAATTGGAGCAAAATTATATACAAAAAAAATACCAGGAAAAACAAAAAAATACCAAATCAGGGTATTTTCTCAGCAGTGGAACGCGTACATTTGAAATAATATCAATGAAAAACAAACAAAAAAAATTTGATATACAAATAAAATCTTATATACGTGTATACCCCACTTGACTCAACCAAAAGCAGGGTATACTCCACATGTGCAGTGGTAAAAACGGAATTGGAACGCTGGAGTCAGTGACCAGAGCATATGTACATATGTATATATGTGTACGGCTCTATGCGGAGTGTCACCGTTGGCTTGTATATGTGTGTATGTATGATTTTTCGTTTGACCTACTGGCTGCGCCAAGGTGAAACGTTTGCAGATGTAAAATATTTTTGTCGTGTTGTTTAATAAAAGTTATGTTGTTATGTTTATTTAGGAAAATTATTTGTTGTACTTTGGAGATACAAGTGGTGGCGGATGAGGAGATGAAACACTTGTTAGTTTCTCTTTACATATGGACATACACATATGCATTGGTTAAATGCAATTTGTGGAAATTTATCACAATTATAAACCCACATATGTAAATATGAAGCGTTTGTATATTTTATGGAAACAATTGTGAGCAAAGACTTGCCACCATTTACATACGAACATATGTGTGTATGTTAAAGTGGCGCCAAAACGGAATTGAGAACAGACAGAATTGGAAAAATGTGCATATATTAAATTTATTGGAAAATATTAAACAGCGTTTAATATTTAATAAATTAAAAGCACACGGACAAAAAATATTATAAAATAATGCAAATTATATTTCTTTTCTGTTCTGTGTGTAGGTTGGTAGATGTGTGTGTGTGGGTGCGTGTATATGGATATTCCACCGTAGCTTGCTGGGGCGAGCGTTAGTTATTAATCTAAATAAAATCCGGCTCGAAGGACCAATGAAAATGTGGAAATGTGAAAAATTCCTTGATTTTGCGATCGACGCTTAATAAAATATACTTATTTGGTCGTATTCGATATCGGGTTGAAAGTAACAAACGCGCGGTTTTTGGCTGTATTACTTCGTCTCTTTATTGTCGAATTGGTACTGATTGTAACAGGCAGTTAACATAGTTACAAATTACATGAGATGTTATGTTAGCGGAGAGAATACTGGTTGGATGGGGAGTTGCAGATGCCGGTGCCTACTTTCAGGCTTAGACAAGTTACTTAAAAAATCACTTTTCCCCCCACTCCTCTCACACTTTCTAATCTATACAAGGAATCAAGACTACACAATAGTCACAATTTTTTGCCTTTATGGTTCGCACGGTTATGACAATCCGCAGGGGGCTCCTTTGATTTGATCTTGACGCTGGTGAGAAAGAAAATTTTACGTGTATACGTGCAACATCCTTGACCGCTGATTCCCGCCCCCTTGTCCTTATGCAACATACCAAACAAAGGCTTAGCCACCATGCTTGTGTCCCAATACCAAACAAATTACAATATGTACGCACGCACACGCCCGCTCACAGTCTTGATCGCTGATCTCCGCCCCCTTGCCCTTATGCAATATACCAAACAAAGGACAACAAATAGGGATAATCAAAAAGGATCACCAAATAGGGAGGGGTAATAAATTTAAAAAGGGTCAATAGGGAGGGGTAATAAAATTTGATGAGGTTCAATAGGGAGGGGCCAACAAAGGATCAATAGGGAAGGGTCAACAAAGGACCCGAGCGAGCTAGTCAAGTGCTTAAAGAAAACAAAATTACGAAAATCTCGGCAAAGCTAGTTCAGGCAAAAATGAAACAAGTGACACGTATACAAATACTTATGTATTTTTTACCGTTGCCTTCCGCAGCGCGCAGTTGCTAATTAAATGACCATTTAATCAATTTACCAGAGGGTATATTGCATTTGTGCGAATGTATGTAACAGGCTGAAGGATGCATATTCGACCCAATTACATATATATATATATACTATTGATTAGCAGTAACAGTGGAGTCGTTTTGGCCATGTCTTTACGAATAATGTCTGGGGCACAAGGTATCTCAGTCTATATTCTTATACTTGACCCTTTCATTTGAAGGCTTTTTGTATACACACACTTGAATATTCAAGGGCATAAAGGAAGAAAAAAATTACGAAAATCTCGCCAATGCTATCGAATTCAAAAATGAAACATATGTACAAAGACCATATTAAACAGGCAAAGATAGCCAGGTGTCTAGCAATTGCCAGCTGGCGAACTTAATCGGTTATTCTTTTTTGTTATCGGCATATTGCTTTGCGCTTCGAAGCAAAGACAATCGGTTTGTTTACACCCAATCGTACCCGCATTCGCTTCGAAGCAACCAGATTACAAATGAGAGCGAAGTCCAGTCTAGAGAGTGAAACGTCATTGCTGTGTTTAGCATCGAGACTGTATGTCTTATGATTTTTTGAAATTTGCTAAATATAACTATTTTAAACACTTTTCATACAAAATAGTAATTTTTAACAATTTTAAAAAAATCATTAAAAAAATACATGCGGAGATATTTTTGAAAAATTTTAGTCACTATAAGAATTGTTTAAAGTAACTTTTTGCATCAACACATTTTATGTTTAAGCCAGGGGAAAAAAGTTTCAAGAATTGAAAACTTTCAATGGGTACTAAATGGGTAAAGAAATATATTGTATCAATCAAACGGAAATTAAATGACCTTTCCATTGATACCATATTTTCACCATACTTTCTATAAAACATTGCACATACCTGTTTCGTCGGGGGGCGTCGCACCGTAGGATTAAGTACACTTTAGGCTTTCTTTTCTATGTAATATAAAAATCGATGCCACTTTTCGATGTTATTTTATAGCTCAAGAACGGGATCACCTATCCAAACCAAATATTTAGGCTTTGTTCGGACTATTTAGTAGATGATTTGTGTGAAGTGTGCACAAAATCGGTAGAGCGGTTCTTCATTTATCACACTTTGCTAAAAAATATTATTTTAATAAATCTTTTTCATGCACACTTTAAACATCCCAGTAGGCCGAAACAAAAATTCGGTCCTGCGGTTTTAAGTTTGTGTAT
The DNA here is from genome assembly GCA_018152825.1 of Scaptomyza hsui. NCBI lineage: Eukaryota > Metazoa > Arthropoda > Insecta > Diptera > Drosophilidae > Scaptomyza > Scaptomyza hsui. The sequence continues at coordinate 69,829 of JAECXO010000183.1, read as the reverse complement.
GAAATCATTATTCGTTTCGACTCTGAAGCAAAATAATAATAAAAAAAAATAATAACAAGAACAAAAAAACGAAACTTTCGATATAAGCAAATTGTTATGCCAAAAGTTCTGCGATTAACGTCAATTATTCACTAGAAGCATTTTATCGAACAATGCAAGATTTACGTGGTAACCAACAGCTTTTTGGTGGTGCTTTTATTTTACTGTCAGGGGATTTTCGACAAACATTGCCTGTCGTTTCTCGATCAACTCCTGCTGATGAAATAAATGCCTGTTTGAAATCATCCGTTCTTTGGATATGTGTACAAAAATTGACACTGAACATAAATATGCGTTTTACCTACAAAATTATCCTGCTGCCCATGAGTTTTCAAAACAATTGTTAGAAATTGGTGATGGCAACATACAAATCAACGGCACTATGGACTTGAAGAGTGCTTGCACACTCTGCGGGATGAATTTGAATGGGGTCATATGCATCACGTCCTCTTCCACCTTTAGCACCACCTCACGCGTGAACGTTGACGTCGCATCGTAGAGGAACACCGAGCACGCCTTGTCCGTACCAATGCTGGTGACGGATAGGCCGAAGCCCATTGCCAAGGAAGCGTTGATGCGGCTTATTGGGCTGCACGGGTCCACAAGCGCCACCAGCTTAAATGACTTCACGCCGTTGTTTAGGAAGACGCAAACGGTAGGCAGCACCGTCATTCGCTGGAACTCCAATAATGAAGTCAATGATGTTGGCATCGTTGACTGCATCTCGGGGACGGAGGATGTGGAGTGTTGCCTCGCTACCACTAAACGGCGCTAGACAGAGGTGCGGTTGGTCGCGGCGCCGCGTTGAAATGGAGAAGGGTGTGGTGGTTTTCGTTGCATTTACTGCAACGGCCTTCGCAGCGGCACGTACTCCCAGAGTGCTGGTGCTCCAAACAATTGGGGCAGTATTTGTTTATTTAGACAGCCAGGAGACGTTTGTCGCCCGACAAACGCAGAAAGCGGGCACATTTCGGTAGCGGATGGATACCACGACAAATGCGGCAGCGGAATGACTGCACGCCGCGTGCCCGAAGCGCTTCTAGGTCCTTAGCCTTCCTTGGTGAATGTATCTTGGGTTGCACAATGGAGATTGCTTACGGTTTGGGAGTAGATGGATGTTAGGAGTAAGAATGGATGTAGGAAGTAGGAGTAATTTGGTAACGGGTCGTTTCAGCACCCCTTGCTTGGTGAGGACATCGACTACTCGAACTTTAGTATCCTGATCGGGATAGGTGACCAGGACACGGCTTAAACGCCATTCTTTCGTCGGAAGGTTATCTTCTTTTACGATAACCATATTAGGTTGGAGGTCTCTGGTCGGGAACTGCCACTTGTTGCGTTTGTGGAGTTCCTTTAAATACTCTTCCTTCCAGCGCTTGCAAAATTGCTGATTAAGGGCCTTCAAACGTTGCCATCTGTTAATCATGGACGAAGCCGTTTAACTGATCTCTGGCTCGGAAATTGAAAGAAGAGGTCCCCCTATTAGAAAGTGGCCATGTGTGAGGGCTAAAAGATCGCTTGGATCTTCAGACATTGGCGAAATAAGCCTGGAATTGAGACACTCTTCGACGTTGAACAAAAGCATGGAAAGCTCTTCAAATGTGTATTTGGTGGACGACGTGGATTTATGGAAGAGGGTCTTGAAACTTTTGACACCCGCTTCCCAAAGACCACCCATGTGCGGTGCACTTGGTGGGTTATAGTGCCAGGATAGGCTGTGATGGCTGTACTTAGCCATTCCCTTGCTGCGCTGAATGAACATCAACATGTAGGCGGTGACACGGAGCGCTTTGGAAAAATTAGAGAAGCAGTCAAGGAATATGAACGATGAGCGCACCTTCCCTAAGTTGCATACGCGCTCTCAACTGGGGTCGGCCAGTGGTCCCTGGACTGAACCAACTACTCTGGGCCCTTCTACCACAATGTGCTGTTGATCAGCTCTCTCGGTGAGATGCCCCTTTTGGCCAGGTCAGCCGGACTCTGCTCGGAGCACACATGGGACCATTTGTCGACGTCAACGAACTGCGTGATTCTTGCCACTCTATTTGCCACAAAGGTGGTCCAGCTGCCAAGAGGTTTGCTTAGCCACGCCAGCACGATGGTGGAATCTGTCCAATAATATGTGTCATATTTATGGACAGGCAGCTATGGGAATATTGACGACGCCAATTCTGACAAGAATACTGCTCCGTACAGTTCTAACCGTGGTACGGAAATGGTTTTAACCGGAGCCACAAGAAACACGGAGACACCTTGGTGGTTCTCGACCCGCGCGTATAAAGCCGCGCCGTAAGCGCGTTGTGACGCGTCGCAAAACCCATGAAATTCTAATGTGGATCGGGCATGGAAATGTATTCATCAAGAAATTCTAACATCTTAAGTCAGGATACGTCAGGAGGAAGTCGTGCCTTTTTCGGAGAAGATCGTTTGGCAATGATTCATCCCAACTGATATCATGGAGCCAAATATCTTGAATAAAGATTTTGGCTCCAACAATAAAGGGTGCAAGCCATCCAACGGGGTTTAAAAACAGCATGGTGTGGCAAATATAAGTTGTCACTATGGACATTAGGAGCGACTTGCCGCATTAGACCTCAGTCCAAGTACTCCTGAATTACTGCGTCGGATTGCTTCTTCAGCGAAAGGTCTCTCTTAAGACGGCTTTCATTTCTCAGGAATTGAGCGAGTGCCATGGATCTTGAATGCCCTAGCTTAATGTGGTCTGCATCACGGAATGGTAGAGTAACTACATATCTGCCTCCCTCATTCCTGGTAGTCGACTCGACTAAATTCTTCTCACAAAATAAATCGCACTCTTAAACCGGCTTCGCCGGCAAATCCTCCACCTCCCAAAATTTTGTGAGAAGTTTCTCTAATCGCGATTCCGTCTTGACAGAGATGCGAGTGGAAGTGGAAGAGCTGGAATTGGAGGCGGGTTTAGAGATCGGGCCGGTGAGGACCCAACCGAAGACCGTCTCTTGCCCCTGTTTACTACTACAGACATTAGGACGGGATCCACCCAGCAGAATGGACGGAAGAGTAGCCGCCCCAAAAAGCACATCTACTTGCGAACTTTGGAAGATGGACGGATCCGCCAATTGGAAGTTTGGTAGGTCCTTTAAAAAGCTGGGAGGTATCGAACAGGAAGGTAGATTTCCGGACAACGTTTGGAGAACATAGGCCGAAGTTTCAATTTTAAGCCGCGGCCTTACAGGAGAGCTGATGAGGAAATGGCTCAATTTTCGGGTTTGGGCGGCAACCGTCTGATTGAGCCCTGAAACGTTGACTTCAACATTTTGAAAAGGAAGCTTGATTATGTCAAATAATCGCTTTAAAATGAAGGTGACTTCCGAACCTGAGTCTATAAGTGCTCTCGCCGTATATTTCGTACCCTGATTGACAATATTTATAAGCGCGGTACTTAAGAGCACAGGTCGAATGTAAGTTGCAAAATAGTTTTGAACGGAGGCTGGGTTCGAAGTGGACTGTATTTGAGCTGGATTGTCCAAACTATTCTGCGTTTGCGGAACTGAGTCAGCGGTCACTGTAGATGGATCACCCGTGTGAAGAAGCATGTTATGGCGACCCTTGCCCAGGAAACAGCTGTGAGCACTAGTGCAGTCTTTCTGTTGATGGTTCTTGGCTAAACAATTCCAACATAGACTCCGCTGTTTGCCGAGGTTAGCTCTTTCGGAAAACTGGCATTTGTAGGAACTTCGGACATAAACGTATAGGATGATTTTCCTTTGAGCACACATTGCAAGCCTTGGGTTTGGAAAAGACCTTAGCTTCAAAGGTCTGAATGTTTCTTGTCGAGGATTGGGGTTGGAAAGCCTTGGAAAAGCTTGAGAGCTATAGCTCGGCTTTATATCCTCGATTGCTTCAAGCGTCCGATAACGTTTGCTCAGAAAACTTTTCAAGTCTTCTCACTTGGGAATCGCAGACTTGTCCGATAGGGATTGTTCAACGACAGTGTACCCTTTGGCAACTTGGAGGAGCACAGGAACATGAGGAGGCAGTCCCAGTTTTAGGTTGAAATTTCGGAGTGTTCCAAAGCTGTTAGGCAGCTTTGGATCGTGGTCTGAATCTCCTTGAGTGCGAAGCCGATCTCTATACTGACATTCAGCAAATTGAAAAGAATCTTAAGCTGGCTGTTAACTAAAAGCCGCTTGTTTTGGAACCGCTCGTAAAGTGCCTGCCAGGCGGAGGCAAAACCCTCATGGGTGAGCGGCGATTTGAAGACAATTGCCTGAGCTTCTCCTCCAGCTTTGGAGATGAGGTAAAACAATTTTCGACTGGAGTTAGTCGAGGATTGTCAATGTAGATAGCCGTGAAAAGGTCTGGGAAAGTGGGCCATTTTAAATTGTCTCCATAGAACACTTCTGTGTCTACAGGTGGGAGACTACAACCGCGTGAAACAGGGACCACTGGAGGTTTTGGTTGCCTAATAGCGGCTTTAAAACCGTCAATCATTTCGCTTAATAATGTCGTACACCGCTCGTATATAGAGTGACAAAGGTCGTATTTTGATTCTAACGACGCAGCTTCGCTGCTCTTGCACCCTTGGCTAAATGTTCTTGAGCATTTCTCATACTCTTTCTCTACCTTTTCCCATAGACCCTTTAGATGGTCGCGGTGGACTTGAACGTGTAGAGAGATGGCTCTGCAGCTGTCGGACTATTAATTCGGGCCTCGAATTGGCTCAGCTTATCCGACACAGATATGAAATCTACCATTGCCATATTGGTTCCGGAGATTAGATTGCTGGCGGACCAAATGACTATTTGCTTTACGCTTGAAATGGCGGGCTTAACAAGCGGAAAGCTGATCTCTTGGACTTTGGTATAGCGGAATTAACTGGATTCCTTAAAGGAAACTTTGAAATAAAAAGTAAGTTGAGACCTTCGATTTTAAGAGACGGAGCAGCTAATTTTGGTGCAACAGAACTAGAGGGTTTCTTATCCGGATATCTGGACAAAGAAAGTGACCTGCGTTCTGGAGGCTTTATAGACGGAACGGGTGCATTCTTTTTCTCTCCTTTATCTGACCCTGACGGAACGGGTGGTTTCTTTTTCTCTCCCTTATCTGAACCTTTTAGTATAATCCGTGCTCAACGGACGTTGAATTGGGCCCGAGGACCCTGTAGAACGAGTATTTACAGGTAAAACACCCTCGAATATATAAGAAAATTCTGTAGAATAAACTTTCCAAATCGGAACGAAATGGAAAATGGAACAGATTGGAACGAAATGGAAATTGGAACCAACGGAAAGTATTGGAACTTGGCCTGAGATAGTTGTAAAAGAATATTTACAGCCTCACAAACCTTTTAGTGGTACGAAGTGGAAATTGGAACAAACGGACCGTAATAAAACTTGGCCTCAGATAGTTGTAAAAGAATATTTACAGCCTCACAAACCTTTAAGTGGAGCGGCAAAATAATTTAGAAAAGGCTATTTGCAAATAATTTGGATTTTCCACCCACTTGGAAAGAAAATTCCAAATCGTAACGAAATGGAAATGGGCTAGAAACTTTGTGTGTAAAATAATATTTACAGAGTTGGACTGGAATGTTACGGACAGAGTAATTTAGACAAGGTATCTAAATATAACTTGAATTATTCACCAACTTGGAACCAAGTGGACGTGGGCCAGAGAGAACTCGAAAAAGAATATTTACAATCTAAACACCCGACGCTGTAACGGCCGAGGAAAAAAAGTTTATAAAAAAGTATTTATAAATAGATTCAGTTTGCCAAATCGGAGAGAAATGGAAAATGGAACAGAATATGAACAGCGGAACGGACTGGTATAGAAACTATAACAAAAATGATTATAAAAGCTGGAGTGCAACATACACGAATATTCTGACATACACAAAAAAGTTAACATAACACACGCTTTGCGTTTGGAAAGCAGAAACAGTAACGACCGGCCAATTTGTTGTTAACCTGGATGGTTCACAAGTGCGGAACTTGTAAGTTTACAAGTGTATATGTTTGTTTATGTTGTACTTGTGTTTTATGCCGACGTTAGTGTAACAAAAAAATCTTTATTAAGCATTAATCTCTATGTGATGCTCGGCCAGTTATTAAGTTATGTTTTTATTGTGAATTGTGTTATATTTGCACTTGTGTTTTTTATTTGTGTTATGTTAGAGCCGGCAACTTGGCAAGTGCTGCAATTAATGCACTTGCAAGGGCGGCTATTATTGTTTTAGTTTATTGTTCTGTTATTGTAAGCGTGTGTGTGGCTTATGTTCATACCATTAACATGCAATTGTGCAATTGATTTAGTTTAAGGAATTTATGTATGCGATGCACAAGTGATGTTTGTACATATGTGCGTGTGTATGTCATATGTGCGCTTTCTAACACATTTCGGACACTTTTTTAAGTGCATTCACCCTCATAATTTGCTCAAAAAAGAGTCCGGAATGAGCGTTTTTTTTCTTTGAAACTGGTCGCACTTAATGTGGGAGTTTTCGGAGTCTATTCTGACTCTTTTCTGACACTGATATAAGTGCTTTCACCCTCCCATTGAAGCATATAAGACCCTCCTAAAATCCTCTTTTCAGACGCTGATTGGTACCTGCCTACTTGATCTCCGAAAATGTTCAGACATAAGTAGTTTTCATGAGCACGTGAGAAGAGAACACTGAGTTTGGTCCGAAAAAATGTAAATTTATGAGTTTGCTCCAAAAACGCTCTTAAGTTTGGCTCTTTTTAGACCTGGCATGTCCAACCTGAGCGAGGATAGCATGTGTCAGTGCATTGGTGTGCTTTACACTGCGCAAACGAGAAGCGGCGTATTTATTGCACGCTATGATTTATGATATAGTTAAAATGATACATGGTTACCCAAACTATGGTTTTAGCTAGTGTGAGCGTTAAAGCTTAAAATAGTCGCGAATAACATGCCCTGATTTTATGCCTTCATCTGTATGCGAAGGCGATAAGTAAATCATAATTTTTTTCTGCGTGTATCATAATTACGCAAATGCAAAATGCGACGCAAAGCGACATCTACCTGCTTTGCTGACAGCGCGCTTGCGACTGAGCTCATTTTTACGCTCCCAACACTGACTTCGGCCGGTGTTCGGTTGGCGTCGGCTTGTGTCTGTTTGAAACGTTAAATTCACGATGGGTAAATGGGTACGCTGTGGAGACCCCAGTTTTAGACTCATATTTCGGAGCGCTCCGAACTTGGCTTGCTGGGTCGCAAGTGGAAGGTTATGTGTGATGTGAATGCGTGTACGTACATATGTATGTAGGTAAAAAAAAAAAATGTTAACCAACTAGATGTCTTATTGAATAACAATTATTTTCTATGCTTAGTTATTATATGTGTAGTTATTTATTTATTTATTAACAGCCTAGTGCTACAAGTTCCAAGAAACTTAAATTTACGGCACTAGTCACAAAAATCAATAGATATTAATTAAAAAGAACAAAGCAAAACAGTAAAACAGAAGTAATTAATTTTAAATTATACAAAAAATAATAAAAAAAGGAAACTGGAAGAACAGTCTTCCCCTTAAGCAGATTACTTATTATAAGTATAATTGTAAGCATAGTTTTTGTGTGGCAAGTTGTTACACAGGCGGACAGTGTGTACGAAATAGTGTTGCTCGGAGACAGATAATCCATGACGTACAGTTGTCAAATTATTTGTCCGACGTGAAGTTGAAAATAACTTTATATATTTATTTATAACTTTGGATAACAATATTAATGCTCTGAATTCAATCCAATTTTGCAGGCTTAGGTTATAAATTTTGAATGCATATGGTGTAACTTGGTCTCTGCTCCCAAATTAAACACATAACGCGTAGTACTATTAAAGACAACATTGAGCCTGTCCTAACTAGCAGCGTCGGGGCTTAGGAAAAATTCTACTCCATAAAAGAGGGTTGTCATTAAGTAAGTCTTAGCAACTATAAGTTTAATATTAATTGGCAAGAGATGCTGTGTCAGGTACAAAATTCTTAAGGCTGCATAAGTTCTAGCTATAGATTTAACTAAGTGGTCACTCCAAGACAGAGTCTTATTAAATATTATGCCTAGATTAGCTACCCTATCTACGTAGTCAATAGAATTATGGTAAATTTTTATTTTTTTGAAGTTTAGAGTGTCTATGGACTTTTTGTATATAACTATACACTAAGTTTTGGACGTGTTCAGACCAAGGCCATTACTACGTGACCACTCGCTCACCTTTACTAATTCTTTATTAGTTACACTTACACATGCATCAATTCTGGACAATGGACTACAACAATACAACTGCACATCATCGGCATATGGACATTACATTCAGAAAAGACATTGGGCAAATCATTAACATAACACGAGTACAGAAACGGCCCAAGAACTGATCCTTGTGGCACTTAACGGTGTGACAGCAGCTTGAAGACGGTTTACTAGGTATGAGCGTAACAAAGAATCAGCTGTGGCTGGGACAGGGATAATCTTAGCGAGGTTCCATTTTTCAGGAAAAACCGAAGTAGTGATTGCTGTATTCATAACATGTGTAACTTGATTTAAGATTGACGGAATTATAATTTTAACAAAATTTAGATTTGTAGATGATTTTAAGGATTAAAAGGCCGTTGTTATTCTTAATGGTTAACTTTATTAACCCATCAATTTTCTCCTACGCGTTTCGGCTTGTATTAAGCCTTCTTCAGGGAGCCTGCATAAAGTTGTTTGTTTAATATTAAGATACAAAACAATCACAAATGAATACACGCATACATTCATCTTTTACATTAAAACATAACATTACAGCATTGTCATCAAATTTAAATTTATATTGCACAAAGTATTTCTAGCGACGTTGGTCGTTTTTGTCCGTTTTGTATGTTTGCTGCTGTAGTCATCTGTAATTACTGTCGAATAAATATTGTTTGTCTGTTCTAAGTCTTCTTTATGGTTCACAGCGTTCATGCTGCTTTGTTGTATGCGTAAGCTTTCTAACGTCAGTCTCGTTCTCTCTCTCCGTTCAATGTCCAACAGTTTGGCGTTTTCGAAGTCAGCTGTGTGACCTGTTGTTGTTGTGTGTTGTGCAAGTGCTGTGGTCATTTTTCCTTTTTCGCATCCCCCCGGTGTTCGTTGAGTCGCGTTCCAAACGCTCTCTTGGTTGTACCGATATAGACTCCGTTACATCGCTCTCCCTCTCTTCCCATGCAGTTGATTTGGTAAATGACGTTTTGTTGTTGTTCCTTGTCGATCTTGTCTTTCGTATTCGTAAACAATCTACGTGTATTTTTGTGCGCTTTATATGCATATGTTAGGTGTTTGGTCGCATCAGCTGGCATAATTTTCGCAAGTGTTTGTTTGTTAGTTAAATGTTCTATATATGGTATGCTCACGTGTTGGTTCATTTGTTCGTCCGAATTGTCGTTGTGTGCTTTTAATATTTTATTATTTTCGTTTGTAATTTCTAGTATTATATTGTCCACTAATCGTTCCGGGTAGCTGTTCTTTAATAATTTTGATTTTAATTTTAAAAATATATTTCGGGCTTGTGTTTTTCGTCGCTCAATGTGTAGGCTTTTTTGACCATGTTTTTTGCTGTGTTTATTTTTTGGCTCATTGGTTGGTGTGAGTGGAAACTCATAATCCTATTGGATGCGATCGTCTTGGTGTACCATTTGAACCCAATATTTTTCCTATTTCTGGTTAGCTCCGTGTCAAGATAAGCAATTTTGTTGTTAACTTCCTTTTCCATTGTAAATTGTATTCTTCTATGTTGCTTATTGAGTGTGTCCAGTATGTTTTGTGCATCCTTTTCTTTTAACATGCATATGATGTCGTCTACATACATGTATATATGTTTAATCTGTACATTATTTTTGGATAAGTCGTGTATGGCGTTATCTAGTATTTTGTCGAGTATAATGTTCGCTATGGTGGGGGAGATGGGGTTGCCCATGGGCATCCCAAAGATCTGGTGGTAAGTTTTGTTGTTGTATGTCAGGTAGTTATTGTCAATTAGAATGAAATCCAGTATTTCCTTAAACTTTTTCTTTGGTATCTTCGTGTGTTCCGTAATATCCGTCCATCTTCCCATTATGGTTTGTATTGCTGTGCTCACAGGTATATTTGTAAATAGCGATACCACGTCGAACGATACCAGCCCATCATCATTCTCAATTTTCTCGTTTGTAAGTTTTTCTTTTAATTGTACGGCGTTCTGTATGTTGTATTGTTTGGAAATAATGTTATTTAAAATGTTGCCTATATGTTTTGCCAGTTTGTAGCATGGAACGTTTGTCGATGATGCTATTGGTCTCAAAGGTGTGTCTTTTTTGTGTATTTTCGGTAATCCGTATAGTCTGGGAGCGTGCCCACTTGAGCAGTATAGCGTCGCCTTTAATTTGTAATCTATATAGTTTTGTTTGTATAGGTCATTTACAATAGTATTGTTCTTTCTTATTAGTAGTTGTGTAGGATCCTTTCTCACTGTTTTGTATGTAGATTTATCCTCCAGTAGACTTTTCATTTTGTCATGGTAGTCTTTTTTATGCATAACTACAGTTTTTTTCCCTTTGTCTGCCTGAGTGATCACTATTTTGTCCTTATGTTCCTTAATTACAGTCTCAGTGTTTTTTGCTATTGTTAGGATAACTTTTTCTTTTTGGTCTGGTTTTTTTCTCTGTTTAAAATTGTGTATAGCGCCTGTGAGCTTTCCTCTTGCAGCATCCTTCAGTTTGTCCTCTTTGATAGATTGTATCTCTTGCTCTAAATCGGCTATTACGTGTATTGGTGATACGTTCTCCTTTGTTACTGGTAATGCAAATTTCGGTCCGAGTGAGAGCAGCCATTGGCTTTCTCTAGGAAAATATACGTCCGTTTGGTTTATGAACCATTCCTCATTTTATTTTATGTTTAGTTTTTCCTGTACTTGTATTTTAGCTTTTTCCAAGATTTTGTTCGTATGCTCATCTGTGTCTGTTCTTAGTCGTTGATAGCCTAGTTTTTGCTTGGATTCCAATTTATGCAGGTCCTGTTTCTTGAGTATGTCTTTTAGTTTGTGAAAAGTATGTGTCTGTGTTTTGTTTATTATGTGTATGTTACGTTGAGTTTCTTTTATTTCTAGTTTTACGATTTTAAGTTGAAATGTCTTTTCTATTTTCTGTAGTTCAACTCTCGTGTCGTGTTGTTTGAAATTGTGTTGTAGTGCAGTAGTTTTACCTTGTAGGTGTTTTGGTATTATGTTATAGTCTTTACACTTCAGTAAGTATTTTAGTCGTCCACGTTGTTTGGCTAGGTTTTTCTGGCATTTAAAATACTTCTTAATAAAACTAACTGTATTGTTTTCATATGTTGCTCGTATTAGTTGCATGTATCCCATCGTGGTTGTGGGTTGTTTTTGTTGTGTTGAAAACCGATCATTCCTCCGGCTGTGATTTATGTGTTGTGATTTTGGGCCCATCGTTGACATTTTTGTAGATGATTTTAAGGATTAAAAGGCCGTTGTTATTCTTAATGGTTAACTTTATTAACCCATCAATTTTCTCCTACGCGTTTCGGCTTGTATTAAGCCTTCTTCAGGGAGCCTGCATAAAGTTGTTTGTTTAATATGAAGATACAAAACAATCACAAATGAATACACGCATACATTCATCTTTTACATTAAAACATAACATTACAGCATTGTCATCAAATTTAAATTTATATTGCACAAAGTATTTCTAGCGACGTTGGTCGTTTTTGTCCGTTTTGTATGTTTGCTGCTGTAGTCATCTGTAATTACTGTCGAATAAATATTGTTTGTCTGTTCTAAGTCTTCTTTATGGTTCACAGCATTCATGCTGCTTTGTTGTATGCGTAAGCTTTCTAACGTCAGTCTCGTTCTCTCTCTCCGTTCAATGTCCAACAGTTTGGCGTTTTCGAAGTCAGCTGTGTGGCCTGTTGTTGTTGTGTGTTGTGCAAGTGCTGTGGTCATTTTTCCCTTTTTCGCATCCCCCCGGTGTTCGTTGAGTCGCGTTCCAAACGCTCTCTTGGTTGTACCGATATAGACTCCGTTACATCGCTCTCCCTCTCTTCCCATGCAGTTGATTTGGTAAATGACGTTTTGTTGCTGTTCCTTGTCGATCTTGTCTTTCGTATTCGTAAACAATCTACGTGTATTTTTGTGCGCTTTATATGCATATGTTAGGTGTTTGGTCGCATCAGCTGGCATAATTTTCGCAAGTGTTTGTTTGTTAGTTAAATGTTCTATATATGGTATGCTCACGTGTTGGTTCATTTGTTCGTCCGAATTGTCGTTGTGTGCTTTTAATATTTTATTATTTTCGTTTGTAATTTCTAGTATTATATTGTCCACTAATCGTTCCGGGTAGCTGTTCTTTAATAATATTGATTTTAATTCTTGGTGTACCATTTGAACCCAATATTTTCCCTATTTCTGGTTAGCTCCGTGTCAAGATAAGATATTTTGTTGTTAACTTCCTTTTCCATTGTAAATTGTATTCTTCTATGTTGCTTATTGAGTGTGTCCAGTATGTTTTGTGCATCCTTTTCTTTTAACATGCATATGATGTCGTCTACATACTTGTATATATGTTTAATCTGTACATTATTTTTGGTTAAGTCGTGTATGGCGTTATCTAGTATTTTGTCGAGTATTATGTTCGCTATGGTGGGGGAGATGGGGTTGCCCATGGGCTTCCCAAAGATCTGGTGGTAAGTTTTGTTGTTGTATGTCAGGTAGTTATTGTCAATTAGAATGAAATCCAGTATTTCCTTAAACTTTTTCTTTGGTATCTTCGTGTGTTCCCTAATATCCGTCCATCTTCCCATTATGGTTTGTATTACTGTGCTCACAGGTATATTTGTAAATAGCGATACCACGTCGAACGATACCAGCCCATCATCATTCTCAATTTTCTCGTTTGTAAGTTTTTCTTTTAATTGTACGGCGTTCTGTATGTTGTATTGTTTGGAAATAATGTTATTTAAAATGTTGCCTATATGTTTTGCCAGTTTGTAGCATGGAACGTTTGTCGATGATGCTATTGGTCTCAAAGGTGTGTCTTTTTTGTGTATTTTCGGTAATCCGTATAGTCTGGGAGCGTGCCCACTTGAACAGTATAGCGTCGCCTTTAATTTGTAATCTATAACAAGTAAGAAGGCTCTAGTCGAGATTTCCCGACTAGGAGATACCCCGAACCCTGTACATAACGCGTACAGTCATTGTCTGTATGCATCTGTGACCTAAACTTCAATCTTCGGTGTCTCTGGTGTTTCTTAACCGATTTCGATGAAATTTTCAGAAAAGTTCTATCGTTATCCATTATTTCAACCCCCATTATTTCATTTTCCAAATTCGTAATTGTAATCGATTACATGTGTATATCGGAAACTAGAAAAATTATCGATAATTTTAAACAAACTTGTTCCGCTAATAGTATAGGAGAACTTATATTCAAAATCTGAAGTCTCTAGCTCTTGTAGTCTCTGAGATCGACGCGTTCATACAGACAGACAGACGGACAGACGGACAGACGGACGGACGGACGGACGGACATGGCTATATCGACTCGGCTGTTGATGCTGATCAAGAATATATATACTTTATGGGGTCGGAGAAGCTTCCTTCTGCCTGTTACATACTTTTGCACAAAACCATTATACCCCTTTTACCCATTTTATGGGTTAGGGGTATAAAAATGCGACAAAGGGAAAAATGACCACAGCACTTGCACAACACACAACAACAACAGGTCACACAGCTGACTTCGAAAACGCCAAACTGTTGGACATTGAACGGAGAGAGAGAACGAGACTGACGTTAGAAAGCTTACGCATACAACAAAGCAGCATGAACGCTGTGAACCATAAAGAAGACTTAGAACAGACAAACAATATTTATTCGACAGTAATTACAGATGACTACAGCAGCAAACATACAAAACGGACAAAAACGACCAACGTCGCTAGAAATACTTTGTGCAATATAAATTTAAATTTGATGACAATGCTGTTATGTTATGTTTTAATGTAAAAGATGTATGTATGCGTGTATTCATTTGTGATTGTTTTGTATCTTAATATTAAACAAACAACTTTCTGCAGGCTCCCTGAAGAAGGCTTAATACAAGCCGAAACGCGTAGGAGAAAATTGATGGGTTAATAAAGTTAACCATTAAGAATAACAACGGCCTTTTAATCCTTAAAATCATCTAGAAAAAAAGTTTATAAAATAGTATTTATAAATAGATTGAGTTTGCCAAATCGGAACGAAATGGAAAATGGAACAGAATATGAACAGCGGAACGGACTGGTATAGAAACTTTAGCAAAAATGATTATAAAAGCCGGAATGCAACATACACGAATATTCTGACATACACAAAACAGTTAACATAACACACGCTTTGCGTTTGAAAAGCAGAAACAGTAACGACCGGTTAATTTGCTGTTAACCTGGATGGTTCACAAGTGCGGAACTTGTAAGTTTACAAGTGTATATGTTTGTTTTTGTTGTACTTGTGTTTTATGCCGACGTTAGTGTAACAAAAAAATCTTTATTAAGCATTAATCTCTATGTGATGCTCGGCCAGTTATTAAGTTAAGTTTTTATTGTGAATTGTGTTATATTTGCACTTGTGTTTTTTATTTGTGTTATGTTAGAGCCGGCAACTTGGCAAGTGCTGCAATTAATGCACTTGCACGGGCGGCTATTATTGTTTTAGTTTATTGTTCTGTTATTGTAAGCGTGTGTGTGGCTTATGTTCATACCATCAACATGCAATTGTGCAATTGATTTAGTTTAAGGAATTTATGTATGCGATGCACAAGTGATGTTTGTACATACATATGTGCATATTATGTATGTCCCCAGCACGTCATATGAGCGTTTTCTAACACATTTCGGACACTTTTTTATGAGCATTCACCCACGTAATGTGCTCAAAAAACAGTCCGGAATGATCGTATTTTTTCTATGAATGGTCGCACTTAATGTGGGAGTTTTCGGAGTCTATTCTGACTCTTATCTGACACTGATATAAGTGCTTTCACCCACCCATTGAAGCATATAAAACCCTCCTAAACCCTCCTTCTTTTTAGTTGGTACGTGTAAACGATTTTTTTTGCTTTCGTTTAAGTACTTTGACAAGACTTTAAAGTTTTTGTCTGCACTTTAGTCTCCTGGATGTTACCCCTCATTAGGGGAATGATATCGAAATTGTCCTGACCGATGAGCTCAACAACTTTGTTAACAAAAGCGCTGGAGCTTTTCTCACGTACAAATATAGGGGGTGGCTTTCGATTTTTCTTGTCGCCAACAACAGATTTTCAGGGTAGATCGTCAGCGTGATCTGCTAGTATTTCTAATCTGTTTATGTTGTTAGAAGATTCGCCGGAGTTGCCACGAGTGATTTTAGCTTTGTTTGTGGGGTGTTGGGGGCTTAGTTTTCGCTTAATGAGAATGTAGCGTTCCATGCCTGTGTGCATGGCCGGCTCTGCATTTGCTTTGGCTGCGGGGTTTTGCTGACGGCGCAGCAGTCGTTGCATTTGCAGAGCGGGCATTCGGCACCGGTGCAATTGTTGTTGCCGTAGCTGTTTTGGCGGCCGTCGGAGACAAAACAGACGGAGAGCGTGATTGAACTCTGTCGTGCGAAAGTTCGTTTGTCGCGTTTGGAGTGGTCGGCCGCGCGCTGTTGGATTTCGTCGATGCAAGGGACGTGGACGGGGGGCACGAACGTACGCTGTCGCGCGCTGCTCGCTCGCTCTCAATTTCTTTCGAGACACACGCAACGTACATATTGTTGTTTCGTTGTGTTGAGAGCCGACGCGCGTTTTGTTCGCGCTGTCGCTGAGAGCGAGTGTCTTTTTGGCTCATTGCGCGGTTAAACTATGATTGTGGCTTTGATTTGCTTTTTGTGTTTTTTTGTAAGTAATTAGTTTGTGTTTACTTCAAAAAGTTTTTTTGGGCGTGCATTTTCACAGCACAAAGCGTCTTTCCGCGTGAACTATTTTGTTCAGTATTAAGGCACTTTACTCTTGAGCACAAAGAGAACACGTCTGGTTGTCGACGATTGCTTCAGCTGAATCACCGAATGGTGTAATGACAGCCGTTTTGTCGCGATGCTCAGGAGCAATTGGGATCTGGTGATACGCATGTTCCAAATCAATTGTTGAAAACACTATTTGCCACTCAGCTTGTATGAGATGTCTTGGGTACCTGCCCGGCTTTATGATATAATTTAATCGTCTATAGTCACCACAAGTGCGCCACTTGTCTTTTGCTTTCTTAGCCACCATGTGCAGTGGGCTAGCATATTGGCTGCTGCTTGGGCTACAAATGCCTTGTTTTAGCATGTAGTCAAATTCTCTCTGGGCTGTTGCTAACTTCTCTGGATTTAATCGTTGTGTTTTTGCGATCACTGGCTGATCCTTTGTGAAGATGTAGTGTTGTACGTCAGTTTTTGGATCCTGTGAATTTTAGCTGCAAGTTTTGGCCAAGTCACTGTATTCGAGCAAAACGATGTGTAGGTTTTTACCGCCACGCTGCAAATTTAACCTCGTTCAAAAAGCTTTGTAGAGCTGTCAATGAGAAGCTTTCTGCGAAGATCGACCACTAGATCATGTGCGTGTAGTAAATCGGCTCCAATGATTGGTTTGGTGACATCAGCGATAACAAATTGCCAGTTCATGTTTCTCCGTAAGCCGAAGTTGACTAAAGCAATTTTGCTACCAAATGTCTTAATTGGAGTGCCGTTTGCCGCATAGAAATTGTTTGTAGCTTGAGCGTTGCGATCAGTGGGCGGTAAAATAGAACAACCGGCGGCTCTGGTTAGCTCCCACTTCGTCAGCCGCTGATGCCAAAATGGGTTTTTGTTTTTATACCCCAAACCCATTAAATGGGTAAAAGGAGTATAATGGTTTAGTGCAAAAGTATGTAACAGGCAGAAGGAAGCATCTCCGACACTATATAGTGTATATATTCTTGATCAGCAACAACAGCCGAGTCGATATAGCCATGTCCGTCTGTCCGTCAGTCCGTATGTATGAACGCGTAGATCTCAGAGACTATAAAAGCTAGAGACTTCAAATGCTTACATTAGCTTAGTGAGTGCGGATGAGGTAGGGCTATTAAACTTTATGATTGACAAGCAGAGCGCGCGCATAAAAAAAGGAGTGAACGTAAATGGGCAACTACAAAGGCGCATGATTGGAGCGAGATTTAAAATTTATTGATATCTAGCGCCGGTCATAAGAGCGACGCGCTCGCTTTGTTAAGTTTTAAGCGGCTCTTTGGGCTTGGGACCAAGAGCGTGATTCACACGTACGACGGCATGCATTGACACAAATACATACAAACTTCGAAATTGTATATAAATAATGTAAGTGTGCTCGAGATAATTTTTTTTCGATATAGAAAAACAAAAACAATTACATGTATGTATATACATATGTACTTGGTCTTGAGGGATAGATCGGAGGGGGCTAAGATGAGGCCACCAGGCGGGTCGCTGGTTGCGGATAGCGAACGGCCCCTTTTGGGGGTATCTGTGAATAAACGGAAATCCTCGTGAATAAGCAGTACCGGACAAACAGCGGGTGCGGTAGGGTGTATCACACCGACAAGACGCTTGTGTCGCCGTCTTCAAATCATAGACTCACACACTCCTAAATTCCCTCACAAGTACCTACCTCCATCCCTTCCCCGACATCTCACTCCGGGCCGGGCTAAGGTGTCATTCGGACCGTGCCGAGAGTCAGCCTGGCTGGTGGCCTGGATTAAAAACCTAGCCCAGTCTCTAACGGTGGGCTCAGACAGATGGCCTGTTCTATTTAGCCTTACCCGAGTACTGCGGATCTCTGCCCGGGTGAACAGTCCATTCTCCGCCATTCGTGGGATCTAAACATGAAGATAATTACAAACAACAAAAAAAACATAAAAGTACAGCAGGATATCCCGGCTGCCACTGACGCCAGATAATTTGAGGATCGCCTCCTTGACGGGGACAGGTCCTCCATCGTGGGTACAACCCCGTAGCGCCCCAATCAGGGGCTACATTACAAGCAGTCGCAGCACATCACTTCGGCAAGGCAGGCCCCGCGACAGAGTGACGCCCCGCGACAAGATGTCGTCCCACGGCAAGATACGCGCCGGTCGCAAGACCGAGAGAACTGTCGGAATATCCCGACCGACGCTGAATGCCATTAGGCGGGAAGGGCATGGGCGCCCACAACTGCAAAGGAGAACGTTGCCGCAACGTGGAGAACTGGAAGGCCTTGATGACCCAAACCGAAAGGGTTTGTGTAGTTCTAGCACGAAATTGTACCTCAGGTACCTTCGGCAAGGACTATCCCCTGCTGCGGCCCTGAAGATGACACAGCAGGAAAGGGGACCAACCCCCAACTCAATGTCACACTGACGGCTCCTACTGATGCTCCCAAGTGTGTGTTAGGGGGAGCGTCCTAGTACATCGAGAGCAGCAGAGAGCAAACCTGCCCCTCCGGTGCCCAGCACGACTCGCCCGTCGTTCGCGACGATGGCAAAGACGGTCAAGGTGGCCGTGTTACCTGTGGAATATCCCCAGGTAATGCTCAGCCACGGGGACTTGTCCGCACTGGAGAAGGCCATCTTGGAGGAGAAAACCCTGACAGGATGGGACACTGCAATCGCGTTCACTGGAATTCATTTCAGCGTAGGGCACCTTGTGATAGAGTGTTCGGACGAGCACTCGGCGCATTGACCACCAATTACCATTCCGCTCCGGGACCATCCCCGCTAGCGGTCTGAAGAAGGCGAGCGCTGGACCGGCAACCGCCCCTGCTCTAACCCGGCACCGGCAACAGCGAAGGTGGTACCCACCCTCGTGCCACAACACCGGCACCAGCAACAGCGGAGGTGGTACCCTCCCCCCTCGAACCGTCACCGAGCCTTTGGAAGACTTGGCCGAGGACGAGGATCTAGCATACATGACGCTCGGTCAGAAATGCTGAAGGAAGGCATGGCTGAGTTGCCGCAGATGTCGTCCCAGGAGCTAGCGGAGGAAATGGCGAGTGTGGATTACGTTACTGACGTCACGATGACGGGCAGTGGCGATGAGGGCAACTCCGGCCCTACATTGCCAGGAAGCGGAGCGCCGTCGATATGATGGTGACGCCACATGTCATCACAACAGGGCTAGCACAGATATACCTCCATCGGGCTAAGGCGGCCTCGGCCGTCCTAGCCAGGATGTTTATCAACCAACATCTTGGGCAAGCCCTCGTACAGGAGCCATGGGTGGTAATCTGCCAATTCGAAGGTAATCTGGGATCAAAGGGATCCTATACCTAGAGCGTGCATTATGGTTAGAAAAGGTATTCATTTTACTATTCTTTCAGAATTCCTTACTAGGGACTGCGTGCCTATTATCGTGAAGGGCAATGGAACAAATACCGTAAAAGCCTCACCTTGTACAGCAAGGAAATTAGAAAGGCCAAACGCAGGAGCCATATGGACTTCTGCGAAAGCATAGCAAGTACGAAAGAAAGTGTCCGGCTCCATAGAGCACTTTCCAAACGGCCACCGTAGGAAAACTTATCCTTGAATCGTAGGGACAACATCTTTACGACCAGCAACATGCAAAAGCTAGAACTTCTGATTGAGACGCACTTCCCAGGGAATACACCCTGCCATTCATGCGAAACACCTGAGACAGGAGATCAACACAGACCGAGGGCTCTTGACTGGGCAAGTGCCAAGTCAGCAGTCACGATGGAGAAGGTAAAATGGGCACTTGGAACATTCTTGCCTTACAAATCTCCCGGTCTGGACGGCATATCACCAGCATTCCTCCAACAGGGACAGGACATACTCCTACCCATCCTGAGGGTGTTCGTAGTTAGTAGCCTAGCACTCGGAAATATACCGAGTACTTGGAGTAGAGCTAGGGTGATCTTCATCCCCAATGCAGGTAAGACATACATATATCACAAACCCAAAGTCTTTAAGACCCATTAGCTTAACATAATTTTTGCTGAAAACGTTGGAGAAGCTGGTCGACAACAACATTAGGAGTATTCTACTAACACAAAGTACGCTGCAAGGTACCCAGCATGCATATAGAGCAGGCCGTTCTATGGATACGGCACTTTACGAACTGCACCGCACCCTGAGGTCGGCAGTAAAAAACAAAGAAGTAGCAGTTTGTGCATTTTTAGATATTGAGGGCGCCTTTGACAACACGTCACACGATGCTGTCAGGGCTGCCCTAAATAGAAGAGGCTTGGATAGCACAAATAGTAGATGGATTTCATCCCTACTAAGATCCAGGCAGGCTACGGCATCTATACAAGATAGTACCGTAACAGTTACAACCACAAGAGGTTGTCCACAAGAGGGGGTTCTCTCACCACTCTTAGTAGATGAGCTATTAAGTAGACTTGCCAGTAGGGGTATTCAATGTCAAGGCTATGCTGATAACATTGTGAAAATACCACGGGGCAGGTATGAAGAAACTCTCTGTGACATTGCCCAACCGGGACTTAGGATCACGAAAGACTGGTGTATGGAGGTTGGTCTCAACCTAAATCCTACAAAAACCATCATCGTTCCGTTCACAAGATGACACAATTTATTGAGAATGAGGGATAAAAGGGTTGCAGGGAGTCCAATAGAAACAAGCAAGGAAGTCAAATACCTTGGGGTCACATTTGACAGTAAATTAAATTCGAAATAAGATTTTGAAGTGCTGCAGAGCACTTTACACATGTCGTAAAATAGCTGGAAAATCATGGTGCACCTCATCAAAAATAATGAGATGGCTATACCTAATGGTAGTAAGGCCCATGCACACATACGCAGCAATTGCATGGGGGGATAAGGCACAGTAAATCAATGTTCGGAAGCAATTATATAAATTGCAAAGAATGGCCTGTGTAGCAATCACGGGAGCGATGAGGACCTGTCCCACATCGGCTCTAGAGGTCCTGTTGGAGATCACACCACTCCATCATACAATTAGGCAACAACAGACAGCAACCCTATTATGAATGTCGGTTAAAGGAGTTGGCAGAGGACACATTCTTAGCCATCTTGGTGCAGATAGGTTATCAGGTGAGCTCCCCCTACATATCAAGCCAACGGACGAAATGAAAGCCGAATACATGTTCGAAAGAAAGTTTCAAGTCCACCTAAGTAATAAAAAGGAGTGACTTCTCTTCATGAGGTTCACCAAATGAAATCACACACCATTAAATGGTACACCGATGGATCCCTGACAAACCAAGGCTCCGGCCTTGGAGTGTCAGGCCCTCGGTTAACATATCATAAACCCTTAAGCAAGCACACCAGTATTTTCCAAGCTGAGATGGTGGAAGGTGGAATCTGAAACGTAATTATCGGAACAGGGATATAGCTATTCTATCCGATAGCTCAGCAGCAATTAAGGCACTTAGTAGAACTGAAATGAGGTCAAAAGTAGTTCGCGAGGTACGAACCAAGCTAGACAGTCTGGGGTCACACAATAGGTTAGCCCTAAGATGGGTCCCTGGACACGTCGACATAGCAAGGAACGAAGAGGAAGACAAGCAAGCAAGAATGGGGGCGGCAATACCCCTCATAGGGTCCAAGCCGTACTGTGGAGTAGGAACAAGCACAATACGACAGGAACTTAGAAATGAAGGGAGACAACTGCGGGAAATGAGCTGGGCAAGGACTCCAGGACTCCGTTAAGCCAAGTGCCTCTTAGGTAGCTACAATCTAAAACAATTTAAGCAGGATATAGCCATGGGGAAAAATTTACTTAGGAAACTCACCGGTCTCTTGACAGGACATTTAAGACTAAGGGGTCACCAAGCTAAACTAAGAATAGCCAGTAGCGGCGGCAAAAATACTTTCTTTCATGCAAGAGCTGGATCTTATGGAAGAGCTATAAGCCAAGAAGGGGGCACAATAGATCTCTCAGTGCAACAATATAATAACAATAACAACATAATAATAATAATAATAATAATAATAATACATATGTATGCAACTTTGTTTATTTAATATTAAATTTTCTGTCGTTTCTATTTCCTTGTCCTTGTTTTTGCATGGAATATATTTGGTGAACATTTTTTGCTTTCTTTTAGCTTGCTTTAGAAGTCAACAATGTATGCATGCATTTATATTTGCATTTGCATTTGTTAATATATACTTATGTGCAATGTACCTACATATGAATGTACTTACATATGTGCATTTGCAACTCCAACCAATGTTACAAATGTCAGCTCTAAAATTATATCAAAACAATGGCGAAGGCGTCACAGCGCATGTGTTTTGTATTTGTAAACTCGCTCGCGATCAAACCCTCAGCTTGTGCGACAATCAGGCGCCAGTAGTGGAATGAGTCATGTGTTTTGTTTTCGGATCTAGGTGTATGGGGAGGTACTCGAAGGAGATGTCCAAATTAAAAATCCTTTCTTAGTGCTCACTTACTACCTGAATTTAATATTTTGTGAAAATTTCAGCCATCTAGCTCTTTTTGTTTAGGCTGTGGGTGTATCAACAATCAGGACAAATTCTTTTATATACATAGATTTTGATTAGCCCTAAGCAAATGACTATGGCCCACTATGCCAAAGCTTTATGCTTTAATGCCTAAGCAGCAACATACGGCAAGTACAGTTTAGAGCTTTAAGCTTTCAAGCTCAATGTGAGCTAGAGCTTGCACGCACTGCCGATCAAATGCATAAGAATAAGACAGCCTAATACCATTAACCGTTGTGTTAGTGATACATTAGAATTAGATAAGCAACTCTTCACACCTTTGTTAACCTTATCTAGCCATAAGAACACATGTATAGCTTCAGCTATGATGCTGAGTTCAGAATAAATCACTCAAGCCTAGCTCTCGCCTTTCATTATATGGCGATCCTGCCAACTCTTGCCAAATACCAAACGGCAAAGCTGAAAGAAAATAATGAGCTACCACAACAAAAGAGTACAAGAGGCAATAAACAGGTGCCCAAAGGCTGGGAAAAAACCCATCTCCATAGAGGAGTATAAGAGGCACCAACCCAACGTGATAGCAACCCGTGCCAAAAACAGAAGGAAGAGGCACAGCTTACGAGCATCCCTGTTGTCCAAAAACCGAAGAGCAGAGGAAGACAACTCCCCAATTTTAGGCGGCAAAGGTCAGCGCTAAAAGCGCAAATCAACAGCGACCTCCCCACAACCCTGGCTAATAGCAAGCGCCATTTGGATACGCATAGCCTACCTGGAGGAGGAGGAGACAAAGCGAAAACAACGCCAGAAGCAAAGACGCTGCCAACAGCCGGAAGCAGCCGAGATGACCAGCAGCAGCGAAAAATAACGTTAAATTAATCAAATAATAAATAAGAGTGAATGCACCTTAGTGGTAAACGACGTAGACAGCCACCACATTAAAAAAAAAAGAGATAAATTTATTCTGAAAACATACAAAAAAATTTTTATAAACAAAAAATAAAAGAAATAAAAATACAAATTATTAATAGAAATTATTATTAAAACTGTAATAATTAGAATACAAGAAGAAGTACTTATATAAAAAGTTAATATAAGAATACCAACTTTTGTCAGTGTAAAAAAAGCTCAAATTTTCGACAGTTAAAATAACATTACAAAATTATTATACACTAGTTAGTGTCCCGCTTGCTTCGCTGAGCCGATAGTTTATATAAGTTTTAGCAATAGCATATATGAAATAAAAAAGATAAGAAAATATTTAACAACAGAATCTTGAGTTAATACTTCCTCTAAGGGAATATAAACATCAAAATGTCCATTCATTAATGGACCGGTAAAACGCAATCTTTTTACAGGACGCATAATATTTCCAAATGCTTGTAATAAATTTCCATTTTGAAAAACTTGAAAATTTACATCATAAATTTCTGCTGCTGCTTAAAGCTCACATGCATTACTATTAGTAAATGAAATTGACATAGCGCACTCATATTGTTCAGAAGAGCTCTAACACACTCCATTTAAGTTTAAGCTGAAACAAGCAAAAGTTTTCCAGTTGGTTACAACATGGGCTACAATATGTTGGCGTATGGTGCCATGGAAGCCTTGCCTACCAAATTAAAGGTAGGAAATAGATCTAAAAATATCAGGCTCCATCACCAATAATGGCAATAGCTGAATGCAGCACCAAAACACCACTAATATCTAACGTTTCAATAGACATATTTTAATTTGGCTGTGAGTCAATTGACTTCATTGTAAAACGATTGTTACAAAGTTTCAATGTCTATACGTAAGTATATACTTCAATAAAATTTAATATACCAACTTATATTATTCTAATAGAATATTCAGAATGCTTAGAATTATTTTATTTTAAATGCACTTAAGCAGTATCTAAATAACTATTATATTATAGTCAAAATAGAAGTTAGCAATATGTAATGTTGCTTCAATTATATAGTCTAAAATCGAATTATTTTTCTTGTGTTTAAAAAAAAGCAAAAGAAATTTAAATACGTTGATCGTTATTTAAATATTTAAATAATAGCAATTCAATATTTTTTATAACTTATCATTAAATACGTATTTTAAATGAATCTATATCAGTGATGTCCAAAATTTAAGAAGGCAGCCACGCGTGGTTGGCAAGAAAAATTCTGCCGGCGTTGCAGCCGACACATATATAGAGAGAGAGAATAAGTGTATTCTATAAATAGAACGCTCGGCAGCTTGTTCTCGTACGATGCGCGTGTTCGGCTGCATTTGCTCTCACGACTCATGTGTTCGGCTGAAGTCAAACGCGCAGTTAATCGCTATGCTGCATTCGTGTTTCGCTGCTTCGCACACAAGCGCAACGCTTTCATTGTGGAAGTTTGGACACCACTGATGTATATATATATATATATATATATATATATATATATACATATTACGAAAATCAGAATTATAAAACAATCACTGATCAAAAATCAACTTTCTTTGTTCATATTAAATATAAACTAAAATGTACGTATGTAATAAGTAAAATCAAAAAAAATTTGAAGACATGCTTTTACACGCATTCTTGCTTACAATGGTTAGCTTAGTCAAGTTAAATAAAAGCATGAAAAAAGTTTAATTAATAAAAAAAAAAAAATATAAAAAAATGTCTCGGTCGGGGTTTGAACCCACGACCTTCGGCTTGTGAAGCGGCAGTCTTCCCTCCATGCCACAAGAGCTTGTAAATTTTGGGAGTCAAATTAGTAACTTAAGCAAAAGGGAAAACTGTTTTTCGTGGTTTTTACATGAAATTAAATATTTTATCGTGCCGAAAACTTTAAAAACATGTATTGTCATCTGAAACACGTCTTTGGTGGAAATTGCAGAGCTCTAGCTAGTCGGGAACTTTTTGAAATTTTGATTCAAGAATCCGGTACAAACAAACAAACAGACAAGTCATGTTAAATAAAAGCATGTAAAAACATAAAGTGGGAAAAAACATTACAGTTATTCCTCTAAGCAACAGACACCGAGCTCTTACATAAATCGCTTGCACTTAAGAGCTAGGTGTGGGTGGTGCAAATTAGGCAATGCCATTCCCTTAACTGCAACCGCTTAGTTATGTTTAGCTTAGCTTAGTGAGTGCGAAGGAAGTAGGGATATTAAGATAAACAAAAGAGTGAGCGTAAATGGGCAACAACAAAGGCGCATGATTGCATTCAAATTATTTCATATCTAGTGGCAGTCATAAGAGCGAATCGCGCGCTGATCAAGTTTTAAGCCGCTCTTTGGGAGCGCGACTCACACGTATGTTGCAAATCATGATTCAATTAACAGGGTAGTGTCATCCGAGAGAGTGTCATCCGCTATTGATTAAACAAACGTAATCATTTTTAATAAAAAAATTAATTAATATTTTAAAACTAGAAACAAATATTATTATAATTATTAATATTGTTTGCTTAAAGCATTATTTTTAATAATTTGCGATGGCCCATAAGCTTTTGTTTTTGTATTTTTAATTTGTTATTAAGATTTTTAATTCTAAAATATATTCTTATTTTAAAGAAAAGTGTTTTTAAATATATTGGAAAATCAACACTTTCCGCTATTGTTAGTAAATTTTTTAGCGCATTCGCTCTTAAACCAATGGTACTTTTGTGGCAAAGTATAAGCATTTGTTTTAAGCTTATAATTTTTTGTAAAAAAAACAATTGATGGTTTCTTTAGTCCTCCACGCGAGACTTGATCCACATAAGTAAAAGAAGCGTCAGTGAACTCAGAGTTCGCAATATTAAACTCTTTTATCATGTAGCCCGCCACATACTCCAATGCATCGTTTGTTAATTCTTCCAAATTCGCAAAGGAACTATCTAGATCGGGAAAGTCAACAACATCGTCTACATTCTCACAAGATCTAGCTTGTGAGCTCCCATCGTACTGCAAGTCCAAAAATGGAACGTGCTCTGCGGTAACATTTATCCCGTCGCTGTTCAAAATTTCTGTATTTTTATAAGCAAAATAAAAAAAATACAAATTTGACATGTACTACCACAATTACGAAAACACACTTGGACAATCACAAACAGTCTAATCATTAAAAAAAATGTTAAATAATCATTTAACATATAATCTACATATACTTATCATTACCCATTAAATATTTTCTCAACCTATACTTGAACTGATGTGGGCTGGGATGGTCGTGCATACCGCCTCGAGACCTTATCGCACCAAAAAAGTGTTCTAGTATATCCTGCGTCAGCCTATTCGTCAGGATGTAATCCATTCTGTGGTTTTTTTGCAAATAGGAGACCATCCAATGAAGCATTGCTGACTAAAATGCCTTTCTGGAATGGTGCTATTTTAGTTCCGTTCGGTAAAATTTGAGCGCTCATAACACTACAAATTTTTTGCAATATGCTTCGCTGGCTTTCAATATTTTTGCCGTAAGGTGGCTGGCTGGCCATTTAATTGAAGTTCGACATTTTGCTGTTAAAAATGTCAAACCAATCGTTGG
Organism: Scaptomyza hsui; assembly: GCA_018152825.1. Taxonomy (NCBI): domain Eukaryota; kingdom Metazoa; phylum Arthropoda; class Insecta; order Diptera; family Drosophilidae; genus Scaptomyza; species Scaptomyza hsui. The sequence goes on along the minus strand of JAECXO010000183.1, from coordinate 42,844 downwards.
TCTCGCACGGATTATAAACTTCTAGACCTAACGAGTAGCATCGACTGATGCAGTAATGTTTGATAGCAACTGCGTTGCCAACTTAACTTTTTGCCAGCCAGATGAATTGATGTTCAAATGCTTTTCGGTGACTTTACAAATGATGATGAGATCAGATTTGGCTGTATGACTTAAAACCTGTTTAACCGTTTGTGGCGTTATAATTTTTTCCTCCACACATATTCCTCTGTCCAAAAAATGATTTCTGATGAGCTTTATAAGATGTGGAACATCCGCAAATACAAATATTTTTTGAGTAACATCTGCAGAATGTTCAAACCATGTCTTGTCTAAAATTAAATGGATGAAAATACTAATTTACATGAATTTTCTTAAGTTTTTTATCAGCAACTTACTGGTTGATATTCCAAGCTCTCTACACAACTTTTTATTGCCGGGCCCCTAAATTGGACACAATGGCTACAACCGGGTATCCGGCATTGTTGAGCTTTATAATTATCTTTCGCAGCGTTGATATGTCCATACTGCAGTCATAAAACACGGGCTGTTTCCACGAACTCCTAAGCCCGCGTACCATAGTGACTTGCACGTAGGTACGTGGCTCATAAATTACGTCTGATGTTGAGTCATACTCATAATTTGCCGAGACTTTCATTTCATCAAATGAGAGTACGCAGATTTTATCTTCATCCGCTAGTTCAATGCTTTGCTCCATAATATTTTAATACAACCTCGAGTATGCCAGACTGAAATTCCACTTTACGCAACCATCTGTGCAGAGTTGAAGTGCCAGGTAGGGGAAGGCCTTTTTGATAAAGATGATGGTAAGCTCGTGGCCCAGCGGCATGAAGACAAAGCCCATATGAAATATCTGTTGAGCTCCAATTTGTTTTTTGCCCAACCGACATCAGCTTTGCTACTTTCATACAGTTACTTAAGTCCAACTCCTTACGCAGACGAGTATTTTGCAGCTGAAGCTCTGCTACCTGCTTTTTTAACCTCATGTTTTCAAGCAATATGCCTGCATGTATGGTTTCCGAAATGTAAAATACATATACATACATAAGAAAATATGTACGTGTACGCAAGCGCATTCACTTACTCTGTTTGGGTACTGGAATTTTTATGGCTGTCTGAAACCAAATCATTTGTAACGCGCAGAACCTTTTTGGAATTGCATTAGGCATGAGCTGCCTTCGCTTCGGTGATTTGTTTCGACTTGTTGCCAGCTTGAAATCAGTTGCCTCAAAATGCATTTCGCATATTCTGCTGTTAGGTGCAATACTATAGTCCAAAGCTTCCTCCCACAATTTCTTTTTAACGCTGTCCTTGAGAACACGACCTATTTTACCTCCCCTTCCAAAATCTTCTTTTTTCGCAAATTACGCAGTATGAAGGCATTTTTAAGTAGTCACACGTAAAATCTTAAACTAAAAAAACAAACATCAATAAAAATAACAAACAGAAAAAAATTCGTCCGCATCAACGTCTTACTCAAACGACAAGCACTTTGCGATTGTCGATTGGTATCCGAAAAAAGAGAGCGCTCTCTCTCTTGACACTACCCTGTTAATTGTATCATGTTGCAGATATGCATAGATTCGCTCAGCAGTGTATGCTGCTTGCAGTGATTACCATTTACCGTTACATTTCTTCTTCTCTGTTCTTCTCTCTGTTATCTTACTGTGGCTACAAAATATAAGAAAACTTTATTTTGCAAGCAATCGATGCGTATAATATTACATTATTTTTATACCCTGAACCCATGAAATCTGTAAAAAAGGGTACAATTGTTTTGAGCAAATGTATATAACAGGCAGAAGGAAGCATCTCCGACGCCATAAAGTCCATATATTCTTGATCAGCATCAAAAGCAGAGTCGAAATAGCCATGTCCGTCTGTCCTTCCGTATGTATGAACGCGTCGATCTCAAAGACTATAAGACCGAAAGACTTCAAAATTTGAACATAACTTTTCCTAAGCCATAGGCAGATCAAGCTTATTTCAAAATATCGATAACAATTCTGGTTTCTGATAACGAAAAAATCTCGAATTTAGAAAATTTTCAAATAGAAGTTTCGATAACTTTATAACTTCTGTGAAAATTTGGTCCAAATCGGTTGAGAAACACCGGAGATATTTTAAATTAAAGTTAAGTCAAGAAAAACTGCACTGCTGCATGTCATTTTAATACACGGGCTCAGTGTTTTTTTTAGTCGGGATTTCTCGACTTAAGCTCTCTTATTTTTTTCAGATTCGCTCATTCTCGTGTTGTGGTGACAGTCGGCATAGGTACACCTGCATCATGAATACATTCATAAAATTGATCGAATCTATGCATGTCTGCGTCATACGTGTGAGCCGCGCTCTTGGTCCCAAACCCAAAGTGGTGGCTTAAAACGTAAATATGCGCGCGCATCGCTCTTTATGTTCGGCGCTGCATGACAATTTATTTTTAAATCTCGCTCCAATCATGCGCCTTTGTTGTTGTCCATTTCGCCTCACTCTCTTGTGTATGCGCGCGCTCTCCATGTCAAACAAAAAGCTTAATATCGCTACCTTCTTCGCACGCACTTAATTCAGAAGTCAACAATGTATGCATGCATTTATATTTGCACTCTCATTTATTAATATTTATGAACAACAATGTACTTACATATGTATGTACTAACATATGATTATTTGTAACACAAACCAAAGTTACAAATGTCAGCTCTAAAATTATATTAAAATAATGGCAAATGGTAGATCAAAAGTAAAATTTCTTGTTCTTCTATGTATGTGTTTGTGAGTTACGTTTTGTCAGAGTTTGATAATTAGCAAGTAGGTAAAGCTACCCCCATAACATATTCTGGTGTGCAAAATTTTTCTAGAGGGACCAAGTGTTGTTTTGTTGTTGTTGTTTTTTTTTAAATCAATGACACCAACAAAAAGTAGCAGTGCGGGCCCAACAACAACACTTACAACAACAAACGCTACTTGGGTCGTAAATCAATTGTCAAAGGAACACAAATCTGAAGAAACACAAGTAAGAAGGCTCTAGTCGAGATTTCCCGACTAGAAGATACCTCAAACCCTATACTTAACGCGTACAGTCATTGTCTGTATGCATCTGTGACTAAACTTCAATCTTCGATATCAACCGATTTCGATAAAATTTTCAGAAAAGTTCTATCGTTACCCATTATTTCAACCACCATTTTAACATTCTCCAAATTCGAGATTTTTTTTGTAATCAATTCCATGTGTATATCAGAAACCAGAATAGTTATCGATAATTTTAAAAATAAAAACTTGTTTTGCTTATGGCATAGGAGAACTTATATTCAAAATTTTAAGTCTTTGGCTCTTGTAGTCTCTGAGATCGACGCCTTCATACAGACGGACGGACAGACGGACATGGCTATTTCGACTCGGCTGTTGATGCTGACCAAGAATATATATACTTTATAGTGTCGGAGATGCTTCCTTCTGCATGTTACATACTTTTGCACAAAACCATTATACCCCTATTAACCATTTTATGGGTTCGGGGTATAAAAATGGATGCCCCGCAAGCAAAGGACAGCAGTTGATGGCTGCTCCGGTTTATTCAAATCAAATAGTTTGGGTCGTGTAAATACAGTCAATCCAAGGCAGACTGAGTGCTTTTATCTTCGATCGTCATTTTACATTTCAAGGCATACGCAAGGTAGATGGACAACAGTATCCAACGTATAAAGATGCATGCCTCGCACTAGGCTTGCTAGAAGATGACAATCATTGGGACAGTATGCTTGCTGAAGCAGCATTAAGCTGCACAGGAACACAAATTCGTTTACAATTTGCTATAGTACTGACTTAATGTTTCCCGGCCCGAGCACAAATGTTGTGGGATAATCACAAAGATTCAATGACTGATGATATACTCTATCGACATCGTACAAGGTGCAACGATCAAACGATATCGTTCAGTGATGCAATGTACAATGAAGCGTTGATTGCTATCGAGGATCATTGCATTGCTATTGCGAATTAACCAATTAGTCATATGGGTCTGATAAAAAAAAAAAATTAATAAAATTTATTAGTTGACATACCGACAGCAGCGCCACCTACCGGGTCCAATTGTTTTTTTAAGGCCCATTTTCTCAATGTCCGGTTAGGCAAACTATTATAAGTTTAGTCGAGTTTGAGTTTCTCAATGTTCGGTTAGCACTTACTTATCCGATGCTTGGAGGTCTGTTTAACACTTAAACCGATGGATCTAGAAACTCAAATAAGACTTTTGGAATTCTACTTCATAAAAAAAATAAACAATTCAAGTGTCAGCTTGAGTCAGCTGTTCGCCTTAGGATGATTGTATCATATTTATATACAGAAGTGACACAAGGATGAAAGGTAACTTTGGCTTTGAGAAAATTAAATAGCTTATTACTGTTACGAGTTTTCCCAAAGAAATTAAGCATTTTTTCGCGGTAAAAAGTAGCCTATGGTAATCAGGGATAATTTAGACTTCTACGGGTAAAAGAATTTTTCAAATCGGTCCAGTAGTCTCGGAGCCTTTTCAGTCCAAGCAAACAAATCTTTCCTCTTTATATATAAGTATAGATGAGAGTATTTTGCGAGTCGATGATTGTGCAGAAGTCCGTATGTAATTTTATGCATCCAGTATTTTCATGTACTGCAACTTTCCCATAGCCAATATCTAACAGTTGTTTAGAGAAAGTTTCGGCGGATATATCCTGAAGCATTTTAACGCGCATGATCACCGTCAGTTACATTCTCGAAAGGTAATTTTAAGCTAAGTTGCATATTGCAAATACATTTGAATTTAATATATGTTTGAAATCATGATTTTTGATTTTAATAAAACAAATCTCTAAAACTATTTGCCGTTCTGTGTAAGCGTGCAAAACCGACCCTAACAAAGGAGCTGCCACCTTGTTTGGTTAACCATAACTATTATTCGGAGTCTTTAATAGATAAATTTTAAAGACACTTTTTTGTGACAAATAAACATAAGAAAATCGTACTTTAAGGTAACAAAATTTATGGAAAGTCATTGCGCGTCCAAAATGTAAGTTAAACTAAAATTGCATTTCATTATTTGTTTTACATTTATTTTATTATTGCTCCATAGGGGAAAACACCGTTCACCTTTTGCACTTTTAAAATTTAAACAGTTCTTTATTGATTTGTCATAACATTTTTTTTTTGTATTTTTTTTGTGATATGTTTTTTACCTAGTGGGAAAATTGTTTAACACAATATTCACCGCAATAATGGTATAAACAAAACTATCTGAATATTTTCTAAAAAAAAATTATATATGTATATGTTTACTGAAACTACTTCCAGTTATTTTAACAGGAACCCTTCATAATTTTCAAATTTGATGTTTAAAACTGCTGAGTAAAGCTGACGTCCCAATTAATTAAACAAAACCAGATTCGCCATTTACGAAGTACGTAAAACAGCTGCTCAAGCAAGCTTTCAAAGCAGGGCTGTCAAGCAACATGAGTTACTTGGCGGGCAAAATATTAAATATTTGTTTTGTACAGAGCTGCAAACCCCTTATAAAACGGCTAGGGTTCGGTTCGGGTTCCGAACCCTAGGTTGAAAATTCGCAGAGGTTCCAAAACCGGGTTCTGAATATGTTGGAACCCAGGGTTCGGTTCCAAACCCGGGTTCGTCGAGGAAGAAAATGAAAAACATTGGAAGTCATTGACCAACAACGTTAATTTCTCTAATGCCAATAAATAACAACAAGGGGTAGCTCAAAAAAGCGTACAACAAATTTTTTCTGAGAAATTTTAGCAAGTGGCGCCTTAATGCCAACTTATGCGCAGACACCGAGTAAGCAACAACAACAAATATAAGATAACAACGTAATACATACTTGTCAAACAAAATGCTTATGGAAGAGCTATCACAATACTAATAAAGAAAATACACTAATACAAGTAAGGCAGGTACCACTGCACAGATTTTAATATACATTTGAACGACAAGAAAAAGTAATAATAATGACCAGCACTCATATAGGGTTGTGCGAAATGATTGTTACACACGCTTATGTTTAAGTGCAGTCTCGTCTGCAAAAAAACAAAAAAAATCCTTGAAATTTCGTTGCCCAACAACAAATATAAGAAAGATCCGTTCCTTTGCTGCTTAGCATAGGCACTGAAGAGACGAAAAAAAATAAAATATTTTATTTTTTTGCATCGCTTGTGGAACGAGCTGTTTATGTATACGCAAACTGCTCGCCTATGCCTGAGAGCCATTACATATACAAAGTAGGTATGGGAGTTATGGGTAGCGACATCACTGCTTTATATTCACTCATATTTAACTTTACATTTTTATACATTCAGCTGTAAAAAAAATCGGAAGATCTGTTTCTAAACAATTTACTGCAAACATCCGTTAGGGATTAATGAGCATAAGAAAACCAAAAAAAAACAAGTGAAAACGTTGCAGTCGGACGCAACCGACTGCGGAATACTTTGATAGCAGTAAAATAACGGTTGATAAGGGGGAATGCAGGGGCGAAGGGAGTGGCCCATGTGGTAAACATCGCCAGCAATCATGTTACCAAATTTGGTGACTTTAGCTCTAAAACTGTGGAAGATAACTGAACTTCCAAATTTAAATGGTGGGCGGCAGAGGTGGGTGTTGCATCCAAATTTTTGAATCAAATGTTTTTAGCTGTCACCATCTATATTCATACCAAGTTCGGTGGCTATAGCCAAACTAAAACTCTTAAAGATATAGCCGATTCCGATTTTATATGGCGGGTGGCTTAGGTGGGCGTGGCATCCAAAATTTTGATGTAGATCTTTGGTAGATGTTGCCATCTATCTTTCTACCGAATTTAGGGGCTCTAGCTTAAAAACTGTAAGAGATATCGAAATTTCCGATTTTAAATGGTGGGCAGCAGGGGTGGGCGTGGCATCCCAATTTTTGATGCAGATCTCTTGTAGATTTCACCATATATCTTCCTACCAAATTTGGTGACTCTAGTTCAAAAAATGTGGAAGATACACGCATAACCGTTTTAACAACGGCGGGGGGTGGGGGCGGAAGTTGTGGGCGTGGCATCCAAATTTCTTATGCAGTTTGTTGGAAAACTTCACTACCTATCTTGACACAAAATTTGGTGGCTCTAGCTCAAAACATGTGAAAACTATAGGCGTTTCCAATTTCAAGGAGAAGTGGGGGATGTGGGCGGAATCATGGGGCGTGGCACCCAAAATGTTGATGCATATTTTTGGGGAACGTCGATATCTATCTTGACACAAAATTTGGTGGCTCTAGCCAAAAAATGTGGAAACTATAGGCGTTTCCAATTTTAAGGAGCAGGCAGAATGGGGGCGGAAGGAGTGTGCGTGGCATCCAAAATTTTGATGCAGTTTTTTCAGGGACATGACTTGCTATCTGTGTGCAAAATTTGGTAACTCTAGCTGTGAGAATGTGAGAAATATGTGGTTTTATCGGTTTTCAGTTATCGAACTTATCGATTTCCCAGCCTCCTAGTGGGCGTGGCAACCCAATCTTAACACTTTATCTGTCTCGCCTATAGACAAACATAATTGCAAAGTTTCAAGTCTCTAGCTTTACGGGTGTCGAAAAAAGTTGCATTCATACGGACAGACGGACAGACGGACACCATGACGGACATTGCACAAAACCAATATACTATGAGACCTTCGGTATCAAAGTATAATTAACAGATATCTAGTATAAACATATGTACGTATGTATGAATATCTGTAGGTGTTATTTTGTCTCCTCTTTACTGAGTAACACATGGAAATTAGAATTTTGACAAAGTTACATTCAAATATTAAGCATCTATATTTTTTTTTGGACCGAACCCCTAAATAAAAATGGAACCGGTTCGGTTCAGGGTTCGGTTCCACACAGCGTGGAACCCGCAGAGAACCGGTTCCACTGGGCTCGGTTTCGGACCGGTTTGCAGCTCTGGTTTTGAATAAGAACTATATGAGATAAGACCTTACATATTTTTATACCCCTAACCCATAAAGTGGGTAAAAGGGGTATAATAGTTTTGTGTAAATGTATGCAGGCAGATGGAAGCATCTCCGGCCCCATAAAGTATATATATTTTTGATCAGCATTAACAGCCGAGTCGATATAGCCATGTCCGTCTGTCCGTCTATCTGTCTGTATAAACGCGTCGATCTCAGAGACTACAAGAGCTAGAGACTTCAGATTTTGAATATAAGTTCTCCTATACCATGAGCGGAACAGGTTTGTTTCAAATTATCGATAATTTTTCTAGTTTCCGATATACACATGTAATAGATTACAAAAAAATCTCGAATTTTGAAAATGTAAAAATGGGGGTTCAAATAATGGATAACGATTTCATCGAAATCGGTTGAGAAACACTAGAGATATCGAAGATTGAAGTTTAGGTCACAGATGCATACAGACAATGACTGTGCGCGTTAAGAATAGGGTTCGGGGTATCTCCTAATCGGGAAATCTCGACTAGAGCCTTCTTTCTTGTTATTTTACCATTTATTAACTGTAACACTAATGCCATGAGGCCACCCTTGAAAACAATGACAACAATAGCAAATACATTTTAGGCAATGTTCATTTTTGCAAGGTAGCAACTCTTTTTGACCATTTTCGTTTTACGTAGTTGCTCCGAATCATTTTACCGAAAAATGAATTCTCCCTTACTTCTGGCACACCGACGGTTTTTTTTTAAAGATTTGAAAACCTGCTCGAGCCAAAATCTATAGAGATTTCTGGCACACCCCCGAATGTTTGTAATTATACTCCTCCGAAATGGCTCGTCCGATTTTCATGAAATTACAAAGGGCATGCAATGCAAGATAATTGTTAAGCGGTTGACATACATAGAATGAGCATTAAATTTCAAGAAAACATCATTGTGAGTTTAGTTGTTGTTGGAGCAATTAACATGATGTATATATATATGTATAAGAGCAGATGTTGCTGCTTATGGTTCGGTGATGCTGCTGCTATTTGGCTGCATAGCCAAACAGTTGTCTTCGGTCTTTTTCTGCACTTTAATCTCCTGGATGTTACTACTCATTAGGGGAATGATGTGGAAATTATCTTGACCAATAAGCCCTACAAATTTGTTAACAAAAGCACTGGAGCTTTTCTCTCGTATGAATATTGGAGGTGGCTTTGGCTTTTATTTGTCAAATCCAACAGATTCTGGGGGCACGTCGCCAGCATTATCTGCTAAGATTTCAAATCTGTTGGTGTTGTTAGGTGTTTCGCTTGAGTTGCCACAAGTAATTTTTGATTTATTTATGGAGTGTTGGGGCTTAATTTTCGCTTGATCTGTATGCAGCGATCCATACCTGTCTGTAGAGCCGACTTTAAATTTGCGTTGGCTGCGGAATGTTTTGCTGACGGCGCATCAGTCTTTGTGCTTGCAGAGGGGCAGTCGGCACTGGTGCAATTGTTGTTGCAGTAGCTTTTTCAGCCGTCGAACAGTGGGGCCTTTGCTTATATTACATTGCAAAAATCATAACTTCTAAACTAATGAGCGATTTTAAAAATTTAAAAAGCTATTAATAGAAAATTTCTCAAGCTTTAAAATGAATGTTTGGCAAGAGTGACTGGTATCCGTGGCGCTCTAATATTCAAGGTCAAAGTTAAGAAATATTTTTGGGCATATTTTACCAGTAAAATTAAAACTAAAAACGTTTGTTTTTAATCATAACTGAACATTTTTTATAGTTTCCATGACTATACATAAAATTTAAATTCTTAGTTATGGGTGATTTTTTGAGGTTATTTTTTAATATTTGCTATTGATGGCTGATTTCCAACAAAATAATCATCAACATTAACCCTAATAAGGTTTATATCTAATAAACTGAACATTTCGGAACAATAGTTGCTATCTTTCAGATCCTTTCGTGATCGCATATGTCTCAGCGATGCAAGAAGTGGCTCCGATGAGGCTGCCAGCATGTTAAAAAAGGTCTTCATTTTGTCGAGCTCGCGAAATTTTGCACGTATTAGTGTATCTGAACCCTTTGTAGTCCTTGTTTTTACATTCCTTAGCTTCTTTGGACAGCTCTCCAATTGGTAAACAATGATACTTTATTAAGTCTTTTCCATGAGCCAAAAACCTATGAACCGTGGGGTAAGTTTTTTCTGAGGATACAATTAAGTCAAAAGTTGAGCTGTTTTTGATGCGTATTTCCATTATTCGTATTTCCGTATTAGTGCTTTGGTTGTCAACTTTTTCTCCTAGCTTCCGAGAGAATGCAGCTTGTATAACTTCCTTTCTACTGTGACGAGTCACAAAATTTGTTTAGTTAAGAAAACTTAAATATGGTAAAGTGAAGCCTTAGTCGTTATATTTTTGAGTAAGTAGGCTTGAGTTATATTTTTTGAGTTATAACATGAATAAGGCCCATAGTAGTTGCTTATATTTAGAAACGGTATCCCTTTTAAAAACAGAGAAAACTACAAGGGAGAGAAAAGCCGCGACCACAGCACAGCAGAGAGTACAATTGTTTTGAGCAAATGTATATAACAGGCAGAAGGAAGCATCTCCGACGCCATAAAGTCCATATATTCTTGATCAGCATCAAAAGCAGAGTCGAAATAGCCATGTCCGTCTGTCCTTCCGTATGTATGAACGCGTCGATCTCAAAGACTATAAGACCGAAAGACTTCAAAATTTGAACATAACTTTTCCTAAGCCATAGGCAGATCAAGCTTATTTCAAAATATCGATAACAATTCTGGTTTCTGATAACGAAAAAATCTCGAATTTAGAAAATTTTCAAATAGAAGTTTCGATAACTTTATAACTTCTGTGAAAATTTGGTCCAAATCGGTTGAGAAACACCGGAGATATTTTAAATTAAAGTTAAGTCAAGAAAAACTGCACTGCTGCATGTCATTTTAATACACGGGCTCAGTGTTTTTTTTAGTCGGGATTTCTCGACTTAAGCTCTCTTATTTTTTTTCAGATTCGCTCATTCTCGTGTTGTGGTGACAGTCGGCATAGGTACACCTGCATCATGAATACATTCATAAAATTGATCGAATCTATGCATGTCTGCGTCATACGTGTGAGCCGCGCTCTTGGTCCCAAACCCAAAGTGGTGGCTTAAAACGTAAATATGCGCGCGCATCGCTCTTTATGTTCGGCGCTGCATGACAATTTATTTTTAAATCTCGCTCCAATCATGCGCCTTTGTTGTTGTCCATTTCGCCTCACTCTCTTGTGTATGCGCGCGCTCTCCATGTCAAACAAAAAGCTTAATATCGCTACCTTCTTCGCACGCACTGAATTCAGAAGTCAACAATGTATGCATGCATTTATATTTGCACTCTCATTTATTAATATTTATGAACAACAATGTACTTACATATGTATGTACTAACATATGATTATTTGTAACACAAACCAAAGTTACAAATGTCAGCTCTAAAATTATATTAAAATAATGGCAAATGGTAGATCAAAAGTAAAATTTCTTGTTCTTCTATGTATGTGTTTGTGAGTTACGTTTTGTCAGAGTTTGATAATTAGCAAGTAGGTAAAGCTACCCCCATAACATATTCTGGTGTGCAAAATTTTTCTAGAGGGACCAAGTGTTGTTTTGTTGTTGTTGTTTTTTTTTAAATCAATGACACCAACAAAAAGTAGCAGTGCGGGCCCAACAACAACACTTACAACAACAAACGCTACTTGGGTCGTAAATCAATTGTCAAAGGAACACAAATCTGAAGAAACACAAGTAAGAAGGCTCTAGTCGAGATTTCCCGACTAGAAGATACCTCAAACCCTATACTTAACGCGTACAGTCATTGTCTGTATGCATCTGTGACTAAACTTCAATCTTCGATATCAACCGATTTCGATAAAATTTTCAGAAAAGTTCTATCGTTACCCATTATTTCAACCACCATTTTAACATTCTCCAAATTCGAGATTTTTTTGTAATCAATTCCATGTGTATATCAGAAACCAGAATAGTTATCGATAATTTTAAAAATAAAAACTTGTTTTGCTTATGGCATAGGAGAACTTATATTCAAAATTTTAAGTCTTTGGCTCTTGTAGTCTCTGAGATCGACGCCTTCATACAGACGGACGGACAGACGGACATGGCTATTTCGACTCGGCTGTTGATGCTGACCAAGAATATATATACTTTATAGTGTCGGAGATGCTTCCTTCTGCATGTTACATACTTTTGCACAAAACCATTATACCCCTATTAACCATTTTATGGGTTCGGGGTATAAAAATGGATGCCCCGCAAGCAAAGGACAGCAGTTGATGGCTGCTCCGGTTTATTCAAATCAAATAGTTTGGGTCGTGTAAATACAGTCAATCCAAGGCAGACTGAGTGCTTTTATCTTCGATCGTCATTTTACATTTCAAGGCATACGCAAGGTAGATGGACAACAGTATCCAACGTATAAAGATGCATGCCTCGCACTAGGCTTGCTAGAAGATGACAATCATTGGGACAGTATGCTTGCTGAAGCAGCATTAAGCTGCACAGGAACACAAATTCGTTTACAATTTGCTATAGTACTGACTTAATGTTTCCCGGCCCGAGCACAAATGTTGTGGGATAATCACAAAGATTCAATGACTGATGATATACTCTATCGACATCGTACAAGGTGCAACGATCAAACGATATCGTTCAGTGATGCAATGTACAATGAAGCGTTGATTGCTATCGAGGATCATTGCATTGCTATTGCGAATTAACCAATTAGTCATATGGGTCTGATAAAAAAAAAAAATTAATAAAATTTATTAGTTGACATACCGACAGCAGCGCCACCTACCGGGTCCAATTGTTTTTTAAGGCCCATTTTCTCAATGTCCGGTTAGGCAAACTATTATAAGTTTAGTCGAGTTTGAGTTTCTCAATGTTCGGTTAGCACTTACTTATCCGATGCTTGGAGGTCTGTTTAACACTTAAACCGATGGATCTAGAAACTCAAATAAGACTTTTGGAATTCTACTTCATAAAAAAAATAAACAATTCAAGTGTCAGCTTGAGTCAGCTGTTCGCCTTAGGATGATTGTATCATATTTATATACAGAAGTGACACAAGGATGAAAGGTAACTTTGGCTTTGAGAAAATTAAATAGCTTATTACTGTTACGAGTTTTCCCAAAGAAATTAAGCATTTTTTCGCGGTAAAAAGTAGCCTATGGTAATCAGGGATAATTTCGGAGTTTCGGAGCCTTTTCAGTCCAAACAAACAAATCTTTCCTCTTTATATATAAGTATAGATGAGAGTATTTTGCGAGTCGATGATTGTGCAGAAGTCCGTATGTAATTTTATGCATCCAGTATTTTCATGTACTGCAACTTTCCCATAGCCAATATCTAACAGTTGTTTAGAGAAAGTTTCGGCGGATATATCCTGAAGCATTTTAACGCGCATGATCACCGTCAGTTACATTCTCGAAAGGTAATTTTAAGCTAAGTTGCATATTGCAAATACATTTGAATTTAATATATGTTTGAAATCATGATTTTTGATTTTAATAAAACAAATCTCTAAAACTATTTGCCGTTCTGTGTAAGCGTGCAAAACCGACCCTAACAAAGGAGCTGCCACCTTGTTTGGTTAACCATAACTATTATTCGGAGTCTTTAATAGATAAATTTTAAAGACACTTTTTTGTGACAAATAAACATAAGAAAATCGTACTTTAAGGTAACAAAATTTATGGAAAGTCATTGCGCGTCCAAAATGTAAGTTAAACTAAAATTGCATTTCATTATTTGTTTTACATTTATTTTATTATTGCTCCATAGGGGAAAACACCGTTCACCTTTTGCACTTTTAAAATTTAAACAGTTCTTTATTGATTTGTCATAACATTTTTTTTTTTGTATTTTTTTTGTGATATGTTTTTTACCTAGTGGGAAAATTGTTTAACACAATATTCACCGCAATAATGGTATAAACAAAACTATCTGAATATTTTCTAAAAAAAATTATATATGTATATGTTTACTGAAACTACTTCCAGTTATTTTAACAGGAACCCTTCATAATTTTCAAATTTGATGTTTAAAACTGCTGAGTAAAGCTGACGTCCCAATTAATTAAACAAAACCAGATTCGCCATTTACGAAGTACGTAAAACAGCTGCTCAAGCAAGCTTTCAAAGCAGGGCTGTCAAGCAACATGAGTTACTTGGCGGGCAAAATATTAAATATTTGTTTTGTACAGAGCTGCAAACCCCTTATAAAACGGCTAGGGTTCGGTTCGGGTTCCGAACCCTAGGTTGAAAATTCGCAGAGGTTCCAAAACCGGGTTCTGAATATGTTGGAACCCAGGGTTCGGTTCCAAACCCGGGTTCGTCGAGGAAGAAAATGAAAAACATTGGAAGTCATTGACCAACAACGTTAATTTCTCTAATGCCAATAAATAACAACAAGGGGTAGCTCAAAAAAGCGTACAACAAATTTTTTCTGAGAAATTTTAGCAAGTGGCGCCTTAATGCCAACTTATGCGCAGACACCGAGTAAGCAACAACAACAAATATAAGATAACAACGTAATACATACTTGTCAAACAAAATGCTTATGGAAGAGCTATCACAATACTAATAAAGAAAATACACTAATACAAGTAAGGCAGGTACCACTGCACAGATTTTAATATACATTTGAACGACAAGAAAAAGTAATAATAATGACCAGCACTCATATAGGGTTGTGCGAAATGATTGTTACACACGCTTATGTTTAAGTGCAGTCTCGTCTGCAAAAAAACAAAAAAAATCCTTGAAATTTCGTTGCCCAACAACAAATATAAGAAAGATCCGTTCCTTTGCTGCTTAGCATAGGCACTGAAGAGACGAACAAAAAATAAAATATTTTATTTTTTTGCATCGCTTGTGGAACGAGCTGTTTATGTATACGCAAACTGCTCGCCTATGCCTGAGAGCCATTACATATACAAAGTAGGTATGGGAGTTATGGGTAGCGACATCACTGCTTTATATTCACTCATATTTAACTTTACATTTTTATACATTCAGCTGTAAAAAAAATCGGAAGATCTGTTTCTAAACAATTTACTGCAAACATCCGTTAGGGATTAATGAGCATAAGAAAACCAAAAAAAAACAAGTGAAAACGTTGCAGTCGGACGCAACCGACTGCGGAATACTTTGATAGCAGTAAAATAACGGTTGATAAGGGGGAATGCAGGGGCGAAGGGAGTGGCCCATGTGGTAAACATCGCCAGCAATCATGTTACCAAATTTGGTGACTTTAGCTCTAAAACTGTGGAAGATAACTGAACTTCCAAATTTAAATGGTGGGCGGCAGAGGTGGGTGTTGCATCCAAATTTGAATCAAATGTTTTTAGCTGTCACCATCTATATTCATACCAAGTTCGGTGGCTATAGCCAAACTAAAACTCTTAAAGATATAGCCGATTCCGATTTTATATGGCGGGTGGCTTAGGTGGGCGTGGCATCCAAAATTTTGATGTAGATCTTTGGTAGATGTTGCCATCTATCTTTCTACCGAATTTAGGGGCTCTAGCTTAAAAACTGTAAGAGATATCGAAATTTCCGATTTTAAATGGTGGGCAGCAGGGGTGGGCGTGGCATCCCAATTTTTGATGCAGATCTCTTGTAGATTTCACCATATATCTTCCTACCAAATTTGGTGACTCTAGTTCAAAAAATGTGGAAGATACACGCATAACCGTTTTAACAACGGCGGGGGGTGGGGGCGGAAGTTGTGGGCGTGGCATCCAAATTTCTTATGCAGTTTGTTGGAAAACTTCACTACCTATCTTGACACAAAATTTGGTGGCTCTAGCTCAAAACATGTGAAAACTATAGGCGTTTCCAATTTCAAGGAGAAGTGGGGGATGTGGGCGGAATCATGGGGCGTGGCACCCAAAATGTTGATGCATATTTTTGGGGAACGTCGATATCTATCTTGACACAAAATTTGGTGGCTCTAGCCAAAAAATGTGAAAACTATAGGCGTTTCCAATTTCAAGGAGCAGGCAGAATGGGGGCGGAAGGAGTGTGCGTGGCATCCAAAATTTTGATGCAGTTTTTTCAGGGACATGACTTGCTATCTGCGTGCAAAATTTGGTAACTCTAGCTGTGAGAATGTGAGAAATATGTGGTTTTATCGGTTTTAAGTTATCGAATTTATCGATTTCCCAGCCTCCTAGTGGGCGTGGCAACCCAATCTTAACACTTTATCTGTACCGTCTATAACTAAACATAATTGCAAAGTTTCAAGTCTCTAGCTTTACGGGTGTCGAAAAAAGTTGCATTCATACGGACAGACGGACAGACGGACACCATGACGGACATTGCACAAAACCAATATACTATGAGACCTTCGGTATCAAAGTATAATTAACAGATATCTAGTATAAACATATGTACGTATGTATGAATATCTGTAGGTGTTATTTTGTCTCCTCTTTACTGAGTAACACATGGAAATTAGAATTTTGACAAAGTTACATTCAAATATTAAGCATCTATATTTTTTTTTGGACCGAACCCCTAAATAAAAATGGAACCGGTTCGGTTCACGGCTCCGATACGTTGTATTTGTTCGGTTCAGGGTTCGGTTCCACACAGCGTGGAACCCGCAGAGAACCGGTTCCACTGGGCTCGGTTTCGGACCGGTTTGCAGCTCTGGTTTTGAATAAGAACTATATGAGATAAGACCTTACATATTTTTATACCCCTAACCCATAAAGTGGGTAAAAGGGGTATAATAGTTTTGTGTAAATGTATGCAGGCAGATGGAAGCATCTCCGGCCCCATAAAGTATATATATTTTTGATCAGCATTAACAGCCGAGTCGATATAGCCATGTCCGTCTGTCCGTCTATCTGTCTGTATAAACGCGTCGATCTCAGAGACTACAAGAGCTAGAGACTTCAGATTTTGAATATAAGTTCTCCTATACCATGAGCGGAACAGGTTTGTTTCAAATTATCGATAATTTTTCTAGTTTCCGATATACACATGTAATAGATTACAAAAAAATCTCGAATTTTGAAAATGTAAAAATGGGGGTTCAAATAATGGATAACGATTTCATCGAAATCGGTTGAGAAACACTAGAGATATCGAAGATTGAAGTTTAGGTCACAGATGCATACAGACAATGACTGTGCGCGTTAAGAATAGGGTTCGGGGTATCTCCTAATCGGGAAATCTCGACTAGAGCCTTCTTTCTTGTTATTTTACCATTTATTAACTGTAACACTAATGCCATGAGGCCACCCTTGAAAACAATGACAACAATAGCAAATACATTTTAGGCAATGTTCATTTTTGCAAGGTAGCAACTCTTTTGACCATTTTCGTTTTACGTAGTTGCTCCGAATCATTTTACCGAAAAATGAATTCTCCCTTACTTCTGGCACACCGACGGTTTTTTTAAAGATTTGAAAACCTGCTCGAGCCAAAATCTATAGAGATTTCTGGCACACCCCCGAATGTTTGTAATTATACTCCTCCGAAATGGCTCGTCCGATTTTCATGAAATTACAAAGGGCATGCAATGCAAGATAATTGTTAAGCGGTTGACATACATAGAATGAGCATTAAATTTCAAGAAAACATCATTGTGAGTTTAGTTGTTGTTGGAGCAATTAACATGATGTATATATATATGTATAAGAGCAGATGTTGCTGCTTATGGTTCGGTGATGCTGCTGCTATTTGGCTGCATAGCCAAACAGTTGTCTTCGGTCTTTTTCTGCACTTTAATCTCCTGGATGTTACTACTCATTAGGGGAATGATGTGGAAATTATCTTGACCAATAAGCCCTACAAATATTTTAACAAAAGCACTGGAGCTTTTCTCTCGTATGAATATTAGAGGTGGCGTTGGCTTTTTTTTTGTCATCTCCAACAGATTCTGGGGGCAGGTCGTCAGCATTATCTGCTAAGATTTCAAATCTGTTGGTGTTGTTAGGTGTTTCGCTTGAGTTGCCACGAGCGATTTTTAATTTATTTGTGGAGTGTTGGGGGCTTAATTTCCGCTTGATCTGTATGTACCGATCCATACCTGTCTGTAGAGCCGACTTTAAATTTGCGTTGGCTGCGGAATGTTTTGCTGACGGCGCATCAGTCTTTGTGCTTGCAGAGGGGCAGTCGGCACTGGTGCAATTGTTGTTGCAGTAGCTTTTTCAGCCGTCGAACAGTGGGGCCTTTGCTTATATTACATTGCAAAAATCATAACTTCTAAACTAATGAGCGATTTTAAAAATTTAAAAAGCTATTAATAGAAAATTTCTCAAGCTTTAAAATGAATGTTTGGCAAGAGTGACTGGTATCCGTGGCGCTCTAATATTCAAGGTCAAAGTTAAGAAATATTTTTGGGCATATTTTACCAGTAAAATTAAAACTAAAAACGTTTGTTTTTAATCATAACTGAACATTTTTTATAGTTTCCATGACTATACATAAAATTTAAATTCTTAGTTATGGGTGATTTTTTGAGGTTATTTTTTAATATTTGCTATTGATGGCTGATTTCCAACAAAATAATCATCAACATTAACCCTAATAAGGTTTATATCTAATAAACTGAACATTTCGGAACAATAGTTGCTATCTTTCAGATCCTTTCGTGATCGCATATGTCTCAGCGATGCAAGAAGTGGCTCCGATGAGGCTGCCAGCATGTTAAAAAAGGTCTTCATTTTGTCGAGCTCGCGAAATTTTGCACGTATTAGTGTATCTGAACCCTTTGTAGTCCTTGTTTTTACATTCCTTAGCTTCTTTGGACAGCTCTCCAATTGGTAAACAATGATACTTTATTAAGTCTTTTCCATGAGCCAAAAACCTATGAACCGTGGGGTAAGTTTTTTCTGAGGATACAATTAAGTCAAAAGTTGAGCTGTTTTTGATGCGTATTTCCATTATTCGTATTTCCGTATTAGTGCTTTGGTTGTCAACTTTTTCTCCTAGCTTCCGAGAGAATGCAGCTTGTATAACTTCCTTTCTACTGTGACGAGTCACAAAATTTGTTTAGTTAAGAAAACTTAAATATGGTAAAGTGAAGCCTTAGTCGTTATATTTTTGAGTAAGTAGGCTTGAGTTATATTTTTTGAGTTATAACATGAATAAGGCCCATAGTAGTTGCTTATATTTAGAAACGGTATCCCTTTTAAAAACAGAGAAAACTACAAGGGAGAGAAAAGCCGCGACCACAGCACAGCAGAGAGCGTCAGCGAGGCCACCCGCAGCAGCAGAATTGGCACGAGCCAAACGGCGCGGGCAGCGGCCGCAGCGACGGCATGCAGAAAAGGGTTGGCGATCGCCATCAAAAATCGAGAGCGATCAGTTAAGTTTGAATGGCCATGACGACAAGTCGAAAAGTTGACGCAGCGCGAGTGTCGAGATAAGGAGCAGAAAAGGAATAGCCAAGGGAAGACAGCACGAGGACAACAAGGACTACGAGGGAACACAGTAATACGAAGAACAGGGCAACGAAGGATATACTGGACAAGGATACACACGAGAAAGAAGAAAACAGAGGACAAGCGCAGAAGCACACACACACACACACACAGAATTTGTCACACGAGGTGCGATGAGGCAGGGCACGTTAGGACTTGTTATAAGAAAATAAAAAAACCAACAAAAGAATGAAATATGAAACGAAACCAGTACGGAGTTCTAATTTAACAAATGTCGGAGAGTGAAAAGTGAAAGTGCTTAAAACGGTGTGTGTGGCTCGCCCACCGCTTCCAGGTTTCAGTTGGCTGTACGCCGGTCAATACCGCGATAGTCCGCGAAATTTCAAGCGGTGCATGCCTATTTCCGAGCTTGTTGCCGCCTAGGTCAATACCAGGGGCATTCCAGTCGGAATCGGCAGGGGTGGCTACACTGCCGCAACGGCACTTGGGCGAATCACCGGATCACCGGTGTCAACCCTAACTTCCGTACGCGCCTTCTCCGAGCACGGTGTCTTTGTTCCCCACTCTCCTGATTCCAGCAACCTACAAATTTCTTGTAAGGTCGCCCTGGAGAGACTGACCTACCTCAGCCTTAGAAAAACTACCTTACACTACTCTGTATATACTCACGAGGTGTGTTATCCGTTTTTGTTTCTCCTGGCCGAGGAAGTGTGTAGGATAGCTTCAGAATAGGCTCCATACACTTTATTCTGCAATGCAACGGAGAAATTCCATACTCGTAGCAGTTCTCCTCAACCGTTGAGTCGTCTCCTTACTTCACCCAGAGAAAAAACGCCACGAGAATCCACTACGAAAATAGTAAATTTTACTATGCGGGTTTTAACTATGAAACGTTGTAAAAATCACTATAAACAATGTTGATTCAACTAAAAACATAGTTAAATAGCAAAATGAACAAGAAACGTATTTACTTCTAAGTGCCTGCACCTTAAAACAAAATGCGTAAACTTCAAAATGACAATGCATGTTCATTTTAACGTTGAACCACATTTAATCAAACTATGCGCGAGTTACCGACCCGTCGGTATCCTATACTTCCCCTCCCCTCAAACCCCCTCGCATCAACATGAGATGCTCAAATACATACAACGATACATACAACGACTCAGCTTCAAGTGCCGTCACTCATCGGACACATACTAATGCCACACACGAGTGACACAATTTCAAGTGGTCAACGACCACCCCAGCAACTACATAGTTGCAACTCAGCGACTACAAAGTTGCAACACAGCGGCGACCAACTCGCCGCCTACATTTCAAAACATCCGGCGACAAAGCCGACTCAGCGTTCAGATTTCTTTCTTTACTTTGATTCTTAGGCTAAGTGATACAAAATATTGTCAGAATAAAACATTCGATTGTGGAGTTCCAACTGAAATAGACGTCTTTTATTTACTCAATCAAATACAAAAATCTACATCAAAAGCTACAACTGTACACAAAACTACAACTGTATTCCTCATCAACGGCATCAAAGTCCTCAGGACACCCGGATTCCTCTCCCTGGGTCTGTAACTGGCGCAGCCGGTAAACGGAATGTTTACCATCCGCACTTTAACATTATTGCAAGTAATGTAAAATTGAAAATATATGAAATGTGCATAAAAAAAAAAAAAAAAAAAAAAATTCAATTCAAATCCAAAAGAAATGTGTAAAATACTCGTATATAAATTTTAAACAAATTTTGTTAACAAAGAATGCCTATCAACAACAACAAAAGTATGCAAAGTAACCAAAAAACCCATAAAAAAGTGTGTTATGTGTAAAATGAATCATAAAAACAAAATTACTTAAAAACAAAAAAAAAATAAAACGATCATACGTATATATTTGTGCGGAATCAATCGCTGATCATCCGCTGCCGAAACCAAGGGTGAGGCAAAGTGTTGTAAATGAATCGTTCAAAAAAATACATATATACAAATACATGAAACAACAAAACATACATATCTAAAATTTAACCACAATTTTGTCAGTGTACTAAGTATAAATATGAAATCAATCGCTGATAAGCATTTATACGAGTACATGCAGACAAACGATAAACGAAACAAACATACATATACATTTGTGCGGAATCAATCGCTGATCATCCGCTGCCGAAACCAAGGGTGAGGCCAAGTGTTGTAATTGAATCGTTCGAAAAAATACATATATACAAATACATGAAACAACAAAACATACATATCTAAAATTTAGCCACAATTTTGTCAGTGTACTAAGTGTTAAAATGTAATCAAACGCTGATTAACATTTACATGAGTCACGCAAACAAATTACTACCTACACAGCAAACGAAATTTTGCAAATAACAAACACACAAACGAAACCTTGCATACAAAAACAATTATCGTTGTGACATTTGTACACATTCTTTTGAGATCTTAATTCAAATACAATTTTGGTGAGCCAAACGCTCAAAAAAAAAAATAAATAAATAACAAATAATACTCGAACATATTCATTTCTTTTAATAAAACTATACACACAAACATATATTTGCCCTTATAAAATAAATACATACACCCCAAATATGTACATGTATTAATGCCAATATATTACAGAAACATCGAAAAGTTACCAACACCAACCAAAAACACACAACTCTATTATTAATTATACACCATAAAAACATACATTTTCAAAAACACACATATATAGGAAACAAAAAACATAATAATTTCAACAAAAATACACATATATATAAGAAACAAAACATACTAATTTTAACAAAAACACACACATATATATATAAGAAACAAAACGCCACAATATTTCCAAAGAAAAAAAAAAACAACACAAACATACATAAAAGTACAAACGAATATAGCACCAACAAAAATCTTTTTTCAAAAATTTTCAATTTAAATAAATTTTTTTTACTTTCCGTACACATACTAAAGAGAAATAACTTTTTTTTGAATGTATATTTATTACATACAGATTTGTATGAATATATGTAATTAAAGAATTGTTCATTGTTAATACACATAATTCGATGTCCAGAAAGATTACTCAGACCATAAGAAAAACAACAAGATCTGTACTAGGAGTTCTGTAACATGTCACGGGTAAGGAGCAGGTGAGATTGGTCTTTAAAAAAAAAGCATTTGTACGCGCTTGCAGCCGGCCGATGCTCGTCACTGTTGGGAGTGGGTTTAGAAAAATGCTTTGAGACTTGCTCGGGACAGTAATAAATAATTAATTTCGCGTACCTAATGAGGAGGTTAAGGATAGGAGCGGGGATGGAGGAAGTTACAAAGGATAGGTCCACTAAACTATAACGACTACCGATCAAAACCAAAAACAAAAAATTTTTTTTTGTGTTGCTTCCCCGAAGCAGTCGCTCACCCTACCATGATCCTTTACGGCCGAATAAAATCAAGGATCCCTAAAAAAAACTTTTCGACGACTACCCTGCGTCCCTATATTGCAGCATGATTTTCCCTAAAAAAAATTATTTAATTCATATTCATAGTGTACAATTTATTAATAATATTCATGGCTTGGGATCTGAATTATAGGCATTAGGGCTTCAATATATATTACTAAAAACCTATGGTTATTCTTTCTTTTTATTTTTTTTAGTTTTTTTTTTTCTTTATGTTAATCAATTTCATTCGTGTTCAATGTTTATTCAAATGCTTAGTGTTCGTTTTAGTTGTTTTTTTTTTTTTTTTTGTGTATTCCAGCCTAAATATAGGCAATGCTTGAAGAGCGTGCACTGCTGGTGCTCTATAGCATGCAGCTTTTGCCTCTAACAGCCAACCAACAACCGAACACTTCTCAACCATTCGAATTTATACGACGCGGAAGGCGCGTTTACTTTTTCAAACAAAAACATATACTACTTTAGATAATCTTCAACTCTCTCCGACTGTTGTCCCACGCTGAAAGATCTTTCAATGTGTTGAGCGGTGGTTGCTGAAACGAGATAAAATTGATCGACAGGTAGGGTTGGGTGTCTTTGCTATAAAGTTTTTATGCAAAAATAACTAAAGCGAAAAACAATTTTGTTTTTCATTCTAAAAATTTAACTATCTTAAAGGTAGTATTAATATCATTAAGGTTTCGCTAAATTCGGATTTGACTGATTTTTTTTTTGTTAACTATTTAACAACTTAAATTTCTGTGAATATTACGCTTTATTTGCGTGGTAGGCAATATATGTGTGATGAGGTGCATGCAATGACTCATGCCTTCAAAGGTTTGGGTATTGGACCGGCACAATGAGGTTAGGTTTAAAAAAAAAAAACATGTGAGCTTGCCAGAGGGCATAAGGCGAGACAAACAGTAGGGGGTAAATATTAAATAAAATTATTTCCCGGCTCCACGCTCAAAATCCTCCTGTTATGATCCCGGAACTCTGTTCGGCAACATTGCCCATGCGGCTGCCAAAGCTCGTCTTAGTTGAGACTTCCACCTCTCCAGTGATTGCCACGCCGCAAGCTCCGCTGCCGTTGGTGTTTCGCCGACGAACGAGCGAGTAAATATATTCGACCATATGCGTGTCCGGACCCAAAATCGTCCAGCCTCGGTCACGGTTAAACGATCGCCTTCTGGTAGCTGCCAATTATCGCCACATCGGGGACTCGAACCCTTATAAGTACGGGCTAGCCCCCAGCTCCACTTTCAGGTTAGGATTGCCTGCAGCTCCAATTCGCCTTTACCAACGTTGTTGTTGGGATCGGGTTGAGGTGTTCGCACTCGAGATTTTCGTTTGTTTTTTTTTTTGTTTTATTTTTAAAAAATTGAAATAAAGACGTTTAACAAAAAAACTTTTTTTCTTTTCGGGTTATGTCTTTTCGCCGCTTGGCCGCGTCGCCTCTCGATCTGCCACGATCCAAAAACTCACTACTCGAGCTATCTGCCGGAAACAGTCAGGTGACCAGATTTTTTGGTCGGCTATCCCTTTTCCCTAAATCTGGTATTTTAATCTTTGTCCCTAAAATCTATCTGGCGATTCCTAACACTTTTATCGTTTACCAGATTTGGTCGCCGCTTGATAGCGCTATCATCAGGTCCTATCCCCAAAAAAAAATTTTTATATCTATTTTTTTTCTTATTTATTTAGTTTGTTTCTTATTTTTTTCTCTTTTTTTTTTATTTAAAGTTCGGTTTAGGTTGGTAGTTATTGTCTTAGCCGATTTAATTAACTTCCAACTTGTTAAGCCAAGTAGCTGCGGGATGTATCTCTCGGATGTTATTTTTGGGGTTTTAGGACAAGATTTACGACAAAAAAAATTGCGTACTTCCGGGCAGTCGTAATTTTTTTTTTTTTTTAATCGACAAGCGGCCCATTACAGTTCATACAACTCAGCCAAGAACGACAAAAGCTACTACTAGACAAACCACACTTTCCGCAATTAAAGAAATACCCGAAACTCCTCTTACTTATTCATCCATAATGGACTCAGGCAATTCCACCGGTGGCAATTCAGCCCCGCTAACACCTACAGTTAGTGGCTTCAGTAATATTTCCACAACCCTTAGTGCAACAGATATCCTAGCGTTTGTAAAAGAATTGCCTACTTTCGATGGCACCCCTAATCAGTTAGAAAAGTATTTAACTAGTGTTGAGGAGATAATCATGCTCATTAGGGGCACCGACCAAACCCTTTATGGGTTACTTACCCTAAGGGCTATAAGAAACAAAAAGTCATAAACAATGCATTGTATTTAATATAGAAATTCCTATATTTAGGAAATTTAATTATAAATTAACACGCTTAATTCCACTACCAATCAACTTAACACAATTTATTGTAACACCAAAATATTTAATAGTTAACAACAATAATACAGAAACATTGTACACCGAAGAAAAATGTCCATTAGTAGATAATCAATTCTTTTGTGAACTAAAAACTGTATAACATAAGTAATAACAACTGCCTCAGCAACTTACTATTAAACAAAACCAGCTCCTGCGACGTCAAAGAAACAGGACTTACAACTGACTTATTCGAACAACAACTCAAAACAATTACGAAATTAATGGATCGGCCGTTATACAATACACAAACTGTACGGTCACAATAAACGGATTGAGCTACGACAATACATTGGATATAACAGAAGAACATTTCGACTTCTTCCTACCTCCGGTTACAAACCTAATAAGAAACAGAACCATAGAAGTTCTCACTCTAGAGAGACTACAGCTGGAAACCTTACAAACATCAGACAAACTACTAGTTGTGGACCAGGAGACAACTCAGCACACAACAATCCTGTACATCCTTTGCTTATCACTACTAGTGACAGCCATACTCACCTGGATATTCCGGCGCAACAATAACGTCTACCATACATACCCCGAACAGATCCTCCCGATCTCGTTACCACCAATCCCATCCTTGTGGCCCTCACTTCAAACTAGGGGGGGAGGAGTTACCGACCCGTCGGTATCCTATACTTCCCCTCCCCTCAAACCCCCTCGCATCAACATGTGATGCTCAAATACATACAACGATACATACAACGACTCAGCTTCAAGTGCCGTCACTCATCGGACACATACTAATGCCACACACGAGTGACACAATTTCAAGTGGTCAACGAGCACCCCAGCAACTACATAGTTACAACTCAGCGACAACAAAGTTGCAACACAGCGGCGACCAACTCGCCGCCTACATTTCAAAACATCCGGCGACAAAGCCGACTCAGCGTTCTGCCGCTCAAGTGCCGGTTCAGATTTCTTTCTTTACTTTGATTCTTAGGCTAAGTGATACAAAATATTGTCAGAATAAAACATTCGATTGCGGAGCTCCAACTGAAATAGACGTCTTTTATTTACTCAATCAAATACAAAAATCTACATCAAAAGCTACAACTGTACACAAAACTACAACTGTATTCCTCATCAACGGCTTCAAAGTCCTCAGGACACCCGGATTCCTCTTCCTGGATCTGTAACTCGAGCACTTCAAAATGACAATGCATGTTCATTTCAACGTTGAACCACATTTAATCAAACTATGCGCGCATTATCAAATATTAACATTTAAAATTAAATGTGCGTTTTAATAAATTATATTTAATTCTAAAACTCTTCATATTGAGATTAACTATGTTCCGCATTCAAGTCAATGATCAGGCATTTTGTTTCCGCACCGAAGCTTTTCCGTTTTAAGTCAAAACTAACTGCATACAAAATGTGTTCGGCAACAGCGCAATGGTGAAGGCATCCGCTAAGTAAACGGGAGATCCAGGTTCGAATTTTCAGAAGCACGAAAAACTTCAAAAATCTTTGAATTTTGTAAATCTATTATTGCGCTTTTATATAAAAATTTCGTGAATTATATTGTGAGGTAGCATTCTGGTTACCCCACAAAAGGCTGAGTGGTACGACACCCGCTGCGTCGTACCGTGGCCAGCCACTTGTGCGCAAAAGCGATCGGTCTGATCGTTGCGCGCCTCAAGAACGCAAAAGTGAGCAAGCGAGCTTTTGACGTGACAGCCCACTTGACGCCAACTTCACGCATGAGCCAGCGATTTTGGATGATTGGCAAACATTTGGAAAAAGGGAGTTGGATTTTGGCACGCATCCAGTCACGACGCGACATAAAAGTGCGAAACAACAACAACAACGACGACCCGCGCAGCACCCCAATAGCAACAACAACAACAGCAGCAACAGCCATAACAGCGGCCACTGCAGTCATCGGCTCGGCAACAACAACAACAGCCACAGCCATAGCACCGGCCACAGCGGTTACCGGCCAACAACAATAACAACAACGAAGAGCCACAACAGGAACAACAACAGCAACGGGCATAGCAGCGGCCACCGTAGCTACCAGCAGTGACCTAAAAATCTTAAATTTGGTAAAGGGTAGGTTTAGTCGTTATAATTTTGAGTTAGTAGGTTTGAGCTATATTTTTTGAGTTAAAACATGAATAAGGCCCATAGTAGTTGCTTATATTTAGAAACGGGATCCCTTTTAAAAACAGAGAAAACTAAAAGGGAGAGAAAAGCCGCGACCACAGCACAGCAGAGAGCTAGAGCGAGGCCAACCGCAGCAGCAGAATTTGCACGAGCCAAACGGCGCGGGCAGTGGCCGCAGCGACGGCATGCAGAAAAGGGTTGGCGATCGCCATCAAAAATCGAGAGCGATCAGTTAAGTTTGAATGGCCATGACGACAAGTCGAAAAGTTGACGCAGCGCGAGTGTCGAGATAAGGAGCAGAAAAGGAATAACCAAGGGAAGACAGCACGAGGACAACAAGGACTACGAGGGAACACAGTAATACGAAGAACAGGGCAACGAAGGATATACTGGACAAGGATACACACGAGAAAGAAGAAAACAGAGGACAAGCGCAGAAGCACACACACACACACACAGAATTGTCACACGAGGTGCCAGGGTAAGCGAGTGGTCGCGACCGTTTCCCCCTTTCCTTTCTTTTTCGTTTGGTGCGATTAGGCAGGGCACGTTAGGACTTGTTATAAGAAAAGAAATAAACCAAGAAAAGAATTAAATATGAAACGAAACCAGTACGGAGAGTGAAAAGTGAAAGTGCTTAAAACGGTGTGAGTGGCTCGCCCACCGCTTCAAGGTTTCAGTTGGCTGTACGCCGGTCAATACCACGATAGTCCGCGAAATTTCAAGCGGTGCATGCCTATTTCCGAGCTTGGTGCCGCCTAGGTCAATACCAGGGGCATTCCAGTCGGAATCGGCAGGGGTGGCTACACTGCTGCAACGGCACTTGGGCGAATCACCGGATCACAGGTGTGGACCCTAACTTCCGTACGCGCCTTCTCCGAGCACGGTGTCTTAGCTCCCCACTCTCCTGATTCCAGCAACCTACAAATTTCTTGTAAGGTCGCCCTGGAGAGACTGACCTACCTCAGCCTTAGAAAAACTTCCTTACACTACTCCGTTTTTGTTTCTCCTGGCCGAGGAAGTGTGTAGGCTAGCTTCAGAATAAGCTCCATACACTTTATTCTACAATGCAACGGAGAAATTCCATACTCGTAGCAGTTCTCCTCAACCGTTGAGTCGTCTCCTTACTTCGCCCAGAGAAAAAACTCCACGAGAATCCACTACGAATATAGTAAATTTTACTATGCGGGTTTTAACTATGAAACGTTGTAAAAATCACTATAAACAATGTTGATTCAACTAAAAACATAGTTAAATAGCAAAATGAACAAGAAACGTATTTACTTTTAAGTGCCTGCACCTTACAACAAAATGCGTAAACTTCAAAATGACAATGCATGTTCATTTTAACGTTGAACCACATTTAATCAAACTATGCGCGCATTGTCAAATATTAACATTAAAAATTAAATGTGCGTTTTAATAAATTATATTTAATTCTAAAACACTTCATATTGAGATTTACTATGTTCCGCATTCAAGTCAAATATCAGGCATTTTGTTTCCGCACCGAAGCTTTTTCGTTTTAAGTCAAAGCTAACTGCATACAAAATGTGTTCGGCAACAGCGCAATGGTGAAGGCATCCGCTAAGTAAACGGGAGATCCAGGTTCGAATTTTCAGAAGCACGAAAAACTTCAAAAATCTTTGAATTTTGTAAATCTATTATTGCGCTTTTATATAAAAATTTCGTGAATTATATTGTGAGGTAGCATTCTGGTTACCCCACAAAAGGCTGAGTGGTACGACACCCGCTGCGTCGTTCCGTGGCCAGCCACTTGTGCGCAAAAGCGATCGGTCTGATCGTTGCGCGCCTCAAGAACGCAAAAGTGAGCAAGCGAGCTTTTGACGTGACAGCCCACTTGACGCCAACTTCACGCATGAGCCAGCGATTTTGGATGATTGGCAAACATTTGGAAAAAGGGAGTTGGATTTTGGCACGCAGCCAGTCACGACGCGACATAAAAGTGCGAAACAACAACAACAACGACGACGCGCGCAGCACCCCAATAGCAACAACAACAACAGCAGCAACAGCCATAACAGCGGCCACTGCAGTCACCGGCACGGCAACAACAACAACAGCCACAGCCATAGCACCGGCCACAGCGGTTACCGGCCAACAACAACAACAACAACGAAGAGCCACTACAGGAACAACAACAGCAACGGGCATAGCAGCGGCCACCGTAGCTACCAGCAGTGACCACCACAACGAGAACGCTACGGCAGCAGGCACGGCCGGCGTAGCCAAACCACAACTGCAGCAGCGAAACCACCTGTAAAGGCAACCACGACAGCCACAACAACAACTACAGCAGCAGCGACCAGCCACGGCAAGGACCACAACCAGAGCAGAGGCAACCGCAGCAACAACAACAACACACAGAATTTGTCACACAAGGTGCCAGGGTAAGCGAGTGGTCGCGACCGTTTCCCCCTTTCCTTTCTTTTTCGTTTGGTGCGATTAGGCAGGGCACGTTAGGACTTGTTATAAGAAAATAAATAAACCAAGAAAAGAATGAAATATGAAACGAAACCAATACGGAGTTCTAATTTAACAAGTGTCGGAGAGTGAAAAGTGAAAGTGCTTAAAACGGTGTGTGTGGCTCGCCCACCGCTTCGAGGTTTCAGTTGGCTGTACGCCGGTCAATACCGCGATAGTCCGCGAAATTTCAAGCGGTGCATGCCTATTTCCGAGCTTGGTGCCGCCTAGGTCAATACCAGGGGCATTCCAGTCGGAATCGGCAGGGGTGGCTACACTGCCGCAACGGCACTTGGGCGAATCACCGAATCACCGGTGTCGACCCTAACTTCCGTACGCGCCTTCTCCGAGCACGGTGTCTTAGCTCCCCACTCTCCTGATTCCAGGAACCTACAAATTTCTTGTAAGGTCGCCCTGGAGAGACTGACCTACCTCAGCCTTAGAAAAACTACCTTACACTACCCTGTATATACTTAAGAGGTGTGTTATCCGTTTTTGTTTCTCCTGGCCGAGGAAGTGTGTAGGCTAGCTTCAGAATAAGCTCCATACACTTTATTCTGCAATGCAACGGAGAAATTCCATACTCGTAGCAGTTCTCCTCAACCGTTGAGTCGTCTCCTTACTTCACCCAGAGAAAAAACGCCACGAGAATCCACTACGAATATAGTAAATTTTACTATGCGGGTTTTAACTATGAAACGTTGTAAAAATCACTATAAACAATGTTGATTCAACTAAAAACATAGTTAAATAGCAAAATGAACAAGAAACGTATTTACTTTTAAGTGCCTGCACCTTAAAACAAAATGCGTAAACTTCAAAATGACAATGCATGTTCATTTTAACGTTGAACCACATTTAATCAAACTATGCGCGCATTATCAAATATTAACATTTAAAATTAAATGTGCGTTTTAATAAATTATATTTAATTCTAAAACTCTTCATATTGAGATTTACTATGTTCCGCATTCAAGTCAAAGATCAGGCATTTTGTTTTCGCACCGAAGCTTTTCCGTTTTAAGTCAAAGCTAACTGCATACAAAATGTGTTCGGCAACAGCGCAATGGTGAAGGCATCCGCTAAGTAAACGGGAGATCCAGGTTTGAATTTTCAGAAGCACGAAAAACTTCAAAAATCTTTAAATCTTGTGCGCAAAAGCGATCGGTCTGATCATTGCGCGCCTCAAGAACGCAAAAGTGAGCAAGCGAGCTTTTGACGTGACAGCCCACTTGACGCCAACTTTACGCATGAGCCAGCGATTTTGGATGATTGGCAAACATTTGGAAAAAGGGAGTTGGATTTTGGCACGCAGCCAGTCACGACGCGACATAAAAGTGCGAAACAACAACAACAACGACGACCCGCGCAGCACCCCAATAGCAACAACAACAACAGCAGCAACAGCCATAACAGCGGCCACTGCAGTCACCGGCTCGGCAACAACAACAACAGCCACAGCCATAGCACCGGCCACAGCGGTTACCGGCCAACAACAATAACAACAACGAAGAGCCACAACAGGAACAACAACAGCAACGGGCATAGCAGCGGCCACCGTAGCTACCAGCAGTGACCACCACAACGAGAACGCTACGGCAGCAGGCACGGCCGGCGTAGCCAAACCACAACCGCAGCAGCGAAAACCACCTGTAATGGCAACCACGACAGCCACAACAACAACTACAGCAGCAGCGACCAGCCACGGCAAGGACCACAACCAGAGCAGAGGCAACCGCAGCAACAACAACAACAGCAGGACGAACAGCCACAGCGCTCTGCAGCGACAAAGATGTAATTTTATCATTTCCAAAAAATCTCCTCGAGTTATTTCCATCATTCGTATTTCGGTATCAGTGCTTTGGTCGTCAACTTTGTATCTTAGCTTCCGAGAGAATGCAGCTTGTATAACTTCCTTTCTACTGTGACGAGTCACAAAATTTGTTTAGTTAAGAAATCTTAAATATGGTGAAGGGTAGGTTTAGTCGTTATATTTTTGAGTTAGTAGGCTTTTTTTTTTAAAACATGAATAAGGCCCATAGTAGTTGCTTATATTTAGAAACGGGATCCCTTTTAAAAGCAGAGAAAACTACAAGGGAGAGAAAAGCCGCGACCACAGCACAGCAGAGAGCGAGAGCGATACCAGGGGCATTCGAGTCGGAATCGGCAGGGGTGGCTACACTGCCGCAACTAACTTCCGTACGCGCCTTCTCCGAGCACGGTGTCTTAGCTCCCCACTCTCCTGATTCCAGCAACCTACAAATTTCTTGTAAGGTCGCCCTGGAGAGACTGACCTACCTCAGCCTTAGAAAAACTTCCTTACACTACCATGTATATACTTACGAGGTGCGTTATCCGTTTTTGTTTCTCCTGGCCGAGGAAGTGTGTAGGCTAGCTTCAGAATAAGCTCCATACACTTTATTCTGCAATGCAACGGAGAAATTCCATACTCGTAGCAGTTCTCCTCAACCGTTGATTCGTCTCCTTACTTCACCCAGAGAAAAAACGCCACGAGAATCCACTACCAATATTGTAAATTTTACTATGCGGGTTTTAACTATGAAACGTTGTAAAAATCACTATAAACAATGTTGATTCAACTAAAAACATAGTTAAATAGCAAAATGAACAAGAAACGTATTTACTTTTAAGTGCCTGCACCTTAAAACAAAATGCGTAAACCTCAAAATGACAATGCATGTTCATTTTAACGTTGAACCACATTTAATCAAACTATGCGCGCATTATCAAATATTAACATTTAAAATTAAATGTGCGTTTTAATAAATTATATTTAATTCTAAAACTCTTCATATTGAGATTTACTATGTTCCGCATTCAAGTCAAAGATCAGGCATTTTGTTTCCGCACCGAAGCTTTTCCGTTTTAAGTCAAAACTAACTGCATACAAAATGTGTTCGGCAACAGCGCAATGGTGAAGGCATCCGCTTAGTAAACGGGAGATCCAGGTTCGAATTTTCAGAAGCACGAAAAACTTCAAAAATCTTTGAATTTTGTAAATCCTATTATTGCCTTTTATATAAAAATTTCGGGAATTATTTTGTGAGGTAGCATTCTGGTTACCCCACAAAAGGCTGAGTGGTACGACACCCGCTGCGTCGTACCGTGGCCAGCCACTTGTGCGCAAAAGCGATCGGTCTGATCGTTGCGCGCCTCAAGAACGCAAAAGTGAGCAAGCGAGCTTTTGACGTGACAGCCCACTTGACGCCAACTTCACGCATGAGCCAGCGATTTTGGATGATTGGCAAACATTTGGAAAAAGGGAGTTGGATTTTGGCACGCAGCCAGTCACGACGCGACATAAAAGTGCGAAACAACAACAACAACGACGACCCGCGCAGCACCCCAATAGCAACAACCACAACAGCAGCAACAGCCATAACAGCGGCCACTGCAGTCACCGGCAGGGCAACAACAGCCACAGCCATAGCACCGGCCACAGCGGTTACCGGCCAACAACAACAACAACAACGAAGAGCCACTACAGGAACAACAACAGCAACGGGCATAGCAGCGGCCACCGTAGCTACCAGCAGTGACCACCACAACGAGAACGCTACGGCAGCAGGCATGGCCGGCGTAGCCAAACCACAACCGCAGCAGCGAAAACCACCTGTAAAGGCAACCACGACAGCCACAACAACAACTACAGCAGCAGCGACCAGCCACGGCAAGGACCACAACCAGAGCAGAGGCAACCGCAGCAACAACAACAACACACAGAATTTGTCACCCAAGGTGCCAGGGTAAGCGAGTGGTCGCGACCGTTTCCCCCTTTCCTTTCTTTTTCGTTTGGTGCGATTAGGCAGGGCACGTTAGGACTTGTTATAAGAAAATAAATAAACCAAGAAAAGAATGAAATATGAAACGAAACCAATACGGAGTTCTAATTTAACAAGTGTCGGAGAGTGAAAAGTGAAAGTGCTTAAAACGGTGTGTGTGGCTCGCCCACCGCTTCGAGGTTTCAGTTGGCTGTACGCCGGTCAATACCGCGATAGTCCGCGAAATTTCAAGCGGTGCATGCCTATTTCCGAGCTTGGTGCCGCCTAGGTCAATACCAGGGGCATTCCAGTCGGAATCGGCAGGGGTGGCTACACTGCCGCAACGGCACTTGGGCGAATCACCGAATCACCGGTGTCGACCCTAACTTCCGTACGCGCCTTCTCCGAGCACGGTGTCTTAGCTCCCCACTCTCCTGATTCCAGAAACCTACAAATTTCTTGTAAGGTCGCCCTGGAGAGACTGACCTACCTCAGCCTTAGAAAAACTTCCTTACACTACCCTGTATATACTTAAGAGGTGTGTTATCCGTTTTTGTTTCTCCTGGCCGAGGAAGTGTGTAGGCTAGCTTCAGAATAAGCTCCATACACTTTATTCTGCAATCCAACGGAGAAATTCCATACTCGTAGCAGTTCTCCTCAACCGTTGAGTCGTCTCCTTACTTCACCAAGAGAAAAAACGCCACGAGAATCCACTACGAATATAGTAAATTTTACTATGCGGGTTTTAACTATGAAACGTTGTAAAAATCACTATAAACAATGTTGATTCAACTAAAAACATAGTCAAATAGCAAAATGAACAAGAAACGTATTTACTTCTAAGTGCCTGCACCTTAAAACAAAATGCGTAAACTTCAAAATGACAATGCATGTTCATTTGAACGTTGAACCACATTTAATCAAACTATGCGCGCATTATCAAATATTAACATTTAAAATTAAATGTGCGTTTTAATAAATTATATTTAATTCTAAAACTCTTCATATTGAGATTTACTATGTTCCGCATTCAAGTCAAAGATCAGGCATTTTGTTTCCGCACCGAAGCTTTTCCGTTTTAAGTCAAAGCTAACTGCATACAAAATGTGTTCGGCAACAGCGCAATGGTGAAGGCATCCGCTAAGTAAACGGGAGATCCAGGTTCGAATTTTCAGAAGCACGAAAAACTTCAAAAATCTTTAAGTCTTGTGCGCAAAAGCGATCGGACTCATCGTTGCGCGCCTCAAGAACGCAAAAGTGAGCAAGCGAGCTTTTGACGTGACAGCCCACTTGACGCCAACTTCACGCATGAGCCAGCGATTTTGGATGATTGGCAAACATTTGGAAAAAGGGAGTTGAATTTTGGCACGCAGCCAGTCACGACGCGACATTAAAGTGCGAAACAACAACAACGACGACCCGCGCAGCACCCCAATAGCAAGAACAACAACAGCAGCAACAGCCATAGCAGCGGCCACTGCAGTCAACGGCACGGCAACAACAACAACAGCCACAGCCACAGCACCGGCCACAGCGGTTACCGGCCAACAACAATAACAACAACGAAGAGCCACTACAGGAACAACAACAGCAACGGGCATAGCAGCGGCCACCGTAGCTACCAGCAGTGACCACCACAACGAGAACGCTACGGCAGCAGGCATGGCCGGCGTAGCCAAACCACAACCGCAGCAGCGAAAACCACCTGTAAAGGCAACCACGACAGCCACAACAACAACTACAGCAGCAGCGACCAGCCACGGCAAGGACCACAACCAGAGCAGAGGCAACCGCAGCAACAACAACAACAAAAGGACGAACAGCCACAGCGCTCTGCAGCGACAAAGATGTAATTTTATCATTTCAAAAAATCTCCTCGAGTTATTTCCATCATTCGTATTTCGGTATCAGTGCTTTGGTCGTCAACTTTGTATCTTAGCTTCCGAGAGAATGCAGCTTGTATAACTTCCTTTCTACTGTGACGAGTCACAAAATTTGTTTAGTTAAGAAATCTTAAATATGGTGAAGGGTAGGTTTAGTCGTTATATTTTTGAGTTAGTAGGCTTTTTTTTTTAAAACATGAATAAGGCCCATAGTAGTTGCTTATATTTAGAAACGGGATCCCTTTTAAAAGCAGAGAAAACTACAAGGGAGAGAAAAGCCGCGACCACAGCACAGCAGAGAGCGAGAGCGATACCAGGGGCATTCGAGTCGGAATCGGCAGGGGTGGCTACACTGCCGCAACTAACTTCCGTACGCGCCTTCTCGAGCACGGTGTCTTAGCTCCCCACTCTCCTGATTCCAGCAACCTACAAATTTCTTGTAAGGTCGCCCTGGAGAGACTGACCTACCTCAGCCTTAGAAAAACTTCCTTACACTACCATGTATATACTTACGAGGTGCGTTATCCGTTTTTGTTTCTCCTGGCCGAGGAAGTGTGTAGGCTAGCTTCAGAATAAGCTCCATACACTTTATTCTGCAATGCAACGGAGAAATTCCATACTCGTAGCAGTTCTCCTCAACCGTTGATTCGTCTCCTTACTTCACCCAGAGAAAAAACGCCACGAGAATCCACTACCAATATTGTAAATTTTACTATGCGGGTTTTAACTATGAAACGTTGTAAAAATCACTATAAACAATGTTGATTCAACTAAAAACATAGTTAAATAGCAAAATGAACAAGAAACGTATTTACTTTTAAGTGCCTGCACCTTAAAACAAAATGCGTAAACCTCAAAATGACAATGCATGTTCATTTTAACGTTGAACCACATTTAATCAAACTATGCGCGCATTATCAAATATTAACATTTAAAATTAAATGTGCGTTTTAATAAATTATATTTAATTCTAAAACTCTTCATATTGAGATTTACTATGTTCCGCATTCAAGTCAAAGATCAGGCATTTTGTTTCCGCACCGAAGCTTTTCCGTTTTAAGTCAAAACTAACTGCATACAAAATGTGTTCGGCAAGAGCGCAATGGTGAAGGCATCCGCTTAGTAAACGGGAGATCCAGGTTCGAATTTTCAGAAGCACGAAAAACTTCAAAAATCTTTGAATTTTGTAAATCTATTATTGCGCTTTTATATAAAAATTTCGGGAATTATTTTGTGAGGTAGCATTCTGGTTACCCCACAAAGGCTGAGTGGTACGACACCCGCTGCGTCGTACCGTGGCCAGCCACTTGTGCGCAAAAGCGATCGGTCTGATCGTTGCGCGCCTCAAGAACGCAAAAGTGAGCAAGCGAGCTTTTGACGTGACAGCCCACTTGACGCCAACTTTACGCATGAGCCAGCGATTTTGGATGATTGGCAAACATTTGGAAAAAGGGAGTTGGATTTTGGCACGCAGCCAGTCACGACGCGACATAAAAGTGCGAAACAACAACAACAACGACGACGCGCGCAGCACCCCAATAGCAACAACCACAACAGCAGCAACAGCCATAACAGCGGCCACTGCAGTCACCGGCACGGCAACAACAACAACAGCCACAGCCATAGCACCGGCCACAGCGGTTACCGGCCAACAACAACAACAACAACGAAGAGCCACTACAGGAACAACAACAGCAACGGGCATAGCAGCGGCCACCGTAGCTACCAGCAGTGACCACCACAACGAGAACGCTACGGCAGCAGGCACGGCCGGCGTAGCCAAACCACAACCGCAGCAGCGAAACCACCTGTAAAGGCAACCACGACAGCCACAACAACAACTACAGCAGCAGCGACCAGCCACGGCAAGGACCACAACCAGAGCAGAGGCAACCGCAGCAACAACAACAACACACAGAATTTGTCACACAAGGTGCCAGGGTAAGCGAGTGGTCGCGACCGTTTCCCCCTTTCCTTTCTTTTTCGTTTGGTGCGATTAGGCAGGGCACGTTAGGACTTGTTATAAGAAAATAAATAAACCAAGAAAAGAATGAAATATGAAACGAAACCAATACGGAGTTCTAATTTAACAAGTGTCGGAGAGTGAAAAGTGAAAGTGCTTAAAACGGTGTGTGTGGCTCGCCCACCGCTTCGAGGTTTCAGTTGGCTGTACGCCGGTCAATAACGCGATAGTCCGCGAAATTTCAAGCGGTGCATGCCTATTTCCGAGCTTGGTGCCGCCTAGGTCAATACCAGGGGCATTCCAGTCGGAATCGGCAGGGGTGGCTACACTGCCGCAACGGCACTTGGGCGAATCACCGAATCACCGGTGTCGACCCTAACTTCCGTACGCGCCTTCTCCGAGCACGGTGTCTTAGCTCCCCACTCTCCTGATTCCAGGAACCTACAAATTTCTTGTAAGGTCGCCCTGGAGAGACTGACCTACCTCAGCCTTAGAAAAACTACCTTACACTACCCTGTATATACTTAAGAGGTGTGTTATCCGTTTTTGTTTCTCCTGGCCGAGGAAGTGTGTAGGCTAGCTTCAGAATAAGCTCCATACACTTTATTCTGCAATGCAACGGAGAAATTCCATACTCGTAGCAGTTCTCCTCAACCGTTGAGTCGTCTCCTTACTTCACCCAGAGAAAAAACGCCACGAGAATCCACTACGAATATAGTAAATTTTACTATGCGGGTTTTAACTATGAAACGTTGTAAAAATCACTATAAACAATGTTGATTCAACTAAAAACATAGTCAAATAGCAAAATGAACAAGAAACGTATTTACTTTTAAGTGCCTGCACCTTAAAACAAAATGCGTAAACTTCAAAATGACACTGCATGTTCATTTTAACGTTGAACCACATTTAATCAAACTATGCGCGCATTATCAAATATTAACATTTAAAATTAAATGTGCGTTTTAATAAATTATATTTAATTCTAAAACTCTTCATATTGAGATTTACTATGTTCCGCATTCAAGTCAAAGATCAGGCATTTTGTTTCCGCACCGAAGCTTTTCCGTTTTAAGTCAAAGCTAACTGCATACAAAATGTGTTCGGCAACAGCGCAATGGTGAAGGCATCCGCTAAGTAAACGGGAGATCCAGGTTTGAATTTTCAGAAGCACGAAAAACTTCAAAAATCTTTAAGTCTTGTGCGCAAAAGCGATCGGTCTCATCGTTGCGCGCCTCAAGAACGCAAAAGTGAGCAAGCGAGCTTTTGACGTGACAGCCCACTTGACGCCAACTTTACGCATGAGCCAGCGATTTTGGATGATTGGCAAACATTTGGAAAAAGGGAGTTGGATTTTGGCACGCAGCCAGTCACGACGCGACATAAAAGTGCGAAACAACAACAACAACGACGACCCGCGCAGCACCCCAATAGCAACAACAACAACAGCAGCAACAGCCATAACAGCGGCCACTGCAGTCACCGGCTCGGCAACAACAACAACAGCCACAGCCATAGCACCGGCCACAGCGGTTACCGGCCAACAACAATAACAACAACGAAGAGCCACAACAGGAACAACAACAGCAAAGGGCATAGCAGCGGCCACCGTAGCGACCAGCAGTGACAACCACAACGAGAACGCTACGGCAGCAGGCACGGCCGGCGTAGCCAAACCACAACAGCAGCAGCGAAAAGCCACCTGTAAAGGCAACAGCGACAGCCACAACAACAACTACAGCAGCAGCGACCAGCCACGGAAAGGACCACAACCAAAGCAGAGGCATACGCAGCAACAACAACAACAGCAGGACGAACAGCCACAGCACTATGCAGCGACAAAGATGTAATTTTATCATTTCAAAAAAATCTCCTCGAGTTATTTCCATCATTCGTATTTCGGTATCAGTGCTTTGGTCGTCAACTTTGTATCTTAGCTTCCGAGAGAATGCAGCTTGTATAACTTCCTTTCTACTGTGACGAGTCACAAAATTTGTTTAGTTAAGAAATCTTAAATATGGTGAAGGGTAGGTTTAGTCGTTATATTTTTGAGTTAGTAGGCTTTTTTTTTTAAAACATGAATAAGGCCCATAGTAGTTGCTTATATTTAGAAACGGGATCCCTTTTAAAAGCAGAGAAAACTACAAGGGAGAGAAAAGCCGCGACCACAGCACAGCAGAGAGCGAGAGCGATACCAGGGGCATTCGAGTCGGAATCGGCAGGGGTGGCTACACTGCCGCAACTAACTTCCGTACGCGCCTTCTCCGAGCACGGTGTCTTAGCTCCCCACTCTCCTGATT
The DNA here is from genome assembly GCA_018152825.1 of Scaptomyza hsui. Lineage (NCBI taxonomy): Eukaryota > Metazoa > Arthropoda > Insecta > Diptera > Drosophilidae > Scaptomyza > Scaptomyza hsui. The sequence continues at coordinate 3,044 of JAECXO010000183.1, read as the reverse complement.
CCAGCAACCTACAAATTTCTTGTAAGGTCGCCCTGGAGAGACTGACCTACCTCAGCCTTAGAAAAACTTCCTTACACTACCATGTATATACTTACGAGGTGCGTTATCCGTTTTTGTTTCTCCTGGCCGAGGAAGTGTGTAGGCTAGCTTCAGAATAAGCTCCATACACTTTATTCTGCAATGCAACGGAGAAATTCCATACTCGTAGCAGTTCTCCTCAACCGTTGATTCGTCTCCTTACTTCACCCAGAGAAAAAACGCCACGAGAATCCACTACCAATATTGTAAATTTTACTATGCGGGTTTTAACTATGAAACGTTGTAAAAATCACTATAAACAATGTTGATTCAACTAAAAACATAGTTAAATAGCAAAATGAACAAGAAACGTATTTACTTTTAAGTGCCTGCACCTTAAAACAAAATGCGTAAACCTCAAAATGACAATGCATGTTCATTTTAACGTTGAACCACATTTAATCAAACTATGCGCGCATTATCAAATATTAACATTTAAAATTAAATGTGCGTTTTAATAAATTATATTTAATTCTAAAACTCTTCATATTGAGATTTACTATGTTCCGCATTCAAGTCAATGATCAGGCATTTTGTTTCCGCACCGAAGCTTTTCCGTTTTAAGTCAAAACTAACTGCATACAAAATGTGTTCGGCAAGAGCGCAATGGTGAAGGCATCCGCTTAGTAAACGGGGAGATCCAGGTTCGAATTTTCAGAAGCACGAAAAACTTCAAAAATCTTTGAATTTTGTAAATCTATTATTGCGCTTTTATATAAAAATTTCGGGAATTATTTTGTGAGGTAGCATTCTGGTTACCCCACAAAAGGCTGAGTGGTACGACACCCGCTGCGTCGTACCGTGGCCAGCCACTTGTGCGCAAAAGCGATCGGTCTGATCGTTGCGCGCCTCAAGAACGCAAAAGTGAGCAAGCGAGCTTTTGACGTGACAGCCCACTTGACGCCAACTTCACGCATGAGCCAGCGATTTTGGATGATTGGCAAACATTTGGAAAAAGGGAGTTGGATTTTGGCACGCAGCCAGTCACGACGCGACATAAAAGTGCGAAACAACAACAACAACGACGACCCGCGCAGCACCCCAATAGCAACAACCACAACAGCAGCAACAGCCATAACAGCGGCCACTGCAGTCACCGGCAGGGCAACAACAGCCACAGCCATAGCACCGGCCACAGCGGTTACCGGCCAACAACAACAACAACAACGAAGAGCCACTACAGGAACAACAACAGCAACGGGCATAGCAGCGGCCACCGTAGCTACCAGCAGTGACCACCACAACGAGAACGCTACGGCAGCAGGCATGGCCGGCGTAGCCAAACCACAACCGCAGCAGCGAAAACCACCTGTAAAGGCAACCACGACAGCCACAACAACAACTACAGCAGCAGCGACCAGCCACGGCAAGGACCACAACCAGAGCAGAGGCAACCGCAGCAACAACAACAACACACAGAATTTGTCACCCAAGGTGCCAGGGTAAGCGAGTGGTCGCGACCGTTTCCCCCTTTCCTTTCTTCTTTTCGTTTGGTGCGATTAGGCAGGGCACGTTAGGACTTGTTATAAGAAAATAAATAAACCAAGAAAAGAATGAAATATGAAACGAAACCAATACGGAGTTCTAATTTAACAAGTGTCGGAGAGTGAAAAGTGAAAGTGCTTAAAACGGTGTGTGTGGCTTAGAAAAACTTCCTTACACTACCCTGTATATACTTAAGAGGTGTGTTATCCGTTTTTGTTTCTCCTGGCCGAGGAAGTGTGTAGGCTAGCTTCAGAATAAGCTCCATACACTTTATTCTGCAATCCAACGGAGAAATTCCATACTCATAGCAGTTCTCCTCAACCGTTGAGTCGTCTCCTTACTTCACCAAGAGAAAAAACGCCACGAGAATCCACTACGAATATAGTAAATTTTACTATGCGGGTTTTAACTATGAAACGTTGTAAAAATCACTATAAACAATGTTGATTCAACTAAAAACATAGTCAAATAGCAAAATGAACAAGAAACGTATTTACTTCTAAGTGCCTGCACCTTAAAACAAAATGCGTAAACTTCAAAATGACAATGCATGTTCATTTGAACGTTGAACCACATTTAATCAAACTATGCGCGCATTATCAAATATTAACATTTAAAATTAAATGTGCGTTTTAATAAATTATATTTAATTCTAAAACTCTTCATATTGAGATTTACTATGTTCCGCATTCAAGTCAAAGATCAGGCATTTTGTTTCCGCACCGAAGCTTTTCCGTTTTAAGTCAAAGCTAACTGCATACAAAATGTGTTCGGCAACAGCGCAATGGTGAAGGCATCCGCTAAGTAAACGGGAGATCCAGGTTCGAATTTTCAGAAGCACGAAAAACTTCAAAAATCTTTAAGTCTTGTGCGCAAAAGCGATCGGACTCATCGTTGCGCGCCTCAAGAACGCAAAAGTGAGCAAGCGAGCTTTTGACGTGACAGCCCACTTGACGCCAACTTCACGCATGAGCCAGCGATTTTGGATGATTGGCAAACATTTGGAAAAAGGGAGTTGGATTTTGGCACGCAGCCAGTCACGACGCGACATAAAAGTGCGAAACAACAACAACAACGACGACCCGCGCAGCACCCCAATAGCAACAACAACAGCAGCAACAGCCATAACAGCGGCCACTGCAGTCACCGGCACGGCAACAACCACAACAGCCACAGCCACAGCACCGGCCACAGCGGTTACCGGCCAACAACAATAACAACAACGAAGAGCCACTACAGGAACAACAACAGCAACGGGCATAGCAGCGGCCACCGTAGCTACCAGCAGTGACCACCACAACGAGAACGCTACGGCAGCAGGCATGGCCGGCGTAGCCAAACCACAACCGCAGCAGCGAAAACCACCTGTAAAGGCAACCACGACAGCCACAACAACAACTACAGCAGCAGCGACCAGCCACGGCAAGGACCACAACCAGAGCAGAGGCAACCGCAGCAACAACAACAACAAAAGGACGAAC